>OY754309.1:33880882-35130882 GCA_963573325.1 Astragalus glycyphyllos
CAAAATATAAGTTAAAAACTCTATGTATGTTGTCAACAATTAAAGCTAGATACATATAGACTATTTTCTTAGAGAGAGAGTATGGGCCCCTCTTTCATAGTGGGATTACCATGAAAATCCCTATAAATATATGGTTGTATCAGTCATTTTGACATCACTAGCAGAGTAAATTTTACTTCTCCAAACCTATGAAAGTATCTTCTTCTCCTAGTGCAAACCCGTGTTTTGTGGAAAATTACGAAATTTGGTGTTATATATATGTATGATCGAATAAATTATTATATGAGGCTATAGATCCCTACATCAATTGCAACTTCACTATAGGTAAACAGGTCCTATATATAACTTTATACTAAAAAAAAATTCCTTTATTTTTCATTTTTTAACTTCTAGTTTTTTGTCTCCATTATTAGATCCATGAGCAGGACAACTAAACGAAGTCCACATATCATTTTGACAAGTTTAGTCAGATGGAA
This sequence comes from Astragalus glycyphyllos, assembly GCA_963573325.1. Taxonomy (NCBI): domain Eukaryota; kingdom Viridiplantae; phylum Streptophyta; class Magnoliopsida; order Fabales; family Fabaceae; genus Astragalus; species Astragalus glycyphyllos. The sequence goes on from OY754309.1 coordinate 33,881,359, forward strand.
CATAAATATCTAAACGATTGTGATTTCCTTGATTAAACAACGGTACAAAAATTGATCGGGAACTCATTGTAACTGCTGTAAAAGGATTGCAGGTGTTGATTCTTCAAAACAGATAAAGGATGTGCACTCTGCAGGTAATAGTAATATCCTGTTTTATTTTTTCGTTGATTTTTTTCCTATTGCTTGTGTTCTTCTTGTGATCACCAATAAAAAAACTTATAGTAGCTTAACATATATATACATTTGTTCAATGTTTCAGAAGGAGAGATTTAAGCAGTCTTTGGTCCTGGGACAGTAATGATTTGCGACCAGGTATAGTTTCATGTGAAACATTGTTTGTTACGTGATGCCTTATTAGTAAATATATTTTAATTCCTATTGTCAATAAATGTTTTCATTTAATTATTATTGATTGATTGATTGCTATGTTCTTACAGTGTGAGAGGAAATTCCATGTAGGGTGTTTGAAAGAACATCACATGAAAACCCTGCAGGTACAACGAATTCCCAATCCATTCTCCTCAACCCTCTAAAAAGCCTATTATCATCAATGTTCCACCATCGCCACCCTTTTATCATTCACAAGCCGTCACTTTGCTCCCCGTTTTCATTCTTCTCAACCACAAGTATCTCACAAGAGAGGAAGCCCCAACAATATTGGAAGTTTTCTTCTTTGGTATGTATTTTTAAGATAATGGCTATTAATTGTGACTTTAAAATTTGGTGTTGTGCAAGATTATGAATGGGTGAAGCATGGGATGATTTTTCCAAAATGTAGAAGTGTTGAAGCTTGTTGACATAAGGTCAAAATTAAGTAATATTGTGTTGGAGTTATTTGACAAGAAAAAATGGGTGAGATTTTGTGAAGTTTGTCTATTGGATATTCCTTGCAATATTTCAAGGAAAACAAAGGCGTAAAGGCTGTCCAAATTGAATTTAACGATATGGCCTCGGAGAACACTTTCCATCTATGCCACCTTCCCTGATCTTAATTCATATTTCATAACAATGTATTGTAAAATTGTTTTTCATCAATATCCATCAAGGAAAAACTCTACCATCATGTTTTGCATTTGTAGTTGTTGTTGTTGTTTTGATGTGTGGTGTCGGTGTACTTATGGATATGGTTTGTAAGTAGTTCTAGTTTTTTTTGACAAGGTAAGTAGTTCTAGTTGAAAGTAGTATTGTATAATTTAAAGCTCTCTGTAACATACATATATACTGTCCTTGGAATAAATATTTTAGTAGTTTTATCTTTGTTATCTATATTCAAATTGATAAAATTAAATATTTTCAATGATTAATAACAATGAGGTTGATCGAAGTCATTCTCACCCTTGTGAGTTAACTTCAAAAAGCTCGAAATAATTATTGATATATAACTTTCATTTATTGAATTAGACTCATCATTTCACTTTAAACAAAATTTGATATACAATTTGGTAAAGATTCGAAAACTTTGGGACTAGACCAATCTGTTGCAATCTAGAAAAGAGTGTAAGAAATCATATTCACTTGTCTTCTTACAAACCAAATCACAGATTGATTTGAATATCAAATGTTCAAATGACAGATCTAGAAAAGAGGGTGAGAAATTATATTCGCTCTGCATGTATAGTTAACCGTTAAAATTTAATATTCTTTTCTAATAAATGATTACAGTTCATTATTTTTCTTTTAAAATAGAATCTATGTTTTACTAAATTTAAATTTAAATATCCATTTAGATTTGTTATATATTTTATTAAATTCTTTTTTGGTGTACATTTGTTTTTCTATCTAACTATTAAAGAAATTTAATAATTGTATAAGTATCTAATTTAAACAATTAAAAAGACAACGATGAAGTTTCCTGATAAAGATAAAAATTTAATACTTGGCTATGTTCTTACCTTAGGGAGTAAAATAACTGAATGACATTTTTACATTCTAAAGTTTATTATACATAACACAATTTCAACTATTAAATATTTCGATACTTAGTTTTAATTTAAATTTTAATATAAGAGTAATGAAAGTTTAACCTCACACCATCCCTTTCTACAGCCAGATAACCCTTTTTTATCGTTAATATAAATTATCAGACATGCGGGCCGAGGGGGGAAAGGTGGAGCATTACGGGTTAAAACCCGTGCTCCCAACATCCACGCAATTCTTATTATATAATAGTAATAATAATAATAATAATAACAAGAATAATAATAAAATATTTTAATTAATATACACATTGTGATTAAATTAATATGCATTTTTGATTTTATTAAATTTTAAAATGATTCACGTAAGTTTTATAATTTCTGTTTTTGTTTTAAAGCTAACACGTCACCAGCAGTGGTCGCCGACTACCTCAGCAACCACCACCAACTACCACTTCGACCACCGCTAACCACCACTCCGGACACCGCCGACCGCCAATCTGGCTACCGTCAACCACCACCAGCCATCACTATGACCACCTCTGATCATCCGTCTGACCACCACGACGACTTCAACCACTTTAACCACAACTAACTACCACTCTGGCGACTTCTGACCACCACTTCGACCATCACCGGCCACCGTTTTGGCTATCGTCAACTACTATTTCAACCACCACTCCGACCACCGTCGACCACTACTATGACCATCTTTGTTCTACAATCTGACCACTGCTTGACCGGGGCAACATTCATCTATGTTTGTAAATAGGATCCCGCCAGGTAGGTACTGAGTGCTGCGGAGTACGACTGACTAGGGGACAGTTTCATCGAGCCAGGTGGGATCTGGACCCATGGCTGCTGACTTGGGCAATACCCGCCTGTCTTGCCAATCCCTGATTCTGGGGCGAAGGCTTGCCCCCCTGCGTAAGCCAGATACTTAGTAGTGGTAGAACTTCCATAGGATGGTCCTTGTGGTAGGCCCATCAAGCCTGCTGCCTTGGGTGGTCTTCTGGCCAATTGCAGTTGTCTCTGCTGAAGAGAAGTCGTGTTAGTGACATTCGCCATAAACTTGCCCCCAGTTTTAGCAGTGGCGAAAGTACCACGTTGAGGAATTACAGTAATAGGATTTACCTGATGAGAGAACGCCTGTTGAGGCCCAGTCATGCACTCATTTGGTGGACACTATTGCTTGCTTCCCATTGGGTTCTAGGAAGATTCGTGCTGAGGTCCAACAGGTTGGTTTATGGTAGGGTATGATGCGTGCCTCCTAGAGAGTTAGGTTGTCCTCCATGTGATTGTCCGGGGAAACCGTAGTTCATTGTGCTACTAGCTTGCGTAGCACGCCTCTGTTCCACTTCTTTGGCCTACTGCACCTCATTGTGCACCACAGGTTTAACTATGTCAGCCAATTGTTGGGAGACTTGGTAGATTATATCGTATATCCCCATGTCGGTTTGCTGTCGAATAAACCACGAAGTCATCACCACGGGATCCTCGTAGTCTTGAGGGGATGGGTCATTTGAATCAGCATTAACCACTGGGGTGGCTGTCCCCGAAGCACTTATTGGCTCTGTGTTCTTTTCTTTGGGGGCAGCTCCCTTTGTTGACGCCGAAGGTGGCTACTTACGTTCCTGCCAGAGCGTAGGTGCATACGCCAACAATAACCAAGTCCAGGCGAAACGTGATTTTTTGTTCACCCGTATTTGTCCCACCGGGCGTGCCAATTTATATTGTCGTCAAACTCTTAGGTCCTAGCCGTCGGATCAAGTAGATGTTTGGACAGTCTTTGATTCCTCTATTCTTCAAGCAATTGCGTCGAGGAGGGAACTCTGCTCCTCAACTGTGGGTTTCCTGACTCCTCTAGAAAGGGTCAGGTTGAGTGGATGGGGCGCGAGGGTTGGATTATCTATTGGCCTAATGCATAAAGATAAAAGTAAAGTGCGATAAAAGAAGATAAAACTGATAAAGAATAGATTTTGTATTGATGATTGTGTGTCTATACAATTGTTTCTCTTCCTATATATATACATAGGCCCTCATCAGCCACTATACGAGCCAACACTTGCCTACCGTTGGATCAATCGCAAATCAATGTCTATCACTACTTCTAAGCTCTAAAATGACGGAGTAGCTACCCACGACCCCACTAGCACGGTTAGTGGGTAAAAACTCTCTTGGTCCACTCTTCAAGGTTTCGCTCTTTCGTTTGATATTCAACTGCTCCCACGTTCTATCCATGTGCTACCTCTCTCTTGCCTTCCAACCAAGCTTGCCTTACTTCGGCCATTCAGTTCCTCGCCTGACCCTTGTCCTCGGCCTGCAGCCACAAACCTGGGCAACCGAGCCCTCATGGTTGTGGTACTCTATAGGCTGAGACTCACTCTCCCTCGGCCTCGTTCACTATCCCTCAGTTGTATTCTAAGTTATTATTCGATGAAGTTTAAGACAGGTGGATTTGGCAATGTTTATCATCGAAAAATTTAGTATGCTCAATATCTTAACAGGGATTGTGTCCTCTGATTTTGCTTAAGTTGTGCATTCTAGTTGATGATCTTTGTATCAATAGATAGAGGAGGAGAAACTGAGCGTAATGGTGAAGGAAAATGCAACATGTAAGTGGAAAAGCTGAATTTCAAAGTTTAAAGGCTTGCATGCCAGTTGGAGGTTTGTCTTGGGTATTTCTCCTACCAGATTGTGATTCCTAGTAGCGTAGAAGAGGGTTTGAAGTGCTAGAGTGGACCATTTAACTTTGGGGGAGCTTGGGTTCTTTGTTGGTGTTTTGTGATTCATCTTGTACCAAACTACTTCATTTGGAAGTCCATGTGAGTCCTTTGCCCTATTTTTCGTGTTTTCAAATGGTAAATTCTGGTTCAAGGTTGTTGATGATGTGAATGAATGAATGCATGTTTGTTTGATTGGGTTTAGTTGCTGAAATTGATGGTTAAATTGAAATGAAACAAAATTTGTTTTGTGTAAAATGTTCCAAGATTGTGATTATTTGATTGAACTTAAATTTGTGAGGCATTATTATTGTTGAATTTGGTGTTAAATCGTAGGGTAATTAGTGGTATTTGGGATTAGTGAGATTTTAGAGTGGAATTGGTAAAAAAAGAAATGCATAAATCACATGGAAAGCTGAAAAACAAATTACTATCTGATGTTGTAACACAAGAAGTAACGATTCGTTACTGGCTGTAATGTTTATGTTACAGCCAGTGTTGTTCTATTTACCTTAAAAAAACTCAATTTTCTCACTCTTTTGGGGTAACAATTGCTTTCCAAACCCTTCCTAATCAAAGTAACATTGTGTACCATAGATTTAAACCCTTGTATGACTTAGTTATGAACATGTTTCAATGATTGTTCCTTGGCTATATAATGAGAAGAACTATTATTATAATTAAACATTGAAAGGTATTTTCAACTTAATCAAAAGTCACCCTAATTTACTTTAGCTTGTAATGTTCGATGCTTTGGAAAGACTAACATGCTTGTAATAGATGTGTGTAGCTGAAACTAGTATTTGCATTTGTACTTTAAGACATGGTTGACATAATTTTCTTGTTTGTGAAAGGATTAGATTGAATTTGGACGATTCGGGAGCAGTTTAGAATCAATAAAAGCAACCAAAACTAAATATTTGGTGGTTGCAGGAGGCACGGTCTGTGTGTTTGAGGCTTGGTCGGTACAGCCCCCACTGTACTCCGTTTTAAAAATGTGTTTTTCACACTCGTTTGAATCCGAACTCCTCTCCAATTCTAAATCCAATCTAATCCCTGCCTTAAGTATCTCTCATTGTGATCGTTGAGGTTTAATTTTTATTGTTGAATATTGCTTGAATAAGGCAAGTGAACGTTTCCAGATTGATGACAAAGACGTTTCTTTTGAAAACGCGTTTGATGATAAAAGTTGTTGGTTGAACTCATTTAGTTGATTGTAATGGGTCTGGAGGTGATGGTTAAACAGTTTTGTGTCGAGTTAAACTCTTTTCGAAAATGTGAGTGAGAAAACTACTTAGTACATATATAAGTATATCATAAATGAACTAATGAATGGATGATGTACATTACGTGGTGTCATGAACTACCTCAAGTCCCAAGAGGTTTAGTTAGAGGGTTCTATTTATTTGTAGAACCTGGGTTCCCTATTGTGTACATTGTAGCTTTTATATTATGTAAGTCTAAGGTGTTAGGGGGATGCATCATAGGTAATTATTAAAAGATATTCGGAGCGTATTATGGTAAGGGAGTCTCGAAAGGACTCACTGAGATTATGTAATCTCACCCCTCATTGTTGTTGTTTTTCAGACAACTGATTGAAGTCGAAAGAAGGTAAAGCTAGTAAAGGATTCCGATATTGGAGTACTTTGAAGTATTAAGTTTCAAGCATGTATATTTATATGCAAGTTTGAGATATAGCCTAAGGTGTAATAAAAAATTATGTATTTGTATATTTGGATTAACTTCAATGTGTTGACTCCGATAGGTCTTTGAACTCAGTATTGTTTTAAGCATTGAACAAGTTTTGGTTATATGAAAATCCTGTCATTGTGAGTCTTTAAGGTTGTTTTTGTTAATCCAAATTACGAATGCGTATTCGGAAATATCACATAGATAATATTCGGGATTTTATCACCGGTTAAAAATCTAGGATGTTACACAATTCACCTATACTTGCATTAATTCATGTTCATGAATTTGGACGGTAATCTTTCAATACTATCCATTCTTTTTCTTGACAACAATACTATCCATTCTTACTAACTATATTTTTTCCTATAATATCGTTCCCATAAATGTTTATTCTTATCACACCACACTTTATAAATAGGGTATATAAATATATAAAGAAAATGAGAATAGAGACAAGCCATTAATTTTAACTATTTTTTACGCGATTAATTTTATGTTAAATGTTCTCCCTTAACCTTTGTATTTATATATTATCTTCTCCCACTTTCAGAAAAGTAAAACAAAAAGTTGTAGTTCGAACGATAAAATAAATTCTATAGAATCCAGGGAGTGTAAGGGAACTATAGCACACTAAAAATTAATAAAAAAATTTAGCATGTAATTTTTTTAAGATTGAACTTGCCTTAAAATGTATTGTTCGAAGATTAAATAGTTAAATTAAAATTGTAATTAAAACATTTTTTTGTAAATTAATATACTCTCCATTCTTAGACGTTATAGATTTTAGACTTTTTTTTGTAAATTATTATTGTTCATTATTATTCCTTTTAAAACTTAATACTAGTTTACATAATGTAAATTTATATATTCATTTAGATTTGTTATAGAAGTTATTATTGATTTCCTTTTTTGTATACATTTAATTTTCTATATAACTATTAAAGAAATTTCAATAAATATGTTCTTATCTACTTGAAAACAAAAAAAACATAAATATAAATTTTCTCCTAAATAATAAAATCTAGGAAATTGTGTTGTTCTTACCTTAGAGGGTAAATAAATATATCAATCATTGTTTGCTATTATAAATATTACTTACTTTACTTTTTTGTAAATACATATATCTACCAACACGTAATCCCTCACAAATAAAATATAAGATAAAAATTCTATGTATGTTGTCAACAATTTAAGCTAGATACATATAGACTACTTTCTTAGAGAGCGAGTATGGGTCCCTCTTTCATACTGGGATTACCATGAAAATCCCTATAAATATATGGTTGTATCAGTCATTTTGACATCACTAGCAAGAGTAAATTTCACTTCTCCAAACCTATGAAAGTATCTTCTTCTCCTAGTGCAAACACCTGTTTTGTGGAAAATTACAAAATTTGGTGTTGTATATATGTATGTTCAAATAAATTATTATGATGTTATAGATCACTACATCAATTGCAACTTCACTATAGGTAAGCAGGTCCTATATATAATTCTATACTCAATTTTTTCCCTTTACTTTTTCATTTTTTAACTTCTACTATTTTGTCTCCATTATTAGATCCATGAGCAGGACAACTAAACGAAGTCCACATATGATTTTGACGAGTTTAGTCAGACGGAAGATGAGGTCTTACATATATTTCTTCACCATCTCTAGTCTTCTTTGCTCTATAGCTTGTAGTAATAGTGGGCAACATAAATATCAAAACGACTGTGATTTCCTTGATTAAACAACAGTACAAAAATGGATTGGGAGCTCGTTGTAAGCGCTGTTCAATGTTTCAGAAGAACGTATTTCAGCAGTCTTTGGTCCTAGGACTGTAATGATTTGCGACCAGGTATAGTTTCATGTGAAACACCTTTATTTACGTGATGTCTTATTAGTAAATATAATTTAATTCCTATTATCAAGATATGTTTTCATTTAATTATTACTAATTGATTGATTGCTATGTTCTTACAGTGTGAAAGGGAATTCCATGTAGGCTGTTTGAAAGAACATCCCAAGCAAACCCTACAGGTACAACGAATTCCCAATCCATTCTTCTCAACCTTCTAAAAAGCATACTAACTTAAATGTTTCACCATCACCACCCTTTTATAATTCACAAGCCGTAGTTTTGCTCCCCGATTTCGTTCTTCTCAACCACAAGTATCTCACAAGAGAGGAAGCCCCAATAGTATTGGAAGTTTGCTTCTTTGGTATGGGATGATTTTTCCAAAATGTAGAAGTTGTGAAGCTTGTTGACATAAGGTCAAAATTAAGTATTGTTATGTTGGAGTTATTTGACAAGAAAAATGGGTGAGATTTTGTGAAGTTTGTTGATTGGATATTCCTTGCAATATTTCAAGGAAATCAAAGGCTTAAAGGCTGTCCAAACTAAAGTTAAATATATGGACTCGGAGAACACCTTCCATCTGTGCCACCTTCTTTGATCTTAATTCATAATAGTGTATTGCGAAGTTGTTTTTCACTAATATCCATCAAAGAAAAGCTCTACCATCATTGTTTGAATTTGGGGTTGTTGTTGTTGTTGTTTTGATGTGTGGTGTTGGTGTACTTATGGATATGGTTGTAACTAGTTCTCGCTGAAAGTAGTATTGTATAAGAATTTACAGCTCTATGTATCATACATATATATATTGTGCTTGGGATAATTATTTTAGTTGTTTAATCTTTGTTATATATATTCAAATTGTTAAAATTAAGTATTTTCAATAACTAATAACAATGAGGTTGATCGAAGTCATTGACTCCCTTGTAGGAAAAGTTAGTTCATAAAGTCGATGATGTCTCCTCGTAGGCTTAACTGTAATAATAACTTAATTTTGTGAGTTAATTTCAAAAAGCTCGAAATAATTATTGATTTATAGCTTTCATTTATTGGATTAGACTCATCATTTCACTTTAAACAAAATTTGTTAAAGATTCAAAAACATTGGGACTAGACAAAGCCGTTGCGATCTAGAAAAGAGTGGACGAAATTATATTTTTTGTCTTCTTACAAACCAAATCACAGATTGATTTGAATAACAAATGTTTAATATTCATTTTCTAGTAAATGATTATAGTTCACTATTTTTCTTTTAAAATAGAATCTATTTTTTACTAAATTTGAATTTAAATATCCATTTAGATTTGTTATATAATTTATTAAATTCTTTTTTGGTGTACATTTGTTTTTCTATCTAACTATTAAAGAAATTTAATAATTGTATAAGCATCTAATTTAAACAATTAAAAAGATAACGATGAAGTTTCCTGATAAAGATAAAAATTTAATACTTGGCTATGTTCTTACCTTCAGGATAAAATCTAACACCCTAGTATCTCTAACAATTAGAAATACTAAAATATACAATTCAGCATACATCATAGTAGGGGCGGATTTATATGGTGTTCCTCGCATTCCCAGGAACACCCAAACATCCTTGCCTTAGTGGTAATATCCCAAAATTTTATAAAAGAGGTCATGAGTTCAAATCCAAGGTAATACACTAATAGAGTTTTTTTTTCTCTTCGCTTTTTCATGCAGTCTTCTCTTCCTTTTCCTTTTCCTTTCTTCTTCTTCTTCTCCTCTACAATTTTTCGTTTCTATTTCTTCTCATCTAATCTCTTCCTCTTCCTTTCTTCTTCTTCCCAAAATCCCAAACACAATCCCTAATATTCCAAAATCCCAAACACAATCCCTAATCTTCTTCTTCGCGAATCATTGTTTCAATTTCGAACATTACTTTATCGTTGATTTTTCTGGAATATTACTTTTGTTGGAACATTACTTTATCGTTGATTTTTTTTGGAACATTCACTTTATCATTGTTTTTTTGTAAAATCGTGCAACTGTTAAATCATTGAAGGAAAAGGAACACCCTACCTTAAAATCCTGAATCCGCCACTGCATCAGAGTATAACTTCCTGCTTTAGAAATTGAGCACATCTAAACTCTCAATACAACACATAAATGAGTTACATAAGTCTCATGCTTCACATAAAAGTATTCTTGAAACTTTAAGTACAACGTTTAACTTCGCAATAACCTAGTGTTCAATATTCAAAGACATGGAAGAAGTCGAAACGATATCAAAAGTTAATACTTAGAAATTTATGATATCAGGAAACAAAGACTAGGGAATAAAACCTAAGCTCAAATGCTAAAACTCAAAGCTCTCCAAACGGTCTCATCTAACCATGCCTCTCTGCCTTGTTCTTTCCCTGCGTCTTTGTAAAATAACAACATATAAAGGGTGAGATACATATTTCAGTGAATTCTACCGTGACCCCTTACCATGACTCTCGATTCATTTATTACTTGTCAATCAATCGTAGCCCAAAAGGATACTACGTGCATGTAGCTTTTCAGTCGCATAGTACATCACCGGCAATAACCACGCCATTACTGGTGAACCCCTCCACTAACTTACGTTAGCTTCAAACAGTCACGAGGTCTAGGTTATGGGGCTCATGACTTCCACTCCCCTTGTATACTAATTCGGGTCGTCACCCAATCCATGTCTGTGAAATGAGATATATATATATATATATATATATATATATCCATGTCTGTGAGATTATATAGTATAAACAGTCAATTGAACATATTGTTCCTTGAATTTTTCATGATACATGTGCACTCACGTGTACTACTTTGGGGTTTTTCGAAACCATGTCATTATCAGTCTAAAAATCATGGGGGATGGTTGGGAAAAGGATTAGGGAAAGATTAGAACAAAAAGGAATGGTTTAGAAAAATTTTAAAAATGGAGAATAGCAGGAAACACGGCTACCCTTGTTTTAAAACAAGGCTGCACCAATGTTTTAAAACATGGCCATGTTTTCTGCAGTTTTCGAAAAATCTTTGTTTTCACGAAAATTGGTCATTCCTTTCGCTCCAATGCCTATCCCATTTAACTCCTTAGTCATTCAATCATCAAAACAGATATTATAAACACAACAACCACTCCAATCAACATAATTATACAACAACGCATCAACCAATTTAGTCGTTTCGAGACACACATAATACATAATTTTCAAAATACGGTTTTTCGACGTAAAAATCTTTTGAAACGAACGTAATCATTCCAATTTAGTAACATTAGCAACAATTCCAGAAATGATAAAAAGACCTAAGCGTGAGTAGAAGTCACCTCATTGAGATGAAATCACAAACGAGCAACAAGTGTAGGCTTCAATCAATATGAACTACCCGAAATGCTTCTAACGGCTCCAATCGCTTTCCTTACCCTTTGATTTTCACTTCAAAGCTCCCAAACTATAATGTAGGTTCCTATTTCATCCCAGAATAATGTTTCCCCTCCTACCACAACACACCCCGAGAGTTGGAATTTAAATTGCTAATGAAATCCTTTTAGAACTCTGTTTTTACAACAACAGTGAGCAGTTTTGCATCATGCATAACTGACTAAATAATTCATCAAATTTACCGAATCAAGGGTCCATTATGAAGGAAATTTTGTATAGTTTCAGTGGGTTTTGGTTTTGGGCTGAGATAATGGGTATTGAGTTAGATACGGTCAAAACAATGGAACTAGGTAAAACCTCCAACTAATTCACAACACTAACTTGTTGGGTTAATATCTCCCTCAAAACTTAACCAAATCAGGTCTTTCTTGTGCTAAAAATGAATCAATTTCTGTCTAGTGTCCAGATAATCAAAGATGGATAAAAAAAAAGTTCTGTGGGAAGAGTTATGTGTGAATTACTAGAGGCTGTACCAAACGAATTTAAGCAGAATTTTTGAAACTTTGAGTTTGAACCAATTCTCAACAACACAACCACCCACCAAAACACCAAACTCAAATTCAGCAACTGAAATTCGTTCTAATCTACTTCAATTTGCAGTGTGGGTTCTGAATCTTGTCAAACCACACTCCCAACTAACATGCAAGGCTTCAACAACTTAATGGAAGTAACTAAGCTCCATTTTTGACTATTTTGAGCTTGATTTTCTTCAATGGTTAAATGAGATTGAGAAGGAAGTAGTTGATGATCTTTGTATCAATAGATAGAGGAGTAGAAACTGAGTGTAATGGTCTTTGCTCTCTCTTCTTCCTTTCTCTCTCTCGCAAACTCTCTCTCTCTCTCAAGCTCTCTCTATTCTAGTTTTTCTTTCTTTTTTCAAAACTGATGCAAATGAGTGAGTGCAGATGTGGGTTTGTGTTTTTGTGTTTAATGAGAGTTTAGTGAGCTGAGGGTAAAAATTAAAATATGCAAAATGACTGTTTTGCCCTTTGTACTCTAATTCCCACTTAAACTAATTTCTAGCTAATAATCATTCCTCAATTCATATAACCCAAACAACAAGGCATGTAAATCACATAATTTAGCAACTAAAAATGCTATCATATATTTAAACATGTTAAATGACTTAAATTAACAATAAGTTCAACAACAACGCTAGTTAATTTCGAATATCGAAATTAACCGAACTAAGGATGTTACATAAAATAACTGAATGGCGTTTCTACAATCTAAAGTTTATTATACATAACACAATTTCAACTATTAAATATTTTGATACTTACTTTTAATTTAAATTTTAATCTAAGAGAAATGAAAGTTTAACCTCACACCATCCCCTTCTACAGCCAAATAACACTTTTTTTGTCTTTAATATAAATGGTCGGACATGCGGGCCGAGGTGTTGAAAAAAATTCTCTTTTATGCTTTGATGAAACAAACTTAAGTTAGAGTCAAGTTTTCATATTATTTGTGATCTAACATTTTTATCTAAATGCAAAGTACAGAACCTAAAATAGCAAAATATTCAACTACCTAAGAATCAAGAAGTATAAAAATTAAAGGTAGAATGGTGATGAGAAGGTACAGAAATGAGAAGGCTTGACTAAGGTCAACAGAACGTTGGACCAAAGTCAACAAAAGGTTTGACCAAATCAACAGAAGGTTGACCAAAAAGTCAACAGAAGGTTCGACCAGAAAGTCAATAGAAGGTTTGACCATGTTATCATTTATGCAAGACCAAAGAAGAGAAGGTTCGTAAATGAGAAGATTCAACAATTAAGAAGGTTTACGTTGAGAAGATTCTAGAACAACAACCTACTCAACCTGGAAAACTTCAACAACTCAAGAACAATCCTTCTCATTAATGAGCTGAAGCATTAATTGAAGAATGTTGCATTAAATGTGTTGAGAAGGTTTTAAATGCAAGAGAGGAAATCAATGATTCTTCCTAGGAGCATCAAAGTTTGTTTGTTTAAGGAATAATCATATGAGAAGGTTCATGAGCTATCAAAAGAAAAAAGAAAGTACCGTGTCAGATTGAGAAGGTTCAGAAACGCAGTGAAGGGACAATGTGCAGAATGAGAAGGTTCAAAAGCCGCTAACTAAAGCAACTTTCATCACGAAATTTCTACAAGCCTAGAACTGAAATCAAATGGCTCTCTTCAACCTTCAAACGGCTAGAGTCAACATCTGGGGCTATTTAACAGCTTTGATTCGAAGATTACAAGTGTGAGATTTAATTGGAACCTACTCAAAGCTCAAGATTCTCAAAGATATCCAACCTTCTCATCCCACACTCTAAGATACTCAAGTTATTATTTGGGATTCATTTGTTGAGTGTGTCATTGCTTGATATTTATTATTGTAAACACTTGTTGTAGATTATTTTCAAGCTCTTCATCATCCCCAAAAACCCCAAAACCATTATTGTAAACCGTGTGTTGTGAACATTCCATCTTACTACCTAGAAAGTGACGTGAGTGTTGATGTGAACAAAAAGTGGAACCTTTTAGAAACTAGGAGAGAGTACTCTAGTAGGTAATTACAACCTGGTGAAGCTATGCAAGAGAGAACTTGTCTTTTGGGTGGTGATCAAAATAAAGCGGTGGTTGTAAGTATTTTGTGATTGAACAAAAGCAAGTGTAATAGCTATTTGGAGAATAGTGGAAATACTCACTTGGAAATAAGGAGAGGACGTAGCCTAAATTGGGTGAACCTCTATAACTCCTCTCTGTTCTTTAATTGCTTTCCATACTATTTGATTAATTGCTTTACACTTAAGATTGTTTTTAAAACCAAGAGAATGTTAATTTCATCAACCTTCTCAAGACAGTTTTCAAAGTCATACTATAATCTTTCAACCTATTCATATCTATTTGAGTACAACTCCTCTTGCATAGGCTAAGATTATCTCAAGTCATTGTTATTATTCATCATCAAACTATATACGTGATTATTTATTAGAACTAACTTCAACCTTCTCATCTCCAAGTTAATCTTGAGAACAAATTGTTGAGAAGGTTTGAGGTCTCAGAAATTTAAAAAAAGGTACACAATTCAACCCTCCCTTCTTGTGTAACTTAGTAACTTCAATTGGTATCAGAGCTCACCTCTAGGAGATGAGCACACTTCGCAGTATGAGAGGAAAGATTCTGAAGAAAGTGATGAACAATCCGAACTCTGTCATGTTTCTCCCTGAAGGAGCTTCTGCAAACAGACCTCCAAGATGCACTGGTGAACACTATTACTATTGGAAGGACCAAATGAAATTTTTCCTAGAGTCTCAAGACACTGATCTCTGGGGTATTTGTTGAAAACGGACCATTTGTCCCTACAACAACCTTTGATTATGGAACTACTCTTCCCAAGGACAAAGAAAACTGGACAACTGATGACAAACGCATGGTACTCCTAAACTCTAAAGCTAAATTTTATCTAACATGTGCATTAGGAAGAACTGGGTATGACAAAATAGCAGGAAAGACAGCTGCCAAAGAAATTTGGGATACTTTATCAACTGCTCATGAGGGAACTGACTAAGTGAAAGAAGCAAAGATCAACATTCTCATTCACAAATTTGAAACATTCAAAATGGAGGAACAAGAAAGTATTGGTGAAATGTTCAGTAGATTCACAACCATAACAAATGATCTCCTCTCACTTGGGAATACCTACTCAAATCAATCCAAAGTCAGAAAGCTTCTGAGATGCTTACCTAAAGTATGGAGACCCAAAGTAACTGCTATAACAGAAGCCAGATATCTTTCTGTTCTCAAAATAGAGGATCTGTTGGGATCCCTAAAAGTCGTGAGCAAGTGATCATGGATGAACTTCATCCCAAGAAGGTTAAGACCATTGCACTTAAAGCTTCTCAAAAAACTCCTCCTTTGGCTCTCAAAGCAAAGAATGAGTCACATGGAGAAAGTGATGATGATGATGATGATGATGATGATGATGATGATGAAGATGATGAGCTAGCTCTAATCTCTAAAAGATTAAGAAGATGGGCTTTCAAAAAGAATAACAGAAAACCATTCTTCAAGAAAGATACATCCAAAGGAGAAAGCTCAACAAAGACTCCTCCCTTATGCTTTGAATACAATAAACCTGGACACTTCAAAAATGAATGTCCAAAACTGAAAGGAGGAAACAAAATATTCAATCCTAAGAAAAAGGCTCTACTAGCTACCTGAGATGACTCTGAAAGATCAAATTCAGAAAAAGAAGAATAGACAGCATATCTATGTCTCATGGCAGACATAGAAGAACCTTTTCAAGCTCATCAAAGCATTGATCTTGAATCAGATAAAGAATCAACCAACTCAAGTCTTAGGGCAGATTCTGATCTAGAAGAGGTCATCACTTTTAAATATTCACAAACTAGAATTTCAAAACAACACCATCTTTTGAAAGAACAGTTAATTGAAAAATCAAACCTTGAAAGAACACTTAATTGAAAAATCAAACCTTGAAAGAACACCATCTTTTGAAAGAACAGTTAATTGAAAAACGCTTAGAAAGACATGTTGAACAAAGCTCTAGAACTATCTCAAGAGTCAGAAAACAAGATTAAAGTACACACACTGTAAGATGTTTGGCCATGATATTTCTGCATGTTTCAAAGTTAAGAAAAACTTCTATTGAAAGAAAACTAACCAAGAAGGACCCAAGAAACTATGGGTACTGTAGCGACCGAAAAATCCGGGTGAGGATTCCTCGAAGGTTCAAAAATGAAGCCGCCACCAAAGTTTAGTTAAGGGCAAACATTGGAAAATCCCTTTGATTTGGATAAAGGTCATTGAGACCAGATTCGGGTTCGGGAGTCGGTTATGCATGGGTAAGGTATTAGCACCCCACGGCATCCTTCCTAAGGAAGGTTACCTTCTAATTAGTTGTATAAAAGAATGTTAATTTTGAAAATGCTTATTTTACCCTTTTATTGTGAATTAAAAAGACTTAATAAAATTTTTAGTTTTTTGTGCTTGACAGGAGTGGGCCCCCGCTCCTACGTATCTCCAGGTGCGATGGAGAAATCAAAGCTACGTAGTTCTTGGTAGAAAAATGTTTAGTTGGTTTGTGTCTTTTATTTTAGGGGTCCTAGGACTTTTGATCTGTGACGGTTCATTCGCCCTAGAACACTTACTAATCCGATCGTCCGATCGACTTAATCCTCTATTATTAAAAATTGGTTTTCTTTGTTTGAAAGAAAGGGATGTGTTTGTATTTTTTATTTTTGGAAATTGTTTGTTTCAAATAGGGATTTTAGGACCTGATCCGTAACGGTTCATTTGTGGCCCTAAAAAGTTGACTAACCCGACTGTACAGTCGACTTAATCCTCTTATTATTTTAATTTGAATATTACATTCGTTTATGAGAGGGGAAAAAATATTTTAGTTTTATGTTTGAATATGAACTAGAATAAAAACAATTAGAACCGCATGGTATCATAAATCGAAAGAGGGCAAATTAAAGCAACTAAAATACCAACGATCGAGATTCAGCTCATGTGACTATTGTTTATCTAAATGTATAATAAAATGACAATCTAAAAGGAGTAAAATAAATGAGTAGAGATAATTTGTAAAAGGTAAAACACACAGGTACATATATACACGATGCAAAACTAAAGAACTTGAACCAAGCAAGTTGTCAAAGAAAAAGAAGAAGAAAAGACAAAAACAAAAACTGAATAACAGTAGCCGCACAAAACATAAAGAAACGGAAGGGTCATGACAAGATACAAACAGAGATGGCCGCATAAGAGAGAGGGATTGACGGCGAGCGGAGAGCAGAGGCGCGATGGGACTGTGTACGGTGAGGACGGTAAGGAAGATGGCGTGGTGGTGATAGGTGAGTGTCGCCGGAGGTCACGGCGGTAGTGACGACGATGATTCTGACCGGAGAGGGCTTCTCCTTTCTTACCATGGCCAGCTATGAGCTCTTGAAACATCACTCAATTTCTCAATTCATGCTACTGGGTACTCTGCTTTTTCTGATTATGTGCTGGTCTATGCCTTGTAGACTTAATACTTGATTAAAGTTTTTGGAATATGCAGAGCTTAGGATTCCTGTGTATGACCATTGTCATTAAGGCGTGTATGATGTTGGGGTGTATAGTTGCTTCTTTTTGTGAAAAGAAATGAAACATGATAAAAGAGCTCTAGACTACAAACTCAAATTAGAATATGCTGTTTTCTTTTTATTTCATTTAGTTTTAATTTTTTTGTAACAGAATAATACAAAAGTTAGTATTTAATAAAATATTTTTGTTATATGATTTTTTACTTACAATAAAGAAATAAGTTCTACTAATAATAATTGATATGACGCAAAACCACTAACGAGCACCGAATGACACGTATCAATGGTTATGACCTCAAAATGCATATTAAGTAATATTTTTGATTTTTTCTAAAAGAATTTGAATTAGTCGGACAAAATTAGGGTACAACAGGTACCTAAAACTCTACTAATCTCTGAAACAGGAACACCTCTTTGCATCCAAGAAAAGGCTGTGGTTCTTAGACAGTGGATGTTGGACGCACATGATAGGAGAAAAGGATAAATTTCTCTCTTTGGAGAGAATCGATGGAGGCTATGTTGTCTTTCGCAATGATGACAAACTTGCATCAAAGGTATAGGTACTATAGGTAATTCTTCTTCTCCTAAAATAAAAAATGTTCAATATGTAGAAGCTTTGAAGCACAATTTGTTAAGCATTAGTCAATTTTGTGATAGTGGTAATAAAGTGTCTTTTAAGTCTGATAAATGTTTTATTAAGGAAATCTTTTCTGGAAAAGTTTTACTCACTGCATCTAGAACTAAAATCTGTATACCCTATTTCTTAATGAATTGTCTCAAGAAACTTGCCTTATGTCTTCTGAAAATGATGAATGGATTTAGCACAGAAGAGCTGATCACACAAGTATGCAAACCATCTCAAGGATTTCCAATGAGGAGCTAGTCAGAGGGCTACCCAAAATAAATTTTGAAAAAGACAAAGTGTGTGAAGCATGTGTTCATGGAAAACATCTCAAATCAAGTTTTAAACCTAAAACATGATCACATCTCAAAAACCACTTGAGCTATTACACATTGACTTGTTTGGCCCTACAAAAACTGCTAGCCTTAGTGGAAAGAGATATGGTTTTCTGACTGTGGATGACTTCTCTAGATTTACATGGGGGCTATTTTTATGAAGCTTTCATATCCTTTGAAGTTTTCCTCAAAAGAGTTCTAAATGAAAAAGGAACAAATGTTGTTTTTGTAAAATGTGATCAGGGGGAGAATTTGAAACATATCTTTTCAAAACTCTTTTGATGAAAATTGAATTTCTCACAACTTCTCATGCCCAAAACACCACAACAAAATGGTGTTGTAGAAAGGAAAAATAGAAACTTGCAAGAGATGGCAAGACCTATTTTAAATGATTCAAAGATTGAAAAATATTTTTGGGAAGAAGCTATCAACACAGCATGTTACATTTTAAATAGAGTTTCCATTAGAAAAACTGTTGAGAAAATCCCCTATGAAATTTGGAAAAATAGAAAGTCAAACATTGCTTATTTTCGTGTATTTGGCTGTACTTGTTTCCTCTTGAACAACAAAGACAATTTGGGAAAATTTGATTCAAAATATGAAAGGAATTTTTCTTGGTTATTCAACAACATCTAAGGCTTATAGAGTATATAAACTTAGGACTCAAACTGTGGAAGAAAGCATGCATGTAATTTTTAGTGAATTTAACAGTGCAAATGAAGCGATTGATAATGATGAACCTAATACAAGCAAGGAAGATGGTCAAGTTAATGAAAACAGAGTTGAGAAGGATGAATCACAAACTTCTCCTCAACCTTCTCAAAAGTCAAATGAAGCTACTCACGCTTCTGATCAACCTTCTCAAATGCCAAGAAGTTGGAGAATGGTAGTTCATCACCCACAAGATCAAATTATTGGTAACACTTCTGATCTTGTTACAACCAGGACATCATTCAGAGATAATGCTGTTGGAATGACACTCATTTCTGAAATTGAGCAAAAAACTATCAATGAAGCAATACTAGATGAGTAATGGATTGAAGCTCTAACTGAGGAACTTAACCAATTTGAAAAGAATGAAGTGTAGAACCTTGTTTTACTTCCCAAGCATCAATCAGTCATAGGAACCAAATGGGTGTTCAGAAACAAATTAGATGAAAATGGTAAGCTAGTGAGGAACAACGCAAGACTTGTTGATCATACATATATATTGTGCTTGGAATAATTATTTTAGTAGTTTCATCTTTGTTATATATATTCAAATTGATAAAATTAAATATGTTCAATGATTAATAACAATGAGGTTGATCGAAGTCATTCACTCTCTTGTAGGAAAACGTTAGTTCATAAAGTCGATGATGTCTCCTCGTAGGCTTAATTGTAATAATAACTTAATTTTGTGAGTTAACTTCAAAAAGCTCGAAATAATTATTGATATATCACTTTAACTTGTTGAATTAGACTCTGCATTTCACTTTAGACAAAATTTTATATACAATTTGTTAATGATTCAAAAACTTTAGGACTAGACCAAGACTCTGTGATCTAGAAAAGAGTGTAAGAAATCATATTCACTTGTCTTCTTACAAACCAAATCACAAATTGATTTGAATATCAAATGTTTAAATCACAGATCTAGAAAAGAGTGCGAGAAATTATATTCACTCTGCATGTAAAGTTAACTGTTAAAATTTAATATTTGTTTTCTAATAAATGATTATAGTTCATTACTTTTATTTTAAAATTGAGTCTATTTTTTACTAAATTTAAATTTAAATATCCATTTAGAGAAGAGCATCTTAATACTAGTTAACAGTAAGTAAATTTATATATTCATTTAGATTTGTTATATAAGTTAATGATTTCCTTTTTTGTATACAATTAATTTTCTATATAACTACTAAAGAAATTTCAATAAATTTGTTCTTATCTTATTGAAAACAATAAAAAGATAAATATAAATTTTTCTCCTAAATAATAAAATTAAAGAAATCGTTATGTTCTTACCTTAGGAGGAAAATAAATATATCAATCATTGTTTTCTATTTTAGCATGCTTATTTAAAAAAAAATGTCAATTATTAATTTTTTTTATAAATATTACTTCCTTTACATTTTTTTAAATACATATATCCACCAACACTTAATCCCTCGCTTACAAAATATAAGTTAAAAACTCTATGTATGTTGTCAACAATTAAAGCTAGATACATATAGACTATTTTCTTAGAGAGAGAGTATGGGCCCCTCTTTCATAGTGGGATTACCATGAAAATCCCTATAAATATATGGTTGTATCAGTCATTTTGACATCACTAGCAGAGTAAATTTTACTTCTCCAAACCTATGAAAGTATCTTCTTCTCCTAGTGCAAACCCGTGTTTTGTGGAAAATTACGAAATTTGGTGTTATATATATGTATGATCGAATAAATTATTATATGATGCTATAGATCCCTACATCAATTGCAACTTCACTATAGGTAAACAGGTCCTATATATAACTTTATACTAAAAAAAAATTCCTTTATTTTTCATTTTTTAACTTCTACTTTTTTGTCTCCATTATTAGATCCATGAGCAGGACAACTAAACGAAGTCCACATATCATTTTGACAAGTTTAGTCAGATGGAACATAAATATCTAAACGATTGTGATTTCCTTGATTAAACAACGGTACAAAAATTGATCGGGAACTCATTGTAACTGCTGTAAAAGGATTGCAGGTGTTGATTCTTCAAAACAGATAAAGGATGTGCACTCTGCAGGTAATAGTAATATCCTGTTTTATTTTTTCGTTGATTTTTTTCCTATTGCTTGTGTTCTTCTTGTGATCACCAATAAAAAAACTTATAGTAGCTTAACATATATATACATTTGTTCAATGTTTCAGAAGGAGAGATTTAAGCAGTCTTTGGTCCTGGGACAGTAATGATTTGCGACCAGGTATAGTTTCATGTGAAACATTGTTTGTTACGTGATGCCTTATTAGTAAATATATTTTAATTCCTATTGTCAATAAATGTTTTCATTTAATTATTACTGATTGATTGATTGCTATGTTCTTACAGTGTGAGAGGAAATTCCATGTAGGGTGTTTGAAAGAACATCACATGAAAACCCTGCAGGTACAACGAATTCCCAATCCATTCTCCTCAACCCTCTAAAAAGCCTATTATCATCAATGTTCCACCATCGCCACCCTTTTATCATTCACAAGCCGTCACTTTGCTCCCCGTTTTCATTCTTCTCAACCACAAGTATCTCACAAGAGAGGAAGCCCCAACAATATTGGAAGTTTTCTTCTTTGGTATGTATTTTTAAGATAATGGCTATTAATTGTGACTTTAAAATTTGGTGTTGTGCAAGATTATGAATGGGTGAAGCATGGGATGATTTTTCCAAAATGTAGAAGTGTTGAAGCTTGTTGACATAAGGTCAAAATTAAGTAATATTGTGTTGGAGTTATTTGACAAGAAAAAATGGGTGAGATTTTGTGAAGTTTGTCTATTGGATATTCCTTGCAATATTTCAAGGAAAACAAAGGCGTAAAGGCTGTCCAAATTGAATTTAACGATATGGCCTCGGAGAACACTTTCCATCTATGCCACCTTCCCTGATCTTAATTCATATTTCATAACAATGTATTGTAAAATTGTTTTTCATCAATATCCATCAAGGAAAAACTCTACCATCATGTTTTGCATTTGTAGTTGTTGTTGTTGTTTTGATGTGTGGTGTCGGTGTACTTATGGATATGGTTTGTAAGTAGTTCTAGTTTTTTTTTGACAAGGTAAGTAGTTCTAGTTGAAAGTAGTATTGTATAATTTAAAGCTCTCTGTAACATACATATATACTGTCCTTGGAATAAATATTTTAGTAGTTTTATCTTTGTTATCTATATTCAAATTGATAAAATTAAATATTTTCAATGATTAATAACAATGAGGTTGATCGAAGTCATTCTCACCCTTGTGAGTTAACTTCAAAAAGCTCGAAATAATTATTGATATATAACTTTCATTTATTGAATTAGACTCATCATTTCACTTTAAACAAAATTTGATATACAATTTGGTAAAGATTCGAAAACTTTGGGACTAGACCAATCTGTTGCAATTTAGAAAAGAGTGTAAGAAATCATATTCACTTGTCTTCTTACAAACCAAATCACAGATTGATTTGAATATCAAATGTTCAAATCACAGATCTAGAAAAGAGGGTGAGAAATTATATTCGCTCTGCATGTATAGTTAACCGTTAAAATTTAATATTCTTTTCTAATAAATGATTACAGTTCATTATTTTTCTTTTAAAATAGAATCTATGTTTTACTAAATTTAAATTTAAATATCCATTTAGATTTGTTATATATTTTATTAAATTCTTTTTTGGTGTACATTTGTTTTTCTATCTAACTATTAAAGAAATTTAATAATTGTATAAGTATCTAATTTAAACAATTAAAAAGACAACGATGAAGTTTCCTGATAAAGATAAAAATTTAATACTTGGCTATGTTCTTACCTTAGGGAGTAAAATAACTGAATGACATTTTTACATTCTAAAGTTTATTATACATAACACAATTTCAACTATTAAATATTTCGATACTTAGTTTTAATTTAAATTTTAATATAAGAGTAATGAAAGTTTAACCTCACACCATCCCCTTCTACAGCCAGATAACCCTTTTTTATCGTTAATATAAATTATCAGACATGCGGGCCGAGGGGGGAAAGGTGGAGCATTACGGGTTAAAACCCGTGCTCCCAACATCCACGCAATTCTTATTATATAATAGTAATAATAATAATAATAACAAGAATAATAATAAAATATTTTAATTAATATACACATTGTGATTAAATTAATATGCATTTTTGATTTTATTAAATTTTAAAATGATTCACGTAAGTTTTATAATTTCTGTTTTTGTTTTAAAGCTAACACGTCACCAGCAGTGGTCGCCGACTACCTCAGCAACCACCACCAACTACCACTTCGACCACCGCTAACCACCACTCCGGACACCGCCGACCGCCAATCTGGCTACCGTCAACCACCACCAGCCATCACTATGACCACCTCTGATCATCAGTCTGACCACCACGACGACTTCAACCACTTTAACCACAACTAACTACCACTCTGGCGACTTCTGACCACCACTTCGACCATCACCGGCCACCGTTTTGGCTATCGTCAACTACTATTTCAACCACCACTCCAACCACCGTCGACCACTACTATGACCATCTTTGTTCTACAATCTGACCACTGCTTGACCGGGGCAACATTCATCTATGTTTGTAAATAGGATCCCGCCAGGTAGGTACTGAGTGCTGCGGAGTACGACTGACTAGGGGACAGTTTCATCGAGCCAGGTGGGATCTGGACCCATGGCTGCTGACTTGGGCAATACCCGCCTGTCTTGCCAATCCCTGATTCTGGGGCGAAGGCTTGCCCCCCTGCGTAAGCCAGATACTTAGTAGTGGTAGAACTTCCATAGGATGGTCCTTGTGGTAGGCCCATCAAGCCTGCTGCCTTGGGTGGTCTTCTGGCCAATTGCAGTTGTCTCTGCTGAAGAGAAGTCGTGTTAGTGACATTCGCCATAAACTTGCCCCCAGTTTTAGCAGTGGCGAAAGTACCACGTTGAGAAATTACAGTAATAGGATTTACCTGATGAGAGAACGCCTGTTGAGGCCCATTCATGCACTCATTTGGTGGACACTATTGCTTGCTTCCCATTGGGTTCTAGGAAGATTCGTGCTGAGGTCCAACAGGTTGGTTTATGGTAGGGTCTGATGCGTGCCTCCTAGAGAGTTAGGTTGTCCTCCATGTGATTGTCCGGGGAAACCGTAGTTCATTGTGCTACTAGCTTGCGTAGCACGCCTCTGTTCCACTTCTTTGGCCTACTGCACCTCATTGTGCACCACAGGTTTAACTATGTCAGCCAATTGTTGGGAGACTTGGTACATTATATCGTATATCCCCATGTCGGTTTGCTGTCGAATAAACCACGAAGTCATCACCACGGGATCCTCGTAGTCTTGAGGGGATGGGTCATTTGAATCAGCATTAACCACTGGGGTGGTTGTCCCCGAAGCACTTATTGGCTCTGTGTTCTTTTCTTTGGGGGCAGCTCCCTTTGTTGACGCCGAAGGTGGCTACTTACGTTCCTGCCAGAGCGTAGGTGCATACGCCAACAATAACCAAGTCCAGGCGAAACGTGATTTTTTGTTCACCCGTATTTGTCCCACCGGGCGTGCCAATTTATATTGTCGTCAAACTCTTAGGTCCTAGCCGTCGGATCAAGTAGATGTTTGGACAGTCTTTGATTCCTCTATTCTTCAAGCAATTGCGTCGAGGAGGGAACTCTGCTCCTCAACTGTGGGTTTTCTGACTCCTCTAGAAAGGGTCAGGTTGAGTGGATGGGGCGCGAGGGTTGGATTATCTATTGGCCTAATGCATAAAGATAAAAGTAAAGTGCGATAAAAGAAGATAAAACTGATAAAAAATAGATTTTGTATTGATGATTGTGTGTCTATACAATTGTTTCTCTTCCTATATATATACATAGGCCCTCATCAGCCACTATACGAGCCAACACTTGCCTACCGTTGGATCAATCGCAAATCAATGTCTATCACTACTTCTAAGCTCTAAAATGACGGAGTAGCTACCCACGACCCCACTAGCACGGTTAGTGGGTAAAAACTCTCTTGGTCCACTCTTCAAGGCTTCGCTCTTTCGTTTGATATTCAACTGCTCCCACGTTCTATCCATGTGCTACCTCTCTCTTGCCTTCCAACCAAGCTTGCCTTACTTCGGCCATTCAGTTCCTCGCCTGACCCTTGTCCTCGGCCTGCAGCCACAAACCTGGGCAACCGAGCCCTCATGGTTGTGGTACTCTATAGGCTGAGACTCACTCTCCCTCGGCCTCGTTCACTATCCCTCGGTTGTATTCTAAGTTATTATTCGATGAAGTTTAAGACAGGTGGATTTGGCAATGTTTATCATCGAAAAATTTAGTATGCTCAATATCTTAACAGGGATTGTGTCCTCTGATTTTGCTTAAGTTGTGCATTCTAGTTGATGATCTTTGTATCAATAGATAGAGGAGGAGAAACTGAGCGTAATGGTGAAGGAAAATGCAACATGTAAGTGGAAAAGCTGAATTTCAAAGTTTAAAGGCTTGCATGCCAGTTGGAGGTTTGTCTTGGGTATTTCTCCTACCAGATTGTGATTCCTAGTAGCGTAGAAGAGGGTTTGAAGTGCTAGAGTGGACCATTTAACTTTGGGGGAGCTTGGGTTCTTTGTTGGTGTTTTGTGATTCATCTTGTACCAAACTACTTCATTTGGAAGTCCATGTGAGTCCTTTGCCCTATTTTTCGTGTTTTCAAATGGTAAATTCTGGTTCAAGGTTGTTGATGATGTGAATGAATGAATGCATGTTTGTTTGATTGGGTTTAGTTGCTGAAATTGATGGTTAAATTGAAATGAAACAAAATTTGTTTTGTGTAAAATGTTCCAAGATTGTGATTATATGATTGAACTTAAATTTGTGAGGCATTATTATTGTTGAATTTGGTGTTAAATCGTAGGGTAATTAGTGGTATTTGGGATTAGTGAGATTTTAGAGTGGAATTGGTAAAAAAAGAAATGCATAAATCACATGGAAAGCTGAAAAACAAATTACTATCTGATGTTGTAACACAAGAAGTAACGATTCGTTACTGGCTGTAATGTTTATGTTACAGCCAGTGTTGTTCTATTTACCTTAAAAAAACTCAATTTTCTCACTCTTTTGGGGTAACAATTGCTTTCCAAACCCTTCCTAATCAAAGTAACATTGTGTACCATAGATTTAAACCCTTGTATGACTTAGTTATGAACATGTTTCAATGATTGTTCCTTGGCTATATAATGAGAAGAACTATTATTATAATTAAACATTGAAAGGTATTTTCAACTTAATCAAAAGTCACCCTAATTTACTTTAGCTTGTAATGTTCGATGCTTTGGAAAGACTAACATGCTTGTAATAGATGTGTGTAGCTGAAACTAGTATTTGCATTTGTACTTTAAGACATGGTTGACATAATTTTCTTGTTTGTGAAAGGATTAGATTGAATTTGGACGATTCGGGAGCAGTTTAGAATCAATAAAAGCAACCAAAACTAAATATTTGGTGGTTGCAGGAAGCACGGTCTGTGTGTTTGAGGCTTGGTCGGTACAGCCCCCACTGTACTCCCTTTTAAAAATGTGTTTTTCACACTCGTTTGAATCCGAACTCCTCTCCAATTCTAAATCCAATCTAATCCCTGCCTTAAGTATCTCTCATTGTGATCGTTGAGGTTTAATTTTTATTGTTGAATATTGCTTGAATAAGGCAAGTGAACGTTTCCAGATTGATGACAAAGACGTTTCTTTTGAAAATGCGTTTGATGATAAAAGTTGTTGGTTGAACTCATTTAGTTGATTGTAATGGGTCTGGAGGTGATGGTTAAACAGTTTTGTGTCGAGTTAAACTCTTTTCGAAAATGTGAGTGAGAAAACTACTTAGTACATATATAAGTATACCATAAATGAACTAATGAATGGATGATGTACATTACGTGGTGTCATGAACTACCTCAAGTCCCAAGAGGTTTAGTTAGAGGGTTCTATTTATTTGTAGAACCTGGGTTCCCTATTGTGTACATTGTAGCTTTTATATTATGTAAGTCTAAGGTGTTAGGGGGATGCATCATAGGTAATTATTAAAAGATATTCGGAGCGTATTATGGTAAGGGAGTCTCGAAAGGACTCACTGAGATTATGTAATCTCACCCCTCATTGTTGTTGTTTTTCAGACAACTGATTGAAGTCGAAAGAAGGTAAAGCTAGTAAAGGATTCCGATATTGGAGTACTTTGAAGTATTAAGTTTCAAGCATGTATATTTATATGCAAGTTTGAGATATAGCCTAAGGTGTAATAAAAAATTATGTATTTGTATATTTGGATTAACTTCAATGTGTTGACTCCGATAGGTCTTTGAACTCAGTATTGTTTTAAGCATTGAACAAGTTTTGGTTATATGAAAATCCTGTCATTGTGAGTCTTTAAGGTTGTTTTTGTTAATCCAAATTACGAATGCATATTCGGAAATATCACATAGATAATATTCGGGATTTTATCACCGGTTAAAAATCTAGGATGTTACACAATTCACCTATACTTGCATTAATTCATGTTCATGAATTTGGACGGTAATCTTTCAATACTATCCATTCTTTTTCTTGACAACAATACTATCCATTCTTACTAACTATATTTTTTCCTATAATATCGTTCCCATAAATGTTTATTCTTATCACACCACACTTTATAAATAGGGTATATAAATATATAAAGAAAATGAGAATAGAGACAAGCCATTAATTTTAACTATTTTTTACGCGATTAATTTTATGTTAAATGTTCTCCCTTAACCTTTGTATTTATATATTATCTTCTCCCACTTTCAGAAAAGTAAAACAAAAAGTTGTAGTTCGAACGATAAAATAAATTCTATAGAATCCAGGGAGTGTAAGGGAACTATAGCACACTAAAAATTAATAAAAAAATTTAGCATGTAATTTTTTTAAGATTGAACTTGCCTTAAAATGTATTGTTCGAAGATTAAATAGTTAAATTAAAATTGTAATTAAAACATTTTTTTGTAAATTAATATACTCTCCATTCTTAGACGTTATAGATTTTAGACTTTTTTTTGTAAATTATTATTGTTCATTATTATTCCATTTAAAACTTAATACTAGTTTACATAATGTAAATTTATATATCATTTAGATTTGTTATAGAAGTTATTATTGATTTCCTTTTTTGTATACATTTAATTTTCTATATAACTATTAAAGAAATTTCAATAAATATGTTCTTATCTACTTGAAAACAAAAAAAACATAAATATAAATTTTCTCCTAAATAATAAAATCTAGGAAATTGTGTTGTTCTTACCTTAGAGGGTAAATAAATATATCAATCATTGTTTGCTATTATAAATATTACTTACTTTACTTTTTTGTAAATACATATATCTACCAACACGTGATCCCTCACAAATAAAATATAAGATAAAAATTCTATGTATGTTGTCAACAATTTAAGCTAGATACATATAGACTACTTTCTTAGAGAGCGAGTATGGGTCCCTCTTTCATACTGGGATTACCATGAAAATCCCTATAAATATATGGTTGTATCAGTCATTTTGACATCACTAGCAAGAGTAAATTTCACTTCTCCAAACCTATGAAAGTATCTTCTTCTCCTAGTGCAAACACCTGTTTTGTGGAAAATTACAAAATTTGGTGTTGTATATATGTATGTTCAAATAAATTATTATGATGTTATAGATCACTACATCAATTGCAACTTCACTATAGGTAAGCAGGTCCTATATATAATTCTATACTCAATTTTTTCCCTTTACTTTTTCATTTTTTAACTTCTACTATTTTGTCTCCATTATTAGATCCATGAGCAGGACAACTAAACGAAGTCCACATATGATTTTGACGAGTTTAGTCAGACGGAAGATGAGGTCTTACATATATTTCTTCACCATCTCTAGTCTTCTTTGCTCTATAGCTTGTAGTAATAGTGGGCAACATAAATATCAAAACGACTGTGATTTCCTTGATTAAACAACAGTACAAAAATGGATTGGGAGCTCGTTGTAAGCGCTGTTCAATGTTTCAGAAGAACGTATTTCAGCAGTCTTTGGTCCTAGGACTGTAATGATTTGCGACCAGGTATAGTTTCATGTGAAACACCTTTATTTACGTGATGTCTTATTAGTAAATATAATTTAATTCCTATTATCAAGATATGTTTTCATTTAATTATTACTAATTGATTGATTACTATGTTCTTACAGTGTGAAAGGGAATTCCATGTAGGCTGTTTGAAAGAACATCCCAAGCAAACCCTACAGGTACAACGAATTCCCAATCCATTCTTCTCAACCTTCTAAAAAGCATACTAACTTAAATGTTTCACCATCACTACCCTTTTATAATTCACAAGCCGTAGTTTTGCTCCCCGATTTCGTTCTTCTCAACCACAAGTATCTCACAAGAGAGGAAGCCCCAATAGTATTGGAAGTTTGCTTCTTTGGTATGGGATGATTTTTCCAAAATGTAGAAGTTGTGAAGCTTGTTGACATAAGGTCAAAATTAAGTATTGTTATGTTGGAGTTATTTGACAAGAAAAATGGGTGAGATTTTGTGAAGTTTGTTGATTGGATATTCCTTGCAATATTTCAAGGAAATCAAAGGCTTAAAGGCTGTCCAAACTAAAGTTAAATATATGGACTCGGAGAACACCTTCCATCTGTGCCACCTTCTTTGATCTTAATTCATAACAGTGTATTGTGAAGTTGTTTTTCACTAATATCCATCAAAGAAAAGCTCTACCATCATTGTTTGAATTTGGGGTTGTTGTTGTTGTTGTTTTGATGTGTGGTGTCGGTGTACTTATGGATATGGTTGTAACTAGTTCTCGCTGAAAGTAGTATTGTATAAGAATTTACAGCTCTATGTATCATACCGATATATATATTGTGCTTGGGATAATTATTTTAGTTGTTTAATCTTTGTTATATATATTCAAATTGTTAAAATTAAGTATTTTCAATAACTAATAACAATGAGGTTGATCGAAGTCATTGACTCCCTTGTAGGAAAAGTTAGTTCATAAAGTCGATGATGTCTCCTCGTAGGCTTAACTGTAATAATAACTTAATTTTGTGAGTTAATTTCAAAAAGCTCGAAATAATTATTGATTTATAGCTTTCATTTATTGGATTAGACTCATCATTTCACTTTAAACAAAATTTGTTAAAGATTCAAAAACATTGGGACTAGACAAAGCCGTTGCGATCTAGAAAAGAGTGGACGAAATTATATTTTTTGTCTTCTTACAAACCAAATCATAGATTGATTTGAATAACAAATGTTTAATATTCATTTTCTAGTAAATGATTATAGTTCACTATTTTTCTTTTAAAATAGAATCTATTTTTTACTAAATTTGAATTTAAATATCCATTTAGATTTGTTATATAATTTATTAAATTCTTTTTTGGTGTACATTTGTTTTTCTATCTAACTATTAAAGAAATTTAATAATTGTATAAGCATCTAATTTAAACAATTAAAAAGATAACGATGAAGTTTCCTGATAAAGATAAAAATTTAATACTTGGCTATGTTCTTACCTTCAGGATAAAATCTAACACCCTAGTATCTCTAACAATTAGAAATACTAAAATATACAATTCAGCATACATCATAGTAGGGGCGGATTTATATGGTGTTCCTCGCATTCCCAGGAACACCCAAACATCCTTGCCTTAGTGGTAATATCCCAAAATTTTATAAAAGAGGTCATGAGTTCAAATCCAAGGTAATACACTAATAGAGTTTTTTTTTCTCTTCGCTTTTTCATGCAGTCTTCTCTTCCTTTTCCTTTTCCTTTCTTCTTCTTCTTCTCCTCTACAATTTTTCGTTTCTATTTCTTCTCATCTAATCTCTTCCTCTTCCTTTCTTCTTCTTCCCAAAATCCCAAACACAATCCCTAATATTCCAAAATCCCAAACACAATCCCTAATCTTCTTCTTCGCGAATCATTGTTTCAATTTCGAACATTACTTTATCGTTGATTTTTCTGGAATATTACTTTTGTTGGAACATTACTTTATCGTTGATTTTTTTTGGAACATTCACTTTATCATTGTTTTTTTGTAAAATCGTGCAACTGTTAAATCATTGAAGGAAAAGGAACACCCTACCTTAAAATCCTGAATCCGCCACTGCATCAGAGTATAACTTCCTGCTTTAGAAATTGAGCACATCTAAACTCTCAATACAACACATAAATGAGTTACATAAGTCTCATGCTTCACATAAAAGTATTCTTGAAACTTTAAGTACAACGTTTAACTTCGCAATAACCTAGTGTTCAATATTCAAAGACATGGAAGAAGTCGAAACGATATCAAAAGTTAATACTTAGAAATTTATGATATCGGGAAACAAAGACTAGGGAATAAAACCTAAGCTCAAATGCTAAAACTCAAAGCTCTCCAAACGGTCTCATCTAACCATGCCTCTCTGCCTTGTTCTTTCCCTGCGTCTTTGTAAAATAACAACATATAAAGGGTGAGATACATATTTCAGTGAATTCTACAGTGACCCCTTACCATGACTCTCGATTCATTTATTACTTGTCAATCAATCGTAGCCCAAAAGGATACTACGTGCATGTAGCTTTTCTGTCGCATAGTACATCACCAGCAATAACCACGCCATTACTGGTGAACCCCTCCACTAACTTACGTTAGCTTCAAACAGTCACGAGGTCTAGGTTATGGGGCTCATGACTTCCACTCCCCTTGTATACTAATTCGGGTCGTCACCCAATCCATGTCTGTGAAACGAGATATATATATATATATATATATATATATATATATCCATGTCTGTGAGATTATATAGTATAAACAGTCAATTGAACATATTGTTCCTTGAATTTTTCATGATACATGTGCACTCACGTGTACTACTTTGGGGTTTTTCGAAACCATGTCATTATCAGTCTAAAAATCATGGGGGATGGTTGGGAAAAGGATTAGGGAAAGATTAGAACAAAAAGGAATGGTTTAGAAAAATTTTAAAAATGGAGAATAGCAGGAAACACGGCTACCCTTGTTTTAAAACACTTCTAGTGTTTTAAAACAAGGCTGCACCAATGTTTTAAAACATGGCCATGTTTTCTGCAGTTTTCGAAAAATCTTTGTTTTCACGAAAATTGGTCATTCCTTTCGCTCCAATGCCTATCCCATTTAACTCCTTAGTCATTCAATCATCAAAACAGATATTATAAACACAACAACCACTCCAATCAACATAATTATACAACAACGCATCAACCAATTTAGTCGTTTCGAGACACACATAATACATAATTTTCAAAATACGGTTTTTCGACGTAAAAATCTTTTGAAACGAACGTAATCATTCCAATTTAGTAACATTAGCAACAATTCCAGAAATGATAAAAAGACCTAAGCGTGAGTAGAAGTCACCTCATTGAGATGAAATCACAAACGAGCAACAAGTGTAGGCTTCAATCAATATGAACTACCCGAAATGCTTCCTAACTCGAACTCAATCTATCCGAACGGCTCCAATCGCTTTCCTTACCCTTTGATTTTCACTTCAAAGCTCCCAAACTATAATGTAGGTTCCTATTTCATCCCAGAATAATGTTTCCCCTCCTACCACAACACACCCCGAGAGTTGGAATTTAAATTGCTAATGAAATCCTTTTAGAACTCTGTTTTTACAACAACAGTGAGCAGTTTTGCATCATGCATAACTGACTAAATAATTCATCAAATTTACCGAATCAAGGGTACATTATGAAGGAAATTTTGTATAGTTTCAGTGGGTTTTGGTTTTGGGCTGAGATAATGGGTATTGAGTTAGATACGGTCAAAACAATGGAACTAGGTAAAACCTCCAACTAATTCACAACACTAACTTGTTGGGTTAATATCTCCCTCAAAACTTAACCAAATCAGGTCTTTCTTGTGCTAAAAATGAATCAATTTCTGTCTAGTGTCCAGATAATCAAAGATGGATAAAAAAAAAGTTCTGTGGGAAGAGTTATGTGTGAATTACTAGAGGCTGTACCAAACGAATTTAAGCAGAATTTTTGAAACTTTGAGTTTGAACCAATTCTCAACAACACAACCACCCACCAAAACACCAAACTCAAATTCAGCAACTGAAATTCGTTCTAATCTACTTCAATTTGCAGTGTGGGTTCTGAATCTTGTCAAACCACACTCCCAACTAACATGCAAGGCTTCAACAACTTAATGGAAGTAACTAAGCTCCATTTTTGACTATTTTGAGCTTGATTTTCTTCAATGGTTAAATGAGATTGAGAAGGAAGTAGTTGATGATCTTTGTATCAATAGATAGAGGAGTAGAAACTGAGTGTAATGGTCTTTGCTCTCTCTTCTTCCTTTCTCTCTCTCGCAAACTCTCTCTCTCTCTCAAGCTCTCTCTATTCTAGTTTTTCTTTCTTTTTTCAAAACTTATGCAAATGAGTGAGTGCAGATGTGGGTTTGTGTTTTTGTGTTTAATGAGAGTTTAGTGAGCTGAGGGTAAAAATTAAAATATGCAAAATGACTGTTTTGCCCTTTGTACTCTAATTCCCACTTAAACTAATTTCTAGCTAATAATCATTCCTCAATTCATATAACCCAAACAACAAGGCATGTAAATCACATAATTTAGCTACTAAAAATTCTATCATATATTTAAACATGTTAAATGACTTAAATTAACAATAAGTTCAACAACAACGCTAGTTAATTTCGAATATCGAAATTAACCGAACTAAGGATGTTACATAAAATAACTGAATGGCGTTTCTACAATCTAAAGTTTATTATACATAACACAATTTCAACTATTAAATATTTTGATACTTACTTTTAATTTAAATTTTAATCTAAGAGAAATGAAAGTTTAACCTCACACCATCCCCTTCTACAGCCAAATAACACTTTTTTTGTCTTTAATATAAATGGTCGGACATGCGGGCCGAGGTGTTGAAAAAAATTCTCTTTTATGCTTTGATGAAACAAACTTAAGTTAGAGTCAAGTTTTCATATTATTTGTGATCTAACATTTTTATCTAAATGCAAAGTACAGAACCTAAAATAGCAAAATATTCAACTACCTAAGAATCAAGAAGTATAAAAATTAAAGGTAGAATGGTGATGAGAAGGTACAGAAATGAGAAGGCTTGACTAAGGTCAACAGAACGTTGGACCAAATTCAACAAAAGGTTTGACCAAATCAACAGAAGGTTGACCAAAAAGTCAACAGAAGGTTCGACCAGAAAGTCAATAGAAGGTTTGACCATGTTATCATTTATGCAAGACCAAAGAAGAGAAGGTTCGTAAATGAGAAGATTCAACAATTAACAAGGTTTACGTTGAGAAGATTCTAGAACAACAACCTACTCAACCTGGAAAACTTCAACAACTCAAGAACAATCCTTCTCATTAATGAGCTGAAGCATTAATTGAAGAATGTTGCATTAAATGTGTTGACAAGGTTTTAAATGCAAGAGAGGAAATCAATGATTCTTCCTAGGAGCATCAAAGTTTGTTTGTTTAAGGAATAATCATATGAGAAGGTTCATGAGCTATCAAAAGAAAAAAGAAAGTACCGTGTCAGATTGAGAAGGTTCAGAAACGCAGTGAAGGGACAATGTGCAGAATGAGAAGGTTCAAAAGCCGCTAACTAAAGCAACTTTCATCACGAAATTTCTACAAGCCTAGAACTGAAATCAAATGGCTCTCTTCAACCTTCAAACGGCTAGAGTCAACATCTGGGGCTATTTAACAGCTTTGATTCGAAGATTACAAGTGTGAGATTTAATTGGAACCTACTCAAAGCTCAAGATTCTCAAAGATATCCAACCTTCTCATCCCACACTCTAAGATACTCAAGTTATTATTTGGGATTCATTTGTTGAGTGTGTCATTGCTTGATATTTATTATTGTAAACACTTGTTGTAGATTATTTTCAAGCTCTTCATCATCCCCAAAAACCCCAAAACCATTATTGTAAACCGTGTGTTGTGAACATTCCATCTTACTACCTAGAAAGTGACGTGAGTGTTGATGTGAACAAAAAGTGGAACCTTTTAGAAACTAGGAGAGAGTACTCTAGTAGGTAATTACAACCTGGTGAAGCTATGCAAGAGAGAACTTGTCTTTTGGGTGGTGATCAAAATAAAGCGGTGGTTGTAAGTATTTTGTGATTGAACAAAAGCAAGTGTAATAGCTATTTGGAGAATAGTGGAAATACTCACTTGGAAATAAGGAGAGGACGTAGCCTAAATTGGGTGAACCTCTATAACTCCTCTCTGTTCTTTAATTGCTTTCCATACTATTTGATTAATTGCTTTACACTTAAGATTGTTTTTAAAACCAAGAGAATGTTAATTTCATCAACCTTCTCAAGACAGTTTTCAAAGTCATACTATAATCTTTCAACCTATTCATATCTATTTGAGTACAACTCCTCTTGCATAGGCTAAGATTATCTCAAGTCATTGTTATTATTCATCATCAAACTATATACGTGATTATTTATTAGAACTAACTTCAACCTTCTCATCTCCAAGTTAATCTTGAGAACAAATTGTTGAGAAGGTTTGAGGTCTCAGAAATTTAAAAAAAGGTACACAATTCAACCCTCCCTTCTTGTGTAACTTAGTAACTTCAATTGGTATCAGAGCTCACCTCTAGGAGATGAGCACACTTCGCAGTATGAGAGGAAAGATTCTGAAGAAAGTGATGAACAATCCGAACTCTGTCATGTTTCTCCCTGAAGGAGCTTCTGCAAACAGACCTCCAAGATGCACTGGTGAACACTATTACTATTGGAAGGACCAAATGAAATTTTTCCTAGAGTCTCAAGACACTGATCTCTGGGGTATTTGTTGAAAACGGACCATTTGTCCCTACAACAACCTTTGATTATGGAACTACTCTTCCCAAGGACAAAGAAAACTGGACAACTGATGACAAACGCATGGTACTCCTAAACTCTAAAGCTAAATTTTATCTAACATGTGCATTAGGAAGAACTGGGTATGACAAAATAGCAGGAAAGACAGCTGCCAAAGAAATTTGGGATACTTTATCAACTGCTCATGAGGGAACTGACTAAGTGAAAGAAGCAAAGATCAACATTCTCATTCACAAATTTGAAACATTCAAAATGGAGGAACAAGAAAGTATTGGTGAAATGTTCAGTAGATTCACAACCATAACAAATGATCTCCTCTCACTTGGGAATACCTACTCAAATCAATCCAAAGTCAGAAAGCTTCTGAGATGCTTACCTAAAGTATGGAGACCCAAAGTAACTGCTATAACAGAAGCCAGATATCTTTCTGTTCTCAAAATAGAGGATCTGTTGGGATCCCTAAAAGTCGTGAGCAAGTGATCATGGATGAACTTCATCCCAAGAAGGTTAAGACCATTGCACTTAAAGCTTCTCAAAAAACTCCTCCTTTGGCTCTCAAAGCAAAGAATGAGTCACATGGAGAAAGTGATGATGATGATGATGATGATGATGATGATGATGATGATGATGAAGATGATGAGCTAGCTCTAATCTCTAAAAGATTAAGAAGATGGGCTTTCAAAAAGAATAACAGAAAACCATTCTTCAAGAAAGATACATCCAAAGGAGAAAGCTCAACAAAGACTCCTCCCTTATGCTTTGAATACAATAAACCTGGACACTTCAAAAATGAATGTCCAAAACTGAAAGGAGGAAACAAAATATTCAATCCTAAGAAAAAGGCTCTACTAGCTACCTGAGATGACTCTGAAAGATCAAATTCAGAAAAAGAAGAATAGACAGCATATCTATGTCTCATGGCAGACATAGAAGAACCTTTTCAAGCTCATCAAAGCATTGATCTTGAATCAGATAAAGAATCAACCAACTCAAGTCTTAGGGCAGATTCTGATCTAGAAGAGGTCATCACTTTTAAATATTCACAAACTAGAATTTCAAAACAACACCATCTTTTGAAAGAACAGTTAATTGAAAAATCAAACCTTGAAAGAACACTTAATTGAAAAATCAAACCTTGAAAGAACACCATCTTTTGAAAGAACAGTTAATTGAAAAACGCTTAGAAAGACATGTTGAACAAAGCTCTAGAACTATCTCAAGAGTCAGAAAACAAGATTAAAGTACACACACTGTAAGATGTTTGGCCATGATATTTCTGCATGTTTCAAAGTTAAGAAAAACTTCTATTGAAAGAAAACTAACCAAGAAGGACCCAAGAAACTATGGGTACTGTAGCGACCGAAAAATCCGGGTGAGGATTCCTCGAAGGTTCAAAAATGAAGCCGCCACCAAAGTTTAGTTAAGGGCAAACATTGGAAAATCCCTTTGATTTGGATAAAGGTCATTGAGACCAGATTCGGGTTCGGGAGTCGGTTATGCATGGGTAAGGTATTAGCACCCCACGGCATCCTTCCTAAGGAAGGTTACCTTCTAATTAGTTGTATAAAAGAATGTTAATTTTGAAAATGCTTATTTTACCCTTTTATTGTGAATTAAAAAGACTTAATAAAATTTTTAGTTTTTTGTGCTTGACAGGAGTGGGCCCCCGCTCCTACGTATCTCCAGGTGCGATGGAGAAATCAAAGCTACGTAGTTCTTGGTAGAAAAATGTTTAGTTGGTTTGTGTCTTTTATTTTAGGGGTCCTAGGACTTTTGATCTGTGACGGTTCATTCGCCCTAGAACACTTACTAATCCGATCGTCCGATCGACTTAATCCTCTATTATTAAAAATTGGTTTTCTTTGTTTGAAAGAAAGGGATGTGTTTGTATTTTTTATTTTTGGAAATTGTTTGTTTCAAATAGGGATTTTAGGACCTGATCCGTAACGGTTCATTTGTGGCCCTAAAAAGTTGACTAACCCGACTGTACAGTCGACTTAATCCTCTTATTATTTTAATTTGAATATTACATTCGTTTATGAGAGGGGAAAAAATATTTTAGTTTTATGTTTGAATATGAACTAGAATAAAAACAATTAGAACCGCATGGTATCATAAATCGAAAGAGGGCAAATTAAAGCAACTAAAATACCAACGATCGAGATTCAGCTCATGTGACTATTGTTTATCTAAATGTATAATAAAATGACAATCTAAAAGGAGTAAAATAAATGAGTAGAGATAATTTGTAAAAGGTAAAACACACAGGTACATATATACACGATGCAAAACTAAAGAACTTGAACCAAGCAAGTTGTCAAAGAAAAAGAAGAAGAAAAGACAAAAACAAAAACTGAATAACAGTAGCCGCACAAAACATAAAGAAACGGAAGGGTCATGACAAGATACAAACAGAGATGGCCGCATAAGAGAGAGGGATTGACGGCGAGCGGAGAGCAGAGGCGCGATGGGACTGTGTACGGTGAGGACGGTAAGGAAGATGGCGTGGTGGTGATAGGTGAGTGTCGCCGGAGGTCACGGCGGTAGTGACGACGATGATTCTGACCGGAGAGGGCTTCTCCTTTCTTACCATGGCCAGCTATGAGCTCTTGAAACATCACTCAATTTCTCAATTCATGCTACTGGGTACTCTGCTTTTTCTGATTATGTGCTGGTCTATGCCTTGTAGACTTAATACTTGATTAAAGTTTTTGGAATATGCAGAGCTTAGGATTCCTGTGTATGACCATTGTCATTAAGGCGTGTATGATGTTGGGGTGTATAGTTGCTTCTTTTTGTGAAAAGAAATGAAACATGATAAAAGAGCTCTAGACTACAAACTCAAATTAGAATATGCTGTTTTCTTTTTATTTCATTTAGTTTTAATTTTTTTGTAACAGAATAATACAAAAGTTAGTATTTAATAAAATATTTTTGTTATATGATTTTTTACTTACAATAAAGAAATAAGTTCTACTAATAATAATTGATATGACGCAAAACCACTAACGAGCACCGAATGACACGTATCAATGGTTATGACCTCAAAATGCATATTAAGTAATATTTTTGATTTTTTCTAAAAGAATTTGAATTAGTCGGACAAAATTAGGGTACAACAGGTACCTAAAACTCTACTAATCTCTGAAACAGGAACACCTCTTTGCATCCAAGAAAAGGCTGTGGTTCTTAGACAGTGGATGTTGGACGCACATGATAGGAGAAAAGGATAAATTTCTCTCTTTGGAGAGAATCGATGGAGGCTATGTTGTCTTTCGCAATGATGACAAACTTGCATCAAAGGTATAGGTACTATAGGTAATTCTTCTTCTCCTAAAATAAAAAATGTTCAATATGTAGAAGCTTTGAAGCACAATTTGTTAAGCATTAGTCAATTTTGTGATAGTGGTAATAAAGTGTCTTTTAAGTCTGATAAATGTTTTATTAAGGAAATCTTTTCTGGAAAAGTTTTACTCACTGCATCTAGAACTAAAATCTGTATACCCTATTTCTTAATGAATTGTCTCAAGAAACTTGCCTTATGTCTTCTGAAAATGATGAATGGATTTAGCACAGAAGAGCTGATCACACAAGTATGCAAACCATCTCAAGGATTTCCAATGAGGAGCTAGTCAGAGGGCTACCCAAAATAAATTTTGAAAAAGACAAAGTGTGTGAAGCATGTGTTCATGGAAAACATCTCAAATCAAGTTTTAAACCTAAAACATGATCACATCTCAAAAACCACTTGAGCTATTACACATTGACTTGTTTGGCCCTACAAAAACTGCTAGCCTTAGTGGAAAGAGATATGGTTTTCTGACTGTGGATGACTTCTCTAGATTTACATGGGGGCTATTTTTATGAAGCTTTCATATCCTTTGAAGTTTTCCTCAAAAGAGTTCTAAATGAAAAAGGAACAAATGTTGTTTTTGTAAAATGTGATCAGGGGGAGAATTTGAAACATATCTTTTCAAAACTCTTTTGATGAAAATTGAATTTCTCACAACTTCTCATGCCCAAAACACCACAACAAAATGGTGTTGTAGAAAGGAAAAATAGAAACTTGCAAGAGATGGCAAGACCTATTTTAAATGATTCAAAGATTGAAAAATATTTTTGGGAAGAAGCTATCAACACAGCATGTTACATTTTAAATAGAGTTTCCATTAGAAAAACTGTTGAGAAAATCCCCTATGAAATTTGGAAAAATAGAAAGTCAAACATTGCTTATTTTCGTGTATTTGGCTGTACTTGTTTCCTCTTGAACAACAAAGACAATTTGGGAAAATTTGATTCAAAATATGAAAGGAATTTTTCTTGGTTATTCAACAACATCTAAGGCTTATAGAGTATATAAACTTAGGACTCAAACTGTGGAAGAAAGCATGCATGTAATTTTTAGTGAATTTAACAGTGCAAATGAAGCGATTGATAATGATGAACCTAATACAAGCAAGGAAGATGGTCAAGTTAATGAAAACAGAGTTGAGAAGGATGAATCACAAACTTCTCCTCAACCTTCTCAAAAGTCAAATGAAGCTACTCACGCTTCTGATCAACCTTCTCAAATGCCAAGAAGTTGGAGAATGGTAGTTCATCACCCACAAGATCAAATTATTGGTAACACTTCTGATCTTGTTACAACCAGGACATCATTCAGAGATAATGCTGTTGGAATGACACTCATTTCTGAAATTGAGCAAAAAACTATCAATGAAGCAATACTAGATGAGTAATGGATTGAAGCTCTAACTGAGGAACTTAACCAATTTGAAAAGAATGAAGTGTAGAACCTTGTTTTACCTCCCAAGCATCAATCAGTCATAGGAACCAAATGGGTGTTCAGAAACAAATTAGATGAAAATGGTAAGCTAGTGAGGAACAACGCAAGACTTGTTGATCATACATATATATTGTGCTTGGAATAATTATTTTAGTAGTTTCATCTTTGTTATATATATTCAAATTGATAAAATTAAATATGTTCAATGATTAATAACAATGAGGTTGATCGAAGTCATTCACTCTCTTGTAGGAAAACGTTAGTTCATAAAGTCGATGATGTCTCCTCGTAGGCTTAATTGTAATAATAACTTAATTTTGTGAGTTAACTTCAAAAAGCTCGAAATAATTATTGATATATCACTTTAACTTGTTGAATTAGACTCTGCATTTCACTTTAGACAAAATTTTATATACAATTTGTTAATGATTCAAAAACTTTAGGACTAGACCAAGACTCTGTGATCTAGAAAAGAGTGTAAGAAATCATATTCACTTGTCTTCTTACAAACCAAATCACAAATTGATTTGAATATCAAATGTTTAAATCACAGATCTAGAAAAGAGTGCGAGAAATTATATTCACTCTGCATGTAAAGTTAACTGTTAAAATTTAATATTTGTTTTCTAATAAATGATTATAGTTCATTACTTTTATTTTAAAATTGAGTCTATTTTTTACTAAATTTAAATTTAAATATCCATTTAGAGAAGAGCATCTTAATACTAGTTAACAGTAAGTAAATTTATATATTCATTTAGATTTGTTATATAAGTTAATGATTTCCTTTTTTGTATACAATTAATTTTCTATATAACTACTAAAGAAATTTCAATAAATTTGTTCTTATCTTATTGAAAACAATAAAAAGATAAATATAAATTTTTCTCCTAAATAATAAAATTAAAGAAATCGTTATGTTCTTACCTTAGGAGGAAAATAAATATATCAATCATTGTTTTCTATTTTAGCATGCTTATTTAAAAAAAAATGTCAATTATTAATTTTTTTTATAAATATTACTTCCTTTACATTTTTTTAAATACATATATCCACCAACACTTAATCCCTCGCTTACAAAATATAAGTTAAAAACTCTATGTATGTTGTCAACAATTAAAGCTAGATACATATAGACTATTTTCTTAGAGAGAGAGTATGGGCCCCTCTTTCATAGTGGGATTACCATGAAAATCCCTATAAATATATGGTTGTATCAGTCATTTTGACATCACTAGCAGAGTAAATTTTACTTCTCCAAACCTATGAAAGTATCTTCTTCTCCTAGTGCAAACCCGTGTTTTGTGGAAAATTACGAAATTTGGTGTTATATATATGTATGATCGAATAAATTATTATATGATGCTATAGATCCCTACATCAATTGCAACTTCACTATAGGTAAACAGGTTCTATATATAACTTTATACTAAAAAAAAATTCCTTTATTTTTCATTTTTTAACTTCTACTTTTTTGTCTCCATTATTAGATCCATGAGCAGGACAACTAAACGAAGTCCACATATCATTTTGACAAGTTTAGTCAGATGGAACATAAATATCTAAACGATTGTGATTTCCTTGATTAAACAACGGTACAAAAATTGATCGGGAACTCATTGTAACTGCTGTAAAAGGATTGCAGGTGTTGATTCTTCAAAACAGATAAAGGATGTGCACTCTGCAGGTAATAGTAATATCCTGTTTTATTTTTTCGTTGATTTTTTTCCTATTGCTTGTGTTCTTCTTGTGATCACCAATAAAAAAACTTATAGTAGCTTAACATATATATACATTTGTTCAATGTTTCAGAAGGAGAGATTTAAGCAGTCTTTGGTCCTGGGACAGTAATGATTTGCGACCAGGTATAGTTTCATGTGAAACATTGTTTGTTACGTGATGCCTTATTAGTAAATATATTTTAATTCCTATTGTCAATAAATGTTTTCATTTAATTATTACTGATTGATTGATTGCTATGTTCTTACAGTGTGAGAGGAAATTCCATGTAGGGTGTTTGAAAGAACATCACATGAAAACCCTGCAGGTACAACGAATTCCCAATCCATTCTCCTCAACCCTCTAAAAAGCCTATTATCATCAATGTTCCACCATCGCCACCCTTTTATCATTCACAAGCCGTCACTTTGCTCCCCGTTTTCATTCTTCTCAACCACAAGTATCTCACAAGAGAGGAAGCCCCAACAATATTGGAAGTTTTCTTCTTTGGTATGTATTTTTAAGATAATGGCTATTAATTGTGACTTTAAAATTTGGTGTTGTGCAAGATTATGAATGGGTGAAGCATGGGATGATTTTTCCAAAATGTAGAAGTGTTGAAGCTTGTTGACATAAGGTCAAAATTAAGTAATATTGTGTTGGAGTTATTTGACAAGAAAAAATGGGTGAGATTTTGTGAAGTTTGTCTATTGGATATTCCTTGCAATATTTCAAG
Organism: Astragalus glycyphyllos; assembly: GCA_963573325.1. Lineage (NCBI taxonomy): Eukaryota > Viridiplantae > Streptophyta > Magnoliopsida > Fabales > Fabaceae > Astragalus > Astragalus glycyphyllos. Next base: position 33,924,849 of record OY754309.1, read on the forward strand.
GAAAACAAGGGCGTAAAGGCTGTCCAAATTAAATTTAACGATATGGCCTCGGAGAACACTTTCCATCTATGCCACCTTCCCTGATCTTAATTCATATTTCATAACAATGTATTGTAAAATTGTTTTTCATCAATATCCATCAAGGAAAAACTCTACCATCATGTTTTGCATTTGTAGTTGTTGTTGTTTTGATGTGTGGTGTCGGTGTACTTATGGATATGGTTTGTAAGTAGTTCTAGTTTTTTTTTGACAAGGTAAGTAGTTCTAGTTGAAAATAGTATTGTATAATTTAAAGCTCTCTGTAACATACATATATACTGTCCTTGGAATAAATATTTTAGTAGTTTTATCTTTGTTATCTATATTCAAATTGATAAAATTAAATATTTTCAATGATTAATAACAATGAGGTTGATCGAAGTCATTCTCACCCTTGTGAGTTAACTTCAAAAAGCTCGAAATAATTATTGATATATAACTTTCATTTATTGAATTAGACTCATCATTTCACTTTAAACAAAATTTGATATACAATTTGGAAAAGATTCGAAAACTTTGGGACTAGACCAATCTGTTGCAATCTAGAAAAGAGTGTAAGAAATCATATTCTAAAGTATTAAACAATTAAAGACAACGTTGAAGTTTCCTGATAAAGATAAAAATTTAATACTTGGCTATGTTCTTACCTTAGGGAGTAAATAACTGAATGACATTTTTACATTCTAAAGTTTATTATACATAACACAATTTCAACTATTAAATATTTCGATACTTAGTTTTAATTTAAATTTTAATATAAGAGTAATGAAAGTTTAACCTCACACCATCCCTTCTACAGCCAGATAACCCTTTTTTATCGTTAATATAAATTGTCAGACATGCGGGCCGAGGAGGAAAGGTGGAGCATTACGGGTTAAAACCCGTGCTCCCAACATCCACGCAATTCTTAGTATATAATAGTAATAATAATAATAATAACAATAATAATAAAATATTTTAATTAATATTCACATTGTGATTAAATTAATATACATTTTTGATTTTATTAAATTTTAAAATGATTCACGTAAGTTTTATAATTTCTGTTTTTGTTTTAAAGCTAACACGTCACCAGCAGTGGTCGCCGACTACCTCAGCAACCACCACCAACTACCACTTCGACCACCGCTAACCACCACTCCACACACCGCCGACCGCCAATCTGGCTACCGTCAACCACCACCAGCCATCACTATGACCACCTCTGATCATCAGTCTGACCACCACGACGACTTCAACCACTTCAACCACAAATCACTACCACTCTGGCGACTTCTGACCACCACTTCGGCCATCACCGGCCACCGTTTCGGCTATCGTCAACTGCTACTTCAACCACCACTCTGACCACCGTCGACCACTACTATGACCATCTTTGTTCTACAATCTGACCACTGCTTGACCGAGGAAACATTCATCTATGTCTGTAAATAGGATCCCGCCAGGTAGGTACTGAGTGCTCCGGAGTACGACTGACTAGGGGACAGTTTCATCGAGCCAGGTGGGCTCTGGACCCATGGCTGCTGACTTGGGCAATACCTGCCTGTCTTGTCAATCCCTGATTCTGGGGCGAAGGCTTGGCCCCCTGTGTAAGCCAGATACTTAGTAGTGGTAGAACTTCCATAGGATGGTCCTTGTGGTAGGCCCATCAAGCCTGCTGCCTTGGGTGGTTTTCTGGCCAATCGCAGTTGTTTCTGCTGAAGAGAAGTCGTGTTAGTGACATTCGCCATAAACTTGCCCCCAGTTTTGGCAGTGGCGAAAGTACCACGCTGATGAATTACAGGAATAGGATTTACCTGATGAGAGAATGCCTGTTGAGGCCCACTCATGCACTTATTTGGTGGACACTATTGCTTGCTTCCCATTGGGTTCTAGGAAGATTCATGCTGAGGTCCAACAGGTTGGTTTATGGTAGGGTCTGATGCATCCCTCCTAGAGAGTTAGGTTGTCCTCCATGTGATTGTCCGGGGAAACCGTAGTTCATTGTGCTACTAGCTTGCGTAGCATGCCTCTGTTCCACTTCTTTGGCCTACTGCACCTCATTGTGCACCATAGGTTTAACTATGTCAGCCAATTGTTGGGAGACTTGGTACATTATATCGTGTATCCCCATGTCGGTTTGCTGTCGAATAAACCACGAAGTCATCACCACAGGATCCTCGTAGTCTTGAGGGTATGGGTCATTTGAATCAGCATTAACCACTAGGGTGGCTGTCCCCGAAGCACTTATTGGCTTTGTGTTCTTTGCTTTGGGGGCAGCTCCCTTTGTTGACGCCGTAGGTGGCTACTTACGTTCCTGCCAGAGCGTAGGTGCATACGCCAACAATAACCAAGTCTAGGCGAATCAAACATGATTTTTTGATCACCCGTATTTGTTCCACCGGGCGTGCCAATTTATATTGTCGTCAAACTCTTAGGTCCTAGCCGTCGGATCAAGTAGATGTTTGGATAGTCCTTGATTCCTCTATTCTTCAAGCAATTGCGTCAAGGAGGGAACTCTGTTCCTCGACTGTGGGTTTCCTGACTCCTCTAGAAAGGGTCAGGTTGAGTAGATGGGGCGCGAGGGTTTGATTATCTATTGGCCTAATGCATAAAGATAAAAGTAAAGTGCGATAAAAGAAGATAAAACTGATAAAAGATAGATTTTGTATTGATGATTGTGTGTCTATACAATGTTTCTCTTCCTATATATATACATAGGCCCTCATCAGCCACTATACGAGCCAACACTTGCCTACCATTGGATCAATCGCAAATCAATGTCTATCACTACTTCTAAGCTCTAAAAAGACGGAGTAGCTACCCACGACCCCACTAGCACGGTTAGTGGGGCAAAACTCTCTTGCTCCACTCTTTAAGGCTTCGCTCTTTCGTTTGAGATTCAACTGCTCCCACGTTCTGTCCATGTGCTACCTCTCTCTTGCCTTCCAAGCAAGCTTGCCTTACTTCGGCCATTCAGTTCCTCGCCTGACCCTTGTCCTCGGCCTGCAGCCACAAACCTGGGCAACCGAGCCCTCATGACCGTGGTACTCTGTAGGCTGAGACTCACTCTCCCTCGGCCTCGTTCACTATCCCTCGGTTGTATTCTAAGTTATTATTCGATGAAGTTTAAGACAGGTGGATTTGGCAATGTTTATCATCGAAAAATTTAGTATGCTCAATATCTTAACAGGGATTGTGTCCTCTGATTTTGCTTAAGTTGTGCATTTTAGTTGATGATCTTTATATCAATAGATAGAGGAGGAGAAACTGAGGGTAATGGTGAAGGAAAATGCAACATGTAAGTGGAAAAGCTGAATTTCAAAGCTTAAAGGCTAGCATGCCAGTTGGAGGTTTGTCTTGGGTATTTCTCCTACCAGATTGTGATTCCTAGTAGCGTAGAAGAGGGTTTGAAGTGCTACAGTGGACCATTCAACTTTGGGGGAGCTTGGGTTCTTTGTTGGTGTTTTGTGACTCATCTTGTACCAAACTACTTCATTTGGAAGTCCATGTGAGTCCTTTGCCCTATTTTTCGTGTTTTCAAATGGTAAATTCTGGTTCAAGGTTGTTGATGATGTGAATGAATGAAGGCATGTTTGTTTGATTGGGTTTAGTTGCTGAAATTGATGGTTAAATTGAAATGAAACAAAATTTGTTTTGTCTAAAATGTTCCAAGATTGTGATTATATGTTTGAACTTAAATTTGTGAGGCGTTATTATTGTTGAATTTGGTGTTAAATCGTAGGGTAATTAGTGGTATTTGGGATTAGTGAGATTTTAGAGTGGAATTGGTAAAAAAAGAAATGCATAAATCACAAGGAAAGCTGAAAAACAAATTACTATCTGATGTTGTAACACAAGAAGTAACGATTCGTTACTGGCTGTAATGTTTATGTTACAGCCAATGTTGTTCTATTTACCTTAAAAAAACTCAATTTTCTCACTCTTTTGGGGTAACAATTGCTTTCCAAACCCTTCCTAATCAAAGTAACATTGTTTACCATAGGTTTAAACCCTTGTATGACTTAGTTATGAACATGTTTCAATGATTGTTCCTTGGCTATATAACGAGAAGAACTATTATTATAATTAAACATTGAAAGGTATTTTCAACTTAATCAAAAGTCACCCTAATTTACTTTAGCTTGTAATGTTCGATGCTTTGGAAAGACTAACATGCTTGTAATAGATGTGTGTAGCTGAAACTAGTATTTGCATTTGTACTTGAAGACATGTTTGACATAATTTTCTTGTTTGTGAAAGGATTAGATTGAATTTGGACGATTCGGGAGCAGTTTAGAATCAATAAAAGCAACCAAAACTAAATATTTGGTGGTTGCAGGAGGCACGGTCTGTGTGTTTGAGGCTTGGTCGGTACAGCCCCCACTGTACTCCGTTTTAAAAATGTGTTTTTCACACTCGTTTGAATCCGAACTCTTCTCCAATTCTAAATCCAATCTAATCCCTGCCTTAAGTATCTCTCATTGTGATCGTTGAGGTTTAATTTTTATTGTTGAATATTGCTTTAATAAGGCAAGTGAACGTTTCCAGATTGATGACAAAGTCGTTTCTTTTGAAAACGCGTTTGATGATAAAAGTTGTTGTTTGAACTCATTTAGTTGATTGTAATGGGTCTGGAGGTGATGGTTAAACATTTTTGTGTCGAGTTAAACTCTTTTCGAAAATGTGAGTGAGAAAACTACTTAGTACATATATAGGTATACCATAAATGAACTAATGAATGGATGATGTACTTTGCGTGGTTTCATGAACTACCTCAAGTCCCAAGAGGTTTAGTTAGAGTGTTCTATTTATTTGTAGAACCTGGGTTCCCTATTGTGTACATTGTAGCTTTTATGTTATGTAAGTCTAAGGTGTTAGGGGGATGCATCATAGGTAATTATTAAAAGATATTCGGAGCGTATTATGGTAAGGGAGTCTCGAAAGGACTCACTGAGATTATGTAATCTCACCCCTCATTGTTGTTGTTTTTCAGACAACTGATTGAAGTCGAAAGGAGGTAAAGCTAGTAAAGGATTCCGATATTGGAGTACTTTGAAGTATTAAGTTTCAAGCATGTATATTTATATGCAAGTTTGAGATATAGCCTAAGGTGTAATAAAAAATTATGTATTTGTATATTTGGATTAACTTCAATGTGTTGACTCCGATAGGTCTTTGAACTTAGTATTGTTTTAAGCATTGAACAAGTTTTGGTTATATGAAAATCCTGTCATTGTGAGTCTTTAAGGTTGTTTTTGTTAATCCAAATTACGAATGCGTATTCGGAAATATCACATAGATAATATTCTGGATTTTATCACCGGTTAAAAATCTAGGATGTTACACAATTCACCTATACTTGCATTAATTCATGTTCATGAATTTGGACGGTAATCTTTCAATAATATCCATTCTTTTTCTTGACAACAATACTATCCATTCTTTATAAATAGGGTATATAAATATATAAAAAAATGAGAATAGAGACAAGCCATTAATTTTAACTATTTTTTACGCGATTAATTTTATGTTAAATGTTCTCCCTTAACCTTTGTATTTATATTTTATCTTCTCCCACTTTCAGAAAAGTAAAACAAAAAGTTGTAGTTCGAACGATAAAATAAATTCTATAGAATCCAGGGAGTGTAAGGGAACTATAGCCCACTTAAAATTAATAAAAAAAATTAGCATGTAATTTTTTTAAGATTGAACTTGCCTTAAAATGTATTGTTCGAAGATTAAATAGTTAAATTAAAATTGTAATTAAAACATTTTTTTGTAAATTAATATACTGTCCATTCTTAGACGTTACAGATTTTAGACTTTTTTTTGTAAATTATTATTGTTCATTATTATTCCTTTTAAAACTTAATACAAGTTTACCTAATGTAAATTTATATATTCATTTAGATTTGTTATTGAAGTTATTATTGATTTCCTTTTTTGTATACATTTAATTTTCTATATAACTATTAAAAAAATTTCAATAAATATGTTCTTATCTACTTGAAAACAATAAAAACATAAATATAAATTTTCTCCTAAATAATAAAATCTAGGAAATTGTGTTGTTCTTACCTTAGAGGGTAAATAAATATATCAATCATTGTTTGCTATTTTAGCATCATAAGAAATGTCAATTAATAAATTTTTTATAAATATTACTTATTTTACTTTTTTGTAAATACATATATCTACCAACACGTAATCCCTCACAAATAAAATAGAAGATAAAAATTCTATGTATGTTGTCAACAATTTAAGCCAGATACATATAGACTACTGTCTTAGAGAGCGAGTATGGGTCCCTCTTTCATACTGGGATTACCATGAAAATCCCTATAAATATATGGTTGTATCAGTCATTTTGACATCACTAGCAAGAGTAAATTTCACTTCTCCAAACCTTGGAAAGTATCTTCTTCTCCTAGATCAAACACCTGTTTTGTGGAAAATTACAAAATTTGGTGTTGTATATATGTATGTTCAAATAAATTATTATGATGTTATAGATCGCTACATCAATTGCAACTTCACTATAGGTAAGCAGGTCCTATATATAATTCTATACTCAATTTTTTCCCTTTACTTTTTCATTTTTTAACTTCTACTATTTTGTCTCCATTATTAGATCCATGAGCAGGACAACTAAACGAAGTCCACAGATGATTTTGACGAGTTTAGTCAGACGGAAGATGAGGTCTTACATATATTTCTTCACCATCTCTAGTCTTCTTTTCTCTATAGCTTGTAGTAACAGTGGGCAACATAAATATCAAAACGACTGTGATTTCCTTGATTAAACAACAGTACAAAAATGGATTTCGGAGCTCTTGTAAGCGCTGTTCAATGTTTCAGAAGAACGTATTTCAGCAGTCTTTGGTCCTAGGACTGTAATGATTTGCGACCAGGTATAGTTTCATGTGAAACACCTTTATTTACGTGATGTCTTATTAGTAAATATAATTTAGTTCCTATATCAAGATATGTTTTCATTTAATTATTACTAATTGATTGATTGCTATGTTCTTACAGTGTGAAAGGGAATTCCATGTAGGCTGTTTGAAAGAACATCCCAAGCAAACCCTACAGGTACAACGAATTCCCAATCCATTCTTCTCAACCTTCTAAAAAGCTACTAACTTAAATGTTCCACCATCACCACCCTTTTATCATTCACAAGCCGTTGTTTTGCTCCCCGATTTCGTTCTTCTCAACCACAAGTATCTCACAAGAGAGGAAGCCCCAATAGTATTGGAAGTTTGCTTCTTTGGTATGGGATGATTTTTCGAAAATGTAGAAGTTGTGAAGCTTGTTGACATAAGGTCAAAATTAAGTATTGTTATGTTGGAGTTATTTGACAAGAAAAATGGGTGAGATTTTGTGAAGTTTGTTGATTGGATATTCCTTGCAATATTTCAAGGAAATCAAAGGCTTAAAGGCTGTCCAAACTAAAGTTAAATATATGGACTCGGAGAACACCTTCCATCTGTGACACCTTCCTTGATCTTAATTCATAACAGTGTATTGTGAAGTTGTTTTTCACTAATATCCATCAAAGAAAAGCTCTACCATCATTGTTTGAATTTGGGATTGTTGTTGTAGTTGTTGTTGTTTTGATGTGTGGTGTCGGTGTACTTATGGATTTGGTTGTAACTAGTTCTTGCTGAAAGTAGTATTGTATAAGAATTTACAGCTCTATGTATCATACATATATATATTGTGCTTGGGATAATTATTTTAGTTTTTTAATCTTTGTTATATATATTCAAATTGTTAAAATTAAGTATTTTCAATAACTAATAACAATGAGGTTGATCGAAGTCATTCACTCCCTTTTAGGAAAAGTTAGTTCATAAAGTCGATGATGTCTCCTCGTAGGCTTAACTGTAATAATAACTTAATTTTGTGAGTTAATTTCAAAAAGCTCGAAATAATTATTGATATATAGCTTTCATTTATTAAATTAGACTCATCATTTCAGTTTAAACAAAATTTGTTAAAGATTCAAAAACATTGGGACTAGACAAAGCCGTTGCGATCTAGAAAAGAGTGTACGAAATTATATTTTTTGTCTTCTTACAAACCAAATCACAGATTGATTTGAATAACAGATGTTTAATATTCGTTTTCTAGTAAATGAATATAGTTCACTATTTTTCTTTAAAAATAGAATCTATTTTTTACTAAATTTGAATTTAAATATCCACTTAGATTTGTTATATAATTTATTAAATTCTTTTTTGGTGTACATTTGTTTTTCTATCTAACTATTAAAGAAATTTAATAATTGTATAAGCATCTAATTTAAACAATTAAAAAGATAACGATGAAGTTTCCTGATAAAGATAAAAATTTAATACTTGGCTATGTTCTTACCTTCGGGATAAAATCTAACACCCTAGTATCTCTAACAATTAGAAATACTAAAATATACAATTCAGCATACATCAGAGTAGGGGCGGATTTATATGGTGTTCCTCGCATTCCCAGGAACACCCAAACATCCTTGCCTTAGTGGTAATATCCCAAAATTTTATAAAAGAGGTCATGAGTTCAAATCCAAGGTAATACACTAATAGAGTTTTTTTTTTCTCTTCGCTTTTTCATGCAGTCTTCTCTTCCTTTTCCTTTTCCTTTCTTCTTCTTCTTCTCCTCTACAATTTTTCGTTTCTATTTCTTCTCATCTAATCTCTTCCTCTTCCTTTCTTCTTCTTCACAAAATCCCAAACACAATCCCTAATATTCCAAAATCCCAAACACAATCCCTAATCTTCTTCTTCGCGAATCATTGTTTCAATTTCGAACATTACTTTATCGTTGATTTTTCTAGAATATAACTTTTGTTGGAACATTACTTTATCGTTGACTTTTTTGGGAACACTCACTTTATCATTGTTTTTTTTTTGTAAAATCGTGCAACTGTTAAATCATTGAAGGAAAAGGAACACCCTACCTTAAAATCCTGAATCCGCCACTCCATTAGAGTATAACTTCCTGCTTTAGAAATTGAGCACATCTAAACTCTCAATACAACACATAAATGAGTTACATAAGTCTCATGCTTCACATAAAAGTATTCTTGAAACTTTAAGTACAACGATTAACTTCGCAATAACCTAGTGTTCAATATTCAAAGACATGGAAGAAGCCGAAACGCTATCAAAAGTTAAAACTTAGAAATTTATGATATCGGGAAATAAAGACTAGGGAATAAAACCTAAGCTCAAATGCTATAACTCAAAGCTCTCCAAACGGTCTCATCTAACCATGCCTCTCTGCCTTGTTCTTTCCCTGCGTCTCTGTAAAGTAACAACATATAAAGGGTGAGATACATATTTCAGTGAATTCTACCGTGACCCCTTACCATGACTCTCGATTCATTTATTACTTGTCAATCAATCGTAGCCCAAAAGGATACTACGTGCGTGTAGCTTTTCAGTCGCATAGTGCATCACCGGCAATAACCACGCCATTACTGGTGAAACCCTCCACTAACTTACGTTAGCTTCAAACAGTCACGAGGTCTAGGTTCTAGGGCTCATGATTTCCATTCCCCTGTATACTAATTCGGGTCGTCACCCAATCCATGTTTGTGAAATGAGATATATATATATATATATATATATATATATATATCCATGTCTGTGAGATTATATAGCATAAACAGTCAATTGAACATATTGTTCCTTGAATTTTTCATGATACATGTGCACTCACGTGTACTACTTTGCGGTTTTTCGAAACCATGTCATTATCAGTCTAAAAATCATGGGGGTTGGTTGGGAAAAGGATTAGGGAAAGATTAGAACAGAAAGGAATTGTTTAGAAAAATTTTAAAAATGGAGAATAGCAGGAAACACGGCTACCCTTGTTTTAAAACACTTCTAGTGTTTTAAAACACTTCTAGTGTTTTAAAACAAGGCTGAACCAATGTTTTAAAACATGGCCATGTTTTCTGCAGTTTTCGAAAAATCTTTGTTTTCACGAAAATTGGTCATTCCTTTGGCTCCAATGCCTATCCCATTTAACTCCTTAGTCATTCAATCATCAAAACAGATATTATAAACACAACAACCACTCCAATCAACATAATTATACAACAACGCATCAACCAATTTAGTCGTTTCGAGACACACATAATAAATAATTTTCAAAATACGGTTTTTTGACGTAAAAATCTTTTGAAACGAACGTAATCATTCCAATTTAGTAACATTAGCAACAATTCCAGAAATGATAAAAAGACCTAAGCGTGAGTAGAAGTCACCTCATTGTGATGAAATCACAAACAACAACAACAAACGAGCAAGAAGTGTAGGCTTCAATCAATATGAATCAATTTCTGTCTAGTGTCCAGATAATCAAAGATGGATAAAAAAAAAGTTCTGTGGCAAGAGTTATGTGTGAATTGCTAGAGGCTGTACCAAACGAATTTAAGCAGAATTTTTGAAACTTTGAGTTTGAACCAATTCTCAACAACACAACCACCCACCAAAACACCAAACTCAAATTCAGCAACTGAAATTCGTTATAATCTATTTCAATTTGCAATGTGGGTTCTGAATCTTGTTAAAACACACTCCCAGCTAACACACTCCCAACTAACATGCAAGGCTTCAACAACTTAATGGAAGTAACTAACTCCATTTTTGACTATTTTGAGCTTGATTTTCTTCAATGGTTAAATGAGATTGAGAAGGAAGTAGTTGATGATCTTTGTATCAATAGATAGAGGAGTAGAAACTGAGTGTAATGGTCTTTGCTCTCTCTTCTTCCTTTCTCTCTCTCGCAAACTCTCTCTCTCTCTCTCTGAAGCTCTTTCTATTCTAATTTTTCGTTCTTTTTTCAAAACTGATGCAAATGAGTGAGTGGAGATGTGGGTTTGTGTTTTTGTGTTTAATGAGAGTATAGTGAGCTGAGGGTAAAAATTAAAATATGCAAAATGACTGTTTTGCACTTTGTACTTTAATTCCCACTTAAACTAATTTCTAGCTATAATCAATCCTCAATTGATATAACCCAAACAACAAGGAATGTAAATCACATAATTTAGCAACTAAAAATGCTATCATATATTTAAACATGTTAAATGACTTAAATTAACAACGCTAGTTAATTTCGAATATCGAAATTAACCGAACTAAAGATGTTACATAAAATAACTGAATGACGTTTTTACACTCTAAAGTTTATTATACATAACACCATTTCAACTATTATATATTTTGATACTTACTTTTAATTTAAATTTTAATCTAAGAGAAATGAAAGTTTAACCTCACACCATCCCCTTCTACAACCAAATAACACTTTTTTTGTCTTTAATATAAATGGTCGGACATGCGGGTCGAGGTGTTGAAATAAAAATCTCTTTTATGCTTTGATGAAACAAACTTAAGTTAGAGTTAAGTTTTCATATTATATGTGATCGAACATTTTTATCTAAATGCAAAGTACAGAACCTAAAATAGCAAAATATTCAACTACCTAAGAATCAAGAAGTATAAAAATTAAACGTAGAACGATGATGAGAAGGTACAGAAATGAGAAGGCTTGACTAAGGTCAACAGAAGGTTGGACCAAAGTCAACAAAAGGTTTGACCAAATCAACAGAAGGTTGACCAAAAAGTCAACAGAAGGTTCGACCAGAAAGTCAATAGAAGGTTTGACCAAGTTATCATTTATGCAAGACAAAAGAAGAGAAGGTTCGTAAATGAGAAGATTCAACAATTAAGATGGTTTACGTTGAGAAGGTTCAAGAACAACAACCTACTCAATCTGGAAAACTTCGACAACTCAAGAACAATCCTTCTCATTAATGAGCTGAAGCATTAATTGAAGAATGTTGCATTAAATGTGTTGAGAAGGTTTTAAATGCAAGAGAGGAAATCAATTATTCTTCCTAGGAGCATCAAAGTTTGTCTATTTAAGGAATACTCATATGAGAAGGTTCATGAGCTATCAAAAGAAGAAAGAAAGTACCGTGTCAGATTGAGAAGGTTCAGAAACGCAGAGAAGGGACAATGTGCAGAATGAGAAGGTTCAAAATCCGCTAACTAAAGCAACTTTCATCACGAAATTTCTACAAGCCTAGAACTGAAATCAAATGGTTCTCTTCAACCTTCAAACGGCTAGAGTCAACATCTGGGGCTATTTAACACCTTGGATTCGAAAATTTCAAGTGTGAGATTTAATTGGAACCTACTCAAAGCTCAAGCGTCTCAAAGTAATCCAACCTTCTCATCCCACACTCTAAGCTACTCAAGTTATTATTTGGGATTCATTTGTTGAGTGTGTGATTGCTTGATATTTATTATTGTAAACACTTGTTGTAGTATATTTTCAAGCTCTTCATCATCCCCAAAAACCCCAAAACCATTATTGTAAACCGTGTGTTGTGAGCATTCCATCTTACGACCTAGAAAGTGACGTGAGTGTTGATGTAAACAAAAAATGGAACCTTTTAGAAACTAGGAGTGAGTACTCTAGTAGGTAATTACAACCTGGTGAAGCTATGCAAGAGAGAACTTGTCATTTGTGTGGTGATCAAAATAAAGAGGTGGTTGTAAGTATTTTGTGATTGAACAAAAGCAAGTGTAATAGCTATTTGGAGAATAGTGGAAATACTCACTTGGAAATAAGGAGAGGACGTAGCCTAAATTGGGTGAACCTCTATAACTCCTCTCTGTTCTTTAATTGCTTTCCAAACTATTTGATTAATTGCTTTACACTTAAGATTGTTTTTAAAACCAAGAGAATGTTAATTTCATCAACCTTCTCAAGACAGTTTTCAAAGTCATACTATAATCTTTCAACCTATTCATATCTATTTGAGTACAACTCCTCTTGCATAGGCTAAGATTATCTCAAGTCATTGTTATTATTCATCATCAAACTATATACGTGATTATTTATTAGAAATAACTTCAACCTTCTCATCTCCAAATTAATCTTGAGAACAAATTGTTGAGAAGGTTTGAGGTCTCAGAAATTTAAAAAAAGGTACACAATTCAACCCTCCCTTCTTGTGTAACTTAGTAACTTCAATTGGTATCAGAGCTCACCTCTAGGAGATGAGCACACTTCGCAGTATTTGAGGAAAGATTCTGAAGAAAGTGATGAACAATCCGAACTCTGTCATGTTACTCCCTGAAGGAGCTTCTGCAAACAGACCTCCAAGATGCACTGGTGATCACTATCACTATTGGAAGGACCAAATGAAATTTTTCCTAGAGTCTCAAGACACTGATCTCTAGGGTATTTGTTGAAAACGGACCATTTGTCCCTACAACAACCTTTGATTATGGAACTACTCTTACCAAGGACAAAGAAAACTGGACAACTGATGACAAACGCATGGTACTCCTAAACCCTAAAGCTAAATTTTATCTAACATGTGCATTAGGAAGAACTGGGTATGACAAAATAGCAGGAAAGACAGCTGCCAAAGAAATTTGGGATACTTTATCAACTGCTCATGAGGGAACTGACTAAGTGAAAGAAGCAAAGATCAACATTCTCATTCACAAATTTGAAACATTCAAAATGGAGGAACAAGAAAGTATTGGTGAAATGTTCAGTAGATTCACAACCATAACAAATGATCTCCTCTCACTTGGGAATACCTACTCAAATCAATCCAAAGTCAGAAAGCTTCTGAGATGCTTACCTAAAGTATGGAGACCCAAAGTAACTGCTATAACAGAAGCCAGATATCTTTCTGTTCTCAAAATAGAGGATCTGTTGGGATCCCTAAAAGTCATGAGCAAGTGATCATGGATGAACTTCATCCCAAGAAGGTTAAGACCATTGCACTTAAAGCTTCTTAAAAAGCTCCCCAACCTTCTCAAACTTTGGCTCTCGAAGCACAGAATGAGTCACATGGAGAAAGTGAAGATGATGATGATGATGATGATGACGATGATGATGATGAGCTAGATCTAATCTCTAGAAGATTAAGAAGATGGGCTTTCAAAAAGAATAACAGAAAACCATTCTTCAAGAAAGATACATCCAAACGAGAAAGCTCAACAAAGACTCCTCCCTTATGCTTTGAATACAATAAACCTGGACACTTCAAAAATGAGTGTCCAAAATTGAAAGGAGGAAATAAAATATTCAATCCTAAGAAAAAGGCTCTACTAGCTACCTGAGATGACTCTGAAAGATCAAATTCAGAAAAAAGAAGAATAGATAGCATATCTATGTCTCATGGCAGACATAGAAGAACCTTCTCAAACTCACCAAAGCATTGATCTTGAATCAGATAAAGAATCAACCAACTCATGTCTTAGGGAAGATTCTGATCTAGAAGAGGTCATCACTTTTAAACCACCTTCTTGTATTTCATGTAAAGAATATGAACATGCTTTTGAAAACCTATTAGTTGATTCAAACACTTTAGCTCCAAAGTGTGTGATGTTCATAAATCAACTTTATAGTGCAAAAAGAGAAAATGACGAACTTCAAAAACAAAATGAATATTTGATAGAAACTGTTCATAATCTTCAGCATTCACGAACTAGAATTTCAAAACAACACCATCTTTTGAAAGAACAGTTAATTGAAAAATCAAACCTTGCTTTTTCAGAACTTGAAAAACAAAACAACCTTCTCAAAAACAAAATCTTGTTTGTAACTGAAAAACTAGCCATGTCTACTAAATCTTCTTTTGAAAAACGCTTAGAAAGCCATGTTGAACAAAGCTCTAGAACTATCTCAAGAGCCAGAAAACAAGATTAAAGTACACACACTATAAGATGTTTGGTCATCATAATTCTGCATGTTTCAGAGTTAAGAAAAACTTCTATTGAAAGAAAACTAACCAAGAAGGACCCAAGAAACTATGGGTACCTAAAACTCTACTATCCTCTGAAACAAGAACGCCTCTTAGAATCCAAGAAAAGGCTGTGGTTCTTAGACAGTGGATTTTGGAGGCACATGACAGGAGAAAAGGATAAATTTCTCTCTTAGGAGAGAATCGATGGAGGCTATGTTGTCTTTCGCAATGATGACAAACTTGCATCAAAGGTATAGGTACTATAGGTAATTCTTCTTCTCCTAAAATAAAAAATGTTCAATATGTAGAAGCTTTGAAGTACAATTTGTTAAGCATTAGTCAATTTTGTGATAGTGGTAATAAAGTGTCTTTTAAGTCTAATAAATGTTTTATTAAGGAAATCTCTTCTGGAAATGTTTTACTCACTGCATCTAGAAATAAAATCTGTATACCCTATTTCTTAATGAATTGTCTCAAGAAACTTGCCTTATGTCTTCTGATGCACTTAAAAAATTTAGATTTAATTTATGCGTTGTTAAAAAATTCAAAGTTTTTCTGGAAGAGATGTTTATAATGTCCTCAACATGTATGCAAAACATCACTCAAAAATTCAATGGATATACACTAGTTGGCATTTATAGGGACTAAAAACAAAATTTTGAAATTTTATAGGGACTAAAAGTCGATGAAAAATTTCATAAGGACTAAAAACAAAATAGTGAAATTTTGTAGGGACTAAAAACATATTTAACCCTACATTTTAAATAGAGTTTCCATTAGAAAAACTGTTGAGAAAATCCCCATTGATATTTGGAAAAATAGAAAGCCAAACTTTGCTTATTTTCGTGTATTTGGCTGTACTTGTTTCATCTTGAACAACAAAGACAATTTGGGAAAATTTGATTCAAAATATGAAAGGAATTTTTCTTGGTTATTCAACAACATCTAAGGCTTATAGAGTATATAATCTTAGGACTCAAACTGTGGAAGAAAGCATGCATGTAATTTTTAGTGAATCTAACAGTGCAAATGAAGCGATTGATATTGATGAACCTAATACAAGCAAGGAAGATGGTCAAGTTAATGAAAACAGAATTGAGACGGATGAATCACAAACTTCTCCTCAACCTTCTTGAAAGTCAAATGAAGCTACTCACACTTCTAATCAACCTTCTTAAATGCCAAGAATTTGGAGAATGGTAGTTCAACACCCACAAGATCAAATTATTGGTAACACTTCTGATCTTGTTACGACCAGAACATCATTCAGAGATAATGCTGCTGGAATGACACTCATTTCTAAAATTGAGCAAAAAACTATCAATGAAGCAATACAAGTGAGTCATGGATTGAAGCTCTGACTGAGGAACTTAACCAATTTGAAAAGAATGAAGTGTAGAACCTTGTTTCACCTCCCAAGCATCAATCAGTCATAGGAACCAAATGGGTGTTCAGAAACAAATTAGTTGAAAACGGTAAGCCAGTGAGGAACAACGCAAGACTTGTTGATCATACATGTATATTGTGCTTGGAATAATTATTTTAGTAGTTTCATCTTTGTTATATATATTCAAATTGATAAAATTAAATATGTTCAATGATTAATAACAATGAGGTTGATCGAAGTCATTCACTCTCTTGTAGGAAAACGTTAGTTCATAAAGTCGATGATGTCTCCTCGTAGGCTTAATTGTAATAATAACTTAATTTTGTGAGTTAACTTTAAAAAGCTCGAAATAATTATTGATATATCACTTTAACTTGTTGAATTAGACTCTGCATTTCACTTTAGACAAAATTTTATATACAATTTGGTAAAGATTCAAAAACTTTATGACTAGACCAAGACTTTGTGATCTAGAAAAGAGTGTAAAAAATCATATTCACTTGTCTTCTTACAAACCAAATCACAAATTGATTTGAATATCAAATGTTCAAATCACAGATCTAGAAAAGAGTGTGAGAAATTATATTCACTCTACATGTAAAGTTAACTGTTAAAATTTAATATTTGTTTTCTAATAAATGATTATAGTTCTCATTACTTTTATTTTAAAATTGAATCTATTTTTTACTAAATTTAAATATCCATTTAGATGTCTTATATAATTTATTAAATTCTTTTTTGGTGGACATTTGTTTTTCTATCTAACTATTAAAGAAATTTAATAATTGCATAAGATAAAAAGATAACGATGATGTTTCCTGATAAAGATAAAAATTTAATACTTGGCTATGTTCTTACCTTAGGGGATAAAATAACTGAATGACGTTTTTACACTCAAAAGTTTATTATACATAACACAATTTCAACTATTAACTTTTTTGATACTTACTTTTAATTTAAATTTTAATGTAAGAGAAATGAAAGTTTAACATCACACCATCCCCTTCTACAACCGGATAATCCTTTTTTGTCTTTAATATAAATGGTCGGACATCCGGAGCGAAGGGGGAAAGGTGGAGCATTACGGGTTCAAACCTGTGCTCGCAACATCCATGCAATTCTTATTAAATAATAATAATAATAATAATATTAATAATAATAATAAAATATTTTAACTAATATACACATTGTGATTAAATTAATATGCGTTTTGGATTTTATTAAATTTTAAGACAAGGTTGTTATAATTTAATAATTGAAAATATTATTTTTCTAATTTTAATTTTTATGTTATATCATTCACTACAAACTGGTGAGTCTTTTGTAAACACCAATATGACATGTATTTGTCAAAGAAAAAGAACACCAATATAATATGTGGTACATACGTGTTTGTTTTTTTTGCCTACACAACTTCTTTTGCGAGATATCATGAGTTTAGTTTTTCATTCGTGACACCTAATTGCGGATCCATTGCATGCTTCCAAAAACTATAATCATATAATTAAAAATATAGTTAAACTATATAGTTTTTTGAATAAGAAGTTAACTATATAGTTCTCTTTAATAGATAACAAAGCTAAATATATTCTCAAACTTGCAAAATATTTTAATAATTTAAAATGCATCGAAACCGTAAGGATTCTATAATACAATTTTTCTATTATATAAAACTCTATTTGCAACAATTTTGAAATCGTTGAAATTTACAAATAAATAATCAATTCACCTATACTTACATTAATTCATGTTCATGAATTTGGATGGTAATCTTTCAATACTATCCATTCTGAAAATGAATTTAAAAGGAAGATTTCATCTCACTAAAGTCTCATTAGTGTGTCTTGTGTTGGGTTTGGGTCAATGGGCTGTATTCTAAAGGCTTTTGGGTTCTATCTAATAAGTTAGGAATACTAGTCACACCCCTTGTAGTACTATTAGCTTAGACTTCCTAATATAACAATTCATACCAAAACATAAAAGATAACCATCCAAAAACTTAAAATACTCGTAAAGCAACTTAGTAACATAATGTAATAGTCAAAATAATTAGGGATTATTTTGGGTATTACATTTCACCCCAACTTAAAAATTCCTGTCCTCAAAAATTGTTCAAGTCATATTTACCATAAATTAAGAAAGTAGTGAAACTCGTATACAGATAGTTAGACAACAAAGTTTCCTTTTATGGAGTAAGAAAGAGGGGTTGATAGGATCTGAAAGGAGTTTCAATGGCATACACAAAAGGGCATACACGAGCATTGCTTCAACTCATTTCATAACAAGGTCAATTTAACAACTCAATTAAACACTAATCATATCAACATGTTCTAACTTTGCAATACTTCATAGCATTCTAATGAAACTAAATCTGATCACGTAACAAGAATTTGAGTTTCCACGTCCAACTTAGAATAACATTTCAATAAACGTTCTCATGACATATTCCAGCAATCCAATAGGCATATTTCAACCATCACAATATGAATGGTTCACTTAAAACTTATCCGCATTTAAGAGCATCTTAATATATCTTACCATTTGAGCTTATTACCATATATTTATTTTGGGTATTACATTTCACCCTGACATAAAAAAATTTATCTTCAAAAATTGTTCAAGTCATATTTACCATAAATTAAGAAAGTAGTGAAACTCGTATACGGATAGTTAGACACCAAAGTTTCCCTTTATGGAGTAAGAAAGAGAAGTAGATAGGATCAAAAAGAAGTTTCAATAGCATACACAAAAGGGCCAACACGAGTCATGCTTCAACTCATTTCGTAACAAGGTCAATTTAACAACTCAATTAAACAGTAATCAAGCTTATTACCATTTGAGCTTATTACCCAATACAATACACCAAGTATATTAAATCAAGCATGCAGGATGACAAAACCATCAAAACTCTCTACTGTCAAATTCAACTCAACCAACATGCACGGAAAAGAAGAACTCACAATACATCCTATCAGCAATATTAACCTCACTGAATACAATCAACAAGAAAGCACTTTTAGCATCAATTTAGCACAAGGAACAAACCCACCAACTTATTAAAACAAAAGTAATAAATTCATGTCACCAAGTTAGCATAGGGGAGTTAAAGGTCAAATAGGTAATGTCACAATTGGGAATGTAATTCACCTATACTTACATTAACTCATGTTCATGAATTTGGACGGTAATTTTTCATTACTATCAATTCTTTTCTTTTTTTACCACAATACTATCCATTCTTACTAGTAACTATATTTTTTCCTATAATATATTTCCCATAAATGTTTATTCTTATCAAACCACACTTTATAAATAGGGTAAATAAATATTTAAAGAAAATGTGAATAGAGACAAGCCATTCTTAGACGTTACAGATTAATGGTTTTAGAATATACTTTTTTGTCAGATTATTAAAATAGTAATTAAAACTTTAATACTTTTTTGTCAAAAAAAAACATTAATGGTTTTAGAATATACTCTCCATTCTTAGACGTTACAGATTTTAGACTTTTTTTTTTGTAAATGATTATTGTTCATTATTACTCCATTTAAAACTTAATACTAGTTTACATTATTTAAATTTATATATTCGTTTAGATTTGTTATATAAGTTATTGATTTCCTTTTTTGTATACATTTAATTTTCTATATAACTATTAAAGAAATTTCAATAAATTTGTTCTTATCTTATTGAAAACAATAAAAAGATAAATATAAATTTTTCTCCTAAATAATAAAATTTAAGAAATCGTTATGTTCTTACCTTAGGAGGAAAATAAATATATCAATCATTGTTTTCTATTTTAGCATGCTTATTTAAAAAAATGTCAATTATTAATTTTTTTTTTATAAATACTACTTCCTTTACATTTTTTTAAATACATATATCCACCAACACTTAATCCCTCGCTTACAAAATATAAGTTAAAAACTCTATGTATGTTGTCAACAATTAAAGCCAGATACATATAGACTATTTTCTTAGAGAGAGAGTATGGGCCCCTCTTTCATAGTGGGATTACCATGAAAATCCATATAAATATATGGTTGTATCAGTCATTTTGACATCACTTGCAGAGTAAATTTCACTTCTCCAAACCTATGAAAGTATCTTCTTCTCCTAGTGCAAACCCCTGCTTTGTGGAAAATTACGAAATTTGGTGTTGTATATATGTATGATAGAATAAATTATTATGATGCTATAGATCCCTACATCAGTTGCAACTTCACTATAGGTAAACAGGTCCTATATATAGATCTATACTAAATTTATTTTCCTTTATTTTTCATTTTTTAACTTCTACTATTTTGTCTCCATTATTAGATCCATGAGCAGGACAACTAAACGAAGTCCACATATAATTTTGACAAGTTTAGTCAGATGGAAGATGATGTCTTACATATATTTCTTCACCATCTCTAGTCTGGTTTGCTCTATAGTTTGTACTAACAATGGGCAGCATAAATATCCAAACGACTGTGATTTCCTTGATTAAACAACGGTACAAAATGGATTGGGAACTCATTGTAACTATTGTAAAAGGATTGCAGGTATTGATTCTTCAAAACAGATAAACCAGATATGCACTCGTTAGATCAATCAGGTTGAACATGGTGATGAAGGATGTGCACTCTGCAGGTAATAGTAATATCCTGTTTTATTTTGTCTTTGATTTTTTTTCCTATTGTTTGTGTTCTTCTTGTGATCAACTATAAAAAAAACTTATAGTAGCTTAACATATATACATTTGCTCAGTGTTTTAGAAGGACAGTTTTCAGCAGTCTTTGGTCCTGGGACAGTAATGATTTGCGACCAGGTATAATTTCATGTGAAACACTGTTTGTTACGTGATGTCTTATTAGTAAATATATTTTAATTCCTATTATCAATATATGTTTTTATTTAATTATTACTGAATGATTGATTGCTATGTTCTTACAGTGTGAGAGGGAATTCCATGTAGGGTGTTTGAAAGAACATCACATGCAAACCCTGCAGATACAACGAATTCCCAATCCATTCTTCTCAACCCTCTAAAAAGCCTATTAACTTCAATGTTCCACCATCACCACCCTTTGATCATTCACAAGCCGTCGTTTTGCTCCCGTTTTCATTCTTCTCAACCACTAGTACTCACAAGAGAGGAAGCCCCAACAGTATTGGAAGTTTGCTTCTTTATTATGTATTTTTATGATAATGGCTATTAATTGTGATTTTAAAATACGGTGTTGAGCAAGACTATGCATGGGTGAAGTATGGGATGATTTTTCCAAAATGTAGAAGTGGTGAAGCTTGTTGACATAAGGTCAAATTTAAGTAATATTGTGTTGGAGTTATTTGACAAGAAAAATGGGTGAGATTTTGTGAAGTTTGTTGATTGGATGTTCCTTGCAATATTTAGTGGAAAACAAAGGTGTAAAGGCTTTGCAAATTGAAGTTAAAGATATGGACTCGGAGAACACTGCCACCTTCCCTGATCTTAATTAATAACAATGTATTGTAAAATTGTTTTTCATCAATATTCATCAAGAAAAAGCTCTACCACCATTGCTTGCATTTGTGGTTGTTGTTGTTGTTGTTGTTTTGATGTGTGGTGTCGGTGTACTTATGGATATGGTTGTAACTAGTTCTAGTTGAAAGTAGTATTGTATAAGAATTTACAGCTCTATGTAACATACATATATATTGTCCTTGGAATAAATATTTTAATAATTTTATCTTTGTTATATATATTCAAATTGATAAAATTAAATATTTTCAATGATTAATAACAATGAGGTTGATCGAAGTCATTGACTCCCTTGTAGGAAAAATTTAGTTCATAAAGTCGATGATGTCTCCTCGTAGGCTTAACTGTAATAATAACTTAATTTTGTGAGTTAACTTCAACCAGCTCGAAATAATTGTTGATATATCACTTGTATTTATTGAATTAGACTCATCATTTCATTTTAAACAAAATTTGATATACAATTTGGTAAAGATTCAAAAACTTTTGGACTAGACCAAGCTGTTGCAATCTAGAAAAGAGTGTGTCCCTCACTGTTGGTTGCCTTGGCAATTTCAGCGACATGGGGACGTCGGCTCCGGGGTTCGAACCCGGGTGTGGCCAATTATAGTGTGCGTGTGTGGTATTTATTTGCCAATTTAGCTAAGTAGACCAAAAAAAATCTAGAAAAGAGTGTAAGAAATCATATTCACTTGTCTTCTTACAAACCAAATCACAAATTGATTTGAATATCAAATATTCAAATCACAGATCTTGAAAAGAGTGTGAGAAATTATATTCGATCTGCATGTATAGTTAACCGTTAAAATTTAATATTTGTTTTCTAATAAATGATTATAGTTCATTATTTTTCTTTTAAAATAGAATCTATTTTTTACTATTTTTAAATTTAAATATCCATTTAGATTTTTTATATAATTTATTAAATTACTTTTTGGTATACAATTGTTTTTCTATCTAACAATTAAAGAAATTTAATAATTGTATAAGTATCTAATTTAAACAATTAAAAAGACAACGATGAAGTTTCCTGATAAAGATAAAAATTTAATACTTGGCTATGTTCTTTCCTAAGGGGATAAAATAACTGAATGACGTTTTTACACTCTAAAGTTTATTATACATAACACAATTTCAACTATTAAATATTTCGAAACTTAGTTTTAATTTAAATTTTAATATAAGAGAAATGAAAGTTTAACCTCACACCATCCCCTTCTACAGCCAGGTGGAGCATTACGGGTTAAAACCTGTGCTCCCAGCATCCACGCAATTCTTATTGTATAATAATAATAATAATAATAATAATAATAATAATAATAATAATCATAAAAGACTTTAATTAATATACCCATTGTGATTAAATTAATATGCATTTTGGGTTTTATTAAATTTTAAAATGATTCACGTAAGTTTTAAAATTTCTGTTTTTGTTTTACAGCTAACACGTCACCATCAATGGTCGCCGACTACCTCAACAATCACAACCAACTACCACTTCGACCACCGCCAACCACCTCTGCGGCCACCATCGACCGTCAATCTGGCTACCGCCAAGCACCACCAGCCATCATTACGACCATCACTTCGACCACTGTCGACCAACACTATGACCACCTCTGGTCATCAGTATGCCCACCACCACGACTTCAACCACCACTCACTACCACTCCGGCGACTTCTGACAACCACTCCAACCACGTTCAACAACCACATCGACCATCGCCGACCACCGTTTCGACTACCGTCAACTACTACTTCAATCACCACTCCGACCACCGCCAACCACCACTATGACTATCTTTGTTCTGCGATCTGACCACCCCGAACTTCCACTTTTACCATCGCCAACCACTCTGGCCACCACTGACAACCACTCTAGCCACCGCTGACCAAAAGTAAAATATACATATATAAAAATAAACGTATAAGAAAGTAAAATATAAGAACTAACTATTCTGACAAGCACTAAGAGCATCCTCAATAGAGAAACCCAAATTGAGTACTTAAATGGGTCTCATTTGTACAAATCACACTTTTATAATTTTTTAATAGTAAGACTTATATAAGGACTCCATTTCTCCAACCCAAAACCCCAACAAAATCTACTAAATTGGTCCTACTAACTTTTTATCATTTTACATTTTAACAATAGTTTAATGAAAAAATATATTTATGAAGACAAAATATAAAAAATAATTATAACCACAAAAATCATATTTTTGATCAAAAGCAAAACAATCGTTTAAAAAAAAAACTATAAAGACAATATGATAAAAATAAGTATCCCGAGAAAATGCAATGGCTTACCATCGAGGATCAAAAGAAAAGTATTCATTTATAAAATAACAAAGATATTTAAAAAGGCAAAAAAAATTCTAGCGACGATATATAATGTTTTCTTGTTGGGATTGAGTAAAGACAATGAAATTATATTGACAACGACTAATGTTTCATTGTCGGGACTTAAAAGCTAAATAGTTATTTATAAAAACAGGCATTACAAAGAAAAAATGTAAAAAATGATTTTCCAATAATATATAATGTTCCCCCACCAGGACCAAAAATAGTGAAATCATACCAACAACATGCAATGTTTTTCGGTTGGGACTCCAAAGAAAAATATAAAAAATAACTATTTCAATACTGAAAAACAAAATAAAAATTTATAAAAAATACATTCCTATTGAAAATCCAAAATATATTTTCTTGTAATTTTTAAATATATACCATGCGCACTACAAGACTGAAATATAATAATGTAGATAAAACAATATATATATATATATACACACACACACACACACATACATGGAGCGTATCAGGTGAGAACTAGTGTAACATCCTAACCTTTAGATGTCACTAAGATTAGAATATTCACCATTTACACAAATCAGAGTTATAAACCTACTTGAGTTTTTGGACGTGACATAAAATTGACTGGAAAAATTACAGTCACTCCTAGTTCCTTAGGGTAAGATACCGATATTGGAGCCATATAAACATAACCGGCAGTTAATAATTTAGTCGTGCTACTAGAGATGTCCAAAATCCCAAACTGGTTACATACATCATAACTTAATAAAAATCAAGGATTCATCCTAAAGGGGTACAACATAAACATAGCTAACGGAAAACTAAGCAAACTATACATAAATTTGATCATTAGAGAGCCTTCTATACTCGTAACCCGGAACAACAACTACAACTTCTCTGTTTGCTTTCGCTGCACATCTGTAAACACCACATAAATAAACAGTGAGATAATAATCTTAGTGAGTTCTTTCGAGATCCCTCACGACTCCACTCTCGGAGTAAGAACTCACCTTAAGTGGCGAAATTGACACAAATGCAAGCAAGAATGGAAACTTTTAACTTGAGTTAACTCCAAAGAAAACCACAAGCTTCCTCAAAAGCCCCAAACTGAAATCCTAGCTTCAAACCCTCTCCCTAAGCTCTGAAAATCGAAATTTGGGTAGTGCATTGCTAGTAAAAAGCTTCTAGTTGCGCATGCAAGTCCAATTTTAGCTCCCAAAGCTCCATCCATCAACATGCAAGGTTGGAAATGAAGGAAGAGAAAGAGGGAGTTCGAAACTCAGTTTTTGAAGCTAAAAAGGAAATGAAATTTCTGAACTTGAGGGTGGTATAATGAGAAGGGTTATGAAAGAAGTTTTCAGCATGGGAAAAATGTGAGAGAAGGGTTTCATTTTCTTCTCAAAGCTTTGCCCTTCTCCCTCTTTCTTTCACTTTCTCTCTTCTCTCTCTCAACTCTCCCTTTCTCTTCTTTCTTTTGTTTATGGAAATGAGAGTGAAAAGAATCGGAAGATGAGTCGATGTGGGTTTTAAATCAGCTGGTTTTGTTTGGTTTGAAGTGAGGGCTGCTCTCCTCTCTTTCCCTCTATGTTAGAAACCCTATCTCTTTTCCAAGGTGTAACATCCCCAAAGTGACTAATCTTAAATTTTTGAGATTAGCGGGTGATTTTGTGCAATTGATTTCTAATTAGGTTGATTGAGTATGTTTGAATAGGTGATTGATAATTAAAATTGTCTAATTGTATTATTATATGATAGGAAAGGGATTTTTAAGTGAGGAATTGAGAGTAGGGGCAATATGGTTATTTCACTGGAATTTTTTAACTTCAGCTCATTGCAACACACACACACACTTTGAAAAACAAATTTTGAGAAAAGAAAGAGAGAGGGAGACACGAGATAAAGGGGAGACAAGAGAGAAGAGAGCTTTGCATGCATGTCCAAAACCCTAGCTCACCACTCTCTCATTACTTCATCCTTAGTTCATATTGAACATTTTCTAGTTCACATTCCTCTCTAAAGACCAGAACTCAAACCCCCTACCTCTACATCTCATTGCTACCATTTTTGGAGATTAAAGAGCAAGTGAGCTAAAATGGAAGATTGTATGGTTGCATGTCAGTTTAGAGTGTTCCTTAGCACATTTAGGGAGTCACATTGCCTAATTGGAAGTTGAAGTCAAGGGTTTGGAAGCTTGAGGTAGAGTTAAAGCTTTTTGGAGCTGTTGTGGGTGCCTAGGATTCGAAATTTTTGAGGCATTTGGGAGCTTAGTTGGTTGGTGTCTTGAACTTCGACTACTTGCTTGCTAGTTTCGTTTCGTCCGTTGAGGTGAGTTCTTCACGATATTTGTTTGTGGTTTGTTGTTGTTGGTCATTGTTCCTTATACTCAATAAATGCATGAGCAATTTGAGTTGTTAAGGTTTTGGGAATCATGGTTTTGAACATGGTATGTGCTTGAAATTGAATCGGATTGAGATACATGTGAATTTATTTTAATGTGGCTTGATTGATTGTTTTATAACATGATTTTTTCTTGTTTGAGTAGTTAATAATGCTATTTTGAACTATGGTTGAGTTAGGAATTGAGTATGGTAGGTATCAGAATCCAACAGAATAGCCAATTTTGAGAAAACGGGACAAATTTTCAATGTTGTCAAAGTTGCACGGACCGGGCACAAAGCTGCACGGAGCGGGGCCCCACTTCCCATATTTTTAAACTTATTCAAAGCTATTCCTTTTGGTTCCAAAGCTCTCCCAATCCCTTCCTTAACCCTCCTCATTGATAATTGAAAGATTATATGGCCCGAATTGTTTGTTTGCATGATGTAAAACGAATGTTACAATGTTAGGGTCTAGAGACAATGTTAGGGTCTATAGACCATGGCGTCGTACCCGCACCGTTGGATTGGGTAGACAAGTCCTGACCGTTGGATGCGGGTCAGGTGCAGAGACGGGGATGATGGAGTACGGTAATGGGCCACACCCAAGTTCTTGGAAGGGTCGGTCCAGTCCGGAACATATGCTAAAATTGTACATTCTTGTATTTCTACTAGTTAGAAATATTAGGGTGTTACAATGATTTCTTCTTGTTGTCAACGGTGTGGTCACAGTGAAGAGACAGTGATGCATTGTTTGTGGGATTGTCCGAAGGTGAGTAATATATGGCTTGCTCTTGGTTTCCAATCATTGGCGGACCTACACATATTTGAGGGGGTTCAAGTGAACCCCCTGAAAAAAGCAAAATTAGTACCGATACCCTAGAGAAAAATATTTTTGCATCCCCTGAAAAATATATTTTGCACCCAAGTTCTTAGTTTTGCACCAAAAATCCTAATTTTGCACCACTCTAATGCACCACACTCACACAATCACTCACTCTCTTATATTTTATTTGAAAAGAGTTTCTCTCTCTCTCTCTCTCTCTCTCTATATATATATATATATATATATCCTTGGATCTGTTCTTGTTCTTATTATCCTAATTTTGAATTTGTTACTACTATTTAATTGGTAATTTGTGTTAGTGCTATTTAATTAATTTGTATTTTGTGTTAGTGCTATTTAATTTATTTTGATTATTTTTGTCTATTTAATTTGGATTTTTTACCAACAATAGTTGATCTGAGTGGTAACTTGGAACTCATCGCAATGTCTCAGGTTCGAATTTTTGGGTGTGGCAAAAACTCAGTTGGGAGGGGAGTACCACACAGACGGGCAAAGCCGGCTATGAAACAACAACTGTAGAAAAAACTTTTTTTGCTATGAATATTGTGAAGAATAGGTTGTGTAACTAGATGTGGGATACATGGATGGACGAATGTTTGGTGACATACATTGAGAGTGATGTATTCAATAAAATTAACTAGGTTGATTATTCAACGATTTCAGAATATGAAATCACGTAGAGGAGAATTATGAAATATATAATTTTTTATTTAAATATATTATAGTTGATTTTAATTATATTTTTAGCAAATTATGTATTTAAGAAATTTGACACCACCGACCCCGAGGTCCTGAGTTCGCCACTGTTTCCAATCCCAAATTTTTTTCCAGCAGGCTAGTGCTTTTGATTGGCTTAAGGCTGCTAGTCGGGGTACGAGTTCTCACATCTTCCTTGCGTCCGTCTGGTGGCTGTGGAGAGCACTAATATGGATTCTATAGCCAAGGAATTGTCCTTGATTATGTGATAAGGCTAGCCATTAATAATATAACATCCCTTATTTTTAACAGTTTTGAGAAAGCTGCAAATAATTCCAATCCCCTTCAATTGGTGTCGTGGAAGCCTCCCCTAGAGAATACGATGTTGTGCTTAATGTGGACGGTAGTAGTTTGGGAAATCTGGGGATTTCGGGTTTTGGTGGTTTGTTGTGTGGTACAGATGGTAATTGGATAGATATTGCAGGCCATATTGGGATCTCAAATAACCTTCACGTGGAATTACTTTGTTTGCAACATGGTCTTATGCTTGCTTGGGAAAAAGGGTTTAGGTCTTTGATTTGTTATTCTGACTCCATGAATGAGACTCAACATGTTAATTCCCATCTGAATGTTTGGAATCTGTATACCCCTATTATTCAGTCTATTAAAGATTTACTGGAAAGGGACTAGTTGGTGCTGCTGGCTCATACTCTCCGTGAAGGCAATTCTTGCGCAGATTTCTTAGCTAAATTGAGAGCTGCTAGTACGAATTATTGGACACTAATAGACGCTCCACCTGCTAGTCTCTCACCCCACCTGCTAGCTGATGCTGCTGATGTGGAGTTTGTGAGAGTGTAATTTGTTTTTTTCTTTCTTTTATTTTTGTTTTCTGTTTGGCTCTCTTTTTAAGCCGTACTCTACCAAAAAGTATTACATTTTTAATGTGTTAAGAAGACGGCTTATATTGGGGTATTACACGTGCGGACTACTATTTGTTATGATATTGTTTTGGAGTCCTAATATAATGTTTGTATTTAGTGGTGTGCATAGCACATGGGTGTCTTCATTTATACTATTTTATTTTATTTTGTTTTAGAAACATTGACAGGTTTAGATGTAGTTTATATTGGGTTTGGATTGTTGGCGTAAGAAATCTTTTTATATGTTTTGAGGATTCAAACTGAGATTTAGGTTTTCTAAATTTATTGTGATCTAACATATTTGCCAAGTGTTTAAGACAGATTCTATACATAGTAAAATAAGGCTCTACCTTGGACTAAAAAGAATGTAAAAATACAAGGGTAGAAAAGCCTTGAGAAGGTTAAACTATGAGAAGCTTAAAGCAAGTCAATAGAAGGTTTGACCAAGACAACAGAAGGTTTGACCAAAAGTCAACAGAAGGTTTGACAAAAGGTCAAAAGAAGGTTGACCTTACCAACATCTTAAAAGTGTAAGTTCATTCTTGAGAAGGTTAAAGAGTAAGTAGAGTGAAGCTTGAGAAGATTACTGCGAAATGCAATCAACTCAAGACAAACACATTAACTCCTCTTGAATGTTCTTCTGTTGCATTAAATGAAGAATCCAAGCAATAAATATGTTGGAATGTCTTGAGCATTAAAAGAGGGAATCCATGATTATTCCGTTGTTGCATTTAAAGTGTTTGTTTCATACTAGGAAGCTTCGTGCAAGTTGGGACGGCCTAGCCAAATGTACCATGTCAACTCATAGTAGGTTAGTAGAATCAGAGGAGAGTACAATGCTAGCTCCAAAAAGGTTCAGATGTTTAGATAAAGTAAAAAGCTAAGCTTGAAAAGCTTCAAAAGCTATCAAATTTTCTATCTTCCATCACATCACTCCTATGGACCGTTGGCTCTCTTCAAGTTTCTAACGGCTATATTCAATCTCCAAGGCTATTTAAAGGTTCCATTGTGAAGTTTCAAAGCATGAGAGTTTATTGCAATCTACACAAGTTCAAGCTTCTAAAAGCAATCAACCTTCTCATCCCACACTCAAAGCTTCTATAAGTTCATTTCTAGGATACTTTTCTTGAGTGTGTGTTAGCTTGTATTTCAAGCACTTAAACATCCCAAAACCCAAACCCCTTATTGTAAACATTATCTTATAAGCATCTCATCAAACTACCTAGAGAGAGGTGAGTGTTGGTGGCGATACTACCTGATTGAGGAGACTCTTAGGAAACTAGAAGAGAGTTTCTAAGAGGTGGAAAACAGCTATGTGAAGTTGTGTAATACACTAGGCTTTTGTGTGTGATCAGAAACTAGTGTTGAGAAAGTCTTTTGTGTTTGATCAAAAGCAAGTGTAATAGCTATTTGGAAAATAGTGGAATACTCACAAGGAACTGAGGAGAGGATGTAGCCAAGTTTGGGTGAACCTCTATAATTCTACTGTGTTATTTACTTGTTTTCCATTCTATTTTGTTCACTTGCTATTAATCACTTGTTGATTTTCAAACTAAGAGAAAGTTCAACCTTCTCAACATAGTTTTAACAAAACATAATTGCTTTAAACCTAAAACCAAGTCAAAACTATCATATCTCTTACTTTGGCTTATTATTATTTGTCCTTCTTCATTACAGAAGTTTTGATTGTGTGTGAATTAATAGTATCACTAACCTTCTCATATAAGTTCATCTTGAGAAACCCCCCTTCTTCATTACAGAAGTTTTGTCCTTCTTCATTACAGAAGGTTTCAGGTATTGAATTTTAAAAGGGCACACAATTCAACCCCCCTTCTTGTGTTATTTAGTCACTTCATGGGTCCCCTCCAATAAAATTATTTTCAAATGAAATCTCATCCATTAATTATTAATTAAGAGAGAGAAACTCTAATACATGAAAAAAGAAGGAGAAGAGTGTTGGGTTGAGATGTATTGTCGTCAAACTCTTAGGTCCTAGTCGTGGGATCAAGCAGAGGTTTGGACAGTCTTTGATTCCTCTATTCTTCAAGCAGTTACGTCGAGGAAAAAACTCTGCTCCTCAACTGTGGGTTTCCTGACTCCTCTAGAAAGGCTCAGGTTGAGTGAATGGGACGCGACAGTTGGATTATCTACTGGCTAATGCATAAAGATAAAAGTAAAGTGCGATAAAAGAAGATAAAATTGATAAAAAAAAAAGATTTTCTTTTGATGATTGTGTGCCTATACAATTGTCTACCGTTGTCTACCGTTGGATCAATCGCATATGAACGTCTATCACTGCTCCTAAGCCCAAAAAAGACAGAGTAACTACCCATGATCCAACTAGCACGGTTAGTGGGGCAAAACTCTCTCACTCCACTCTTCAAGGCTTCGCTCTTTCTTTTGGTATTCAACTGCTCCCACGTTTTGTCCATGTGCTACCTCTCTCTTGCCTTCCAAGTAAGCTTGCCTTACTTCACCCACTCAGTTCCTCAGTTGACCCTTGCCCTCGGCCTGCAGCCACACACCTAGGCAACCAAGCTCTCATGGTCGTGGTACTCTATAGGCTGAGACTCACTATCCCGCGGCCTCGCTCACTATCCCTCGGGCTTACTCCTCCCTCAAGAAGTTTACGTTATGATTTGCCTCAAGGCTCTCTCTTGAGTTCATTCTTTCAGCAAACATCTTCTAGCATTTGTCTAATAGCCTGCCTTGGTGTCCTAGTCTTTTTCCCTTTATTTCCCTCAGTCCTCAGCCCATGACATAATTATTTTTGGGTGTTAACAACTTCTCCCTTTTTTGTGATGTCGTATGGTCGCGAGGACGTGACTAATGGTGCAAAAAAACCCTTGATTTGACATGAGATGGCAGATGAAGAGACTTAGCTGCCATTTATGTGACACTTGGCGCTTTGCGCAAATCAAAAAGGCTGCGCGACGATTCCCAAGGTCACTTCGGTTGCGCCCAAATGCTATAAATAGCAATCATGCCCATCGTGCAAGGTTCTTTGCACACTCTTTCTTCCTTACCTCCCAACAAAGCTCTTGCTTTTCCTTTCCTTCTCGAACAGCTTTCCGTCGACCAACCATGGTTGCCCACGCACAGGCTTCTTGTTCTCAGGGTGCTACCCCGTCCATTTTCTCTTCCACCGGCTCCCTATCCGTCCTGTGCCCAACTGCCACCAACGCTGACCACAGTTTCTCACTCTTTCAACAGAGGTTTGATTCCTGTAACCTCCCTCTCAAGTCTTCCTGTTACAATGCCGAGAGAAAATTCGTCGATCTATGAGGATGGCTGAAGAGCAACCCTGAATACAACGCCTGGGTGAACCGATTGGTCAAACACAAAGGTGCCGGCTGGAAGGAGTGGGGCATTCATGACATGATCATGGTGTCAACTCAGGAGATTTTGCACAACTCCGATCTTTTGTTCCCCCTAATGTCCTTCTGGTCATCCACCTTAAATGCTTTCGTATTCCCCTGGGGCATTCTGACCCTCACTCTCCTGGATGTGGCTGCCGTTCTGGGGCTTCCTGCCGGTGGCCTTGAGGTCCATGTTAACCCTGACTTCATGGGAGAGGATCCCCTCTACACTTTTGCTTCAGAGTTATCGAACCTCCTGTCCAAGAATGCCAAGTCCTAAGGGTCCGTTACTGATGGGAGAACCATGCATTCCTGGTGTACTTCTTCAACAAGTTCTTCTACAGTACCAAATCATTTAGTGTCGTCAAGAAACTCTCCGTGTTTATTCAACTACTGCAGACAGGCCAGAAGTATGACTGGGGCCCCTTCTTCCTTGCTCTTCTCTACAAGAGCATGGAAATATTTGTGAAGCAAGTCAAAGACAAAGGTTTCTACTCTAAGGCAGAGGACCTAATCTGGTTTCTGCAACTTTGGACGAAACTCTACTTCCCCAATTTTGCCCCTGATATATCTACGGATTCTATTGAAGTCCTCGGGTGCGCTCTTGCTGCCACCCTTATGTTGTCTGTGGAGTGTGCGAAATCACTTCGAGTGTTATTGGATCTGGACCCTACTGAATGCTTCTGTTGGTGTCCATCCTTAGAGAAGGGCTTCGGTCCTTGGTGGATGTTTACAGCTGAAGATTTGGACTCCTCCTCTGGCAAAAAATATGACATGGTCATCCACTGGAGCCGTGTCCTCGTTGCTTGTGATTTGGTCGTTGGAGACAAGCTCTCTTCTAGCACCAACCCTCTCACCATTTAGCCTTATCATCCAAACTTCGAAGTTGGTCAACATGTGCCTGTTCCCCATGACTCTATGGTTGTGGAGCATCGTCGAGTGAAGATTCTCCCTTCTGAAATCACCAAGATCCTTGCTGACCAAAATGCGAAGTACCTCTCTTGGGGTGTCTATCGAAGCCAAATCGACCAAACTAGCAGCTACACCACCTGGTGGTCGCAAGTTGATCAGCGGTCGTACACGAGTCAAAATGATTAAAAAGGGTAAATATAGTATTAAGGTAAGAGACCTTGGTCGTCTCTCGAGGACCTCTAAATAGTGAAATTACCAAAATCAAGAACCAAAATATACAATAAATATAAGGGGTTTTGAAGAAAATAGTTTTTGTTTAAGGGAGTTCAACAATTTAGAGAGACAAGCAATCCATTGGTTTCGGGTGTGTTTCTTGGATTTATCATCGGTTCTAAAATAAAGATTCGGTCAAGGTTTGATAATTCTTGATTGAGCATAAACTAAGCGAACAAGCCCAAGTAACACAATTAACATCATAAATGAATTCTATCAATCCTATGAACAAGCGCAAGTAACACAATTAACACAATTATCGCTTGTTCAATTCCTATCCAAACTAAATTAAACAAGCGATAAAATAGTTTGAATAATGAAAGTTGCAAAACAAAATCATGATTACGTGATTAAGAAAAACTGAATCATAAAATGAATCACATAAGCAAATCACAGATTTTGAGTAATTAAACAAAACACAAACCAAATTTGCAGCAAGAATTACGAGATGAAACTGATAGAGAAAGAATTAAAACCATAAAAACGAAATAAACATTAAGCACTGAACCTCAAAATACTTAAAGCAACACCCTTCAGGATTAAATTGATCTAGGGCTTTAAGCTTCCATGGAGGTTAGGGCACCAAATACTCAAACTTATATAATAATGTGTAAAAGAGTAAAACGACTGCTGACTAGCCAAATATATAAGACTAAAACGAGAAATCTAATCCCTAAATGGGTTCTTCGATAAAAGCTCGATTACAAATAGTATTAAGCTCATAAACCCATAATTGACTAAACTGCTTCGGTAATTTGCAATTTTGACCTTCCATACTTTAGAATTGGGTTTCGAGCTCAACAGAAGAATTGTAGGTCTATTCCTTAGCTTTCTAACGCATGCCTGCACGCCTCAATCGAATAACCACATCCAAAGTTATGGCCTACAGAGAAACAGGGGTTAATGTGCAATAAAAACAAGAGTTAATCAAGAAATTGTTATACTGCTTAAATAAGACCCAAAGTCTAGAAACGTATTAAGACTTAAATATTAGGCACATAACACAATCAAAAACACCAAGTGAAAATCTATAAATAGTGCATTAAAATGCACTGATCACAAGTTCGGGAACATGTCTTTCCTCTTCCCACCACTGAGTATCTCCGGCGTTACCTGGGGTCATCCTAAGGACTTCCTGTTCAGCCCACCTCATTGGCCACCCGAGTGAGTCCACCACTCCACACGGCTGTCTACTCGATGATAAACTAACAGAGAAAAGAAGAATAAAAGGTAGTTGATTTCCGATCCTCCTCACCGTTCTTTCCCTCGCTTGAAATCTGTTGGTCTCTTCTACCAACGGTAAGTTCCTGGCGTTCGTTTCCTTATTTATTTTGTTGGCACAAACTAATCGGCCGTTGTTCCTATGTAGCTCAACCTCCATCTACAATTTTCTTGGATGATGGCGATGATGACGAAGACGATGACGTCCCCCTCCTCAAACGCAAAAGAACCCAGGACTTGCTCATTCAGAACTTACCTCCTCCTACCACTCAAACTACTGGGGCACAATCCCCCCTTCAAGAAACTACGGGTAAGGATTCTCTTAGTACGCCTCGGGCGCTCTGCTGTTTGCCGGCTCTTCTCATCTAACCCTCGGGCACTTTTGCAGAGGCTTTGTACTCCAGTAGATTCACCTCAATCTCTTTAGGCCCAAGTCCGCAACAGCCCAACTCCAACCTCTGTAAGTTATTTCCATTGGTCCTTATATTGTGATCATAGCCATCGCCCTTTTTCTCATAGTTTTCTTCTTACAAGAGCCTGCATGTGACGCTGCAATGTGCGGCGTGCCATTTTGACATCTTACATCTTTAATTACCAATTTTCTTTTACTTGCATATTTTTCCATAGAGTAGGATAATACGCTTTAAGATATTTGCCGTTGATTTTCGTTTCAACCTCTTCTCTGTCTAATGTAATCAAACGGTATGCCCCACCGTTGAACACCTCACTTACAATGTAGGGCCCATCCCAATTCGGGGACCACTTGCCAAACTCGGGTCTCTCTTCCAAGTGGCAAAATAGTCTTCCATAGGAGGTCCCCTTCAACAAACTTCTTTGGCTTGACATGTTTGGTGTAGGCTCAGACCTTTTTGGCCTTATTCATTTCTATCCTGCTAAGGACAGCCAGACTGTCGTCATCCACCGAGTCCAATTCCATCAACATGGCCTGTTGGTACTCATCCATGCTGAGAGAGTACTATCGAGCCACTCTTAATGATGCTACGCTGATTTCAAGTGGCAATACGTCATCCTAACCATATACCAAATGATAGGGAGTCGCCAACTGTGGCTGTGGACTTGGAATTTCTCATAGCCCATAGGACCTCGTTGAGAGTTTCGTGCCACCTTCGAGGCTTGTGCTCTATGTTTTTCTTGATGTGCTCGATGTTGATTTTGTTGGTAGCCTCGGCCTATCCATCGGCTTGAGCAAAATAAGGAGACGAGTGCCTTATCTTAATGCCATATTCTTGTGCAAACGCCGCCACTTGTTCCCCGGTGAACATTGTGCCTTGATCGGTTGTGATGGTTTCAGGGATACCAAATCTGTATATGATTTGATTCTCAATGAATTTGATCACCGCAGCCTGATTGACACTCCCTAAAGGCGCGGCTTCCACCCATTTAGTGAAATAATCGGTGGCTACAATAATAAAATTATGTCCCTTTGAGCTTGGAGGGTATATCTTGCCGATTAAATCCATATCCCACCCTCTGAACAGCCAAGGTTTAACGATGGGGGTGAAACTCGTTTGCAAGAACTCTCTGGACTGGCCTATGCAGCTGGCAAGCCTCACACCCTTTCGCAAACTGGAAACAATCGGCTGTGATCGTCGGCCAATAGTACCAATGCCTATAGATGAGCCACTTCATGATGGGGCCAGACTTGTGTGCCCCACATATCCCTGCAATTATGCCATCACCATATAAGCATCTTTCCTCTTGAGGCACTCTAATGGTACCCCCATTGGCACTTCTTTTATAAAGGTCGTCCTCTATCAAGATTTATTTAAGTGCCTTTATTTGACCTTAAAGTCAGTGCTAGTCGTTGGGTTATGAAGGTACTTTGTCAACACCCCAATCCAGGCATAGGCAGGGTCCTCCTCGATTGGTGCCACTGCATCTTGCTGCATCACCTTGACCACCAACTCCTTGTACCCCGAGGCTTGCTAAGCCAAGTCATTTACTTCTTGATTCTCATTTCTAGGGACATATATGATTACAACATCAGCAAACAATTTTAACAAGTTGTGAGCCGAGGCCCGTAGCTATTTGAGCTTCGTGTTGTAACACTTGTATTCCCCAATAATCTATTTAATCACCAGTTGGGAGTCACCTTTTACCTCTATGTATTGGGCTTTCGTGGCATCCAAGTATCAAGTCCCATTATCAAGGCTTCATATTCAGCCTGATTGTTGGAAGCATGATCTCCTATCCTGCACATGAACCTCCATGTCTTGCCACAGGGGCTAGTGATCACCACACCGACGCCTACCCCTGTTTGGGTGCTAGAACCATCAAACATGAGGAGAATATCTTGTTTTAGCATCATTTAGAATCCTACTAAGATAATATATAGCACGCTTGGCGCCATTATTATCATCTTGCGCTAACAAGCAGCCGATAGCTTGGTCCTCGGCCGCAATGTATAGCTTCAAGGGCTTCCCTAGCTGCGGAGGTACCAAGACAGGGGATTAGTTAAGGCAGCCTTGATTTTATCAAAGGCATCATGTTGCTTGATTCCCCACACCATCTCCTCTGAGTTCCTTATCCTCAACAAGGGTGAGAAATTCTCCATCTTTCCAGCCGAGTTAGCGAAAAATCTCCTCAGGAAGTTAATCTTGCCTAGTAAACTCTACAGCTCCTTCTTTGTTCTGGCCGGTCTTGCCTCAAAGATGGCTCATGTTTTGTTCTTGTTTACTTTAATGCCCTGGTTGTGCACCAAGAAGCCTAGAAAATTGCCTGCAGATACGCCAAAAGCAACATTTAATGGGGTTCATATTGAGATTGTGGAGTCTCATCCTCTTTAGAGCTTGTTCAAGCTCAACAAGGTGGGCCTCGAAGCTCTTGGACTTGACTACCAATTGTCAATATAAAATTCCATGCTTTTACCAATGAGGTCATGGAAAATAGCATTCATTGCCCTTTTGTAGGTTGCTTCTGTGTTTTTGAGGTCGAATGGCATCACCAACCACTCATAGATACCTAAGGCACTGGGGCGCCTAAAGGCAGTCTTATGTGTGTCAACCTCGGCCAGGTATACCTGGTTGTAGCTAGAATAGCCGTCCATAAAAGTCAAGATGGCATTGTTAGCCGCGACATCGACTAGCATATCAGCCACAATCGTACCCTACTCATCTTTTGGAGTGGACAAGTCCAGTTCTGTGTAATCAATACAGACCTGTACCTGGACATTCTTTTTTATCACGGGGACTATATTAGACGGCCATTCTACTACCTGGCAGTTCTTATGAACCCTACTTTCAGCAATCTTTCTACCTCAGCCTTGATCTGTGGCATCAATTGTGGATTGAAACTCCTTGGTGGCTGCTTGTGGGGCTTGCATTCTTCCTTGATAGGTAGCCTATGTTCTACCATATCTCTATGAAGGCCTGGAATCTCATGGTAGTCCCACGCAAAGCAATCGCGATACTCCTTTATCAAAGCTACCGTCTGATCTCGTAGTTGAGATCGCAACTCGCCATTGACCTTAGTCATGAAACTAGTCATAGTCATGGTCGTAGGGATGAGATCCTCCGCATTCTTTCCCAACTTTTTCATTGCTGCCAATGGCATGATATTCAGCCCAGCTCCACCATCCACAAAGACCCGATTGAACAACTTCCCATTCAAGTGGGCTTTGATATAGAGAGGCTTCAGGTGTCTAGTCATGTCTACGGTAGGTTTCTCAAATAGCATTCCTTCAGTAACTGGCCCCTCGGGCTTTGTCAAGGTAGCCCATTCGGCCTCCTCAGCAAATACATCTCCCTCGAGGGCTCTTGGTTGGTCCATATTTCCCCAAAACTCTGGTGGTGGGAGACCCACCATCTCTATATCAGTATGGGATTCCCCATCTTCTCCGTCCATTAACAAGGCCAGTTCCTAGTACAGATGCTTGAGTACCTCAGTGAGGTGGAAGTTGATACCTTGGCGGCTTGATCAATGCATTTTAATGAACTCTTTATAGTTTTGTATTTGGTGTTTTTAATTGTGTTTTGTACCTAATATTTTAGTCTTAGCACGTTTCTAGACTTTGGGTCTTATTTGAGCAGTATAGTAATTTCTTGATTAATTCTTGTTTTTATTGCATATTGACCCCTGTCTACTTTGCAGGTCATAACTTTTGTTGTGGTTATCCGAAAGAGCCGTGCAAGCATGCGTTTGAAAGCTAAGGAACAGAGCTACAAATCTTCTATTACGCTCGAAACCCAATTCCAAAGTATTGAAGGCCAAAACTGCAAAATACCGAAGCAGTTTAATGTAAACCGGGTTTTGGGCCAAATATTGGGCTTCTATCATAGAACTGGGTTTTGTTCAGAAGCCGTCTTTCTCTTCTCTTAGGCATTCCTACTTTTCAATTTTACGTATTTGAACTCTAACCTCTTGGGAAGCCTAAACTCCTAAGTTGATTCATCGGTGAAAGGCTGCCGTTTACGGATTTTGAGGTTCGGTGTCTAATGTTGTAATACAATTTCTTTTTTAATTTCCTTAGTTCCATCTCTATCAATTTTGAATTTTGTTTTGAATGTATGCAATCTTCTCAGTTCTTTTTTCTGCTTAGTAATCGTTGTGTCTTTATTGCAAAAGGTGTTTCTGTTGTGTATAACGCTTGTTTGTATACAATTCTGTTTCGTTATTTTTAATTATTTGAATTACTTAATTGCTTATATTAACTGATTCGAGTAGAAATTGATAGAGGGGTCGACTAGAATTCTGCTATGATATTGGTTGCGTTTTAAACGACGCATGTCCGCTCCCGTGACTGATAGAACCCGTTGTTTCGGCGCTTGCTCAAAATGGAGTGAATTCAATTTGATAAGTGGTCGTACGCGGATCAAAATGAATAGAAAGTATTAAAATGTAGTCTCAAGGTAAGTTAACCTTGATCGTCTCACAAGGATCTCTAAGATTAAGACTACCAATAACAAGAACGAAATTAACAATAAAAGGGGGGTTTGATTTGGAAAAGTTTATGTTTGATATGAGCAATTGGCGAGAGACAATCAATTCACCGGTTTCAAGGTGTGCTTCTCGGATTTATACGAGTTCACACAGCTTCAGGCAAACGCCAAAACAGTGGGTTCAATCGGCCCTAAAAGGGGACAAGCGTCGTTCAAAGCATAACCAATATCATAACAGAATTCATGTCAATCCTCTATGAATTTTAATTCGAATTAAATAAATTAAGCATCCAAATAACTCGAAATAATCAAAGAGTACGAAAAAAATTGTGTACAAGCAAGCGAGTACACAAATGAATCGTGTTTTGCAAAAACAGAATTCGAATGATTCAACCAAAATAAGAAGAACTGATATTGCAACCATTAAGAACGAAAATGAAATTGATAGAGACGAATTAGAAACTAAGACGAAATATCATAAACAATAAATAACTGAACCTCAAAATCCATTTAGCGACACCCGTTCACCAATGAATTGACTTCGGGTTTTAGGCTTCCCTAGAGGCTAGAGCTCAAAGATGTAAAATTGAAAAGTAGGAATGCCTAAGAGAAGAGAAACACGGCTGTTGAACTCTATTTAGTCTCATCTCAACCAAAAACTTAAATCCCTAAGTGGGTTCTATGATAAAAGCTCGTTAATAAACTAATATTTGTCCCAAAACCCGTTTTACATTAAACTACTTTGGCATTTCACAGTTTATGCCTTGAATACTTCCAAATTGGGTTTCGAGCACAGTAGAAGATTTGTAGCTTTTTCCTTAGCTTTCCAACGCATGCTTGCACGCATCATCTGGATAACCCCAACCAAAGTTATGGCCTGCAGAGTAAACAGGGGGTCAATATGCAATAAAAACAATACTTAATCAAGAAATTGCTACACTGTTCAAAAAAACCCAATGTCTAGAAACGTGCTAAAGACTTAAATATTAGGTACAAAACACAATTAAAAACACGAAATGCAAAGCTATAATTAAAAAATACACTGATCAAATTCCCCCACACTAAAGCTTTTGCTCTCCGGGCAAAACACACAAAACAAGACACAAAAATAATACATGAATTTCCAATGAACCCAAAGAATGCAAAGTCATAAGAGAGATGCTTTTCCTAGGCTTCAAGGAGAATGACAATTAGAGATAACACTTAATTACGATCAAGTCAAACAATAGAATAGAGCACCAAATAGTGAATCATAAGTGATGATTCGTCACAGGATATGTATAAGTGTCTAGGCTTGTGTTTACTCTTATATATATAATAAGCACATCAACGAAAGTTAGAACTACCATATGCTTGACAAGATTCTAACATCCACACTTAAGAACACATGCACATAAGATCAAAAGGTCTTTATATGGGTTGTAATGGGGCCAAGGTCAAAGTGGGATAATCCTAAGGGGGAACTAGGCTAAAAAGAATCAAAGAGGACAAAGAAGCAATGAAAATCAATTGTAAAGTGACCATGAGAGGATCCAATTTCAACAATGTATGATGAATTTCTATATTTTCATACACTTCTCCACATAACTCTCTCCACACAACTTTCACTCTACTTGTTATAAAGATAAAAAGATATATACACTTTGCATTTTTTTCTTTTCTTTTGATTCTTTTTTTCATTTTTTTCTTTCTTTCTTTTTTTATGGGAATATTTTTCGATATATATACTTGCCAAACTTTCCATTGAGAACCCAAGAACTAACCTAAGTGAGAACCACAATTTCGCAATTTGGCACTGATAACAATCAAATATGATTGTTATTACCTCTTATTTCAAGCTTAAATCATTGTTAATTCTTAAGCAATATAGTGATTAATGTTGTAAATATGTTAGTTTATAGTAGCTTAAGGTGTAAGCTTGAATTTGTTATAATTGGCACTTTGGTGCCCAATTGTTGTTTAATGTGTTTGTTTAATTGCTGCAGCACTTATTGTGGCGGCAATGCCAAATTACACAACATGACAGAGAAAGAAATAAGAAATACGGAAACTGAGGAAAGGACAGCTGTCAGTGATCATCAGGCGTGGGTGTGCGTGCCAATCATGGAATATTCGCTGATAACCTAGGGATTTGGGCAAAAAGGACCTTTTGCCCTCATTAAAGGACAAAAGGCGTCTCCCAAATTAGGGTTGCCTCTCATTCCTAGCCTCCTCTATATAAAGGACCACATTCCCAGAATTAGGTTAAGCCGAATTTGAGGTATAGAGATAGCCTCAAGCTTCGTGCCTTCTCCAAGTCACCCAAAAGATCAATTGCTGGATTTTGATTACTGCAGCAACACTGAGGCTTCATCTCTTCGAAGAAGCTACGTTGGAGAGCTGGAGTTTATTCCTTTGATCTTCATTGGAGCTATTCTCACCTTTAAAGATTGTAGTGTAAACTCTCTCCTTGAGATTATCATGACTTGTTCATTTATGTTAATGTTTAAGTTATTTTCTTTGTTGTCAAAGCTCAACATGAGCTAAACTCTTGTAGTTGGGATGCAAAACCGATTGTAATGAATTTATTGTGTTATTAATGTTTATGTTTAGTGTTGAGTACTTTATCTTGTGTGCTTTTAATATTTCCATCTTAGATTAGGATTGTCCATCTAATCTAAGTAGCATTTATATTCACAGAGATGGTTTGTAAATTTACCCCACAAGATAACATGGTATGTTGCATAATAGAGATATTGTTGTTCCTTGTCTTAACCCTAGAGATAGGGGAGGCATAAGCCATGAGGTGAACACTGCGGGTGCTTCAGCAGCCTAGGACAATACTTCTTTCTGGTCTAGAGATAAACTAGTAGGAAAAAAACCTAGTGTCTAGTATTTGAGAAAATACGCAATTGCGGCAGTACCTAGTGCTGCAGCACTTAACATAACATTTTGTGCACTTTAATGAAATTACTGAAAGTGAATGCATCTCAACTTGTTCCAATCATCTGATCTTATTTCCCTGATACCCTTTTATTATTTTGCATGTTACCAAACATTTGTGTCATTTACTTTATTTTTACCATCACTAATTTGTTGATTAAATTAAGCTTTGTTTAAGTGCTAATCCTCGTGGGAACGAACTTTACTTTCACTTTATTACTTGTTGACAGTGTATACTTGCACTATCACTTTTTTACGCAACAGACACCCCCACACTTATGGATATGACAATTTTCAATTCAAAGCTCCTTCACCCTCTAAGATTCGGTGATATCATTGTTTTTCACTTTTGGGCTTGTAATGTGCTATAAAACAAAGAATGGGATAAAAGGCTCAAATGGGCTTACACAAAGGGATAAATTCAGGGTAGGCTTATTTTGCTAGCAGGTAAGAAAAGAAATCGCCCAATCTTACTCTTATTTTATGGCCTGCAGTGTAGGTGGGATGTTCCAATGAGAGTTTTCTATGGGGGCATCTTCAAATGTGGAACTCTCATGGAATACTTTGAGGCGTTGTCTAATGACTTTGAAAACTTTATTTGTTGCCTCACTTTTAAATTCCACTGCACCATGAGGAAAAACATTAGTAATAACAAACGGGTCAATCCACTTGGATCGATGTTTCCCAACCATGTTCAGAGAGAATCAAGATCAGAATCAAAGTCAGAGTCAAGATCAGAATCAAGATCAGATTATGGCTAAAGATGATATCACTACCACTATCCTCTATATGATCCCTTAGTCTACGATGCAATGTTCTCTCAATTTCAGGGTCAAAGGGGTGCAAGCTAACAATATTTAGACCAGGTCATGCACCATATGCAGCAAGAAATAAAAAAAAATACAAGAATTCTAGAAATACCAACTATGTCCTAATACGAAAATTAAGGCAGAAAATAAAAAATGAATCTATCCTAATCTAAAAATTATAAAAACACCATGAAAAATCTAGATAAGTCAAAATAAAGACATGCAAATTTTTTTGGAGATTATACAAAATTCAAAAATTAATTTAAAATAGGAAACGAAGTAATTTAGAATATTTTGGCCGTAGCTTCCTTTAGGAAGTCCTATTCTTTGATTTTTCTAGATTTTCTGACAAGTTTTCGGAATATTCCGAAAAGGTTGCTGGAAAATCGATTTTTTTCCTCACCATAGCATTAAACAACGACGGAGCTTCTAACCTGGAAAAAAAAAGCTAAAAACACAACGAAAACACAACCGAAAATGTTAGTCCTGTTAGTTGGGTCTTAAAGTTGGCAATCCCGAATTAGAGATCCCCAGCACCGCGCCAATTTGATTAGCGGTCGTACGCGGGTCAAAATAAATAGAAAATATTAAAATATAGTATCAAGGTGAGTTAACCTTGGTCGTCTCACAAGGACCTCTAATTAGGGATTACCAACCTCAAGGCTAATAGTACTAATGTCTTAGTTTGTGTTTTTGTTGAGTTTTCAGGTGTTGTTACAGGTCACAGGCGCTTGTCAGAAACTATGTTAATTCGTATACACTAATTAACGCTTGTTCTAGTTAGTTTATATCAATCTGGAATAGGAAATCCTTAAAGACGTTACTCTTTAGAACCTATAATAAATCAAAGAAGCACTCCTTGAAACTGGTGAATTGATTATCTCTCGCTAATTGTTACTCTTATCAAACATAAGCTTTTCCGATCAAAACCCCTTTTTTTATTGTTATTTTCGTGCTTGCTGTTGGTAATCTTAATCTTAGAGCTCCTTGACGACCAAGGTCAATCCCTGATTCCGGGGCGAAGGCTTGCCCCCTGCGTAAGCCAGATAGTTAGTTGTGGTAGAACTCCCATAGGAAGGTCC
This sequence comes from Astragalus glycyphyllos, assembly GCA_963573325.1. NCBI lineage: Eukaryota > Viridiplantae > Streptophyta > Magnoliopsida > Fabales > Fabaceae > Astragalus > Astragalus glycyphyllos. Next base: position 33,969,179 of record OY754309.1, read on the forward strand.
TTGTGGTACGCCCATCAAGCCCGCTGCCTTGGGTGGCCTTCTGGCCAATAGTAGTTGTCCCTACTGAAGAGAAGTCGTGTTAGTGGCCTTCGCCATAAACTTTCCCCCAGTGTTAGCAGTGGCAAAAGTACCACGCTAAGGAATTACAGGAATAGGATTTACCTAATGAGAGAACGCATGTTGAGGCCCAGTCATCCTCTCATTCGATGGACACTATTGCATGCTTCCCATTGGGTTAGACGAATATGCATGTTGAGGTCCAACAGGGTTGGTTTATGGTAGGGTCTGATGCGAGCCTCCCAGAGAGTTAGGTTGTCCTCCATGTGATGGTCCGAGGAAACCGTAGTTCATTGTGCTACTAGCTTGCGTAGCACGCCTCTATTCCACTTCTTTGGCCTGCTGCACCTCATTGTGCACCAAAAGTTTAACTATGTCAGCCAATTGTTGGGACACTTGATACATTATATCGTGTATCCCCATCTCGATTTGATGCCGAATAAACCACGTAGTCATCACCACGGGTTCCATTAAGTGGAGCTGAAATGGTATTGGGTGTTGAATGGCTGAAAACTCTTGGTCCTGTTTTAACTGACTACAACCACCTCACCATGTCATTTACCAAAGACAACCACCATATTACACTCTCAGGCATACCTAAATCCACACCAACAGAAGCATCACTCCACCAACTCAAAATACTAGCCTCCACAAAAAACCTAGACACTGTCATTCAGTTTCAACTTATGCCAAACTCACCCACCTCACCACAAAACACACCCTATCCACCAGAAATAGCTTCCCTATTAAACACTTACTCTAGCCTTTTCAACCAACCCACAACTCTTCCCCCTCCAAGACCAACAGATCACCAAATTCCTCTACTTCATGGATCAGACCCTGTCAATGTCAGACCATATAGATACCCTCAATTTCAGAAACAGGAAATTGAGAAACAGATCCAAGACATGTTACTTCAAGGGATCATTCAGCCTAGCACTAGCTCATTTTCTTCCCCAATTCTATTGGTGAGGAAAAAGGATGGCACATGGCGTTTCTGTGTAGACTACAGAGCTCTCAACTCTATCACTGTGAAGGACAGATTTCCAATACCTGCTATTGAGGAACTTTTGGATGAGTTACATGGTACTAGATGGTTCTCTAAGCTGGATCTTCGTTCTGGTTACCACCAGATCAGAATGGCTCCATATGATGTGCACAAGACAGCTTTTAGAAGCCATCAAGGACATTATGAGTTCTTGGTAATGCCGTTTGGCCTGTGCAACGCACCATCTACATTTCAGACTACCATGAATACTCTATTTCAGCCACATTTGCGCAAGTTTGTGATAGTATTCTTTGATGACATCCTTGTCTACAGCAAATCCATAGATGATCACATTTCTCATTTGGAAGTTGTTTTCAAGTGCTTGATTGACCAGAATTTCTTTCTCAAGCAGAGCAAGTGTACCTTTGCTCAATCTTCTATTGCTTATCTAGGTCACATTGTATCAGAACAGGGAGTTGGGCCTGATCCTGAAAAAATACAAGCTATGGTGAATTGGCCAAAACCCAAATCCTTGAAACAGCTGAGAGGTTTCCTTGGTCTCACTGGGTTCTATAGGAAGTTTGTGAAACATTATGCTATGGTGGCTGCTCCCCTGACAAACCTTCTCAAAAAAGATTCCTTCATTTGGTCAGAGGATGCTGACACTGCCTTTGAAACTCTCAAACGTGCCATGACAGAGGCACCAGTCCTAGCTCTACCAGACTTCCAAGAGGAATTCTTTCTGGAGACTGATGCATCAGGCCTAGGGATGGGTGCAGTATTGTGTCAGAGGGGACACCCCATTGCCTATTATAGTAGAAAATTCTGTCCTCGTATGCTAACTGCCTCTACTTATGTGCGTGAACTGTGCGCTATTACTTCTGCTGTTAAAAAATGGCGCACTTACCTCTTGGGCAGAAAATTCATCATATACACAGATCAGAGGAGCTTGAGAGAACTTATGACACAAGTTATTCAAACACCGGAGCAGCAATTTTATCTAGCCAAACTCCTTGGCTATTCTTATAATATTGTCTACAAGCCAGGAGCTAAAAACCGAGTTGCAGATGCCCTTTCTCGTGTCTATGAACAACAACCTAAATGCTTGGCAATCACAATCCCCCACTGGGATTTCTTACAACAATTACAAGCATCTCTTGCTACAAATGATCAGTTGCAGCAACTCATTCAAAAAGTTCAGCAAGATCCCACTCACCACTCTAATTACACTATTGTTAATGGTTTGTTGTTTTTCAGGAACAAGTTGCTCATTCCTTCAGACTCTCCCTTTAAGCAGATACTATTGGAGGAGTTCCATTCATCCCAATTGGGGGGACATGGGGGTGTTCACAAAACCTTGGGAAGACTCAAGGAAAATGTTTATTGGGAAGGAATGCAACAGGATGTGGCTGCCTTTGTGAAACAATGTCAAATTTGCCAGCAAACAAAGCCACCAAATCACAGTCCTTTCGGTTTACTCCAGCCTCTGTCTGTTCCTTTTGGTGTGTGGGAAGACATCTCCATGGATTTCATAGTGGGGCTCCCTTCTTTCCAAAGCTCTACAGTCATATTTATGGTAGTGGATCGTTTCTCCAAAGCAGCACATTTTGGTACTCTGCCTACTAATTTCACAGCAGCCAAAGTGGCTGAGCTATTTACACAGATGGTTTGCAAGCTCCACGGTATGCCCAAGAGTATAGTTTCAGATAGAGATCCCATTTTCATGAGTAATTTTTGGCGTGAACTGTTTAAATTGAACGGCACGAAGCTGAGGATGTCAACTGCTTATCACCCCCAGAGCGACGGCCAAACGGAGATTGTCAACAAAGCACTTCAGCAGTATCTTCGTTGCTTTGCTCATAATAAACCAAAAGACTGGGGTAAGTTCCTCCACTGGGCAGAGTGGAATTACAATACCTCCTTACACTTTACTACTGGTCTCACACCATTTCAAGTAGTGTATGGGAAACCCCCTCCTAGTTTGCCTCAATACATTCAAGGTTCCAGCCACATAGAGGCTGTTGATGCTGTCTTGTCCGAAAGAACAGAAGTTCTTAACATTCTGAGGCGCAAACTTCTTAAGGCTCAAACTACCATGAAGATGTATGCTGATAAACGAAGGATTCCACACCCTTTCAAAGAAGGCGACATGGTTTTTGTTAAACTTAAACCATTCTGTCAAACATCAGTTGCTGGTATACGTACCCGTAAACTCTCCAAGAGATATTATGGGCCTTTCAAGCTTAAGAAGGCCTTTGGTGAAGTGGCTTTTGAACTGGAACTACCTGCTGGCAGTAAAATTCATCCAGTTTTTCACGTTTCTAAATTGAAGCCGTGTCATGGAGATGCATTACCAGAATTAGCTCTTCCTGCAGAAGCAATTGACAACCATCCTGTAATTCAGCCAATGGCCATTTTAGACGTACAGTATGGAGCGGAACCTGATCAACATCGTGCCCTTGTGCAGTGGCATGGGTTATATCCAGAGGATGCTACTTGGGAATCTCTCACTGATTTGCAGAAAAATTTTCCAAGTTTGAACCTTGAGGACAAGGTTCCTCGTGATGAGGAAAGGAATGTAACAAACATTGCTGAAACTTTGGGCTCAATTGATGATACAGGAGAGGACATAGAAGTCGGGCCTAATTTCAAAAACAAGCCAAGGAATAGGGCTAAGAGAGACATCACCAAGCCCAAGTGGCAAAATGATTTCATCATGGACTAGATGCTGCAAATGTTAGTCATGCCTATTTACCTAGGATTCCTTCTTGTACTTTTTTATACCGTTGGTTGTCCTTGTAATATTCTCCTATTTTGGATTGAGTGCTACTAGCACAGCTGGCGCATTTTGCTTTGCTATATGTACTGAGGTTTGTCCATTGAATAAAGGCATGAATGAATTAAGACAAAGAAAGAGTCCCCTCCACTAACGGAGGAACATTTCCTTTTATCTCCTTTTTATAATTGCTTTTATCAATTCCCATTCTCTCTCTCTCGCTGTAATTCAAACCCGTGACCCAGATTTTCCCTTCAGAAAAGGTTGCTGGAAAATCGATTTTTTTCCTCACCATAGCATTAAACAACGACGGAGCTTCTAACCTAGAAAAAAAAAGCTAAAAACACAACGAAAACACAACCGAAAATGTTAGTCCTGTTAGTTGGGTCTTAAAGTTGGCAATCCCGAATTAGAGATCCCCAGCACCGCGCCAATTTGATTAGCGGTCGTACGCGGGTCAAAATAAATAGAAAATATTAAAATATAGTATCAAGGTGAGTTAACCTTGGTCGTCTCACAAGGACCTCTAATTAGGGATTACCAACCTCAAGGCTAATAGTACTAATGTCTTAGTTTGTGTTTTTGTTGAGTTTTCAGGTGTTGTTACAGGTCACAGGCGCTTGTCAGAAACTATGTTAATTCGTATACACTAATTAACGCTTGTTCTAGTTAGTTTATATCAATCTGGAATAGGAAATCCTTAAAGACGTTACTCTTTAGAACCTATAATAAATCAAAGAAGCACTCCTTGAAACTGGTGAATTGATTATCTCTCGCTAATTGTTACTCTTATCAAACATAAGCTTTTCCGATCAAAACCCCTTTTTTTATTGTTATTTTCGTGCTTGCTGTTGGTAATCTTAATCTTAGAGCTCCTTGACGACCAAGGTCAATCCCTGATTCCGGGGCGAAGGCTTGCCCCCTACGTAAGCCAGATAGTTAGTTGTGGTAGAACTCCCATAGGAAGGTCCTTGTGGTACGCCCATCAAGCCCGCTGCCTTGGGTGGCCTTCTGGCCAATAGTAGTTGTCCCTACTGAAGAGAAGTCGTGTTAGTGGCCTTCGCCATAAACTTTCCCCCAGTGTTAGCAGTGGCAAAAGTACCACGCTAAGGAATTACAGGAATAGGATTTACCTAATGAGAGAACGCATGTTGAGGCCCAGTCATCCTCTCATTCGATGGACACTATTGCATGCTTCCCATTGGGTTAGACGAATATGCATGTTGAGGTCCAACAGGGTTGGTTTATGGTAGGGTCTGATGTGAGCCTCCCAGAGAGTTAGGTTGTCCTCCATGTGATGGTCCGAGGAAACCGTAGTTCATTGTGCTACTAGCTTGCGTAGCACGCCTCTATTCCACTTCTTTGGCCTGCTGCACCTCATTGTGCACCAAAGGTTTAACTATGTCAGCCAATTGTTGGGACACTTGATACATTATATCGTGTATCCCCATCTCGATTTGATGCCGAATAAACCACGTAGTCATCACCACGGGTTCCTCATAGTCTTGACGGGATGGGTCATTTGAAATAGCATTAACAGTTGGGGTGGCTGTCCCCGAAGCACTTATTGGCTCTATGTTCTTCGCTTTGGGGGCAGCTCCCTTTTTTGACGCCGAAGGTGGCTCTGTACTTAGGTTCCTGCTAGAGCGTAGGTGCAAACGCCAACAATAACCAAGTCCAGACGTATCAAACGTGATTGTTCGTTCGCCCGTATTTGTCCCACCGGCCGTGCCAACTTTTGTTGTGTCAAACTCTTAGGTCCTAGCCGTGGGATCAAGCAGAGGTTTGGACAGTCTTTGATTCCTCTATTCTTCAAGCAATTGCGTCGAGGAGGGAACTCTGCTCCTCAACTGTGGGTTTCCTGACTCCTCTAGAAAGGGTCAGGTCGAGTGAATGGGACGCAAGGGTTGGACTATCTATTGGCCTAATTCATAAAGATAAAAGTAAAGTGCGATAAAAGAAGATAAAATTGACAAAAAATAGATTTTGTTTTGATGATTGTGTGTCTATACAATTGTTTCTCTTCTTATATATATACATAGGCCCTCATCGGCCACTATACGAGCCAACACTTGCCTACCGTTGGATCAATCGCAGATCAATGTCTATCACTGCTTCTAAGCTCTAAAAAGATAACAACCCACGATCCCACTAGCACAGTTAGTGGGGCAAAACTCCCTCGCTCCACTCTTCAAGGCTTCGCTCTTTCGTTTGATATTCAACTGCTCCCACGTTCTGTCTATGTGCAACCTCTCTCTTGCCTTCCAAGCAAGCTTGCCTTACTTCGGCCATTCAGTTCCTTGGCTGTCCTTGTCCTCGGCCTACAGCGACAAACCTGGGCAACCAAGCCCTCATGGCCTTGGTACTCTATAGGCTAAGACTCACTCTCCCTCGCCCCTGTTCACAATCCCTCAGGCTTACCCCTCCCTCGGGGAGTTTACGTTATAATTTGCCTCGAGGCTCTCTCTTGAGTTCATTCTTTTAGCAAATAAGACCAAAAGAAAAATATTATAGCTAATATAAAAAAAATATAGTGCATCTTACCGTAAACAAAGCCAAAATAAAATTATTAAAGCAAATGTATAAGATATAGTACAACCTCCACTTGACTAGGGCACTAAAAAATTACGGAAAATATTGTGGGTTGAATTGTGTGCTTGTTGAGTGAAATTTCTCTTTCTTTTTTAACCTTCTTCACCATCTCAGATAATGGCCAACTAACAGTTAATTTTCCAAATACAACACCACCTTCTAATAAAAGCTCACAACACTCCCTTCATGGTATATATTATGTATGAGGGCGTGTCTATTATGAATTTATTTATTAGAGTAAATATTGCGTTACGATGTGCCAAAAAGGACTTTGCCTTCCTTCATAAATGATTGTGAGTGCTCACAGTCATCATTTAGGTAGGCAAGGACTTTATAGCAGATCCTAATGTGGTATTTACTCTATATAGATCACTTACTTTCACAAAGACTATCACCTGAATAAACCAAAATTGGCTTATGCAATCTTTAATGAAGAGATGTTGTAACGCTCCCAAATTTTTAAGTATTGTCTTAGACTTAAAGAGTTAACTTATGAAAGGAAATATGAATTAAATACAGTCTCTTAATACGTGAAAAGAACATTTAAGTAAAATGTCTATGAAATTCAAGTTATTTATATTATTTATAGAAATGTTATCTATGTTATGTAGAGTGGAATTTTAGAAATAATTAAATATTTAGATATACTATGTATTATGTATTCTATATATATATATATATATATATATAGACACATACACGCACACAAAGTATGACAGTTTATAGGCTTAAATATCATTTTGGTCCCTACAAATACAATAAATATCCATTTTAGTCCATACAATTATTTTTTAAAATATCCCTTGTAATTTATAAAAGTATTCAATTTAGTCCCTGAGATAATTTTATAGTTGATGTGCAACATGTTAATCATGCTGGCATTTGGTGGCATGCCAATATGCCTAGCTGGACAGCTTATGTGGATGAGAGTCATTCAAATCCCTAATTTCATTTCTCCCAACTCCCAATCCGTTGGCTTTTCTCCTTTTGGAAGCATGTAAGTCTCCCACCATTGCGCATTGGATGTTTGCTTCTACTATTCCAAAAGCACCACTAACTACAGATATGCCAATGAAAGTTCCAATCCCTCATTTACCTTTTGTTGCTAAATCCAACTATGGCAATATAATAGGAAAAATTAATTCAAAAGCCAAATCGATATCCTAGAGCAATATGTGCAAGTATACACAATCGTAACAAGTAATAAAGAGTAAGTAGAGATCGTTCCCACGAGGATTGTTGAGTTCTTTTCTATATTTAATTAGCAAGTAAGCTAGTGAGTAAAAGCAAAGTAAAATAACAAGTTGTAGAACTCAGTTTTGTCAACAAACATTAATTAAAATAAATGATTAGTAGAAATCCAGAATGAGAGTAAGTTGGGAATGCTTTCACTATGCAAATTCATAATAATGGTCTAATGTTGTATCTGATGTTGCAGCACTAGGTGCTGCAGCAATGGATGTATTTTCTCAAATACTCTACACTAGGTTTTTTTCCCAAAAGTTTATCTCTAGACCTTAAAGGAGTATTGCCCTAGGCTGCTTAAGCACCCGCAGTGTTCACCTTATGGCTTATGCTCTCCCTATCTCTAGGTTTTAAGCAAGAAACACTAATATCTCTATTAATGCAACAAACCATATTATCCTTTGAGATCAATTTATAAACCATCTCTGAATCTATAAATGGTACTTATATTTAGGTGATCAATTCTAAAATAAGTTTTGGAAATAGTATCACACAAAGGATAAAATGCTAAACATCAAATACATGCATTAAAAACATTAAGACTTCATTACATAGATCTAAACATCCCAACTAAGAGTATTTAGCTCATGATGAGCAAACAACACAAGAAATACAACTCAAACATAAATGTTAAAGCCATAATACCGAAAATACAAGGAAGAAAGATACTAAGAAGAGGTAGACTGAAGATTAGCTCCAAGAACAGTAGCATGGAGGTTCAGATCAGCTCCCAAATCCACGAAATTCTCCAAATAAATCAATTCGTGTATTGTTGCAGCATCACTCCCAGCAACAGAATTTGTACCTTTTTATTGTAAAAATGGAGCTTGGAACGAAAATGGAGAGAAAGGCTATGTCTAAACCTAGCCTCCTTTCTGAACTAGCCTGCCAAATGAGGAAGATGAGCTCCCTTTTATAGAGCTAGGGTTTAGTGATCCAAGAAAAGTCATTTGGAGACTCTTTTTGTCATTATGTGTGCCTAGGAGTACAAGTGACCACATAGATGGAATATTCTTGGCATAATAGTACCCATTCACTGCTACAGGACGTGCTTGTCCTTTTTGACAGCTAGCAGGCGCTAAAATCCGTGTGACAACATTTTCTCTCTCATTTGTCGCAGAAATGCAATGTTGCGGCACCTGATGCTGCAGCAATGAAATACACACATAAAAGCACAAAATGGGGCACCAAAGTGCCAAATGACTCCAAGCCAGAATTAATTCTTCTTTTACACTAAACAACATATTTTAACTATCTAAACACAATATTACTTTAGAACTCACAACAATTTAAGCTAAGAAAGCATAAATAACTCTATATAAAATAGAGGTATCACACCCCCAAACTTAAACCATTGCTTGTCCTCAAGCAATGACACTTGACAAAGACAAACAAACACAAGCACGGCAATATCCAGCTGCACAAATTGATTCAAACAGATTTTCAAAGATGTTCAAGTTGGGCATGAACTTTCAGATTCTCAATCACTCATATACACCTTAAGTTCATCAAGATTCAAAGAATTGCATACTGCTCAAGGTGTGTGTGTGATCACTAGGCTCAGTTCAGTCCTTAGCAAGTTTCAAAAGTTCGCCTAGCCTTGGAAAGCATGGCTTTCTTTTGGTTATGCCAAAGATTATTCAAAAAGTAGGGTAGACTAACAATTTCCACAAAAGAACAGGGGTATAAGCATGACAAAGGGCTTTGATGTAGCAATCCAGAACTCTAGGTCAGTGCACTTATTATAAATGGACATAACAGTGCCCAAAAGTGTAAGCCCATTTGAGCCTTTTATCCCATTCTTTGTTTTATAGCTCATTACAAGCCCAAAAGTGAAAAACAATGATATCACCCAATCTTAGAGGGTGAAGGAGCTTTGAATTGAAAATTGTCATATCCATAAGTGTGGGGGTGTCTGTTGCGTAAAAAAGTGATAGTGCAAGTATACACTGTCAACAAGTAATAAAGTGAAAGTAAAGTTCGTTCCCACGAGGATTAGCACTTAAACAAAGCTTAATTTAATCAACAAATTAGTGATGGTAAAAATAAAGTAAATGACACAAATGTTTGGTAACATGCAAAATAATAAAAGGGTATCAGGGTAATAAGATCAGATGATTGGAACAAGTTGAGATGCATTCACTTTCAGTAATTTCATTAAAGTGCACAAAATGTTATGTTAAGTGCTGCAGCACTAGGTACTGCCGCAATTGCGTATTTTCTCAAATACTAGACGCTAGGTTTTTTTCCTACTAGTTTATCTCTAGACCAAAAAGGAGTATTGTCCTAGGCTGCTGAAGCACCCGCAGTGTTCGCCTCATGGCTTATGCCGCCCCTATCTCTAGGGTTAAGACAAGGAACAACAATATCTCTATTATGCAACATACCATGTTATCTTGTGGGGTAAATTTACAAACCATCTCTGTGAATATAAATGCTACTTAGATTAGACGACCAATCCTAATCTAAGATGGAAATATTAAAAGCACACAAGATAAAGTACTCAACACTTAAACATAAACATTAATAACACAATAAATTCATTACATTCAGTTTTGCATCCCAACTACAAGAGTTTAATTCATGTTGAGCTTTGACAACAAAGAAAATAACTTAAACATTAACATAAATGAACAAGTCATGATAATCCCAAGGAGAGAGTTTACACTACAATCTTTGAACTTGAGAATAGCTCCAATGAAGATCAAAGGAATAAACTCCAGCTCTCCAACGTAGCTTCTTCCAAGAGATGAAGCCTCAGTGTTGCTGCAGCAATCAAAATCCAGCAATTGATCTTTTGGGTAACTTGGAGAAGGCACGAAGCTTGAGGCTATCTCTATACCTCAAATTCGGCTTAACCTAATTCTCGGAATGTGGTCCTTTATATAGAGGAGGCTAGGAATGAGAGGCAACCCTAATTTGGAAGGCGCCTTTTGTCCTTTAATGAGGGCAAAAGGTCCTTTTTGCCCAAATCCCTAGGTCATCAGTGAATATTCCACGATTGGCACGCACACCCACGCCTGATGATCACTGACAGCTGTCCTTTCCTCAATTTCCGTGTTTCTTATTTCGTGGGGCATTGCCGCCACAATAAGTGTTGCAGCAATTAAACAAACACATTAAACAACAATTGGGCACCAAAGTGCCAATTATAACAAATTCAAGCTTACACCTTAAGCTACTATAAACTAACATATTTACAACATTAATCACTATATTGCTAGAGAATTAACAATGATTTAAGCTTGAAATAAGAGGTAATAACAATCATATTTGATTGTTATCACACCCACAAACTTGAACCATTGCTTGTCCTCAAGCAATGACACTTGACAGAGACAAGCACTATACCAGCAAGCAAACCAGATAGTTGAATTATTCACAAAGGTATACAACCAGAATATTAAGCTGAGCATAAAACTTTCAGATTGGTCACTCAATTGCAAGCCTACTGAATAGTAAGCTCCCTAAATTACTCCTGCTCAAAAGTGTGTGTGTGACATTTAACTCAGTTCAGATCATAGCAAGGTTCAAAATTTCATTTAACTAAAACTTGATAGGCTTTCTTTTGAGAATGCCAAAGATGTTTCAAAACTAAGGGTAGACTAACAATTCAAGCATAGAAAGGGGGGATAAGCATGAGAAAGGGCTTTGACTTAGCAATTCAGAACTCTAGGCCAGTGCACTTATTACAACTTGACTGAAGTGCTGCAGCAACAGTTGCTGCAGCAATACAACTAAAACAGAATTCAAAAACAAACAATACTTGACACATGTGTTGCATTGCCCTTATTCTTTGACTTTATTTTTCATAGCTTTTTGCTTTTCTCTTTTTCTTCTCTTTTTTTTTCAATGCGCAATGAAAACAATTACACATATTTACAACTTTGGTGCTTTATAACACAGCACAATACATAATACACTTAGTTTGATTACTTTCTAAACTATGTGCACTTGGCCTAATTCCATTCTTTCATGGTTTGCCTTAATATAGCTCAAAGAACCCCCAAACTTAGTTTCTTATGCTACCCTAAGTTTTTAGTAAAAATTTAGCAATTCTCTAGGTCTACCAACAACTAGCTTAGCTTCAGATCATTTCTAATTCACTAAGTCCTACCTGAGTTTCATGCAAAAGTGTAGGAACAAGAGCAATAGAGTTCACTCACAAACAGGGGCACTAATCACTCAATTCTCACCATTTCATCACTAAGTTTTGCTCAACTCAACTTCTAAAATTTAAAAATTTCATTCAACTAACTAATAAAAATGCTAGTACAATACATAGACCATAGGTCCTCCCCCTACTTAAGACTTTGCAGTGTCCTCACTGCTCATGCATATTAAGGGGAGGCCTATTTAAAAACAAAACAGAAGCACTCAACAGGTTTATTCCAGCGAAAACACTAAAAACAGAATTTAAAAGACATAAACTAAAAAGATTAAGGTGCAGAGGCTCCTAATTTTGCCCTTGGGCTTTGTCTTGTGGCTGTTCCTCTTCTGGACCTTGGAGTATATGGCTTCTGTCTTTTGGTTCTTGGACTTATGACAGCATCAGAAGTTTCTGTTGCTGCAGCATCAGATTGCTGCAGCACTGGTGGTGTATCTGCAACAACACCACCAGCATCAGAAACACTTGCCTTCTTTTGGGCAGTCACTGATGCAGCCACAAGCTCAAGAGCTTCTCTTGCAATACGCTCAGCCTCAACTCTTCTCTGCTCTTCTGTTTTCTGTTGCTCTTCCATTGCTGCAGCATCAGCAATGCCCTTGACCACAGCAGCAATAGTGGCATCAGTCTGCGCATCCTCTTTCTCAGTTACTTTAGCAGCATGATAGGCCGCAAGTGCACGGTTCTATCGCGTAATAAAAAGTATCGATCCACGGGGAGTTTTTGTGATTACCAATCTAATTTTTTTGATGGTGATTAGCTGAAAGGAATGATTTGAAGAAGAGCTTTTTGATTAAATTAAATTCAATAATGTAAAGAATCTCGGGTTATTAGTTTCATCACAATGATGAGAACCCATGTAACTCTTTAACTATCCTCCAACTCACAAAAAGTAATATATTCTAAAGGCAAGGTAACAAATGTAATCATAGTCTTCTTTCAAAGTAAAATGATGTGTTTTGATCTAACTTTCAATCCTATTCTCATGGTTGAAAGTTAGCAAAACCCTTTAAGAACAAAACCTTTTAAATACCTCAAGAGAATTAGGATTATTCTCATATCTTAATTCTCTTGTCTATTTTCATAGGTCGAACATAGAATTTCACCTCTCGGTACTTCACTCTAATGTTAAAAATAAGATTGAGGTATAATGAAAATAGATTAGAATTAGAAAAACAATTGGAGTGGAGAATAGTCTTTGGGAATTACTAGGGACCTATCATTGTGATTACTCCCAATAACCCAAGACCATATTTCTACTCACTCATGCTTAGAAGATAAATTGCAATAAGATAAAGAGACATAATTGTAAATGACTGAAATCTAAATTGCATAATGTAAATGACGGGAATTGAAATAAAGCGATAAATTGCTGAATGTAAAGTTGCTGGAAAGATAAAGAACAGAAATTATAAAAGCAAGAAAGTAAAGAACATGAAAATAAAAGAGCAAAAGCTAAAGAGAATTGCAAGAACTTAGATTAAACTTTGGAGTGAGATTACAAGTATGCTTAGGTGAGATTACAACTGAAATAAGGTCCTATTTATAGGCTAGGATCAGTAGACAAGCTGATCAATTCGCATCAAATACAATAAAGACCATAAAGAGAGAAAGAAAACAGTTTTGAAACTGTTTTCTGGGTCCTGAAGAGTGGCACGGTCCGTGCAACATTGGCACGGGTCGTGCTAAGTGAGAATACAAGCGAAACTGGAGATTTTAAGGTCTGCACGGGTCGTGCAACATTAGCACGGGTCGTGCAATGTTTCAGGTGCACTTTAAAAGTGACTTTTCAGCAACCAACTTGACCAGCACGGATCGTGCTGCTTCTGCACGGGGCGTGCAACATTTCTGGCTCAAATTCCTTGGCTTTTCGGTTGAGCACGAGTTGTGGCACGGTCCATGCTATATTCCTTGTATCTTGGCACTATTTTTCTCCTTGCTTTGCACCCTCTTTTATTCTCTTCTGATTCTTGGCCTATTCTTCATGCAATGTTCATTCTTTCTTCAATTGTAATCCCTGAAAATAAAACTAATAACTTGTAGTAAAATAGTTCAATAATGGAACTAAATTCCCACAATCTTTATTCAAATTAAACATTAAAAACACTCTGTTTTTGGACTTATCACAGCATCAAGCTCTTCTTCCTCTGGTACCTCATCAAGCTTCCTCTTCTTTGCCATTCTCCTTGACCTTTGCCTCTTGGATGGTGTAACAGCAGCAGCTTCATCATTACTAGCAGCCTCACCTGCTGTAGTAGGTGAATTGGCAGCATTGGTTGGCATTGATTCAGGTTCTTTTTCTTGGGGTGGATTTGTGGTGGTCATGGGTGGATTTTCTGGTTGATTTTCTTGCTGGGGGGTGGATTGGTATGGTGTTTCATTGGTGGTTTGGTTGAGAGGGTTTAGGATGGGTTGAGATGTAGAGGTGGAAGGTATGTTGGTAGTTTTGGTGATGTTGTGGGTTGGTGGTAGGTCAATTTCTTTATCAGTGAGGTCATCCCAATCAGGTTCACTGTCATTCTTTCTGTTGCTTCCATCATCAGCCACAGAATCATCATCTTCACTGTCATCCTCCCTATTCAATTGAGACATTATTTCTTTGTTTTCCTGCTTCTCCCCTTCACTTAGGGATTCTCCATCTTTAGTTTCAAGCAGGTCTTCCTCTTCTTCTCCAACCTTCCTCTTGCCTTTCTTCACATCCCTTCTCTTCTTTTTCTTTTCAACAACTCTTTCTTCTTCTGCATCTTCCACACCAGCATCATCAAACAATGTTGCATCAATCACTTCTTCATCTAGCACCCACTCTGGAAAAATAGGTGCTTCTACTCTTGGAATCTCCTTCATATTGGTTGCAAACACAACAGTCAATCATTCTTGTTGCTTCCTCATAAACTCCCAAACATAGCGTTGCTGCAGCATGAATTGTGGCAGCATGGTGGAATCACCAGATGCTGCAGCAACCTTTGGCTTAGCTTTCAGAACAGTTGGGAAAGCAGCAAGAGGATACCCCTTCTTTTCTCCTTTGATTTCTACCCCTGCTTTAATGCACAGATCAGTTATTAGACAGGGAAAGAACAAATAGCCAGCAGTTTTCCCATGGCAGACCAGAATCTCTCTGCAGATCAACCTCCCTACATCCACATCTTTTTCTCCCAAAATAACATCTAGGAGCATCATCCTTTCTTTCTCCACATTGGTTGTGTGGGATGTAGGCAGAAGAGAATGCTTGATGAAATTGAACCAGACCATGGCATCGTGGTTGAGACTACTCCGCTTGACATTGAACTCATTTGCACTGCAGGGTTCCCAAGGTGTTCCAGGAATGGTGATTGCTTTCTTGACAGACTCCCTTTCTCTCTTTCCCCACTTGACGAAGTTTTTTGCAAAGGTTAAGCCATGGTAGCCTAAACCCAAGCATTCGTTGATTTCCATGGAGTCAAATTTTACATGCACTCCTCTGACTTCAGAAATATACTGGGGCTTGCCATCTTTCTGGGATACAATTCCTGCATAAAATTGGCGCACAACAGAGGAGAAGAAGAATGATGGGTGTTGCACCAATTGCTCCCACCCCAGTGCTTTCACAGTGGATGTGAACGCAACAGGGGCGTTTTGCAGCACAAAACCCCTTTCTACCCAGAAATTCATGGATTGGAACTTCTCAGCATCACTGACGTCCTGATTCTTGACATTCTTACGCCTTGCTTGACTAGATTCTCCTCGCCCAGTGGTTTATTGACGCTTACTAGAAGATTTGGTTGCACTCATCTTAGTTCTTGTCATTTTTAACAGATTTTTGAATTGCGAAGGGGGATGGAGAGTGAATTGGGATTGCTTTGAATGGAGGGGTTACTGTTTGAGAACTAGGGATTCAGGTTTTTTTTCACTCGCAATTGAATTGTGATGGTGGAAGGGATGAGAGTGGGTGGTTATAAGGATTAGGGAGAGACGGTTTTGGCAATTTGCTAATCTCAATTAATGAGATAGCCGTTGAGATTAGGGTGAGGTGTATGGTGGAGGGTCAATGATGGGACAGTTAAGTGACTGAAAAGACGAGCCCCTGACAACGCATCAGATGCGTGAATAACTGCCATTATTTTATTTTATTTTATTTTCCTCAACTGCCATTCACTACTGCACCAATGTTGCTGGAAGCAATGCTGCAGCAACAACTGCTGTCACACCCTCAAACTTCAAATTGCTCAGAATTAATTCCTGCAAAACAAACACCAAAACAAACAAAAACAACTAATTTATTAGATTAAAAACCCTGGGTTGCCTCCCAGTAGCGCTTAGTTTAAGAGTCCTCAGCCTGACTTCCTTCAAAGATCATGGGTTCTTGAATTTTGTGGTGAATTTGCTCCTCACCACTGATTCTCCATAGTACTTCTTCACCCTTTGACCATTAACCTTAAAGGTTTGATTACTTGCATCATCATACAGGTAGGTCCACAGCTCCATGAGGGTACACTTTCACCAATTTAAATGGCCCAGACCACCTAGACTTGAGTCTTGAATTGAACAATAGAACTTGATCACCTTCAACTAATTCCCTCTTCTGAATCCTCTTATCATGTCAAGCCTTGGTCTTTGCCTTATACAATTCAGAACTCTCATATGCAAAGTGCCTCATCTCTTCCAATTCATTCAGTTGTAATAACCTAGCTTCCCCTGCCTTTGTATGATCAAAGTTGAGCTTTTTGATTGCCCAATGGGATTTATATTGAAGCTCCAAAGGCAGGTGGCAAGCTTTGCCATAAACAAGTCTATAGGGGGACATTCCCAAAGGAGTCTTGTAAGAAGTTCTGTAAACCCATAAAGCATCATCAAGATGATTTGACCACTCCTTTCTAGTAGACCCTACCATTTTCTCTAACATTCTCTTGATCTCTCTATTGGATAACTCTGCCTGACCACTAGTTTGAGGATGATATGCAGTTGCAATCTTGTGCTTAACCCCATACTTGGCCAAGAGATTTTCAATCAATTTTTTGCAAAAATGAGATCCTTCATCACTGATTATTGCTCTTGGAGTCCCAAACCTTGTAAAGATGTTTCTTAGCAAGAACTTGCTAACAGATTTTGCATCATTATTAGGTAAAGCCACTGCTTCAACCCACTTTGATACATAATCTACAGCAACAAGGATGTAAGAGTTGCCAAAAGAAGGAGGAAAAGGTCCCATGAAGTCCATACCCCAAACATCAAAGAGTTCAACCTCTAAGATGTTTGACAATGGCATTTCATTCCTATTTGAAATGTTCCCACTTCTTTGGCAACTATCACATTTTCTAATCAACTCATGAGCATCTTTGAAAATTGTAGGCCAAAAATAACCAGATTGAAGCACTTTTGTTGCTGCCCTCATACCCCCAAAGTGTCCTCCATATGCTGCAGCATGACATTGCTGCAGCACCTCTTGTTGTTCTTCGTCAGCCACACATCTCCTTAGTAACTGATCAGGGCACTTTTTGTATAAGAAGGGTTCATCCCAAAAATACTGCTTGACATTGTGGAAGAACCTCTTCTTCTGTTGGTAATTCAGATCACATGGTATCACTTTGCTGACTAGAAAGTTGACAATGTCTGCATACCAAGGTGCTGCAGCATCTGTTGCTGCAGCATCAACTGCTAACAATTGCTCATCAGGGAAGTTTTCCTTGATTTCTCCAAAATGATTACCTGCATTGTCACCTTCCAATCTAGACAAATGATCAGCAACTTGGTTCTCCACCCCCTTTTTATCTTTAATTTCAAGATCAAATTCTTGGAGGAGGAGAACCCATCTTATTAGCCTAGGTTTTGCATCTTTCTTAGCAATCAAATACTTGATGGCAGAATGATCAGTGAAAACAATTACTTTGGTGCCAACTAAGTATGATCTAAATTTGTCAAATGCAAACACCACAGCTAATAATTCTTTTTCAGTGGTAATGTAATTCAATTGAGCATTGTCATACCCTAATTTTGTCCGGCTTGGAACAAAACCTTAATTTTCCACAAAAAAGCAATAAATTATGAAGTGAAGCATCATTCTGAAGGATGTGAAGAACTATGAGCATGCATTTTTGGGTTCTAAAAGTCATTTCAGCGCTTTTAAAATCATTTTTAGGATTGGAATGCCTTGTGGAGCAAAATTAGGGTTTTTTGGGCAAAAGGGGTATTTTGGTCATTTCCAAAATTAAGCGATTTCTCACCAAAAATCATTGTTCAATCTCAGAGGAATTTATTTGGATCTAGATGATTTGGGTTATGAATTTTTGTGCGCATGCATGCATGATTTTTGGCATAAAATTCAAATTTTAAGCAAAAGGGCAAAATGGGAATTTCCATCAAGGTGAGGTCTCAAATCAATTTTGGGAAGGGTGATATCATGGAATTTTGGGCCCAATCATTGATTCCTAGGATATGGCCCAAAGTGGCATGATTTTTATGGAATTATCTAGAAAAGAATAATCAAAAATGGTGAAAATAAGGAAGTGTCCCCAATAAGACAAAATGTACTATTTTTCTTGACAAGCTTGCAAAACTTGGGCACCAGGGCCTCATTTGCTCCGATTTTTCCAGCTCATTTTCACCTCATTTTGTGTTTCCTCATGCCCTTGATCCATGTGAGTTGTATTCCTAGCCATTGATTAAAATTCTAGATCAAATCCTAGGCTACAACTTTGTGTAGAATGACCTAGGTGCCCTCAACAATTTTTGTGCAACAAAAACTCATAATTTTTGTGTATGACCAGCTATTCCTCACTCATTTGTGTTTTCTCCTTGTCCCTAATCCATGTGCATTGCAATCTTGGCCTTTGATTCAAATTCTAGCTCAAATCTCAATGGTTTGCAAAAGCACAATGTCCTATATACCCTTAATTTTGCACCTCATATAAAACCCAAAATAAGAGACCATGAGGAGGACACTCATTTTTTTACCCTAGCACCCAAATCTCTCCTCTCTTTCTCTCATTCCTTCGAAGCAACCAGCCACCATACCCATATTCTTTTCTTCAAAATTCTTCCAAAAAATCAACCATCAAACCTTGTTTATTCTTCATCCTTTCAATAAATCTACTTCTAAACTTGCATAATCATCAAAGTTTCATCAAAAACCAGCAAGAATCAAGCATTTGCGAAAGGTTCAAGAGGTTCTTGTTGGTGTTCTTCAAGTGTTCTTGCTTCTATTCTCTTTCCTTCTTCATTTTCTAGCTAGATCTAGAGGTAAGCTCACTAACCCTTGCATTTTCTTTAATTTTCATCATGTAATCTCTCTTCTATTCCTCTTTCCTTCTTGAAAGAAGCTTTGAGGACTCATTTCAAACATTATTGGACAAGGACATTGGGAGCCTTGGGTGTTTGAGATGAGTCCTTGGCCTTGAAGGAAAGATTCTTGTGTTTTCTCATCATTCATTGCATTTCTACCTCATTTGCATGATTTTGGTGAAATAAAACCTTGTTTTCCTACCTATTTTGCTTCGGCCATAGCATGGATTTTAGGGTTCTTGTGTTCATTTTGTTCATTTCATGATTTTAAGTTGAATTTTGGCTTGATTTTGGTGTTGGGTGCCTCGGGTTGTTGCTTCAAAACCTAGGGTTTTTGTTGCCTTTTTACTTCTTTGATTTTGTGAAGAATAAAATACATGATATGCTTGATGCTTACCTTAGAACATGGCATGATGATCTAGGGTTTAGTCTTGTGAATTGTTTCATGTATTAATTGTGAATTTTAGCATGAAATTTGATGGTGATTTGTGCTTAGCATTGCTTCGGCCTTAGGCCACTTTTGTGCATATTTTGTGCTTGAAAACGTGTTGTTTTGATCTTGTGTGAATAAATGCAATTGTGTAATTGTGTTTTTACCCTTTTACCTTTTTACTTTACCATCTCATTAAATAATTACCATTTACCTCATGCATTTTTACTCTACCATTTCATTAACTTCTCACTCAAACTTTTTACCACTTGTAAATTTGCATAAAAAAAAATCCCAAAACATTTCAATCATTTGCATTTTAAACTTTTACTACTTCTCATTTAAAACCCCAAAACATTTTTACCACTTCTTACTCAAAACGTTTTCAAACTTTGCATTTCACTTATTTGCATCATCTATGCGACACCTTGCATGCTTGCACTCACATTCACTCATACTTGTATACCATGCATAATAAATGCTCATGCATTCTTGTATGCTCATGCATTCTCTTGTATACTTATTCATGCATTCTCTTGTATGCTCATGCATTCACATGCTTGCTTAATCATGTATCATCGCTCACATGTTCATTCATTAAACCTAGAATACTCTATGCCTATGATCAGTTGTGTTCACTTGTTCTTGATGCCATTTGAATGACTTGATTTAATTGTGTGCCCTTCCTTCCACTAGTATGTATTCTTAATGAAGACGTAAGCCTACTTTTCCGGTGGTAGCATAGAGTCATTAAGGTATATGCACCCCTTTGAGATTGTTGCCCATCCCGTAGCAATTCTCACACACACACACAATTGTCTTGAGAGCTTTGTCTTGCATCCTTAATAATTGGATCTCTTGATTATATTGGCATGCTTAATCTTGGTTAATAATCAACATGTTTATGATTGCTTGATTGGTGAGTATGTTTGAATCTTGTTCACTCATGGTTGCATTTGGTTATGGACTTGGAATTGATTGAATAATGTTCTACTTGTTTTCCAAAACCCATTTTCTAAACTCATTTTCAAGCGCTCCTTGCTTTGCGAAAACATTTTCTTCCTCCATTAAATAAAACAAATTGTCATTGATGATCACTCGTGCTGTTGCCGTTTGGATCGTTAATGATGATTGTATTTTCAAAAAAAAGAGTTAGTAGTGAGGCCATTCTAACCGTTGTTGTTCGGTCTTCACAAACGCTCACCCAATTGCGAAAAACTCTTAAGCCGTTTTCAGACGCAAAAGCCGAGAACTACGTAGCTTTGATCCCTCAACCCGGTGAGGGTACGTAGGAGCGGGTCCGTCCCGTCAAGCACCCTTTTAAAAAAAATCTTTGTTTTGTTTCCACTTTTCAAAGATAACAAAAATATTCCTGTCTTCCGTTTTCAATAAAACGATTTTTCAAATAAAAAAAAAGAAAAGAAAAGAAAAGAAGTAGAACAAATCGCTTTCAACTCAAACCTTTGTCAAACCACACATCGAGTTAATGGTTCCCTTTCAGTAGAAAGGACGTATGGGATGCTAATACCTTCCCCATGCGTAACCGACCCCCGAACCTACATCTCTGATTTCGAAAGACCACTCGCTTTTCCAAAAAAAGGGTTTTTCCGATGTTTTCCCAAATAAATATTGGTGGCGGCTCTACTATTTTTCACGTTGCAAAACGAGAAGTCCCAAACCGGATTTTTCGGGCGCAACAGCTGGCGACTCCGCTGGGGACTTTTTATAAAAGGCGAGGGTCAAGCCTAGTTAATTCGATGTGTGGTTTAAATCGTTTGAATTGAAAGCTTTGTTCTACTTCTTCCTTTTCTTCCTTTTCTTTTCCTTTTCCCTTCTTTCTTTGTCTGTGATGCTTGATTGTTTCTCTAGCATTATCATGATGTTATGTTGTATTCATATGCATTTGTTTTCCTTCTATGTGTGCTCCTTGCGCATTTTCTCCTTGTTCACATACCGTGTTCATGCATTCCTCAATTCCCACGTCCCCTCTTCTTTGCTCCCTTTCTAAAGGTAAATTCATGCATTTCTCCCCCACCTTATCATGATCCCTTCCTCTTGGCTCCCTTTCTTAAGGTAAACAATGTTTGCGATTGCTTATTGACTTCCTGTGTTAATTCTTGAATTGGAATGCTATATGATATGCAACACGCTATTGTATGCTTTTGTCTGGACTGTTCTGGGTTTTCATTTGTAGGTGGGGGTTTATGATGGGTAGTTTTAGGCGGTATGTCCTTGCTACACACACTCACACCTTATACTTATTGTGCTTTGAGAGGGGCCTAAAACCCAAGGTCTGACAAAACTTAGAGGAGTGGAAATGAGTAGTGACTGGCAATTGGACCGTTGTCCTTCTGACTCTCACGAAAGTTTCAGCCGGAGTATGCTCTTTCACGATGCCTCACACCAGGTGGCGTACCATCGTTGTGGGTGCTATTGTGAGAGAGAATTAGCTCTGGTAGCCTGGTGAGGAAGTGATTAAAGCCAACATGGGAGGAACATCTGAGTTGCCCTAGAACCTAGGTTCCCGCCTCGTAGGACACAAGGACATACAAATTGTGTGTTGCATTGTAATCTAGGCATGTTTTCCAAAAGGAGTAGAAGGATATTTTTCCAAAAAAAAAGGAAAGCAGAGAAAGAGCTGCCGTTGTAGCCTTTCTTTTGCCGGTCTGTACGAGATAACATATGGCCCACCCTTTTCAAAAAAAAGGGAACGAGCTGCCGCTGTAGCCTTTCTCTTATAAAGTAACATATGGTCCACATTTTTTCAAAAAAAAAAGGGAGAACGAGTTACCGTTGTAACCTTTCTCTTATGAAGTAGCATGTGGCCCGCATTCTTCAAAAAAAAAGGGAGAACGAGTTGTCGTTGTAGCCTTTCTCTCATTGGTCCATATGAAACAACGTACGGCCTGTATTTTCAAAAAAAAAAGCTTAAATCAATGCCAATAAAGATTTTGCCCTAATCTGCATATGCATAAAACATCATCAGCATTTGCATACATCCTCGCATTACATAAAACCCATGCATGCATCATTGCATCTTACTCAAGTTTGTTTGCCGAGAATCACAAAGTGACAAAGAATCTTGCCATAGGAACTTAATGGAATCAAGAAGTGAGACAGTGCATGCTCCAAGGTACCCAGGTGTAAGAAAGGTAGACGTCACCAGCTTGAAAGGATATGTTGACTTAATGGGACCTATTGAAAGGGGATCGTTTGACAGCTCTTATGGGAACCTTCGGAAGTTGTTGTTACTAGAGGTACAGACTGAGGCTATCGTGGCTCTAAGCAGATTCTATGACTCCGAAATCAGATGCTTCCTTTTCAAAAATTTCCAAATGGCTCCCACTTTGGAAGAATATCATCAGATCTTGGGTTTCCCTCAGACCAAAGCTGCTCCCTGCCAGTATCAAGAGCAATATTACACGGATGAGAAGTTTGCTGCATTGTTGCAAGTAAAGGTAGAGGACCTGAAGCTCCAGAGGCAGAGGAAGAACCTTGTGGTAGGTTTCCCGCAGAGTTATCTCGAGGGTATGATGGATACTCATGCCAGAAACAAAAATTGGGTTGTCTTCAAGCAAATCTTGGCCTTAACAATCTTCGGGATTGTTCTCTTTCCGCAGATTGAAAGACTTGTGGATGTGACTGTCATTGGCATTTTCTTAGCTTTCCAGAATGAGAAGAATCCTATCAATCCGATCCCTGCAATGCTTGCTGACACTTATTCCGCTCTTACTCACCACTGTGAACTCAAAAGGAAGAAAATCTCTTGCTCTTCCCATCTGTTATATGCCTGGCTTCTTATCCATGTTTTCACCAATCCAAAGAAAGTGGAAAAGTTGATTGACTATGCTGTATCTTGTGAGGTGAAAACCATGAGTATTCAAGAGTGGATCCAGTTTCTAGGGAGTCTAGACGAGCACTCGGTTCGTTGGTATCTTTCATCTTGCTGGGAAGCTAGACCTGAGGTAGTCTTCCGCTGTGGTGGTTTTCAAAATGTTCCACTGATGGGCACTAAAGGGTGCATTAACTACAATCCCTCCCTGACGCTGAGACAATTAGGATATCCTATGAGGAACTCGCCTACTGAAGAGATGGCATTCCCGTTTTACATCTATGAGGGAGGTCCAAAGGATGACAGTTTGACTAGGAAGATTTTGCAAGCTTGGAGTATGGTGACTCGTTATGGAAAAGTAGAGATCTCTCAGAGAACTAGTGGTGTTACCTTTGCTCAATGGCTTGAGAAAAGGATTCAGAGCGTCCGATTGCCTTATCAGAAATTATTGCAAGTTGAGAGGAAGGTAATAGACTCTGGTACTCCCGTTGTTGAAGAGTTAGGTGAGGTCAAGTTGGCTCTAATGAAAGCAGAGGAAGAGAAAAAATCCTTGCAAGCTGAGATAGAGAAGTTGACTCTGAACAACCAAAGATTAAAAGAAGATAATGCTCTCAAATCTGCTGCTATTGAGGAGTTTGACAAGAAACTCAAAGTAGAAGAGAAGGAAAAGCTAGAAGCTCAAAAGTATCTGCAAGTAGCCAAAGAGGAAATCAAGAGGCAAAAGGCTAAACAAAAGAGAGCCATTGAAGAGACCAGTCAGTGGAGAGATCTCTATGAAAAGACAAAGATGGATGAGAGGACTGTGAAGAGCTTGCTTGCAAAGTCAAAAAGAGAGTCCCGCTTGCTACAGGCTGAGTGGGAAAGCAAACTGAGTAGTGTCGTGCAAGAAAGAAATTCAGTTGAGAGCATTCTCAAAGAATACAAGCAGGCTCTAGAATTTGAGCGAGAGATTTCTGATGAACTGAAAAGAAACCTTCGACACATCAGTGATGCATACAGGCAGGTGAAGGATGAGAGTCAGCATTGGGAACACCGCTTTGTTGAACTGCTTGGCAGGATTGAAGAACAGGCAGTTATCATTGAGTTGAAAGATGAAATTCAACAGTGGAAGGCTAGATTCTCTGAGCTTGCAGAGTTGGCCAACCAAGCTCTTGCAGGTGTACCTAAAAAGCTAAGAAAGGCTGAGGTTGAGATGTTTCCCTTTAACACTCCACTGGCAGTTTGCAAATTCGTGAAGTT
The DNA here is from genome assembly GCA_963573325.1 of Astragalus glycyphyllos. Lineage (NCBI taxonomy): Eukaryota > Viridiplantae > Streptophyta > Magnoliopsida > Fabales > Fabaceae > Astragalus > Astragalus glycyphyllos. Next base: position 33,993,757 of record OY754309.1, read on the forward strand.
TTGCAGGGCCTTGGTTGAAGAAGTCAGAGAGAAGACTGGAAGGGTTCCCACAGGCAACAAGAGAAAGAGAACAGAAGATTTCAAAGCTCTATGTAGTTGAGCTCTTGTTTGTAATTTTCATTGTACTCTCTCTTTCTGGATGACCGTATTTCCATTTGAGTATTCTACCTTTTGAAATGTAAGGCTTGAAGTACTTGCTTGAATTTGAATGTATGGAGTATGTTTTGTTTCACTTATTGATTCCAATCTTGTCGTGTTTCAAACAAAAATAATCAAAGTCCACTGTTAGGCCTATGGCAAGACATGGCACACTGTGGTTCACGGCATAAAACAAACTAAAACTAACACCCATTTGCATTGCATTCATTGCATTTCATTAATACCCCTGCTCATAAAAAATGTTTCGTCAGAGCAAGTCAGGCAAGCTGGTTCTCCGTCACCGATACTTCACCCGACTGCAAGCAAAGTTGATGGCCAATCTGCAAGATTACCCAGAGATTGAGACCGAGAGTAATCCAGAGCACGAAGATCTGGGTGTGCAGATTATTAATCCTGAGCAGCTGGCTCAGGAGAACCAGGTTCTAAAGGATAAGGTTGGGGCCATGGAGACCCAAATGCATGAGATGATGGCGTTGCTACAAAGCCTAAAGAGTGGAACCGCTGCTGAAGGTACCGCTGTGGTGGGTCCCGATGGTGTCATTTCTTTTATACCTCCTCCAGTGTCAGTTAATGCTGCAGCCACAGTTCCTCCGGGGTCTGGAATCAGTCATCCCGTCTTTGCTTCAGGGATGAATAGGCAGAATCAGTCACAAAGATATCCTTGGGGGATGCCCGCCGAGTACATGCCGCAAATTGTTAGACCCATCCCTGCTGACGCTGTTGGGCCACATCAGGCTACTGCTGCCGTGTCTGGGGGAGCTGCTGGAAGACCGCAGGTCCAGACTTCTAGTCCTCATGCTATGCTCAGCCCTACTCCGGGGCTTGTTGCACACCCTCACAATGTTCCTCAGCCTGGAGGATATTACTATAGCATGGGCAGTCAACCCCAAGGCCGCATGTTTGAGGGATCGCAGCCAAATGACCCGATTCGTGCACTAGAAGAGAGGGTAAGAGCCGTGGAAGGTGCTGGCATCAGGGCTAGAGAAGCTCGTGAGCTATGCTTAGTCCCAGATTTGGTATTACCACCGAAGTTCAAAGCTCCTGAGGTGGACAAGTACCGAGGCACCGGCTGTCCTGAGAGTCATGTTACAATGTTTGTCCGGAAGATGGGTCCTTATGCCAATGATGACAAACTGCTGATTTACTGCTTCCAAAACAGTTTGGCCGGAGCTCCTCTAGATTGGTACATGAAACTGCAAGCCTCAGAAATCCGTTGCTGGAAGGATCTGTCCGAAGCATTCATGAAACAATATAAATATAACATGGACATGGCTCCGGACAGGTCACAATTGCAACACATGAGTAAGGGCGAAAAGGAGACTTTCAAGGAATATGCCCAGAAATGGAGAAGCTTGGCTGCCCAGGTTCAACCTCCTCTGACCGAAAAGGAAATGGTGTACATGTTCCTGGAAACCTTGCCAGCAATTTATTATGACCGACTGATTACGAGTGTCTCATCTAATTTTTCTGATATGATAGTCTTCGGGGAAAGACTTGAGCACGGTCTCCGAAGTGGGAAGATTTCAAATCATTTCAGCAATTCAGGAAGCTCCGGTAGCTCCCACAGCCAGAAGAAGCACTTCTCCCATTTCCCAAAAAGGAAAGAAGGGGAAACAAATGTAGTCTCGGGAGGAAACTCATCCTTTGATACCCCTCCACCACAAACTGTTCCATTCTCTGTGTAACACCCCCCTTTTTCTATTACAATTAAATAGACAATTATCAGAGTCACCTCGAAGGGCGCTACATTTTTCACCATTTTTTAAAAAAGAAAATCTCCAAAATAATTTATATAAAAGAAATCACCAAGCAGCGGAAATATTAACCAGTTTAAACATCTCCAGAATTAACAATTAAAGACATCTCCAAAATAAATTAAAACCATTTCCAATAACTAAAATAATAGTTCAAAACGATAACTAACGACTCCCCGGTGCTACATATCAGAGCTGACACAGACCCAAACGAGAGAGGAAGCAAAACCTAGCAATTCCTCCACGAGCACTAGCGATCACCTGCAGCGTTGCCGCATGAGAGCAACATTCCAAGCAGAAGGGGTGAGTCTAACAGAGATAATAAGCAGATGATAAAAATATGCTAGCATCAGGTAACTACAGCAACACAATACAATTACACCATATCACAGCACCAGATACCAAAGGAAAAATCCATTTGACAGTGAACCACCAAAATTATAACATTCATAGACAATGGTATGATATGCAACCCCTCCAGTGGGCATATGCATGCAGTACCGATCACCAAAATGAGCCGCGACGGGCATATCACCAATAAACACCAGAGGCAGAGCCTATATCACCAAAACATGCATATGACAATGCGACACCATGATTATGCACCAACTCACCATAACAAGTATTTAAAATAAATACTATATCACCAGAATCAAAACAAATGATTTCACCAAAAATAGCACCAAGTTGTAGCATCACAGCTACCACTAAACTCTCCTGAGCATACCAGCACCGCACCTGAAATATTAACACCAGACGGCTCCACAACGCGGACATAACGCACGCACACCACGCACAAGACTGGCGCACAGCGCCTAGGCACATCGCACCTACTTCAGCGAATTAATTAAAATAGCAAACGACATCGGATTTCAACAAATAAATACTTGTTGGAAAGCCCTATGGGTCTGGTTATCATCCCTAAGTTCAGTTTTTGAAGGAGAGTGTCCAATAGGTACAGTTTTCGAAAAGCACACAGGCTAGTTGCAAAAGAGGACAGTTTCTGTCCTTCAAATTCAAGCAATTCCAAAGTGACCAAAACTCAATCAAATTGCATGAAACTTGTGCATAAACTGGGGCAAATTTTGTCTAGTTTTCAAAGAAATTGGATTCGTTCGAAAAGGAGTTCTTTTGAAAACGTGGTAACCAAAACACTGACCCTGTGTCATGATTTTTCCAGAATCTTACTCTAACTTGTGGAATTCATATCTCGAGCTACACAACTCTAAACGCAACCAAACCAGTGCCAAATTAACAAGCATTAAGTCTATTTTCCAGAAAAATAAACCACATAATTTTTCGGTCAATACAACGTTCCCAGTCACCGAAATACCGAATCTATACCCAAATCGTTTCCAGAATTTTAACCTAACTTGTATCGCCTATAACTCGAGCTATACAACTCCGAATTTAACGAAACCAGTGCCAAAACGACCGGCGTTAAGTCTATTTTCAAAAACAATCAACCTCATAATTTTTGGATCAACTAAACAGCGCCAGTTTTAGAAAAACCGAACCTGTGTCCAGAATCGCTAAATTGCCAAACACCAAACCCTAACGGCAACGACACCGCAACCACCACAACAAAAACGACAATTCGACAACGCGACAACAACAATCAACCACGCACAGCAACAAAAAAAACACGAACAATAACAACACCATCATCGTGATACAACAATCACGCAACAACAAATAACGAAACAAATCACAATAACGTGCAATAATCATCAAAGCACCAATCTCAACGAAAACACGATATGCAACAACACGAACAATTCAACAAAGCCCTAGACTACCCACACATAATTATCATCAACCCATTATCAAGGTTAAGCCCACCCTTACCTCAACTATGGTGGCGCAAACTCCCTCCTAGTCTCGTTCCTCGATCTCCGAATACGGCGACTCCCCCAAACTGCAGCTTCAGTGCGAAGCCAATATCTCTCTCGTCAGAACTCGTTTCGAAGATCCGAACGGTGAAAGTGTAGAACTATATCTCACGAACCTGCTTCCCAAAAACGAAGACGATCCAACGGTTAACGAAACCGGAATCGCAATTTTACGGTGACAGGTTTGAGAAAAACGGGAATTGTTTTCTCTCTTCTTTTCTCTCTCTTTGGTGGCTGCTCTAATCCGAAATTCCTCTCTCTCTCAACCCTATATTAATCCTCTCCACTTATAATAAGTGAGAAACATAATGGGCTAAATTATTTGGGACTTTATCCACATAGGAAGGGAGCCCAATGCTATTTTTAACTAGCCCACAACACGTGATTATCATCTAACTCGTTTTCAACATAGCTACTACGCCCATAATTTCAATTCTTACAATCATCCTACGGCAATCCAACTTCGAAATAATTTGATTAAATTTTAGGGCGTTACAACTCTCCCCCACTTAGAATATTTTCGTCCTCGAAAACATACCTGATTCAAACAGCTCCGGATAGGACTCTCGCATCTTGCTCTCCAACTCCCATGTCATGCTTTCACCAGCAGCTCCTAACCAGACCACTTTCACCAGGTTTATCTCTTTGCCACGTAAAGTCTTCACTTCACGATCTTCAATTCGCACAGGCATTGTCTCCACGGTGAGATTATCCCGCACATGCACATCATCCATCGGAATCACATGGGACGGATCCGAAATATACTTCCGAAGTTGCGACACATGAAATACATCGTGCAAATTCGAGAGATTAGGCGGCAAGGCCACCCTATAAGCAACATTACCAATTCTCTCAGTGATCTGATACGGTCCAATGAAACGAGGAGTCAACTTCTTTGTCTTCAATGCACGCCCAACACCAGCCATAGGCGTGACTCTCAAAAACACATGATCACCAGCTTGGAATTCTAAATCCTTCCTTCTCTTATCATGATAGCTCTTCTGTCTACTCTGCGACGCTTTCATTTTCTCACGGATCAATTTCACCTTTTCAGTAGTCTCTCGAACAACCTCGGGTCCAAGAACAATACTCTCCCCAGATTCATGCCAACACAACGGAGTCCTACATCTCCGACCATACAATGCCTCGAACGGTGCCATCCCGATGCTAGAATGGTAACTATTGTTGTAAGTAAACTCGATCAACGGAAGGTGAGTATCCCACGCACCTCCCTGCTCAAGAACACAAGATCTCAACAAGTCTTCCAACGACTGAATGGTCCTCTCTGTCTGTCCATCAGTTTGAGGATGATAAGCTGAACTCAACCTCAATTTAGAACCCAACGCTTCTTGCAAACTCTTCCAGAAATCAGAAGTGAACCTAGGATCTCTGTCAGACACAATGCACAAAGGAACACCATGCAACTTCACAATCACCTGAATATAAATCTCTGCCAATCTCGACACCGGATACGTGATATTGATAGGAATAAAATGAGCAGACTTCGTCAATCTATCCACAATCACCCAAATCGAATCGTGCCCCCTCACAGTATTAGGTAACCCTATCACGAAATCCATAGAAATACTATCTCACTTCCATTCCGGAATCTCCAACGGTTGCATCAACCCAGCAGGCTTCTGATGCTCAACCTTCGATTTCTGACAAGTCAAGCAGGAATACACAAACTGCGCCACATCACGCTTCATACCAGGCCACCAAAACATCTTCTTCAGATCCTGATACATCTTTGTAGCTCCCGGATGGATACTCAACTTACTCCTATGACCTTCTTCTAAAATTGCTCTTTTCATCTCCTCATCATCAGGAATGCAGATTCTCCCACGGTACTTCAATACATTCTGCGCATCCAACTCAAAGTCTTTATTCTCGGATTGATCAATCCCAACCATCAGGTCAACTAATTTAACATCTAACTTCTGAGCTTCTCGAATGCTAGCCATGAATTCATTATCAATCTTCAACATCCCCAATCTGACACTCTGAGGCGTCACTTCACAAACCAAACTCATATCCCTGAACTGCTCAATTAATTCGAGTTCTCTAACCATCATTGCTGACATATGCAACGTCTTTCGACTTAAAGCGTCAGCTACCACATTAGCCTTTCTCGGATGATAGTTCAAGCTAAAGTCATAGTCTTTCAGCAACTCCAACCATCTACGCTGTCTCATATTCAACTCTTTCTGATCAAACAGATACTGCAAACCCTTATGATCACTGAACACCTCAAACCTCGAACCATACAGATAATGTCTCCAAATTTTCAACGCGAACACAACTGCAGCAAGTTCTAAATCATGGGTAGGGTAGTTCTTCTCATGAGCCCTCAACTGTCTCGACGCATAGGCAACTACCTTACCATTCTACATAAGCACACCTCCCAACCCCATCTTGGAAGCATCACAATACACCACAAACGACTCTTCCGGATTAGGCAACGTCAGAACAGGAGACGTCGTCAACCTCTTCTTCAATTCTTTGAAGCTCTCTTCACAACAGTCATCCCAGATGAAAGCTTTACCCTTGCAAGTCAACTGAGTCAACGGAAGTGCCAACTTCGAAAATCCTTCTATAAACCTCCTATAGTAACCTGCCAGACCCAGAAAACTTCTAATCTCAGTAACTGACTTCGGAGACTCCCATTGTAACACGGCATCAACCTTAGACGGATCCACGGCAATTCCATTCCCCGAAATAACATGACCCAGAAAGCTAACCTCCTTCAACCAAAACTCACACTTAGACAGCTTCGCATATAATTTCCTGTCCCTCAGAATTTCCAATACCAATCTCAGATGTTCTGCATGCTCCTCTTCTGACTTAGAATAAATTAGGATGTCGTCAATGAATACCACCACAAACCGATCCAGATACTCACGAAAGATACGATTCATGTACTCCATGAACACTCCTGGCGCATTAGTCACACCGAAAGGCATCACGGAATACTCATAATGCCCATAACGGGTTCTGAAAGCTGTCTTCTGAATGTCTTCGTCTTTCACCTTGATCTAATGATAACCCGATCTCAAATCTATTTTACTGAACACCTGAGCACCCACCAATTGATCCATTAAGTCATCAATCCTCGGAAGCGGATACTTGTTCTTAATAGTCACCTTATTCAGCTGCCGATAGTCTACGCACAACCTCATACTACCATCTTTCTTTTTCACCAACAACACTGGAGCTCCCCACGGCGACACACTTGGCCTCACAAATTTCTTTTCAAGCAGATCCTCGAGTTGCTTCTTCAGTTCTGACAATTCAGATGCAGACATTCTATACGGTGCCATAGACACAGGTTTAGTATCAGGTACCAGATCAATAGCAAACTCAACCTCTCTCTCTGGTGGTACATTCGGAATCTCGTCGGGAAAAACCTCAGAAAACTCTCGCACCACCTGCAACTCATCAACCTTCGCTTGGCTCTCAGCAGACAATGACGCCATTAATGAAAACAACTGGACGTCTTCCCTCATTACCCTATGCAACTGACCAGCAGACAACAAACCAGACTCTTCCTCTTCAGGAGAAAAGAAACTCACAGACCTTTCATGACAGTTGATATGAACATGGTTATCAACTAACCAGTCCATACCTAGAATAACATCCATTCCGCTCAGCGGCAAACAAATCAAGTCAACGAGAAAATCATTACCGAATATCGATAAAGGGCATTTAGCACAAACAACCGAGGTAGTCACCGAACCCTTAGCCGGAGTATCGATAACCATCTCCCTCAACATAGAAGATAAAACAAGATCTACTTTCTCAACACATGCAGTAGCAATAAAACAATGGGTAGCACCAGTATCAATAATAGCAATAAGAGGAGAATTATTAATATAGCATGTACCTCTGATCTCATTCACTGCATCTGACCCCGCCAGAGCGAACACCTTCCCAACTGACCTTTCTTTCTTCGGTTTAGGACACTGAGTGCTGATATGACCACCCTCACCACAGTTGTAGCATAACACATCCTTTCGATCACAGCTAGACGCCATATGACCCTCTTTACCACACTTGTAGCACTTCTTCACATCACCTGGACAGTCAGGACGCTTATGACCGGGTTTACCACATTTGTAACATACCACACTAGCAGCAGCATCTCCCCCACTAGGTCTCTTACCCACAGCAGTTCTCTGATTGCCCTTACAAGCTGGAACCTCATACGGCTTCCCACGACTCGAGAAATTCTTCTGCCTATCCCTCATGACTCTAGAATGAGCATTACTGTCTTCCTCGAAGATTCTGCAGCTGTCAATCAACTCCGAGAACACCCGAATTTTCTGATACCCTATCGCCTTCTTGATATCAGCCCACAACCCATTTTCAAACTTGATGCATTTGGAGAATTCAACACCAGCCTCACCATAATGTGGATAGAACTTCGCCAATTCAATGAACTTGGCAGCATACTCAGTCACCGACATATTACCCTGCTTCAGCTCCAGAAACTCAATCTCTTTCTTCCCACGGACATCTTCAGGATAATACTTTCTCAGAAATTCTCTGCTGAACACAGGCCAAGTGACCTCTTCATTCACAATCGCCAACCTCTGCCTCACCTCCAACCACCAGTCATCAGCCTCCTCTGCCAGCATATGAGTACCATACCTGACTTTCTGCGCCTCAGAGCAATCCATAACACGAAAGATTCTCTCCATCTCTTTCAGCCACGCCAAAGCACCATCAGGGTTATACTTGCCCTTAAAGGTAGGAGGATTCTCCCTCTGAAACGTAGCCAAACTGCGCGACCCAGCATCACCAGCAGCACCTGGGTTATTCTCCACAGCTTGAGCCACAGCCTGCAAAGCAGCAGCGAGTGCAGCATCGTTCCGTCCTGCCATCTCAACCTAACACTGCAACAGAAACAATAACCAGAAACGAGTAACAATTACTCAAGTGTTACTCGACTCGACGACTCGACAACTTGGCCGGACAGACCGAACTGCTCTGATACCACTAATGTAACACCCCCCTTTTACTATTACAACTAAATAGACAATTATCAGAGTCACCTCGAAGGGCGCTACATTTTTCACCATTTTTTAAAAAAGAAAATCTCCAAAATAATTTATATAAAAGAAATCACCAAGCAGCGGAAATATTAACCAGTTTAAACATCTCCAGAATTAACAATTAAAGACATCTCCAAAATAAATTAAAACCATTTCCAATAACTAAAATAATAGTTCAAAACGATAACTAACGACTCCCCGGTGCTACATATCAGAGCTGACACAGACCCAAACGAGAGAGGAAGCAAAACCTAGCAATTCCTCCACGAGCACTAGCGATCACCTGCAGCGTTGCCGCATGAGAGCAACATTCCAAGCAGAAGGGGTGAGTCTAACAGAGATAATAAGCAGATGATAAAAATATGCTAGCATCAGGTAACTACAGCAACACAATACAATTACACCATATCACAGCACCAGATACCAAAGGAAAAATCCATTTGACAGTGAAGCACCAAAATTATAACATTCATAGACAATGGTATGATATGCAACCCCTCCAGTGGGCATATGCATGCGGTACCGATCACCAAAATGAGCCGCGACGGGCATATCACCAATAAACACCAGAGGCAGAGCCTATATCACCAAAACATGCATATGACAATGCGACACCATGATTATGCACCAACTCACCATAACAAGTATTTAAAATAAATACTATATCACCAGAATCAAAACAAATGATTTCACCAAAAATAGCACCAAGTTGTAGCATCACAGCTACCACTAAACTCTCCTGAGCATACCAGCACCGCACCTGAAATATTAACACCAGACGGCTCCACAACGCAGACATAACGCACGCACACCACGCATAAGACTGGCGCACAGCGCCTAGGCACATCGCACCTACTTCAGCGAATTAATTAAAATAGCAAACGACATCGGATTTCAACAAATAAATACTTGTTGGAAAGCCCTATGGGTCTGGTTATCATCCCTAAGTTCAGTTTTTGAAGGAGAGTGTCCAATAGGTACAGTTTTCGAAAAGCACACAGGCTAGTTGCAAAAGAGGACAGTTTCTGTCCTTCAAATTCAAGCAATTCCAAAGTGACCAAAACTCAATAAAATTGCATGAAACTTGTGCATAAACTGGGGCAAATTTTGTCTAGTTTTCAAAGAAATTGGATTCGTTCGAAAAGGAGTTCTTTTGAAAACGTGGTAACCAAAACACTGACCCTGTGTCCAGATTGTTTCCAGAATCTTACTCTAACTTGTGGAATTCATATCTCGAGCTACACAACTCTAAACGCAACCAAACCAGTGCCAAATTAACAAGCATTAAGTCTATTTTCCAGAAAAATAAACCACATAATTTTTCGGTCAATACAACGTTCCCAGTCACCGAAATACCGAATCTATACCCAAATCGTTTCCAGAATTTTAACCTAACTTGTATCGCCTATAACTCGAGCTATACAACTCCGAATTTAACGAAACCAGTGCCAAAACGACCGGCGTTAAGTCTATTTTCAAAAACAATCAACCTCATAATTTTTGGATCAACCAAACAGCGCCAGTTTTAGAAAAACCGAACCTGTGTCCAGAATCGCTAAATTGCCAAACACCAAACCCTAACGGCAACGACACCGCAACCACCACAACAAAAACGACAATTCGACAACGCGACAACAACAATCAACCACGTACAGCAACAAAAAAAACACGAACAATAACAACACCATCATCGTGATACAACAATCACGCAACAACAAATAACGAAACAAATCACAATAACGTGCAATAATCATCAAAGCACCAATCTCAACGAAAACACGATATGCAACAACACGAACAATTAAACAAAGCCCTAGACTACCCACACATAATTATCATCAACCCATTATCAAGGTTAAGCCCACCCTTACCTCAACTATGGTGGCGCAAACTCCCTCCTAGTCTCGTTCCTCGATCTCCGAATACGGCGACTCCCCCAAACTGCAGCTTCAGTGCGAAGCCAATATCTCTCTCCTCAGAACTCGTTTCGAAGATCCGAACGGTGAAAGTGTAGAACTATATCTCAAGAACCTGCTGCCCAAAAACGAAGACGATCCAACGGTTAACGAAACCGGAATCTCAATTTTACGGTGACAGGTTTGAGAAAAACGGGAATTGTTTTCTCTCTTCTTTTCTCTCTCTTTGGTGGCTGCTCTAATCCGAAATTCCTCTCTCTCTCAACCCTATATTAATCCTCTCCACTTATAATAAGTGAGAAACATAATGGGCTAAATTATTTGGGACTTTATCCACATAGGAAGGGAGCCCAATGCTATTTTTAACTAGCCCACACACGTGATTATCATCTAACTCGTTTTCAATATAGCTACTACGCCCATAATTTCAATTCTTACAATCATCCTACGGCAATCCAACTTCGAAATAATTTGATTAAATTTTAGGGCGTTACACTCTGCCCCTGCATCACCTCAGCAAAGCAGTGACAATCACAAAGCTCAGGGTTATCAGTATAAGAAACGGACCAGTTTCGATCCTATACCAATGACATACACTGAGTTGTTTAATCACCTGACTTCAAAGAACTTGATCAACACTCAGTCAATGAAGGCCCTTCAACCGCCATTCCCAAGAAGCTACAACGCTAATGCTACCTGCAGTTTCCACGAAAACGGGGTCGGTCATACTGTGGAGGAGTGTAAGGCATTTAAGCATGTGGTGCAAGACCTGATAGATGCTGGTTGGATCTCGTTTAAGCAAAGCAGCCCGAACACAACAACCAATCCATTGCCAGGCCATCAGAGGCCAGCAACCAATGCTATAGAAAGTTCTGTTGGGAAATTGGTGAAGGATGTGCAGAAGAGCAAGACTCCGTTGGGTGTTGTCTACTCGGAGTTATGCCATGCTGGAGTGGTCAAGAAGGGGTGTTGCCATGAAGAAGGATGTGCTGATTCCACATGCGTGGGGAATTGTGAAAGCTTTAAAATGATCCTGCAGGACCTGTTGGATCGGTGTGTGGTTCAGATAGGAACCCATGATGTTGAAGAAGAGGTGTTGGCTCTACACTCTGATAAAGGTAGAGGAATCAGAAGACCTATTGAAATCCCTTACAATTACAATCCCAGATTGGTGCAAGCAAATGCTCAACCAATAGTGATTGAAGTTCCGGCTCCTTTCCCCTATGAGTCGGACAGGGCAGTCCCATGGAAATACACTGCGCTATCTACAGTAGAATACTCTCCAAATACTACTACTGTAACAAACATAGTGGGATCGAGCGGGATCACCAGAAGCGGGAGAGTGTTTGCTCCAGAGACCTTTCGTACGGAAACTTCCAAGGAAGGTGAACAGAGAGTTCGGAAGGAGAAGGGAAAGGAACCAGAAGTTTCCCAGGAAAAGGTAACGGAAAGGGAAGCAAATGAATTCTTGAAGATAGTCCGGCAGAGTGACTACCAGGTTGTCGATCAGTTAAAGCATACCCCGTCGAAGATATCCATGCTATCATTGTTGCTCAGCTCGGAAGCACACAGAAATGCTCTTATGAAGGTGCTTAGCGAGGCACATGTTGCAGAGGGTATTTCAGTGAACCAATTTGATGGGATTATGGGGAATATAGTGGCTGCAAGCCACCTAACTTTTGCTGATGATGAGTTGCCCGCTGGAGGAAAAAAGCATAATCGGGCTCTCCACATCTCAGTTAAGTGTGGGGACTATGTGTTGGCGAGAGTGCTGATAGATAACGGATCTTCATTGAATGTAATGCCGAAATCCACTATGGATAAGCTGGACGTGGATTGTTCCTACATGAAGCCAAGATCGACTCTGGTGCGAGCCTTTGATGGATCCAAAAAGGAAGTATTGGGAGAGATGGAGTTTCCCATCCAAATTGGCCCAGAAGTTTTCTATATCAACTTTCAGATCATGGACATCACATCCTCGTACAGCTGCTTGCTTGGCCGACCCTGGATCCACATGGCAGGGGCAATTCCGTCATCTCTGCACCAGCAAGTCAAGTTCGTGGTGGATGATAAGGTTGTTGTAGTGTTTGGCGAAGAAGAGACTCTGGTGAACAGGCCATCAGAATTCAAGTATGTGGAAGCGGCGGAAGAATCTCTTGAAACGGCCTTTCAGTCCTGGGAGATCGCAAATGCAGTGCTTGAGAGGACCAAGGAGGAAAAGATGGTTGCTAAAATCATGTTAGCCCAAGGATATAAGGTTGGTTCTGGCCTAGGAAAATCTGGACAGGGAATCCCGGCGCCCATCCAGCTGAAGGAGAGCAAAGATCGTTGCGGACTGGGATACACTCCAAGTGAAGATGAACGGAAGAAGATAGCAGAGGAACGAAAGAGCAAATGGTTGGCCAAGTTCAAAGGCCAAGATCCATGGCCCCAGAGGATCCCAATTTGTGACATTAGCCAGAGCTTCGTGAGTGCTGGTCTGCTGGATCCCAACCAAGTTGCTGTCATCAAGGATGGCTCTGAAGATGAAGAGGTTAGTGCAAGTCTAGTTCGCCGCTGCTGTGACGGTGAAGAGTTGAAGAACTGGGAAGCTGCCGACTTTCCTGTGACCTTTGGTTCAATGTAATCATCTGTAACGCAATCCTGTGGCTCTGTCCAAGGCCATAGGACCAGTTGCTAGGGGCACACATGTTTTTATTTTCTGAATCATCATCATCAATAAAAACGTTTGTTTTGAATTTTTCAATCAATAAAAATCATTTTCTCTTCATTGCATGAGTCTTTGCTTGCTTGTTTCGCCTTTCATTCTACTTTTTCGCTTCGGTAAAATGCAGACCCACAGTAATGGTCTCTGAAAGCAGTAGTGTCAACAGTCCGCATTCTGACTTTGATCATCCTATCAACCAAGCCGAGGGGGATGTTGAGGAAGATTGGGAAGCTCCTCCGGAACTCATGAGACTAATGAAGCAAGAGGAAAGGGTAATCCAGTCTCACGGGGAATCTACCGAAGTGATTAACTTGGGTACAGCTGAGAACAAGAAAGAGGTCAAAGTGGGAACAGCCATGAATGACGAAGATCGCATGAAGTTGGTACAGCTGTTGCATGACTACGTTGATGTGTTTGCGCGGTCCTACCAAGATATGCCTGGGTTGGACACTGATATTGTGGTACACAAGCTGCCGGTCAAACCTGAATGCCCGCCCGTAAAGCAGAAATTGAGGAGGATGAAGCTTGAGATGTCCCTCAAAATCATAGACGAAGTAAAGAAGCAATTTGATGCAGGATTCCTAGCAGTGGCCAAATACCCACAGTGGGTTTCCAATATTGTCCCAGTTCCTAAGAAGGACGGGAAGGTTAGAATGTGTGTTGACTACCGAGATCTGAATCGTGCTAGTCCCAAAGACGACTTCCCACTGCCACATATTGATGTCTTGGTGGATAGCACTGCACAACACTCGTTATTCTCCTTCATTGATGGATATTCGGGATATAACCAGATCAAGATGGACCCCGAAGACATGGAAAAGACAACTTTCATCACTCTCTGGGGTACTTTCTATTATAAAGTCATGCCATTCGGGTTGAAGAATGCTGGCGCAACCTACCAGAGGGCCATGGTCACCTTGTTCCACGATATGATGCATAAGGAGATTGAGGTCAATGTTGATGACATGATCGCAAAATCCAAAACTGACAAAGAGCACATTGTCAACTTGCAAAAACTCTTCGATCGGTTGAGGAAGTACAAGCTCAAGTTGAACCCTGCCAAGTGCACATTCGGGGTGAGATCAGGGAAGTTGCTAGACTTCATTGTTAGTCAGAAGGGGATTGAGGTGGATCCAGACAAAGTGAAAGCCATCCTTGAAATGCCGGTGCCCAAAACAGAAAAAGAAGTCCGTGGCTTTCTGGTAAGGTTGAATTACATCTCCCGATTCATCTTCCAGCTGACGGCCACCTGCAAGCCAATCTTCAAGCTGCTCTGCAAGAATCAAGAACTGAAGTGGAATGATCAGTGCCAAGCTGCCTTTGAGAAGATCAAAGTCTACCTCCAGAATCCGCCAGTTTTGATGCCACCTGTGTCGGGCAGGCCCCTCATCATGTATCTCACGGTGCTAGATAATTCCATGGGCTGCGTGCTGGGGCAGCATGACGAATCTGGAAAGAAGGAACATGCCATCTATTATCTAAGTAAGAAGTTCACAGATTGCGAGACACGGTATTCTGTGCTTGAAAAGACATGTTGTGCTCTGGTATGGGCTGCTCACCACCTGAGGCAATATATGTTGAGCCACACAACTTGGTTGGTATCTAAAGTAGACCCGATCAAGTACATATTTGAGAAGCCAGCTCTCACAGGACGGATTGCCCGTTGGCAGATGCAGTTGTCTGAATATGATATCCTGTATGTCACGCAGAAGGCAGTTAAGGGTAATGCACTCGCAGAGTACCTGGCTTGTCAGCCCATTCCAGACTACCAGCCGATGCAGCATGATTTCCCTGATGAAGACATCATGGCATTGTTCGACGAGGGGAAGTCCCAAGAAAACGAAAGGTGGAGGATGATCTTTGACGGTGCATCCAATATTTGGGGGCATGGGGCAGGTGCCATGCTGATATCTCCTGATAACCGCTTCATTCCTGTCACTGCGAGGCTGAGCTTCTATGTCACAAACAATATAGCAGAGTATGAAGCATGCATCTTGGGCATTCAGGCAGCCTTAGAATGGAAAGTCAAAAGGCTAGATGTGTATGGTGATTCCGCCCTGGTAATTCATCAAGTAAGAGGCGATTGGGAGACTCGAGATCCCAAACTGATCCCATATTATGAATACGTTCAAGAGTTGGTGGAGTCTTTCGATGAAATCACCTTCAAACACATCCCTCGAGGTGAAAATCAGCTGGCCGATGCCTTAGCAACACTGTCATCAATGTTTAACATCAACTGTGATAAGACATTGACTCACATCAGAATCCAGCATCGGGATTTGCCTGCACATCATTACTGCACCGCAATAGACGAAGAGCCTGACGACAAGCCTTGGTATCATGACATCAAGCAATACATCATTAACAGAGAGTATCCACCAGGGGCATCAGAAAATGACAAAAGAACTCTCAGAAGACTGTCAAGAAATTTCTTCCTGAGCGGTGAGGTCCTCTATAAAAGAAATTATGACATGGTTCTCCTGAGGTGTGTTGCCAAGGAGGAGGCTGAAAAGATCATGAAGGAGGTACATGAAGGCTCCTTTGGAACCCATTCCGGCGGGCATACCATGGCTAGACAGATTTTAAGGGCGGGCTATTACTGGTTGCAGATGGAGGGTGACTGCTATAGTTTTGTCAGAAGATGCCACAAGTGTCAAATCTACGCTGATCACATTCACGTACCGCCTGCCAAACTTAATGTTCTGACTGCATCATGGCCGTTCTCGATGTGGGGAATGGATGTCATAGGTCCAATTGAGCCGAAAGCATCAAATGGGCATCGCTTCATCTTGGTTGCGATCGACTACTTCACAAAATGGGTTGAGGCTGCCTCATATTCAAGTATAACCAGCGCAGTGGTTGTAAAATTCATCAAGAGGGATCTGATTTGTCGCTATGGTCTTCCCAACAAGATCATCACTGATAACGGCAGTAACCTGAACAGCAGAATGATGAAGGACCTGTGCAAGGAATTCAGGATCCAACATCATAATTCTTCCCCCTACCGTCCTAAGATGAATGGGGCAGTTGAGGCGGCTAACAAGAACATCAAGCGGATAGTGCAGAAGATGGTGGTAACATACAAGGACTGGCATGAGATGCTTCCCTTTGCTCTGCATGGCTACCGTACTTCAGTGCGTACATCAACTGGGGCAACCCCTTTTTCCTTGGTATATGGGTCAGAAGCAGTCCTGCCCATTGAAGTTGAAATACCCTCCCTGCGGGTACTGATGGAAACAAAACTTGAAGAAGCTGAGTGGATACAGGCCCGGTTGGATCAGCTAAACCTGATTGAGGAGAAAAGGATTGCAGGCTTATGCCACGGTCAGTTATACCAGCAGAGGATGAGAACAGCTTTTGATAAGAAAGTCAGACCTCGTGAATTCAAGAAAGGCGATCTGGTGCTGAAGAAGATCCTGCCTATTCAGACTGATCCCCGAGGAAAGTGGACACCCAGCTATGATGGTCCCTATGTTGTCAAGAAAGCCTTTTCTGGAGGGGCGCTGTTACTCACAGACATGGATGGCGAGGATCTCCGGAATCCGGTCAATTCTGATCAAGTGAAGAAGTATTATGCCTGAAAGTTATAGACAAAAAAAGAGAAAGATAAGCCAAGTAAGAATCAGCTCGCTAGGTTGAAAACCCGAAAGGGCGGCCTAGGCAAAATCAGAGCGACCCGGTGGATTGAAAACCCGAAAGGGCGATCCAGGCAAAAATTAGGGTCAGAAAACTTGGGCGTGGAAAGTTAAACAAAGGCATACAACCTTCCCCGAGGCTTGAATGAGGGAATGATCAAGGTCAAGGACACAGATGTTGGCACTGCTCCACAGAGACGGACAGTCAGAAATTAGCTTTTCTCTTTTTTCGTGTCTTTTTGTAGTTTAAACTTTCAAATGTATTGAACAGTCGTCGTAACATTCTGTACGATTGGCTTCTACATCAATAAAGCTCAACTTTTTCCTACCGGTTTGTTATTTTCCGCTTCTCTGCTCAAG
Organism: Astragalus glycyphyllos; assembly: GCA_963573325.1. Classification (NCBI taxonomy): domain Eukaryota; kingdom Viridiplantae; phylum Streptophyta; class Magnoliopsida; order Fabales; family Fabaceae; genus Astragalus; species Astragalus glycyphyllos. The sequence goes on from OY754309.1 coordinate 34,011,234, forward strand.
ATAAACGTTTTATGATGATGGTAATACTGAGTTGCAAAACATGTGCATACATCATAGAGCATTATAAATCATTGCGAAACCCTTAAAAGTCACGGGAAATAAGCAATCTCCCAAAGAAAGTTAATCTTGCAAGGAAAGTTGCACTCATAAGTCATTCCAGAAGGCAAACCATAAAGCAAACTTGCACTCGGCTCATGGGTCCCGTAAATCAGTTCCTCAGTCTCGTGCCAGGAGTGTCGGGGGTCGGTTGAACCAGCAAAAGAATAAGCCTTTTATTAAAAAAAAGAAGAGCACAAAAAAGCAAATGATCAGAGAAAAAAAAAAGCTGATCAGGCAAAAAGAAGAAAAAACAAATGATCAGAAAACAGAAAGCTAATCAAAAGAAGAATTAAAAGATGAAAGAAAAAAAAACAATCAAAGCTGAAAGAAAAGCATTCCCCAGCATTCATCATTCACCCAAAATCATCGCATCGCACGCATTCGCATAACAGGCCTTTGCATAACATGCATTCATTCCATGCACCATGCATTGCATCTGCTAACATGTGCAGGTACCGCCAACCTGAGAAACCTGAAGAAAAGTCCTGCGTCCAGAGCAGGCACCCCTGGATCGATGTGAAAGCATTGACCCTGAAGAAGATGAATTGGATTTCCGAATCCCCCTTTGGACCCACGTGTCCCCCAGAAAGACTGACTTCAACTTGTATTCGAGCTACAGGTAAGTCCCTCTGATCTCAATAGGTCCAGTCGAAAAGGATAGCCGTGTTGGTCTAAAACATGGCGCAGTCCTAGGGAAATATCGAGATCTAGACTTGATATAGTACCCTTCCCCTGGTCGCTCCAAAGACCACCTCTTTTGAGCCCGCGCGCTCCCAGGCCCAAGTGCAAACTCGGATCGTTCGCGATTCGTTAAAAGGCTTTAGGCAGCCTCCTTCGCCGGCTCAATGTGAGTCAGTACCCCTTTTATTGCTTTCTTTATTTTCTGCTTTCTGTCAGCTTATTGAGGGTTGGCGCTCATAGGAAAAACAAAAAAAAATATCATGTCATCGCATCTGCATCAGAAAAAACAAAAAAAATAGAAATGGAAAAAGGAAAATTCGGGTTTCTTTAGGTAGACAAAATTGGTATAATTTCTGAATTCTTTATCTTTATTTTGCCTCGAAATATGTTTCGGCCAATTCATATTCCTTGTTAAAATCCAGATAAAGAGGGGCAGCTGTCATACCCTAATTTTGTCCGGCTTGGAACAAAACCTTAATTTTCCACAAAAAAACAATAAATTATGAAGTGAAGCATCATTCTGAAGGATGTGAAGAACTATGAGCATGCATTTTTGGGTTCTAAAAGTCATTTCAGCGCTTTTAAAATCATTTTTAGGATTGGAATGCCTTGTGGAGCAAAATTAGGGTTTTTTGGGCAAAAGGGGTATTTTGGTCATTTCCAAAATTAAGCGATTTCTCACCAAAAATCATTGTTCAATCTCAGAGGAATTTATTTGGATCTAGATGATTTGGGTTATGAATTTTTGTGCGCATGCATGCATGATTTTTGGCATAAAATTCAAATTTTAAGCAAAAGGGCAAAATGGGAATTTCCATCAAGGTGAGGTCTCAAATCAATTTTGGGAATGGTGATATCATGGAATTTTGGGCCCAATCATTGATTCCTAGGATATGGCCCAAAGTGGCATGATTTTTATGGAATTATCTAGAAAAGAATAATCAAAAATGGTGAAAATAAGGAAGTGTCCCCAATAAGACAAAATGTACTATTTTTCTTGACAAGCTTGCAAAACTTGGGCACCAAGGCCTCATTTGCTCCGAATTTTCCAGCTCATTTTCACCTCATTTTGTGTTTCCTCATGCCCTTGATCCATGTGAGTTGTATTCCTAGCCATTGATTAAAATTCTAGATCAAATCCTAGGCTACAACTTTGTGTAGAATGACCTAGGTGCCCTCAACAATTTTTGTGCAACAAAAACTCATAATTTTTGTGTATGACCAGCTATTCCTCACTCATTTGTGTTTTCTCCTTGTCCCTAATCCATGTGCATTGCAATCTTGGCCTTTGATTCAAATTCTAGCTCAAATCTCAATGGTTTGCAAAAGCACAATGTCCTATATACCCTTAATTTTGCACCTCATATAAAACCCAAAATAAGAGACCATGAGGAGGACACTCATTTTTTTACCCTAGCACCCAAATCTCTCCTCTCTTTCTCTCATTCCTTCGAAGCAACCAGCCACCATACCCATATTCTTTTCTTCAAAATTCTTCCAAAAAATCAACCATCAAACCTTGTTTATTCTTCATCCTTTCAATAAATCTACTTCTAAACTTGCATAATCATCAAAGTTTCATCAAAAACCATCAAGAATCAAGCATTTGCGAAAGGTTCAAGAGGTTCTTGTTGGTGTTCTTCAAGTGTTCTTGCTTCTATTCTCTTTCCTTCTTCATTTTCTAGCTAGATCTAGAGGTAAGCTCACTAACCCTTGCATTTTCTTTAATTTTCATCATGTAATCTCTCTTCTATTCCTCTTTCCTTCTTGAAAGAAGCTTTGAGGACTCATTTCAAACATTATTGGACAAGGACATTGGGAGCCTTGGGTGTTTGAGATGAGTCCTTGGCCTTGAAGGAAAGATTCTTGTGTTTTCTCATCATTCATTGCATTTCTACCTCATTTGCATGATTTTGGTGAAATAAAACCTTGTTTTCCTACCTATTTTGCTTCGGCCATAGCATGGATTTTAGGGTTCTTGTGTTCATTTTGTTCATTTCATGATTTTAAGTTGAATTTTGGCTTGATTTTGGTGTTGGGTGCCTCGGGTTGTTGCTTCAAAACCTAGGGTTTTTGTTGCCTTTTTACTTCTTTGATTTTGTGAAGAATAAAATACATGATATGCTTGATGCTTACCTTAGAACATGGCATGATGATCTAGGGTTTAGTCTTGTGAATTGTTTCATGTATTAATTGTGAATTTTAGCATGAAATTTGATGGTGATTTGTGCTTAGCATTGCTTCGGCCTTAGGCCACTTTTGTGCATATTTTGTGCTTGAAAACGTGTTGTTTTGATCTTGTGTGAATAAATGCAATTGTGCAATTGTGTTTTTACCCTTTTACCTTTTTACTTTACCATCTCATTAAATAATTACCATTTACCTCATGCATTTTTACTCTACCATTTCATTAACTTCTCACTCAAACTTTTTACCACTTGTAAATTTGCATAAAAAAAAATCCCAAAACATTTCAATCATTTGCATTTTAAACTTTTACTACTTCTCATTTAAAACCCCAAAACATTTTTACCACTTCTTACTCAAAACGTTTTCAAACTTTGCATTTCACTTATTTGCATCATCTATGCGACACCTTGCATGCTTGCACTCACATTCACTCATACTTGTATACCATGCATAATAAATGCTCATGCATTCTTGTATGCTCATGCATTCTCTTGTATACTTATTCATGCATTCTCTTGTATGCTCATGCATTCACATGCTTGCTTAATCATGTATCATCGCTCACATGTTCATTCATTAAACCTAGAATACTCTATGCCTATGATCAGTTGTGTTCACTTGTTCTTGATGCCATTTGAATGACTTGATTTAATTGTGTGCCCTTCCTTCCACTAGTATGTATTCTTAATGAAGACGTAAGCCTACTTTTCCGGTGGTAGCATAGAGTCATTAAGGTATATGCACCCCTTTGAGATTGTTGCCCGTCCCGTAGCAATTCTCACACACACACACACAATTGTCTTGAGAGCTTTGTCTTGCATCCTTAATAATTGGATCTCTTGATTATATTGGCATGCTTAATCTTGGTTAATAATCAACATGTTTATGATTGCTTGATTGGTGAGTATGTTTGAATCTTGTTCACTCATGGTTGCATTTGGTTATGGACTTGGAATTGATTGAATAATGTTCTACTTGTTTTCCAAAACCCATTTTCTAAACTCATTTTCAAGCGCTCCTTGCTTTGCGAAAACATTTTCTTCCTCCATTAAATAAAACAAATTGTCATTGATTATCACTCGCGCTGTTGCCGTTTGGATCGTTAATGATGATTGTATTTTCAAAAAAAAGAGTTAGTAGTGAGGCCATTCTAACCGTTGTTGTTCGGTCTTCACAAACGCTCACCCAATTGCGAAAAACTCTTAAGCCGTTTTCAGACGCAAAAGCCGAGAACTACGTAGCTTTGATCCCTCAACCCGGTGAGGGTACGTAGGAGCGGGTCCGTCCCGTCAAGCACCCTTTTAAAAAAAATCTTTGTTTTGTTTCCACTTTTCATAGATAACAAAAATATTCCTGTCTTCCGTTTTCAATAAAACGATTTTTCAAATAAAAAAAAAGAAAAGAAAAGAAAAGAAAAGAAAAGAAAAGAAGTAGAACAAATCGCTTTCAACTCAAACCTTTGTCAAACCACACATCGAGTTAATGGTTCCCTTTCAGTAGAAAGGACGTATGGGATGCTAATACCTTCCCCATGCGTAACCGACCCCCGAACCTACATCTCTGATTTCGAAAGACCACTCGCTTTTCCAAAAAAAGGGTTTTTCCGATGTTTTCCCAAATAAATATTGGTGGCGGCTCTACTATTTTTCACGTTGCAAAACGAGAAGTCCCAAACCAGATTTTTCGGGCGCAACAAGCATCAATAAGTGTTTTGCTAGCATAATAAATAGAATGAAAGACTTTTCCATACCTTTGGCCACGGACAGCACCTATGGCATAATCACTAGCATCACACATGAGCTCAAAAGACTTGCTCCAATCAGGAGTTACTATCACTGGAGCCGTAACTAGAGCATTCTGCAGTTTCTGGAATGCTGCAGCAGATGATTCATCAAATACAAATGGATTGTCATGCTGCAGCAATTGACATAGTGGCTTTGAAATTTTGGAGAAGTCCTTAATGAATCTTCTATAGAAACCAGCATGTCCCAGGAAACTTCTAACACCCTTGACATTTGTTGGAGGATGCATCTTCTCAATTACCTCAACCTTGGCCTTGTCAACCTCAATTCCCTTGTTTGAAATCTTGTGTCCCAACACAATACCCTCTTGGACCATGAAGTGGCATTTCTCCCAATTCAAGACCAAGTTGGTTTCTTCACATCTATCCAGAATCTCTTCTAAGTTATCAAGGCATAATTGGAATGTTTCCCCAAAGACAGAAAAATCATCCATAAACACCTCCATAGATTTTTCAATGAATTCAGAAAAGATTGACATCATACACCTTTGAAATGTTGTTGGGGCATTACACAACCCAAATGGCATTCTCCTAAAAGCAAAAGTACCATAAGCACAAGTGAAAGTAGTCTTTTGTTGATCTTCAAGTACTATGGCTATTTGATTATAACCAGAGTATCCATCCAAGAAGCAATAAAACTCCTTGCTAGCTAGTCTATCAAGCATTTGGTCTATGAAAGGTAGAGGGAAATGATCTTTTCTTGTAGCCTTGTTGAGTTTTCTATAATCCATGAAAATCCTCCACCCAGTTACTGTTCTTGTAGGAATTAGCTTATTCTTCTCATTAGCTACCACTGTGACCCCTCCTTTCTTTGGAACACATTGCACAAGGCTCACCCATGCACTGTTTGATATAGGATACACAATGCTAGCATCAAGCCACTTTATAATTTCCTTTTTCACAAATTCCTTCATGATGGGATTTAGTCTCCTCTGCCCTTCAATGCTATTCTTAGCATTTTCATCAAGAATGATCCTATGCATGCAGATGGTAGGACTAATCCCCTTTATATCAGCCATTTGCCACCCCAATTGCCTTCTTATGCCTCTTTAGGGTAGTAATGAGATCATGCTCTTGACTTTTGGATAGGTCAGAAGCAATTATCACAGGCAATGTATCATTTTCCCCTAAATAGGCATATTTCAGGTGCTTGGGAAACTATTTGAGTTCAAGCACAGGAGGTTTTTCAATAGAAGGCACATTCTGTTTGAGATTGGAATCCTCTAGATCAAGGGATTCATATTGCCTACTCCATAGCTCTTTCACCTCAGCCTCCTTGTGCACAATACCTTCTTTCACAAGTTCACTTTTATCAATTTCAGCAAGAGTCTTCACCAAATAATCATTCTGCTTGTGGAAGTGTTTCTGAACCAAAGAATCAAGAGACATCACAAAGGAACACTCCTCAGTTCCTTGATCAGGAAACTTGAGAGCATTCATCACATTGAACTTGATTTCTTGATCATTGACTCTCATAGTCAATTCTCCTTTATGCACATCAATTAGAGTCTTTCCAGTAGCCAAGAAAGGTCTTCCAAGAATTATAGGCACTTCCTTATCTGCATCAAAATCTAAAATCACAAAGTCAGCAGGAAATACAAATTTATCTACCTTTATCAAGACATCTTCAATGATTCCTTCTGGGTATGCAATGGATCTATCTGCAAGTTGAAGAGTAACAGTTGTAGGTTTGGCAACACCTATACCCAACTGAGTGAACACAGACTTAGGCATCAAATTGATGCTTGCACCTAAGTCACAAAGAGCTCTACCAGTATAGGTTTCACCAATTGAACATGGAATAGTGAAACTGCCTGGATCCTTCAACTTGCTTGGAAGCTTGCTTTGCATGATCATACTACACTTTTCTGACATAGCTACTGTTTCAAATTCTCCCAGTCTCTTCCTCTTGGATAGCACATCCTTCATGAACATTGCATAGTTGGGCATTTGTTGAAGTGCTTCAACCAAAGGAACATTGATGTGAAGTTGTTTTAGCACCTCTAGAAATTTGCCAAATTGTTTGTCTTGTTGTGCCTTCTTCAACCTTTGAGGAAAAGGTGGAGATGGAACAGGTTGTTCAGCAACTGGTGATGGAACTGGTGCCATCAGATGCTGCAGCATCAACTGTGACAGCATCAGATGCTGCAGCATCAACTGTGACAGCATCTGTTGCCTTCTTTTTCTCATTTTTCTGATTTTTTTGATTTTTGTTGGTGCCATCACTAGGATCAGTAGATGGTCCATTCAAGTCCTTCCCACTCCTTAGAGATATAGCCTTGACTTGTTCCTTCTCCTTAGAAGATGATGGTTCAGTAGTGGATGGTAATAATCCACTAGGTCTTTGGGTAAGAGCAGTGGCTATTTGACCAATTTGATTCTCCAAGTTCTTGATTGCAGCCCCTTGAGTTTGATACTGAGTTTTTGTTTCATTCATGAAGGCCTTGAGCATGGTCTCCATAGAGTTTTCAACTACTGGTGCTGCTGCCTTGGGTTGAGCAGGGAATCCTGGTGGTGTTGCAGGAGCTGTAGCAGGTGTTGCATTGTTGCTCCATTTGAAATTAGGATGGTTCTTCCACCCAGGATTGTAGGTACGAGAATATGGATTATTGTTCTTGTCATATCCCACATAGTTGACTGAAATAGGGTTTGCAGGGCATTCTTCATACAAATGGCCTCCTCCACAGTACACACAACTAGTAGAACCCACTGGTACTTGTTCAATTGCTGCTACTTTAGTCTCTGGTACAGATTCAGTTGCTGCAGCAGGTGTTGCAGCAGGTGTTGCACTCATATTTTTGATCATGTTGGACAAGGATGCAACCTGAGCAGATAAAGCAGTAACTTCACTCACTTCACCCATACCAGCAACTTTCTTCTAAGCACTAACCCTGGCTGTTGGCCATTGATAACTGTTTGCAGCAATAGTTTCAATTAGATCATAAGCATCTTGGTAAGAGCCATTCAGCAAGACTCCTCCAGAAGAAGCATCAAGCATCAGTCTAGTTTGAGGTTCCAAACCATTATACAAAGTTTTCATTTGAACAACCACAGGCAACCCATTATGTGGACATTTTCTTAACAATTCTTTGAATCTTTCCCATGCTTCAAACAAAGTTTCAAATTCAGTTTGTCTAAAAGATGTAATTTCAATTCTCATCCTGGCATTCTTGATAGGTGGAAAGTATTTTGTCATAAATTTCTCAGCCATCTCATTCCAAGTGGTGATAGAGTTAGGTTCCAAGGAATTTAACCAAACCTTAGCTCTATCCTTCAAGGAATAAGGGAAACGTTTAAGTTTAAAAGCATCATCACTTACACCAGGGAGAATGAAATTACTACAAACTTCTATAAATTGTTTTAAATGCAAATGTGGGTCCTCAGTAAGTCTTCCACCAAATTGCCCTATTGTTTGAAGCATATGAAACATCATAGGCTTAAATTCAAAATGAGTTGTGGCAAGTTCATGCCTTACTATGCTAGTTTGCATAGTATGAGGGTCAAAAATTGCATAATCCCTCATAGGTCTGTCCCTGTCATTAGCCATGCCTATGACTGTTTTATTCAAAACTTGTCTCACATGTTCAGGTTGCTCAGTGGCAACTATAGTATGTCTGTCAGAACCATGGTTGCTAGGAGGTGGTGTTCCCCCTTGATTAGAAGGTGGTGGTGTAGCCATATTGACAGCTCTGCCCAATGAAATAAGTCCTGAGTGATCTTGATCCCTTCTCAAAGCCCTAAACAATCTTTCTATTTCAGGATGAAGTTGAAATTCTGGTGAACTACGCCTGTGCATATGCTGCAGCAACAGTTGCTGTAGCAATTCTAATACTGAACAAACAGAAACAGAGAACCAAAATTAGCAACAAAAATCACTAGTTTGCCAATTAATTAAACAATGCTTAAGCTATTTAATCCCCGGCAACGGCGCCAAAAACTTGTTGCGTAAAAACGTGATAGTGCAAGTATACACTGTCAACAAGTAATAAAGTGAAAGTAAAGTTCGTTCCCACGAGGATTAGCACTTAAATAAAGCTTAATTTAATCAACAAATTAGTGATGGTAAAAATAAAGTAAATGACACAAATATTTGGTAACATGCAAAATAATAAAAGGGTATCAGGGTAATAAGATCAGATGATGGGAACAAGTTGAGATGCATTAACTTTCAGTAATTTCATTAAAGTGCACAAAATGTTATGTTAAGTGCGGCAGCACTCGGTGCTGCCGCAATTGCGTGTTTTCTCAAATACTAGACACTAGGTTTTTTTCCTACTAGTTTATCTCTAGACCAGAAAGGAGTATTGTCCTAGGCTGCTGAAGCACCCGCAGTGTTCACCTCATGGCTTATGCCTCCCCTATCTCTAGGGTTAAGACAAGGAACAACAATATCTCTATTATGCAACATACCATGTTATCTTGTGGGGTAAATTTACCAACCATCTCTGTGAATATAAATGCTACTTAGATTAGACGGCCAATCCTAATCTAAGATGGAAATATTAAAAGCACACAAGATAAAGTACTCAACACTTAAACATAAACATTAATAACACAATAAATTCATTACATTCAGTTTTGCATCCCAACTACAAGAGTTTAGCTCATGTTGAGCTTTGACAACAAAGAAAATAACTTAAACATTAACATAAATGAACAAGTCATGATAATCTCAAGGAGAGAGTTTACACTACAATCTTTGAACGTGAGAATAGCTCCAATGAAGATCAAAGGAATAAACTCCAGCTCTCCAACGTACTTTTTCCAAGAGATGAAGCTTCAGTGTTGCTGCAGCAATCAAAATCCAGCAATTGATCTTTTGGGTGACTTGGAGAAGGCACGAAGCTTGAGGCTATCTCTATACCTCAAATTCGGCTTAACCTAATTCTGGGAATGTGGTCCTTTATATAGAGGAGGCTAGGAATGAGAGGCAACCCTAATTTGGGAGGCGCCTTTTGTCCTTTAATGAGGGCAAAAGGTCCTTTTTGCCCAAATCCCTAGGTTATCAGCGAATATTACATGATTGGCACGCACACCCACGCCTGATGATCACTAACAGTTGTCCTTTCCTCAATTTCCGTGTTTCTTATTTCTTTCTCTCTCATGTTGTGTAATTTGGCATTGCCGCCACAATAAGTGCTGCAGCAATTAAACAAACACATTAAACCACAATTGGGCACCAAAGTGCCAATTATAACAAATTCAAGCTTACACCTTAAGCTACTATAAACTAACATATTTACAACATTCATCACTATATTGCTTGAGAATTAACAATGATTTAAGCTTGAAATAAGAGGTAATAACAATCATATTTGATTGCTATCAGCTGCACAAGGAGAATAACAATCATATTTGAATGTCGCTAATCTATGTAAGCAGTCCACCTAGCTAGGCACACTGGCCATGTCACCAAATGCCAACATGATTAAAATGTGAAGCTCACCTCTAAAATCATTTCAAAGGACTAAATTGAGTACTTTTATAAATTGCAAGGGCTATTTTAAAAGAACATTTTGCGGGACTAAAGTGGATATATTAATTGTATTTGTTGAGACCGAAGTGATATTTAAGCCTACTTTATATTTACTTGATATATTAAGGGCATAGAATCTAGGTGAAGGTAGAGATTGATAAATAAACAAAGTTAGTGAGATAGTAATAGTAGAGTTAGTTTAAATAAGGTAATAAAAGACTTTAAAGTGTATAAATGAAATTTATTAGAACCAAAGAAACAAATAGAGATAGTTCACTCTAAGATGTATTTAAATATATTGGTAGCCATTAAAACTTGAGTAAGCAAAAAGCAGAAGGAACTTTAAAATATTGAAAAGTATAAGAAAAACTTAAGGCTTAAATACACTTTTGGTTCCACTATTTTACTCATTGTGCAATTTTGATCCCTCTCTTTTTTTGGGGCAATTTTGGTCCCCCTATTTTACTCAATGTGCAATTTTGATACCCCTATTTTATTTTGGGCAATTTTGGTCCCCCTGTTTTACAAATTTCTACAATGTTGACCAAATTAGAATTTCAAACTCTAAGATATTGATGTGTTAATATTTTAATTGACATGACAATTGACTAAGTCTTGTAGGCACGCCGCTTCATTTATTCTATTAAAAAATTACTTTACTTTTATAAAATATTTATTTCAAATAATTGAACAATTTTTATCTGACTAATAAAATATAAAAATTATTTTAATTATAAGATAATTATTTCATCTCCGATTGCAACCTCCCCGACGACACCTCCTTCCTTGGCCTCACTGTTGATTCCTCTCGAAACATTTATCTCACTTTTAAAATATAAAAATTATTTAATTGTTTTAAATAAATATTTTATAAAACTAAAGTAAATGTTTTTTAAGAAAAAAATGAAGTGGCATGTCTATAAGGCTTATTCAATTGCAATGTCAATTAACAATCAGCATCTTAGAGTTTGAAATTCCAATGTGGTCAACACTGCAGAATTTTGTAAAATAGGGGGACCAAAATTGCCCAAAAAAATAGGGGGATCAAATTTGCACATTAAGTAAAATAGGGGGACAAAAATTGCTAAAAAAATAGGGGATCAAAATTACACATTGAGTGAAATAGGGGGACCAAATGTGCATTTAAGCCAAAACTTAAGCGAAACACATTATCAAATTATACTACAAATAGGGGTTAGTAATTGATTCAATTTTGTATCTCTTATCTAAAATACTAATGTAACATTATGTTTACTTGAAACACTTTATTTTCGTAGAAGGACATAGTACTATGATCATATTGTTTGCCAATGTTAAATATATCGATTATGGTGGAGTAATTCAAGAATTATAGACGGTTGTGGATTCATGATTTAAAAGTTCGATGGACATTTGGTTTAATATTTGTGATGAGATATTTTTATAACTATGAGTTTATGATATCATTATTTTAAAACGTTTTGGGGTAAAACTTTATCAAAACATTACATGCTAACAACAGTATGTATTAGTCTTGGTTCACCATGATCTATCTACTAGGCGGGGAGCCTACCCTCATATTCTCAGGCGGGAAGCCTACATTTGCTATTTCTTGCGCGGGGAGCCTACTTTTACTATTTCTAGCGCGGGGAGCCTACTTTTATTATTTCTAGACAGGGAGCCTACTTTTGATATTGCAGGCGGGAGCCTATTTCAATTATGTGTAAGCCTGCTTTTAAAAGAGGAAAAAGGTACAAAAGGAGATACAAGTTTTCCCAGGTCCATTCAGAGAAAAGATCCAAATAAATAATGAAAATTCCATGTTTTTTTGCCTATTTTGTAGTTTTCATAATTGTGCTTTTTGTGGTAGGTGCCTCCTTTCTTCATGACTCTTTCTTCTTTTCCTCAAGACCAGTACACATTTGGAGGAGACATATTGAAGATGGACCAAGACAATGGAAAAAGAACGAGTTAGTTCTGGTTTCATACCACTGGCTCGTACCGAAGTAGTGGCCTCACCATTACCTTGATGGCAAACGAAGGACAACAATTCCATGTATTATATAACATCGTAGGACTCCCTTTGTAGTATAAATAGTGCATGTTACTGTTGGGTTAAGGATCTTAAGTTCTATTTACTAAGGAGGTCTCCCTTAGTAAGGTTATATCCTTAATGGTTGTACCACCCCCATTTTGTATACCAGAACCTTGGTGCCCACTGTAGGGCCACCTATAAAAACTTCCTTCCCAACGGCTTAACAAGCACAGAGCTGATGGTTAATCAAATAAAATAGGGAGCAGGGACTGGGTAACGCTCGAGGGGTCAAACAAAATCCTATTGGAACTTCCCCCCATATTCTCTTTTAAGGCAAACAACAGTCAAGCAGAGTATGAAGCCCTCATCGCAGGGATGAATCTTGGGGAGAAGTTAGGAGTAAAGATACTACAAGTTCAAAGTGACTACCAATTAGTGGTCGATCAAGTACAAGGCGAATTCCAAACCCTATACTCGCAGCTAACAAAGTACTGCGACAAGGTAAAATCTCTCTTGTCAAAATTCAATTCTTTTGATCTAATGTACATACCTAGGGACCAAAACGCCTGGGTTGACATACTATCTGAGTTGGTGAGCACCAAGAAGCCGGGACATAACCAATCGGTGATTTAGGAAATGTTGGCACAACCCAACGTTGAGGCCACTACAATCTTGAGCCTGTCATAGGCAAAGCCCAACCTTTGGATGAAGGAGTTATTCGACTATCTGTAACATGGACAACTCCCCACCGACCAAGATGTCACAACTAGAATCAAAAAATCTTCACTCTGATACTTGATGCTCGATGGCTGACTATATAAAAGAGGATTCTCTGCACCAATATTGAGATGCCTCATGAAGTAGGAAGTTGAATACATCCTCAACGAGATTCAAGAAGGGTTCTGTGTAAGCCACATAGGAGGACGGTCATTGGCAGCTGAGGTCCTGCACGCTAGCCTAATGCGAATAAAGACGATATAAAATATGTGCGGCGATGCGACAAATGCCAATGCCTTGCTAATACTGAGGGCCCCACTCTCTGAGATTCACTCGATATTATCCCTGTGGTCGTTCTACATGTAGAGTGCATACATACTAGAACTGTTCCACCGACTCCCGGACAAGTTAAATTCCTGATTGAGTACAATGTCAGATGATCTAAAGTATCCAGCTAAATATCCATCACGACATGCTATAAAATATTTTGCATTCAATATTATTGGTTTCAAATTTTGGATAGTTGTTGTTTGAAAACAATATGTGCAAGTATACACAGTCGCAACAAGTAATAAAGAGTAAGTAGAGATCGTTCCCACGAGGATTGTTGAGTTCTTTTCTATATTTAGATTAGCAAGCAAGCTAGTGAGTAAATGCAAAGTAAAATAATAAGTTGTAGAACCCAATTTTATCACAAACAACAAGTAAAATAAATGATTAGTAGAAATCCAGAATGAGAGTAAGTTTTTTTTTATGAAAGAAAGGCCCGAAGGCCCAAGAAACAACACTAAGGAGGACTAGCTCCGACTAGCCCAATATTATCCAAGGCTAGCAGATTTACTAAAAAGTCAGGGGTAGAATTATAAATAACAGAAGCGCCACTAACAGTATGGCCTAATTTGGCTAATTTATCAGCCACACGATTATGGGATCTATCTACTTTCCTCCATCTTCTATTCAATTGTCCTTCACCCACCTCGAGAATCTCAACCACCATTCGTTGCATTTGCTCATCATCGTGATATCCACCCACCATTAACTCAAGGGCTTCAATTGCATCAGTTTCAATCACCAGATTCACGAAATTCTTCTGTCGAGCAATCCGTAAACCATGAAGAATTCCAACCAATTCTTGCAGCTTACGCGTGAAGGCGAAGATGAAGCCACCATTCTCGTCTCTAGCAACTCCACCACAACCTGCAATTCTTCCTTGGTCACACACAGATCCATCACTATTAATCTTCACATAATTAGGAGGAGGAGGGATCCATTTGTCTTCATCAGCAACTGCAAAAGAAACGATGTTGGAGCTGAGAGTAGCGGATCTTCTCATGCAATTCTGAATTCCTTCACAAAGATGCCTGATCTTCAAAACAGAAGCTTGAGTAGAGTAAATCTTTTGGGAGAAAATGAAATCATTTCTATTTCGCCATAAAAGATCGAAGGTAACACCGAAAAGCGTACACCAGCTAGTAGTAGATCCACGATTAACACCAGTACTAAGGTTAGATTTTAACCAATTTTTCTAGTTAGCATCACTGAAAAACTCTTGATTTCTAACCCTCAAATTACTCCAATTTGCAAGGGAAGCAGGACAATCTCTGAATCTGTGAAACAGGGTCTCTTCTTCAATTCTGCAAATAGGGCAGAGCGCATCAGCTGTCATGGTTCTTCTTCTTCTCTCAACATTTGTTAACACGGCTTCGTGAGCCAACTTCCAAAGAAAGGTGCGAATTCTTTCATTGCCTTTCCAATTCCAAACATCCTTGAAATTAAAATGAGGGGTATTAACAGCCCCACTAGATAGAGCTAAGTAGGCAGATTTGGTTGTGAAACTCCCATCAGGAGTAGCACCCCAAGAGAAACTATCATCATCCTGAAGAACAGATGGAGGAGGACAAGTGTTTAGCAATGCAATAACATTCTCAGGCAGAATGTTTTCAAATAATCCCCAGTTCCAATCACCACTATAGGTAGAGAAATGACTTATGGCCAGTTTAGAATCTTCCTCAGAAATAGGAATCAAGGCTTGAGAGGAAAGTTGGATGTCATTAGGAAGCCAAATGTCTTGCCAAAAAACGGATATCTTCACCATTCCCCAACTGCCAACAGAGTTTTGATAGAAAAGATTCCCAATTATTGACTATGCAAATTCATAATAATGGTCTAATGTTGTATCTGATACTGCAGCACTGGGTGCTGTCGCAATAGATATATTCTTTCAAATACTTCACACTAGAGTTTTCTTACAAGAGCTTATGTCTAAGCCCTAAATAAGTCCACCTTAGGCTGCTTAGGCACCCACAGTATTCACCCTATGAAATTTGCCCTCCTATGTCTAGGTTTTAAGCAAGGATTATCAAAGTGTCCTTTAATAACCACTATCCATATTATCCTTTGAGATCAATTTATAAACCATGTCTGAATCTATAAATGGTACTTATATTTAGGTGATCAAGTCTAAAATAAGTTTGGAAATAGTATCACACAAAGGATAAAAATGCTAAACATCAAATACATGCATTAAACACACTAAGACTTCATTACATAGATCAAAGCATCCCAACTAAGAGTACTTAGCTCATGATGAACAAACAACACAAGAAATACAACTCAAACATAAATGCTAAAGCCATAATACCGAAAATACAAGAAAGAAATATACTAAGAAGAGGTAGACTGAAGATTGGCTCCAAGAACAGTAGCATGGAGGTTCATATCAGCTCCCAAATCTACGAAAATCTTCAAGTAAGTCAGCTCGTGTATTGCTGCAGCATCACTCCCAGTACTGTTGTGCAGAATTTCTGCTTTTATTGTGAAAATGGAGCTTGGAACGAAAATGGAGAGAAAGACTATGTCTAAACCTTGCCTCATTTCTGAACCAGCCTCCAAAATGAGGAAGATGAACTCCCTTTTATAGTGCTAGGGTTTAGTGATCCAAGAAATATTATTTGGAGACTCTTTTTGTCATTATGTGTGCCTAGGAGTACAAGTGACCACATAGATGGAATATTCTTAACATAATAGTACTCATTCCCTGCTACAGCAATGAAATACACACATAAAAGCACAAAATGGGGCACCAATGTGTCAAATGACTCCAAACCAGAATCAAATCTTCTTTTACACTAAACCACATATTTTAACTAACTAAACACAATATTACTTTAGAACTCACAATAATTTAAGCTAAGAAAGCATAAATAACTCTTATAAATAAGAGTTATCAATAGTAGCATGGTAGAATGTAGGGGAGGACAAAATTCTGAGCGCGACCGCCACCCGAGTAATCCGACAGCAAAAAAAAGCTTTCGGGTGGGTCTTTTGGGGTTTCCGGTTTTTCGGGTGTATCAAATAGAGTAAACACGGTTTGAAGGGGTCGGTTTCGGTGTCAGGTATTATATCCGGTGGTCACCGGTGCTAACCGAATCTGCATACTATCCTCTAGTTTTCGCCTAAAGGGAAAAAGGCTCTTCAATTGTTTTTATATTCTCAATCACTTTGTTTCCCGTGCACCTCACATTTGCTTTTTAGTGCTTATTTCAAAAAGTCAGTTGTAGACTCATGGTACCTATTCTATTTATTATTATTGTTATATCCATTTATTTTAAAACATAATATTATATTGTTAAGTTTTTTGAAAGTTGTCTCGTTTCTCACCCACTCCGTCTTCTTCATTCTTACTTCCCACTTATTCATGTTTTCTTCCATGGTGCTAGCTTCAGATCTGCAGTTCTTCTTCATTATTTTTCTTTTTTCCCACAGTTGAAACCCACATCAACCGAACCGATGAACCCGACACCCGTTGGAACCGCCACCTGACGAGTCCGATGGTCCAAACGGTCGGAAGCGGACCAAATATTTCACTGCTCGGTTAATCTTGGATTGAGGTTTTTTGGCCTGGAACTGACCGAACCCGTCCGGTGTCCACCCCTAGTAGAATGGGTTCAAAACCCAAATTAATGTAACTTTTCTAAAGTTTTTACATCATGTGTTACTTGTAGTGTTGAGGGAAACATTAGAGACATGGATTCGTCATATGATGGAAAACTATAAAATATCATTAAGGTTAACTACTATGGTCACTACTATATCAATTTAAGATTACTCTATTCAAATGTAAATAGAACAATACCCTAATTTAAGATTACTCTGTGTACCTAGAAATGATATGCATTCAAATGAATAACAATCTTGCATCAGAGCACCTAAATTTGTGGTGGTAGAGCCCTAATTTCGGTCGGCACCTTGGCCACTTGTTTATGATATTTGTTTGATAGTGTTGTCAAACTCCCGTTCAGCCATAGATCGAATATTAGCTTGAACCTTTGATTCCTTGTTCTTCAAGCGATTTCGCTTAGGAAAGAACATTGTTCCTTAGCTGTGGATTCTCTAACTCCTCTATAGAGTTGTTAAGTTTGGTGAGAGGGACATGAAATTGGACTATCTATGGCTCAAACTAAAACACGTAAAGTAAAGAAAGTAAAAGACTGATAAAAATATAGAATTTGATTGATATAATGATGTTTTTACAACTGTACAAGTCTATAGATAGATAGATAGATAGATAGATAGATAGATAGATAGATAGATAGATAGATAGATAGATAGATAGATAGATAGATAGATAGACAAATAGATAGATAGATAGGGTCTCAGTTGGCCACGATCCTAGCCTACAGCTGACTACCATTGGATCGTCTAAGATCAAGTACAAAATTATGCAATACGCCCTAGATTCTAGGAACTCCACTAAAAAACCTCCACTCGCACGGAGAGCGAGGTCCAAATGATCTCGCTCCTATTTCCGCGGCTCCTATTCAAGCTTCTTTTGACCGTTTCAATGCTCAAAAGTGTCTAAGTGCGTTGAATAATTGCTCCTCACGCAACCTCTTCGCCTCTGCTGAATCTTACCTTAGCTATGCGTTTGTTCCTTCCTCGGCATCTTGCTCTTCAGCTGAATCATCCCGTGGCCTAGCCTTCCCTTGGCCGAGTTGCTGCTGCTTAGCAAGTATTACCATAGTTCTGGCATCCTAGCCCAAATTTGCTCCTCAAGTGCATTCTCCTAGGCTTTCTTGCCAATTCACCGTTCCTAGCTATTTCTTACCTTCCTCGGCAAGCTTCCTCCACCGATGTTCCTAGCTAGTTTTAACATAACATAGCTTCCCCATCATTGATGGCTTCTTTCTTTGGGAAGCCATTTGTCCAACACATATCACTCACCCCCTGTTACTATATTTCATCAAGGCTATCACCCTATGATAAGTGGTTGCTCTCACTAGAAACAAAAGGAAGATGAAGAGAATGAGATGAGTTTTGGCTCCAGTTGGCACACTGCTTTACCTTTTGTTCACTGTATGAGGGCCTCAGTCGTTCTTCCTTGGAGGGACCTGTACCTCGGCTAGATTCGTCCTCGGTCAACACCTTAGCATATTTTAGGTGTTAACAATTACCCCTTTTTGCGTTGTCATTTTTTTTAGCAAAAAAAGTTTAGATGAGTTGGGCTCCGGGGGTTCACCAGGGTCAGGGCAGGCCTCACAGCTCTTTGAGTGCTTACACAAATACTTACAGATCACCCACCAAAGAGGTCCTTACGCCGACAGCGGGAGTTGAACCCACATCCTTGCGGAGATCAACCAACCCCTTACCAATTGAGCCAACCATCATTGGCTTTTTGCGTTGTCATTTAGCCGAGGAGACAAGTAGCTTTGGCAACGCGAAAATGATCTGAAGAGTTTAGCATTATTGTAGTGGTTAGACGTGAAACTGATAACTTAGCGCCAATCATGTGATGAGGCGGCGTTTCACTCGCGCTTAATCATTACGCCTAGCAAAAGCAACTAAGCTAACATGTGAAGAAAAAAGAACGAAAAAGATGAGAAAAAGTGCAAAAAAAAAAAATATTGAAAAGATGAAGAAGCAACAGAAGAAGGAATAATTTATTAGGGATAAAATTGTAATAATTAATTAGGGTGTGTGATTCGATCACATACCCTCCAATTAGGATGGGAAGAAAAATGAGGGAATGTGGTGGAATAGGATGAAATCCATTCCAACACTTACCATTTCATTCCATTCTTTTTTTAAATATCCAAATAATTGAACCTTGTATCATTCCATTTCGGGTCCGTTTGATGAGCTTATTTTTGAGCTTATGAAAAATAACTTATGGAGATAAATAAGTTTTTATGTTGATTCACAAGTTCTCACTAACAAAAATTACATCTCCATAAGTTATTTTTCCATAAGCTTATGAATAATACATAAAAGTTTTTTTTGGATAAGTACACCAGAGGTCCTTTAATTTATTTAATTGTAACAAGTTGGTCCTTTAAGTTTTTTCCGTAGGGTCTTTAAGTTATTTGATTGTAACAAGTTTGTCCTTTAAGTTTTTTTTGTACCACTTAGGTGCTTTAAGTTATTCAATTGCAACAAGTTGGTTCCTTAAATTATTTAATTGTAACATTTAAAGGCCAAATATTTCAGCCCTAAATTGTTACAATTAAATAACTTACAGGACCTAAGTGGTACAAAAAAAACTTAAAGGACGAACTAGTTACAATAAAATAACTTAAAGGACCTAAGTAGTACGAAAAAAACTTAAATGACCAATTTGTTACAATTAAATAACTTAAAGGACCTCTGGTATAATTTGGCATTTTTCTGGTCAAAATAAAAGCTTATTTATTTACATAAATTGTTTTGCATAAGCTCAAAATAAACTCTATCCAATCGTTCCCTTTCATCCATTACCATTTACCACAAATCCAAAGATACCATTAGTCCATTAGTGACCAATGACGATTAAACAAAAAGAGAATAATATGAATGGATGATAGAATCATAGAGACCATGGGTAGGGTACACATCATCAATGGTAGAGAGATGTTGTCATTTCATCAATGGGATGGAGTAGTGTATCATCATCCTTTCGTGTATGTCTAGCGTCAACTAATATCCTTCAAGACCTACTATCCCATTCTTCTAGTTATTTGCCATTTTCCACTTCAACACTCACTAGAACAGCAACAACACCTATTTCTCTCATCGCGTAACGTTTCTCACTCCAATCTTATCACATTCACATTTCTCTTCTATTATTACACTGTTATTTTTCAATTTTAATTCATTTTCAGTGTAATCTACAGCAGAAGATTTTCAGCGATGGAAAATCCAAAAGCTTCTCAAGATAAAGAATTCCCATTAGGATTAGACGAAGCAACAGAGAATGAATATTCACTTCACTCTAACTTACTTCAACAATTCAACTCCATCAATTCCATCGACAAGGCATGGATTTTCAAATCCAACACTGGTAATTCAACTCTCAATTTTCAATTCCGATTCTGATTCTTCTTTGCTCAGTTAATTAGTGTTGTGTTTTTGCGGCGTTAGATTCACAGGGAGATGGATTGATGTTTTCTGTGAGTCAACCGAATCTTTTGGCTAATAAGAGACGGAAGTTCATTTTGTCGTCTACTGTTTCCAAACGGAGTGATGGTTCCGTTACGTTTCATTGGGCTCCGTTTCCTGTTGAGGTTACTGGAGTCTCTGTAATGGTTCCTTCGCCTTCGGGTTCTAAACTTTTGGTTGTTCGAAATCCTGAGAGTGAAGGTCCTTCACGGTTTGAAATCTGGAGCTCGTCTTATCTTGAAAGGGAATTTCTTATCCCCCAATCTAAGCACGGTTCAGTTTACACTGATGGATGGTAAATTATCGTTGCATTGCATCTCACTCTTGTCACATAAATTTTAATTTACAAATTTTTTACTGCTGCTATTTTTTTATAAACTTCCATATAATTACAAATGTGAAAATCGTCACATTAATTAGACAAATTATAACATTTTACTATGTATTTTATAACTATATAAATAATTTCAATATTTTGTTGTAGTATAAACATGCTTTAAGATTCGGAGCAAGTTCTCTGGTGCACAAGTAAAAATGGTATGTCCATCTTGCACATTTACTTGCACAAAAGTACTTATAAAGCTCTCAAAACTCCAATGACGACCGTTGATGTCGTCCCTTAGATGTAAAAGCTCAAGGAGCACAAAGAGGACTATCGTTTCTGCTTCTAAGAGATGATGTCGGTCGTCGTTAGAGTTTTGATCCATTTGTAGGTACTTGTGCATGGTGGGTATACACATTTTACTTGTGCATCGTAGAACTTGATTTCATGCTCGTGTCCTATAAGTTTTAAGTTAGCTGTGTCCCCATGTCCTTGGTGTATTGTTAGTGTCTTGTGTTTTCATGCTCTCTAACTGTTATTTCATTTTTCCATGTCAATCTGCTAATGTTTCTGGTATACTGTTGGTTGTTTTATTTTTTTCAAGTGTTTTACCATTTGTAAGTTGTAATAGTAAATAGTAATACTAAGGTAACAGGTACTCAACATTCATGCCATTGCCATGCATTAGAGTTCTAAATGTGGTTTCATGTTCTGTGATATTGTAGGTTTGAAGGAATCTCTTGGAACTCGGATGAAACTCATATAGCATATGTTGCTGAAGAGCCTTCCCCGGCAAAGCCCACATTCAATGATCTGGGCTATAAAAAAAGCGGTTCTGATGACAAGGATTGTAGTAGCTGGAAAAGTCAAGGGGATTGGGAGGAGGACTGGGGAGAAACATATGCGGGAAAGAGGCAGCCTGCGATTTTTGTCATAAATATCACTAGGTTTTGTGTAGAGTATATTCATTAAATAATAAAGGGTATGTTTATGAATAAGAAATCCTAATTATGATAGTGATTTTACAGTGGAGAGGTGCAAGCTGTCAAAGGAACTGACAAATCTTTGAGTGTTGGCCAAGTTGTGTGGGCTCCATCAAATGAAGGCTCCAGACAATATTTGGTTTTTGTTGGATGGTCCTTTAAGACAAGAAAACTTGGTATTAAGTACTGCTATAACAGGCCATGCGCATTATACACTGTTAAAGCACCTCACGATTCAAAAGCTAATGAAACTGAGATTGAGTAAGTCACTTCATTTAATTTCGCTAATGAAACTGAGATTGAGTAAGTCACTTCATATAATTTCTTTTAGGACGTGATTTTGTTTTGTTAAGTCTGGTTATGCTGAGCTGAATTATAAAGGTGTGATGATGCAGCTCAACTAAAGATGCTCAGGCGCTTCTCCTAACTCAAACCATAAGTAGTGCTTTCTTTCCACGGTTCAGGTAAGCTGTTACTCACTTTCCCAATGTACATCAGAGTCAGGATCATTTTAACTACGTTTGCTTTATATGTGGGAACAACAAACAACTTAATTTGAATTTTCTGTAGTTGTCCACTTTTGTATGCAAGGAAGTATTGTATGGGTTGATGATATGGTAAGATCGTAAGAAAGTTGGCTAATGATGAAGGTAAGGATTGACACCAATATCCAGATTCAGAGAGGAGTACCAGGCATTCAGTGTTGTGAGTGATATCGATGGTGGCCAAAGTAGAATGAAGGATTTCTTAAATTGTCTTTTTAAAAAGACATTATAGACTATTGAGCAAATATTTTGAAGAATATGGAAAATATCGTGGGACCACTATTCCATGAAAACATCACAAACACAAGTCCCTCCTTTGCAGTTTTTCCTGAGAACATGTGCTTAAGAAAAACCATCTGAAATATTTCCAAACCTTTTCAGTAATTTACCTAAAGGCTAAAGACGTTATCAGTTTTCATTCCATAAACTGGTTTATCCTTTTAATTTAAACAAGTTATCGGTAATATATATTTCTGCATTTTTGGTTCTAATACATGAATTTTCTACCAGTCCAGATGGGAAGTTTCTCATATTTTTATCTGCAAGAACTTCAGTTGACTCTGGAGCCCATTCTGCTACCAATTCTCTTCATAGAATTGATTGGCCTGAGGACATGAAATCCTACCAATCTACAAAAGTTCATGATGTGGTAAGCTTTTTTTACAACCAGCTTAACTTTAGCTGAACTATTCCATGAAGCTTTATGATCTATTATTGCTTTTTTTTTTCCGTTTGCTTGTATTATTTAGGGCTTACAATGACCTTCTTCGATATCACATGCTTAACATATTATCTGGAAAATGTAAATTGTTGACTATGGTTTGTTCTGTATGTTTATGTTTTGCTTCAGTTATTTTGTTTTTAGAACATGCCTTGTTTGTAATTGAAATGGTAAAGCTTTTTCTATTAAGATTGAATGAAGGTTTGGTCGGGTTGGAAATCTACACAGGCGTCACAGTCTCCTGTTCTTGTGACTAAAGAACAATTTTTTTCCAGCGAATGCTCCGTGGATAGCATATTCAAAGCAATATCTTTATTTTCTTGTCATGTTCTTGTTTCAGATTCCTGGTTTCAATTTTCATAGAAGGTATTGAATTGGATGTGCACATTATTTGGTCTCATGTCTAATATGGATTCTATGAGGCTGTTTGTACTGGCCTCGAGTAATGGTAGCTGTTAGCAGAGGTTTAAAACCGAAATACTAGTTGGCTTCGAAAGATGCTTTTTTAACTTCTCATATGGCTGAAATAGCTTCAAGATCCAGACCCAACATCTGAACGGAACTCATTTATAATAATATATCTTCCAAAATCCAAATAAGCTATAAAAGAGCATGTAATTTTCATTTTGTTTTTGTTCGCTACAAGACGAGTGCTATGTTTTCAGAACTTTGCAATAAAATTGCTGTAAATTATTTTGACTTTTTGCATATTTTTTTTCCTAAGATACCAGTAGTTCTGTCTGCTGACGATGGAAGCTTCCCTGGCCTTTACTGTTCAAGTATCCTTAGTAATCCATGGCTCTCTGATGGCCACACTTTAATTATACCCTCTGTTTGGCACAGCAGTCAAGTTTTACTCTCTGTCAATGTGTTGAGGTAAGGAACTATAACAGATGCTTTTTGTTATGTTGGTGTAAACCATTCTGCAAATCCTCAGGACTAAACTGTACCTTTTCATCAAATATAGTGGACAAATACTTCGGATCACCCCTGCTGACTCAAACTTCTCGTGGAGCCTCCTTACGTTGCATGGGAACAATATTTTTGCGGGTAACATTGATGCACATTCTATCTTTTACCTGTAGCATTGGAGTAAGCATGTTACTTTATTCTAACTGGTTCGACTTTATGCAGTTTCTAGCAGTCCAGTAGATGTTCCTCAAGTCAAGTATGGAACCTTTGTTAAGAAGGAGACTGATAATAATGAATGGAGTTGGTCAGATGTATCAAATCCCATATACAAATGCTCTGACAAGGTTTTGGTTATGTACCTTGGGATTATTTGTATCTTCATTATTTTGCAAATAAAAATAGTCCTATATGCTAAATGTGCATCATTGGAATTTGGCTACAGGTAAGAACTTTGTTGTCCTCTCTTACGTTTAGTGTAATGAAGATCTCAGTCAAGGATGCTTCTGAAAATCCAACTAAAGGTATGACTTACAGTTGAAAGGAAGAGTAATTGATAAATTGTATTACATTTAATTCTAACTTACAGAACCAATACACCTTATATGACTCTATAGGATCTATCCTAATTATGAGATACAGGGGAGTATAATCGAAATCAAAATTGTACAACTAATGGCATTATGTGGGGCATGGATGGTATCTGTAGTGTATATTTTATTCATTCTGCTGTCCCTTCTTAGCTCCTAGCTCGAGAGAGTAAAGAAAAATAGAAAAGTATGTTGCATGAAAATAATAAAAATAAGCTCTACTAAATAAAAGAATCACCTGTATCAAGGTACTGAAATGGAAATTTCGATAACAGAACAAATCATTAGGCAGAAAACACTAAAACATGAAGAACAAGAAACTTGTGTAGAACCTGTTAACTTATTTGCCTATGGATAGCTTGGTTAACTATGTCTAAACTTGGAAAAAACTGTAGTATACATAGAATCACTATTGAAGTTAGATGATCTTGATCATACCTGATTCTATAAAGTTAGCGTCTGAGTTAAGTTATTTACCAAATAAATAAATACTGACGAAAACATTAAAAAACATTGTATCTGTTTACTGTTTAATTGTACAATGTAAGGATATATTTTATACTTTCTTGAAATATTGATGTTGATTTTGTTTTTTATCTCAACTCCAATTTCAGGTTCTTGTAAACCTTATGAAGCTATATTTGTGTCCTCAAAAACTAAGAAAAGCGAAACCAGTGATCCACTAATTGTGGTTCTTCATGGGGGACCACACTCTGTCTCATTGTCGAGCTTTTCAAAGTCATTGGCTTTTCTTTCTTCACTTGGATATAGCTTGTTGATCGTAAACTACAGGTAAATAATATCCCCCTTGGTGTCTGAAAATTTTAAATTCATCATAAGTTTGATGTGTTGCATCATTATCCTGTTCTTATTCTCACACAGATACTGATGCAGATCAGTGCTAGTAGGTTTTTAGTGACTCAGCTTGAACTATATATAACATACATATCAAGGGAAATAGCCTTGTAAGTTATATGGCCTATAAGTTTGCAATATGATAGAAACTAATCAAAAGAGAAGGAATAACAGAACAGAAAGAAGAAATCAATCAGCAAAGCAAAGCTGATTGTGGATTTTCTATTGATAAATGAGTGTAAAATGGACGAAGATATACTCCTTACAAGATGGAATTTCCTAACCAAACCTGCTGAGAAGAAGAAGGAACATCTTACTCAGACTAACCCACCAACAAAAGACTCTCAACCGGAATGATTCTCTCCAATACCCTCTCCCTTATATTCCTATACGCCTATTCCTTGACCCTCCACTCACTCATTGCCACATGGCAATTCAGTTAGGATCCTCACGCCACGTTCTCACTTTCTGTCCCCATCACTATCATTCTGTTATTTACCTCATCTCCTTTCTTTCCTAATGTGGTCCAGAATAGTGAGTTCTATCAAGTTTTATGGTAGCTTAGAGTAGTATGTGATTGTTAAGGGGACATGTAAATAATGAATCGGATTTTAGGTGTTTGGACTTTGGATATAAATGTCTTTCAGCCTTTAAAAAATAATGTTCAATTATCCCCTTTCTTCTCAAAGGTATTACCATATGCAGCTGCATTTATTTTTCCTTGCACTAGATCGTTAGTTATTGCATAAGCTCCATATTTCCCCAATAATATGGTTAGTATTATAGGTTTTTGGTAGTAAAAGAGGATAAGAGATGGGAACTGATCTCTAAATAATAAGATTACATTGATATGGTCTGATTCAACACTCGTAACCTATTACCCTAATTTGCACTAATAAAGATGAAGTACTTGTACTACTAGTGCAAGCCCAAGCAGACAAGCAATAAGACTACCTAACATACTAAATGTCTTTATCTAGGAAAGAATGGTATTGTCAGCACCTTTATGTGCTAGCCAGTATGAGTCATGACCCCACAATGCATGAATTCTCTTTGATATCCCACTATAGTTTAAGAAATGTCTAGGAGTAGTGCTTCTACAAGTTTCTTACAAGATAATATTTCAGAGGTTCATTGGGATTTGGTGAGGAAGCCTTACAATCTCTTCCGGGGAAAGCTGGATCTCAGGTACCTGGTGGTTTTTGTTCTTTCCGATTTCTATATTTTCTGGTTGATGTGTTCTTTATCTACAGCAGTTTTCTTTCGTAAGAAAGTTCCAAACTATTATCATGTTATTATCTTTTTTATGAGGATAGATCTTAATCTTAGTTTGTCATATGCAGGATGTCAATGATGTACTTACTGCTATTGATCATGTCATAAATTTGGGACTTGCTAATCCATCAAAGATTGCATTGCTTGGTGGTTCACATGGTGGCTTTCTGACAACCCACTTGATTGGCCAGGTGCAATGTGTCCTCATACTACAACTTTGAAATTATGATTTATTTTTTAAAGAACTATTTTATCTCAGCATTTTTGCAAGTTGTGACTCTTGTTTGTGATGTTTGAACCTTGGATTTATTGTTAAGATAACTTCAAAAGGGCTTTGAACTTAACTCTATAGATTGGACTGTCATGAAGTTAGTAGAAATTATTGTTGTTGTTATTATTATTATTATTATTATCCCCTTGAGATCTCTCTCACCCTCCCCCAATCTCTCATCTCTATTTCTCTCTCCCATTTCTTTTCTCGTGGTCATTAGGTTCTTTTTTCTTTGGGCTTGTATTTGATTGAGAGAATCAGTTTCAGATGCCCCTCCACTTTTTCCTAGTGGTCATTGATGGCGGTTTATTATGCAGTTAGTGAAATAGAGTTAAGGGCAAAATTGGTAGTACACCAAAAAACAGTTACTATATGTCATGTCATTCCCATTATATAATGGTATAGAGATATCAAAGATGCGCCAGGAAATAATGTGGTTTGAATCTAAAAATTTATTGATGTCCAGAATTGTTTGATCCTTTTCATGAAACTGGGGTTATATGCTTTGCAATTTTACTGAACCGTTACTGTATTACATCAAATAGACTATTAACAGTATGGGAACAGTAGCTGAAGCTTCGAATTGAAGTGGTTAGGGACTCTGAATGTTGCTTATCAATGGTAGACAAGAATTTAAACAATTAGATATATGTAGGAGGAGCCTTGACCTAACAATTAGAGTTGCTTCTATGTATCTAGGAAATCACACGATTGACACCAGATTGCTCAAAGTATTTAGATAATATAAAAATTAATGGAGTATTATATTTGTATTTAATAGCAGTGTGAGTTTGTCCACTGAAAGCCTGGACTTTCTCACTTTCACAATTTTATTGTGGGTTTTGTAGTTTTATAATGCCTTTCTGATTGATGTAGGCACCAGAGAAGTTTGTTGCTGCAGCAACTAGAAATCCAGTTTGTAACATTGCATTGATGGTTGGTACATCTGATATCCCTGATTGGTGCTTTGTGGAGATCTATGGAACCACTGGCTGGGATAGGTTTACTGAAGCACCATCAGCAGAGGATTTGACTACATTTTATAGCAAATCTCCCATTTCACACCTCTCAAAGGTCTGTACTCCAAGATAAGCTTTTGAAATGTTAAATTGCATTAATGTTGCTCAGTATTTTAAGCACACTCCAAATGACTAGAAATTAACTATTGCAAGTACTTTTAGCAATAATCCCTATTCCCTACAAGCCTGCAATTTTAATATTTTGAGCTATCTGCGTGTACTTTTACTCCTCATCACTTGTTTCATGTTTTCATTTCTACTTATTTTCACTCATCTCCATTAAAATTACGAAACACCAGGGAAATTAAATCGATTATTTAAAAAAAAAATTGATTAGGGCAAAAAAACATTTTCAATCTTTCTGAAAATGTGCTCTCCTTATTTTTCCAGTGGCACTAAAACTCGTTTTATAATACTGTTAACAAACTTTTTTACTTGTTAAATTCTGGCATTGTTGATTTACATTTTTATGACTGCAGGTAAAAACACCAACAATTTTTCTGTTAGGTGCCAAAGATCTCCGTGTTCCTATTTCGACTGGACTACAAGTAAGATTTTTACTTAATTTATGAGCTTCATTGCCTTCTAAACTAGAACTGTCATGTGTGAATGTGATAGAGAAAACCATATTGTTTAAATCTGTAGTATGCTCGGGCTTTAAAGGAGAAAGGAGTACCTGTTAAAGTAATCGTGTTTCCAGATGATACTCATGGAATTGAAAGGTAAACAAAATCTTACATAAACGTCTCTCGTCTGTCTAAATAGAATTGTTATTGATTATATAGTTTTGTTTAACTTGTATACAGGCCACAATCCGACTTTGAAAGCTTCCTCAGCATTGCAGCGTGGTTCAATAAGTATTGCAAATGAGCAGAGCTTTTCCAGACCCGAGTGATTTGCTGGATATTAATGTGTTATCAGTTATGGTGCGAACTGTATTTTATATTAAGAAAAACAAAGTTAAAAGGACCGTACATGCATATGGTTTCCTTTATTTTCTAAAAAAAATTTATAGGATAAATATGTTTCTCGTCCCTCAAAAGTTCCCAAGTCCTGACTTTCGTCCCTCCATCTCCGTCGTTACCACGAGTCTATGAAATGATGAATTGTCACTCTAGGTTCTTGAGATGCCTCAATTAGAATGTACATTTTTCTATTGTATTACTGTCTATTTGAAGAACTCTTATTTTAAAAACCCAAAATTTGAAAACTCGTAGATTTGAAATCACCAAATTCTGAATACCCTAATTTCATAAAACCTTAATTTTGCAAATCTCCTATTGTGTAACCCCAATTAAGAGTGCCCCTAAATTCGTTTCCTTGCAAATTTTTGCTACTCAACTTTTGTAGAGTTAGCTTTAATCACTCATTTTGAGTGGGTATTGATTATTGACTTGTTCATAAAGCCACGCAGGTTGCTAAATTTTGGCAGAATCAGAAGAAGAGTTCAAAAGGATGAACACAAAGTTATCGAATTGACCAAAACAAATTTCTTAAAGTTATTATATAAAAAGATATAGTGCAACTTCCATTTGACAGGGCCCTAAAAAATTAAGAAACATATTGTGGGTTGAATTGACCAAGTTGAGTGAGGTATTTGTGGCTCAAAACATGCAGAGCCACTGATATTCATGGCTCGGAAAGAATTTTTCTATAGATTGAATTGTTTCCCGACACAATTTATAAAGTGGCGGAGTATAAAGGTTCTTTGTAGGGTATCAATCATTGTGGGAAGCCCAGGAACATTTTGTATTATTCTGTGCTTCTTGTGTGGGATTTCTTTTTCTTTTTCAACCTTCTGCACACAACAAGCACAGATAACCGAAAATTCGGCACTTGATTTTCCGAATACAAATAACCGAAAAGAACTACCTAGTATTTCACCACCAGATGCATTTGACGGATTTGCCCTTCCCTAAGATGTTTTCATCTGCAAATTTAAGAGAAGAAGTGGTTATATCTCACGACACTGGTGTTCATTAACGGATCTAGTGGTGAGATAGCTTCGTTAATGAAAGTCCTACCGTGAGATCCGACCGTTTCTCTACTTTGCAGATGAAAATATTCTAGGAGAGGGCAGATTCGGGTATGTTTACAAAGGAGTATTGTCTAGCGGCAAGGAAGTTGTAATCATAAAATTGAAAGAGACTAGCAACCAAAGAGACTGTGAGCTCAAGTATGAGACTGAGATCATTAGTTGTGCTCACCATCGCCATTTTATCAGCCTCATTGGTTACTACGTTTTGAAACAGGAAAGAATAATGGTTTATAAATTCATTTCTAATAGCTGTCAAAAAACAAATTCATTTCTAAAAGTACCTTGCAACATCACCTTCATGGTACGTATTTTATATGTGTATATATATATATATATATATATATATATATATATATATATATATATATGTATGTATGTATAATTCTGATTTTGACTTACTATTATTCTTGTCATTGAAGTGTAGGTAATAATAGTAATAGATTGACACTCATAAAACAATGAGTGGTACCAACAATTTGTGCATTTGATCGCAGGGGCCATGCCTACTGTGAATTGTTCAACAAGAGTAAATATTGTTGCATTAGGATGTTCCAAAGTGCTTGCCTACCTACATGAAGATTTTTATCCTTTTCACATACACTACAAAAACAAAGACATTTATAATGACTAAATTATCCCTGAAATGCCAAAAAATCGTTTGTCTGACTCACTTTTCGACGGCTTTTTTCCCGTGTGAAACGTGAGGCCAAACTCGGGGTGGTTTTGTCTTCTCTGTTTTGAAATTTTCAAAAACCAAAACGAGATTAAGTTTTGAGTTAAAAAATTTTTAAAAATCAAAATCAGTTTCAAACATAAACATAAACATAAAAATAAATATTCGTCATAAATTTATCTTAACCAAAAACAATATATAATTTGTAATATGTATATTTAACCAGGAATTGATTTGATTTCCACTAATTGTAATTATTAATTGTAATTACTTATAAATTTGTAATCCTTATTTATTGAAGCAATAACAAAGAAGAAAGGCATCAAGCCAAATTTCCTGACATTGAACCACCAGATAATAAGCCACACCAGCCTCGGACTAGAAGGGGTACTCTCGCAACTCCCTCCTAAAGGATGCCATAACGAGAGTGGCTGGCGTGTTCCTTCAGTTACTAATGTCTCACACTCCCGCTTGGCCCAATCCACATAATGATTGTCACATTGAAGAGCCTTCCTTGGCCAAGCTATTTGCAATATGATTTGACTCTCTAGACCTATGTATGAACATGACATTTTTCATGGTGCAAAGAAAGTTACTTTCAACCACTACTACTAAAATTATTACTAAATAAATATTATATATTTGTAACATTTTAATTTTTTCAAACCTAATGTTATATATTTTTTTGGTTAAGATAAGTTTTTGAGGAAATCCAAGTTCAACCAAAAGACCAAGAAGCCAAATTATTTATAAGCATGCAGTAGACATAGCACAATACTCTAATTCAGTTGAGGATTTAGAGAGGCTTACTTCTTACTTTTCCAAAAGTTCAACGAAGAACCAAGAAACATGCATCAATTAGTGACAGAGCACCGAGTGTAAAGACACACAGTCTAATCAACATCACTATAGGCAATCAACTTAGGAGTTGTCCCGCTAGGAAAGAATAAGTCCCATTGAAACGTATCTTTAAATTATTAGTTGTAACTACCTATAAATTTGTAATCCTTATTTGTAGAAACAATAATAACAAAGAAGCCAAATTTCCTGACATTGTATCAGTAGAGGTCGGATGTGACCTGTAATTGTCTCAACGACCCTCCCTTGGTCACTCTTGGCCTTTGTTGCTTCTGGTTCTTTGTTGGTTTGTCTTCTTGGACACCTGCTTGTGGGTTTCACTCCTGCATTTTGTTACGCCTTTTTGTGTGTGTTCTCCCTGAGAGACAAATAACCTCGTTTGTTTTGGTATCTATTTCATGGCTGGCAGTTCCTTTAATGAAGGTTCTCTTTCTCGTGATTTCTTCTGCTCGTGAGTGGTTTTGGTTCCTTGTTTCACGTTTTCTTGCTTCATGATTTCCAGTCCTCATCGTGTAGATTTGTTCTTTGGCTGCATTTTCACGATTTTGGTTTGGTTTTCCATTTGTGGCCACAATTTTTGGTCTTGGTCGTAATTTCTTGGTTGCGAGCTTTGTGGCTTGTGTTTCTGCTTATGTTTTCTTGGCGGCGCTTCCTAGGTTGCAACTTCTAAGGGTTATTTGTGTAACTTTGTTGTGATTTGTTTGTTTGTGGATTATTTGGTTCTTGGTTTGTGACTTTGTTGGTGACTGCGTGCTTTTTCTTCTTTGGCAGGAAATATTTGTTTCCTTTGATATTTCTTGTTTGCGACTCAGAAAAAGATAGGGACAATTTTTGGGTCTATTTCACTGGCAAGAATAATACTACTTGGGAATTTCGGTTTAAGATGTACGTAAAAGGAAAAGGATTATGAAGTCACCTTGATGGGAAGGTACCAGAAGATAAAACTTCCTAAGATGCATAGAAAGTCAATGATGCTCAAATTATTTCTTGGGTTCTGGTACTATTGATCCTCAGTTGATCAATAATTTACGTTCTTTTTAACTGCTCTAAAAATATGGGACTATTTAAAGCGTATTTACAACTAGGACAATACATCCAAGTGCTTTCATATTGATCTCGAGATCGGTGATTACAAAAGAAGGTAATTTTTTCATTCAAGAATATTATTATGGTTTTTTGAATTTGTGAAAAGAACACTCTACCATTATATATGCCGATATCCCTAAACCTTCACTCTCGGGGGTCTAAGATGTCTACAAAACCAGTAAGCGAGATCAATTTCTCATGAAACTTCGCCCGAAATTTGAGGTTGTCCGATGTGCTTTGCTAAATAGGCTCGTTCCTTCTTTGGATTCATGTGTTGGCGAACTTCTCAAGGAAGAGCAACGTCTCCTTACTCAAGGAACCATGTCTCATGACATTGACGGTTGCATATGTTGCTCAGAGTAAAGGATAAGGTCATGATATGTGACAGGTCCAATGTTTTTCTTACAAGTAGTTTGGACATATGTTGCTCGTAGTTGCACGAGAAAGTTTTGCAATTACTGCAAACAGCCAGGTCAACTCATCTCTGACTTCCCCACACGTCCCCACGACCAACACAACGTAAGGTGCAAGCACTTCATGCCACTACCAGCATCGCTGCCAATTCTTCCACCACTGGTGCATGTGATGGTGGTGCACTACAGCCTAAATTGATTCAACGAATGGTACTTTCTGCTCTTCCAGCCTTGGGAATTACTGGTAAGTCTTCTTTCGTTTCTCATCCATGGTTACTTGACTCTGGTGCATCGAATCACATGACAGGTTCCTCTGTAGACTTGCAAAATTTACAATCTTATACTAGTAATCAGAAAGTTCAAATTGCTAATGGTAGTACCCTTACACAACAATTGTTGGTGACATAAACTGTAAGTTTCAAAATGTGATTGTAGCATTTGGGATTGATTCCAAATTATTTTATGTTGGTCAATTAGTGGATGATGGTTGTGATGGTAATCTTACTCAGGCTGGTTGTCTTATACAGGAGCAGGTGTCGGGAAAGGTGATCATAAAGGGTCCATGGGAAGATTGTTTCCATTCCAGTTTATTTATAGTCATTTATCTCTTGTTTGTACTTGTGTTTTGAATTCATGTGAGGCTTGGCATAGAAAAGTGGGCCATCCGAACTCTGTCGTTTTGTCTCACTTATTTAAGACTGATTTGTTGGGTAGTACACTTGTTGATTCTAATCCCTCTATTTCATGTTCTCTTTGAAAATTAGATGAAAGTAAAACACTTCCTTTTACGTTTGGTGCTCATCGTGCTTCCACTTTTTGAGATGATTCATAGTGATGTTTAGGGAATATCACTTGTAGCTTCTCATTCTCACTATAAATATTTTGCCACATTTATCGATGATTATAGTCGTTTTACTTGGGTCTATTTTCTTAAATCTATATTGGATGTGTTTTCCATGTTTGAGTAATTTCTGACATATGTTGAAACTCAATTTCAAATAGTATTAAACTTGTTCGCTTTGATACCATGTCAGAAAACTTGGCTTGATGTCTTTCTTCTTTGTTATTGCTTCTATAAATAAGGATTACAAATTTACAGTTAATTAGAACTAATAATCACAAGTAATGGAGATCAAATCAAGTCCTGATTTGTCTTGCACAAATTAGGAAAACTAATAAATATAAAGGTTAAATATGTTGTTGGTCCCTATAAATATAGCGAATTTTGTTTTTAGTCACTCTAAAATTTGTTGAGCACTTTTGGTCCCTACTTTATTTTCTATTAGCACTTTTAGTCCTTATCCTTAAATTTTAGTAACAGCGTTGACGTGGCACCGCTTATGTGGCAGTTTTTAATGTGCTGGCAGCCACATGTCATTTCCAAGCAGAAATGCTTAATCTAGTGAAAAGACCCACGAATGCATATAGCAAATGACATGGTATCGTCTTTTTCACTTTGGTATCTCTCTCCAATGGAAATTCAAAGCAGTCATCCCCAAAGCAAAACGACTTCGCCAAACAAAGCGGTCGCTGCCGTCAATTCCTTCACACGTTCAATCCCTTCCCCCACAACCACAGTCAAGTCCATTAATTCTTTAGAACTTTAACCCAACTCCTTATTTGGGTCTCTCCCAAATTCTGTGAATTCCCTCATAAGCCTGCACAGAACCGAACCAACTGGAGGTGATGGAACTCAGGCGAGAACACAATTGTTGGAATGATCAAATCTGGTTCTTGGGGTTTATTATCATTGCAGCACATAGATTTGGCCATCAACGATTTTACGGGAATCAAATCTCAAGACCAAAGGATGTGGAGGAAGGAATTTGATTTAGAATTTCCCAAAAGAAACTTTCCATGTCCTAACCCTCACTTTTTTTTTGGTCCAAAGTCTTAACCCTCACTTGAAGGACATTTTTTTTCCCGGCCTTGACTTTTCCCATATCCCCTCCTACTCACCACACCCCCTTAAGCTATGAAATTACCAACTTAACCTTACCTTTCTATATCCTTCATCCCTCCTTTTCTCCTCCATTTCCCTACACACTCCCCTCAAACACTCAAAACCTCCCATCTATCCACTCCAAACCCTATCCTCCATTCTTACATCATTAACCTTCTAATCATCTTCTCAACATTGGCAACTATTATTAGGTATTATCCCTACCAAACTTTTTTGTTTTCATCGCTTAAAGTCGCTGCATTTGGGTTTTTTTTTCTTCCAGAAGTCGCGCTTGGTTTGGTTGCCCATAACCGAACGGGTTCGGGTAGGCACAACTGAACCTTGTAAATGACTTTGGGGATGTTTCTTTTCATTGTTGACTCGGCAACTCAGATCCGAATAGGTTCTGTCAAGGGCATCTGAACTTGATCGAGTTGGGGTAGCTGAACAGCCGTTGTTCCAGAAACTCCAGTAAGTTGATTTTTTCTTTTTTCTTTTGACATTTTTTTATTACAACATCATAAAATGGAAGGAAATGACGCATTGGTGGTAGTAGACTTTACGAGTTCGTTCACAACGGATAAGGTACGGACCATTCAGTCTTTTTTAAGGTAATTTGCCTAAGTATTTAAATGACATTTAATTTTCATTTTCAGTTGTTTGCAAATCGTGAAGAGTTGTTGACATGGGTACGTAGCGTTGGCAAGTCTCTTGGGATGGTGATTGTGATATCTAGATCCGACACTAGACGACGATCAGGTAAAGAATTATGCACGTTGACTTGTGAAAAAGGTGGAAATTACAAGTCTAGTGTTATTGAGGGAACAAATACTAGGAAATGTTGCTGTCAGTTTAGATTGAAAGGAAAATTTATTAAGAAGATTGGAGGATGGATTTTGAGGGTTATGTGTCGAACACATAACCATGCAGTCATTATTTATGATTGAGGTCATCCGTACAGTGAATGACTAGGAATCATATTCCACCTAATCTCATCCTTAATGAAATCAAGTCCATGAAGCCTAAAGATAGCCGTACCACTCTAAAGGAAATATACAATTGTCGTTCAAGGCAACGATCGAGTATGCGTGAGGGTAGGACTGAGCTCCAACAATTGATGAATTTGCTGGAGCGTGATCAATATGTTTATTGGTCTAGAGTTGCAGAGGGCACTAATGTTGTCAAAGACATCTTTTGGGTACATCCAGATTCCATTGAGCTTGTCAAATTGCATTGCTGATTGATTCCACGTATAAGACCAATCGGTATAGGTATCTGTTGGTTAAGATCGTTGGTGTAACCTCAACCATGAAGACTTTTTCAGTTGCATTTGCTTATGTCAATTTTGAGAGGTTGGATAACTATGCATGGGTTGTCATAAATCATTTATCCTTATGTTGAGAATATTGTTAATGTTAAAGGTGATGAGAACTGTGGATTTTGGTGTATTGCTGCATTACTTGGAAGGGGTGAGGAAGGTTGGCTTTCTGTGAGAAACGATCTTCTGGATGAGGTCAGACAATACATTGACTTCTACCTTTGTGTATATGGTGATAGTATGGGAAAAGTCACATTTCTGTTGAAGTTGCTGATGCAGACAAACAAGGGTAAAGAGAATTGGATGACTATACTAGAAATAGGGTATCTAATCACTAACAAATACAAGGTCGTACTGACTTGTTAGTCTGTTAGTGGGTCTTTCACAATTTTCCCATTTCATATTGCCCATTCAGAAGTGTCTATCAGTTCAACATATGCTTTACAGATGAACACTTTGTGCAGGTATATCGACTTTTATTTAGAATTCAATTTTATATTGTCAAACATTAGTTGAAATTATGTTGCCTTTTGTCTTTGTAAGGTTTTTATGAAGAATGGAAGTACAATGCCCCTGCCCGATGCGATATGGAATGTTAACAAGAGACCCGTAGCAAAGGGTTGGGACACGCTGTTTACGGGTCGTATGCAAAAGTGGAAGGCTTTGGTCTTAGAGACCCAACCCCCGACTTATGTAGATTTAACTAAAGATAATGAAGATAGTGATTAGTTTATAGTTTTTTAATTTTTGTTTTCCAATTTGTATTAAGACAACCAATCTCCCACGTATGACTGTTATGACTTCTATATGTTATCTAGTTTTTTAAATCGATACCAATTTGAGTTAGTTATATCATTGTGAATTTGAAATTTAAAACTTAAACAAAAACATTTCTGTTTGTGATTCAGTCTGTGCAGTATTAGGTGGGTTCAGACCACGCCTACCGAATCGGTTCGGATCCCCATCCCTGAACGCACAAAATTGAAAAACATACCCCTTCTTAATTTTTATAACATCCGGTTGACGTTAACCCAACCCGTTCGGTTGGCCTTAACCGAACCGCTCATAAACACGTCCTCCATCAGCATTGCACTTGAGGGTATTTTTGAAATATTTCGAGTTAAGGGGTGTGTGGTGAGTAGGAGGGGTTGTGGGAAAAACATGGGCCTTTTTTCCACCCCCTCCTACCGATCACAAACAACCCGGATTTTTAAAAAACCAAAAATTACCTCTACCAGTACTACTACTACCACATTCGCATCCCTCTTCACCTTCATATCCCCTCCTTCTTTCTCTCACCACTGCCACCACCACCACCACCTTTTTCTCCCTCTTACCACTACTATCTCTCTCTCTCTCTCTCACCACCACCACCGCCACCATCTTCTCCCTTTCAACACCACCACCACCACCACCACCTGCTTCTCCCTCCTCTTATTCTCCTACTCTGTTTTTTATATATTTTTTTGCAACTAAGTACAGGTTTGATACCAATGTATCGTGTCCGTGTTGTTTTAGAATTAACAATTACGATATCTTGGTACTGTACTTGGAGTGTGCAAAAAATTAAAAGACACGGTACCAAGGTAATCATGGGAGGACCTACATATAGGTGAGGGTGTGCAGCTGCACACCCTCAAATTTAAAAAGGTGCACCAATACTCCTATGAAAAATATATTTTAACATTCCTAGTTTTATTTGTATTTCACATCCTGCTACGATTTTTCTCTTTCCTTTCCTAGCTACGCTTTCATATTGCAACTCCAGGAGTGATTAGTAGTGTAACTATGAGGTGGTTTTTACCATCCAAAAATATTATATGTATTTAGATAATTAGGTATATTTTAAATTTAGCTACCCCAATAATATGTTATTTAGCTACTCCAACTAACTTTATTTGTCTAACGAGATAAAAGAAGATTAATAAGTGCATTAGTTTAATTAGTCTCATTTGATCAAAAAAATCTATTATTATCACAAACAAATATGGTAATTTTAGTATTTTTATTTTACTTTGACAATTTTGGTCCCCATTTTTCTTAATTTCGCAATTTTCCCCTCAAAATCATATATTATTTGCACTTTTGGTCCTCAAAAATCTTGAATTTTGGAAAAATAAGGAAATAAAATTGCACAATCCATGATTTTTAGCAACCAAAAGTTCAATGAAAAAATCACAAGGACCAAAATTGCCAAATTAGAAGAGCAAAAATATGTTTAATTGGTATACACCATCACTGTGAAAACTCTTTAAGGTAGGTGAGATAAAGTCAAATATTTTTTATGATGTGCTGTTTCGTTATCGACTAACGTTATAAAAAATTTTCTACACGACGATATATATTAATTAATAAATTAAATCGTTTAACCTACATTGGACTAGGGTCTTAGATATGCCACTGAAGGTAATGTGTCCGTGTTGTTTTAGAATTAACACTTGGTACCGAACCTTGTACTTGGAGTCTGTATCGAAATCCAGAAAAAAGGGAAACAGAAACTTTCCATACTCTAAGGGTATTTTTGTCTTTTCCGAGTTTTGAGGGGGTGTTTTGTGAGTAGGAGGGAGAATGGGAAAAAAAATGACCTCACTTGAAAATTCTAAAAAAAAATGTAACAAAAAAAGAACTGACAAAAAAAACAAAAAAGAAAAGAAGGTGAAACTCCAATTGGATAACGAATGCGAAAATCATAACAAAATTTTGTGAGTGAAGCTGTTGTTAATTCCTTCCTTTCGTACTGTTTTCTGTTAATGCTCAATTGAAATCAAATGCTGGTAAAGCTTCAACTTTTTTACCCCAATACAGTTGCGCTTCCCGCTCCACGTGAAAACTCTGCACCCATTTCCATTCCCAGTAGTAAAACCTCACAACAACAACCATTACCTCTTTTTCCCAAGAGCACAGACCCAAAATCACGACCAAAGAAATTGAATTTGGAGAAAAATAACAACTCTGGATTTCCAAAGAAAAGGGGCAACAATAATGGGTCTGTTTTGAAGCACAAGAAGGTGCACTCCAAGTGTTCGACGAAATGGGTAACTTACGGTGGATGCATTCCTGCAATTTTGCAAGCTTTGAACACCATTGGGGATTTGGATGAGGCTCTTAGACCATGGGAGGTGAGTCTTAGCAACAAAGAAATGAGTATTATTTTGAAGGAACAGGTTTCTTGGGAGAGGGCTTTGCAGATTTTTGAGTGGTTTAAGAAGAAGGGTTGTTATGACTTGAATGTGATTCATTATAACATAATGTTTTGGATCCTTGGAAAAGCGCGGAAGTGGAGCCTCGTGGAGAGTTTGTGGAATGAAATGAATGGACAAGGGGTTGCACCTGTGAATTCCACTTATGGAACCATGATTGATGTTTATGGTAAAGGTGGTCTTAAAGAAGAAGCACTTGTTTGGCTTCAGAGGATGCTAAGTCAAGGGATGGAACCTGATGAGGTCACAATGGGTGTTGTTGTTCAGTTGCACAAGAGGGCAGCGGAGTTGCAAAAAGCTGAAGAATTTTTTAGGAAATGGTCAAGAGGGGAACTTTTGAGATTAGGGATTGATCATAATACAGTTGATACTCCTCATGTGGACAATGAGGGGTCACATAAAAATGTTTGTTTCAACTCACATACATATAATACCTTGATTGATACATATGGGAAGGCTGGTCAATTTCGAGCGGTGTCTGAAATTTTAGCTAAGATGATCAGACAAGGCGTTGCGCCGACTACAGTGACACTTAATACAATGATTCACTTATATGGAAACCGTGGACGCCTACATGAAGTAAGTTTACTTTTGCAAAGAATGGAAGAGCTTAAATGCCTACCCGACACACGGACGCACAACATCCTTATTTCTCTTTATGTTAAACATAATAATATCAATTTGGCAGCAAAATATTTTGCAACAATGAAAGAGGCCTCCCTTGAGCCAGACCTTGTGAGTTATCGCACTCTATTGTATGCATACTCAACTAGGAAAATGGTCCATGAAGCTGAAGAACTCATACTGAAAATGGATGAAAGGGGTGTTGAGATTGATGAAGTCACTCAATCTGCTTTGATTAGGATGTATGTAGAATTAGGGATGCTTGAGCAGTCATGGTTATGGTTCCGGAGGTTTCACCTAACTGGGAATATGACTTCTGAATGTTATTCTGCCAACATTGATGCATATGGAGAACAAGGGTACACATTAGAAGCAGAAAAAGTCTTCATTTGCTGCAAACAAAGGAAAAAACTCAGTGTCCTCGAGTTTAATGTGATGATTAAAGCTTATGGAATAGGGAAATGCTATGATAAAGCATGTCAACTATTTGATTGTATGGAGAATTTTGGTGTTATGCCTGACAAATGTAGCTACAGTTCTCTTATACATATTTTGGCGTGTGCTAACAAGCCACACATCGCAAAATCTTATCTCAAAAAAATGCAGGAGGCTGGATTGGTGAGTGATTGCGCCCTGTATTGTTCCGTGATATCAAGTTTTACCAAGTTAGGCGAATTGGAAATGGCAGAATCATTACACAAGGAGATGATTGGATATTCTGTGCAGCCTGATGTTATTACTTATGGTGTATTAATCAGTGCCTTTGCTGATACTGGAAATGTTAAAAAAGCTATCGATTATGTAGATGAAATGAGAAAGGCAGGCTTGCAAGTGAATTCAGCTATATGTAACTCTTTGATAAAGTTGTATACAAAAGTAGGCTACTTGAAAGAAGCAGAAGAGACATTCAAGTTGCTTCAATCATCAGATCAAGGACCTTCCGTATTTTCTTCTAACTGTATGATTGATCTTTATACCGAGCGACTTATGGTTGAGCAAGCAAAAGAAATATTTGTGAGCTTGGAGGAGAATAATCTTGCAAACGAGTTTTCATATGCAATGATGTTATGTATGTATAAGAAAATTGGAAGATTGCGTGAAGCCATTGAAATTGCAAAGCAGATGAGAAAACAAGGACTCTTGACTGATATATTGAGTTACAATAATATTCTTGGCTTGTATTCTATGGCTCTGAGGCTAAAAGAAGCTAAAGAGACTTTCAACGAAATGATAGAATCTGGAACTCAGCCAGATGATTTTACTTTCAGAGCACTTGGACATGTTTTGCAGAATTTTGGTGTTCAAAAGCAGACTATTGGCAGGCTTGAAGTAATGGCGAAGAAAGATACTCCTCATGGTTTGCAAGCATGGATGCTGGCTCTTTCACGTGTGCTAGAAGTTATGGAGTAGAAATAGTTATTCATGGATGGAGCTCTCCTATTCTGGCTTTCCTTTAGAGCTGGCTGTTGGCTTATTTGCTTCCTACATGGTCGAGGCTATAATTTGAGCATTTGAGTCATGGAATCTAGAATTACTACTGGTTATTTCTATAATAGTATGTTATAGTTTGAATAGTTGTACTAGTAATAGTATGGAATCTAGAATTACTATTGGTAATTTCTATTAGGAAATCTGAAATATGGTAGGATAATTTGAAACTTATTTTATGTTGTTCCACAGTTACTGAACCTTGCTCTTAAATTATGCTAGGAGGCCCATGGTTAAAAGGGTATTTTTGAGAAGAAATTAAAGAGTTTAGGAAGCTGGAATAAGCCCAGAAGTAGCTGTAAATAGAGGAATAGGGGGTCTGTAGAGTCAATTAGACAATTGTGAAGGAATTGGAGACTGGGTATTCTCGAAGTTACCCAATTGTAACAGATTTTGCTCACTGTGAATAAGATCCAGAGAGAGCACATTTCTCCTCCCTGATTTTTCCTCTACTTCTTTCCCTTTATACCAGTTGATTCTATCAAATTGGTTCATAAAGATCATTTTCTCCCATAGAATAATTCTAACATTTGAAAGAGGTTGATTTTTCCTAATTATGACTAGAGGTGACCATTGTTTTGCAGGTTTATTAGATGGGAACAAGGGCTGGAAAAGAACTAAACCAACTCGAAAATAGTTTGAGACTCAAATCAATAAGTAACTTGTTGAATTTGGTTCATGAACCAAATGAGTCGAACTTCAGCTAAAAGTTGAGCTTGAACGAGTCGAACATTAGCTATGTATAGTTATTTGTTATTTGAACTAGTAATGGAATGAAAACATAGGAAACCAGATTTACATAAACTTTTACAATTCAATGTCGATCATGGTCCAACTACCTTTATTTTGGCTAAAAATTGACAATATTGTGCTAGTGGTTTTTCTACTAATCGAGTTTTCCTTAGTATGCTCTGTCTAACCCAGATTCTCTCTTCTGTTTCGGCCTCCTTTATAGGAAGCTTTCCACTTTCATTTACTGAAGAGGATGAAAGTGTCGCTGCTTCAATTTGCTTTGGCTCTGCCTCTGTTAGTGCAGATTTTATGGTTATTTCAGATGGAGGATTACATGGATACTTAAAACCTATTGCTTCTGCTTACATAAACCAACTATAGGGGGCTTATGGTTAATTACAACAGCAAT
This sequence comes from Astragalus glycyphyllos, assembly GCA_963573325.1. NCBI lineage: Eukaryota > Viridiplantae > Streptophyta > Magnoliopsida > Fabales > Fabaceae > Astragalus > Astragalus glycyphyllos. The sequence goes on from OY754309.1 coordinate 34,053,896, forward strand.
AGGAGAGGCTGTATTAGGCAAATGTGAATAATCAAACTCCTCTGGTACTTTTGTTCTGAATCTGACTTGATGATGTGTTTCAAGTACGAGATGCGGGTTCCTCAACTTACGTCAGCAAAACTGATGAGCATTCAAAATATCACCGACCAATGATTACGTCAGCACGACACGCGACTGCCACATCACCAGTTTACCGCTAAGTCAGCACGACACGCAAGTGCCACATCCCTAATTTACCACCAAGTCAGCACTTCTGTCAAAAGTTGGATGAAAATTTAAAAAGAGGATGAAAATTGCGGATTTGATAAATTTGGACGACTAAAATTACAGATTTGATAAAATATGGGGACCGAAACTGTATTTAAACCTATATCTTATATATCAGTATATAGTTCTTTTTTTTACAAACAACTCAATTTTTTAGTCAATCGAATATAAAAAAATATAAATTGAATGATGAAGTTGAAATTTTTTATATTTGATTCGAGCTGACGAGTCGAGCAACTTGTAATCTTAATTGAAGTCAAGCTGAAAAGTAAGGTTCATTTTGAACTCAAGTCGAGTTTCAAGCTGAACTACAAAGTGCATAATGTAAAATTGTGTGTGTAAAACGAAGGATGATTTATGTGATAAACTTAAGGTATATATGTTTAGGCGTATAATCTAGAGAAAACTTGCATTTAGTTAATAACTGTGTTTGGGAAAATTGCGATGTGTTGAGAAGATTTTAGAAACGAACCTTCTATGCTGTGAAAATTTTCTTTATAAATGAGAGTTTAAGTGCATTGTTATGTACAATGGAAAAACAAGTAAATAACATAGTGAAGTTATAGTAGTTCAAGTAAAAACTATGGGCTACATATTTCTACTATTTCGTAAATAGTTTACAACTTTTTCAAATCGGACTAGGTAAAAGTTCTAAGATAGTTTTCTTCACACATCTCTACCTACTATTACACATAAGAAACCTTCATTCGTTCAATAGGCATCTCCTTAAAGGTCTCTCACTAACTATTGCAAACCTATGCTAACTTGAGAAGACACTTCAGGTTTACAAGATAAAAGGTTTGGATTTTTTGTGTGGGGTTACAAGATCTTGGATACAAATGAAAGATTCAGCATAATCATATACAACAAGCTAACAAAAGCATACTTAGGAAATAAAATCCCTAGACTAAAGCTTGAGTTGAGTACGGTTGATATATTTAGTGCACTCTCACAACAGCCTTCTAAAGTGATACACAAAGTATTTATAGCTTATCCATCTTAAATAGAGCCGTTGGAATGACTTTCTTTTGCAGCAAACCATATTTGAGTTTGTGCATAAAAGTACAATAGCTTTTCTACACATTTTGCAGGAAACTATACTTGCAACATGAAGCAGTCTTCTCATCCTTCTGTTTTCTCATTAGGCTTCTTGATCCTCAAAATTAGTGTGAGCATCTTCATTTAACTCATCTCTAACTTGGATTGCTTTTAATGGTCTTCATAAATGCTATGTCCTCGTTGTCAAAGAAAATAAATAAATACCATGTCTTCTGTCATTGTCGTATTGAGAAGGCATGTTCCTTGAGTCTTCTTATCTTGAGAAGGCATTGTCCTTCCCACTGAGAAGACACGACGTTGGCACAATATTCACTGCAAGAAAAACATGTTTTTTTGGTGAAAAAAATCGTCGGAAATGCACCAAATCCGCTGGAAAAGTGACATTTTTGGCGGATATTTTCCGCCGGAAATCCGCCGGTAAAACACTCACAGGTAATGTTTTTCGGCGGATTTTTTTATCACTAATGTGCGGTTCCGGCGGTTTAACAAAAAAAATTAAAAATCCGTCGGAAACGAACATTTCCGGCAGTTTTGTTTTTTAAAATAATTTTTTAAAATGAGAAGAACTAATATAGGAAAGAATGAGAAAAAAGAAGTAAGAAGGAATAAGAATGAGGGAGAGTATGAGAAGTATATAAGATAGAATGGAAATGAAAAAGTAAGAAGGAATAAGAATGAAGGAGTGAGGATGAATGAGAAGGAAGAAGAAAGGAGATAATGTAGATGAGAGATATATGGAGAAGTTTATGGAGATTATGAGAAGAAAAAGAAAGATCAGATAGATAAAATATAGAAAATAATGAGAAGGAAATAAATAGTGAAATGAGAGAATTTTTCTCTCTTAGGAGAATTAGGAGAAATTTTATTTATAGGCATTTTTTGACGGTTTTTTCCGGTGAACACAGGAGCTCGGCCGAACACTTCCCCGACCGAAAGTGAAGAATTTCGCTCAGATACTTCGTCGACCGATCATTGAGATCCTTCCTTAATCGACCGACTGATCCTCATTAATGGAAGTAAAAGCAATTATGGCAGATCCCCGGTCTTACTCCCTTGTGTTCCTCCCCGTTGTCTTGTAACGACCGCAACAACCATAATGTGTAAAAATTTCCATTAATTACCATTGTACTATATAGCTCGCCCACTGAGGCCAATGAAATGGACTAGAATCCATTTAATGAACACTGGACAAAACAAGCAAAAAAATGTAAATTTTACTTTAACTTTATGCGGTTTATAATGATTTTATATAACATTTATTATAATATAATTAGAAAATATAGTGAAAGTATTATGAGAGATAGGATAAGAAGAGATAGAGAGAGGATAAGAAAGAGAGGGAGAGGGAGAGGGAGAGGGAAAGAGATGTCATGATATGAGAAGATATAGAAGAGAGATGGGAGGTAGATGGAGGAGGGACAGAGAAAACAGAGATAAGAATGAGATAGGAGATACGTTGGAGAGGAAGAGAGAGGATTGAGGAGAGAGAGATAGAGACGAGAGAGAGAGGGAGAAGGAGAGGGGGGTAATGATATGAGAAGATATATAGAAAAGGTATGCGATGTAGAGAGAGGAAGAAGAGAGGAGAATGCGATATGAAAAAGGGAGAGGAAAAGAGAGAGGATAAAGGAGAGAGAAAGATAGCTGGGAGAGAGAGAGAGAGGAGAGAGATATAGAGAGAATAGAGGAGGGAGAAGATAGAGAAGAGGGATAGGAGAGAAAAAAAATTATTGAGTATGAAATAAAAATAGTATTTTTGTAATTTTTGGGGTGAACAGAAAGTTGTACTGTGGCACAGAAAGTTGTACTGTGGTTTTGTGAGGGACAAGAATTTGGGGTTTTATCCAGTCCCTTGTCCCCACTGTTGTCCAGTACCATGAACAAATTTTCAAATCAAACAGAGTACAACTAAAGTTGTGCAGTCCTGTTCCCTATTTTTTAGCAAATCAGACGCACTCATACTGTGATTCCATATTATTGTGTTCAGTTTATTTTCTCTCAAATACTAGATAGGAATATTGACGCCCACCGTGGAGTCGTGGTAAAATGCTTCCCACAGCCCGTAATATGATTCAAGTCCATTTACGACAATGCCAGAAATCAGCAACGGTGATCCCAAGGTAGCCCAACTCTTGGAAATGCCTCAAGTTCCGAGATCTCAAATATAGGAGTGAGAGTGTAGAAACGAGAAGCAAGAGGATTAGATACAAATATAGGAGGTTAAAGAGTGGAAGCTGCCACTCAAGACATGAGAAGGCTCGGGCAAGACTTGGAGGTTGCCAGCTCCCTCGAGGAAATCCCACAACGACAAGTACCACTCAGGCGCACCACTAGCAGCAACACCTACCAAGAGTCCTCGAAACGTCATCTCCCTCACATCACCTCCCGGAAGCACCGTCGAACGAGAAAAAGGAGAAAAAATTACCTCTACTAAGCCCAACAACAATTAGTTCATTTTATGAGGCATGAAACACAAAATCCTCGGAGATACTTGACGAGGCACTGAAATGCGGGGCAATCAAACGTCCAGCACATTTGGCCAGATTATTTGGTAAAAATCGTAATTCTTACTGTCGGTACCATCAGGAAAACAGACGTGGAACCAACGAATGCTGGACATTTCAAGAGGAAATCGAGAGGCTCGCCACGAGTGGCCGACTGCACCAGCCTATTGTTAATACCAAACTAGAATTAACCGAAGACATCCCGACAAAAGGAGAAAATAGCTGGCACGTAGGAATGATTACAAGGGGATTTTCAGGTAGAGGAGCATCGTCGCTGGTGTGGAAAGGGTATGCCTGCTCTGTTATGAATATATACAACACTGAGGTTAATTTTACTATGTCAGAGTATCGGACAATCACATTCGACGAGTAAGATTTCGAAGGCGTCCAAATACACGAGGGAGATCCCTTAGTCATATTTGTCGCCATCTGGAGTTCAAATATCCCATGAGTATTGGTTGACGGAGGAAGTACAATCAACATCATGTACTGGGAGTGTTTTGAAAAATTGCAACTGCCAACCGAAGCATTAAAAAACCTTCCCAGGAATTTTAACGGCTTTCTCAAGCAAGAAGGCAGAAGTATATGGCTACTTTGATCTACCAACCTTGTTCAGATACGGAGACGATGTGAAGACAGTATATCTCCGATACATGGTGGTTGAAGTGGTATCCGCGTACTACATCATTTTGGTCAGACTAACTCTAAGCGCCCTGACAACAGTGATATCCTACCCTCACTTATACATCAAATACCCACTCCGAGGTGGAAGAATTGGTGTAATCAGGGGAGACCAAGCAGCCGCCCAGAAATGCTACGCCGAAAGTACGCAGGTAAGAACAGTGTAGGGTCTCCACAAGACATACCATGTATTGATCCTAACTTCATCTATCATCGTTTATCACTAAGCCCGTTTGTTAAACCTGTAGCACAGAGAAAAACAATGCAAGGAGAAGAGAAAATAGTGGCCATAAGGGAGGAAACCAACAAGCTACTGATGGCCAAATTCATCCGGTAAGTAACCCCACCCTTGAAAATCCGGTAGTGGTGAAAAATTCCAATGGCAAATTGAAAATGTGCGTAGACTACACCAATCTTAGTAAAGCCTTTTTTAAAGATTCCAACCCCCTGCCTAGCATTGACAGGCTGGTCGACGAAGCATCCAGTTATAAATTGTTGAGTTTCATGGATACTTACTCAGGATACAACCAGACCAGAATGAGCCCCATGGATGAAGAGAAAAAAACGTTCATGATCGATATTTAGAAATTTTGCTACAGAGTAATGTTATTCAGCCTAAAAGTGCAGGTGCAACATATCAGCGATTAATGAATCAGATTTTTGAAGAAATCAACGACCAAATGATTGAGGTTTATGTAGACGATATGGTAGTTAAGACAGAAACAGACAATAGACACTTGGAGAACTTGTCAAAAGTTTTCCATCTATTGAAGAAACACAACCTCAGGCTCAACCCAAAAAAGTGCTCATTTGGAGTGTAGGCAGGAGAATTCCTCGATTTTGTTCTCACGCACCGGGGATTGAGGTCAATCCTACTAAGTGTAGGGACATAATCGAGATGTAGAGTCTCAAGGAAGCAAAGGAAGTACAGATATTGACAGGAAGGATAGTCGCGCTTTCACGCTTCATGGCCCGATCGACAGACAAGGTGAGGCAATTATTTCAACTACTGAGAAAGAAAGCCACCTTCCAATGGACATAAGAATGTGAGCAGGCCTTTCGGTCCTTAAAAGAATTCATAACTACCCTTCCATTACCGACATCTGTCCTCAACGACTTCCACTCCTGCTCTACCTATCCATTTCAGAGAATGCCTGCAAGCAGCAACGACCAGAAGAATGTGGAGGGGACAAGAGGTTAGATGCCAAAAAAATAGAAAAGGAAACATATGCAGTCGACCTAGCAACCAGAAAGCTAATACATGTAAGGGAGAGAGGAGTGAAGTATGAACCCTACATTAATTTGGGAATTAATAAATTAGTCAAAAATTTTAAAGAAAATAAAAAAGAATGACATGTAAAGCCAAATAGGATTGGTGTTGGAAAAACATCACAACTTTTTAATAGAAAAGTTAACAGAATGATGAAAACGGAAAACATTGGTATTTGCAGGGAGCTATATTTAAAAAACAATATTTTGCAGGGACTAAAATCAAAAACCTCATATTCTACTCTATGTCTAAGGAATTACTTGGTCTGCTCACAATGTTACTAGAGTTGTTGGATCTCTGAGATTATAAAAGGGATGCATTATGAAGATTTGTTTGGTTATGCCAATAGAGGAGCCCATGCAACTCATTCTGGATGTGACGGATACCTTCATTAATTCTAGAGATTTCGCATCCCCGCCCCTTAAGGGTTTGGATCCTACTTTGGTGGGTTTGGTCTGTGTGGTGGTATCTCTCTAGTTTTGGCTCAATGGAGAAACGGAAAGGGAACGATTTTTCGGTGGAATAAGGGGAATTTCTGGTGGTGGAGGATGATGAAGCAGCTGGTGAGGAATCATTCCAACGCTCCCTGGTTGGTAAGCTATGGACAGAAACACCTTTCAACACCAGGGCTTTTAAACAAACGATTGTCGATGCTTGGAGGTTGAACAGGCCTGTCGAGGTTCAAGAGCTGGGGAAGAACCTTTTCCTCTTTATTTTCTCTAAGAAGCGCGACATGGAGAATGTCATGAGTTCTGGGCCGTGGAACTCGATCGCAATGTGGTGATTCTCAAGAGGATTTTGGGTTCTGAGTAGCCATCTAAAATGACTCTTGATTCAACACCTCTTTGGGCAAGGATTTATGATCTTCCACTGCGGCTTCGAACTGATAGTATGGCAGTAAGGCTGGGGAATATGATTGGCACTTATGAGGAGGCTGATACAAGAGACGCAAGTCGTTTGGGGAAATTCCTTAGGGTCAAAGTCTCTATTGATCTCAAGCAGCCGGTGAAACGTGGTACTATGGTTAGATTCCAAGGGAAGGACCTCAAAGTTCTCTTCAGATATGAACGCCTCCCAGCATTTTGTTTCATTTGTGGAAAGTTAGGACATCAAATGCGTGAATGTGATGACAGTAACACTCTTAATGAAGAGGCATTTGATGGTAAAAATCTGTTTGCATCCTCAAGTAGCAGCAAAATTGAGGCCAGTGGAAAGTCCAAGGAGGATAATGAAGTGATTCATCGATCCCACCAAAACCCCTATGTGTGAAACTCCTGAGACTATTCCTCTTGTTGACCTCAATGGAAAGTCTAAGGAGAATAATGATGAAGGAAGGGATGCTGTGAGTCTCTTGGAAACTAATCAAAGGAAATTAGCAGATCCTCTTGCTGACATTGAAGAGGTGGCTGAATCACTTGGCACCATTGGGCTATCACCAAAACCTCCTCCTAAAATAAATCTTATTGAGACATCTACTAGCAAACCAAAAAGCAAGAGACAATGGACAAGACTCAAAGGTAAAGCTAGAGGTGGGAAAACTAGAACTACAAAGGCCAATGAAAGGGGGAAAAGGAGCTTGTATGATGTGATGATCTCTGAAGGATCCATTTAGGATATCACTGAGGGCATGCACAAAAAACAAACAGTTAGAATGGAGGTTGATAATGAAGTACCAGAGGGGGTGTTGGAAGGCCAACACCTCCTACACCAATGAAAATCATTAGTTGGAATTGTCGGGGGTTGGGGAACCCTAAGGCAATTCGAGCCTTGTTGAGGCTCAAAAAAATTGAAAATCCTCATACGGTGTTTTTAATGGAGACTAAGCTTTCGGTTACTGAAATGAATAAGGTGAAAAACCAATGTGGATATAGTTTAGGATTAATTATGGGCTGTTCTAGTTCTGGTAAGGATAGAGTTGGGGGTTTAGCTCTCTTTTGTTCTGACCCTATATGTTTCACTGTTGTTTCCTACTCTCTAAACCACATTCATGGTACCTGTGTTTTTGATCCTGATGAGGAGCCTTGCTTGATTAATGGTGTGTACGGTTTTCCTACTGAAGCTCATAAGAAAGATACATGGTTGCTGGTACAAAGTCTGTGTAATCCTCAGGTCAATGACTGGTTGTGTTTTGGAGACTTCAATGATATTTTGGATGAATCTGAGAAGAAGGGTGGTAATGCTAGATCCTTTGAACAGTTCTGGTGGAGTAGAGATTCCATTAATCTTTGTGGTCTAAATGACTTAGGCTATGTTGGCTACCCCTACACTTGGTCTAATGGGAGAAGTGGAGAGGATAACATTCAATGTAGACTTGATAGAGCTTTTTCCACTAATAGTTTCTGCAACAGGTTCTCTCCCATCAGAGTTACTCATCTTTCTAGATATAGATCTGATCACAGTGTTGTTATGATTAACCTTGAGGATCAGGATCACCTTAGAGGCAAGAAAAGGATCCATGTTTTTAGGTTTGAGCAAACCTGGACAAAGGTCCCCAATTGTGAAGAAGTAATCAAAAGGAATTGGAGGGGTGGTGGTAGATCTTGCCAGGACAAGTTGCTGGGAGTTCATGCTGTGGATGGTGAATTCCAAGATTACAGAACTAATGAGATTAAAAAGGAGTTGACTAAGGTGGAAAAATTGCTCAATAACCCTGAGTTGTGGAATGGTGGCAGGGATGAGTTGGCTAGATACAGGGAGCTGGAACTTAAGCCTGCTGAGCTTCTTAGACCTGATGAATTGGCTTGGAGACAAAGAAGCATTAAAGAGGGGGATAAAAATACAAAATTCTTTCACAGGAAAGCTAATCAAAGGAACAAAACAAATGCCATTAAAAAGCTCAAAGATGAAGATGGTCATTGGTGGTATGGTGAGGAGAATGTGGAAAGAATTATTCTTAATTACTTCACTGAGCTGTTTTCCTCTTCTGACACTGAGAATGTGGAGCAAACTTGTAGAAATATTCAAAAGAAAATTTCGGGTGAGCAAGCTAGCTGGTGTGATCAATCTTTTACTGAAGAGGAGGTTAAAGAAGCTATTGACCAAATGCATCCCCTCAAAGCTCCTGGACCGGATGGGCTTCCTGCTCATTTTTTCCACAAGTTCTGGCATGTAGTGGGAGTGATGTCTCAAAGATGGTGCTTGATATTTTGAACAATGGCAGATCCCCGAAGAACATCAACAAAACTTTCATTGCTATGATTCCAAAATGTAAGAATCCTTCTTCTCCAAAGCAATTTAGACCTATTAGCCTATGTAATGTTGTTATGAAAATTGTTACAAAATCCATTGCTAATAGGCTAAAAAGCCTTCTCCCTAGTATTATTGATGTTGAACAGAGTGCATTTGTAAAAGGGAGACTCATTACTGATAATGCTCTGATTGCTATGGATGCTTTCACTGGCTCAAGAAGAAGACTAAGGGCAAGAAGGGTATGATGGCTCTCAAGCTAGATATGGCAAAGGCCTATGACAGGCTAGAGTGGCCCTTTATTGAAGCTGTGCTTTTGAATTCAGGTTTCCCTGCTAGAATTACATCCTTGATCATGGCTTGCATTAACTCAGTGTCCTATCAGGTGCTTATAAATGGCCAGCCTAGCAGAAGTTTTACCCTTGGGAGAGGCATTCGACAGGGGGACCCTATGTCCCCTTATCTATTCATTCTTTGTGCAAATGTGCTCTCGGGTATGCTCCACAATGAGTCCAAAAAAGGAAATTTACATGGTATCAAGATTGCTAGGGGTGCTCCTCAGATTACCCATCTCCTATTTGCTGATGATAGCCTCCTTTTTGCCAGGGCTAATTCTAAGGAAGCTAATACTATCATTTCTATTTTTAAATCCTATCAATCTGCTTTGGGCCAGCTTGTTAGTCTTGACAAATCTGATATGTCATATAGCCTAAAGGTGCCTATTCTAGAGAAAGATATGATCTGTAACAAGATTGGGATTAAGGCTGTGACACATCATACTAAGTACCTCGGGCTTCCTGTGGTATTTGGTAGATCAAAAAACAAGGTGTTCTCCTTAGTTCAAGATAGAGTTTGGAAGAAGGTGAAAGGGTGGAAGGAGAAATGTCTATCCTGAGCAAGGAAAGAGACTCTTATCAACTACATTATGAGCTGTTATAAAATACCTGAAGGAACCTGTAAAGAGATTAAGTCTCTTGTTTCTAAATTCTGGTGGGGATCTATAGAAGCTCAGAGGAAACTACACTGGATTAGCTGGGATAAGATGGGCTCTAGTAAATCTAAAGGTGGTATGGGGTTCAGAAGTTTCAGTGACTTCAATTCTGCTTTACTTGGAAAGCAATGTTGGAGACTCATGGTTTCCTCTCTCATGGCACAAGTTTTCAAGGGGAGATACTACCCCAGATCTGACTTCATGCAGGCTACTGTGGGATTCCAACCAAGCTATGCTTGGAGGAGTATCCTTAGTGCTAGGAGGGTGATTGAGAAGAGATCCAGGTGGCTTATTGGAAATGGGGAAAAAACTAGTATTTGGCATTCAAATTGGCTTCCTGAGCAAGCAAATTTCAAGGTTTGCAGCCCCATCAACATTTTGGAACCAAATGCTAATGTGAGTCAGTTAATTGATAGAGACACTAAGGAGTGGGATAGGCAGCTTATCTTTGAGGTTTTCAATAATTATGAGGCAAAACAAATCATCAATATTCCAATTTCTTGGAGATTGCCATCGGATAGGTTGGTTTGGCATTGGGAATCTAACGGTCAATACTTTGTGAAGTCTGCTTATCATCTTTTGAAGGATGAGAGCCTGAGAAATACCCCTGAATCCTCTAGCTCAATGACTAACAGCTTATGGAAGAATATATGGAAAGCAAAAGTTCCAAATTGTGTTAAGAATTTCCTTTGGAGATTGGCCAAGGATATTCTTCCTACAAGGAGTAGATTGGAAAGGAAAGGGATTCAACTTGATACTCAATGCCCCATTTGTTGCTCATGTGTGGAAACTGCTAGTCACTTATTTATGAACTGTGCCCCAACTCAATTGGTTTGGTTTTCATCTCCTCTTGGTATTAGAATCCCCCCTAATTCTGATTTTATGGCTTGGTTTCTACATTGGCTCACAATTGATGACTCATTGGCTAGACAATTGTTTTGTGTAACTCTGGAAAATTTGGAAGAGCAGGAATGATCTTATTTTTAACCAAACCGAATTTAACCCCACTGCAATTGCCTCCAACAATGCTGGTTTCGTGGCTGATTTCAATGTGGCAAATTTAAAATCCCCGGTGCCACGGTTCCCCCCTCAGGTTCTGCATTGGGTTGGTCCTCCTGCAGGTGAACTTAAAACAAATACTGATGCTGGCTGTTTTGTTGATGGTGTCACGGTGTGGAGCTTTATTGTTAGAAGCCACTCTGGTGCTGTCTATCATGCTGCTGTTCATAAACAGAGTGGATCTGCTAATCCACGGTTGATGAAGCAATGTCCCTCAGGTGGGCTCTCAATTGGGCTAGGATCAACAATTGTTCTAATTGCTGGTTTGAGTGTGATGCTGAAATTGTTGTCAATTGTTGTCTGGGATTGAAATCTGTAGCTGCTATAGAACCCATTATTGCTGATTGTATTGCTTTATTAGGCCAACTTCCCAACTCTTGAATTTCCTTTGTTCGTAGGGATTGTAATCAAGCTGCTCATGCGCTTGTTAGTGTAGCTTTGCAAGTAGGTTCCACGTTTTGGCAGGGGCATGTCCCTGAACCTGTTAACTCTATAGTTTGTAATGAGGCCTTTGGCTCTTTTTCTTCTCTATCAATAGAATTAGATGTTTTCCTATCAAAAAAAAAAACTAAGAGATAACCTCTTAGGTGTGTTTGGAAGTTTGAAGTAGAGAGGACAAGAGGGCATGAGACTTATAATAGTGCTAATTCTTTAATGAAGAGGAGAAAAATTATCCCCCAAGCCTCTAAACCCCTTTTCTAATTTATTTTTTGAGCACCTCCAAAACCCTCCAAATTTGGAAGATTTCAGAGGGCTTAAGAAAATAAACTAGAAAAGGGGTTTAGGAGATGGTTTGAGGCATACTTTTTCTCTTCATCACTAAAGAATTAACACTATTAGTCTCATCCCTCCCCTCCCCTCCCCTCCAAACTCCCAAACACGATTGCAAAGTGTTCACAACCGAACTGACGTCTGTTACCCAAAGACTCGGAAGGTTGTGCCCATGATCGGACCGATTGCTGCCAATGAGCCTGATGACATGATGACCGAGCGACTCTGCTAGATACTAAGACCAAGGACTCCGTCCTTCGCCCTAAGGCTCAGCTCACTTCACGACTCGTTTGACTAGGGCAAGGGACAAGCATTCAATATGATATTGTATTAATTAGCATTAATCTCTCATTGTACTATTTAAACTGCCCTTAAAGGCTAATTAAGGGGACAAAACATTTTTGATCTCCAACTTTTATACTCATTCTCTATACTGTACTTTCACAGTTATCTAGTGATTATCATACTCGTGTTCTAGTTAGATCCTACTAAAGGAAATAGTCTACTTCTTGTGGTACTCTTCCTTTTAAGGTAAGTTAATATTAAATAATTTAAATATAGTGTATATGTGTGTTGATGTATTTAAAAAAATATATTCTATCGTATATGTTAACAATGTTATAAAGTTTAATGTACTATGATGTTTTTTATTTGATCGTGTCCATAAACTGGGTGTTTCCATTTATACTATTTTATTTTATTTTGGAAATATGGGCAAGTTGAGATGCAGTGTATTGGAGTGTGGATTCCCTCTAGTGAAATTATTGTCTAGTAAAATTTCAAATTTTAATTAAAAATAAAGAGAGAGAAACTTTTTTTTGACAAAGAGAGAGAAACTTTAACCCATGAAAAAAGAGGAAGAAGAGTGTTGGGTGGAAGGTGGTTGAGATTGATTTGACAAAAAAAAAATTCTAGGCATTTTGAAGACCGGAGTCTTGTGTATTATTTTAATCTATTAATGGGCACATGATTGATTTATTATACTCTAATCTCAGAAAAAGTATTTATAATCTATTGAAACTATTAAAGCCAATCAATTTAACTATTTACAATTGTCGACAAACATTCAATCATTATTAAAAATTTCAAAATAAGATAAGTACTAATTTCTTAGTATATGGTTTGATTTTTCAACCCACTTTTTATGGCACCATAGTTCATGTTATACACTTCTGGTTGTTTCAGGTTGCTTTTGCATTTCATGATAATTCTAGAGTTGTTCTACACCTCATATTGCTCTTCTAAATCTGGACCTGTGATGATTCACTTCTGCAGATTATTTCATATTTCCTGCTTAGTCTATGCTCTTCTAGATCTGGCCCTGTAATGATGTTTTAATTTGTCTTAAAGGCTCTACTTAGTCCATATTGTTGCATTTGTCATGGATATGGAATTGTGTGTAAAGAAAATTAAGCATGTTTTATTTAGATTGAAAAAATAGAATTTAATTGGGAATTATAAATGATTTAGGATTTTAATTCTATAGTACCTAATTAAAAGGGACCATTTTGCAATTAACTAGCAATAGGAAAACTTAGGCGCCTAAATTTTTAAAAATGTGAGAGGTAGCATAGCATGCAATAGGTGTGGACTATAATATATATAGACTACCAAATTTACTTTACTTTCAGCTCCGACAACATAGAGTCATAAACATCAATTTAGGATCTTAGAAAGAAAAAGAAAGAGAGAGGGGCCGAGAGAAAGAATGGAGGAGTGAGTTGAATACTTCCTCACTACTACCCTACCTAATTATTTATTCGATGCTTCAATTCCTAAACCATTTCCTTCTTTTAAGTCATCAGCTGAGAGTACCACAGCATAAGCTGAGAGTTGTTGGCTTTGATTTATGGAACAAGTGGGTCTCGTAATTAGTTTCTTTGTCAAGAATCTTCCCTTTAAAGGGAGAAGGAATATTTTTGCTATAAAAAAATTGGGAGTTAATAGTTTTGGATATGTGTAGTTAATGACAAAGGTTATAGAGAGATTCATCTAGTGCATGAAGGCTAGAAGTGAAAATAAGCAATTCCAATTTAGGCATACATAATTGCGAAGCTACAAAGATGATGTTATGGAATTAGATTTTGAAATTTATTAATCTTGATTAGAGATTATTTGAAATTTACGACTAATAGGTGTTGTAAATTATGTAGAGCAAGTACTCTTGATTTATGGTTTTAGGTTAGAACAGGAAGGTAAGTAAGTAAAGATTAAGAAGAAGTTGAACCTTCTAAAATTTACATGGCATGAAGTTGAAAGTTGTTACAAGTAGCAGCTAGTAGAGTTTTATCTGTTTGGAATTCTATAATATAGTTTATTATTTAAGTGGTACCTTCCTTGTATATGGTATTGAAGTTTGGACTTTGACACGAAAATGGTACTCTTTTATCAATGAATTTAGATGGAATACGAAAAAGATGAAGTTGTGTGTTATGGTGGTCGAGAGTTTATGGGCCGGCTTGAAAGAATAATTTAGGATTTGGATCAAATTTGATATTTGACACCACAAGAGTGAATTATGAGAAAGAGGTGCATTGTAAGATATGTAGTGGTTGAAAAAAAAGAGAGATGATGTAAGACATTTTTTTTTGAATCAAGATGTGAAACATAGATAATTAAGGTAACTAAAAGATTTTAAATTGTACAAGTTACGGATTTGGGAATGAATATCTAAGATAGTCTTTTTAGTAAGATTGTAATATGATAGTGAAGCGATGTGATTCACTATATAAATAGTATAAGATGAACGAATGAGAAGGGGATAATGATAAAAGATAATATCTAAGTTTCAAAGTGAGTGTCAAAACAATAATTGCCTTGAGTTACATGTTATAATTTAGTCAAGTTTGATGGAAAGAGTTGAGTAAGTAAAGTATTGTTTGGACTTAGTATTATGTCATATAGTGGATGTTTAAATGTACGAAAGTTTGTACTAATATACTGGTAGGCTATCTCATATACCTTTTTGGTCAAGGCTATATCATTTACTTAGGCTTAGGAATATAGTTTTGATTATTACAGATGATTAGAAATTGAGTTGCAAGATACTGGCGAACTTTGATATGGTGCATTGAATTTGATAATATTTGATATGAAATTTTGAGGTGTGTTTCGGTGGTGATATACATTAAGATCAGTGTTACGCTATCTAGCTTGTAATTATGTTAATAGTCAATCTAAATGGATAAGATTTTGGAGGTCCAAAGTTAAAATGATATTAAAGAGGATGAATTCTTGGAAGTTTATTATCGAGATTGTGAATTGTTTTAGACTATTGACAGGTTTGAGGTAGGTGAAGATAACTGAGAGAGATTATTAGCTGCGTAGAATAGGAAAAAGGCTTACTTGGATCGTTGTTGTCGAGAATAAAATCAGTTTATGGAAGGTGACCAAGAAATTTTGCAAGTTTCTCCGATGAAGGGAACTATAGGGCTAGGAAGGAAAGGAAAGCTTAGACGTTAAGTAGGTCCATCCGAGATTCTTCAGTTAGGCGGCAAAGATTCTTCAGTCAGGCGGTGTTGTTGCTTACTAATCAACTCTTCCACTCGGGCTCAAATTCCTGCACCAAGATTTTTTTTCGCGTCTATTTTGAGAAAATATTTACCCGATTCATTCCATATGCTCCAACCACAATCAGTTCAAGTAGAAAAATATTTGTCTTATGAAGAAGAACTCGTAGCTATCACAGGTTGCCAAGTGAAGAAACTGCGCAATAAGGACATTGCTTTTATTAAGATGGATTGGAGGAATCATTCTTGCGAGGAGACTACATAGGAGGTAAAGGATGTTTTGAATTCGAAATGTTATAATTTGTTTGAAACTCTAGATAAGCGTATGTAAATTCGGGGACCGAATTTTTTTAGGGGGAGGAACTGTAACACCCTCAAATTTTCAGGTATAGGCTTAGACTCAAACAAATGAAATTATCAAAAACACAAGAATTTAACGTAGTTTCAAAACATTTAAAACGAAAATGTTGATATAACTTCTAAGAAATAGAAATTATCCATATTAATTAAATAATAATGCATGAAATACGATCTAAATTATTTAAAGTAGAAATAAAATTTTATCTTTAGCAATAGTCTATTTATATATAATATATACACCAAGCATGATCTAGAGATGGGTGCAGGCTATATCTGGTTATAGACATAGTTCAATAAAATATAATATTAATATATTGTATTATGAAGAGATGGGAAAAAATAATAATAAGACAAAGCTGATGTAACTAGAAGCTTCTCTGGTAAGTTACTTGTTGACAACTTCAAGTAAAATATATAAAATTAAAATAACCCATTAGAACTTTGGTAAAGCTAAAGTCTTGAAACAGAAAAGAAGTGGTTTACAGAGTGGTTGTGGTAATAGAAGTGGGTGAACGAGACCAAGGAGAAACTATCGAAATTGAAGAAACACCCAGTAGCATTACATGCGCATGCCACCATGGTGGTGTTGAGCTGTAACAACAATTGGTAGAAATGGAAGATTATATTTTGTGGAGATAGTGTAAACTAAATAAGTAGAGTAGTCAGTTCAAGTATAAAAGGAGATTTAATGTTAGAGTTCGAAACTAGGAGCTGATCAACTGATCAACTACAACTTACTTGAGGTAATCTCATCTCTTTGACTATGGAAATTATCATTCGTTTGTAGGTCGCCCCCGCGTTCTTCTAACCAAAGGGCATGACTCGGTAGCAGAAATTTCCCTTGTCAGTCATAAAGGTCATTTTTTCCTGATCGGGTGGATGCATGGCAATCTAATTGTACCCAGAATAAGCATCCTGAAATGATAGAATTTTGTACCCGCTGGCACTATCGACCAAACGATCAATACTTGGTACAGGGAATGCATCTTTTGGACACGGTCGATTGAGGTCAGTGTAGTCCACGACATTCTCCACTTGTCGTTCTCCTTTTTAACCAAAACTACGTTAGACAACCAAGTGGTATACTTTATCTCTTTAATAAAACCTGCCTCAAGTAAGTCTTCCACAGCTTTGGTCACTGCCCGCGCCTTTTCTTCCTTTTGGATTCTTCTTGGTTGTACGATCCATTTTGCCCCAGGATTTACTGCTAAGTAGTGAAAGGCCACTTCAGGTGGGATCCCGGGCATATTTGCAGCACTCTAAGCAAACAAGTCTGCAAGCTCTTTTAAGCATTGAACTAGCTGGTCTTGAACTTCTGGAGGGAGGTTGCTCCCTATCTTGATCGTTTTCTCTGGGTCGCTCCCCAGCTGGACATGGATAAACTCTCCATCTGGTTCAGGTCGTTTGATTCTCTTCTTAAGTTTCTTGGTCAGGAGGTCGTCTCCTTCATCCTCCTCACTGGATGGGTCGTAGCGAGCATCTAGATCAGCTACGCTTACGTGCTCGCCTCCCTTCATTGCCTATTCTATCTCTTTCATGACCTTCTTGCCCTTGTCTTTCAAACTCAAAAGGAAAGCCCGTTTTGCGGACAACAGATCTGTTTGGAGGGTGGCGATCTCTCCAGCCTTAGTATAAAACTTCATCTTCAGATGGACCGTGGATGGGACGACTTCTAATCGAGCCAAGGTTGGTCGTCCAATGATGCACTGGTAAATGGACTTGCATGGAAGTACTATGAAATCTGTCCTGACCGTTCGACAAAGGGGTTTCTCCGCTGTGTCATCCCCGAAAGTGACCATCAATTCTATTCATCCTATTGGGGTTATAGGCGCTCCATTGAACCCGGTCAAAATAGTGCCTTTGTATGGTCTTAGATCGTCCTTTGATATTTTCAGCACGTCCAAAAGGTCTTCGAAAATGATATCTGCTGAGCTCCCTTGATCTACCAGTATCCTTCTGACTTCCATATTTGCCATTACAGCAACCACTACAAGTGGTACCTCGTAATTAGGCGTCCCATCGATGAGATCCTCGTCCCCAAAGGAAATGGGTGGTCGTTTGGAAAGGGGTTTGGGAGCGGATGTGGAGGCGATGCTCATGATCTCGTCCCATCTTCTTTTGATTGATCTGTTAGTTGAGGCCTCAGTGGGGATGCCTCCTGTGATCACCATGGCGACTGGTCTCCCTTTCGTCTTCTTGGTGTCCAGGATATCATCTTCATCGTTCTCTTCTTCTTCTATTATTTTGGCCACTTCATCAGTTTGTGCTTTCCCTCTTCTGGGCGATCGAGCTGCCTGCTTATCTTCTCGTCCATCAGTCTGATTTTTCTTCACATATTGGGTTAATTTCCCTCTCTTGATCAATGCTTCTACATCATCTTTGAGGGCCATACAATTGTTGGTGTCATGCCCGTTACTTTTGTGGTACCCGAAGTACTTCTTGGATGGACGCTGCCCCTCCGTTGGTTGTGATCTAGGTTTCTGACTTGATCAGCTTCTCGATTGAGTCTCTCCACATAGCTACGTAAGGACTCGTCAGGTCCCTGCCTGATAGCGATCAGGACATCTTGGGATTTAGGCTTAACTCTGGAGGTCGTGAAACGAGCAGTGAACGCTCTAGCCCTTTGTTCCCAAGAGGAGATGGTGTTGGGCCGTAACTCGGCGAACCATTCCAATGCTGACCCTTCTAAGGTTAGAGGTAAAATTTTACACTTAACTGGCCCGGGCGCCCCTCTATACTTCATCATCAAATCAAAATGTTTCAAGTGAGCATCTGGATCCTTGACCCCATTGTAAATCTTGAGGTCAGAAGGGGGCTTTTCTAGGGAACGAGGAATGCGATACTCATCTATTTCTCTCGTGTACGGCCCCAAGCTCGTGTCACCTCTTTCTTTGCGATGTGGTTGTTCCTCGGTATATCGCCCTCGGTGGCCACGCCTCTCATCCTCAGAATACTCCTTTGACTGGTAGCGGACATACCGCTCGTTAGAACGGCTACGCGAACGGGTAGGTGAGCTGGTCGACCCATTAGAAGATTCTTGATGCGAAGATTCTTCAGGCCAGTAAGTGTAGTTGGAGGTAGACGGGGTCGTTCTTGGTAGAGAGATTCCTCCTCCACATCCCCTCCTTCGGGGTGGAGATCTATGAACAAGCTGTCTTTGTGGGGGCGAGCGATGAGCTCGGGAAGGGTTTTCCCGTGAGATGGGCATATCGTCATTTCGACGTCGCTGCTCAGGAGCCGTGTTCGCTCGTCGTGAGGCGACTTGATCTTCCAACTGGGTCTAACGGTCATTATTTCGGGCCAGTAGCGGGGAGAGTAACGGTGACCGGTTGAGCCATGTCCGGCTGAGGAACAACGCTAGTGCCCGCAGCATCTGCTGTCGCTCTTTCTAGGACAGGTGGTGGTCGAACTGGGATCTCGGCACACTTTGCAGGCGGGTCGCCTTTGGTCTTCCCTGAGGGGCCATGAGGAAATAGGTGGGATAGCGCGCGGGCTCCCACTGTGGTCGCCAAATGATCTATACCTTAGGTGGTGCTGAAGAACGATTAGGGTACCAGGTCTTCCTGCTTGCTCTGCTGGGTATCTACAATGACACTCCAACGCCCAAGTCAGGTTAAGACGAGTAGAGTAACGATACTAGTGAATAGTGTGTACCTGACAACTGACGCAATAACTTCTTATATAGTGCCAGTGGATTGCGGGTGACCATTAGATCACTGTACGGACCGATCAGGACCGTTGATCTTGGTTCCTGCTCTTCTGACCCCAGTAAATGGGCTGATCTACTCATTCATCAATGGATTGGGCTTTGGCCCACTCCAGAATAGGAGGGGACAAATTATATTCGTGGACAATATCTCAATAAACCTAAGTGTGTGGCTCATTATTTTTCCTATTAGGAATGCAGGTGCATTAGCTGTAGCTTTCAACTAAGGTGTTTGTATTTACTTTTCGTCTAGCTCTATTATTCAGCTTGACATTATATATTTGTAAATCTCTAATGAAAAAAAATGTTGGCTAAAGAATTATTGCTTTGTTGAGTTGTTTTCTGTGACATCTGTGACTGACGAGGGAATGAGTGATCATCGGTGCTCAAAAGTTGATACGAGAAAGAGCGGCTCCTGGCAGCGTATAGGGGAGATGTA
Source organism: Astragalus glycyphyllos (assembly GCA_963573325.1). NCBI lineage: Eukaryota > Viridiplantae > Streptophyta > Magnoliopsida > Fabales > Fabaceae > Astragalus > Astragalus glycyphyllos. The sequence goes on from OY754309.1 coordinate 34,073,698, forward strand.
TCAAGTTTCTCACATGAAAAAAGATGGTGAATTTCTGAATGATGAGGCGAGAGAAATATATATAAGTGTAATATGTCTAATCTTTTTAGCTTAGCATTGTGTAATATGTTGCCACTGTCTAAAATTTGCATTCTTAAAAAGAAGGTTGTGTATGAGTGACATCTGGCTAAAATTTCCATTTGAGTGAGTTCCATTTGTAGTTTAAGAGATGTTAATATCATCCTTTAGATGGTAATAAGTGGTTCTATTTGATTTGTCTGGTATACTTCTGCTGCATATTATACAACATTGGTTTATGAAACTGGCTTAACGATGTGAATTTCAACTTGATTGGCACTTTAGTTATTTGTGTTTTGTGATGTAAGATGGTTTGCATATGCCCAAAAATTCTAAATAATTCCTGTGAACAAAAACAGTAATAATTAATATGAAATTTTGGAAGAAGACACTACTGTGGTCAAGGTGAATGATAACAGTAAACTTTTATCAGGGTAAACAAAATAAATAATATGTCGGCCGCCTGAGTCATCCACTAATCCTGCGGCACATCTGTCGGAGGTTTGACCATTCTGGTGGCTCTCAATTCTCGGTCATTGAGGACTGTGATATCAACCGAGGTTGAGCTCTAGGTCCCAGTGACTTGGGCCACCCTTCTTTCTTCTTTGGGGTGAGTTTCCCGGTCTGGCACTAGCAGGGTGGCTTGCTCGATGGAACTATCGGCGGGCCTACCGTGTCCCCCCATGTGGGATGGCTTGGAGACTTTCCCTCAGGTCCCTTGTCTTGGGCCCATGTCTGTCGGGGTTGAGCTTGGATAAATGCAACTCCCTAAGCTCGTGGACAAGCCTCCCTGGCTTAGGAAGTCTCTTCTGAGGTTTCTGAGGTTGACTCGGCGCCCCTATCTGCAATTTTTCTTGTAGCAGGGCCCTTTGTTCTGCAACTGTGGATCCCCATGGGGTGGGCCCAAACGGCTGAACACAGATGTTTCCTTTTTTGGGGAAATCTCTCCGTTCGGGATCCACACGTACTTCTTCTTCCATTTCCCTCGGTCGTTCCCTGAGAAGGAGACCATGTTGACATTCATGCTGGGGAAAAGGTCGGTGTCGACAATCATTTGTGATGTTCCCTTGTCACCATTTTAAATCTCCCCTTCTTGATGGCTTCCTGAATGGCTCGACGGAAGATAATACAATTCGAAGTGGCATGATTAAAGGAGTTATGCCACTTGCAGTATTTCTTCCCCTTTATTTCCTCAGGCGGAGGGATCTTATGGCCATCAAGGAGCTTGATCTGTTTGTCCTTGAGGAGGTAGTCAAAGATTTGGTCAGCCTTGGAGATGTCAAAGGAATATTCAACCCTTTCCTCATCTTTCTCTTTACCTTTAGCAGGCTTAAGAGCTGGACAGAGGTGGACCTTCCCCTTAACTATCTCGGCCACTAGGATGTTTGCCGTGTAGTCGGTTGACTCATCATAGTCTGAATCCTCGACTGCATCCACCACCGATACCAGCTGTGGCCCTCGGCCCCTCGTGGATCTCTTCCTTTCTCTCCCTTGGACGTACTGTTCAACTTGAACTGCACGGGAAGCCAAACCACTGAGGTCGTTGCAAGCTTGTCCCACAAGCTTTTCCTTCAATTGAGGGTGCATTCCAGAGATGGCCATGGAAGTAAGCTGGGACTCTGGGAAAGGCACTGAGCAATTTCCGACCATCTTTCAGAATCTCTCAATGAAATTGGTCACTACCTCGTCCACCTTCTGCCGTAAGTTCATGAGATCGGATCCGGTAACTTCAGGCTGCGGCCAGTAAAATCTGTCATGGAAGCACCTTTCCATGTGTGCCCAGCTGTGTATAGAATCAGGCGGGAGAGAGGAATACCACGAGAAGGCCGTCCTTGTCAAGGACAGAGGGAACAGCTGCAACTTGAGATACTCGTTCTGGTTTCCTTCCCCACATTGGGCCGTGAATCGGCCGATGTGTTCGATCGTAGACTTGCCATCGTCCAAAGAAAATGTGGCGAAATCAAGGGTTTTGAATCCTCTGGGCAGAGGTACCAAACGGTCCACCCACTCGGGGTAAGGCTTCCTGTACACTGGACAATCGAGCGGCTTCAACTACACACCAAAGAACTTCTTGATGGTGTCAACGATGAGATTAGGGTCCAGGAGTTGGGGCCTCGATGATCCAGGTGTAGGTGTTGGGCGCCACAGTGTGTCTGGGGGACCTTGCGCTCTCGACTGCGGTGATACCTGAGGTGGAGCATCTGTCCATGGCTGCCCAGGTACTACTTGGGCCAGGTCAGCAAGGCTAGTTCCTGGTAAAGGTGCCTGCGCGCCTAGGAGAGGTGGAACTTGATTCTGTGGCTGCTCCACCGGGGCGACATTCATCTGTGTCTGCATATAGGAACTCGCCGGGTAGGTACTGAGTGCACCGGGGTATGGCTGACTAAGAGGTAGGATTGCCGAGCCAGGTGGGTTCTAGACCCATGGCTGCTAACTCGGGAAAAAACCACTGTTCCTGCCAATCCCTGATTCCGGAGCGAAGGCTTGCCCCCTGCATAAGCCAGGTAGTTAGCCGCGGTAGAACATCCATAGGATGATCCTTGCGGCAGACCTGCCAGGCCTGCTGCCTCGGGCGGCCTCCTGGCCATTTGCACTTGTCCCTGTTGAAGAGAAGCCGTGTTAGTGCCATTCACCAAAAACTGCCCTCTAGTGTTGGCCGTGGTAAAAGTACTAGGCTGAGGAATCATAGGGTTAGGGCTTACCTGATGAGAGTACGCCTGCTAAGTCCCAGTCATTCTCCCACTCGATGGACACTGATGCTTGTCTCCAATAGGGTTATAGGAGGATGCCTGCTGAGGTCCAACAGGGATGGTGTATGGCGGGGCCTGATGCGGTCCTCCCAGAGAAGAAGGTTGTCCTCCCTGTGATTGGCCGGAGACAACATAGTTCATGGTCCTACTGGCTTGCGCAGCACGTCTTAATTTGCTCCACTTCCTTGGCCAGTTGCACTTCATTTTGCACCATAGGTTTCACTATGTCAGCCAATTGATGGGACAATTGTTACATGATGTCCTGTATCCCCATGTCGATTTGCTGCCAGATAAACGACGTGGTCATGACCACTGGCTCCTCACACTGCTGTGGGGAACTGTCGTTAGACTCAGTGCTAACCGTGAGGGGAGTTGCCTTCGAAACACTTGTTGGCTCAGTGTTTCTCGTTTTCGTGGTAGTTACCTTCTTTGATGTCAATGCTGGTTCCATACTTAGGTTTCTGCCGGAGCGCAAGTGCATACGCCAACTGTAATCCAGTCCAGGCGAATCAAACGAGGGCGTTTGCTCACCATTTCCCGTCCCACTGGGTGTGCCAATTTTTTGTTGTCGTCAAACTCTTAAGTCCTAGTCGTGGTGTCGGCCAGAGGTTTGGACAGTCTTTGATTCCTTTTTCTTAAAGCAATTGCGTCGAGGAGGGAACTCTGCTCCTCAACTATGGGTTTCCTGACTCCTCTAGAAAGGGTCAGGCAAGGTGAGAAGGGACGCGAGTGTTGGATTACTACGGCTAATGTATAAAAATAAAGTAAAGGCAAGAAATGCGATAAAGAAGATAAATGAAATAAACGTAGAGTTTCATTTGATTGATGTGTGTTTTACATTTCACTCTAATGCTATATATACACAGGCCCTCGTCGGCCACTAAGCTAGCCAACATTTTCCTGCCGTTGGATTTATCTAAGATTAACGATTCTCATTACTTCATGGGCCCTCAACGAAGCGGAGTAACTGCCCACGATCCCACTGACACGGTTAGTGGGGTGAGTGCTCGTTGCTCCGAGTTTTCCGGCCTCGCTCTTCCATTTGAACTTCAACCGTTCCCACGTTCTTCCTTCGTGCCGTGTCTTGCCTTCCAAGCTACACCTATCTTGCCTCGGCCGTATGGTGGCTCGGCTATCTTGGACCCACCTTAGGTAATGGTTCAGGCATCCGAGCCCCCAAGGCCTTGGCACTCTATAGGATGGGGTGATTACTCTCCCTCCGCTTGGCTCATTGGTCCTTGGGCATAGTCCTCCCTCGGGGGTTTTCTTCCGTTTAATGCGCCCCGAGGACCTTCTTGGGTTCACTCTTTCTGGCAAAATACCTTTTTGCCCCTTGTCATATGGCTTGCCTTCACACCATATCCCCCCTTTTTTCCTCTCGATCCTCGGCCTACGACCTATTTATTTTTGAGTGTTAATAATTGCCTCCCTTTTTGTGCTGTCGTGCAGCCTTGAGGACGTGATTGACGGTACGAAAACCCTTGAAATGATTTGAAGTGATGGTTAAAGAGGACGTAACCGCTGCTACGTGACACTTGGCGTTTCACACGAATATCAAAATAGGTCATATTAGTCCCTGACAAATATCAAAATAGGCCAAATTAGTTTCTGACAATATACCAATTTCATTAATAGATTCAGTAATGAAACTACCATGAATGTGTAGAAATCCATGGCTGCTCATTCTTGTAAGAAATAATCAAAATATCAATGAATGTATAGAAATCAAAATATAATATGGAAATAAAAATGACACACAAATCATGAATCAAAACGAAAAATAGTGAACAAAACCTACCTTTTGGTCGTTCTCTCTCTTAGGTGCGTCCTTCTCTCCTTCAATGGAAGAAAAATGGATTTTGGAGTCAGAAACCAGATTTTTAAGTTTGAAGATGACTCTGGGACGAAATTGTCCCAAAAAATGTCAGGAACAGATTTGTCCCTTTTTCAAATTTGTAATGTCAGGGACGAATTTGGCCCAAAATAAACACATCTGTGGCATTTAACGTGACAACGTGACACTTAACGTGCCACGTAGGAGACGTTTATTGTGCTGATAACAGCTAAATGGATGGAGGGACTAACGTGTCTCGTTTTGGAATTGTCAGGACCAATGTGTCTCGAAAAAAATGTCAGGGACGAATTCTTCCCGCGAGAAAATTGTCAGGGACAAATTTGGGCCTTTACTATTTTTTTCATCTTTGTTTTTTGTGCTTATATATTTGCATCAGTTATTTTATGAAGCTATTTATTTCCTTTTTGTTGAAAGAATTTGTTAGAAAAGATTAGATATTATCGTTAAATTCTGGTTAAAAATATTTTTGTAATAAATATGCAAATTTCATACAAGAATTTATTCATGATGAATTTACCCTTTAGTTGTCTCAATAAATATATAGTTTTTTAATAAGTAATCAATTAAATAAAGGGGTAGAAGAAACACTCCAACCGTTATACAACTCAAGCTATCTAATCTGCACACATTCCAGCAGAGAAGATCCCCATGACTTTAATACCATATTGAGTTTTTTTATTTACTCAATATGGAACTCCTAACAACAATGATACAAACCAATGAAGTGAAAATAAGGGTAGTGTCAAATGAGGGGACAAATTATATTCGTGGACAATATCTCAATAAACCTAAGTGTGTGGCTCATTATTTTTCTCATTAGAAATGTAGGTGCATTAGCTGTAGCTTTCAACTAAGGTGTTTGTATTTACTTTTAGTCTAGCTCTATTATTCAGCTAGACTTTATATATTAATAAATCTCTAATGAAAAAAACTGTTTGCTAAGGAATTATAGCTTTGTTGAGTTGATTTCTATGACATCTGTGACTGACGAGGGCATGAGTTATCATCGGTGCTCAAAAGTTGATACGACAAAGAGCGACTCCTGGCACCGTATAGGCGAAGGGACATGTGAGTGTGGCGAATACGTACCGAAATGAGAGGGATCATGAGGCTGTGCAGGTATGAGACTGTATAGTTGAAAGAAGGCTTGAAAGAATTGATTTGAATTACCTATAGTTAAGTGTGTTTCCTAAAGAAGGCTGTGCATGATGCATTATCTTCTTGGGAGCCCTTCCCATAAGAACTCCATAGTTAAGTGTGTTTGACTTGGAGTAATAGTGAGATGCGTGACCTTTTGGGATGTTTCCTAAAAAGCATACAAGTGAGGAATGCTTGTTGGAAACACACATGTTGCAAGATGGGAGACCGTACACTAGAGGGGAGATGTATCAAGTTTCTCACATGAAAAAAGATGGTGAATTTGTGAATGATGAGGCGAGAGAAATATATGTAAGTGTAATATGTCTAATCTTTTTCGCTTAGCTCTAGCATTGTGTAATACGTTGCCACTGTCTAAAATTTCCATTCTAAAAAAGAAGGTTGTGTATGAGTGACATCTGGCTAAAATTTCCATTTGAGTGAGTTCCATCTGGCTACATATTATACAACATTGGTTTATGAAACTGGCTCAACGGTGTGAATTTCAACTAGAATGGCACTTTAGTTATTTGTGTTTTGTGATGTAAGATGGTTTGCCTATGCCAAAAATTCTAAATAATTCCTGTGAACCAAAACAGTAATAATTAATATGAAATTTTGGAAGAAGACACCACGGTGGTCAAGGTGAATGATTACAGTAAACTTTCATCGGGGTAAACAAAATAATTAATATGAAATTCTAAATTTTGAATCTGTTCATTTCTCACCTAACTTTAACACTTTTTTCTTCATTGAAAACGAGAAAGGGTAATGGACAATGTTCAACATTCAAAAAGATATTTTTCAGTGATTTCTGAGTTTCAGTAAACAGGAAACTTTTGTACTGAGTAGATAATTTTCTGACCTGTTCACAAAGTCGCAATTCTTTTTTTGTTCTTACTTTTCAGTTTGCCATAAATTGTCTGTCTTCTGATTTCCTGCGTTATACACACTAATTTTGCAGGAACAATTACAAAATGAAATCCAGAAGTGGTCTGATGAGAATGAAGTCTTCGCTGCAGTTTTCGAGAAAGAGCATCCTGGGTATGTTCGAAGTATGGGAGTGGGTTTAGTGCCATCTCAAATCAATGGAAACAACCCTAGCTTTATGGCAACCTCTTCATTCGACGCCAAGATAGCTCAAATGCAGATTGAGATTGACACCTTAAAAGAACAACTTGCTGAAGTTAATAGTTTAAAGAAACAGGTTGTTGAAGCCAATAAATTAAAGGCACGGATGGCTAAATTTGATGTAGTAAAACAACAACATGCTTATCTCATGCAAACGGTTAAAGAAAATCACCTAGGATCATCATCAAATGGGGCTATTTAGATAATTTATTTCTTTATGTTATGTACTTCAAGTTTAATATTTTTATTCTAAGTACTTCAAGCACAGTTTCTTATTTCCTATGCTTTTAGTTTAATATTTTGAGTTATGAACTTAAAGAACATTGTATGACTTTAGTTTAATATTTATATGTTATAAACGTGAAGAATGGTTTTATGCTATCAAATTACTGATTTAAATGTTGTTGCAATTTATATTTTGGTCTAAGATTGTATTTTACATTTAGCAATAATTAAAATTAAAATTACAGTTAATGAGCCAAAAGAAATCAAATATAAGAAAATATTACAGATAGCGGCTGTTAAAAACCGCCACAAATTGCAAATTAAAAAATGTCTCTATTTAGCGGCGGTCTGGAACCGCCTCTATGTAAAAAAATTAAAAAAACAGATTATCATATAACGATTGTTGTACCAATCGCAACCAAAAATCAAATAGCGGCAGTTTGGCGCGACAGTTGTCAGAACCGCTGTAAAATGCCTGTCGGCGTAGAACAGCACAGCGGAGCCAGAACGACCATGAGAGCACTTTACCGGCGGTTGTAACTGCCGCAGCTCTCCCATAGAACAGCCGGAAATGTCTTTTTTTGTAGTGTGTAACCTCTTTGGGCGTAAGCCTCGTTTTAATTAAAAGAAGGAAAAGAAACCATAGGAATCCAGATTACATTTTTCTATTATATATAATTTTATTTGGACCATTCTTAAAATCACACAATTTTACAAAATAATCAATACACGTATGTTTTTTCCAGTGATTCATTTTCATAAACTTGGACGTAATCTTCAACACCTATCCATTCTTACTAACTATACTTTTTTCCTATAAGTGTTTATTCTTGTCTCGGCACACTTTACAAATTTGGTATATAAATATTAAAAGAAACTGTTAAAAGATTTGTCAAAAAAAAAGAAACTGTCAAAAGAGACAACCCATTATTTTTAACCTCTTTTTGATATATTTAATTTGAAATTTAATATTCTCTTTAATATTTTATTTATATTTGAATTTCTCCCACTTTAAGAAAAGTAAAACAAAACTATGTGTTCCAATTTTAAAAATTTACCCAAGTGTCGAGTGTGTGGTTGAGCTGTTGGGGCTCATTCTCCATTAACCAAGTGTCGAGGGTTCAATCATCGCATTGGGTATGGAGCAGTTTTAAAACCTTGGGTCAGCTGTCCCACCCTTCGAGGTGCCTCCAATCCAGTGAGGGGATTAGTCACTGCGTTCGACGGTGGATACCCTGGTCTCAATCAAAACATTTAAAAATTTACGTTAAGGCTGATACTGGCTTAAAACGTAAAGTATGAAAAATAGTTAATTTAAAATAGTAATAAAACTTTAATAATTTTAGATTTAGAATATATTCTGCAAGCTTAGATGTTACTCCTAGTAATGAACCATTAAAAATTAATTGCAAGTATAAGATTTGATTAAAACTTTTCTATCATATAAATTTACTGACAACATTGATTTTTGACAATAACAACATTGTTAAATAGTGAGATTTTACTAAATAACCAACTTTTTTATTGTTTGGAAACATTGTTACAATAGTAAGATTTTACAAAATAATCAATTTACTTATATTACCAAAGAATCAAATTGATGTACTTGGACGCAATCTTTCAATAGTATACATTCTTACTAACAATAGTTAAAAATTAAATATTAATATATCCCTATAATTTTTCCCATAAATGTTTATTCTTATCACATCGCACATTACAAATTTAGTAAATAAATATGAAAAGGAAATATGCAAAACAGACAACCAATTAATTTTAACTTTTTTTGACTAGATTAATTTTAGGTTAAATATTCTCTCTTAATTTTTTTGAATTTTTATTTGGTTAAAAAATAGAACCAAATACATATACATTTTTGCTTTTATTTTATAAAAGAAATTATATTTTCCCCTTCCATATTAAGATTATCATTAATGCCTATAAATATACGATTGCATTAGTCACTTTAACATTACTTGCAAAGATTATCTCTTCTATCGGTTTCCTGATGGTTGGTTGATTTGGAGTGTGTTGTTGAACCCTCTTACCCTCAGTTTGAATCCAGGAAAAGGTTATCACTTCTACAAATCTGTGAGAGTACTTCCTCTCCTATTACCTACCTCGGTTGGTAGAAAATTACAAAATCGACTTTTCATTATTTATCTCCTCAATCACATATATGGCTACAAACTAATATGTGGGTTACTGAAGTCATTATTTTGATGTTATGGGGTGATAGATCTACTGCAACTTCAATCTAGACATGTACTATATATAATGCCTATCTCATATTTTTCCTTTCTTTTTATTTTTTAAATGCTCTTTTGTTTCAGTACTAGATCTATGGGCGAGACAAAACCTGGTCCACATATTGTCGTTACAAGTTGGGTCAGATGGAAGCCACTAATGATGTCTTATGTATCTTCACTTTCTCTAGTTTTCTCTGCTCAATTGTCGAGCTAATAGTGGAGTAAATCTCCAAACAACTGTGATTTCCTTGATTAAACATAGGTAAGATAGTTGTTGAAAAAACAAAATTTTATCCTTTTTTTTTAATTTTATTAATGTAATTTATTATTGTAAGGAGCCAATATTTCTATTATTTAATATATTTTTTAAATTTATTCCTTTTATTTTAACTAGCACTTATTTTTGATATGCAAGGTTTACAAATATGACATGGTTTCCCAAGTGAAGATAATGAACTTGAAGCAGGTGATAACTCTGTTGTCTTCCAATTCACAAGCCATCTAGATATATAGCACATCGTTCTGTAGTCCACTTAGCACAAACAGGTTCATACTTGTCTATCAAAAAAAATAGTTTGTAGTGCCATTTTAACAATGAGAAACTCAAAAAGGAAACATGTCATAATGTATGGTTGTACACAGTAAGGACTTAAAAGGTATCTTGCAGAAAGGTAAGCAATCTTTGTTTTCTTTTTTGTAAGGAAGATTTTTTTGGTTTAGCGGGAACTACAACGTTAGTATGAAATTCTGCCAATTGCAGCACCTGAGGAGTAAAAACAGATTGTATCAGTTACAATTACATATATGTGTACTTTTATATTGGATGCATAAAAAGTGTATGGTGACATTGTTTTATGTCCGTGGTATCTTATATATGAGTAAAAACTCCAATGTTTATGTTCATTTTTAGGGTTTCCGCTTTTGTGGTATACTACACTTCAACCAAAAGGAGCATTGAATAAGAATTATCCGCTCTATGTAACATACATACTTTTTTCCTATGAAATAATTTTTTAAGTAATTTTGTCATTGTTTACATTCAAATTAGTGCAAAATAATAACATTCAAAAAATTATATCAATGAGGTTGATCAAAATAATTCACTGTCTATCAATGGTGAAACCAATGACATCTTATAACTTTCTACATAAAAAGATACCTTCTAAATTGTGACGACGTCTCTTTGTAGTCTCGACTGTCATAATCACTTAATTCTATGACTTGATTTCAAAAGACCAAATGGTCATTGATATAACCGTATTGTAGTGAGTGAAACTAATAGCATGCATGTGTTTCACTTATGGATTTTGTTCGGTACTCGGACTCGGATATGATCATGTCCGGGGTGCAAGTTGATAAGTGCTTCTGAAGATCTTGAGGATATGCTTCGGGCGAGTGAAGATGAAGATAAGCTTCGGATGCTTGAAGGTGGACCTCGGATTGTCAGAGGTAGATTTCACGTCCCCGTCGAGTGGGGGTACCTGCAAACACTCCGACGGTCAAGTCAGTATGGGTTAGAGAAAGGACATGCAAAGAAATAAGAGTGTAATGAAAGCGTACCGTGGAGCGGAGGGTTGAACCTCTATTTATAGACAGGAGTGTCGTACCTGAAGTGTCGGATACAGGCGTGTGAATCCTGACCTTTGGGTGTGGATGTTGACTAACACGTTGAACGACGGACATTTCTTGATGTGGAATTGGACCTGGCCCAAATCTTGTGATATTTTGGCCCAAGTCTTGTGATGTAGTAAAACAACAACTTGCTTATCTTATGCAAACGGTTAAAGGAAATCACCTAGGATCATCATCAAATGGGGCTATTTAGATAGTTTATTTCTTTTATGTTATGTACTTCAAGTATAATATTTTTATTCTAAAGTTCAAGCACAGTTTCTTATTTCTTATGGTTTTAGTTTTATATTTTGAGTTATAAACTTAAAGAACATTGTATGACATTAATTTAATATTTATATGTTATAAACGTGAAGAATGGTTTTATGCTATCAAATTACTGATTTAAATGTTGTTGCAATTTATATTTTGGTCTAAGAATGTATTTTACATTTAGCAATAATTAAAACTAAAATTACAGTTAATGAGCTAAAAGAAATCAAATATAAAAAATATTACAGATAGCGGCGATTAAAAACTGGCACAAATTGCAAATTAAAATATGTCTCCGTTTAGCGGCGGTCTGGAACCGCCTCTATGTAAAAACTAAAAAAAACAGATTATCATATAACGACAGTTATACCCGTCGCAACCAAAAATCAAATGGAGGCGATTTTGTGCGACGGTTGTCAGAACCGCTGTAAAACGCCTGCCGGCGCAGAAAAGTGCGGCGGAGCTAGAATTGCCGTGAGAGCACTTTACCGGCGGTTGTAACTGCCGCCGCTCTCCCATAGAACAGCCGCAAATGTCTTTTTTTTTGTAGTGTGTAATCTCTTTGGGCGTTAGTGTAATACCCCGAAACTTGACCCTCTAGGTCAAGGATATATCCTAAAGTTAGGATCAATTGAAGTTAATGCTCATGATGGTATTTATGTAAATGTGTTTGTTAATGTCTTAATTAATAATAAAATTATAAATGAGTTTTATGAAATTATATAATCATGATCATGTTTTCTTGATTGCTGGTCTTAGTACTTGATCAACTTAACTTCATGATTTAATTATAGATGTAGATGTTAGACTTGAATAAGTTATAAGTGATTGTGGGTGTGGTTAAAAATTTAAGTGATGCTTTCTTGTGGGTAAGGTGCTGACCCAACTTCATAGTGGCCCATTTCTTTTCAAACTCAGCTACAATTTAAATAAAACCACCTTTAGTGGCTTCACTTTCACTTCACTTCTCAGCTGGACACAAAAGTATAGAGAGAAGGAGTGGTAGAGTGGGAGAGAGACGTGAAGAGAAGTAAAGAAAAAGAATCCAAAAATCTGTAATTTCCCACTTCATCTTCTACCTCATGGTGACAACATGTATCAACCCTTTCAATTCTTTCCACTCAAAACATGAAAGCCTTCACTTCTCCTCATACCTCTACTCCATTTTCGTTATAGAAACCAGCATAATGTATATATTACGAAATCAAATCTACAGCTCAAAAACAGAGTTTGGAGCTCACTTCTCTAAACTTTAGTATTTGGTGTTGCATGTGTTTGGAGAGTTAGAACTAGAGATCTCATAGCTTGCATGTTCGATTTGGGAGCTTCAAAAGAAACTAGGAAAGTTGTTTCAATGTTAGAAACTTCAAAGGAGGGGTCTTGGGATGGACATTGCAATTTTGGGAAGCTATTTGCGTTTTGAGGGGAGAATTAGTCTATTTGGTTCAAGTGCTCATCTTTACAAGTGAGTTCCTCTCACTCCCTTCTCAATATCCTTAGTTTTTTTTTTAGTTATCATAATGTGAAAATAATTTTGGTTCAGTTATGGTTATGTGATGTGGTAAGAGTTGTTGACATTCTTGGACATGTTTGAATGATTGGTGTGTTAGTTTGGGTGATAAACTAATAATGTGTAATGAATCATAATTGATTTGTGAAATTGATGTTAAATGTTTGTCTGTTTTGAAATTAGGTGATTTGAAATGATTAAATTGATTGTATGGTAGTTAGAATTGGTTGGAAGCTCTTGGGAATGAGTTAAAAACGCAAAAACATGAGTTTTGGAACCTGCTGAACAAGCACGGGTCGTGCCACATTCAGCACGGGTCGTGCATGTCTTTCTGGTTGTGGGACTTATCGATAGTATTCCGACTGTTTTATTCGTATCTTTTGATCTGGAACTCCGATTTTGGTGTTCTTAGATGCGTTGGAAAGCTATCGAAAATTTATACAACCATCAATAAACATTGATTGTGTTTTTAATTCACTCCTAAAATCACCTTGATCCTATTCTATCTGCTAACGCTTGAAGTATGGTATAGGTGTGGTCTTTGAACGGGTCCTTGTTGTACAAATGATTAGTGATGTAATTGTTTGACCTTGTAATCCAATTGTTGGATTGTGACATGAATAGATGTATATCTTCCTTGTTGTTGAATGAGAATTGTGATCGACTGCAAATGGATGATTATATAATTCATCATAGACAGAGGTTCACGATATATAAATTATATCCAGTCGAGGTGACGACCTCCAGATGTTAGCATACTAGGTGAGGGAGGTCATGCGCCCTTAAAATAGGCCTTTAACCATTAGGGAAAGTACTAATGGGAAGGGGGTTCACTGGGATTAGTGATACGACAGTCGGTGTTATGCTAAAAGTTAAGAAATACGTTTTATCAGGATTAGCGATACAGTAGTCGGTGTTACGCTAAAGATAGTGCACGATTCACAGAGATTAGAGATACGACAGTCCGTGATGTGCTAAGTATAGTGGCACAATTACTGGGATTAGCGTTACAGCAGTTGGTGTTGTGATTAGTTTAAAGACACGTAGTTTATAGATTAAACTACGATTGAAAAGGATTAATAAATGAACCGCGAGTGTTAGTAAGAGGATAAGAGGAAGGGATGACATAAAGAAACCCTATGAGATATTGGTGAGGTGCGTTTTAGGAATTCAGTGAGATTTCTTTGAAATCTCACCCTTTATGTTTTTGTTGTTTTCATATTCACCATGAAAGTTGGACTTTTGAAGGAAAGAAGAAGTGTTTTCGGTTTTGAAGCAATGTATTTAAAATTGTAGTTTGTATTGAAAAGAGTATAAGTTCAATTTTCTTTTATGTAATCGGTTTTGTAATAGCAAACCTGTTATATTCCAAAGCAATATATTATGACTTGGATATTTAGAAAATCAAGTCTAGTACCTTGGATATATTATGAATACACTGTTTTAGGTACATGGTAAAGAGTTTATTTTTTTTGGGAAACTAAGTTATAATCAAGGACTTTCATTATCTTTGCTACTAAAGAAACTTATCCGTATTTTATTTATCCATATAGATATGTGTGTCTATATATATATATATATATATATATATATATACTTGGAAGAACTTTATGACTCTTACGATTTCCCAATAAGGATTTCAGAATTTGTATCGAAAGGATACTAGAGGTATAATTGTGCGTCTTTGAGAGTCGAATTTAATTCGCTCGGACAAACAATACTTACGTGTTCTCTGATATTCAGCACAAAAAGTAAATGCTAATCTTTGATGTCGACTGAAAAGATTAGGGATGTTACAGTTAGCCTCGTTTTAATTAAAAAAACAAAAAAAAACCATAGGAATCCAGATTACATTTTTCTATTATAGATAATTTTATTGGGACCACTCTTAAAATCACACGATTTTACAAAATAATCAATACACGTATATTATTTCCATTGATTCATTTTCATAAACTTGGACGTAAAAATTATCAACACCTATCCATTCTTACTAACTATACTTTTTTCCTATAAGTGTTTATTCTTATCTCGCCACACTTTAAAAATTTGGTATATAAATATTAAAAGAAACTATTAAAAGATTAATAAAAAAAAAGAAACTGTTGAAAGAGACAACCATTATTTTTAACCTTTTTTTGATATATTTAATTTGAAATTGAATATTCTCTTTAATATTTTATTTATATTTGAATTTCTCCCACTTTAAGAAAAGTAAAACAAAACTATGTGTTCCAATTTTAAAAATTTACCCAAGGGTCGAGTGTGTGATTGAGCTGTTGGGGCTCATCCTCCATTAACCAAGTGTCGAGGGTTCGATCCTCGCCTTGGGTATGGAGCAGTTTTAAAACATTGGGTCAGCTGTCCCACCCTTCGAGGTGCCTCCAATCCAGCGAGGGGATTAGTCACTGCGTTCGCCGGTAGATACCCTGGTCTCAATCAAAAAAATTAAAAATATACGATAAGGTTGATACTTGCTTAAAACGTAAAGTATGAAAAATAATTAATTTAAAGTAGTAATAAAACTTTAATAATTTTAGATTTAGAATATATTCAAGCTTAGATGTTACTCCTAGTAATGAACCATCAAAAATGAATTGCAAGTATAAGATTTGATTAAAACTTTTCTATCATATAAATTTTTTATTTATTTTTGACAATTATCATATAAATTTATTGACAACATTGTTTTTTGACAATAACAACATTGTTAAATAGTGAGATTTAACTAAATAACCAACTTTTCTATTGTTTGGAAATATTGTTAAAATAGTAAGATTTTACAAAATAATCAATTTACTTATAATACCAAAGAATCAAGTTGATGAACTTGGACGCAATCTTTCAATAATATACATTATTACTAACAATAGTTAAAAATTAAATACATAATATATCCCTATAATTTTTCCCATAAATGTTTATTCTTATCACATCGCACTTTAAAAATTTAGTAAATAAATATGAAAAAGAGACAACCAATTAATTCTATCTTTTTTTCACTAGATTAATCTTAGGTTAAATATTCTCTCTTAATTTTTTTGAATTTTTATTTGGTTAAAAACTAGAACCAAATATACATGTACATTTTTGCTTATATTTTATTAAATAAATTTTATTTTCCCCTTCCATATTGAGATTACCATTAATGCCTATAAATATATGATTGCATTAGTCACTTTAACACTACTTGCAAAGGTTATCACTTCTGTCGGTTTCCTGATGGTTGGTTGGTTTGGACTGTGTTGTTGAACCCTCTTACCCTCAGTTCGAATCCCGGAAAAGGTTATCACTTCTACAAATCTGTGAGAGTATCTTCCTCTCCTACTACCTACCTCGGTTAGTAGAAAATTACAAAATCGACTTTTCATTATTTATCTCCGCAATCACATATATGCCTACAAACTAATATGGGGGTTACTGTAATTTTTATTTTGATGCTATGGGATGATAGATCTACTGCAACTTCAATCTAAACATGTATTTTATATAATGCCTATCTCATATTTTTCCTTTCTTTTTATTTTTTAAATGCTTTTTTGTTTCAGCACTAGATCTATGGGAGAGACAAAACCTAGTCCACATATTGTCGTTACAAGGTAGGTCAGATGGAAGCCACTGATGATGTCTTATGTATCTTCACTTTCTCTAGTTTTCTCTGGCCAATTGTCCTGCTAATAGTGGAAATAAATCTCCAAACGACTGTGATTTCCTTGATTAAACATAGGTAAGATAGTTGTTGAAAAACAAGATTTTATTTATTTATTTATTTATTTATTTTATTAATGTAATGAGTCATTATTTATATTATCTAATATAATTTTTGAATTTATTCCTTTTATTTTAGCTAACACTTATTTTTAATATGCAATGTTTACAAATATGACATGGTTTCCCAAGTGAATATAATGAACTGAAGATTCTATATATATTAATTACTTGAAGCAGGTGATAACTCTGTTGTCTTCCAATTCACAAGCCATCTAGATATATAGAACATCGTTCTGTAGTTCACTTAGTACAAAGAAAAAATAGTTTGCAGTGCCATTTTGACTATGAGAAACTCAAAAATGAAACATGTCATAATGTATGGTTGTACACAGTAACGACTTAAAAGGTATCTTGCAGAAAGGTAAGCAATCTTTGTTTTCTTTCTTGTAAGGAAGATTTTTTGATTTAGCGGGAACTACAACGTTAGCATGAAATTTTGCCAATTGCAGCACCTGAGGAGTAAAAACAGATTGTATCAATTACAATTACATATATGTGTACTTTTATATTGGATGTATGAAAAGTGTATAGTGACATTGTTTTATGTCCATGGTATTTTATATATGACTAAAAACTCTAATGTTTATGTTCATTTTTAGGGTTTCCGCTTTTGTTGTATACTACACTTTCAACCAAAAGGAGCATTGTATAAGAATTATCCGCTCTATGTAACATACATACTTTTTTCCTATGAAATAAATTTTTAAGTAATTTTGTCGTTGTTTATATTCAAATTAACAAGAAATAATAACTTTCAATAAATTATATCAATGAGGTTGATCAAAATAATTCACTGTCTATACATGGTGAAACCAATGAAAACTTATAACTTATGAAAACTTATAACTTATGGACTGTCATAATCACTTGATTCAATTACTTGATTTCGAAGCACCAAATGGTCACTGATATAACCGTATTGTAGTGAATGAAACTAATAGCATGTGTTTCACTTATGGATTTGATTTGTATCTATCCTCACTGTACAGTATTTTGTTACAACGTCAATAAATCACGAAACAACGAATCACAAAATAGTTTGATTTTATCTCAATTACCTTAAAAGTCACATATACTATGAGTTTTTATTGGTTTGTGGTGTTAAAATTTTTACAGCGACTGTGTAAACCAACTAAACCCTTCAAACATTAAGTTAGCCGAGGATGCTGAAGCTTGAACTTTGTGATTCCTTTCTTCAAACGATTACACTGAGTAAGAAACTCCATTCCTCAGTATGGATTCCCTAACTACTCCAAAGAAAGTTTGGATTAGGCGTGAGAGATGATTAAGCTAGTCAGGATTAATCTAAGTTAATGCATAACAAATAAAGGAAAATAAAAATGCTTAAAAAAATAATAATTCGATTGAATGCCATGTGTCTAAATATTTACAAATTGAGTATTTATATACAATTGTCTCTATTGGCCATGATTACTAGTCTATGACTGACCACGATTACAAAACAGTTGGATCAGCTAAAATTAGCGCGCACTAAGCCCCACATGCGCTAAAGCCCTAGGACAACTACTCCAAAGCGCCCACCATCATGAATAATGGAGCAACACTTTGCCTTGCAATCTTCAACGTGATTTCCACGTGCTTTGTTTGCTTGCTCCCAAATTAACTTCCTTGCACTAGCAATAGTACACTCATCTACCAACTCTTTAGCTACTAGGTCCGTAGATATTGTTCCTTAGCCGAGGTGTTCCTCAACTGACACAATCAACTTCAACAAGATGACCATCCTCTTATCACTCTTAGCATAAGGATTAAGGCCAATCATCACATTTAGATTCTTAAGAGGATTCTTCTTCTGTATATCCCTCTTCACTTCCTTCTTAATAAGCCTCACAATTAACTGAACCTCATTAAAGTTAATGATCCTTGACAAATCACCGCTCACCATCTTAGCCCTAGGAAAAATGTACTCTTCCTTCTTCTAAGAGGGCTTATCAAATTAGTCATATTTTATTGAGGCTACCAATAACCCTCATTGCGCCAATGTAGATGTTTACTTAGATATTATATTTATGAGATGTAAGAGAAATATAAGTTCTTTCCTAGCTGTTTGGTTGCCGTTCGATAAGAACTTCAGATAAATCAGTTCACCTAGATTCGGCTGCAAACGGTTAAAGGAAATCACCTAGGATCATCATCAAATGGGGCTATTTAGATAGTTTATTTCTTTATGTTATGTACTTCAAGTTTAATATTTTTATTCTAAGTACTTCAAGCACAGTTTATTATTTCTTATGCTTTTAGTTTAATATTTTGAGTTATGAACTTAAAGAACATTGTATGACATTAGTTTAATATTTATATGTTATTGATGATTGTGTGGCACTCACCTATTGACTGATCATCCTAATCAGCATCACACGTGGCAAGGAATGGAGGGAATTGCCTTTCCTTGTAAAGTTAGTTACAACTAGTTTCAAAAGTTAGTTATAGTTAGTTAGTTGGCGCCAAAACTAATGGTAGCTATATATGGCTTAATTCTTCCTTGTAACAGATAACAGAACAGATTTGGGTGTGTGATGAGTTGATTGGGATCTCTGGGAATAGGGTTGTGAGGGGAAAGCACAATTTGGGAAAATCATTCAAGTTGTATCCTCTTGAACTTCTATTCAATGCAAATGGACCAAGCAATTTGCTCAGTCCCCCAGATGTAAGCATCAAATTGATGTTGAACTGGGTAATCAACTCTCCGTGTCTTTAATTTTGCTTTCAATTTCGGTTAATTGTCGTTCAATTGCGCAATTTCGTTTTTAGGGTTCATCCGGTTAACTTTGGGTTTAATTGATCAATTCAACAATTCTTGTTGAATTGGGCCTCAATTCTTAGTCCAACATCATCTTCGGTTATTATAGAATAAATCTTGATCATTCAAATGTTTCTGTAATTGAATCTCTCTTGAATTGTTCTTTCTGTTATACTGATATCAGTATTTGCGTTTCTGGCTTTTGCTGCAAAATTATCTACAGTTATAAACGTGAAGAATGGTTTTATGCTATCAAATTACTGATTTAAATGTTGTTGCAGTTAATATTTTGATCTAAGAATGTATTTTACATTTAGCAATAATTAAATTAAAATTACAGTTAATGAGCCAAAAGAAATCAAATATAAAAAAATATTACAAATAGCGGCGGTTAAAAACCGCCACAAATTGCAAATTAAAAAATGTCTCCGTTTAGCGGCGATCTTGAACCACCTCTATGTAAAATATTTAAAAAATAGATTATCATATAACGACAGTTGAACCCGTCGCAACCAAAAATCAAATGGCGGCGATTTTGCGCGACGATTGTCAAAACAGCTGTAAAACGCCTATCGGCGCAGAAAAGCGCAGCGGAGCTAGAACCGCCGTGAGATCACCTTACCGGCGTTTGTAACTAATCTCCAAATTATAGGAAAGGATTGAAGTGTTTTTTTCTTATTGGAATGAAAGGATTGAAGTGTTTTTTTCTTAGATTGCCCAAGGGGGACATCTATTTTTATTGGAGCATTAGCAGCTGGTATATATGATGTGGTCACACCTTTTGGATCAGTGAATGCATTTGGCAATTGATTTGCTAAGTTTTGGAAATGAATTATCTCTTGAACTTCAAGTTCACATTGTTTTGTTCGAGGATCAAGATGAGACAGTGATAATTCATTCCAACTGGTCTCCTTTTTCAGCTGCTCTTTCTCTCCCCCTAATTTTGGAAAATTTGATTCATCAAAATGACAATCGGCAAATCGAGCTGTAAATAAATCTCCTGTTGTTGGTTCAAGATAATTTATAATAGATGGAGATTCATATCCAACATATATTCCAAACCTTCTTTGAGGACCCATCTTAGTGCGTTGTGGTGGAGGAATTGGAACATACACCGCACATCCAAAAATTCTAAGATGAGAAATATTAGGTTCTTGACCAACAACTAACTGTAAAGGGGAGGAGTCCTGATAACTAGTTGGCCTAATACGAATCAATGTTGCAGCATGCAAAATTGCATGTCCCCAAGTGGTAACGGGAAGTTTGCATCTCATGAGAAGTGATCTTGCAATTAACTTTATACCCTTAATAAATGATTCTGCAAGTCCATTCTGTGTATGAACATGTGGTACAGGATGTTCAATGTCAATTCCAATGGAAACACAATATTTATTAAATGCTTGATAAGAAAACTCAGTTGCGTTGTCAAGACGTATTTTCTTGACAGGATAATCAGGGAAGTGAGCTCTTATTCGAATAAGTTGAGCTAGCAATCTCGCAAATGCTTGGTTACGAGTTGACAACAGACAAATATGTGACCATTTAGTTGATGCATCAATTAAAACCATAAAATATCTAAATGGTCCACATGGTGGGTGTATTGGCCCACAAATATCGCCATGTATACGCTCTAAAAAGTTGATAGATTCACTTCTATTTTTTGTTGGTGATGGTCTAATTATCAACTTCCCTTGTGAATAAGAGGTGCATGAGAACTTATTGGATTGAAGAATCTCCTGGTTCTTCAAGTCATGACCACATGAGTTTTCAATTATTTTTTGCATCATTATGAATTCGTGATGGCCCAGCTAGTCATGCCAAACAACAATTTTTTTGTGATATGTAAACTTCTGGTTTACAACAATGTGTGCTTCAATTGCACTGATATAAGTGTAGTACAATTAGAGGAAAAGTCAGACAGCTTTTCCACTACACTTATTTTTTCCAAAGTATGTCTTGTTATATAAAGATATTCAATATCTCCTTCATCTCTTGTTTCAATATGATATCCATTTAGACGGATATCTTTGAAACTTAATAAATTTCTACTAGACTTAGGGGAAAATAATGCATTCTCTATGCGTATGTTCCCCGAGATAACAGTATATTAGCTCTTTCGGAGCCTTCAATTATCTTTGAAGAGCCAGATATGGTACTAATGTCGGTTTCTCGCTTTACTAGATAAGAGAAATATTTTGCATCCTTTAAAATTGTATGGGTAATTCCGCTATCGACGAGACACATAACTCAACTATTGATGCTAGTGTCAATACTCATTCTATCCAATGGAAAAAAAATATGATAAGAGAGAAGCATGAGAAAGAATAACAACTTTACGATTGAATTATTTGAACATAATCTATGGAAGTTGAAATCACACTTAAATATAAAGCTTTATTATTATTAGCATAGGAAATTCAAAACATTTTATTGTAGGAAATCTAGAGACACTCTCAAACTTTATTATTATTGGAATACTTAGGAAAATCTACTTCTTGACTATACTTCCATCCACAATGAGATGATCAATATTTCCACCAGGGTCAGCAAAGAAATCAGCAACATCCAAATGGGTAACATCCGTATTACCATCATCTTTATAAGCAAAATTTGTCTCAATCCTTTTCTCTTCATTTTTAAGTGATTTTTGATAGAAATCAACAAGATGTTTGGGTGTACGACACATACGGCTCCAATGACCTTTTCCTCCACAACGATAGCAAATATTTTCATTATCTTTGCTACTTTGCCCACCTTTGTCATTCTTTTCAACTTTTTTCCACTTCTTGTGAAAAGATGTGTTCTTGTAATTTCCACTGCAACTATGATCAATACTGTGACCACGACCACGAGTTTTCCCATAGTGATCGTGTGTTGCAACATTCACTTCTGGGAATGGAGTCGTGCCGGTGGGACGAGCTTCATGATTTTTCATCAAAAGTCCATTATTTTGCTCGGCCACAAGAAGGCAAGAAATCAAGTCAGAATATTTTTGAAGTCCTTTTTCTCGATATTGCTGCTGTAGGAGCGCATTGGATGCATGAAAAGTGGAGAATGTTTTTTCTAACATATCTTCATCAGTCACTTTTTCTCCACATAATTTCAATTGAGAAGTGATTCTAAACACCGCAAAATTGTATGCAGTTACACTTTTAAAATCCTGTAAGCACAAATGCATCCATTCATAACGAGCTTTTGGGAGGATAATAGATTTTTGGTGTTCATATCTTTCTTTTAAATTGTTCCAAAGTACATGTGGGTCTTTTACCGTAAGGTATTCATTTTTAAGGTCCTCATGGAGATGGTGACAAAGGAAAATCATGGCTTTTGCCTTTTGTTGATTAGATACTTTATTTCCTTCCTTAATAGTATCTCGATGACCTTCTGCATTCAAATGGATTTCAGCATCTAGAGCCCAAAGCAAGTAATTCTTTCCCGAAATGTCAAGAGCCTCAAAATCAAGTTTTGTGAGATTCGACATCTTTAGTACTATCATAAAAGTGTAAAAATAAGTAAGTTAGATAAAATATATATGTGTGTGTCAACGAATCATCATGACAGCATATTAAGATTTCCAATATATTTACAAAAATACATATCACAAGAAATTATCTTGGAAAAATTAAAAGTCACAATCCAAAAATAAATGATAATGTTCATGAAGAAATAATAATAATAATAATAATAATAATAATAATAATAATAATAATAATAATAATAATAATAATAATAAACAAGTATAGATAAAGCATACAAGTATAGATCAAGCATGAGATTCATAAATATAACTTGTCATTCGTATAGATCAAGTATAGACACAAGATATTTCATAAATATACAGATTAAGCATATGAGATAGATCAAGTATAAATCATAAGTATAGATCAATCATATTTGTAATGATAAGATATTTCACCATATTAGTAGACACAAATACGTTACGCTATGAATAATCTAATGTTTCAGATGGTAATCTTTCGGATCATTACCATATGAATAAATAAAACAAAAGATGGAGTGCTGGCTTTCTAAGAATACTACATTATAAACAAAAAGAATATGGATGAAAAAGTTACCTTAGTTTGGAGTAAGCAACAACCAATATTACCTTAGGTTGGAAGAACTTAGAGTCTTAGACCGTAAGAGCTTCGTGCTGATAACGTGTTATAAAATAAGTAAGACTATATCATATCAAAATAAGAACAAGAGAATGAGAGGAGAGAATATGGAAGTTTTTGTATTTCTCTTCACAAATGTATCTTCACATTGAGAGTGAGTCCTATTTATAGGGTGGGGGATTAATTGGCAAGTGAGTAGCCACCATAAAGACCACTACACAAAGATAGTTATGGAGATGATGGGAGAAGATAAATGGACATCCAATATTCTATAATATTCATAACAGGTTATACTTAATCACTAAGTAACTAAAAAAATAGAGAGTTTATATACCCTCCTTTTAAGCTCACGACAGCAACCCTCTCATTCATAAACAAAGGTTTTCACCTTCTTCTCTCATTCCTTTCCATTTTTCTTCATCAAAATTCTTGGTGTCAATTCCTCCATGTTCAACAAAAACTTGGCATTCCAATTTCAAGGTAAACATCACTTTTATTGCTCTCATTCTCTTATTTTAATTAATTAATGAATTTTGTTTTCCTTACTTCTTCCAAGCCTCAGCCGTAGCCATAGTACAGGATTGAAGTGTTTTTTTCTTTTCTTGTTTTAAACTCTGTTATGGTTATGATCATGAGAAAGAGGATCAAGGTTTTCCCCAATTTTCTTCAACCCTAGGCTGACTTTCTTGAGGGAAAAGGGAAGTGTGATTTCTCATGTTAATCATTAAATTTATATGGGGTTATTGCTATTTGATGTTAGAAAATGTTGTTATAGGTGTTAATTTGAGTTTAATCAAAGGAAACTATGTGTTTTGGAAACCCTAGATGCTTGAATAAGTCATTATAGGGTAAAATATTGGAATGAAAGGTTTTGATTTGAAATCTTGGGATGTTTGGAAAGATTGGTGTTGACAATTTTAGTTTGTTGGCTTGGAAATTTTACAAGTTTTTCTCCAAAGTGTATGTGTGTGGCTGAGAGTTTTTGGAATATTGGGAAGAAAATTTGTCCTGGACTTCAATAATGTGCTTTTGGTTGTGTCCAAGCAGTCCCGTTCCTGACATTTTATGGGGCCCTAGGCAATTTGTAAGAAATGGGCCCCCCTTGCATAACTATTTTTTAATTTGAAAATAATTAAATAGAAGACAAAAAAAACATTTATTTCAATTAAAATAATACGTCTAAATACATAATAATGGTTTTACAAAATATCAAAAGTTTACTCTTTTCTTGGAAAGCCATAAGAAGCGGTTTCTTCGAGCATTTTGAGATGCAAAATCATTTATAATCTCATCAGCATGATTGTTCTCCAACATATCCTTCTCGATTGACAAAGCTGCCAAACCATTCAATCTCACTTGTGACATTGAAGATTTCAAGTAGGTTTTATAATAGAGAAATGAATGGGGTGTGTTGGGAAAGAAGGAATTGAATGGAATCATGAGGACTAATTATTATGTGGAGTGAGAGCTAGGATATTTCAGAATTTGTAGAGATAATTTGGGCTTTTTTTATTTAAATTCTTTTTTATACTAGTATAATTTAGGCTTCGTATAAAAAAAAATTGTGCTAGTAAAATTTAGGCTTAGTATAAAAAATTTTGGGGCCCCCTAAAAACATGGGCCCTAGGCGGTCGCACCCCCGGCCTACCCCCAGGGCCGACCCTGTGTCCAAGCTATGGAAAATTTTTGGAAGAAGCCCATATTGGGTTTGGGTATTTATTTCGATTTGAAGGCAATGAGACACTTGGTGAAATGGGATCTTTGTATTCTTCAAACCAAGTGGAGCCTTGGTCAGTTTGTTTTATAAAAACAAAAACACTCATATTTTCACAACGAGTTTTCTCTTAACAATTAAACAATGAAGTTGAGTAGTAAGTCATTCTTTAAGAAATGGGTTGTTACACAAACCCCTGTTTTGTGGAAAATTACAAAATTTGGTGTTAAATATATATATGATCGAATAAATTATTGTGATATTATAGATCGCTACATCAATTGCAACTTCACTATATGTAAACATGTCCTCTATATAATTCTATATTCAATTTCCTTTCCTTTATTTTTCATTATGTAACTTCTACTATTTTGTCTTCATTATTAGATCCATGAGCAGGACACCTAAACGAAGTCCACATATCATTTTGACAAGTTTATTTAGATGGAAGATGATGTCTTACATATATTTCTTCACCATTTCAAGTCTGCTTTGCTCTATAGTTTGTACTAACAGTGGGCAACATAAATATCTAAACGATTGTGATTTCATTGATTAAAAGACTGGAATTCGTTGTAACTTATGTAATTCAAGTTCATCCCTTCTCAGTTTGAAGCACATGTTGGTTATGCATCAAGACGGAAGCCTTACCTGCACATATACACATCTAAAGGAGTCTCACTACATCAGTTATCCATCATTGCATCGGAAAACCAAAAGATTTCTTCTACTAATAAAGATGACCTCTATAATGATGGACGGGATCTTTTATGTTGTGAGAATACAATTCTAAGATTTGCCTAAAGTTATATATTCATTTAGATATGTTATATAAGTTACTGATTTCCTTTTTTTGTATACATTTAATTTTCTATGTAACTATTAAAGAAAGTTCAATAAATATGTTCTTATCAAATTGAAAACAATAAAAAGTTAAATATAAATTTTTCTCCTAAATAATAAATTTAGGAAATCGTTATATTCTTACCTTAGCGGGGTAAATAAATAATATCAATCATCGTTATGTTTTTTTTTTCCTCTTTTGTAACCAAGTAAAAATTATTAGTTTCTTATAAATATTACTTACTTTACATTTTTGTAAATACATATATCCACCAACACTTAATCATTCACTTAAAAAATATAAATAAAAAATACAGTGTGTCCACTATAACAAATACGAAACCATAAATGTATACAAAAAAAGGAAACTATGTGTTTTGGAAACCCTAGATGCTTGAATAAGCCATGATAGGGTAAAATATTGGAATGAAAGGTTTTGATTTGAAATCTTGGGATGTTTGGAAAGATTGGTGTTGACAATTTTACTTTCTTGGCTTGGAAATTTTACAACTTTTTCTCCAAAGTATATGTGTGTGGCTGAGAGTTTTTGGAATATTGGGAAGAAAATTTTTGTCCTGGACTTCAATAGTGTGCTTTTGGTTGTGTTCAAGCTATGGAAAAACTTTGGAAGAAGCCCATATTGGGTTTGGGTATTTATTTTGACTTTAAGGCAATGAGACACTAGGTGAAATGGGATCTTTGTATTCTTCAAACCAAGTGGAGCCTTGGTCACTTAGTTTTATAAACAAGAAAAACACTCATATTTTCACAACGAGTTTTCTATTAACAATTAAACAATGAAGTTGAGTAGTAAGTTATGCTTTAAGAATTAAGTTGTTACACAAACCCCTGTTTTGTGGAAAATTACAAAATTTGGTGTTAAATATATGTATGATCGAATAAATTATTATGATATTATAGATCGCTACATCCATTGCAACTTCACTATAGGTAAACATGTCCTCTATATAACTCTATACTCAATTTCCTTTCCTTTATTTTTCATTTTTTAACTTCTACTATTTTGTCTGCATTATTAGATCCATGGGCAGGACACCTAAACGAAGTCCACATATCATTTTGACAAGTTTAGTTAGGTCGAAGAGGATATATTACATATATTTCTTCACCATCTCAAGTCTACTTTGCTCTATAGTTTGTATTAAGAGTGGGCAACATAAATATTTAAACGATTGTGATTTTATTGATTAAATGACTGGAATTCGTTGTAACTGATGTAATTCTAGTTCAGCCCTTCTCAGTTTGAAGCACATGCTGGTTATGCATCAAGACAGAAGCCTTACCTGCACATATACACATCTGAAGGAGTCTCACTACATCAGTTATCCATCAATTGCATCGGAAAACCAAAAGATTTCTTCTATTAATAAAGATGACCTCTGTAATGATGGAAGGGATCTTTTATGTTGTGAGAATACAATCCTAAGATTTGCCTAAATTTATATATTCAATTAGATTTGTTATATAAGTTACTGATTTCCTTTTTTGTATACATTTAATTTTCTATGTAACTATTAAATAAATTTCAATAAATTTGTTCTTATCAAAATGAAAACAATAAAAAGATAAATATAAATTTTTATCTTAAATAACAAATTTACGAAATCGTTATATTCTTACCTTAGGGGGGTAAATAACTAATATCAATCAACGTTATGCTTTTTTTTTCTCTTTTGTAACCAAATAAAAATTATTAGTTTTTTTATAAATATTACTTACTTTACATTTTTGTAAATGCATATATCCACCAACACTTAATCATTCACTTACAAAATATTAATAAAAAATTTTATGCATGTTGTCAACAATTTAAGCCAGATACATATAGACTATTTTCTTAGAGAGCGAGTACGGGTCCCATTTTCATTGTGGGATTACCGTGAAAACCCCTATAAATATATGGTTGTATCAGTCATTTTGACATCACAAGCAATAGTAAATTTCACTTCTGAAAACCTATGAAAGTATCTACTTCTCCTAGTGCAAACTATAACACCCACCGTTTTGCTTTAGTATATGCTGTTTGCTTGTACTGTTTTGATCATATTATTCAAATAATACAGTGTGTTTGCTTAATTAAGTGAATGACTTTTGCCAAGATAAAATTTAATTCATGACTTAATAATAATTATTAAGTTAGGGTTCAAAAATGATCGCAAAATTTTAAAAGAAATTTTGCCACATTTTAACTCGTCGGATAGAAATTGCTCGTAATAATATTTAAAGTGGATTTCGTTTTCACAAGATTAGAGACAGAGATTATGTTGATAATATATGGTTGATATTTGATGTTAGATGAGTTTTAGATGATGATTAGTGCTCGAATTAATTTATTCGACGCGTGAATCCAAGTTAATCGATCAATTGGTTTTGTGTGGTGAATCAGTTTAGCTATTGATCGAAACTCGAGAACAGGAGTCTAGGACTATATGGCATTTTACTATTGGTCAAAAAAATCATGTCAAGAGTTAGTAAGACACCTAGACTAGGATAGGTGTCACCTTATTATGGCTTACAATAAAATATCTAGATAATTTGGTTATACTTAATCACTAAGTAACTAAAAAAAAAGAGAGTTTATATACCCTCCGTGTAAGCTCAGCGCAGTTGTAGTCAGCAATGGCCCTCTTGGCCTCTCGGTTCACCGCCCGCACAAAGAAGAAAATAGACTTAAACCCTTTGTTTGAGTCATTGACCGGGGTAAAGTAAGCCTGACCTCGGGAGCTACGAAGACAGACATGACCCTGCCGAGAGGCGTCATCCTTGTCTGGCTTGTGGAAGACCTCAAAAAGGGTGAAGAAAATCTTTATTGTAGGGCTTCGTCCCATATAAGCCACCACGGCCTCAAACGTCTGTCAGCTGAGACCTACCATAGATACTCCAGCACGCTTTGCTGGAACTCGGTCAGGGGAACTCGGATCCCCATGGTATCCATACACCTCCCATAGAAAAAATAGTCGACCACACTCCCTGGGAGTTTGGTGCATACTGCCAGATGCTCTGCCTCCTCTAACTTCCATTTCTGCCCCTCCGGAGCGACTACGTACTCCTTAAAGGAAGATAGGGGCTGGCTCTTTTTGAACTTTGCTTTAATTTTAAACAATTTGGGAGGATACCCAGTGGTATGACTCTGGTTCATAACGATGTTCCTCGGCCTTGGCATCTACTGTGACATTTCCTGACGTCGCCTCAACCACATTCGCGGCCGAATTTGAACCCCTCGCCTCGAGCTCGGACCCTCAAGGCGAAAACCTTCGAGGGGCTGAGTGCTCCTGGCTCTCCTCCAATGGCGATCCCATTATATCAGTATTTGACGTCGAAATGAATTTCTATCTCAGAACTTTGAATAATGAACTCGGGGTAAGGAAAAACCCAAAACCACGAAGAAGGCGCAACTCTGCATGACGGTCGGAGAAGTGAACGGAGTTGCTAGTCGAAAAACTCTCTTGCTCACTCGAAATGGCACAGTGTAAAATGGAGCCCCCTACGAAAGCTTATATACTTTCAGAACTCAGAAATTGAATGAGCACATCTAATCAATGCGTCGTTTCAAGTGACTGACATGGGGAACTAAACTGTAATTATGACAATCCCACCTCGGTTTCCCAAACGTCACGCCTTTGTTCCCTCTCACTAGTAAGCTGACACGTGGCACAGCAACCATTACTCCCTCTTCAAACGCAACGGTTCAATCAAGCCGAGGCCGACCTCATCCTTCGGCCGACCTCGACTTGCGGGGCCGCTGTTCCGGACTGGGCCAAACCCCATACAGTTTAGGCCTAGCCCGATTCCGCGCTTGGAAAGACCCGACACACGCTCCATCATCAAGTGTCTGCATCTAACGGTAAAGACCCAAGCACCTGTATCCGACGCCATAGGTACGGCGCTTCCGTCCATAAATAGAGGTGCACCCCTCCATTTCCAGGTACATTCTCATTCCTTGCACACCTCTTCTCTTCCCTTGCTGACTTAAGCATCGGAGTGTTTGCAAGTACCACCCTCCGACGTGCATGAGCAAGCAACCTCGGACCACCCGAGCCTGATCTTCATCCATCCGAAGTTCATCTTCAAATCTCCAGAAGCACATCAACTTGTATCCCGGACGCAGATGTATTCGATGCCCAGGTACCAAACACATGGTAATAGTAGAATATCACTAAATTCTCTTTACTTCCTTTTGTCTAAAACACACCAAACGGAAATGCAACTCAAATGATTCTCTCCTATTGAGAACAATTCTAAACCTTAAGCAAGTTCATTTGAATGAGAAAAGGACATTATGACTAAAACAAAGCACAGTAAATAATGATTAATCAATGCCTGAAAACTCAAAGTCAGAATCTTTTTTGTATTGTAGCTATGAGAAAAGGGGAGAAGAGAGAAGAGAAAGAACTCACAGTATTTTGGGTAAAAACAAGATGAATCAACAAAGAGGGCAAGTTTGTGCAGAAACCTTAGGGAAAGAATAAGGAGTATCTTAGTCAAGTGAACCCTAGGTATTGCAAGAAGAGAATGGAGAAGAAGAATAAGAAGTACCTTGATCAACGGAACCGTGAGCGACTTGCGTGAAGAAGGGTTCTCGGAATGCATGAAGGAGAGCAATTAAAGCGCTTTTTTAATAACCGCCATGTAAAGGCAGAGCAATTAAAGCGCCCTCCCAGCCAACAGCGGTAGCTGCGCTTAGGCAAAATATTAGGCATATTTAATAGCCCTTATGGTAGCAAGCTCTATATTAAAGATAGATATATAATAGCGCCTTAAGTAACAAGCGCTATTAGCAACTTGTGTCTCTTTTAATAGCGCTTCTTGAAATAAGCGCTATGAAAAGGGCGCTATTAAATGTCAATTCTGGTGCTCTGATGAAAGGAGAGGGGCAAGAAATCCTATGGTGCAGTGTTGCGGGAATTTTCGGGGTTGGCCTTAGACCCCATTTTCTGTCTAAATTTTCGTGCTAGATTTATTTGGTTATGAAATTTCGTGTGCTCTACGTATTCATTGATTTATGTGGAATATTTATTGCTTGTAACTTACTTAGTTGAGTGTATCGAGTTGATTTGATGTATTTTAATTGATTGGTATATTATATTTAGGATACATTGAGATGACAAAATAATGTGAAATGGAGGTTTAGGTGCATATATATTAAGTATATAATTTATGACTGTAGTTGTCTTATTTGAAGCGGAATTTAGTATTATAAAAATGATAAGTTTATAGTTGTGAGATAGGGAATATTAATTATCAATAGTTGTAAATCAAATTTGGGATTAGTTAGAGAGACTTCATGAAATCGAATCTTTAGTAAATTAGAGAGACTTTGTAAATTGAATTATTAGTAAATTAGAGAGACTTTGTAGAGTTGGATTTGTGGTTAACTAGAGACATTCTATAAAATTGAAATTTTGTGGTTTATTTAGAGGAACTTTATAAAGTTGGATTTTTTTGTTAGAGACATTTTAAAAAATTGAAATTTTGTGGTTTATTTAGAGGAACTTTATAAAGCTGGATTTTTTGGGTTATTTAGTGAAACTAGTGAAGTTGAACTTTGGCTATTTAGTAAGACTCATAGTGAGATTTTTGGTTATTTAAAGAGATCTTATGAACTAATACTTTTGAGTCATTTAGTGAAAATGCGTTAAGCTGGATTTTTAGAAGATACGGAATTATAATATTTAGTTTTTCAAATAGAGTGAGATGAATTTTATAAATAGGAGAATGCAATTGTCTATTGAATTTATAAATAATAGTTTGGTGATTTACCTTAATTAAGGGAGATGTAGTATGTAAGTTATTTATTTTAGTTTAAGTGCATTAAATCTAAAATACTTATATTTAGTGATTATATTAGATTAGCTATTTAATTTTTATATGGCTTAGAATTTGGGTTGTTGGTTTTAAGGTATTTAACTAATTTTAAGATAATTCTTGAGGATGTAAGCAATTTCATGATTGTTGCTATGTGATGATAGTTTTGTGAGACACGTGAGTCCTTTTTATGAATATTATTGAGACGAGTCACTTAGCCTGTGAGACACGTGAGTCCTTTTTATGAATATTATTGTGTCGTGCTTAGCCTGTGAGAGGCGACCCTGTCTTCGAGTCTGAGTCACCTAGCCTGTGAGAGGCAAGTCTGTCTGAGTTATCTAGCATGTGGGAGGAAACCAAATATCTTTTAGTTGGAGTTACCTAGCCTATGAGAGGTGAGGATGGTACTCAACTGATTCTATCTAGCCTGTGAGAGGCCACTCAATGTGTTTCAATTTGAGTTATACCTAGTCTGTGAGAGGCGAGAATGGTACTCAAGCTATCCTTCCTAGCCCGTGAGAGGCGACAGTGTCTTTCGGTTTGAGTAATACCTAGTCTGTGAGAGCCGAGAATGGTTTTCAAGCTATCCTTCCTAGCCCATGAGAGGCTACCGAGTGTCTTTAAGTTGAGTGACCTAGCCTGTGAGCGATGAGAATGGTACACATGTGATCCAGAGTCATCAAGTTTGAGTTAGTGGTATGGTACCACGTGCTTGTGGTGTAGAGTTGGAGGATGTCTTACGTTGACACATACTTTTTTTTCTTTTGACGGTGTAGCGTGGTAAAATTATATGATTGTTTTGATTGTATTTTGTGTGTAGTTTCTATCCACCGTTGTTGTTATGCTTTTAACATGATGTAAGACGTACTCACCCTTTGTTTTCTATGTGTTTTTCTTGTATGATTTGTGTGCAGGCTATCCTTAAGACAAGATTGAGGATTAGTGTTAGGATGATGTACATGAGGTCAGAGTGGAGATATATTCTCCAATGTATGTTATATAGTCTTCATGAACTATTGTTAAGTTCATTTGGGATTTAAGGCTCTAATATTGTGACATCGGGGTCGGGATTAATATTTAAGTTATAGAGTTATTTTGTTTCTTTTTTATTACCACGTACTACTTTATTTGAGGATGACTGTAAGGCTTTTAAGAAGCCAATATATTCATTTATGTTAAACTATGATTTAAAGTTGAAATTTGCGATGATGACGTGATACCCTTTTTACAAACGAAGAACCGTTATTATTATCTTTTTCTATTCCATTTGATTTAGTTATTAGTATTTCT
Organism: Astragalus glycyphyllos; assembly: GCA_963573325.1. Lineage (NCBI taxonomy): Eukaryota > Viridiplantae > Streptophyta > Magnoliopsida > Fabales > Fabaceae > Astragalus > Astragalus glycyphyllos. The sequence continues at coordinate 34,106,819 of OY754309.1, forward strand.
TACTAAATCACTTAAATTTTTGTACAATTCATTTAAAAATTATTTCGAGGTTTAGGGTGTCACATCTGTGGCAACACCACGGGTACCCGTGGCAATTTCAGTTCTGGCAGATTATTTTGCAAACCAGCTGCCACGGCCCGTGTTGTCTGACATAGGTGCCCGCAGCAACATCAGTTTGGCTACCCTTTTTCTTTCTATTTTTCCCTATAATCAAGTGTTTCTCAAGCCTAACCCAATCCTTATCATATGTGAGAACAATTGCAAGTACTTGAACTCATTTTCATTGATTGTAATGTGTTCGGAAGTCACAGATAAATGGTTTTGGGTTGAATCAAATTCATTTCGAAAACACGTGTGAGAAAACTATGTACCTATATAAGTACACCATAAATGAACTAAAGAACAGATGATGTACTTAGGGCGGGTATCAGGAACCTAATCTCATGGCCCAAAGGTTTATGTTTAAAGTATTTGTGGTAGCATTTATATTATGTAAACTCTATTGTGATAGGGGGATGCATCATAGGTAATGAATAAAAGGTATTCAGAGCGTATTATTGTAAGGAGTCTCGAAAGGACTCAGTGAGACTATGCAAATCTCACCTCTCATTGTTATTTTACAGATAAGTAAGTGAAGCCAAAAGAAGGTAATACTAAGTGAAGGATTTCGTTACTAGATGACCTTGAAATTTAGAGTTTCAGCATATGTATTGTGCGAGTCTGATTTGCTGAGATCTTTTGTGATTGTCTATGTTTAAGACATAAAATCTATTATATATATTAAGTAAATATGTACTTGTAATTTGGAGTTGAGTTGTGTATTGACTTTGATAGGTTATTTTGGAACTGAATGGTTGACTTATATTCGAACCAAGTTTTCACTTTTTGAGGAAACTCCTATCATTATGTGAATCTATTAAGGTTGTTTTAGTTAATTCAAATTATAAATGCGTACTCTGAATGATCTAAAAGGTAACGTCCCGAGTTTTATTATCGGTGAAAATCTAAAATGTTACAAAAATCTGCGTCGTAAATTCTAATAATAAACTATCGAAAATGAATTGTGAGTATAAGATCTTGATTACAACTATTATATTTTATAGATTTATTAGAATCTTTGTTAAAATAGTGGGATTTTAGAAATTATCCAATTGACCTTTAACAAAGAATCATTTTCATGAACTTGGACGTAATTTGGTCAAAAAAATGAACTTGGACGTAGTCATCTAATACTATACATTCTTAGTAACAATAGTTAAAAATTAAATACTTCATTTTCCAATAATATTTCCCATAAATGTTTATTCTTATCACTTCACACTTTACAAATTTAGTGTGTATATATATATATGAAAAGGAAATATGCAAAATAGAAAACTAATTAATTTTTACTTTTTTGACTGGATTAATTTTAAGTTAAATATTCTCTCTTAACATTTTTAAATTTTTATTTATGCAAAAGAGACAACCAATTAATTTTAACTCTATTGACCGGACTATTTTTAGGTTAAATATAATCTCTTAACTTTTTAGAATTTTGTATTTCCCTCTAATAAAGATTGATTAAAAAAAGCATATGTATTTAGTCTAAAATTCAAACCAAATATGCATAGATATTTTTACCTCTATTTTATTAAAGAGATTATATTGTCTCCTTCCACATAGGGACTACCATGAATGCCTATAAATATGTGGTTTCACTAGTCACTTTGACACCACTTGCAAGAGTAAAATTCATTTCTGCAAATCTGTGAGAGTATCTTCCTCCCTCATTGCTAACCTCAATTTGTAGAAACTCACAAAAAAGACTTTTCATTATTCATCTCTCACTCACATATATGCGTGCAAAACAATATGTGGATGATTGAAATGATTGTTACGATGCTATGGGGGGATATATGACTGCAACTTTATTCTGGTGAAGTATGTACTATATATAATGCCAATATCATATTTTTTTCCTTTACTTTTATTTTCTAACTTTTTATGCTATTTTGTTCCACTACCAGATCTATGTGCGATACAAAGTCTGGTCCACATATTGTTAGAAGTTGGGCCATATGGAAATCATTGATGATGTCTTATATTTCTTTACCTTCTCAAGTTTGCTTTGCTCTATTGTCGTGCAAAGAGTCGTCAAAAATCTCCAAACGACTGTGATTTCCTTGATTAAACATAGGTGTCATACCCTAATTTTGTCCGCCTAGGTTTAAAACCCTAATTTTCCGCAAAAAAATAAATAAATTGAGAAGTGTGGTTTTATTTTGAAGAGTGAAGAGCATTGTGCATGCATTTTTGGGTTTTAAAAGTCATTCTAGGGCTTTTAAATTCATTGTTAGAGTGGAAATGCATTTGTTGTTAAAAAACAAGGTTTTTAGGGCAAAAGGGTATTTTGGTCATTGTCAAAATAAGATAATTTCTCATCAAGAATCATTGTGCAATTTTAGAGAAATTTATTTGAGGCAAAACATTTTTGGTCATGTATGTATGTATGCGCATGCATGCATACATTGTGCACAAAATTTCAAAAAGGATCAATAGGGAATATTCTACAAAAATTTCAAGATGAGGTTTTTATGATATTTTTGGTCATGGTGATCTCATAAAATGGCATATTCCTAAGGTTCCTAGTATGTGGCCTAAATTGGGTGTATTTTTGTACAATTATCCTAAGAAGAATAATCAAAAATGAAGGGATAATGGAATGGTCATATAATAGTACAATAGTACAAGATGACAACTAGCAAAACTTGGTCACCAAGGACCCCTCCCAATGTGTGTCGCCTATCCCTCTCATTCCCTCTCATATTTTCATTTTTTGACCTCAATCCATGTGTGATTCAATCCTCACCCTCCATTCAAATTTTAGATGCAATCCTAGGGTGAGATGAGATGCACAATGACCTAACTACCCTTAAACCTAATTGCTTTCTATATATACCCTATTAACCTCACCTCACAAAAAAAAAAAAAAAAAAGCTTTTGGCCTCACCATTCACTCATAAACCCTAGCACACAACTCCCTCCTCACCCTCTCTCCATTTATGCGCCACCCCCTCTCCCTTCTCTCTAACTAACTTCTTCATTTCTCATCTACCCACACACATTCAATCCATCTTCCAAGCCTAAACACTAATTTTCAACCATCAATCCTTTATAAAATCACACAAAAGTTCAAGATCAAGGGTCATTTTTTGGAGATTGAAGACCAAGCTTGAAGATAAGTTGATTTGGTTAATTGTTTCTTCATCTATTGTGTTTATTTGGAGCTCATCATAAGGTATGTGATTCCTAGACCCCCTTCTCTTGTAAATCCTTGCATAAAGTCATCATTTCTTGCATATTTGTGAGATTTCCACTTCCAAAAATGTAGATCCTCTCTTTTAACTTCATTTTTATGCTTGTACATATGTTAATCTCATGAATCTTTGTTTTGATGCTTTGATTTTGGGGTTATATGCATGATTTTGTTGTTTTAATTGAAATAAAATGTTATTTGCTTTGATAATAATTTCGTATGCTTCAAATAAATATGTGTTTTATGATTTTTGCTGGTTCTCATGGTTGAATCTTGTGAATAAATGTATCTATGTTTTGGTTATGTCATTCGCTTGCTTGATTTGGTTGACTTGTTGAAATAAATTGATGATTGGCCATGTATGTATTTCGCATATTTTGAGATAATTTGGTTTGATGTTGATTTTTGGGTGTTTGTTGGCTTAATCTTATAATTATTTGAATATGAACCATGATTGTGAGCTTTTGTGCCAAAAGGAATGGTTACAAGATGTAAATCTTGATTTCCTTCGGCTATTTGGTTCGCATATGTTCAATAATTAAGTTTTAATATTTGATTTGATGCCTTTTGAGGTTCAATCGTACAATTGCTTGGAAATGAACCTTGATTGTGAATTTGGGTCGCTTAAAGGAATGGTTGCAAGATGTGTATCTTGATTTCTTCGGGCTAAAAGGTTCGCATACTAGGGTTTATGAATTGATTTTGTTAAATTACTTGTTTAAACTTGCAAATATTCTAACCTATGTTGTTAATTGTGAAATTTGTGATTTGAGAAGATGAATTTGGGTTTTGGTTCATTTATGGTCCACAAATGATCTTGGGTTATGCTAAGTTGGCAAAAGATAGGTTCATTTAACCTTGATGCACATGCATTTTGCATATTCATGCATTCTTACCTATTCTTGCATCCTTGCCTACTCATGCATTCTTGAATTGAAGCTTGGTACTCCATGCTTGATATACTTGTTTATGTGCTTGTGGTGCATTAAAATGTTGAATTGGTGTTCACAATTTGCTTGTTTTGATTTCCACCAATTGTCACTCGTTAGTAACTCTCCAAAACTTCAAAACCATGTTGCATACAAAAAACAACTTGTTACTCGTTAGTAACGTTCCAACTTCAAAACATTTTTTTGCATTTACATAATCATTGATAAACAACTTCACTTCTTCTCAAAACAATTCCAAACTATTTTTCACAAATCAAACTTTGTTGAGGAACGGGCAGGCAGAGGTTACAAACCGTGTCATCCTGCACGGTCTGAAAAGAAGGCAAGACGAAGCAAAGGGAAAGTGGGCAGAAGAACTTCCCTCAGTTTTATGGGCATAGATGATGAGATCTAAAGTAGATCTTGAAGTTTAGGATCTTGAAATTTAGCAAATCAACAATTTTCTCACTCAATCTAAACACCAACAACACAAAATCAAAGACACAAATGAAACAACACTTACTTGAAGGGAAGAAAATGCAAATATGGAAGAGATAGAAATGGAAGTGGAGAAGGAAGTCCACCACTTCTTCCTTGGGAAGATGATAAGGACAACACTATCCTTGAGCTCTCCTAGCCTCAAGGTTGTGTGCTCAAGGTTCTCATCTCAAGAAACCTTGGAGAATCTATGATGAACCTTCACCTACACTAGCAACTAGCCACTCACCACTCACTTAGGTATTAGGGCACTCTCATGTTCAAAATGTAAAAGTGAATTTCATTCATCAAAGTTCTACCTATTACATGGAAAGAAAAAGTATATATAGGTTGGACTCTTGGATCCTAAGCCCAACACTCTAAAAGTCCACTAAGGAAATAAATAAGGCCCAAGGCCTAAACTAAATGGCCAACAAGGCTCAAAAATAAATGTTCATTACAATTAGGAATGAAATCCTAAATTTATTGAAAAGCAAATACAAATAAGTAGGAAACACTAGAGTTTGGATATTCTAGAAATTCCCTAATAATATCATTGGTCACCTTTAATGTGCTATTGTCTTAATGATTAGGTTGAGCACATTAAAGTATATTCCCTTGAATTGTTGTTGACTCTTTTTGGTCTTTATCTTTGTGATCTCATCCAAACTCCATGCATGTGGGATCACATCATTCTCCCCCTCTTAAACTTCACTTGTCCTCAAGTGAACTCCCCCTCTTGGAAGCCTACATCAAAGATGGACAAAAATCACTTATTTTGAAAATAAAAGACAACTAAACTAATGCAAGAATTGCTTAGGCTCCACCGGGATCAAAAGGGAAGTGGGTGACTTCAAATAAAAGCCTAATCATGCAAATTCTAAGCACTAGTTGCAATACAATCCAAAGTATGGTAAACTTCCAAGCAAAAGAAAAAGACCTAGAGAAAGGAATGGAGAAAAGATGGAGAATATCATACCTTTTCAACTTAAAAACATTAATCACATTCTCCATTACCTTGGTCTTACCATTTAGTGGAGTACCTTTGGAAACACCATCACTATTAAAGTTTCCAACCACAATTACACTTGTAATGCGTTTGTCCTCATGTACCTTACAACTCTCATGTATAGAGACAATATGGGGCTCTCCATTCTTTGCAAGTGCCTCAAGTGTAACATCATCTTTACTCACCTTATAAGAGGAATCAACCAAACTAGAAGAAAAATTAACATTAGTGGTCAAGCAAACAAAATCATTAGAAGATGGGAGTTTGGATGGCTCTCCCAACAATGGTTCAAGTCTCTCCCTACTTTAAATTTTTGGAACCTCTTTATAAGTTTCCATCATTAGAGGCTCTCGGCCAACCCTAGTTGCTATGTCCTCCTCATTGATTTTAACATTCATTTCATTTGCTTCTTCATCTATTTTATTCTTCAAAGCAATTTGGTCCTTAAGCATTTCATGAAGGCTAAGAGAAGTAAGATGAATTTCCAAATTTTCATGCCTAAAAGAGTACTTGTTAGCATATCCATCATAGATTGCTTTCTTATCAAGTTGCCATGGCTTACCTAGGATTAGGTGGGCGGTCTCTATAGGTACAACATCACATAAGACTATGTCTTTGTAACTATGAGTAGAAAAACTAACAAACACTTTTTTATTCACAAGAACTTCTTCTTTATCTTTATGCAACTTGAGCATATATGGTGTTGGATGATCAAAAGTGTGAAGGTTGAGTTTTGTAACTAAACGAGTGCGAGCCATATTAAAACAACTCTCACCAACCACTTGGAAACAACATACACTATTTTCAACACGACATCTTGCATGGAACAAAGAATAAGTAATAGGAATAGAAGTAGAGATTTTATCCTTACCATTTGGCACCATGGCCGAAGCTTTATCATTTTCAAATTTAGATCTAAAAACTTCTTCCATGTTTGTATTGGTATCCCTCATTCTATGTCTCCTTTCATGTTCTTTCTCCTCAATATACTTATCTCTTCTATACCTCCTTTGATCCTCATCATAAGTATATTTTCTATACCTTCTTACATAGTACTCATGAGGGGAATCATGTCTCTTAGGAGAAAGATGTCTTCTTGGTGAAACATGTCTCATTGGGCTTCCTTTGTACCATTCATCCATCTTTCAAGTGAAATGTGGTACCTACAAGAAGAATTAGAAAATAACAAAAATTTACAGCCACCAATAAGTCCTCACAAGTGTATTTAGCTTACCAAATTTCACTCCACTCGTGTTTAGGCTTTTTAGGAAAAATACTCTCCACTCATAGGTTTTTTTGGGCACACGAGTAAAGTAGGGTCACTCAAGTCACTCAATTCTCCTTTAGATCTTGAAAAGGAACCCTTAAGCTTCTATCCAATCCTTGATGTTGATGTTACTATAAAGCCCAAGGAAGATATGATCAATCACCAAGAGAAACAAGAAGAAAGAGACAACTATGACAAAACTACGATTTTTTTTTTAGGCACAAAAGAAAAAAAAACAAGAAACAAAAAGTTTTGAAAGGCTAAACCAAATTTAGAGCATTTAAAGACAAATTTAAACTATGAAAAGAGACTCAAAAGAGTGCTAGCAATGCACCAAAGAAATTACAACAAAGTGAGCAAATAAGCCTCCAAGGGCAAAATGGTCCAAATGTCCCCAAAAGGTTTTGAGAAAATTTCTCAATGATCCAAATAATGTTTACTAACAATGGGAATTTTTCTGGAATTTTTGTGATGCTCACGTGATTAGGTTGATGCCTTTTTTTGAAAATAATACTTTTTTTTTGCTATTTTTTTGCTATTTTTCAGTATTTTCTTTTTTTTTTGAATATATTTTTTTTTTCAATGTCTCAAATAATTGTAGATTTTGAGACAAACAACCTGGCTTTTGAATCACTGAAAAAGGAGCTATATTGAATCCAGAAACACAATTTGAAGTTTTGAACAATCACATTTGGATCAAACTGCAGAAACTCAAGGACAGAATCAAGAACACCAAGAGCAACAATGATTTCTTAAAACAGGTTTATCTCAATGAATACTAAACCAAATCAGACAAACTTGGTGTCCATTTCACACAATTTTTCATAAGGAACACAACTAAGCCACTTTCATACCCAAATAAGCACTTATACGAAAAAGTGATGCTGGAAATGAAGGATGAAGATGAAGCTTCAAACCTTCAAACTCATCAATGGCAAAATACTCAAAACAGCACCAAATCAAACGAAATTTGTGCCTAAATTGAACGAAATTTTACAAGGATCACAAATAAATCATCAATTTGCATGAAAGAGGAGAAGAACTTACTGAAAACGTGATTTTAGAGAAAAAACGCGTTTAGGCTTATGTGACTATGGTATATTGCTCAAAACTCAACCAAAATTCAGGAAATCAGTTGCTATAGGTTCGTAATCATAGCAGGAACAAAACGCAGCAAGAGATTCGAAGGAAAACGATGCAAAATCAGAAACGAAATTGAAAAAAAAGTTGCGAAATTGCTATGGTTTTTGGACTCAAACAGACTCGAATCAAGCTCAAATCAAGTGAAATAAAAGTGTATTATGTCACAAATTTCACAAGGAACAAGATGCTAACACGAATTAAAGACGAAAACAACCACAACTGAAAATGAAATTTGGACAGAAACATGAAAAACACATCTGTGAGAAGAAAAAAGAAAAAAAAAATTATGCCAAATTTCACTGGCTTTGATACTCACTTGATGAGATCTAAAGTAGATCTTGAAGTTTAGGATCTTGAAATTTAGCGAATCAGCAATTTTCTCACACAATCAAAACACCAACAACACAAAATCAAAGACACAAATGAAACAACACTTACTTGAAGGGAAGAAAATGCAAATATGGAAGAGATAGAAATGAAAGTGGAGAAGGAAGTCCACCACTTCTTCCTTGGGAAGATGATAAGGACAACACTATCCTTGAGCTCTCCTAGCCTCAAGGTTGTGTGCTCAAGGTTCTCATCTCAAGAAACCTTGGAGAATCTATGATGAACCTTCACCTACATGATGAGTCCCCATCACATGATGGTTTTCAGTGTTAAAAAGGGATTTTTACTTGGAGTTTTTGATGAATAACAATGAAGTTGATGAGAATTTAACAATTTGTGCTATTAGAAATTTATTTGCTATGCAGTGTTTATGCTGGGTTTTGTCGTGATTTTGTGCCCAAGGACTAGGTGGAATTGAAGAACAAAGCAGTGCAGGCAAATGGACTCAATGGTGCAATAGCAAGGAGCATTCAGCCAAATGGCGCGCAACTGGCGCACCACGCGCGAGAAGACAGCAGGAAAGGCTCCCAACTGGCGCGCGAGTGGCGCTGGAGCGCGAGTGGCGCGCCAGTCAGCGGCAGACGCGTTAAAACACGCGTTGGACGCGTTTTTCAGCATCTTGGGACGTATTTTGAACCCTAGCACACGGCGAGAACTGATTGCTCTGGATATCGAGGTTGAAGATTCGAGACTTGGGAACAAGGATCGAAGCTTCACATGTGTTCGTCTTCATCTCCAATTTGTAATTCTTCTCTTTCCTTTTCCTTAATCATGTGTAACTAAACCCTAATGTTAGGGATGAATGAATATTGACGTAGCACTATTGTCGATGGTTTAGAATTTTATTTATATCATACTCTCTCGTATTTTGCGTATCGAATTTCTACGCTCAATGCTTTTTATGGTTGGAAAACTCATACAATGATATTTTGTTCAATTATGAAATGGAAGTTTTGTTTTTGAATGTTTGAAATTCTATACCTTCAATTCGTAGCTTAGGAATAATCTATGAGTTGTTGTATATTGCAAACCCTCGTTTTAAATGCTTGTCGTTAATTAGAATCGCTTAAGGAATTAGGGTTTGTAGTTATCGACAAAGGACTAGTTACCTAAGGAATTAGGAATTAGTGAATGTAGTGGGTTTGATAGCAAAATTAGAGAGAGCTTATCCTTCAAATTAAATCAATGCAATAGTGTGAAATCAATAGGAATTCATCCCTAGCATCTTCTCCATCGTATCTTTTCAAACGCGTTCTTCGTTTCTATTATTAAAAACATAAAAAGAATATTTTATTGCTTTACTTTAGAGCTTCATAGCTCAATCAAATCAATCTCATCCTAGTTCACTTTGGTTCCTTTAGTAGTTGTTAACGTAACTGGTAATTAAATTCGATCCTTGAGGATGATACCCGGTACTTGCCGGTTTTATTACTTGCACGATTCGGTAAACTTGCCGAAAGACCAACAAGTTTTTGGCGCCGTTGCCGGGGATTGAAATTACATTCACCAGTAATTCGAAGGCAACTGCTAATTCGAACCCGTACATATTTACATTTACTTTAGCTTTATTTTTGTTTATTGAATATATATTACACAGTTTGCTTTGACACTTGTCTGAGTTTCCTGTTGTCTCAGTGCATGCGTGGAACAGTAGATCCTAAAGATTTACTCTTCAATCCTGAGATCGAGAAGACTGCGAGAGCTAATCGAAAGGAAGCAAAGTTAAGAAAGCAAAGAGAGCAAATCTCAACAACCGGAGAGTCTTCTGTGCAACCAACTGTGACTGAAATCATGGGAGACGCTTCACCACCAAGGCGCACTCTAGGCGACTTTGGGAGAAGAAACCAAGGCGTCCAAGCTTACACCTTCCAACCTGTGGGAGCGGTAGCATTTGAGATCAAGTCTTCGATTCTCAACGCCTTGAAATCAGAACAATTCTCTGGGTCTGATGCTGAAGATCCAAATCAACACTTATTTCAATTCTATGAAATTTGTGGGTCCACAAATCCTGCGGGAGTGACTGAAGACAAGAAAAAGTTGCGGCTATTTCCGTATACTTTGACTGGTAGGGCTAAAGATTGGTTGAACACTATCCCAGCAGGAACTATCAACAATTGGGGTGATCTAGAGAGCAAATTTCTTGAAAGATTTTTCCCAATTTCAAAGTTCATCAAGAAGCGGGCTGAAATATCAAACTTCGAGCAGGGGGACACAGAATCTCTATATGATGCGTGGGAAAGGTTCAAATTGCTGTTAAAGAAATGTCCTTCGCATGGTATTGATGACTTTGTTCAGTTGCAAACCTTCTGTCATGGTTTGCTGCCTCAAACAAGGATGATGCTAGATGCCTCAGCTGGAGGGTCTTTGGGTACCAAAACTGCAGAGGAAGCAAGACAATTGGTAGAGCATATGGCTTCTAATGAGTACAGAATTCAAAATGATAGAGGGGCAACAATGAAGAAAGGGATGTTAGCGTTGGACTCTAATAGTGCTGTGTTGGCTCAACAAAAGGTAATGTCACTTCAAATCGAGGCTCTCACTAAACAGTTAGCTGCTGCCTTGCCAGGTGGATCTCAAACTCCTGCAACTGCTCAAGCAGTGCATTTCGGTGCGTGTAACTATTGTGGTAGAGAAGCTCATGAAGGTGACTGTACAACTCATGGAGAGAGCAGTGAACAGGTTAATTACATGGGAAACTTTCAGAAGCAAGGTGGGAACCCGTTTTCTAACACATACAATTCTGGGTGGAAGAATCATCCCAACTTCTCTTGGAAAAATAACGATGCCGCAGGGTCAAGTCAGCAACAATAGTATCAAGCACCTCATCAAGAACAAAAGAAGCCGTCTCAAATGGAAGATGCTTTGACTCAATTCATGCAGATGACAAAGACAACTTTCCTATCTCAAGACCAAGCTATGAAAAATATGGAAAAGAACCATGAAGCTTCCATGAAAAACTTAGAGGTTCAGATTGGGCAATTATCAGAGAAACTTGCTGAATCATCTGGTAGTGGATTCTCTGCTACTACTATTGATAACCCAAAAAATGAAACTGCTAAGGCTATTACACTAAGAAGTGGTCGGGAGTTGAAGACTCCTGTGGTAAATGGTGAGGAGAAGGTGTCAGTAGAAAATGAAAAAAGTGAGTTGAGTGAAAAAAATGAAAAAAAATGGAGAAGTCGAAAATGAGTTGAGTGAAAAAAATGAGGGAGGTGTGAAGTCTAACCTTGATGAAAACAAATTGTTTTTTGATGTGCAGGTGAAAGAGAAACCAAAGGCACCTCCTTCACACATAAAGTTGCCATATCCTCGTGCTAGTAAGAAGAATCAAAAAGATGAGCAGTTTGCAAAGTTCATGGATATTTTCAAGCAGCTTCAAATCAACATACCCTTTGCAGAAGCTCTGGAACAGATGCCCACTTATGCCAAGTTCATGAAGGAGCTGTTGACAAAGAAGAGGAAATTCAAAGAAGACGAAACAGTGGCTTTGACTGAAGAGTGCAGTGCTATCATCCAAAGGAAGCTTCCTCAGAAAATGAAAGATCCTGGAAATTTCACCATCCCTTGTGCAATTGGTGACTTAGCTATTGGCAAGGCTCTTTGTGATCTGGGGGCTAGCATTAATCTTATGCCCTTATCGATGCTGAAGAGACTTGGTGGAGGTGAGGTTAAACCAACTAGAATGTCGTTGCATCTTGCTGATCGATCCATCAAATATCCCTATGGAGTCTTAGAAGATGTTCTGGTAAGAGTTGACAAATTTCTTTTTCCTGTTGACTTTGTAATTCTTGACATGGAGGAAGATACCGAGGTACCAATTATCCTTGGTAGACCATTCTTAGCCACTGGGAGAGCCTTGATTGATGTACAGCAAGGTAAGCTAATCTTGAGGTTCCAAGATGAGAAGGTTACTTTTAATGTTTTTGAAGCTATGCGCCATCCGGATGACAAAGGGCAGTGTTTTAGAGTGGATGTGATTGAGAACTCTGTTCAAGAAACTTTTAGACATGACTTACCATCTCCTCCATTAGAGAAGGTAATTGTGAACTCTATTGAAGAAGCAAATGAGAATCTGGGAAGTGAAATAGAAGATTGTATTCTGCAATTGGAAGCTTCTCAGGTAGAAAGAGTTTTCAAGAAAAAAGAGGAGCTAGATAGGGGGGAGAGTCCCGAGAAAAAGATTCCTGAATTGAAACAACTTCCCCCTCATTTGAAGTATGTTTTCCTTGCAAATGATGATCTTCATCCAGCTATCATTAGTAGCTCCTTGACCAAATTGGAAGAGGAGAAGTTGATGAGGGTGCTAAGAAGTAACAAAAATGCTTTAGGCTGGACTATCTCCGACCTTAAGGGGATAAGTCCAGCATTTTGCATGCATAAGATCAAACTCGAGGAAGAATTCAAACCTGTGATTCAACCTCAGCGAAGACTAAATCCTACCATGAAAGAGGTGGTGCGGAAGGAAGTCTTAAAGCTCTTAGATGCCGGGATGATTTATCCTATCTCAGATAGCTCGTGGGTGAGTCCGGTTCATGTGGTTCCCAAGAAGGGTGGTATGACCGTAGTGAGAAATGATAAGAATGAGCTGATTCCGACTCGAACTGTTACGGGTTGGAGGATGTGCATTGATTACCGGAGGTTAAACCAAGCAACTCGGAAGGACCACTTCCCATTGTCGTTCATGGATCAGATGTTGGAGAGGTTGGCTGGACAAGCTTTCTATTGTTTTTTGGATGGATACTCTGGGTACAACCAGATAGCGGTAGACCCAGAAGATCAAGAGAAGACAGCCTTCACATGTCCCTTCGGTGTGTTCGCATATCGGAGGATGCCCTTCGGGTTGTGCAATGCTCCGGCGACTTTTCAAAGGTGCATGCTTTCTATATTCTCTGATATGATGGAAAATGCGATTGAGGTATTTATGGATGACTTTTCTGTTTTTGGTCCTAGTTATGATTCTTGCTTGTCTAACCTTGATGCAGTTTTGAAGAGATGCGCTGAAACCAATTTAGTTTTGAATTGGGAGAAGTGCCACTTTATGGTTAAAGAAGGTATTGTGCTTGGCCATAAAATCTCTGCAAAAGGCATTGAGGTTGACCAAGCAAAAATTGAAGTAATAGAAAAGTTACCTCCTCCTCTAAATGTAAAAGGAGTGAGAAGTTTTTTAGGGCACGCCGGTTTTTATCGACGTTTCATAAAAGACTTCTCCAAGATTGCAAAACCTTTATGCAATCTACTTGTTAAGGAGGCTGAATTTGTTTTTGATAATGATTGTTTGTGTGCTTTTAATATCTTGAAGGGAAAACTCATCTCTGCTCCAGTCATAGTAGCCCCCAATTGGGATGTTCCATTTGAACTTATGTGTGACGCTAGTGACTATGCAGTGGGTGCTGTATTGGGGCAGAGATCGGAGAAATTCTTTCATGCTATATACTATGCTAGCAAGGTTTTGAATGAAAATCAAGTGAATTATGCAACAACTGAAAAAGAATTGCTAGCCATAGTGTTTGCATTGGAAAAATTTCGCTCCTATTTGGTTGGTTCTAAAGTAATTGTTTTCACTGACCATGCAGCAATCAAATATCTGTTAACCAAGGGCGAGTCTAAGCCTCGACTCCTTAGGTGGATTTTGCTTTTGCAGGAATTTGATTTGGAGATCAAAGACAAAAAGGGGAGCGAAAATGTGGTGGCAGATCATTTATCTAGGCTGGACAACAAAGAGGTCACGGCTCGGGAGAATGAAATTCTTGAAGAATTCCCCGACGAGAAGTTGTTGGCAGTTGAAGAGAGACCGTGGTTTGCCGACATAGCAAATTACAAAGTAGCCAGGATGGTGCCGGAAGACTTCACATGGCAACAAAAGAAAAAGTTCCTCCGTGATGCTCAACATTACCTTTGGGATGATCCGTATCTCTTCAAAGTTGGTACGGATGGACTTCTTAGGCGATGTGTTTTCGAAGATGAAAGTAAAAGTATTCTGTGGCATTGTCATGATTCTCCATGTGGAGGGCACTATAACGGGGAACGCACAGCTGCTAAGGTACTTCAGTCTGGTTTTTATTGGCCATCCGTCTTCAAGGATGCGCAAGATTATGTAAAGAGCTGTGACAAATGCCAGAGGACCGACAATATTTCACGTAGGGGGGAGATGCCATTGAACCCCATTCTAGAAGTTGAAGTGCTTGATTGTTGGGGCATTGATTTCATGGGGCCATTCCCACCATCTCACTCTTTCATGTATATTTTGGTGGGAGTTGACTATGTTTCAAAGTGGGTGGAAGCCATTGCCACCTCAAAGAGCGACTCTCAGACCGTGGTGAAATTTGTGAAGAAGAACATCTTTTCAAGATTTGGGGTCCCGAGAGTTTTAATCAGTGATGGAGGTAGCCACTTTTGCAACACCCAGCTAAACAATGTGCTCTCCAAATATGGTGTAAAGCACAAAGTAGCATCTCCATATCACCCTCAGACCAATGGGCAAGCTGAAGTTTCAAACAGGGATATAAAGAGAATTCTGGAGAAGACAGTCTCATCATCTAGAAAAGATTGGTCACTTAAGTTAGATGACGCTCTATGGGCTTATAGGACAGCTTTCAAGTCTCCCATAGGCTTAACTCCATATCAAATGGTTTATGGCAAATCATGCCATTTACCGGTTGAGTTGGAGCATAAAGCATATTGGGCTCTTAAAATGTTTAACTTTGATTTGAATGATGCAAGTGAGAAAAGGAAGCTGCAGCTTCATGAACTCGAAGAAATGAGGTTGCAAGCATATGAATCTTCGAAGCTGTACAAGCAGAAGGTCAAAGCATACCATGACAAGAAGATCTTAAACAGAGAATTCAGGCCAGGGCAACAGGTTCTTTTGTTTAATTCTAGACTGAAGTTATTTCCTGGTAAACTGAAGTCCAAATGGTCTGGTCCATTCACAATCAAAGAGGTTAAGCCTTATGGAGCAATCGAATTGGAGGAACCGTCCTCAAAAAGAAGTTGGATGGTTAATGGGCAGAGATTGAAGCCATACCTTGGCGAAGTGGTGGAAAGAGAGAAGCTGGCCTTGGTTTTAAGCGACCCTTAAAAAAATCGAGGTAACGTCAAGCTAGTGACGTTAAAGAAGCGCTTTTTGGGAGGCAACCCAATTTTCTCAACCCTTATCTTTTTAATTTTTCGCATTATTTTTCTTAAATTAGGTACTTTAGGATGCATGTTAGTCACAATCAATTTTTGCAAGAATCAAATGGTCTCTGCCAATTCGCGCTGCACTCGCGCTCCACGCGCAAAACAAGCAAGGCCCCTGCCAATTCGCGCTGCACTGGCGCTGCACTGGCGCGTCGCGCGCCACTCTGTTGCATGCCCCTGCCAATTCGCGCGCCACTTGCGCGTAAGTGGCGCCCCGCGCGCCACTGGAAGTATAAATCTCGCGCGGCACTGGCGCTGGGCATCCTTTCGCGCGTGAATCATCTTCCAATCTTAGGTTTTCTAAAATTTTCTTGATCCAAGGAGCTTTAATCTAAAAGTTTGTTGTGGGGTTTTGAAATTACACCTTATTGTCTTCACCTACATCAATTATCAAGTAAGTATTCCCTTCTCAAACTTAATTTCTTTCAAGATTCATCTCATTGCACTTAATGGGTAAACTCAAATTTTGATGATGATTTTGATAGAAATTGTAATATGGTTGTTGTTGTGTTGATTTATGTGTTGAGAAATTGATGAAAATCAAGTTTGGGGTTGATTAAATTGATTGTAGGTTGTTGTTCATGTGTGGAGTGGATGTGCACACCACTTGTTTGATAAAATGTTTAAACTAGAAACCATGAACAACATGCTTGCATTTGTAAACAACAACCTTGTGCTTGAAAATAGTTTGAGAATTTGGTTATGTGAACTCAATACCTTCTTGAAAGGTAAATTATGTGTGACTATAGTTGAACAAGAAGAGTTATGTCTTGTTTATTTGTGCACTAACCTTGACCAATCTTGTGCGCGAAAATTTATTATGATGTGAACAGGATATGGCCGGCAAAGGAAAGAAGAGGAAGACGGTTGGTCGTGGTTCGACATCCCAAACTCATAATTCCGAGTACAACTCTGAGATGTTTAGATCATTGGGATGTGAAAAGTTCCACGACTCAATTAATGTGAGCTCAAAGTTTGTCAAAGAAAAAGCCCTTCTCCTTGCTCCGGGTGAGTTCGAAGAGATTAGAGGAAACATTAGCAACAGAGGATGGGAGCAATATGTGGTTTATCCAAAGGAGGCGAGCAAGGCTCTAGTCTTCGAATTCTTTTCTAATGTCTTTCCTAAGCCTGCAGTTGGTATCACAGCAAGTTATGTTCGGGGTCGTAATGTCCCCTTTGATGCTGCTACTATCAACAGGCTATTTGGGTTAGCACCGGTGCCAGTTCTGAATTGTATGTTCAAAACAAAATTAAGTAGAAAGAATATAAAGGGAGACCCGGGACGCACGGCTGAGATTCGTGAAGCGTTGTGCAAACCCGGAATGGATTGGGTAAGAAACACAAGTGGCGAACCTCAAAAGATTCTTACCAGCTCCCTCACCCCAGTTGCTAGAGGGTGGGCGGCTTTCATCCTTGCCACTATCTGCCTGAGTTCAAACCAATCTGAGCTGAGTCTCGACAGAGCAATCTTAGCCTCATGCATCATTCGAGGAGAGCCTGTCAATCTAGGGTGGATTCTAGAAAAAGAGCTCAGGAGCTTTGCCAAGTTTAAAGATGGGGCTTTGCCAAGTTATTGGAGGTATGCTAGTCTCATTGCATTGTTGTGTGAAAAAGCAGGTGTAGTAGCCGATGCAGATGAAGACACTATTTCACCAGCCTCTGCAATTATTGGGAATTGGATTCGCTCTAGGCTAGGACTTGAGCATCCGGTTCAAAGAGAAGAGCCTCAACATGAGCAGCCAGATGAGCAAGAACCAACCTTTAACATTGATGATTTTTCGGTTGGGCCGTCTGCAGAAGATTTTCAGAATCTGCAAGCAAGAATGGATGTTCTGGCAGCAAATCAGGAGCGAATGACAGCAAACCAGGAGGAGATGAGACGGACCCAGGCAAGAATGGCAGCGGAGTACAGGTTTGGGATGAGAGCCCTCTACAGAGCCATGTGCACGGTTCAGAGTGGAGGACAGTTGGACCCGGAGGCTGACATCTTTCAGGCACCTCCGCAGTAGACCCTGGACGCGGTTGAGTAGTCTACTCACCGCTATGGTATTTTCTCTTTTTCCCTTATCCTTGCATTAGTTGGTTGTGTACTTTGGTGTTTATTTTAGTTAGTTGTCGTTATGTGATTCTGTTTTTGTTTTGCTTTTGTTTCTGTAAATAGGCCTTCCCCTAAATTAATCAGTGAGGACACTGCAAAGTTTTGAGCGGGGGGAGGACCTATTGTCAAGTCAGTGTCAGTGTCATGGATTATGTACAATCATGTAGCGAATTATTGGGAAAAAAAAAGAGTTGAGCAAACTTAGTGATGAATTGGTGAGAATTGAGCGAATAGTACCCCTGTGGTGAATGAACTAGTGCACTCTTGCTTCCACACTTAAAACATGAACTCAAATGGAACCTAGTGATCCTAGAGATGATTGTAGCTAAACTAGCTGTTTGGTGGACCATGGGAGTTGCCAAATTTTTACTAAAAATATAGGGTAGCATAAGAAACTAAGTTTGGGGTTTATTGAGCTATATTAAGGCAAAGCATGAAAGAAGGGGATTAAGCCAAGTGCACATAGCTTAGAATGTTTGTATTGTGATTGTAAATATGTGTCATTGTTGTCATTGCCCATAAAAAAAAAAAGAAAGAAAAAGAAAAGAAAAGAAAAGAGTGAAATAAGCTGCCATTTTGAACTGAGTAGGGAGGCTATTCTGTGGAGACACATTATAGTTTCAGTCAAAAAGATGAGAAATGGTAGTTAGGTTGATTATGAAGTAGGGAGGCCACTTTTGTGGTGACACACTTTGGTTTCAGTCGAAATAAGTAATCAGCCTGTAAGAAAAGAGAGGAAAGAATCAGGGCAATGCAACATAAATGTCAAGTATTGTTTGTTTTTGAATTCTGTTTTAGTTTCTATTGCTGCAGCATTTCAGTGAAGTTGTAATAAGTGCACTGTCCTAGAGTTCGGAATTGCTAAATCAAAGCCCTTTGTCATGCTTAACCCCCATTCGGAGCGAGAATTGTTAGTCTACCTTTTGTTTTGAAACATCTTTGGCAGTCTCGGAAGAAAGCCCTCTAGTCTTAGTTAAACGCATTTTGAAACTAGTTGTGTTCCAACTGAGTTAAGTGTCACACACGCACTATTGAGCAAGAATGTGCTAGTAAAAGTACCACATGTGGGTTTGCAATTGAGGGACCAGTCTGAAAGTTGATGCTCAACTTGTTTCCTTGATGTTTGTGTTAAGTGATGGATTCCTATGTGATTGCATGTTATTTGATGTTTGTTTTGTCTTGTCTTGTCTTTGCTTGAGGACAAGCAAACGTTTAAGTTTGGGGTTGTGATGAGTCCCCATCACATGATGGTTTTCAGTGTTAAAAAGGGATTTTTACCTGGAGTTTTTGATGAATAACAATGAAGTTGATGAGAATTTAACAATTTGTGCTATTAGAAATTTATTTGCTATGCAGTGTTTATGCTGGGTTTTGTCGTGATTTTGTGCCTAGGGACTAGGTGGAATTGAAGAACAAAGCAGTGCAGGCAAATGGACTCAATGGTGCAATAGCAAGGAGCATTCAGCCAAATGGCGCGCAACTGGCGCACCACGCGCGAGAAGACAGCAGGAAAGGCTCCCAACTGGCGCGCGAGTGGCGCTGGAGCGCGAGTGGCGCGCCAATCAGCGGCAGACGCGTTAAAACACGCGTTGGACGCGTTTTTCAGCATCTTGGGACGTATTTTGGACCCTAGCACACGGCGAGAACTGATTGCTCTGGATATCGGCGTTGAAGATTCGAGACTTGGGAACAAGGATCGAAGCTTCACATGTGTTCGTCTTCATCTCCAATTTGTAATTCTTCTCTTTCCTTTTCCTTAATCATGTGTAACTAAACCCTAATGTTAGGGATGAATGAATATTGACGTAGCACTATTGTCGATGGTTTAGAATTTTATTTATATCATACTCTCTCGTATTTTGCGTATCGAATTTCTACGCTCAATGCTTTTTATGGTTGGAAAACTCATACAATGATATTTTGTTCAATTATGAAATGGAAGTTTTGTTTTTGAATGTTTGAAATTCTATACCTTCAATTCGTAGCTTAGGAATAATCTATGAGTTGTTGTATATTGCAAACCCTCGTTTTAAATGCTTGTCGTTAATTAGAATCGCTTAAGGAATTAGGGTTTGTAGTTATCGACAAAGGACTAGTTACCTAAGGAATTAGGAATTAGTGAATGTAGTGGGTTTGATAGCAAAATTAGAGAGAGCTTATCCTTCAAATTAAATCAATGCAATAGTGTGAAATCAATAGGAATTCATCCCTAGCATCTTCTCCATCGTATCTTTTCAAACGCGTTCTTCGTTTCTATTATTAAAAACATAAAAAGAATATTTTATTGCTTTACTTTAGAGCTTCATAGCTCAATCAAATCAATCTCATCCTAGTTCACTTTGGTTCCTTTAGTAGTTGTTAACGTAACTGGTAATTAAATTCGATCCTTGAGGACGATACCCGGTACTTGTTGGTTTTATTACTTGCACGATTCGGTAAACTTGCCGAAAGACCAACACTACACTAGCAACTAGCCACTCACCACTCACTTAGGTATTAGGGCACTCTCATGTTCAAAATGTAAAAGTGAATTTCATTCATCAAAGTTCTACCTATTACATGGAAAGAAAAAGTATATATAGGTTGGACTCTTGGATCCTAAGCCCAACACTCTAAAAGTCCACTAAGGAAATATATAAGGCCCAAGGCCTAAACTAAATGGCCAACAAGGCTCAAAAATAAATGTTCATTACAATTAGGAATGAAATCCTAAATTTATTGAAAAGCAAATACAAATAAGTAGGAAACACTAGAGTTTGGATATTCTAGAAATTCCCTAATAATATCATTGGTCACCTTTAATGTGCTATTGTCTTAATGATTAGGTTGAGCACATTAAAGTATATTCCCTTGAATTGTTGTTGACTCTTTTTGGTCTTTATTTTTGTGATCTCATCCAAACTCCATGCATGTGGGATCACATCAATAGAGGACGACTCCTCATTCCACCACAGGAGAATCTCCCTTTAGAATGGTCTATGGAACGGACGCCCTAATTCCTGTAGATATTGCGGAACTGAATAGGAGAACGACCAATCCCAAACAACCGCTCGAGAACGAGCAGGCCACTAGAGAAGAGTTAGACCTGGTAGAAGAACTTCGAAGCAAAACGGCCCTAAGGGAGGCATTGATCAAACAGGGCATGGCAACAAGACACAATGCCAAGGTCGTTCCAAGGGTCTTTGAAGTAGGACATCTCGTTCTAAGGAGAGCAGACATTGGCCAAAGGAATGCTGGTCAGAGCATACTCGCCCCCAATTGGGAAGGTCCCTACCGAGTACTCGCAAGAATGGGCAAAGGTGCTTACATCCTCCAGACCATGAGTGGAGGAACGATCTCAAACACTTGGAATGTTATGAATCTTAGGAGATACTTTACCTGAGTAGATGTCTTGTAATTGTGAAAGAATGTCATGTTACACTCGAATGATCAATGAAAAACAGAACGGGAAGGACACTCTTTTTCCCTACGGGGTTTTTTATTGAGGCCCGCTCGTCCGTCAATAAATTGGTGAGGAATTTCTTATACTTGTGTTGATTATATCGCTGATCGACCCAAAAACGAACGACCTTTTGAGTGAGTTAAATTCAAACCGAGTTTGATAAGCTCCTGAAAAGGGGCACACCCACTTAAACGCGTTTAAGAATAAAGAACGAAGCGACCAAAGATTGGCGGTCGCTCCCCTATAAACGAGCTAAATCTAAAGTAGAAACTTGGTAAGCTGTTTATGGGCGACCACGCGAGTTTGGTTCATGAGGCCCCACCAAAGAGGATTTACGATCGAGCAAATTAACTTAGCAAAATTTAATAAGAACAATTAGACGATGGGACAATTGAAAAGGAAACATGCACGATTTAAACATTGAAAGTACCCGGAGAAGGCCGGGCTCCATTAAAGTAATCATTACAAAGGGAGGGCGACCACGAGGCCGCCCAAAGAGAAAAATACATAACATAGCAAAAAAGAGTACATTAAAAGCAATCATTCAGGACGCTTGTAGACGACCGTCTCCTCCTTCACCACATTTCCCTCCTCGTCTTCTTCCTCGGCCTGAACGATCTACCCATCCTTCAGGAAGTGATCGTTGCTAACAATTTCGCGATTGATCTGAAGAGACGGATGTCACGTTAAGTGCCACGTTGTCACGTTAAATGCCACGGATGTGTTTATTTTGGGTCAAATTCGTCCTTGACGTTACAAATTTGACATTACAAATTCGTCCCACATTGTAGTTGATAAACTATCTTCAAAATTATGTAGATGAATTTGGGACAATTTTGAACAAGTGTAGACACAATGTCGATTCATAACCAATTTTTGTGGATTGATTTGTCAGGAGAAATGTAAATGTGTGGTTGCTTATACACCTTCCCATTGGTCACATCTTGGCCTATAGGTTCACTTTTTTAGTCTTGTTAAATTGTTAAGTTGCTGGCCGAGTGAGCCCTCCTTCGAAGTAAGTGCGCATCCGAATCTAGGTGATTTTATTTATCAGAAATTCTCATCGAACGGAAACCAAACGGCTAGGAAAGATCTTATATTTCTCTTACATCTCATAAATATAATATCTAAATAAACATCTACATTGGCGCAGTGAGGGTTATTGGTAGCCTCAATAAAATATGACTAATTTGATAAGCCTTGTTAGAAGAAGGAAGAGTACATTTTTCCTAGGGCTAAGATGGTGAGCGGTGATTTGTCAAGGATCATTAACTTTAATGAGGTTCAGTAAATTTTGAGGCTTATTAAGAAGGAGGTGAAGAGGGCTATACTGAAGAAGAATCCTCTTAAGAATCTAAATGTGATGATTGGCCTTAATCCTTATGCTAAGAGTGATAAGAGGATGGTAATCTTGTTGAAGTTGACTGTGTCAGTTGAGGAACACCTCGGCAAAGGAACAATATCTACGGACCTAGTAGCTAAAGAGTTGGTAGATGAGTGTACTATTGCTAGTGCAAGGGAGTTAATTTGGGAGCAAGCAAACAAAGCACGTGAAAATCACGTCGAAGATTGCAAGGCAAAGTGTCGCTCCATTATTCATGATGGTGGGCGCTATTGAGTAGTTGTCCTAGGGCTTTAGCGCGTGTGGGTCTTAGTGCATGCTAATTTTAGCTGACCCAACTGTTTTGTAATCGTGGTTAGTCATAGACTAGTAATCATGGCCAATAGAAACAATTGTATATAAATACTCAATTTGTAAATATTTAGACACACGGCATTCAATCAAATTATTATTTTTTTAAACATTTTTATTTTCCTTTATTTGTTATGCATTGCCTTAGATTAATCCTGACTAGCTTAATCATCTCTCACGCCTAATCCAAACTTTCTTTGGAGTAGTTAGGGAATCCATAACTCAGGAATGGAGTTTCTTTCTCAGTGTCATCGTTTGAAGAAAAGAATCACAAAGTTCAAGCTTCAGCATCCTCGGCTAACTTAATGTTTGAAAACAAGTCTTTATCAATATTTTAGACAATGTTTTAAGGGAAGGGTTTAGTTGGTTTACGCAGTCGCTGTAAAAATTTTAACACCACAAACCAATAAAAACTCATAGTATATGTGACTTTTAAGGTAGTTGTAAAGTCAAACTATTTTTTGATGCGCCGTTTCATGATTTACTAACATTGTAAAAAAATATTGTACAGTGACGATAGATACAAAATTAAATCCATAAGTGAAACACATGCTATTAGTTTCATTCACTACAATACGGTTATATCAGTGACCATTTGGTCTTTTGAAATCAAGTCATAAGTCGAGACTACAAAGAGACGTCGTCACAATTTAGAAGGTATCTTTTTATGTAGAAAGTTATAAGTTTTCATTGGTTTCACCATTGACAGACAGTGAATTATTTGATCAACCTCATTGATATAATTTTTTGAATCTTATTATTTCTTATTAATTTGAATATAAACAACGACAAAATTACTTAAAAATTTATTTCATAGAAAAAAAGTATGTATGTTACATAGAGCGGATAATTCTTATACAATGCTCCTTTTGGTTGAAGTGTAGTATACCACAAAAGCGGAAACCCTAAAACTGAACATAAACATTGGAGTTTTTACTCATATATAAGATACCACGGACATAAAACAATGTCACCATACACTTTTTATGCATCCAATATAAAAGTACACATATATGTAATTGTAACTGATACAATCTGTTTTTACTCCTCAGGTGCTGCAATTGGCAGAATTTCATACTAACGTTGTAGTTCCCGCTAAACCAAAAAAATCTTCCTTACAAAAAAGAAAACAAAGATTGCTTACCTTTCTGCAAGATACCATTTAAGTCCTTACTGTGTACAACCATGCATTATGACATGTTTCATTTTTGAGTTTCTCATTGTTAAAATGGCACTACAAACTATTTTTTTTGATAGACAAGTATGAACCTGTTTGTGCTAAGTGGACTACAGAACGATGTGCTATATATCTAGATATGGCTTGTGAATTGGAAGACAACAGAGTTATCACCTGCTTCAAGTAATTAATATATATATATATAGCATCTTCAGTTCATTATCTTCACTTGGGAAACCATGTCATAGTTGTAAACCTTGCATATTAAAAATAAGTGTTAGTTAAAATAAAAGGAATAAATTCAAAAATTATATTAGATAATAGAAATAAGGTTTAAATATGTATTTAGTCCCTGCAAATGTTCCTGTTTTTCGATTTAGTCCCTGCAAAAAAATAATTAAATATGTCCCTGCAAAATAACTTTTTTTTGAATATGCCCTTCAAAAAGTTGGAATTTTAAATACGTCCCTGCAAAATAACTTTTTTTAAATACGTCCCTGCAAAATAACTTTTTTTTTAAATACGTCCCAACAAAAAAAAAAGTTATATTTTGCAAGGACGTATTTAAAAAAAAGGTTATTTTGTAGGGACGTATTTAAAAAAAATCTATTTTGCAGGGACGTATTTAAAAAGTTTATTTTGTAGGAACGTATTTAAAAAAAAAGTTATTTTGCAGGGACGTATTTAAAAAATAATTGCAGGGACTAAATCGAAAATTAGGGACATTTGCAGGGACTAAATACGTATTTAAACCTAGAAATAATGACTCATTACATTAATCAAGGAAATCACAATCGTTTGGAGATTTATCTCCACTATTAGCACGAAAATTGAGCAGAGAAAACTAGAGAAAGTGAAGATACATAAGACATCATCAGTGGCTTCCATTTGACCCAACTTGTAACGACAATATGTGGGCCAGGTTATGTCTCGCCCATAGATCTAGTACTGAAACAAAAGAGCATTTAAAAAATAAAAAGAAAGGAAAAATATGAGATAGGCATGATATATAATACATGTTTAGATTGAAGTTGCAGTAGATCTATTACCCCATAGCATCAAAATAATGATTTCAGTAACCCACATATTAGTTTGTAGCCATACATGTGATTGAGGAGATAAATAATGAAAAGTCAATTTTGTAATTTCTACTACCCGAGGTAGGTAATAGGAGAGGAAGATACTCTCACAGATTTGTAGAAGTGATAACCTTTTCCTGGATTCGAATGAGGGTAAGAGGGTTCAACAAGACAGTCCAAACCAACCAACCATCAGGAAACCGACAGAAGAGATAACCTTTGCAAGTTGGGTTAAAGTGACTAATGCAATCATATATTTGTAGGCATTAATGGAAATATCAATATGGAAGGGGAAAATATAATTTCTTTAATAAAATATAAGAAAAAATGTATATGTATTTGGTTCTAGTTTTTAACCAAATAAAAATTCAAAAAAATTAAGAGAGAATATTTAACCTAAAATTATTCTTGTCAAAAAAAGTTAGAATTAATTGGTTGTTTCTTTTGCATATTTCCTTTTCATATTTATTTACTAAATTTGTAAAGTGCTATGTGATAAGAATAAACATTTATGGGAAAAATTATAGGGATATATTATGTATTTAATTTTTAACTATTGTTAATAAGAATGTATACTATTGAAAGATTGTGTCCAAGTTCATCAACTTGATTCTTTGGTAATATAAGTAAATTGATTATTTTGTAAAATCTTACTATTTTAACAATGTTTCCAAACAATAGAAAAGTTGGTTATTTAGTAAAATCTCACAATTTAACAATCTTGTTATTGACAAAAAACAATGTTGTCAATAAATTTATATGATAGAAAAGTTTTAATCAAATCTTATACTTGCAATTCATTTTTGATGGTTCATTACTAGGACTAACATCTAAGCTTGCAGAATATATTCTAAATCTAAAATTATTAAAGTTTTATTACTATTTTAAATTAACTATTTTTCATACTTTACGTTTTAAGCAGGTATCAACCTTATCGTAAATTTTTAAAATTTTTGATTGAGACCAACGTATCTACCGCCGAACGCAATGACTAATCCTCTTGTTGGATTGGAGGCACCTCGAAGGGTGGGACAGTTGACCCAAGGTTTTAAAACTTCTCCATACCCAAGGCGAGGATCGAACCCTCGACACTTGGTTAATGGAGGATGAGCCCCAACAGCTCAACCACACACTCGACACTTGGGTAAATTTTTAAATTGGAACACATAGTTTGTTTTGCCTTTCTTAAAGTGGGAGAAATTCAAATATAAAAAAAATATTAAAGAGAATATTAAATTTCAAATTAAATATATCAAAAAAAGGTTAAAAATAATGGGTTGTCTCTTTTAACAGTTTCTTTTAATATTTATATACCAAATTTGTAAAGTGTGGCGAGACAAGAATAAACACTTATAGGAAAAAAGTATAGTTAGTAAGAATGGATAGGTGTTGAAGGTTATGTCCAAGTTTATGAAAATGAATCAATGGAAATAATAAACGTGTATTGATTATTTTGTAAAATCGTGTGATTTTAAGAACGGTCCCAATAAATTTATATATAATAGAAAAATGTAATCTGGATTCCTATGGTTTCTTTTCCTTTTTTTAATTAAAACGAGGCTGGCGCCCAAAGAGATTACACACTACAAAAAAAAAGACATTTGCGGCTGTTCTATGGGAGAGCGGCGGCAGTTACAACCGCCGGTAAAGTGCACTCACGGCAGTTCTAGCACCACCGCGCTTTTCTGCGCCGGCAGCCGTTTTACAGCGGTTCTGACAACCGTCACGTAAAACTGCCGCCATTTGATTTTTGGTTGCGACGGGTACAACCGTTATATGATAATCTGTTTTTTTTAATTTTTTACATAGAGTTGGTTCCAGACCGTCACAAAAGCGGAAACCCTAAAAATGAACATAAAAAGCGGAAACCCTAAAAATGAACATAAACATTGGAGTTTTTACTCATATATAAGATACCACGGACATAAAACAATGTCACCATACACTTTTTATGCATCCAATATAAAAGTAGACATATATGTAATTGTAACTGATACAATCTGTTTTTACTCCTCAGGTGCTGCAAATGGCAGAATTTCATACTAACGTTGTAGTTCCCGCTAAACCAAAAAAATCTTCCTTACAAGAAAGAAAACAAAGATTGCTTACCTTTCTGCAAGATACCTTTTAAGTCCTTACTGTGTACAACCGTACATACCTTTTAAGTCCTTCCCTTGGTTTATTGTTATGAATCTTTGCTTATTGTTTGACATTGGCAGATTGCCAATTTTATTCCATTGAGGTTACGATTCCTCTTAGCATTATGCATAATTTTTCCTGAGTCGGCCTCATTGGACCCGAGCTTGCGAGTGAGGCATTCGCTGCTTGGATCCAATTTACCAAGTGCTTGGCTTGGATTGAACTCAGATCAAAGGGGTTCGGACGGTCTCGTTAAACTCGACCTCGCGAGCAATGCATTACCAACTTTCATACATTTTACCAAGTACTCGTCTTAGATTAAACTCGGATCAAAGAGGTTCGGATGGTCTCAGTAGACCCGACCTCGCGAGCGATGCATTACCTACCTCGATCCAGTTTACCAAGTTCTCGGCTTGGATTAAACTCAAATTAAATAGGTTCGGATGGTCTCGTTAGACCTGATTACGTCACTGATTTGCTACCTCCTTCGGACCAGTTTACTAAGTGCTCGGCTTGGATTGAAATCGGAGCGAAGAGGTTCAATGGGCGAGGTCGGGTATAGGCTTCTACCCTTGATCCCGGTCTGTCACTTCAGTAGAATGGATGGAGAATGATTTTATTTCAAAGGACTCATTGGTTTAATCGTACTACATCTCGAAAGTACATTTGTTATATCTCAATTGTAATATATTCTGAGCTTCGATCCATTCTAGGTATGGGGAACCAGACTCTTTTCTAGTGTCTTTATGAGAAAGAATCATTGTAATGATTTTCTCACTTTTAAGCGGAAGTTGATGCACTTTTGATTATGTTACTAATGAAAAAACACATTCACATGAATTTTTAAAAAAACATTAAAGTATAGTACATAATATATGTATATGTATATATATGATGTATTTTTAAGGAACACAAAAACTTATGTGCATATAATTATGTTATTACTGAAGAAACACATTCAGAAATCATTGCAGGTGTTCAATTTAAGCTAAGTTCAACTATATTTGCAACATCTTCCTTTGATGTATTTTATAGAAACATAAAAACCTATGGACATATGATTATGTTACTACTGAAGAAACACATGCACATATCATTACAGATGTTCTGAAGAATATGTCGCCTCCGTAAGTGAAGACCGCACACGAGTCTGGTCAGGTGGTAAATGAATCACTGAATTGCATTAAAAGTATACATTAGTTAGAACAAAATGAATAAATTTTAAATAAATTATAGTAGACAATTTTAAGTAGGACTTGTGTATTTCATAATTATAATTATAAAATAAATTACATTTCTAAAAGTAAAAAAGATTCATGTCTTGTTATAATAATGATATTTAATTTACCTGTTTAATCAAGGAAATCACAGTCGTTTGGAGAGTTATATCAATTTGATTCCATGACAATAAGGCAAAGCAAACTAGAGAAGGTGAAGAAATATAAGACATCGCCAATGACATCATCTGACCCAACTTGTAACAACAATGTGTGCACTAGGTTTTGTCATGCTCATATCTAGTAATGAAATAAAATAATATATTAAGTTAAAAAAATAAAAATAAAGGAGAAATATGAGATTGGCATTGTATACGATACCTGCTTGACTAGATTAATGTCGCAATCGATCTATCACCCCATAGCATCATAACAATCATTTCAATCATCCACATATAATGATCTAACGATTATATATGTGAATGAGAGATAAATAATGTAACTTCAATTTTATAATTTTCTACAAACTGAAGTTAGCAATGGGAGAAAAAGATACTCTTATAGATTTAGAGAAGTGAGGTTTATCCTAATGCAACCATATATTTATAATCATTCATGGTAATCCCAATTTGGAAGGGGAAAATATAATCTCTCTAACAAAATATAAGAAAAATGTCTATGTATTTGGTTCGAATTTTAGACTAAATACATAGACTTTTTTTATTATATTTTATTAGAGCGAGTAAGTATTAATTAGTTGTCTCTTTTGCACATTTCCATTTAATTTTTATATACTTAATTTGAAAAGTGTAGTTGGATAAGAATAAGCATTTATGGTAAATATATATGATAGAAATATATTAAGTATTTAACTTTTTTTTTTGACAAGAAGTATTTAACTTTTAACAAAACAAAATATGGTTATAAAAATGCATACAATTATTGAAAGATTTCGTCTAAGTTCGTGAGATTGATTCGTTTTAAATATAGATTGATTGATTATTTTGTAAAATCTGACAACTTTCACAACAATACGAATAAATTTATAGAATAGAAAAGTGGTAATCCAGATCTTATAGTTGCAATACATATTTACTGATTAATTACTATTATTTATTGCTGTGCACGTTGTAACATCCCTAGTTCGGTTAATTTCGGGTTACAAAATTAACTAGCGATTTTTTATTCGAGTAAATGATAAGTCGAGTCGCGGACACATTAGAGGTGCGAAAGCAATATTTAATTGCTTAGAAATATGATTTAAATGCATTATTGATTGAATTGTTATGTGATTGTTTGGGTAGAAATTGGATTTTATATAGAGAATTGAGAGCAAGGCTAAAGTAGTCTTTTCGCATCATATAGGAGATTTATTATTCGATGAAATAATAGATTGAGTCCTAGATACAGTAGAATCATGAGAACGATAATTAATTTGCTAAGTTATATAATTGCAAGAATAATTGCTTGATTGAGTGGAAATGAGTTTATGTGAGAATTAGATAGTAGGGGTATTGTAGACCTTTTACACTCATTTAAAATTCCCTCAGCTCACACCACCACAAAACAGCCCCCAAACCACCTCATTTTCCCCATTATGCTGAAACTTAGAAAAATTAGAAAGAGAAAGGGTTGAGAGAGAGAGGAGAAAGAAGAGAAGGTCACACCCTCAAATTTTAGTGCATGTAAGTAATCTCCTCATCCTTCTTTCCCATTTTTCTTGCTCTATTCATTGATACCAATTTTGATAACTATCTCTCCATCTACCCCATTTCACCATTCTTGAAGCTTTCAAGCTCAAACACTAAAAAGTGAAGTTTTGAACTTCTTGAAACTTTGCATGTTCAATTAGAACTAGAGTGAGGATGAAATTGAACCTACATTGTTGATTGGAGAAGGATTTGGAGTGATTCAGCTGCTGGCTTTGAGTTGAGAGTAGTGGGTTCGATTTCGGAAGTGTTTTGGACGAGTTCGATGCAAGTTCGTGAGGTTTCGGGATCGTTGAACGTCGAAAGTCTCGTGTTTCGTGATTTTCATCACGATAGGTGAGTTTTACTCACGCTTAGGGATTGATTTTATTGTTTGACGGATTTGAACTTCTATTCGTGAAGCTATATCGTTTTGAAAGCTTTTTCAAGTCGAAAACCGTTTCGAAAAAATATTGTTTTACGGTTTATTCACCAAATTATACTTTGATTTGTGATTTGGAATTTAGATTGGTTAGTATTGTTTGGACTGGAATATTGTTGTGGTATTTGCTGTTTTTTAGTTGGAACGTGATTGGATTTTGGATTGGACGCAATCGGAGGAACGAAATGAAAGAAAACGAACGAAATGTTGTCTCTGCACAGGGCACACGGACCATGCGTCCAGTGGCCCGGACCATTTTCCCCTTTCGCAGATGACTTCAAAAAAAATTTAACAGGGCACACGGACCATGCGCTGCACACTCCCCTTGGATGCCTAAATCTCGTTTCGTCGCTCCTTTCGATTCCAAACCACTTCTAATCCTTTTCCCAACCAATTGTGATGATATATACTTTATAAAAAACATGGTTTTAAACATGTTCAACTTGGTTTTGAGGAAATGTTTTAAAAACTATAAATGTTTCGAAAAACCGAACTTAGTATACGTGAGGGTACATGTTCAACTTGGTTTTTGATATTGTATCAATGACGCGAGATGGTTAACTTTGGATTAATCTAAATCCGGTCATAGAACAATAAGATGCTAAACAATGGACTTTTAGTTCATTAGAATTGATTGACAATAATTGTATAAGAATGATAGGTCGCTAAAGACTTATACGGGTGACGACCCAAGATGATAGTACACTAGGGAGAGGGAAGTCATGAGCCCTTGAGCTAGGCCCATAAGAGGTTGTTCACTGAGATGCATATAGTGGATTAGGTTCACCGCAAACCGAAGAAAAGAAAAATGGTTTAAGGTGTTGTACTAGGTTAATTAAGAGGATAGTGCATAGCCATCTATTGGGTTGTGACCTATAGTTTATAATTGAAATAGTACATAGTCATCAAGAATTGGACAATGAACTATAGAGCATAATTAAACCGCGAGTGTGGTTAGTGGTCACGGTAAAACTCACTGATATATGTTATCTCACCCTTTCATTGTTGATGTTTTTACAGGGAAACGGGGAAAGAAGCAGGCTATAAGGCAAGAGTTGATGACGTGCACGAGTAGAGGATTTGAAGACTTAGTCATTTCAAGTCCCTGTTTATGTATTTCTCTTGTCGTGTTTGTACCCGATTAATGACTTGAACTGTATTAAGTTATTTATCGTTTTCGCCTTTCTTGTGAGGATATTCAACACTAGGAATTAATGTTTTGAGGTTATGAACCGTTTTCGGTTTATTGAAGTATTGGCAGGTGATAAATGGGAGATATTTTTGTAATATCAAACAAATTTATATGTGTTCAATATCTAAACAGGAATATTAATCTCTGATGTATACTAAAATTGTGCATTTTAATATTTCTACTGGTTAGAGATATTAGGGTGTTACACACTTGTTCCTGAAAAAATATTTTATTTCAAATACAACATTTTTTGCCAATATGACTTTTCAGGTAAGATCATAGAAATATCCACATTATCTGAGGATTTTTCTGAAGAAAATTTTCGTAGGAAAAGTATTGGTTTTGAATGTAATCACATAAAAGAGAATGTTGCGACCGAAAAATTCACAGATTTATTTGTTATCTAAGTAGGCAACAAAACTGAATTATGAAGGCAATCATTAAAATATTCATTTGAAAAATATAAGTCTTGAAAACTTGACTGTTGTGTTTTGGAGTCGATTATATACGTGGGGAATCAATTGGCATCATACAAAATTCCTTAGAAAATGGTTACCACTAATTAATTTGCAAAACATTATTAACTTTAAAAATATGCATTTCCCTTTTATTGTAAATAGAAAAACTAAAAATTCAATGATATAATTAAAATTATATATTTGGGCGCTTGACAGTGGTAGAAAATAATTACGTATTAAAGAGCCTTGAGGCCTGCCCTAACCCTGGTGAGCCCTCAGAGCCCAACTCACCTAAACTTTTTTTGTGCAAAAAAAAAAAATTACATATTAGTTTCTTTTAATTTTATCATATTACGACGTACATACACAACTCATATGTCCTAAAACATAGATTAACTTAGCTATACAACCAACTTCATCCCCTACTAAAAGGTGGTCAATTATGCAGTTGGACATTGAGTTATCTCAAAGTGCAGTCAAATAGATTGAAGCATTTGGCTAAAAAGAGAATTTGGAACATCCCAAATTTTGGATGTCACAAAGTCTAGTATATTACACTTTGTAATTAATCATAGTTACATAACTCTAAGTTTGGTGGTGGTCGCCGAAGGTCGGTGGTGGTAGGTGGTGACCGGGGTGGTAGTCGGTGGTGGCCAGAGTGGGGATCGCCGGTGGTAATAGTGGTACTCGGTGGTTGTTGAAGTGATGGTTGGTGATGACGTGTTAGTGTTAAAACAAAAACTAAAACTAGAAAACCAATTTTTTTGGTTTTGTGTTTTGATGGAAAGCTTTTTTGAAAATAACGAAATAACCAATTCAGTACCATTTTACCCAAACTTGTTTTGGTTTTGACTTTCAAAACCAAAAACTCACAACCACCCCAAATGGTTCCTTAAAAAGTTCTTATATGATGTCGAGTCTACCAGGAAGGCTATTGAGGAAAAGGTCCAGGTCACCGAGAAAGTCCCTTAGCTGTAGCAAAAAGTTGAGGAGCTTGGCACAAAAAAATCAGGGGCTCAAAGACCAATTTGCAAAGGAATCGGTCCAGATGAAGGTTCTTGAGGGTAGTTTGAAGTCGGCTGAGGAGGCTCGAGACCGAGGTGATGGGAAGATCGTCAAGCCAGACCGAAACAGGACTAGCTATGAAGTGGTCTTCACCCATTCCCCTTGATCCTTCTATAAATGAATTTATTTCTTTTTTGCTTGTGGTCTCGGTTGAATCCGGGGCCACTTTTTATGTAGTCTAAACTCTTCTAGGCGTCGTCCATGTCCGTTTTTAACATTTTATTGTTATGAATCTTTGCTTATTGTTTGATGTTCGCAGATTGCTAATTTTATTCCATTGAGGTTACGATTCCTCTTAGAATTATGCATAATTTTTTCTGAGTCGGCCTCGTTGGACCCGAGCTTGCGAGTGAGGCATTTACTGCTTGGATCCAATTTACCAAGTGCTTGGCTTGGATTGAACTCGGATCAAAGGGGTTCGGACGGTCTCGTTAGACTCGACCTCACAAGCAATGCATTACCAGCTTTTATACATTTTACCAAGTACTCGTCTTGGATTAAACTCGGATCAAAGAGGTTCGGATGGTCTCGTTAGACCTGATCACGCGACTGATTTGCTACCTCCTTCGGACCAGTTTACTAAGTGCTCGGCTTGGATTGAACTCGGAGCGAAGAGGTTCAATGGGCGAGGTCGGGTATAGGCTTCTACCCTTGATCCCGGTCTGTCACTTCAGTAGAATGGAAGGAGAATGATTTTATTTTAAAGGACTCATTGGTTTAATCGTATTACATCTCGAAAGTACATTAGTTATATCTCAATTGTAATGTATTCTGAGCTTCGATCCATTCTAGGTATGGGGAACCAGACTCTTCTCTAGTGTCTTTACGTGGAAGGCGGATTTTCTAGTCTAGGCTTTCACCCTATAAGGGCCCTCATGAAGTCAATAATGTTACAAGGAAGGGGGGTTGGAATTGTGACCCTTTTTAAATTCACCGGCAAGAATAGAACTTTCTTCACAAGTATGACTTAGAGTTAGGATAGTAAATGATTTAAGTTAAGAAGGGTGAGTCAACAACAATCTTCTTTAACTTAGTAGGTGAGCAGAGAAGGCTGATTTATCAGCCTTCTCAACTATATAGAGAAGTTGAGAAGGGTCAGACAGTTTCACCTTCAATACTTAACATTCTTAAAAGTGTATCTATTTGATTGTTAAGATGTAGCTAGACTGGTGATAATGTTGTATCTGTTAGAACCCTTCTCATTTTGAACTTTCTTAAAAAAGGTTTTGAAACTTTCAAAAGCCTCATCTTTGTTCTTTAGAAAAATCACCCATGTGAACCTAGAGTAATCATCAACTATAACAAAACCATACCTTTTTCCACTTAGGCTAGCATGTTTAGTAGGACCAAAAAGATCCATGGAAGTTCCAGAGGTCTTTGAGTGGATATCATGTTGATAGGTTTAAAAGATGATTTAACTTGCTTTCCTTGAATGCATGCTTCACATGATTTATCCTTCTCATACTTTATCTTTGGAAGTCCTGACTAAATCAAGTTTGGATAATTTTGAAAGAGTTTTCATGCTAATGTGACCAAATCTCCTATGCCACATCAATTTGTCATCTTCTTTAGAAATTAAGCACATTTGATCAGGTAGATCATCAAGACAGATGCTATAGAGGTTATTTGTTGTATGACCAGTAAAAATAGTTTTTCCAGACTCTAAACTATTTATTCTACATACATCAGATTTAAAAGTCACTTCATGTCCAGAATCACATAACTGACTTACACTAAGTAAGTTATGTTTGAGTCCTTTCACAAATTGAACATTTTGAATCCGAGCAGAGTTTATTTTACCTACTGTACCTACTCCTTTGATAAAGTCTTTGTCATTGTTGCCAAACATAACAAGTCCTCCATCAAAGCTCTCCATGGAGAGGAACTTATCCTTCTCCCCTGTCATGTGCCTTGAGCATTCACTGTCTAGGTACCACAGCTTTCTTCTTGATGCTATGAGGCATGCCTGCATTAGTTGTTGACAATAACTTAGGTACCCATTTGTCTTTGGGTCCTTGAGGGTTAGTTTTCAAATTCATTGGATCTTTTTGATTGTTTCTACAGACTGAAATATGATGTCCAGTTTGTTTACAATTTAAGCACTTGATTCTGGGCTTTCTATTTCTCTTTTTGTATATTTGATCTTCTTTAGTAGGAGTTAACCCTTCTTGAGAAGCTTCAAGATTTTGTGCACAGATCATAAGCTCATTTGTTAAATCACCAACTTGTTTCCTAAGCAATGTATTTTCCTTTTCAAGTTCCAAGTTAGACACAATGGGTTTTTCTTGTGTTTTTAGGTTGAGAAGCTTGATTTGTTCAGATAGTTTGAAATGAGATTTTTGTAGGGTGTGAATTGTTTTTCCCATTCTTTCATTTTGAGTTTTCCGCTCCTCATTTTCCTTTTTCAAAACACATAACTGATTTTTAAACAACATGCATTTTTGACAAAGAATGGTTGAATCATAGAGCAAGCTATCAAAGGAGGATTCTACTTCTTTGCAAAAATCACATTTAGAGAGTTCAGAGTTTTGTACCTTTTCTTGTTCTGTTCCTGCCATGAGACAAAGATTTGTTGTTTCTTCTTCATGCTCACTTGATGATTCTTCTGAATCATCACATGTGGCCATTAAAGCTTTCTTCAGAGGTGTTAACCTTCTTGGACTCTTCTTATTTAGAAGAGGACAATCTTGTTTCATGTGGTCAGGCTTCTTGCATTCAAAACAAGTGAATTTTGATTTGTTTCCCTCTCCTTTAAATGTGTCTCTTCTGAATTGAGGTTTTCCTCTTCTTTTGTTGTTAAGCCATCTGTTGATTCTCTTAGATATTAAGGATAGTTCTTCTCCTTCTGTATCATCATCAGTTTCTTGCTCTTCTTCATCCATTTGAGAAGATTTAAGCGCTAGTGACTTTCCTTTTTGAGAAGAAGAGTTGTCTTCTTTCTGAGAAGCTTTTAGAGCAACTGTCTTCCTCTTAGGATGTAATTCTTCCATGAGTTCTTGTTCATGGATTTTTAGTGAACCCAGCAGATGGTCAATTTCTAATGAAGACAAATCCTTTGCTTCTTCTATAGCAGTTTTCTTTGGTCTCCAAGCCAGTGAAAGACACTTGAGAAGCTTGTCAACCTTCTCAGCATTTGGGTAGATTTTTCCTAGAGCACTTAACCCATTGATGATTGTGGTGAATCTACTGAACATTTCATCAATGGTCTCTTCTTCAGTCATTTTGAACATCTCAAATTCATGGATGAGCATGCCCTTCTTTACTTCTTTGATCTGATCAGTTCCCTCATGACCAGTTTGTAGTGTATCTCATATTTTCATAGCAGTTTCTTTTCCCACTATCTTGTCATATTCTGCTCTTCCCAATGCACAAGTTAAGTAATACTTGGCTTTAGCATTTTGTAGTACACGATGCTTCTCATCAACAGACCAATCAGCCTTTGGTTTGGGAATACGCTATTTGGTACAGGATCTACTATGGTTTGAACATATGGACCATTTTCAACAATGTCCCATATGTCTGTGTCCTGAGATT
The DNA here is from genome assembly GCA_963573325.1 of Astragalus glycyphyllos. Lineage (NCBI taxonomy): Eukaryota > Viridiplantae > Streptophyta > Magnoliopsida > Fabales > Fabaceae > Astragalus > Astragalus glycyphyllos. The sequence goes on from OY754309.1 coordinate 34,143,732, forward strand.
AAAGGAATAGCTTCATTTGACTTTTCCAATAGTACTAGTGTTCACCATTGAACCCAGGTGGTCTGTTTGATGAAGCACCTTCTGGTAGGAAGGCAACAGAATTTGGTTTGGCCATGACTTCTTCCAGAATCTTTTTCTCTCACACTGTTGAGTGTGCTCAACCCAGAGGCCGAGCTTTGATGCCAATTGAAGTCAATAATGTCACAAGGAATGGGGGGTTGGAATTGTGACCCTTTTTAAATTCACCTGCAAGAATAGAACTTTCTTCACAAGTATGACTTAGAGTTAGACAGTAAATGATTTGAGTTAAGAAGGGTGAGTCAACAACAATCTTCTTTAACTTAATAGGTGAGCAGAGAAAGTTGATTTATCAGTCTTCTCAACTATATAGAGAAGTTGAGAAGGGTCAGACAGTTTCACCTTCAATACGTAACATTCTTAAAAGTGTATCTATTTGATTGTTAAGATGTAGCTAGACTGGTGATAATGTTATGATATATTTAGAAACAGCTTTTCAAGAGTTTTAACAGGATGTTATAAGTATAGAGAAGATGTGAGAGGGGTTGAAAACTTTGTTTTAATTTCAGAATATTTATAGGCAGAGAAGGGTTAGAATTGACACTTCTCAGTTTTCACAAATCTTCTCCTGATGGAGAGTTTTCTCATGAAGGGTAAACTAATGATTTAAAAGCAGTAAATAACACAACGATTTATAGTGGTTCGCCTAAATTCATGGGCTACATCCACTCCTCACTTCCTGTGAGTATTTCCACTATTTTTCCAAAATAGTTTACACCTTTAACAACTCCCTAGGGTAAAGGAACTCTTGGTAGTTTTCTTCACACAACTCTACCTACTGTAAAATCCCCTAATAGACTCATTCTGATCTATTAGACTGCTTCTAACACAGAAGCACTCACTTCTCAAGTCCTACAGCAACACATGCCACTTGAGAAGGTTCCCTACAGGTATTCTGTTTAAGTATTTGGGTTTGTGGTATTTCTGGAGCTTGGTTGATACAAATGGGGTATACAATAAATACAACAACACAAGACTTAATACATACTCAGAGATCAAGTGAATCCCTTCAGGTTTGTAGCAGCTGAGTATGGATGAGAGAAAACTTTGACACTTGGGAAGGTTGGAAATTAAGAACTCAATGCACTCTCATGAGGATCAATGGCGACCAAGAGCGTTAATTTATAGATGAAATTATGTGTAACATCCTCTGGTCCAAAGATTATAGTTTTTGGTGAAGAATATAGTCGTTTATAGCTGTTGGAAAGGGCTGCCTGCACAACACAGTTGTGTTTCTGCTTTTCTGCAGAAGACAGTTGTTTCCAGTTGTGATGACCCTTCTCATAGTGACTCTTCTCAACACATGACAGATGATGAAGATGATGCTTCTCAAGTTGATGCTTCTCATGTTGATGTTTCTTAGAATAGTACTTGTAGTATGACCCTTCTCAACATGACTCTTCTCATCATGACCCTTCTCATGGTCATGATTCTTCTCAACTTGACTTTTCTCATCTGATGCTTCTCATCTCCTTTCTTATAGTTCTGTCATGACTCTTCTTTAGTTGATTCCTCTTAGATGTCCTTCTCATATTGCCATGAATACAGATGAAGCTTCTCATGATGATCTTTCTCAAGTTTACCATATGGTCTTGGTCTTTTGATCTTATCATAAGAAGGATTCTTCTTTAAGCACATTGTGGGCAATATTCTCTTAAGTCTTCTCACATTCTGATGTTTCTCATATTCATTCATCTTCTTGAGAATGTCTTGATTAACCTGTACTTATTAATCACTCAAAAAGAGACATTAGTACCATATGAAATCAGATAACTTAAGCTTCTCACATTTGAGAGTTTGCGTTGAAGCGTTTGGAGATTCTTCGCTTAACCACTGCCTCAGCAAGAGCAGCCTGGTTTCAGATTTCTTGGGTAAGGTCGTGCTCCTGCGGAATTGTCTGGTCGTTGTTTTCTCTACTCAGAGGATTCAGAGTCCTACATGTTAGTTCGCCTACCTCGATATGAATGACGGCCTCAGTGTCGTATGTTAGGTTGAAGGGTGTTTTGCCAATAGTCGAGTGTGGTGCCGTCTGATACGCTCAAAGCACATAGGGGAGCTCCTCGACCCAAATGCCTTTTACCTCGTCCAAACTCTTCTTCAACCCACGCAGAACGACCCTGTTTGTGGATTCGGCCTTCCCATTGGTCTGTGGATGTTCGACTGAGGTGAAATGATGTTTGATGCCTAGGTCCTTCATGAGTTTCCGGAACCCTTTATCTGCAAACTAGGTCCCTTTATCTGTGATGATGACCTCAGGGATTCTAAATCATGTTGAGACAAAATCCCTTGTAATAGTTTTGATGATCCATTGTGGTTAAGTTATCTGCTAAACAAGAGCATGATCTAAAGAAAGGCTTTGAGGATAGATCAAAATAGAAATCAAATAAAGAGACTGTGATTCCACATGTCAAGTAGATCCTCATATGAAAAAGCATGTATACCATTGAGACATAAACATATGTCTCAATCAAGACATGAATGGCAATCAACAAGAAGATATAAAGATAGATCAAATTCTTCTCAAACATGAGAAGATATGTTCTTAAATAAGGAAGAATCCTTACAAGCATTTCCCTCAAGACAAGTGATTCAATGACAATTGCCAGAAGAACTTCAGACAGCATATTCAGTTGCGAAACTCTATCTAGTAAGAGGACAACCTTCAGTAGCTTGCGAAGTTCAAATAAGGATCTTCCTATGACAATAGCAGTTTTAGCCAGAAGCTTCTCACTTTTGAGAAGATTTTTTCCTATCACATGAGATGGTATAGAAAAATACTCTTAAACTGGCAAGTTGAGATATCCTCATTAACATCTTATGACTGGGTCAAAGTCAAGCATGCTTGATATTCATTCTTGACATGACAAAGGATGCGGTAAAGCACTATGCATAAATGCTTATCATCACCTAGACAGTTTAACTCTTTTGAAGATACATATCTACACATATGATGTGTTCAGAAGATATAGTCATCAAAGATGAAATTCCTGGAACACCCAAATGGACTCAAAAGGTCATGTGTCAATGACATAGTCAAGAAAAGAGAAAGAATAATAAGTTGTAGCTTGTCACAAAAACATGAGTAGCTCAGAAGATCTTCAAAAGGCATTTAGAAGACTCTTCACACAGAGTTCAGAAGACAGAGTCCAAAATAAAGATAGAAGACATGATTAGAAGATATGTTCAGAAGATGCATCACAAGCTTACAAAGTACAACGTAGTCACCTAATCATTTCTTCATTAAATAGTACCTACATGGTATATACAATTCTCAGAAGATTGGTATTCAAGTCTTAAAAGCCTCTCTACTCAGAAGCTCCCAATGGAACCAGATGTGACAATGTACGGCTCTCCAGAAGTGCAGAAAGTCAACTGGTTAATATTAGAAACTTCAACGGCTAGTTCAAGCCTAGGGAGAGGATTTGCAAACATCTATTGGGTTGGGAACTCTATAAATACCCAACGGATGATGACATTCAAAGTGTGAGAGCAGACTACAGCCTAAGTTAATTCTTTCTTTCATATGGCTTCATATATAGCTTCTGAAGTTCATCATCAAAGCTTCTGAATGTCTATGATCTCTCACAACCATACTCGGTGAGCTTACACACTATGGGGAATATTATTCTGGGTATGTAATAGCTTAGGAGAGCTCAAAATGATATACATCATGTAATCATCTAAGCTAGGATAGTTCCAGATAAAACACAAACATAGTCTCATTTGTTAACCTTCTTAACAAGGCATTGGTTTCCATATTGTTAATTAAGATGCCTAAGTAGGTATTAGGGGTTAGATATCTTCTAAAAAATAAGCATTGGTTGTTGTATTGTTAGGGAAGGGGGCTAAGAAATTGTTCTTAGAGGTTTAATTAGTTGCTAGAACTTGGAAAAAAACTAGTGTGACAATTGACAGGGTTGTGGAAGAAAACTAGCAGTGTAGAGCCTGTGATTGGCTTGTAACAATTTAGAGAATATGGGAAAATCTCACTGGACGTGAGGAGTGGATGTAGCCCTTGGTGATTTGGGTGAACCACTGTAAATCGCTCTCATATCCATATAGTGCAATGCGACAACATCACATGTGTGAGAAGACTGAAACACGTTGTAACTCTCACTCTAGAGCTTCTCACACTCCTTATCCTATGTACAGGAACAAGAAGCTTTCACATTCCAAGTATTCTATCTTCCTTACACTATCTTCGTACTAAGAAGATATTCACATATCCATACATATCCTCATTATCTTCTTAGCTACTTGACCTACAATATAAACCTTCACTAATATGCATTCTACTAAATGATAAACTCAAGAGATACAGATAATCTTCTAACCATACATATCAAATTATCTTAAGTATATATGAAACATCATTTTACTTAAGAGGATTGGTTGATCAAAATCAAAAGTTTTAAAAACGTCGCGATTCAACCCCCCTTCTTGTGACTCTAGTTGATTTTTATTCACTTCAAATCGAACCATGAGATTATCCTTGAAGAACTTGACACAATCTTTCTCCGTGAAGTTGGCGAGTGGTTCGGCTTCAATCCATTTTGGTGAAGTAGTCTACGGCCACGATCAAATACTTGACCTGTCCTGGCGTCAGAGGAACGGGGCCTAGGAGGTCGACCCCCCACCAGGAGAAAGGCCAAGTGGCCACCATTGAGGTCAGCTCGACTGGGGGCGACATGGACATCGGCATGACGCTGGCACTTATCGCACTTCTTGACTAGCTTGAAAGTGTATCTAGACATGCTGGGCTAATAAAACCCTACTTTGAGTGCTTTCTTAGCTAGGGCTCGTGCACCTGGGTGGTGTCCACAAATCCCTTCATGAATTTCTGCGAGAACATAGTCAATCTTGTCTCCTTCAATGCACTTGAGTAAAGGGGTTGAGATGCCACGCCGGAAGAGATTTCCTTCAATCACAACAGAAAAAACTTGATTAGCGACGGAGATTAGCGTGGGAATCATGGTTTGTCACTAACACAGTAATTAGCAATGGAAATTATTGCAATTCACGGCGTTGATTGGGAAGTTCGTACACGTGACACTTATCGTTGGATATATGTGAATTAGCGACGGAATCGTCTGTCACTAGTTGGGAGTGGGACTTTTTAAAATATTGCACGTAAACCTAGGTCATTAGCGACGGAATTTTGAGGGATTAGCAACAGATTATCCCTCGCAAAGAGGGCTCTGGCCGTTGTAATCCTTGGTAACTGCGCAAAGAGGACTAATTTCAAGTATTTTCGCTTTACCCAAAACTCCGTCCTTTTCTCTTTCATTTCCCCTTTTCTTCTCTAACTTTCTCTCCTCTTCACCGAAAAACACTCTCTCATATTTCCATTTTCACGACCACCATCATTTTCTCCCTTTTCACTCTCTCTCAAACCATCATTTTCAACCACAACCTCTCTCTAACTAGAGCTCTCCCTCTTAACCACCACTGAGCAACCACCATTGGAGCTCCTCTTTCAAGTAAGTTACGTTTTTTTCTTTTGCTTTTATTGACATTTTAGTGTAGTTTCAGATTATAGGTGTTTAGGAGAAAAATGTTTGGACATTTTAGTGTATGATAGAACGTTGAAATTGGTTTAGTATTGAAGTTGCTTTATGATTGAAATTGGTTTAGGATTGAAATTGACATTGGTTTAAGATTGAAATTGGTTTAAGATTGAAATTGATTAGGATTGAAATTGGTTTAGGATTGAAATTGAAATTGGTTTAGGAATGAAATTGATTTCTATTATATCAGAAATGACTATTTTGAGTTTGAAATGTTAATTTGAAGTGTGATTATTATAGAATAAATTTGTTGGTGTTTGAAGTCTCACTACCGCTTCGGAGTGCGCACCGTCACCAAACCACCATGAGATCGTTGGATTCTTTTTCTCGTTGCTCATAACGGTTAGTGTTAAATGATAGAAATTTGAAATGTGGATGTGTATGTTTGATATTGTTGTTAATTGAAATTGTCTTAGATTGTTGTTAGGAATGTTAATTAAAATTGTGTTAAATTGTTGTTTTGATGGTTGATGAACCCTAGGTTAGAAAACAATATTTGATTTTGTTATTGTGTTCCGTTGATGGAAAAGGGTGAGGTGTTGTCCCTCACTCCCATATTTTGATCGAAATCATCTCCATTGAGATACTTGCGAGACGATTCTAACAACTTTAAGGTTAGGAGTTAGAAATAACTTCCTTCACTACTTATATAGAAAAGGGTTTTGTTTGTTCTGTCCTAAACTCTCATATTCAGCTCAAAATCATCTCCACTAAGATCATATCGATGCCACTAGCTTGATAGGTTATTGGGAATATGGGAATCTAACGCTTTTTTTAAATGTGTGTAGATGAATTGGAGTCAATTGAATCGTGGTTGGGTGTTGATCGATTATATCTGTGAAGAGCGTTTTTGTATTCACTTGACATTCCAGTATTATGTTCTAACATTTCGAAATAGTTTACTTTCATTTGGATTTTATTGTTGATAGAGATTTTATTTTTGATCCCGACGTTAAACTTATTGATTCGGGTTTTAGTATATATATATATATATATATATATATATATATTAAAGCAGGTTATTATAAACATCAAAAAAGCATGTTTTTTTTAAAAAAATTAATTCAGGGGCCACTAGCGAAGGACTTAGCGTGGGAGTTTCATCGTAATTAGTGTGGACAAAATGGGGCATGTGGTAGCTTTTAGCGACGGATTTCCCCGCTAATTTTTGGTGAATCAGATGAGGACACATGGCTGTCAGAGTTAACGACAAAATTAGCGAGGGAAATATCCCTCTCTAATTAGCGATGGATTAAAATTTCGTCACTAAACATTAGTGTCGAGGTTTTTAGAGATCGAACCAATCTATCGCTATATTTGTCGCTAATACCCTATTTTTTGTAGTGAATCACGGAGTATGACGTTGATCGCCTTCTGACAAGGGCTGCCTCCTTTGGGACAGGTGCTTCGCCGCCGAGTTCAATGTAATCTTGTATGGGTGAGATCCAACTCTGCTCAGGATTGATGACGCAGACAGCCGAGGTTGACTTAGGGATCAAGCTCACGCTTGGATGAGTTAAGGTTTCTTTAGTTTCCGGGGTTTGAAACCTGGATCTCCTTCTTGCAATTTTGCAACTCCTCCCTTAGCTCGCCAACTGAGCTACCAAACTATTGAACGCATCACTAAACTTGGGCTATTTTCACCCTCTTTCTCACTTTATTAACTTTTACTCTCTCTCTCTCTCTCTCACCCTCCTTTTTTCTATTGATCCATTCTTTTCACTTTTTTTTCTATAAGCTTTTAGCCTCACTCTCGCTTTTCCTTCATATTTTCCTTCCATCTTCTTCCTTCTCCAACACTAATAATCCAGGATCTTTTTTTTTCAGTCTTTTTTATTTGATCTTTTCTACAGTCTATCCATAAGTTTAATTATTATCTGATTGGGTTAGGATTTCTTTTTACAAGATTTGGAGAAGACGGGTCATTAGCTCAACAATCGAATTTCAGATTTTTAGTTGTAGTCAGTTAAGGGATACAACGGTAATTAAATTAGACTTTTAACATCGTTTTTGGAGTTGTTTAGTTTCCACCAATGTAGTAAGTTGAACTTTTAACACCGAGTGTTCTACATCTGGTGTTAAAAGAACCTTTTAATTAACACTTAAATCATCTCACCAATTAACGGCTTTTAAAACTAGTTATTAACCAAAACCCAAAGTTAAAACTTCTATTTTTTTAGGCAAAATTACACTAGAGGATCTTTAAGTTATTTACAACGCTTATGTATTTTGATGTAATGCTACTTTATATATTGTGATTACTCTATCTTATGTATTTTGATGCGACCAAGTATATTTGGTGTATTTTGATGTAATCAACGATATGTCATTTTACTAAAAGGGCCAACGGTGTCAACGTTAGGTAACTTAAAGGGCCTATTTGTTACAGAAAAAACTTAAAGGGCCAACTTGTTATAAATAAATAACTTAAAGGTCTTCTGATGTAATTTTGCCATTTTTTTATAAACTTTACTTCTTTTCAATTTTCAGTTCTACATCATTTGTGGAATCAAAAATATGCACAAACTTATAAATAAACTTTTACAATAATACTGTAAGAAATATAAATGTAGAACACAATTATTAATAGGTGCATATCGTTGCAACAAATTCTCAGGACATGCAATATAGTTGTCCACATAGTGTCATGCTTCAGAATCATAATTAAGCATTTAATATACTAAGGTAGAATTTTAGAAGGAGAAGTAGCTTTGGGAGAAGAAGGAAATGAGTACATGAAACATTTCATAAGTTTCGTGAACTCATTTTCCCTTTTTCTGAAAGATATCCTCTTTCTAAAATTTCACCACAGCATGATAAATTCATAGATTTGATTTCTAAGGATAAAATGGTGCACCGAGAATAGTGTAGTTTCTCGACATCACCAAGTTAATCCTTCTAGGAACTTTGTAGTTGTCGTCATCTACGCGAGAAACAGTCACACTGCTCTCACACTTTGTCATGGGGCTACGATAGGGGTAGAGGACACAACAAGAGAGCAAGAGCTTTGGGAGATGAGAGTTTCCGAAACAATGGGGAGGTGAAGCAAGTTGGTTCCAAAGAGAGAGTTGGAGTACATAGGCTTGAAAAATGGAAATAGAATTAAATAAATCTTAATGCAGTTCAAAATTTTAGACAATTAATTGAGACATTGAAAAGGTTCTATACATTTTTATTAAAAAAATAATAATAGAGTTGAAATTAAAATAATTTGGAGATTCCAAATAATAACTTTATTTATTTTCCTAAAAAACCTTTATTTTAGATTTCATTTTTAACTGCTATTACTCAAGTGGGCATTTTTTTTCCATTTTAAATTTTAACCTCGAATCGATATATATCACTAAACTTTTTTGCAATTCGAACTTTATTTCACAAAAAAAAACTATTTTGCAATGAATGTAATGAAATATGTATGCAGATATAATATATAATATATATATCCATATGTAAAATCTGCAGGATGATAACTAACATGCATTACCTTTTTTTTCTATAACATCCACCACCATTTGATCTCTCACTCTTTCTATTGTTTCATATTTAGATAAAAATAATTAAATAACTAGATCACCAACAAAGTTGCATTGAACTGAATTATATATATATATATATATATATATATATATATATATATATATATTCAACAATCATAACCTGTGTGATGGAGGTAATGCTAATTATAGTTGGAACAACCATATGCCTACCTAAAGGGCTTAAAATCTTCCTGTAGTTAGGAAAGCACTTTTTGGCAGTTTCTAATGTAATGTTTATTCTAATAGAGCGATTCATAATCGGTACACCCCTTACCTGTGATCAAATGCACAAATTAATCCCTCACATTAATCCTTACAGAATCATTTTTAACCTACAAATGTTTCTACGGTAAATGTTTTTTATGAGACTTAGATATTACTTTTGTGAAACTAGGGGGAGCATCAGAATCTTGAATAGATTCTTCATCACTCCTAAAAATATCATCCTCATTAGACCACAATCTACTTACTAGTCTAATATCTTTATCAACATCTGTACTAGAATTCTCTGTCGAAGAAATTAAATTTGCATGTGTTACCCAGAAGAGCTTCAACAAAGCTAGTATGAATAGATGACTGAAGCTAATTCTACTCATTTCTTGAAGTGAAATCTTGCCCAATGATAGTCGTACCTTAGAGGTCTGTAACTGATCGTTCTAGGAAGTTAACAATATAGTATAGCCAACGTTTAAACTTTAAAAATAAAAATAAATATCCATCATATACTTTTGGCTTAAATACAGTTTTGGTCCCCCAAGTTTTACCAACTCACGATTTTGATCCCCCAAGTTTTAATTTCACGAATTTGATCCCTCAAGTTTCCCAATTTGTAAAATCAGGGTCCCCCACTAATTTGGTCAAAATTGATGCTAACCTGTCCGCCACTTAAACTACGTGGCAGCCATGCTGGCATGTCAAAGTGGCTTTTTTATATTAAAAATTGTTTATTTTTATTAGAAATTAGTTTAAGTGTTTAATCTGATAGTTTAAGTGTTTTTTTAAATTTCTAATTTCTTAAATATAATATAAATATATATAAACAAAATGTTAAAATAAAAATAACAATTTTTAATATTAAAAAGCCACTTTGGCATGCCAGCGTGGCTGCCGCGTAGTTTAAGTGGGGGACAGGTCAGCATCAATTTTGACCAGATTGGTGGGGGAACCCTGATTTTACAAATTGGGAAACTTGGGGGATCAAATTCGTGAAATTAAAACTTGAGGGATCAAAATCGTGAGTTGGTGAAACTTGGGGGACCAAAACTGTATTTAAGCCTATACTTTTTGGGTGCATTTAATATGGACCTCTCAAAAAAGATCTACCAGTGGACCTTTACTATTTTTATTAAAAAAAATGACTTTTATAATATTAAAAAATGAAAAATAAAAATAATATTTTATTAAAACTTATCAAATATGGTAAAGGTCAACCGGTGGACCATTTTTTAGGGGTCCATATTAGACGCACCCACTTATCTTAACCAAAACAATATATAAATTTAGTTTTGAAAAAGAATTAAAATATTACAAATATATAATGCTTATTTAGTAATAATTTTCATAATAGTGGTTGAAAGTAGTAGTTGTCGACATATGTCTATCGAAGTGGGATTCGATCGGTGTTAGTGGTGGTGGCCGTAGTGGTAATCAATTGTGTGACCAATGATTGTCATTTTAGTGATAGGTGGTCGCGAGCAGTGGTGGTCAAACTGGGGATTTTCAATTGTCGGAGTAGTGGTTAGAGATGTAGTCGGTGGTGATCAATATTGTTTAATGTGGTGATTTTCGGTGGTCAGAGTGGTGGCCAGATTGATAGTAGGTGGCAGTCAAATTGGTGATCAAAGTGGATGGTATGGTGGCCTGTGGTGGTCGGAGTTGTGGTCGGCGGTAGTTGAAGTAGTGATGGGCGGTGGTCAGAGTGGTAGCCGATGGTGGTTAGATTGGTGATGAACATAGGAAGATGGAGTGGTGATCGGCGATGGTCAAAGTGGTGGTCGATGGTGGTTGACGTTGGTCAGGAGAGGATAGAATGGAGAACATAGGTGGATAAAGTGGTGATATGATGTTGTCATAATGGTGGTTGGCGGTGGTCCGAAGGTGGTCGAAGTGGTGGTCGCAGTGATTGGTGGTGGTCGAAGTGGTAGTTGGTGGTGGTCAAATTGATGATCAGAGGTGAATGAAGTGGTGACCTCCAGTGGTCAAAGTGGCGGTCGACAGTGGTCGAGGTTGAGATTGGCGAAGATCAATGTTGTGGTTGGTAGTAGTCAGGGTAGTGACTGATAGTAGTTAAAATGGTGGTTAGAGTAATGGTCAACGACCATCGGTGGTGACATGTTAGCGTTAAAAACAAAAACCAAAATTATAAAACCTATTTTTTTGGTTTTGATTTTGCGAACATAGAATATCTACTATCAAACTTAGCTATAGTCTTAACTTCTCATTTTAGGGTTTGTTTTGTTATAGAATGTCCTTTTGTTTTGTAATAGAATATATCCTTTCTACTATTACCTCATTTTGAAATAGAATATATATATCCTTTCTACTATTACCTCAAGATTACAATTTTAAAAATCTCTGCAAGTAAAATTTTCTTTGTTTATTAAACAATCCAAATCCAATACATACTAAAGTAACTTTGTTTTGAATTGCCAAAATAAGAAGTAACTTGATTTGTTATAGAACTGTATTTATGTATTTTGTGTATTAGAGAAGTATACTTAAAATACGTTGCAAAAGCTACGTATATTTATGAATATTTTTTTGGTACAAGTGTATTTATTATTTAGCATAAAATAGGGATTTTTATGTATAAAAAGCCACTATTTTTTAGTATAAAATAGGGATTATTATGATCTAGGGTTTTTGTTTATGAGCTTAAAGATAGCCCAATATTTTTTTATTTGTAATAAAACAATATATTAAAATAACTAGTCAACAAAAAATCAGGTACACGTGGACACTAACAATCACATAAGCTTCCTAAGAGCCACATAAGTATTTTTGTAACAGAGATAAATTAAAATTGTGAAAAAAGTTAAAGGTGCCAACATTTTGAAGCTTAAAAGGACCAAATTGGAATAAAAAACATAAATAACTAAATCAAAAGTGAAACCAAGTTAAGGGACCTCAGCAGCAATTTTGCCTTCAATATTATAACTTGATTTCGATTTAGTAGTTGAAACTTCTATAATGACGTTCAATTCTTCAAATAGAAATTCTCCATCAAGATCATAAGAAACATCATGGTTTAGGTAACCTTCAAGAAGTTTGCAAAAATGGAGCCCTAAAGCGGTCGCACATTCCGCCCATGCTTAGGGCCACCACTGACCACCCCCACTAACTTAACTAAAAAAAATAATCAATGGACAGTGACAAAGCCTCAAATGTTGAATTTTTGCGGAACATCATAGTCATCAAAGTCATATCTCTGCCTCTCTCTTCCCACCTGAGTGCAGTCACTATTGTTAGTTATCACAATTTTATATGCGAAGATTACATGATGAAAACTATTGAACACACACACCTTAGACAAGTACGACTGATCACATGAAATTTGTTCGTCCATTGTAGTTAGTTTCTTTGACAATGCCATCATTCTGGACATCACGAGAAAATTGATTTAGTACATGAGTAGGAGTAGGACATATTATTCACACATAACATCGCCAAATTAAACATTGCAATCATTAATTAAAAAACTGCTTTAGCAGCATATTTTCAATTGAAATTTACAGGTAAAATTTGCTAATTCTCTTATCAGACACTGCAGGAAAGTCACTGAGCTTAATGAGTTTAACATAAAATATACCAAACAAAACCATACCTCTGGATTGACGAATCAATATGCCCAATCATCTCACAGGTCTTGTACTGTTCAGGATCCTCTAAAAATCTCACCATTCCATCCTTCTGGTTAATCGTTGCATATATCTCACCATCCTGAATCTGTAGCTCAGAAGTATGTTAATGTTAATAGTGGTAAAATCTTAACGCTAGATGAAAATGACTAAAAAAGTAGCAATTTGAAAACCACCATTTGTAGCACATGCATTTCGGCTTCCTTGGCGCTATTTAACTGCACTGTGTTGGCAATGTCTTGGAGAGAAAGAGTCAAGTATGTCTGGGTCAATCTCTGTATATTCCTTTTATACATGGATGATACAACCTGCTTAACCAGTCCAAGATTGTTGTCCTGATAACAGAAAATTTCACATAGATTATCAGTCTAGCACAAAACAGACAAATGTAGAGAAAGCTTGATAAGCAACCCTTGAACATTAGAACTGGAAGTTAGACTCGGTGCAGAGCCAGGCTTCAAGTCTTGATACTTGATGATTCATATAAAGGATAAGAGAGAACCCACAGATTCGAACTTTTCTGCATTTGTATTGACATAAGCCTCTAATTCTGTTATTTTTCCAGTGCTATAGCCATGCGCCAATTCAATGTAAGGCTGCTCAAATGGAGAAAATGAATAGAGGTTAACATGGCTCAAGTTATAAAACTTCCAAAATATATGCTAGAGATGCAAGTCAAATGAATGAAAAGTTATAATGTAAGTCGGTGCTGGAGTGATTCTATGGTGGGTTATAATCTAAGCACAAATGTAGGCGAATGAATGGCATGCAAGTCGGTGCTGGAGTGATTCTATGGACTCATCCTCCACTCAACCTCCCACTACCAGGCTAGATTCGCTAAATGCATCCACGTCCGATGCTACTTCTAATCTAGTGGTAGCCTCTGACATGGGAATATTAGGAAAACTTTGGGGTTATGTGTTAGATGATGTTGATCCTATGACTACTGATACCCAAGGAACAGTTGTGCAGTATGATAAGCTCGAAGCAGTGTCCAAGACCTAAAAGAAGAAATTTCGACAAAAAGAAATTGGCCCAGAAAACTGCCGGCTATAATACCTGCTCAAAGACAAATTTTGTCTCTGTCTCTTATTGATCTAACTATTGTTAGTTAGTCGTTGAAATTTCAGCAAATCTAGAAATTGGTCCAAAAAATTGTAGGCTATAATTCAGTTAAAGGACATATTGTCTCTTTTCATCTGACTATTGTTAGTCCTTTACCATTATCTCTATGTTTTAGAGGGGCTTTGTTAGGGGCTCCCTATTATTGTTTTGACTTTATTTTCTTTTTGCCAAGGATTTTGGTCTAGTCCCCCCTTAGGATCTTTTCTGTCATCTTTTTTCCTTTTTAAAAAAACTCAAGCGGTAGCTCTCTTTTTTCTTCCCAATGTTTTAGCGATGCTTCCTTCCTTCTATTTTCATAAAAAATGATGAAAAGTCATGTTTCCACACAAGTTTTTTAGTACAATGAAATAATTATAAATAAACAAATTTATGAAAAAGAAAATAATGGGGGAAGCCAATAATTGCATCTGATTGGTTCCTGTAAGTAGCAACCTTGAAGAGGAAATATTAAAGCAAATTGAACTAAGCATCACTTTCCTCAATAATCAATAATATTCAAATTATTTAGACTATTCAAATTGAAACTAAGCACGACTTTCCTCCAAGGAATTAAAAGGCTCCTTGCAATGCATAATTCAACAACATGCTCAAAATATCTTATAAGTTATAAAAAACATCGATGTAAATACTTTGTTCAAAAAGGTCAAACGCTTCCTGGCTTTTTCAAATCTCAATTGAATTGAAGTCATACCTGACAAAAGTTCTTCAAGTTTCTTTGAGCAATTGAAGAAGAATACTTAGGAAGACTGGAAGAGAACTGCCACCAGAGATATGGAAGGTCATCAGATTAACTACAAAATCCTATAGATGAAGTGTTTGTCTTTCGATGATAGAGATGATATTTTGAATGAGAATATGCATCAGGAATCATTTGTAGTGCAATTTCTTAAAGAAAAGAGACTAGCAATCACTTCTATCGTAATATATTTTGTGATGATTTCTCAGTAATATATAAGAGGAAACTTTTGACTTAATACCTTCGTTAAGCCATGTCTCCATAGAGCAAGAAAGAATATAAAGGCTTACCTGTCCATGACGAATGAGAGAAACCAATATATATTTTTTGTAAGCTTCAACGGCTATTGCATTTATGGTATACATAGGAGCTGTTACAACCTAGAAAATATAACCCATAAGCTACTGTAAACATTGCTGAACCAAAAGGTTGATATTCAGAACAAAAGTCACAAAGCATAAGCGATACAAGCCGCAGTTGTGAATAGTTACTTACGTTATGCAGAAGGTCCATTGCCTTCTGAAAGCGCTTCTGTCCAATGCATATCATACCTCTGTTAAAAAGTAAAAAGTCAGACTAAGACGCAGTAGTCAATATGCAAATTGCTCACCAAGAACTCCTGAGACAACATAACCTGAAAGACTAGATTTTAGTGAGTACTCAATAATCAATGTACCATCAGAGATTAACTTCAGTTGCCACATTCCATTCAGGTAAGTTACTCCACTCCAGATGTCCTTTATCATAATTTAAAATACAGGATTAGTCTTTTATCTCCTTTTTTTCCGCATTGAAGTCCTTTAAACTATGTTTGGATGTGGGGAAAGGAAAGATAGAGAAAGGATGGAAAGCTTGTTGATCGAGAAAATTTCCCTTGTTTGGAATGTTGTCAGGAAGGAAGGAAAGAAAGCTCGTTGATCGAGAAATTTTGCATCTAACATTATATTTCTGGTACTATCAGCTTCTTGATATTGAGAACATGCCACTAGTAGTCACATATCAAAACAAGAGAAATGGGAACCATTAAAAGAAGGTATAAGCATAATGATCCATCTCCCATATATAGGGTTAATGTAGGAGGAATAATGTGAGATGCGGGAGATAAATGCTCACGTGGTAATGAGGGAAGAAGTGGGGAAATCAATGGGGATATTCCTTGTGGGGATCAGGAGAGTAACAGAATGGACCCCTTGCAAAGAAGGGATAAGGCAATAAGCCGGAGGAGGATTAAATTTCAGAAGAAAGAGCAAAGAGGGGAGTGGAGGCAAGAGAAAGTTGGGCAACAAACAAGTGAGAAGCAGGCCCTCAAAGCATTTGTGGGGTATCTTTCATTTCTTTGTTACTTCTTTTCCTGCTGAGATTTCTTGATGATATACCACTGATCTCAGTTTCATAGAAGCTCAACACAGTAAAACTACAGTTTAATTCTTTAAGAGTTTGGAGCCTTCCACCATGTCTTTTCATCACAAACAAGCAATGCCGATGATGATGCTAGCATTTAGCCAGGGAATAGCTGTGGAGCATGATTGAACCCCAATTGCAAGGTGTGCAACTAGGTGCTACATCAGAAGCATGGAATTCTAATGTTCGGTTTATATCGTCTTGGACTTCCACACCTAAACAGCTAGCTTTTGTGTTCTCTCCTCGGGTTTGTGACCGGTCAGTTAGTTGGAGTTAGAGTTAGTAAGGATTATTATAGCCAAGAAAATAGTTAGAGAAGTAGGCTATATTTGTATAGAAATGGAAACATAGGAACGGATGAGAGGGAGACTATCTTGACATTTGAGAAAGTGTTGGAGCCTTTGGGCGCAGGGAGGTGTTGACTCTCAAAGTTTTGCAATCTATTCCGTAATTAGGGGAATTCCTCCCCAATCTTCAATAAAATACCAGGGTTCCAATCAGAACTAATAATCATAAATGGAAACATAAAAATGCAATTCTGTAATGCAACGTTTGGATGGAAGACTACACTCTCCCTTGTTTGAGAGCTTTGCTAGTTAAATTTCCATAATCTTCCTGCGCCTCACCCCCCTTCCCCCCAATTTCCTTCTAACATCTTCCCCTTGTAACTCCCAAGTCCCATATACACCCTCAAGTGAAATGAAATGTGAAAGTTCCCAAGCACACCAATAATGTAAAAAGCAGAAAATTGCCTATATCCAACTGAGATAAGAACAAGTAGAATAAATTATTATTGGCATTGAAGAAATTAAAGTACATTCTATAAACAAAAATGCAAATCTCAAATATAGACAAATCACATATGTCTTTCTTTTATACATCAAAAAGAAGGAAAAGAAGAAACGAACCCGTAATAACAGTAGAGAAAAAGGTCCCGCGGTTGGTCTACTTCAAAAACATCATCATCCAATATGGATAGACCAGTTTTGTAGCACTTTGCTAACAAGCAAACCTGAAGAAACTCAGGATGCAGGGGGGTTAAATGCTCTCTGGAGAGTTGGAGTTTCTGAAGAGCAGTGAACAAAGGAGCCACCCCACGTATGGGAGCTTCCAGCAGCAATACTTGGTCCTTCAACCTCTTGCATACAGATATAACTACAAAAAATAAGAAAAAAACAAAATTACACAAACATAACGACAGTAAATAAAACATGAGCAAGATTTGAATACCACAAAAAGAGAGTACATTTATCAGGTGCCAACCAAATCTGCTCGGTGCTGCAATTACTGATAAATCTGGCAATGATCAGAACCACAGTCTCAGCTTGCTGTTTCGAAACTGCAGTAGCCGTGAACGCATCTCTGTGACCATAAACATGTGCTTCCAGTTAAATAAACAAAAAATAAGAGAAAAAACTCACTATTTCAACAACAAACAAAACAGGCATAACAACAAGATATAGGGTCTGTTTGGGAGTTTAGAGGGGGAGGGGAGAGCTTGAAAAAATAGGAATGATGAAAGACAAATGGAAGGAATGATGTACCATCAACTTCAATAAGGAGTTTTTTTTGCTTCATAAAACCAAACCCTCCCAATTTGGAGGAACTCAAAAAATGTATTGGAGGACGGTTTTGGAGGGTTTGAGAGGGCTTTAGACAAATTCTTCAAATCATTTACATCCTTTTATAATAGTCTTAAAATTAACAATATATTAATTACAAGCATTCTCTTATCATTTTCTATAAAATTACTCTCTCAATTAAGGAGAAATATTTGTATACCTTTCTCTCTACTCCACTCCTTCCAAAGCCCTCCCCCCAAACTGATAAAAAATTGCTTCTTATATAAACTGATATTAAAAAATTTCAGAAACTCTCTTAATCAACTTCTCCATAAACTCTTAATAACTATTCATAAACTCTATTAATCAACTTCTCCATAAACTCTTAATAACTTCTCCAGAAACGAAGAATTCTAAACTCATTTTAGTTGAGAAATACACATATTAGAAGCTAAACTGTCTGTATTTGGATGAGCTTACGATGAACGTGATTTTGAATAGAACTGATTTTGTATAAAAAACCATCACGTTTGACAAGTAAGCAAAAGCAATTCTGAATTATGATACAATCTATCTATCATGAAACAAAACGCACTGTAAGTTCAAAACAGATAACCACAACCTAGGGTTTAACCATCCAGAAATACCTAAACACTGAGAATATATAAAACTAAGAGATTCTAACGAATAATATTTTTCGTTTTGGTGTAAATTTCAGTAAAACCTAAGAAGGGAGAGTAACAATTACAGGATATAGAGAAAACCAAGGGTATGGATGGATGGATCGAGGAGAGAGAGGAAGTGAGACAAGCGAGTTGACTCGGAGCGGAGCGAGTCATCGGACTGCTTCAAGATGGTGTGAAGGCGAACGATGTCGCCGGAGGTGCTCGACAGCCCTTGGATTTGAGTGACCACCATTTCAAGAGAATCCATGCTTCGCTTCGTTCGTTCCCACCGCGATTTTGCAACTCGGTGTAGCGCAACTGCAAACACGGACACTGCGGCACAGCATAAACAAATTAATACGCTTTTTCTTTTTGGGTGTGTGTTACTCAAGATTTTAAATGTTAATCGTTTCTCAATTGAAATTGAGGGTTCCATTTTTTTTTTTTATATAAAACAGGGCGATGAGCCCAAAAGTGATTTCACAGGAACTAAATGTGGAGCATAAACTCCAATAGCATCATCAACAACTAACTGTCTAACACTATCAGGAGGAGTATCAAACAACACAAAATGGGTTTTTTGGACACATCATTTTATATATATATATATATATATAAAATATCTATTTATACAATGTTGTCAAATAAATAAGCAGACTTGTTTGGGAAATTTAAGTGTAGTTTGTTTGTATAAATAGATATTAGATTAGTAGATTATTGTAGATAATGGGTAGGTTTGGTTTGAATTTTGAAATTTGTAAAAAAGGTAGGAGAAAGTAGGAAAAAAGTGGGAGTGAGTAGAAAGTGCATTGGGAAAAAATATTTGAAAAAGTGGAATAGTAAATTACAATGTTATCCTTAATTAGTTGAGTTGTCAAATAAATAAGAATGCTTTGGGAAATTTAAGTGTAGTTTGTCAAATAAATAGATATTAAATTAAATTTAAGTGCTCACCGGAGGTGGTGGTGGTTGCTCATATTTTTTTTAAGTTTCATTTTGGTCCCTTATATGCCACTCAAATCAACAGTGACACTTAAGACGCCACGTCAGCAGTTAACTGCCAGCGTGATGTCTATTAACAAAAACTAATGGCAGGGACCAAAATGAAACGAAAATGAAAAATGAGGGGCCAAAACGGATAAAAAAGAATATAAAGGACCAAAATGAACCTAGAGCAAAAATAAATGACCAAAAGTACTATTTAGCTGTTTTATTTATTTATTTATTTATTGTCCCTCTAACATCTCATCCATTGATTTAATTTAACGGGGACTTTGGATCCTCTCCTTCCACTCTCCCTACATCTCCCTCCTTCCTCTCTATCTTCCTCTTACTTTCACTCTCTTTCATCATTTATTTGATGAGAGAGAGTGAAAGGAATAGAGAGATAGAGAGGAATGAGGGAGATTTAGGAAGATTCAAAGTGTTTTGCTATTGTCCTCTTGTTTTACTTCTGTCAAGCATAACTGATAATAACTGAACAGTTTTTATTTGTTATTTAAAATCACAGCCCTCCATGTCATCTAATGGTTGAGAATAATGCTGTAGGAATTTGCTGTAGAGGAATTGCTGTTGAGGATCCAAATCCATCTAGAAGAAGGAGGAAAGAGAAGAAGAAAAAAAGCACATGATCCAAAACCAGATTTGCAAAGAGGAAAGAAAGAAAAGAGAATGGGAGATTACCATTTCGTGTACAAGGATCTAGAAGGAGCCTCAACTCAATGGGACGATATTCAAAGAAAACTCGGAAACCTCCCTGAAAAGCCACCCGCTTTCAAACCTCCACCTTTCACCCCCGCTTCTGATCCTGACACCCTCCCTAGAGACAAATCATGGCTTGAATCCAAAACCCATGATGAACTTGAAGACCTTGAAGATGAACTCGATGACGATCGTTTCCTTCAGGAATACAGGTTCACATTTCACATCTGGAACTTCTCTTCTATTTTATTGTTATTACAATTACAATTACAATTACAAAATATCTCCAAATTTTCATTTTTTATTATCTGGGTAGGTTTTGTTTGTCCCTGAAATCCCCAAATTGTTCGTTTTTAGTATGTGGGTCGTTTTTGTTTGCGCTTGAAATGATGGAAAAAAAAATGAATGACGTTGTGATTTTTAATGTGTCTTGTTTTGAGTTATATCATTTGTTGATTTTTGTTTCTGTATTGTTTTGGGCCTTGTGGGTGTTGAGGAAAATGTAGGATTTTAATTTCATCCGAATACTGTGATGTATAATGTGGTTATCAAGTTGTTTTGCAATGCCAATGATTGCGTATATGGGAGAGATGAGTTTGACTGGTCTTTGTCTGGACTTGGTTACGTATATGACAATGATTGAGGGGTATTGTAATGCCGGTCGATTGGAGGATGCTCCCTCCATGCTCAAGGTTATGGGAGGACATGGGTGTGAGCCCAATTTGGTTGTTTTATCAGCAGTTTTAGATGGGTTATGTAGGTCAGGATCAATGTAAAAGGCATTGGAACTGTTGGATGTGATGGAGAAAAGTGGGAATTGTTGTCCTAATGTTGTTGCTTGTACATCTCTGATTAAAATTTTCTGTAAGAGGGGGCAGTGGGCTGAAGCTTTGGATCACTGCAGATATACTAAGAAAATTAGGAGAAAAAGAACTTGCGGACCAGTTGACTGGTATACGTAAGGAACTTTGGTGTTAGTGTTTTGAAAGAGGTCACGTTCATTCTTATAAGTTGCTTCTGTTCATCAGTTTTACGTTGTACCACTGCAGATATAAGGAGTGGTTTCTCTGATGTAGGCTGATAACCTCAGATAATTTCATCCCCTTGTAGGCAACAAAGTAGCTTTGTATTGCTTCTTGAGAACAGTGTGCTTGCTGCATCTGTCTCTTTTACCAAGCCTTTTCTCAGCTGTAGAAACTATTGATTTGAGTTAATTATGATAACTTCTTAGACTCATTTTCCTTATAGTTTCCTTATAGAAATATAGAAATCAATGTTCTTTGTTGCAATAAAACTTTAAGTCAAGAAAAAAATAATTGGTATATTTGTGTACATTTTTTGCTGGATGTGCTTAAACATGACTGATGCCATGTTCCATGCCTACTGACATTCCATTTCATAATTCGTTTCACCTAGCCTTTGTCATTTGAATCTGAGAGTTCAATAGGTTATGTGTGAAAGTTTCTTTTTTCGATAATTGGATTTAATTTATAAATAGCCATTTAACCCTGCATCATTGACAGACACCAAGTTCAATTTCATCTCATTTTCATGGGGGAGAGCTCAAAAGATCAGCACAAGCCTCCCAAACAGAACCAAGAACAAAACAAAAGAAGATATAACCTGTAACTAAGCTAATAATAAGATACTTAATGAAAGAACGAAAAAAAGAGTTGAGCAATAGACATACACCAGGCTACAGAACAATGAAGTCATAATGAGGCCTAATAGAATTATTGAGGCATACTCCAATTTGAATATAAGCAGCAGCCGAACCCAAGGAAGGAATACCACTGCAACAATGCTCTTTAGGCTCACTACTCCATCAGAAAATCAGTAGCTTTATATGTGACTGCATCTAGATTGATATCCAAGTAGCATGGGCTGAAATAGAGTGTTTTGTCCTATATCTGATATGATCATCAGCCAAGACTGAAGTTGGAAGACAAACCTTACATCTGCTCCTGTATATGCATCACTCATAGGGCATACGACTTCATCAGTAAGGCTTCATCTCTCATTTGACATCTCAGTGAATACCCCTTTGAAGGGTCTTCAGTGATCCAATTATAGGAGCCTCACACCAAATAGCTAATAAGGATCGAATCCACCATCATGAGTCTTGGTACAATTTGGAATTCTGCAATTCACCTAGAAACCAAGCTGCTATCCAGTGTGTGAAAGCTTCTTCTCAGAGGTTGCTGTTTTAAGATACTTTCATGAAGTGTAGTTTAAAGCACTGAATTGGGCTCTCATCCATCTGCTCTCATAACCTTGAGCGTGGAGTAAGCAATCTCCAATTGACCGGCATTACAGAACCCATCATTAAAACTCACATTCCTCATAAACTTCTCAGCCATTTCAATGTTACTCCTTTTGTAAAACAACACCTTTACTACATTATACATGGTTAAAGGATGATAGGAAGCCCAAAGATTAAATGCAGGCTTACACAAGGTTTTTCTATTATTTTAGTTGAGGCTGTTGTTTTATAATGTCAACCTGAGTCAAATGCCATGCTAATGTTTTTCAAACAATTTATTTTCATCATGAATACAGCTCACTTGCTTGCACAATTGAAATTGTGTAGGATGTAGTTTCTGCCATTGACCACGTAAGTAAACATGAAAGGCATGTTGGAGTCCTCTGAATAATCAATCACTTACATGAAAAGGAGGATTTCACAAAATCAAAGTGTAAAAGTTTCCCAGTTGAGTTCTATTTTCAAAGATTCTGGAAATTCTTTCAAGAAAAAAAACGATACTGAATATTGAGATGCTTCAGGGACCTGTCAATTGTCATTGGTATATGATTGAGAATAAAATTGAGTTATGAAGGAGAAGCAGAGAATTATGCTCCCATTATTCTCTGTGTCCGTTTTGGAAGAAAACTGAGTTTAGGACAGTATTGTTCTGCTTCTTGTTAGAGACATATACACAATGAGTCTTCTTAATGAGTATTTTATGCCGCTGATTAAAGGATCCAAAAATATATAAAAAAAAGCCACCTCTTTAAGTCTAACGACATTGAGATGCTTCAAGGGAAGACAAAAAATAGCTACCTCATTTTATTTTTAATTTGAAACTGTATTTGTTCTTCTTGGCAACTCGTGGTTCTCTGCTATTTATATCACTTGTTCATGTTTTTTGTTCCTGAATACAATTTGGTTTAAAATTATGGTGAATTTTAGATTTTGGGAAATTGATAAACTAGTTTTGATGAAATTGAGATTTCATAAGAGCTTAGTTATTCACTTGTTCTGTGGAATTTGTGACCGGTTTGTTCGAGTTTGCTTTAGGGGTTTGAGAAGGGAGTAAATGGATTATGACACTTGTAGGAGTAAGCTAAATGAGATGTTTTTTCAGTCTCATTTGAGTCATTTTGTTGTGATAGGAAGAAGAGGTTAGCTGAGATGCAAGAGGAAGCTAAAATTTTGAGGTTTGGATCAGTGACTCCCATTTCAGGATCTGATTTCGTTCGAGAGGTTTCGCAGGCTCCATCTGATGTTTGGGTGGTTGTCATCCTCTACAAAGAAGGGTACTTTTGGGCAGCAATTAATTATGTTTCCCAATTTTTTTAATGTTGTGTTTCTTGTGCTGAAGTATATTTTGCTTGTTTGATAGGATTGCCAAATGTGGTGTATTGATGCAATGCATTGAAGAACTGGCTACAAGATATTCTTCTACAAAATTTGTCAAGATAATATCCACCGAGTGCATTCCCAACTACCCGGATGTTAATCTCCCCACTTTATTGGTGTACAACAATGGAGCTGTTAAAGGAAATTACGTTGGTTTGAATAAGTTTGGGCGAAGATGCACTCCCGAAGGTATTATGTCTCTCTTGTCAGCTCCATTGTTTCTATTTTTACTTTGATTTGGCCCACTTGTTAACTTTCTTTACCTTTTTTTAAAGTATGCAAGGCATATTAGCTAATATGTCATACTAAAATCTTAAAAGCATCTCAGTTCCTTAAAATTACAATTCACTTTCACAATTCCTTCATCAAATTAGGGGCCTAACTTTCTGACAAGTTTCTAATTAGAAGTGGTTCTTTTTATGATGACATAGTTGAGCTGGTTAAAATGTGTTTCCATTAGGAATATTATCTCAGTGTTTATCTGTTTTGTACAAGTTGTCTGGTTCTTTTTTAGTCTACACCATTGGCTCCCTTATCATTATACTCATTACAAGATTTTACATGAAGAATTTTGTTATTTTATGCCTCTAGTAAGTAGCATTCATGCCTTTTTACATCTCAAGCATCGAGGTATTTTTGAATTGGCTTATTTGGGATTATCTATTGGCATAAGCACTTATTTGCACTATGAAAATGATTTAATTTTATCGTTTATTATAGAAACAGTATATACATAAGAACTTATATGATAAACACCTGTGCTATAAATACCTAATTAAGTTGTTTATCTAAACACGGCCTAAATGGAAAAGCATGTAAGCATGTATCTGCAGCTGTGCCAGTAAAACTTGTAATAGTCCCATGTTTTCCATTTTAAGTTTGTAAGATTAGTAGCATTTCAAAGACATTGAACTTGGCCTCCTTGATTGCAGTCATTCATCTCCTCTTGCACATCTTTTACCTTTTTAATTTCTTACATAGTTCTTAACATTATACTTTTCTAAATCTTTTTCCTTGGTTTAATTACTCTTCCTACATACTACATTGAATTCTTTACTTGTTCTGTAGGTGTTGCATTGGTACTGTGCCAATCAGATCCTGTACTTAATGATGGGCAGAGCAAGGATGGGCAATCAAGAGAAGCTGTCATTGAAGGAGTTCGCAAGAGGTTTATCGAGAAAGTTGTTGCTGACCGTGAAGAGAATGATGATGGTTCTTCTAGTGATTAGCATTTTTGCTTGAGTTTGTTTTTGTTTTTTTATTTTATATATACTTGTTTTTGCCTTTAAGAAGAGATGTTTCTATTTGATGAAGTGAAACAATACATTTGTGGGGTTTTGTTCCTTCCACAAGTTTGCTCCCCTAAAGTATCCTGTGTAGTGGGATAAAGATTGATTGTTGTAGAAGTCTCTTTGTGATGTGTGATTCCTCATTTCCTTGTTCATTGACTGTAAATTAATTTTAGCTTGCATTCACATCTTGGCTTTAGTTTTTGTTAGGATTATGAATAAAAATATTATCAATCAAGCTTTTTTATATGAATGGACCTAATAACATCACAAGATAGTTAGTTGTTCAATTTTTGAACTGAATATCAATTTGAATCGCTTTATAAAAAGATTGGACCAAGATTCTTTAGAGAGGAAATAAATTGTGTCGGTTCAATAAGTCATTCATATTTGAGCGTTGATATTTGGTTTGAAAATGTTTCAACGAAATGTAAGAAATGTAAGAAACAGAGCATTTAATAACAATTCACCCGGTATGTGTATTAAAAAAGATATATGGTACGTAATAAATGTAAGAATTATTGGCTTTTAACCATTTGCCATTAGCCAAAAAAGAGAAAAGCTAACCCAACCCAACAATAGCCTGTCGTGCATTTCCTTTCGTACCAAGAAGTACTTCTTCGCGATTATTAGTGTTAAAAGAATCTTGCAAAAGTTTTAAACTAATAGCAGTTTATGTAAGTTAAAATTATGTTTTGTAATTTAAATATTTAAAAAAACTCACCTATAAAACTTATCCAACAAGGTCTCAAATTAGTCCTTAATCCACCAAAGACTTTAGATAGCATGAAAATGGTCCAAATTGAGGTCGCCCGGAGCATGACCCAAAATTTTAATGCCACTTTACATATTTGGAAGAATTATTTGATGTAAGCCATCTTTGGATTATTAAAACTTAATGCCAAAAGTACCTTTAGAAAGCATTATCACTCTACAAAAGAGGTGCAAGAATTTGCTACATTGAGTATGAAACATGGTTTCTTCTTAACTGTGCTCTTACTAGGAGACTTAAAAACAAAAGAGTACACAACTCAATATGGCATTAGGATTTGCTAAAAGTAAACAGACAAATATAGCTTTTCATTCGAATGATAACCAGTAGGTCGGTACCAACTCTCTAGCAAAATATCGTCTTCATGCACTCTCTTCCTGCGCTTTGCTCTTTTTGTCATTCTTTGTTTCATCGAAACTCTGTTGTCGCATTTCAGCCTTCTGTTGTTGCTGCTCTGCCTTCTTTTGTGCTCGAATCATGGCACGCCTTGCCCGTGGTCGCAATTCTCGTACTGTTCTAGGAGGCATTTCATAAGGTTCAAGTGGCCTGTCAGCAAAAGGGTGCTCACTGCCAGGAAAGATCCTTAATTTTCGATCCCTATCCTACATCCATTAGCAAACGAAATGCAGATTAGAAGATCAGTACTTCAATTTGTATGATAAGCAAAACAAAAATCAGAACAAGCTCTAACAGACGGAAAAGAAAATAATTGAAAATAACAGCTATCTAGAAAACAATCCTTTAGGTAAAGACAGTTGAACCTTCATCTCTGGACATATATGAGAATGACCTGAGGATTTTTATACACATTGATATTAGCACGGTTCCTAAAGCTCTGCTCTCTTTTATAATTCAACTATTCAAGTGCTACTAAAATACTAAAGCTAAACATTGGATTATATAATAGATAAAAAGAACAACCATTTATGAAATTTCCAGCAAGTGCTGCCATCTGGCACAACTAGAAGATCAAACAACATAAAAGGTCACATGTTCAATTTCTATTGGAGATTGGAGTTCATTGCTGCTGGAATTCCATCAGTAGGTAATCGATTAGTACCATTCCTCCTCATCACACAGGCTTGTGAGATTCCCTAACCATTAAAGAATGGGGCAACTACTCTCCCCTAAACTTTATAATTCAAGTGCTACTAAAATACTAAAGTTAAACATTGGATCGTATAATAGATAAAAGGAACAACAATTTATGAAATTTCCAGAAAGTGCTGCCATCTGGCACAACTAGAAGATCAAGCAACAAAAAAGGTCACATGTTCAATTTCTATTGGAGATTGAAGTTCATTGCTGCTGGCATTCCTCGTCATCACAAAGGCTTGTGAGATTCCCAAGTCATTAAAGAATGGGTCAACTACTCTCCCTTAAACTTTCTGTTGATCCATAACATGAGATTGTTATCAGAAATTTTAATTCTTTCTTTGTTGCACTGTTTAAGGTTTCTTGATCAAATTTTGGTGAAGTTTTTTATGAAATTAAGATCACTTGCTATTAGTTGATTGAAATAAATTAAGATCAATTGCTATTATTTGATTGAAATGGATCGATGAAAAATCATTCTCTCATGCTGGCCACTAGTAATTAAATTCCATGCTCAGTTCAAAATAATTTCTAAGAACATTGGTAACACAGCACTTACATCACGTAAGTTGTTTTTAGGCACCATGCGGAGAACAGCTTTGCGAATAACTTCTGTAGGATCTTTGGCCATCTGATCCTTCAGAGTTCTTTCCTTAAGGTGGCCAATATACCTACATGCCACTACTTCATGTCAAAATAGTCTGAATAACAGTAAAAGATTATGCGACGTAATAAACCATCATCAACGACAATTAAAATATTGGTGACAGAATTTCTTCAAAGATTGTGGCATAAGAAACCATCATCAACAACAATTAAAAAACTGGTGACAGAATTTCTTCAAATATAGGCATCTAAATCAGAATAAAACTACTTGAATTTATATTAAGAAGCCTCAAATTATTAGTATTTCTTTCGTTCCAACAAAAAGTAATAAATGTAATCTGCAAAGAATTTACCCTGTATGCCAGTAGTAGACCTTGTCTGTGAGTTTTCTCCCAGTCACACAAATATCCTTGGCATTAAGCACAATGCACATATCTCCATCATCGCGATTAGGAGCATAAGTTGGCTTGTCCTTACCTTGAACTACGGTAGCTATTTGAGATGCTAACCTACCAAGAACCTACAGGAGAAACATATGCATTAGCAACACAATCGTATGGTTCCAAATAAGTAAGTCGCACAGTAGTTGACGACACTCCAGATAATAATCACAAGTGCACAAGTTTCCAAAGCTTGGGAACCTTCTGTAAATCATCCAATAAATTGTCTCAAAAGACTCCATCAATACTGTTTGTTGGCTTTATCCATGGTAGTTAAATCGGGATACGTATCGTGCATCAGTCGGCCATTTTTTTGTATCGCGTATCGTATCGTGTATCATAAGATACATGAACAATAAAAATATGACAATTTTAATAAAAAATAAATAGCATAAGCATATATTTTTTATACTTCAAATATTTTCACAAAAACATTTTTTATACATAAAATGTTTTCACATAAAGAATCAATAAAGAACTATAGCCCAGTGTTTAATTAAGCCCAATTTTATATCCCCTTTACAGTACTGTCCCCTTTTATTTTAATGCACCTTTTATAGTATTGGGCCAAGCCCACTTATTAGTTATAACTTAAAACCCTAATGTTACGAAGGTCGAAGAGCAAACCTAATGTTATCTAGTATACTATCCAGCACCGTTTTCTTCATTGCTTATTCCTCATTGTTGTCTTTCTCTAATCTTTGCATCTCTCCTCTCATCTCTTTATTCTTCTCTCGTCGTTGTCTTCAGAACCGGAAATTGGCCCACTCTGTCTCAGTTTGAAGGGAAAAACGGGAAAAACAGGCCTAAATCAGATCCGGGTTTGTGTGACCCGACCCGGTTTGATGCGTAACCCGGACTGGCTCTGTATCGCGATTCTTGCGATACAGGTGCGATACAGACACAATTTCGATACGCAGTGCGATTCGTATCGCTGGGAGGGGATTTCATCTCGTATCGTGATAGGTATCCCACGTATCGTGCAATACTTACTACACTGGCTTAATCTGAACCAGCTTTATAACTAGATATTGTGAAATTTATTTTCGCTCTAGAATCTAGATTATTATCAAGTAAAATCTCCATGAAATTGGCTTGTCTAATTAGGTGGACAACTCGTCAGCTAAAAAATAAAAGTGTGACATGGCACAAGTATAGTACAATGTATAAAATCAACACAAATCTTAACACAAATTTTAAACAGAAAGAATCAATATTTTAAAAGTGAACACCAGTCATTGTGGACATAATAAAAGTTATAATTTATCTAATTTACTAATTATTCTGGTATTCCCATCTACATTAGTTAACTCAAAAAATCAAGGCAAGAAGTTACAAAAATGCAGCTAGCATCATCCAAAGCATCCAACATGGGATATACAAACGTCATCTACTATTTTAAAGTGTTTCTGCCTCCTTAATCTTTGACTTTCATTCCTAGTAGTACATGATGCACAAGCCGATAAGCAAGTCTGCAAGAAGAATTTCATAAACATAAACCTACTATCTCACATTTCATTCTATTCTCAACATGCGAACGCAGCCAACCAAAAAATTGAAACTATGTCACTTTCTTTAAGCTCTCAACAAGAGACCACTCCTCAATCACTTACTTCAGAAAAACTACTCAAACTTCACATTAAAAGCATCATGCAAAGGTAAAAAATGAACAGGTAAAAATTGCATTTTCACCTGGCCCTTGGCATCAAAAACCCGCCACCGAAGACCTTCAAGATTAATGCGTTTAAGCCCTGCGGCGGCTTTCTGAAAACACAACAGCAACAAATATCATTAATAATAATTCAATTTCAGCCCATAAAAACAGTAATTTTAACCAACAACAGAGCAAGTACATTTTCACAAACACTTGGCATGCATATTTATAAAGCCTAAGTTAAAGTAGCTAACGACATAAGGCTTTCGAAAATTTAGTTACCTTCATGTTGAAATTGTTTACCATCTTCATCTTGGCGTCTGCTACTTTGGTTGATCTTCCTACTCACAAAAAAATATAAAATGCGACGCGAAATGCTGGTGCTGGGCGATTTTCAGGTGCGGAGATCGCGATTTTTCGGCCAAATCTTCGTTTTCTAGGCAGCTTTTGCGTTTCAGGAAACAAATAAGTGAGACGGAACAATGAAATAGAAGGAAGGAGAGAAGAAGCTGCAGAGAGAGAGAGAGGTGAGAGAAGTAGCTAGCTATGCAAGGTAACGCAGAGAGAGGGAGAGAGAGCGAGAGACGGAGCTAGGGTTGGATTAACCTAGTAACGGGCTTGGCCCAATACCATTTCTTTTAACAAACCCAATATCATTTACTATATGTTTTCTTTTTTTTTTTTCTTTCTAATTTTATTTATTTCATGTGTTTATCAAAGATTTAGGGTGTAACCAAAAAAAGAAATCAAAGATTTAGGGTGTCCCAAGTTTAATGTGTCTAGCACATAAATACTCCATCCTGTCCCTATTATAAGCCCTATTATAAGGGACATTTAAAGTATACAAATATAGGGCCATTTAAAGTATACAAATTTATCAATTAAAAATATTATTAATATTATGTTTATTATACCATAAATACTTCAGAACATTGAGAGATGGTTGTTAACTAGTATTTTCTAAAATTTTAAAAAGACTATAGAAATTTAATAAGCATTATATCTATGACAAAATAAAGGGGATATGTTATTTTTAGGCTAAAGTGCTCCTAAAGGTCCTTAACTTTATTTAAAGTAACGATTTAGTCATTTATCTTTTTTTTGTCCCAACTAAATCCTTTACTTTCAAATTTTAAGCAACGTTACCCTTTTCCATTAAATTATCATCACTCTGTTAAAAAAATAAGTGACGTGGTTGTTAGAGTGTTGAGATGGCTATAACCGTGCAGATGTGGTATTTCCAAATAGATTTTTAAAATTTTTATTAAAGTAAAAAAACTCAATTAAAATTTATTCAAAAACCATCATTCCCATCTTTACAAATGCGCAGGAAAAACTCAAAATTTCTGGAAATGATCATCCCTCTCTTCTAAGCTTTTTATTAAGTGGTAAATCATCAACTTCCCTCTCTTCTAAAATTTCTGGAAATGATCATCCCTCTCTTCTTATCTTTACAAATTCTCATCTTTACAAATGCCCAGCAACAGTCTTTCAAGAGAGAGATAAAAAACCCTTTTGACCATTGATAAAGTAAATCTGGGAAAAAAGTAAATTTTGGAAAGACCAAGACAAAAAGGGTGCATATTTGTAAAACGCCAAGCTTCATTATTAACGAGCAAATCTCCACTTTCAGATTTCGTTTTTTCCAGTTTCAGAGGGTTACGGAAAAGGGTTACATTAGCACCAAAGTAGCCGTATAGACTTTTTTTTAACAGAGTTGGATAGAGGCCGACGGAAAAGGGTTACGGTGTCAAAATTTTAAAACATAAAGGACTGATTTGAGATAAAAAAAAGTTAAAGGACCAAATCATTACCTAAAATAAAGTTAAGAGACCTATGGAGCATTTTAACCGTATTTTTAACTTGATCTTTGAAATACTTTTTTTATAAACCATATGTACCGTGATATAAATGTGATTGTTATTTGACACAAATAAGTCTTTTCAAATCACATCAATGGTTTCCTATTTACATTTTCAACCTCTTGTAATACTTTTTGAAGGACTAAACATATTTCAATTTCTATTCCTTGTACAACCACACCATTGTAGGGGATGGCAAAAAAATTCGGACCCGCGGGTGACGGGTCCGGGGCGGGTAGTCAAACGGGTACCCGCGTATTGAATAAATAGATAGTCAAACTACCCGTTAGTCATGACCTACGGCTTAAATACATAAAAGCTTCATTATGCCTCACTACTTAAGCAATTTAAACTCTATCAAAAACTAGCTGCAGTAGCACCAAAACCTATAGAAAGAGAATAATAATGTTAAGAGCCCCATTTACATTTCTTCACATTCATTTTAAGAAAAGGACAACTACAATACGTTAAACCTATAAGAAAAGAAGTGTAAGTTGAAAATAAAAAAGAATGTAATTTAAACACGTTTCAGGATAAATAAAAGATAGTGATTTACTGATTTTTATTTATACCTATTATAAAAGAAAGTTCTCTGGTAACCATCTCTTTTGGTACATCATTCCTGTAACACAATTTTACCCATTTACTTAAACTGAATTTTTGAACTCAAGTACAACTTATAGACAGTTTTCATTTCTTCTCATAAACTCCACATATTATTAGTGGACATTAAAACAAATAACTACTTAAAATACATAACTACACGTAATAAAAAAACGTAAAAGATGAGCATAGTATATAAACATATACAGGGGTGTATTATTCAAGAATAAGCTTGAGAGGTGTTAACTACATGACCAATCAGCCCTTCTATTTCTCTCACCATATGGTACAAGGAAATGCTGAAGAGACACAGGTTTCCCTGATCAGAATGGTCTCATTTCAATAAAGTAGCAGTAGAATGCTGAAGAAACACAAGTTTCCCTTATCAAGTACACAGGAAAACTCCAATTAATATATTGATATAAAGATAATTACATATGCAGCAGCAATTAGCAAGTTAAGCTAACCAGAGTCATTCATGTCAAAAACTAGTACAAATTTTTTGGTTTCAGGTGCTAGCAAGCTCCAAAAGTCACTGCAGTACAGCTTAATGCTTAAATTCATAGGCATGAGCTGTATTTTCTGAAGCTATTGATCAATCAATGTTCCAATATAAACTCAAGTTTTCACTTCAAATGAATTGGAAGTTGTAACTTGTAAGTAATGCCATTTA
The DNA here is from genome assembly GCA_963573325.1 of Astragalus glycyphyllos. Classification (NCBI taxonomy): domain Eukaryota; kingdom Viridiplantae; phylum Streptophyta; class Magnoliopsida; order Fabales; family Fabaceae; genus Astragalus; species Astragalus glycyphyllos. The sequence continues at coordinate 34,176,594 of OY754309.1, forward strand.
TCCAAAGAAACCAAACAATCATGAAGTTGACCATCTTCTAACCTGAAAGTCTCAGTCTTCATGATCTGATTGCAAAACTTTGGTGCTATAAATAGAATCCTAATCAACTTGCATTTTCTTCATTTTCTTTTTCAAGGTCTCCTCAAAGTTACTGCTTGACAATGAAAGAACCTGATTCAGCAGTAATCTCACCCTGCAGTTTTTCACAAGCGCATATCTGGGTTTAATCCTTTGTTCTAAACTGTAGCCAAAAAATTGAGGGAATTTAACTAGCTCAGATTTTGGATAATCCATGGTTAAAAAGAAATCCCATTTTGGCATCAAATTTTCACTCAAGCTGAAAGTGTATAAGGCTCCATATCTTGAAATCATAGTCCCAATTTCTTCCAAAGTGTATCCCCTCTCCAAGAAAAATTCTGTTACAGGCTTTATATTAGCCTCAATGCTAAGTCCAAAATTTTGTGGACACCTGAATAGGAGAACGCCAACATCAACACCCAAAGATCGGAAGTACGTTGCTGTAGGTCGGAGATTGTCCTCTACACTGTAACTAACAATATTCGGACAGCGAGTTAAAATCTTACCTATGCTCTCTTCTGAGAGGCCCAATTCAAGGAGAAAATCGACACTTTCAACAAGTTTTTGCCTGCTATAAGTTAGTAGGGCAGGGAAACGGTAGATCACCTTTGGCCATTGTTTCTTGTCAACACCTAAAGATTCTAAGAACGTCATTGTGGGTTTAAGATTTTCAGATAAACTGATTCCACATAATTGAGGCCTTTTAGAGAGGATAATGGAGATTTTTTCTTTCGGAATTCCAAGTTCAAGAAAAAACTCAACCACTGGCTTAATTTTACCCTCCAAGCTATAGTAAGCAAAAGCTGGAAATCGTCGTGTAATAGTCCTAATCTTCTCGATATCCATGCCAAGCTCAACGAGATAAACAATATGAGGGCGAAGATTGCCTGCAACAGGATCTATGACACTCACTTGAGATGCGGCTTTAAGCTTCTTAGAGTCTACCACTGGGCTAGGACTAGGTGGCGGAATTGGTACCAATGATTTATCCTTAACAGGTGGGTTTGGATAGTTTTCTACTACATCGACTAAGATGTCACCGTGTTCTTCGAAAAGGGACTCAAGATAAGAGATAAGAGCATCTCGGATCTCAGGAGTTGTAAGCTCTCTCCCTGATTATTATGTCAATGAGACTGTGATTAGAAGGATCCAATGTGGAAGAAAGTTATGAAAGAGCAAGTATTAACTTGAAGCAACCGAACCTGAAAGGTACCAAGTTTTGTGTTTAGAGTGAAGCTTTGAGATAAGGTGATCAACAAAAGGATCTGACTTGTTGATCGTTCTTACTGCGTTTGCATTGCTCAAACCTTGTTTCTTCAAAAATAAGGTCAATACAGCCTTGGCCTCTTCCTTTTCTGCTGCTAACAAGGTTGGAGGCATTACTTTTATGTTTACTGATCCATCTGTGGCTGAGTAAACAGCACCTGAAAGGTCTATGCTTATTAGATTGTAGCACATTAGGACATGAACCATCACGCGAATTGCAACGTCTAAATAAAACTTTGAAAAAAGAAAATGCCTACCAGATTTTGCCTGGCAAAAGAAGACCTTTGCAGAGAAAGGAAGCTGAGTCCTGATGCAAAATATTAAAGCAGAAAAAAAATATCAAGTTTCAATTGTATCATATATATCATATATAAAAGAGAAATATGAGACATCCGAAGGCATTGGATATGCTAGTAAACGGCGAGTGAGGAAAAAAAAGAAAAATGCATAGCCAATGAGTGCTATTTACATGAAAGAAATAAGCACTGTCAGTGTAAATAAGTTTTACTCTGGAATCCAATGAGACGTCACTATGTAACAGTTAATTTTGAAATCTGGTTATAGAAGTAGCTGATACGGCAACATAGTGGGCTCCTATTAAATGTCAGTGTAAAACTAATTCACATCGACAGTGAATAACCTTTAAACTCTTTATATAATTCTTGTTCTTATTTAACAGATTCACATTCACATACATGGGCCAGGATACCATACCCAAGGGTTTTGAACGCAATCCTTCATGTTGGGGAGAATCTCGGTCAAATACAACTAAAGCAAGGCTCAATGTGGTACTTAAGCCATGAAGCTCTCCAACCTAAATGGCTAATGGACTAGTTTTTGGGTTGAGCTCTCCTCATGTACTTAAGTCGTAAGAAATGCAACCTCAATTGCAGTAGGGTTGTGGTTATGGAGACACTAAGAACCACAATACCGAGCCTCAATCGCGACCACGAACCCTTTTTAAAATCCTGACCCCACTTATCCGGTACCCACAAACAAAGATACCACACATACATAACACATTCCACAAGCTCATTAAACCCTACTAGACTTCCCTCCTCCACCTTGATTCTCTTTATTAGGGTTTTAAAATTGCAATATGTAATGTAAATTGAAAACATGGTTATAAATTGCACTCTTCATCAGTAATTAGACTGATAAATAACTAGCTTCACTTGCAGCAGCATCAGTGCCTCAGTGACATGCAGTATGATAAAATCACAACAGCAATCAAAAATATTCATTGAAAGGATAAACATATAAGAATGAATGAAATAGTGCAAGTAATCTTAAACTGGGGATAGAAAAAGGCATTGATGCATGAAAATGGAGAAACAGAGTATTTTTTTAAAAGGAAAAAGAATAAAGAGTACCTCATGGGAGTGGAAGAGAAAAATCTTGCAGAAGGAAAATGTTGGGGTAGTTGAATTGAGGAGAATGTTTTCATCTTTGTGGGTTTCTTTGAGAGTGAGAGAAGGGTTTCTAAGTTGGAGGAGTGTTAGAAAAATATCTCATCACTGTTTTAAGACAAAATCGACAACAACCAACGTAATCAACGAGGATAAGGTAAGGTAAAGATACCAAAGGGGAATTAATTTACAACTTAGGATTTCGGTTTTCACGTGTCTCTCTTAGACATGTTACACGTGTCACTGTTAGAGAGAGTTTGTGGCTTTTTTTTGGTTCACACACAAAGAAGGTTTTTTGGATTATAGAAGGTTTTTTTTTTGTTGTTGTATGGTTTTCATTGTTAATAAGTGGGCAAGGCCAAAACTAGTACAATCACACGTTGAGAGAGGGGAATGGATGTGCTGATTACTTAGCAAAGATTGGTGTCGGTAGCATAGAAGCCTTCCACGGTATTGAGGTCCCTCCAGTAGGGATTCAAAACCTCCTACTAGCTGATGCTAGTGGGACTCTCTTCTCTAGATAGTTTTTTTTGTTGATTTTCGTTTTTTGTTTTTCTTTTCCTTCTTGTACCAAAAAAATCACAAAACTTACCCAAAAGCCAAAGTCCAAGCTAAATGAACCAAACACTACCATATGACTTCGGCCTTGGTTTATCCCACACCCCACCCTACTCACCCCACTCACCCCACACCCCTAACCCCTTTAATCCCCAAAATACCCTCAACTAAAAAACACTATTTCTCCCTCTCCCTCCCTCACACCCCCTCTCACACTCACCCAAACACACCCCAACCGAAACCCTCTCCCTCTCCCTAGAGTACTTCGCCTGTCTCTCCCTCTTCTCCCTCTCAATCGTTGATTTCGAAGTCCCAACCTCAATTTCGCAACCAGGTACTCCCCCTCACTTTCCTCTGTTATTTTTCATAGTTTTAAGTTTCTGTTTCTTCGTTTTCTAAACTCTGGTTCGTCTGCGATAGATTTGGTTGCCCTCAATCGAATGGTTCTGGGGATGAAGGAAAACGGACCCATTCGATTGAGGTCAACCGAATACATTCGATTGAGGTCAACCGAATACATTCGGTTGAGGTCAACTGAATCATGCTGATACTGATTGTGTTGTTTTGAGACATTCCAGATGACATTTGGAGACTAGAGTTGCCTAAAGACTTTTATCTTTTCTTGGATGTTGGCCCTGTTATTACTGGTGTCAACAACAGGCTGTATGGCAACATCCTTACTGATACGCATGCCATCTGCCAAGCGTATGGGGGTGTTGGGGTGTTGAGAGTGTGTAAGCCTCCGTAACATACACTCAGACCAAACGGTTCAATGTCGCCAGGATTATGCCCGTGGTTGTCTCTGATGGGAGTGACTCGACTGATCCCGATTACCGGGCATTCGGCCGGCTATGATGGAAGTGGGAGTGACAGTGATACTGCGAGGGATGCTGGATCCGGCTCTTTTGTTACCCAGTTGTAGTTTTTTACTGTTATTTCGTCTATCGATAATTGTAATCCCCAAAAATGATTTAGTAATGAATAAATATTGGGTTGATTATATTTTGGTTTACAGTACAGTTTAAATTAAACAACAATTTTAATATTATAAAGCGTAACCGTACATGAAACACGAAATACATCAAAACGATAAAAAACAACGTAAAGAAAGGAGAACGAAACAACTAAAAAACAACTAAGAAACTAGCGATTCTTGGCGAGTCCCTGCTCCATAATATAAATGACCTCTTCCGGAGTGTGCATTGTCTCGACAAACAGCTCAATGATTTGAGGTCCCAATGGAACATTACGATGATGTTCCAACATTGTGCGAACATCATTGTCGCTCCGGATATCCATAGCTTTAAAGCGGAGAGTGTCGTCATCTCGACAACAACACTTGCAGTAACGTATACGAAATATGTCTTTACGCCACTCTCCCTCTTGGCGAACCTTCCTCTCCGCCTTTTCCATCAACTGACTAAATGTTATATCTTTAGCCAACCTACAGAAAATGTTATCGCGGGACTTAAAAACACCATCAGCTCTCTCCATGACCATTCCAGGGCGATGCAGGACAATTAGATATTTGTCTGAGGATCTCTGGGTTGGGCACAACTGCCATTCCAGAAGGTGTTCCATTACAGCGGGTGGGGTTAGGGTGTTTGTGAAGAAGCAGAGAAGGGGTTAGGGTTTTTGTGAAGTAGAAGGGAAAGCTGAAGCCCAATTTATAATAGGCGTGGAGAAATATGAGTCGTTGATCAAAATTTTAGATCACAAATCTGAGTTGTTTATTTTCTATCCGTTGGGGCACAATTTCCAAAGGAAATGCCATCCACTTCTTTTCTTGACATGTTTGACTGGTTGTGAGCCGTTGATCAAAAGTGTCGGTGGAATCTGAGCCGTTCAACAATTTTTTTAAAAAAATACACCTATTCGGCTGCCCTGATCCGAATATATTCGGTTGGGGTCAGCCGAATCCTCTAAAAAAGGAACAGAGGGGTGTGTGCCAAAAAATACACCTTCGGTTGTGCATAACCGAATTATTTCGGTTGCCCATAACAGAATCGGTGAAAAATGCACGTTTCATTAATGGCCTTTTGGTCATTTCACAGGGTTTGGGGGTGTGGGGTGAGTTAGGGAAGGATGTGGGAAAAACATGGGCCATGACTTAAACAAGCAAATACATGACCCATACTTCGTCCAACCCCCTAGCTACTCAATAGACACCCCCAACATGCGTGAAAAGACCATAATGCCATTAATGAATCTTGTGATCCTACGATAGTTTGGAGCACGGTTGTCCGAACCGATTCGAAGGAGGTGCCTCCGAACCAGTTCGGTAGTGGTTCCACCGAACCATGCTTTTGCTTCAATAAATCTTGTGTTTTGGTTTTGTTATTCACATTTGGGTATTTTAAAAAATCTTAAAATTCATCATCTTCAACCTCAGTCACTCATGTTTGGAGTACCCATCATTATCTTCAGATTTGGTATTTACCCATTCATCATCTTCTTCAAACCAACAAACCCAAACAACTCTTCAAATCTATTTTTCAAACCCAAAAAAAATAAAAATTCATCATCTTTTCTGATTAGAATGAATTAACGAAGAAGAAGAAGACTTGCTTGTGCGTGTGGTGTGTGGTAGGCATAATTAATAATATAGTGATGTGTGTTTGACAACAACACCACCACACCACCACAGCTGCGATTCAAAGGGGCTTTTATTTATTTGAAGAAGGGGATTCTTTGTTTCTGGGCAAACGAAACGAAAGGAAAAGCATGGCTCGGTGGAACCACTACGAACTGGTTCGGAGGCACCTCCTCCGAACCGGTTCGGATGACCGTGCTCCGAACTAGTTAAAATGCAGCGTGAGGGGGTGTCTACGCGTGAGGATATTTTGGGAATATTTAAGCGTTGGGGGTGTCTACTGAGTAGATGAGGGGTTAGACGAAGTATCACCCCAAATACATAGACTCGACCTCGATATAGCAGCAAAGGCCCAAACTAAAAGGCACGGGGCGGGTCTCTTAATGGGTACCCGCGGGAAAAATAAAATAGCAATAAAAATACCCGTCAATAAACGGTTACATATAAACCTAACAACCCTTATACACACACACACACACACACACACACACACACACACACACACCTAGTTTAAAATAGAAACTTGTGGTTGTATCTTTTATCATAATATTTTGGATAACTAGTGAGTTGTAATTTTCAAAGTTTCCTATTATTGTAATTCTAGTATTTTTTTTATCTCCATTTGTTAATGATTATAACTTAGTAAATAATTGATAAAATAAATGTCTAACTAAATACATAAATTTCTTATATAAATGAACAAAACAAACGGTGATCAAAAGATTAATTTTGTTTGCTCCAAAAAAAGATTAATTTTGTATAGTATTTAAGGGGTGTTGGTAGCTTGCATGTGGCCAAAGATGGGTTTTAAGGGGTGTTGGTAGCTTGCATGTTGGATTAGAGCATTATAATACCTACATTGTTGATTGAGAGCTTATCTTAGAAGTTGGGAGCATTGGGGTTTCGATTTCAAAGTCTCAGAAAGGATTTGTGGTTGTTTGGCACCTCATAATTGTCGCTTGTTATGAATTTCTTCTATTCAAGGTGAGTTCTTCACTAAATTAAGATTAGATAATGATTTGTTTCTTGCATGTGCTTGATTCTGGAAATGCATGTTCTAGTTGATGTTCTTGACTTGTGAAAATGTTCATTGGGAAGATATTGTGCTGAAATTGTTTTAAAGTAATTATTTGGTGTTGAGTGTTCATGACTTGGTTATAATTGAATGATTGATTGGTGGAAAATTGATTGTTTGGATGTACCAAGGTGTGTTTGTGATTGTGTTCAATTAGGAGTTAAGTGGAATGAGCATAAGAATCAAAACAAAGAGGAAAAATAGTCAATTTTCGCAAAATCTGCACTTTCACAGCACTGGTCGCGTCGCGACCCGAGCTGTCGCCTCGCGACCAATCACACATATGTGAAGAAAAAGTTTCTGCACCTTATCACGACGCGATGGAACAAGGTCGCGTCACGACCCTGTGCAATTTTCAGCAAAAGTACAATTCATACTATTTTAGCCATAACTTTTGATCCGGGAACCCGATTGAGGTGTTCTCAAGTGCGTTATAAAGCTTATTAAGATACTTGATGATATAAGTGAGTTGGATTGTGATATTCTCATTTTCTTTCTGGTTGATGGTACTAACTATATAATAGGAGTATTTGACATTAAGATAATAATACCATGATTTTGCTTATGATTGATATTGCTATTACTATCATCTTGAGTCATAAAAGAAATTGTAAACCGATTGAATCTTCTATCGAGAGAGAACATGGCCAAGGCCAAGTAATGGACACAAGTTCCCAAGTAAACATAAGACATTAAGCGGATGACGATCCCCAGTTATATCATACTTGGCGAGGGGAAGTCATGCACCCTAAACCAAGGCCTTCTTTAGTTGACCCGACAATAATTATTGTTGGGTGGGTTTCCCGTGGCATAAGGCTTGCAGTACTTGGGTTTGTGCTAAGATAAAGATAAGTTAAAACACCGTGAGTTTAAGGCGAGGGGTCCCGAAGAGCTCACTGAGATTTGTAATCTCACCATTTATGTTGTTGTTGTTTTCAGATTGACATGATAAGAGGAATCAAATTGAGAAGAGTTAGTAGCTGCTGATGTGGGTTACTAGAGTTTGAAGGATCCTTAGGGATCGAGTTTGTATTTGCTTAGTCTATCCTTGGATTATGTTAGATACTATTGTTAGACTTTAACTTATGATTATTGTAATCTAAATTGTAGTTCTGTAAACTTTACTTTCGGATTTGAACAAGATTGAAGAATGACTCATGTTGAGCTGATTATCAGTTATGTCATTAAGTTCCATTTGGTAATTATACCTCCCAGAGTATGCAAAGGACAGTTTATTCCGTCGAGTTAAGTTTATGTTCAATTCCTTAAGTAGGTTTACAACTGAGTTTATTAAAATGGTTAACATTGCGATTTTAAGACGTCTAAAAATGAGGATGTTACATTTTGGTATCAGAGCACTTCGACCTTGTCGGGCTTAGTGACCTTACGGTCAATAGGTTAGTTAGGTCGAGTCAGCTAGGGAGTTAGGTCATTGATTGTCGGAACCTTTCAGTATATTGTGTGAGACATTGAGTCTGGATCCACTCGATATTTCACGCAACGTACTGAGAATAATGACAATTGGTTGCCTCAGCCCCGAAAATGTCTGAAACCCTAAACCATAGGATTCTTGGCCCCTCGTTTCATCAGAGCTCGCAGCAGAAGCCAAGGGCTACAGAAGATATTTCGGAGCGAAGGTGGGTATCGGTGTTGGTTAGAGGAAGCTGTGGGTGACTGTTCAACCTTTGGAGCCGGTGCAAACGTTGTGTTGCCGCGTAAGTCGTTATAGATCATCTAGAGAGTCAAAATCTAAGCAAAATCTTTTGGTAGTAGGAGTGTTAGTGTCCTGAAATTTGTTAGGAGTAGCTGACAACGTGAAACTCCGGTCTAACTAGTCTCAGTCACCAAGAAAATGTCTAGCTGTTAACTCTACTTTATGATTAGAGCCAACCCCAACTTATGTCTCAGTACCATACCTGCACAACCTCAAGATCCCTCTCATTCTGGTGCGCATTCGGTTCATTCACGTGCCCCTTCACTGGAAGCTGCTAGGAGTCGCTCTTTGTCCGTGCAACCTTTTTGGGCACCGGCGATCACTCTTCGCCCTCGTCTGCCCCGGATGTCACACTTGAGTTCCGTATACATGTTTTCTTTGTCTTTGTTCAAGGACAATGGTTGAGAAACTAAATTAGAGGTTAATGTTTGTTGCGTTTGTTCAAGGACTCTTGCAAGGAGTTGCTTGAGTCCCGTATACAGGTTTTTTAGTTTGTTTCTCACACATAGTTGTTAGTTACTTTCATTTTTCTGCCAAGAAAGGTGATCCATTTCCCTGCAAGTGATTTTAAGTGATTCAAGTGATTTTAATTAAGCTTGCATGTTATTTTCAACAAATGAGGCAGCCTGAGCATATGATTGGGGTTCTGAGCTATTAGAATCGACAAGAGAATATTTAAGATGGGAAAGGGAAATTGAATGATACAGAAAAACAGAATATAAGGGACATGAAAAATGTTTATATTTTTAGTTGTTATAGTTCTCTTGCACCTAGACTTTCTTTGGTGCGATAATATTTCAACTTTCTTAGGGGATGATTTTTTCCATTGATGGGGTCTTTCCTAGGTTAGATTTAATTAATTGTTAACAGTATTGTAATTTTCTACAAACCGAGGTTAGCAATGAGAGAGGAAGACACTCTCACAGTTTGGAGAAGTTAGCTTTACCCTTGATAGTGGTGTCAAAGTGACTAATGCAACCACTTATTTATAGGGATTTAAGGTAATCTCGGTGTGAAGGGGGGAAATATAATCCCTCTAATGAATTAAATATAAAAATGTCTATGTATTTGGTTCAAAATTATGACTAAATACATAGACTTTTTTGGGGCTTTAACTTGTATCAAAATCAAAATAAAAGTAAAAGTTGACTTTCTTACACCTATTTAATGATAGTGTACGAAAAATTTCTTTCATTTAATGCGAAACAGGAATAGTTAGATACTTTTTCTTAGGTAATTAAATGAGATGATGGGTAATTTAGGTAAAGAAATTAAATTTTAAATGAGATTTACAAAAATACGTCAAATTTAATACTTATCTTAAGAAGTGTGAAAGTAGTTAATTTTGCTTATATGGTGTTATGGAGTAGTGCATAAACCATTTTGCTTATTTTTTTACTAAAGTGAGTAATTGTTAATTGGTTGTGTTAAAAAGATATCTGGTTATACAATCTTGTACTCAAACATAATTTAGTGTTGTGTGGCTGTTGAGAGCGCGCATTAAAATCCACAATCCGTTAATTTGCTTGTCATATTTTCCTTGCTATGTTCGTTTGTATTAAGAACAAAAATGGTGAGGTTATACTATCATTTTATTTTACAAAGAAATGTAAAGTAAATAATGGTAAAGTTAATAATTGGTATTACGTATATATGTATAATAATATCTTTTAAAAATGTTAATATATCAAACAGTTATTTTAGCCCAAAGGTAAGAATATAACCAAGTCATAAATTTTAGTATTTATATTTTCTATCGCTTTATTTTTATGAATATACAATTATTACAATTTCTTCAATAGTTATATAGAAAAAATTACACCCTACAAAAAATAAAGTTTATAAATTTTTTAACAAATTTAGATGAATATTATCTTGTAAAGTGTATATTAACTTGTAATTAAATTTTTAAAAGGAATTATAAAGAACTATGGACATTTACTAAAAACAGGTATTAAATAAATAATGTTTAACTATACAGAATGTAACTTAAGATTATTTAAATCCTAATTATTGTTTTTAATCATATATTTTTCGTACATTACCTTTTAAATCAATATCATCCGTAAGTAAATAATGCAAAAAGTTTATATTTTTAAAGTGTTATCACTACCAAAAATGCGCTCATTAGCCACTGTGATATTGGCACGGTTACTTTGACTGTGGCTAACATAGTGTGTTGGCTACGTTTTTACCCGTGGAAAATTGGAAGCGAGAATTCTTAATTTTTTTCTTCTCTCTCTTTATTTTTCACTCCCTCCTTTTTTCTTGGAAGTCACAAACCACTCTCCCAAGTCCCAAACCAATTCCCCTAACATTGCGCCTCTCTCCCAAATCTTCCACCTTCCGTTCCATTTCATCTTCGTCGCACACATCCATGCCCTAGTGTTGTGAGTGATGCATTCAAGATCTGCTCGTGTTCCCTCTCTTTCTCGATATCGATGAATTCAAGGTTCGTTTCTCAATTTTACAGTTTCGTTTCTTCAATTTCAATTTCGAAAATTAAATTAAATAAAATGAAAGTTTGTTTCAGTGGTTAGGGAAATTTCCGGTTCGATGCATTGCTCAGAAATCTAGTGAACAAGCTTTTTCCATTTTTCAAATTTGAGGGTCTGGAATTGAATGGTGGTTGAGAAGCTTGAGTTCCGTATATAGGTTTTCTTTGTCTTTGTTAAAGGACGATGGTTGAGAAACTAAATTAGAGGTTAAGGTTTGTTGCATTTGTTCAAGGACTCTTGCAAGGACTTGCTTGAGTTCCGTATACAGGTTTTTTTAGTTTTTTTCTCACACATAGTTGTTAGTTACTTACATTTTTCTGTCAAGAAAGGTGATCCATTTCCCTGCAAGTGATTTTAAGTGATTTAGGTGATTTTAATTAAGCGTGCATGTTATTTTCAATAAATGAGGCAGCCTGAGCATATGATTGGGGTTCTAAGCTATTAGAATCGACAAGAGAATATTTAAAATGGGAAAGGGAAACTGAATGATATAGAAAAACAAAATATAAGGGACATGAAAAATGTTTATATTTTTAATGTGTTATAGTTCTCTTGCACCCAGATTTTCTATGGTGTGATAATATTTCAACTTTTTTAGGAGATGATTTTTTCCATTGATGGGGTCTTTCCTAGGTTAGACTTAATTAACTGTTTTCTTGGACTCTGGGCTATATGTCGTCTGCTTTTTGATTTTTGCAATGTAGTGTTGTTACTAATGTTCGTATTTTATTTTCTTGACAAGTGAAAAAAATCACAGAATTAACCGACTATGACAAGTGAGACTACCTATGAAGAGACATCATCACAAATTAGGAGCTAACTTTTTGCGTAGAAAGTTATTAATTTTCATTGGTTTCACGATGTATAGTGAGTTAATGACTTCTGTCAACCTCATAGTAGTTATTATGTGTAAGTAATTGTTTTTTTGTCATGTTGAATATAAACAAAGATAAAAAAAAGAACAATTAATATTTATATTATATAGAAATTTAAATTCTAATACAATGTTCCTTTCCACAACAACTAAAATCATATCTATATTCATTCAAACATCATATCAACAAAACTCAAACAATCACAAACTAGAAGAACAATTGTAGTGGAGTTTTTCGTTCATGTGTGAAATACTACATACATAAAGTAATGTAAGAATACATTGTTTTATTTTTGCAACCTTGTAGGAATACAGACGTATGAAGAGCATCAATTGAACTCAAATTAATAGAAACGCTTCTTGTTGATGATATGCGTTGGAGGTGAGAGTGTATTGCAGCAGAACAAGCTTGAAGATCTTCATTTTGTTAGAGAGTTTTGTGCTCCTTGTGTATTAAAAATTGTCAGTACTTTTCCTGATCAATTTGAGTTTTCTTTGTACAAACTGATGAGACATGTCATTTGGGTAAACCTTGCATATTAAAAAGCGGTGTTAGTTGAAATAAAAGGAATTAATTCAAAGTGATAATTATAGTAGAAAATATAAAGCAGATCGTTAAATTTATATTTATAAAATCTCAACCGTCACATAAATTGCTATAGAGGAGAAAACATACCACCATTAATTTTGGGAAGAGGTGTTTCCTTTCTCTTTCCCATCTCCAGATTTGTCTTGTCTCCTTTACAGCTTGAGCAGTGATCACTTCAAAAGCAACTAACCTAAAAGTTTATGAAATGCCGCACAACTAGAGAATGAAAAAACATTTTCAGTAAATATCTGAACTCAATAAAATAATCCATGTTATATGTGGGGATGGTTTTAAAATTTCACAAGGGTAAAGAGTTTGAGAACAATCAAAATTTCCAGATCTTTATGATTTTCTAGGTTTTAGTGATGAACAAGAACCCTAAATATCCTCAAATATGGGTTTTTTTTAATAAAAGGAGTTAATTCAAAGTGATAATTATAGTAGAAAATATAAATTAGAATCGTTAAATTTATATTTCTTTCAAAATGATATTTTACCTATATTTAATCAAGTAAATCACAGTCGTTTGGAGATTTATGTCGTTGTTAACACAACCATAGAGCAAAGCAAACAAGAGATGGGGAAGAAATATGAGACATCATCAGTGATTTCCATCTGACCCAACTTGTAACAATGATATGTGAACCGGGATTTGTTGTCTTGCACGTAGATCTGGCACATGGAGATAAAATGTCAAAGAAAATTAGAACAAATAAAGGAAAAAAAATAAGGGATTGCATTATATAGTGTACCTGTTTGAATAGAACGAAGTCGCAATTGATCAAACTCTATATAGCATCATGATAATCATCTCACCCATACATATAAACACGAAGGTGGGATAAAAAATGGAAAAACATCATTATAATTTTCTACAAACCGAGGTTAGCAATGAGAGAGGAAGATACTCTCACGGTTTGGAGAAGTTAGCTTTACCCTTGATAGTGGTGTCAAAGTGACTAATGCAACCACTTATTTATAGGGATTTAAGGTAATCTCGGTGTGAAGGGGGGAAATATAATCCCTCTAATGAATTAAATATAAAAATGTCTATGTATTTGGTTCAAAATTATGACTAAATACATAGACTTTTTTGGGGCTTTAACTTGTATCAAAATCAAAATAAAAGTAAAAGTTGACTTTCTTACACCTATTTAATGATAGTGTACGAAAAATTTCTTTCATTTAATGCGAAACAGGGAAAAGTTAGATACTTTTTCTTATGTAATTAAATGAGATGAAGGGTAATTTAGGTAATGAAGTTAAATTTTAAACGAGATTTACAAAAATACGTCAAATTTAATACTTATCTTAAAAAGTGTGAAGGTAGTTAATTTTGCTTAAATGGTGTTATGGAGTAGTACATAAAGCTTGTTGCTTATTTTTTACTAAAGTGAGTAATTGTAAATTGGTTGTGTTAAAAAGATATCTGGTTGTACAATCTTGTGCTCAAACATAATTTAGTGTTGTGTGGCTGGTGAGAGCGCGCATTAAAATCCAGAATCCTTTACTTTGCTCGTTATATTTTCGCTACTCTGTTCGTTTTTATTAAGCACAAAAATGGTGAGGTTGTACTATCATTTTAATTACAAAAAAATGTAAAGTAAGTAATGGTAAAGTTAATAATTGATATTACGTATATATGTATAATAATATCTTTTCAAAATGTTAATATATCAAACAGTTATTTTAGCACAAAGGTAAGAATATAACCAAGTCATAAATTTTAATATTTATATTTGGTATTGTTTTATTTTTATGAATATACAATTATTACAATTTCTTCAATAGTTATATAGAAAAAATTACACCCCACAAAAAATAAAGTTTATAAATTTTTTAACAAATTTAGATGAATATTATCTTGTAAAGTGTATATTAACTTGTAATTAAATTTTTAAAAGGAATTATAAAGAACTATGGACATTTACTAAAAACAGGTATTAAATAAATAAAATATTTAACTATACAGAATGTAACTTAAGATTATTTAAATCCTAATTATTGTTTTTAATCATATATTTTTCGTACATTACCTTTTAAATCAATATCATCCGTAAGTAAATAATGCAAAAAGTTTATATTTTTAAAGTGTTATCACTACCAAAAATGCGCTCATTAGCCACTGTGATATTGGCACGGTTACTTTGACTGTGGCGAACATAGTGTGTTGGCTATGTTTTTACCCGTGGAAAATTGGAAGCGAGAATTCTTAATTTTTTTCTTCTCTCCCTTTATTTTTCACTCCCTCCTTTTTTCTTGGAAGTCACAAACCACTCTCCCAAGTCCCAAACCAATTCCCCTAACATTGCGCCTCTCTCCCAAATCTTCCACCTTCCGTTCCATTTCATCTTCGTCGCACACATCCATGCCCTAGTGTTGTGAGTGATGCATTCAAGATCTGCTCGTGTTCCCTCCCTTTCTCGATATCGATGAATTCAAGGTTCGTTTCTCAATTTTACAGTTTCGTTTCTTCAATTTCAATTTCGAAAATTAAATTAAATAAAATGAAAGTTTGTTTCAGTGGTTAGGGAAATTTCCGGTTCGATGCATTGCTCAGAAATCTAGTGAACAAGCTTTTTCCATTTTTCAAATTTGAGGGTCTGGAATTGAATGGTGGTTGAGAAGCTTGAGTTCCGTATATAGGTTTTCTTTGTCTTTGTTAAAGGACGATGGTTGAGAAACTAAATTAGAGGTTAAGGTTTGTTGCATTTGTTCAAGGACTCTTGCAAGGACTTGCTTGAGTTCCGTATACAGGTTTTTTTAGTTTTTTTCTCACACATAGTTGTTAGTTACTTACATTTTTCTGTCAAGAAAGGTGATCCATTTCCCTGCAAGTGATTTTAAGTGATTTAGGTGATTTTAATTAAGCGTGCATGTTATTTTCAATAAATGAGGCAGCCTGAGCATATGATTGGGGTTCTAAGCTATTAGAATCGACAAGAGAATATTTAAAATGGGAAAGGGAAACTGAATGATATAGAAAAACAAAATATAAGGGACATGAAAAATGTTTATATTTTTAATGTGTTATAGTTCTCTTGCACCCAGATTTTCTATGGTGTGATAATATTTCAACTTTTTTAGGAGATGATTTTTTCCATTGATGGGGTCTTTCCTAGGTTAGACTTAATTAACTGTTTTCTTGGACTCTGGGCTATATGTCGTCTGCTTTTTGATTTTTGCAATGTAGTGTTGTTACTAATGTTCGTATTTTATTTTCTTGACAAGTGAAAAAAACCACAGAATTAACCGACTATGACAAGTGAGACTACCTATGAAGAGACATCATCACAAATTAGGAGCTAACTTTTTGCGTAGAAAGTTATTAATTTTCATTGGTTTCACGATGTATAGTGAGTTAATGACTTCTGTCAACCTCATAGTAGTTATTATGTGTAAGTAATTGTTTTTTTGTCATGTTGAATATAAACAAAGATAAAAAAAAAGAACAATTAATATTTATATTATATAGAAATTTAAATTCTAATACAATGTTCCTTTCCACAACAACTAAAATCATATCTATATTCATTCAAACATCATATCAACAAAACTCAAACAATCACAAACTAGAAGAACAATTGTAGTGGAGTTTTTCGTTCATGTGTGAAATACTACATACATAAAGTAATGTAAGAATACATTGTTTTATTTTTGCAACCTTGTAGGAATACAGACGTATGAAGAGCATCAATTGAACTCAAATTAATAGAAACGCTTCTTGTTGATGATATGCGTTGGAGGTGAGAGTGTATTGCAGCAGAACAAGCTTGAAGATCTTCATTTTGTTAGAGAGTTTTGTGCTCCTTGTGTATTAAAAATTGTCAGTACTTTTCCTGATCAATTTGAGTTTTCTTTGTACAAACTGATGAGACATGTCATTTGGGTAAACCTTGCATATTAAAAAGAGGTGTTAGTTGAAATAAAAGGAATTAATTCAAAGTGATAATTATAGTAGAAAATATAAAGCAGATCGTTAAATTTATATTTATAAAATCTCAACCGTCACATAAATTGCTATAGAGGAGAAAACATACCACCATTAATTTTGGGAAGAGGTGTTTCCTTTCTCTTTCCCATCTCCAGATTTGTCTTGTCTCCTTTACAGCTTGAGCAGTGATCACTTCAAAAGCAACTAACCTAAAAGTTTATGAAATGCCGCACAACTAGAGAATGAAAAAACATTTTCAGTAAATATCTGAACTCAATAAAATAATCCATGTTATATGTGGGGATGGTTTTAAAATTTCACAAGGGTAAAGAGTTTGAGAACAATCAAAATTTCCAGATCTTTATGATTTTCTAGGTTTTTGTGATGAACAAGAACCCTAAATATCCTCAAATATGGGTTTTTTTTAATAAAAGGAGTTAATTCAAAGTGATAATTATAGTAGAAAATATAAATTAGAATCGTTAAATTTATATTTCTTTCAAAATGATATTTTACCTATATTTAATCAAGTAAATCACAGTCGTTTGGAGATTTATGTCGTTGTTAACACAACCATAGAGCAAAGCAAACAAGAGATGGGGAAGAAATATGAGACATCATCAGTGATTTCCATCTGACCCAACTTGTAACAATGATATGTGAACCGGGATTTGTTGTCTTGCACGTAGATCTGGCACATGGAGATAAAATGTCAAAGAAAATTAGAACAAATAAAGGAAAAAAAATAAGGGATTGCATTATATAGTGTACCTGTTTGAATAGAACGAAGTCGCAATTGATCAAACTCTATATAGCATCATGATAATCATCTCACCCATACATATAAACACGAAGGTGGGATAAAAAATGGAAAAACATCATTATAATTTTCTACAAACCGAGGTTAGCAATGAGAGAGGAAGATACTCTCACGGTTTGGAGAAGTTAGCTTTACCCTTGATAGTGGTGTCAAAGTGACTAATGCAACCACTTATTTATAGGGATTTAAGGTAATCTCGGTGTGAAGGGGGGAAATATAATCCCTCTAATGAATTAAATATAAAAATGTCTATGTATTTGGTTCAAAATTATGACTAAATACATAGACTTTTTTGGGGCTTTAACTTGTATCAAAATCAAAATAAAAGTAAAAGTTGACTTTCTTACACCTATTTAATGATAGTGTACGAAAAATTTCT
The DNA here is from genome assembly GCA_963573325.1 of Astragalus glycyphyllos. Classification (NCBI taxonomy): domain Eukaryota; kingdom Viridiplantae; phylum Streptophyta; class Magnoliopsida; order Fabales; family Fabaceae; genus Astragalus; species Astragalus glycyphyllos. Next base: position 34,194,381 of record OY754309.1, read on the forward strand.
TTCATTTAATGCGAAACAGGAAAAGTTAGATACTTTTTCTTATGTAATTAAATGAGATGAAGGGTAATTTAGGTAATGGAATTAAATTTTAAACGAGAGTTACAAAAATACGTCAAATTTAATACTTATCTTAAAAAGTGTGAAGGTAGTTAATTTTGCTTAAATGGTGTTATGGAGTAGTACATAAAGCTTGTTGCTTATTTTTTACTAAAGTGAGTAATTGTAAATTGGTTGTGTTAAAAAGATATCTGGTTGTACAATCTTGTGCTCAAACATAATTTAGTGTTGTGTGGCTGGTGAGAGCGCGCATTAAAATCCAGAATCCTTTACTTTGCTCGTTATATTTTCGCTACTCTGTTCGTTTTTATTAAGCACAAAAATGGTGAGGTTGTACTATCATTTTAATTACAAAAAAATGTAAAGTAAGTAATGGTAAAGTTAATAATTGATATTACGTATATATGTATAATAATATCTTTTCAAAATGTTAATATATCAAACAGTTATTTTAGCACAAAGGTAAGAATATAACCAAGTCATAAATTTTAATATTTATATTTGGTATTGTTTTATTTTTATGAATATACAATTATTACAATTTCTTCAATAGTTATATAGAAAAAATTACACCCCACAAAAAATAAAGTTTACAAATTTTTTAACAAATTTAGATGAATATTATCTTGTAAAGTGTATAGTAACTTGTAATTAAATTTTTAAAAGGAATTATAAAGAACTATGGACATTTACTAAAAACAGGTATTAAATAAATAAAATATTTAACTATACAGAATGTAACTTAAGATTATTTAAATCCTAATTATTGTTTTTAATCATATATTTTTCGTACATTACCTTTTAAATCAATATCATCCGTAAGTAAATAATGCAAAAAGTTTATATTTTTAAAGTGTTATCACTACCAAAAATGCGCTCATTAGCCACTGTGATATTGGCACGGTTACTTTGACTGTGGCGAACATAGTGTGTTGGCTATGTTTTTACCCGTGGAAAATTGGAAGCGAGAATTCTTAATTTTTTTCTTCTCTCCCTTTATTTTTCACTCCCTCCTTTTTTCTTGGAAGTCACAAACCACTCTCCCAAGTCCCAAACCAATTCCCCTAACATTGCGCCTCTCTCCCAAATCTTCCACCTTCCTTTCCATTTCATCTTCGTCGCCGGCATCTTCGTCGCACACCTCCATGCCCTAGTGTTGTGAGTGATGCATTCAAGATCTGCTCGTGTTCCCTCTCTTTCTCGTTATCGATGAATTCAAGGTTCGTTTCTCAATTTTACAGTTTCGTTTCTTCAATTTCAATTTCGAAAATTAAATTAAATAAAATGAAAGTTTGTTTCAGTGGTTAGGGAAATTTCCGGTTCGATGCATTGCTTAGAAATCTAGTGAACAAGCTTTTTCCATTTTTCAAATTTGAGGGTCTGGAATTGAATGGTGGTTGAGAAGCTTGAGTTCCGTATATAGGTTTTCTTTGTCTTTGTTAAAGGACGATGGTTGAGAAACTAAATTAGAGGTTAAGGTTTGTTGCATTTGTTCAAGGACTCTTGCAAGGACTTGCTTGAGTTCCGTATACAGGTTTTTTTAGTTTTTTTCTCACACATAGTTGTTAGTTACTTACATTTTTCTGTCAAGAAAGGTGATCCATTTCCCTGCAAGTGATTTTAAGTGATTTAGGTGATTTTAATTAAGCGTGCATGTTATTTTCAATAAATGAGGCAGCCTGAGCATATGATTGGGGTTCTAAGCTATTAGAATCGACAAGAGAATATTTAAAATGGGAAAGGGAAACTGAATGATATAGAAAAACAAAATATAAGGGACATGAAAAATGTTTATATTTTTAATGTGTTATAGTTCTCTTGCACCCAGATTTTCTATGGTGTGATAATATTTCAACTTTTTTAGGAGATGATTTTTTCCATTGATGGGGTCTTTCCTAGGTTAGACTTAATTAACTGTTTTCTTGGACTCTGGGCTATATGTCGTCTGCTTTTTGATTTTTGCAATGTAGTGTTGTTACTAATGTTCGTATTTTATTTTCTTGACAAGTGAAAAAAACCACAAAATTAACCGACTATGACAAGTGAGACTACCTATGAAGAGACATCATCACAAATTAGGAGCTAACTTTTTGCGTAGAAAGTTATTAATTTTCATTGGTTTCACGATGTATAGTGAGTTAATGACTTCTGTCAACCTCATAGTAGTTATTATGTGTAAGTAATTGTTTTTTTGTCATGTTGAATATAAACAAAGATAAAAAAAAAGAACAATTAATATTTATATTATATAGAAATTTAAATTCTAATACAATGTTCCTTTCCACAACAACTAAAATCATATCTATATTCATTCAAACATCATATCAACAAAACTCAAACAATCACAAACTAGAAGAACAATTGTAGTGGAGTTTTTCGTTCATGTGTGAAATACTACATACATAAAGTAATGTAAGAATACATTGTTTTATTTTTGCAACCTTGTAGGAATACAGACGTATGAAGAGCATCAATTGAACTCAAATTAATAGAAACGCTTCTTGTTGATGATATGCGTTGGAGGTGAGAGTGTATTGCAGCAGAACAAGCTTGAAGATCTTCATTTTGTTAGAGAGTTTTGTGCTCCTTGTGTATTAAAAATTGTCAGTACTTTTCCTGATCAATTTGAGTTTTCTTTGTACAAACTGATGAGACATGTCATTTGGGTAAACCTTGCATATTAAAAAGCGGTGTTAGTTGAAATAAAAGGAATTAATTCAAAGTGATAATTATAGTAGAAAATATAAAGCAGATCGTTAAATTTATATTTATAAAATCTCAACCGTCACATAAATTGCTATAGAGGAGACAACATACCACCATTAATTTTGGGAAGAGGTGTTTCCTTTCTCTTTCCCATCTCCAGATTTGTCTTGTCTCCTTTACAGCTTGAGCAGTGATCACTTCAAAAGCAACTAACCTAAAAGTTTATGAAATGCCGCACAACTAGAGAATGAAAAAACATTTTCAGTAAATATCTGAACTCAATAAAATAATCCATGTTATATGTGGGGATGGTTTTAAAATTTCACAAGGGTAAAGAGTTTGAGAACAATCAAAATTTCCAGATCTTTATGATTTTCTAGGTTTTAGTGATGAACAAGAACCCTAAATCATCTCAAATATGGGTTTTTTTTTAATAAAAGGAGTTAATTCAAAGTGATAATTATAGTAGAAAATATAAATTAGAATCGTTAAATTTATATTTCTTTCAAAATGATATTTTACCTATATTTAATCAAGTAAATCACAGTCGTTTGGAGATTTATGTCGTTGTTAACACAACCATAGAGCAAAGCAAACAAGAGATGGGGAAGAAATATGAGACATCATCAGTGATTTCCATCTGACCCAACTTGTAACAATGATATGTGAACCGGGATTTGTTGTCTTGCACGTAGATCTGGCACATGGAGATAAAATGTCAAAGAAAATTAGAACAAATAAAGGAAAAAAAATAAGGGATTGCATTATATAGTGTACCTGTTTGAATAGAACGAAGTCGCAATTGATCAAACTCTATATAGCATCATGATAATCATCTCACCCATACATATAAACACGAAGGTGGGATAAAAAATGGAAAAACATCATTATAATTTTCTACAAACCGAGGTTAGCAATGAGAGAGGAAGATACTCTCACGGTTTGGAGAAGTTAGCTTTACCCTTGATAGTGGTGTCAAAGTGACTAATGCAACCACTTATTTATAGGGATTTAAGGTAATCTCGGTGTGAAGGGGAGAAATATAATCCCTCTAATGAATTAAATATAAAAATGTCTATGTATTTGGTTCAAAATTATGACTAAATACATAGACTTTTTTGGGGCTTTAACTTGTATCAAAATCAAAATAAAAGTAAAAGTTGACTTTCTTACACCTATTTAATGATAGTGTACGAAAAATTTCTTTCATTTAATGCGAAACAGGAAAAGTTAGATACTTTTTCTTATGTAATTAAATGAGATGAAGGGTAATTTAGGTAATGGAATTAAATTTTAAACGAGAGTTACAAAAATACGTCAAATTTAATACTTATCTTAAAAAGTGTGAAGGTAGTTAATTTTGCTTAAATGGTGTTATGGAGTAGTACATAAAGCTTGTTGCTTATTTTTTACTAAAGTGAGTAATTGTAAATTGGTTGTGTTAAAAAGATATCTGGTTGTACAATCTTGTGCTCAAACATAATTTAGTGTTGTGTGGCTGGTGAGAGCGCGCATTAAAATCCAGAATCCTTTACTTTGCTCGTTATATTTTCGCTACTCTGTTCGTTTTTATTAAGCACAAAAATGGTGAGGTTGTACTATCATTTTAATTACAAAAAAATGTAAAGTAAGTAATGGTAAAGTTAATAATTGATATTACGTATATATGTATAATAATATCTTTTCAAAATGTTAATATATCAAACAGTTATTTTAGCACAAAGGTAAGAATATAACCAAGTCATAAATTTTAATATTTATATTTGGTATTGTTTTATTTTTATGAATATACAATTATTACAATTTCTTCAATAGTTATATAGAAAAAATTACACCCCACAAAAAATAAAGTTTACAAATTTTTTAACAAATTTAGATGAATATTATCTTGTAAAGTGTATAGTAACTTGTAATTAAATTTTTAAAAGGAATTATAAAGAACTATGGACATTTACTAAAAACAGGTATTAAATAAATAAAATATTTAACTATACAGAATGTAACTTAAGATTATTTAAATCCTAATTATTGTTTTTAATCATATATTTTTCGTACATTACCTTTTAAATCAATATCATCCGTAAGTAAATAATGCAAAAAGTTTATATTTTTAAAGTGTTATCACTACCAAAAATGCGCTCATTAGCCACTGTGATATTGGCACGGTTACTTTGACTGTGGCGAACATAGTGTGTTGGCTATGTTTTTACCCGTGGAAAATTGGAAGCGAGAATTCTTAATTTTTTTCTTCTCTCCCTTTATTTTTCACTCCCTCCTTTTTTCTTGGAAGTCACAAACCACTCTCCCAAGTCCCAAACCAATTCCCCTAACATTGCGCCTCTCTCCCAAATCTTCCACCTTCCTTTCCATTTCATCTTCGTCGCCGGCATCTTCGTCGCACACCTCCATGCCCTAGTGTTGTGAGTGATGCATTCAAGATCTGCTCGTGTTCCCTCTCTTTCTCGTTATCGATGAATTCAAGGTTCGTTTCTCAATTTTACAGTTTCGTTTCTTCAATTTCAATTTCGAAAATTAAATTAAATAAAATGAAAGTTTGTTTCAGTGGTTAGGGAAATTTCCGGTTCGATGCATTGCTCAGAAATCTAGTGAACAAGCTTTTTCCATTTTTCAAATTTGAGGGTCTGGAATTGAATGGTGGTTGAGAAGCTTGAGTTCCGTATATAGGTTTTCTTTGTCTTTGTTAAAGGACGATGGTTGAGAAACTAAATTAGAGGTTAAGGTTTGTTGCATTTGTTCAAGGACTCTTGCAAGGACTTGCTTGAGTTCCGTATACAGGTTTTTTTAGTTTTTTTCTCACACATAGTTGTTAGTTACTTACATTTTTCTGTCAAGAAAGGTGATCCATTTCCCTGCAAGTGATTTTAAGTGATTTAGGTGATTTTAATTAAGCGTGCATGTTATTTTCAATAAATGAGGCAGCCTGAGCATATGATTGGGGTTCTAAGCTATTAGAATCGACAAGAGAATATTTAAAATGGGAAAGGGAAACTGAATGATATAGAAAAACAAAATATAAGGGACATGAAAAATGTTTATATTTTTAATGTGTTATAGTTCTCTTGCACCCAGATTTTCTATGGTGTGATAATATTTCAACTTTTTTAGGAGATGATTTTTTCCATTGATGGGGTCTTTCCTAGGTTAGACTTAATTAACTGTTTTCTTGGACTCTGGGCTATATGTCGTCTGCTTTTTGATTTTTGCAATGTAGTGTTGTTACTAATGTTCGTATTTTATTTTCTTGACAAGTGAAAAAAACCACAAAATTAACCGACTATGACAAGTGAGACTACCTATGAAGAGACATCATCACAAATTAGGAGCTAACTTTTTGCGTAGAAAGTTATTAATTTTCATTGGTTTCACGATGTATAGTGAGTTAATGACTTCTGTCAACCTCATAGTAGTTATTATGTGTAAGTAATTGTCTTTTTGTCATGTTGAATATAAACAAAGATAAAAAAAAAGAACAATTAATATTTATATTATATAGAAATTTAAATTCTAATACAATGTTCCTTTCCACAACAACTAAAATCATATCTATATTCATTCAAACATCATATCAACAAAACTCAAACAATCACAAACTAGAAGAACAATTGTAGTGGAGTTTTTCGTTCATGTGTGAAATACTACATACATAAAGTAATGTAAGAATACATTGTTTTATTTTTGCAACCTTGTAGGAATACAGACGTATGAAGAGCATCAATTGAACTCAAATTAATAGAAACGCTTCTTGTTGATGATATGCGTTGGAGGTGAGAGTGTATTGCAGCAGAACAAGCTTGAAGATCTTCATTTTGTTAGAGAGTTTTGTGCTCCTTGTGTATTAAAAATTGTCAGTACTTTTCCTGATCAATTTGAGTTTTCTTTGTACAAACTGATGAGACATGTCATTTGGGTAAACCTTGCATATTAAAAAGCGGTGTTAGTTGAAATAAAAGGAATTAATTCAAAGTGATAATTATAGTAGAAAATATAAAGCAGATCGTTAAATTTATATTTATAAAATCTCAACCGTCACATAAATTGCTATAGAGGAGACAACATACCACCATTAATTTTGGGAAGAGGTGTTTCCTTTCTCTTTCCCATCTCCAGATTTGTCTTGTCTCCTTTACAGCTTGAGCAGTGATCACTTCAAAAGCAACTAACCTAAAAGTTTATGAAATGCCGCACAACTAGAGAATGAAAAAACATTTTCAGTAAATATCTGAACTCAATAAAATAATCCATGTTATATGTGGGGATGGTTTTAAAATTTCACAAGGGTAAAGAGTTTGAGAACAATCAAAATTTCCAGATCTTTATGATTTTCTAGGTTTTAGTGATGAACAAGAACCCTAAATCATCTCAAATATGGGTTTTTTTTTAATAAAAGGAGTTAATTCAAAGTGATAATTATAGTAGAAAATATAAATTAGAATCGTTAAATTTATATTTCTTTCAAAATGATATTTTACCTATATTTAATCAAGTAAATCACAGTCGTTTGGAGATTTATGTCGTTGTTAACACAACCATAGAGCAAAGCAAACAAGAGATGGGGAAGAAATATGAGACATCATCAGTGATTTCCATCTGACCCAACTTGTAACAATGATATGTGAACCGGGATTTGTTGTCTTGCACGTAGATCTGGCACATGGAGATAAAATGTCAAAGAAAATTAGAACAAATAAAGGAAAAAAAATAAGGGATTGCATTATATAGTGTACCTGTTTGAATAGAACGAAGTCGCAATTGATCAAACTCTATATAGCATCATGATAATCATCTCACCCATACATATAAACACGAAGGTGGGATAAAAAATGGAAAAACATCATTATAATTTTCTACAAACCGAGGTTAGCAATGAGAGAGGAAGATACTCTCACGGTTTGGAGAAGTTAGCTTTACCCTTGATAGTGGTGTCAAAGTGACTAATGCAACCACTTATTTATAGGGATTTAAGGTAATCTCGGTGTGAAGGGGGGAAATATAATCCCTCTAATGAATTAAATATAAAAATGTCTATGTATTTGGTTCAAAATTATGACTAAATACATAGACTTTTTTGGGGCTTTAACTTGTATCAAAATCAAAATAAAAGTAAAAGTTGACTTTCTTACACCTATTTAATGATAGTGTACGAAAAATTTCTTTCATTTAATGCGAAACAGGAAAAGTTAGATACTTTTTCTTATGTAATTAAATGAGATGAAGGGTAATTTAGGTAATGGAATTAAATTTTAAACGAGAGTTACAAAAATACGTCAAATTTAATACTTATCTTAAAAAGTGTGAAGGTAGTTAATTTTGCTTAAATGGTGTTATGGAGTAGTACATAAAGCTTGTTGCTTATTTTTTACTAAAGTGAGTAATTGTAAATTGGTTGTGTTAAAAAGATATCTGGTTGTACAATCTTGTGCTCAAACATAATTTAGTGTTGTGTGGCTGGTGAGAGCGCGCATTAAAATCCAGAATCCTTTACTTTGCTCGTTATATTTTCGCTACTCTGTTCGTTTTTATTAAGCACAAAAATGGTGAGGTTGTACTATCATTTTAATTACAAAAAAATGTAAAGTAAGTAATGGTAAAGTTAATAATTGATATTACGTATATATGTATAATAATATCTTTTCAAAATGTTAATATATCAAACAGTTATTTTAGCACAAAGGTAAGAATATAACCAAGTCATAAATTTTAATATTTATATTTGGTATTGTTTTATTTTTATGAATATACAATTATTACAATTTCTTCAATAGTTATATAGAAAAAATTACACCCCACAAAAAATAAAGTTTACAAATTTTTTAACAAATTTAGATGAATATTATCTTGTAAAGTGTATAGTAACTTGTAATTAAATTTTTAAAAGGAATTATAAAGAACTATGGACATTTACTAAAAACAGGTATTAAATAAATAAAATATTTAACTATACAGAATGTAACTTAAGATTATTTAAATCCTAATTATTGTTTTTAATCATATATTTTTCGTACATTACCTTTTAAATCAATATCATCCGTAAGTAAATAATGCAAAAAGTTTATATTTTTAAAGTGTTATCACTACCAAAAATGCGCTCATTAGCCACTGTGATATTGGCACGGTTACTTTGACTGTGGCGAACATAGTGTGTTGGCTATGTTTTTACCCGTGGAAAATTGGAAGCGAGAATTCTTAATTTTTTTCTTCTCTCCCTTTATTTTTCACTCCCTCCTTTTTTCTTGGAAGTCACAAACCACTCTCCCAAGTCCCAAACCAATTCCCCTAACATTGCGCCTCTCTCCCAAATCTTCCACCTTCCTTTCCATTTCATCTTCGTCGCCGGCATCTTCGTCGCACACCTCCATGCCCTAGTGTTGTGAGTGATGCATTCAAGATCTGCTCGTGTTCCCTCTCTTTCTCGTTATCGATGAATTCAAGGTTCGTTTCTCAATTTTACAGTTTCGTTTCTTCAATTTCAATTTCGAAAATTAAATTAAATAAAATGAAAGTTTGTTTCAGTGGTTAGGGAAATTTCCGGTTCGATGCATTGCTCAGAAATCTAGTGAACAAGCTTTTTCCATTTTTCAAATTTGAGGGTCTGGAATTGAATGGTGGTTGAGAAGCTTGAGTTCCGTATATAGGTTTTCTTTGTCTTTGTTAAAGGACGATGGTTGAGAAACTAAATTAGAGGTTAAGGTTTGTTGCATTTGTTCAAGGACTCTTGCAAGGACTTGCTTGAGTTCCGTATACAGGTTTTTTTAGTTTTTTTCTCACACATAGTTGTTAGTTACTTACATTTTTCTGTCAAGAAAGGTGATCCATTTCCCTGCAAGTGATTTTAAGTGATTTAGGTGATTTTAATTAAGCGTGCATGTTATTTTCAATAAATGAGGCAGCCTGAGCATATGATTGGGGTTCTAAGCTATTAGAATCGACAAGAGAATATTTAAAATGGGAAAGGGAAACTGAATGATATAGAAAAACAAAATATAAGGGACATGAAAAATGTTTATATTTTTAATGTGTTATAGTTCTCTTGCACCCAGATTTTCTATGGTGTGATAATATTTCAACTTTTTTAGGAGATGATTTTTTCCATTGATGGGGTCTTTCCTAGGTTAGACTTAATTAACTGTTTTCTTGGACTCTGGGCTATATGTCGTCTGCTTTTTGATTTTTGCAATGTAGTGTTGTTACTAATGTTCGTATTTTATTTTCTTGACAAGTGAAAAAAACCACAGAATTAACCGACTATGACAAGTGAGACTACCTATGAAGAGACATCATCACAAATTAGGAGCTAACTTTTTGCGTAGAAAGTTATTAATTTTCATTGGTTTCACGATGTATAGTGAGTTAATGACTTCTGTCAACCTCATAGTAGTTATTATGTGTAAGTAATTGTCTTTTTGTCATGTTGAATATAAACAAAGATAAAAAAAAAGAACAATTAATATTTATATTATATAGAAATTTAAATTCTAATACAATGTTCCTTTCCACAACAACTAAAATCATATCTATATTCATTCAAACATCATATCAACAAAACTCAAACAATCACAAACTAGAAGAACAATTGTAGTGGAGTTTTTCGTTCATGTGTGAAATACTACATACATAAAGTAATGTAAGAATACATTGTTTTATTTTTGCAACCTTGTAGGAATACAGACGTATGAAGAGCATCAATTGAACTCAAATTAATAGAAACGCTTCTTGTTGATGATATGCGTTGGAGGTGAGAGTGTATTGCAGCAGAACAAGCTTGAAGATCTTCATTTTGTTAGAGAGTTTTGTGCTCCTTGTGTATTAAAAATTGTCAGTACTTTTCCTGATCAATTTGAGTTTTCTTTGTACAAACTGATGAGACATGTCATTTGGGTAAACCTTGCATATTAAAAAGAGGTGTTAGTTGAAATAAAAGGAATTAATTCAAAGTGATAATTATAGTAGAAAATATAAAGCAGATCGTTAAATTTATATTTATAAAATCTCAACCGTCACATAAATTGCTATAGAGGAGAAAACATACCACCATTAATTTTGGGAAGAGGTGTTTCCTTTCTCTTTCCCATCTCCAGATTTGTCTTGTCTCCTTTACAGCTTGAGCAGTGATCACTTCAAAAGCAACTAACCTAAAAGTTTATGAAATGCCGCACAACTAGAGAATGAAAAAACATTTTCAGTAAATATCTGAACTCAATAAAATAATCCATGTTATATGTGGGGATGGTTTTAAAATTTCACAAGGGTAAAGAGTTTGAGAACAATCAAAATTTCCAGATCTTTATGATTTTCTAGGTTTTAGTGATGAACAAGAACCCTAAATCATCTCAAATATGGGTTTTTTTTAATAAAAGGAGTTAATTCAAAGTGATAATTATAGTAGAAAATATAAATTAGAATCGTTAAATTTATATTTCTTTCAAAATGATATTTTACCTATATTTAATCAAGTAAATCACAGTCGTTTGGAGATTTATGTCGTTGTTAACACAACCATAGAGCAAAGCAAACAAGAGATGGGGAAGAAATATGAGACATCATCAGTGATTTCCATCGGACCCAACTTGTAACAATGATATGTGAACCGGGATTTGTTGTCTTGCACGTAGATCTGGCACATGGAGATAAAATGTCAAAGAAAATTAGAACAAATAAAGGAAAAAAAATAAGGGATTGCATTATATAGTGTACCTGTTTGAATAGAACGAAGTCGCAATTGATCAAACTCTATATAGCATCATGATAATCATTTCACCCATACATATAAACACGAAGGTGGGATAAAAAATGGAAAAACATCATTATAATTTTCTACAAACCGAGGTTAGCAATGAGAGAGGAAGATACTCTCACGGTTTGGAGAAGTTAGCTTTACCCTTGATAGTGGTGTCAAAGTGACTAATGCAACCACTTATTTATAGGGATTTAAGGTAATCTCGGTGTGAAGGGGGGAAATATAATCCCTCTAATGAATTAAATATAAAAATGTCTATGTATTTGGTTCAAAATTATGACTAAATACATAGACTTTTTTGGGGCTTTAACTTGTATCAAAATCAAAATAAAAGTAAAAGTTGACTTTCTTACACCTATTTAATGATAGTGTACGAAAAATTTCTTTCATTTAATGCGAAACAGGAAAAGTTAGATACTTTTTCTTATGTAATTAAATGAGATGAAGGGTAATTTAGGTAATGGAATTAAATTTTAAACGAGAGTTACAAAAATACGTCAAATTTAATACTTATCTTAAAAAGTGTGAAGGTAGTTAATTTTGCTTAAATGGTGTTATGGAGTAGTACATAAAGCTTGTTGCTTATTTTTTACTAAAGTGAGTAATTGTAAATTGGTTGTGTTAAAAAGATATCTGGTTGTACAATCTTGTGCTCAAACATAATTTAGTGTTGTGTGGCTGGTGAGAGCGCGCATTAAAATCCAGAATCCTTTACTTTGCTCGTTATATTTTCGCTACTCTGTTCGTTTGTATTAACCACAAAAATGGTGAGGTTGTACTATCATTTTAATTACAAAAAAATGTAAAGTAAGTAATGGTAAAGTTAATAATTGATATTACGTATATATGTATAATAATATCTTTTCAAAATGTTAATATATCAAACAGTTATTTTAGCACAAAGGTAAGAATATAACCAAGTCATAAATTTTAATATTTATATTTGGTATTGTTTTATTTTTATGAATATACAATTATTACAATTTCTTCAATAGTTATATAGAAAAAATTACACCCCACAAAAAATAAAGTTTATAAATTTTTTAACAAATTTAGATGAATATTATCTTGTAAAGTGTATAGTAACTTGTAATTAAATTTTTAAAAGGAATTATAAAGAACTATGGACATTTACTAAAAACAGGTATTAAATAAATAAAATATTTAACTATACAGAATGTAACTTAAGATTATTTAAATCCTAATTATTGTTTTTAATCATATATTTTTCGTACATTACCTTTTAAATCAATATCATCCGTAAGTAAATAATGCAAAAAGTTTATATTTTTAAAGTGTTATCACTACCAAAAATGCGCTCATTAGCCACTGTGATATTGGCACGGTTACTTTGACTGTGGCTAACATAGTGTGTTGGCTACGTTTTTACCCGTGGAAAATTGGAAGCGAGAATTCTTAATTTTTTTCTTCTCTCCCTTTATTTTTCACTCCCTCCTTTTTTCTTGGAAGTCACAAACCACTCTCCCAAGTCCCAAACCAATTCCCCTAACATTGCGCCTCTCTCCCAAATCTTCCACCTTCCTTTCCATTTCATCTTCGTCGCCGGCATCTTCGTCGCACACCTCCATGCCCTAGTGTTGTGAGTGATGCATTCAAGATCTGCTCGTGTTCCCTCTCTTTCTCGTTATCGATGAATTCAAGGTTCGTTTCTCAATTTTACAGTTTCGTTTCTTCAATTTCAATTTCGAAAATTAAATTAAATAAAATGAAAGTTTGTTTCAGTGGTTAGGGAAATTTCCGGTTCGATGCATTGCTCAGAAATCTAGTGAACAAGCTTTTTCCATTTTTCAAATTTGAGGGTCTGGAATTGAATGGTGGTTGAGAAGCTTGAGTTCCGTATATAGGTTTTCTTTGTCTTTGTTAAAGGACGATGGTTGAGAAACTAAATTAGAGGTTAAGGTTTGTTGCATTTGTTCAAGGACTCTTGCAAGGACTTGCTTGAGTTCCGTATACAGGTTTTTTTAGTTTTTTTCTCACACATAGTTGTTAGTTACTTACATTTTTCTGTCAAGAAAGGTGATCCATTTCCCTGCAAGTGATTTTAAGTGATTTAGGTGATTTTAATTAAGCGTGCATGTTATTTTCAATAAATGAGGCAGCCTGAGCATATGATTGGGGTTCCAAGCTATTAGAATCGACAAGAGAATATTTAAAATGGGAAAGGGAAACTGAATGATATAGAAAAACAAAATATAAGGGACATGAAAAATGTTTATATTTTTAATGTGTTATAGTTCTCTTGCACCCAGATTTTCTATGGTGTGATAATATTTCAACTTTTTTAGGAGATGATTTTTTCCATTGATGGGGTCTTTCCTAGGTTAGACTTAATTAACTGTTTTCTTGGACTCTGGGCTATATGTCGTCTGCTTTTTGATTTTTGCAATGTAGTGTTGTTACTAATGTTCGTATTTTATTTTCTTGACAAGTGAAAAAAACCACAGAATTAACCGACTATGACAAGTGAGACTACCTATGAAGAGACATCATCACAAATTAGGAGCTAACTTTTTGCGTAGAAAGTTATTAATTTTCATTGGTTTCACGATGTATAGTGAGTTAATGACTTCTGCCAACCTCATAGTAGTTATTATGTGTAAGTAATTGTCTTTTTGTCATGTTGAATATAAACAAAGATAAAAAAAAGAACAATTAATATTTATATTATATAGAAATTTAAATTCTAATACAATGTTCCTTTCCACAACAACTAAAATCATATCTATATTCATTCAAACATCATATCAACAAAACTCAAACAATCACAAACTAGAAGAACAATTGTAGTGGAGTTTTTCGTTCATGTGTGAAATACTACATACATAAAGTAATGTAAGAATACATTGTTTTATTTTTGCAACCTTGTAGGAATACAGACGTATGAAGAGCATCAATTGAACTCAAATTAATAGAAACGCTTCTTGTTGATGATATGCGTTGGAGGTGAGAGTGTATTGCAGCAGAACAAGCTTGAAGATCTTCATTTTGTTAGAGAGTTTTGTGCTCCTTGTGTATTAAAAATTGTCAGTACTTTTCCTGATCAATTTGAGTTTTCTTTGTACAAACTGATGAGACATGTCATTTGGGTAAACCTTGCATATTAAAAAGAAGTGTTAGTTGAAATAAAAGGAATTAATTCAAAGTGATAATTATAGTAGAAAATATAAAGCAGATCGTTAAATTTATATTTATAAAATCTCAACCGTCACATAAATTGCTATAGAGGAGAAAACATACCACCATTAATTTTGGGAAGAGGTGTTTCCTTTCTCTTTCCCATCTCCAGATTTGTATAGTCTCCTTTAAAGCTTGAGCAGTGATCACTTCAAAAGCAACTAACCTAAAAGTTTATGAAATGCCGCACAACTAGAGAATGAAAAAACATTTTCAGTAAATATCTGAACTCAATAAAATAATCCATGTTATATGTGGGGATGATTTTAAAAATTCACAAGGGTAAAGAGTTTGAGAACAATCAAAATTTCCAGATCTTTATGATTTTCTAGGTTTTAGTGATGAACAAGAACCCTAAATCATCTCAAATATGGGTTTTTTTTTTAATAAAAGGAGTTAATTCAAAGTGATAATTATAGTAGAAGATATAAAGTAGAATCGTTAAATTTATATTTCTTTCAAAATGATATTTTACCTATATTTAATCAAGTAAATCACAGTCGTTTGGAGATTTATGTCGTTGTTAACACAACCATAGAGCAAAGCAAACAAGAGATGGGGAAGAAATATGAGACATCATCAGTGATTTCCATCTGACCCAACTTGTAACAATGATATGTGAACCGGGAATTGTTGTCTTGCACGTAGATCTGGCACATGGAGATAAAATGTCATAGAAAATTAAAACAAATAAAGGAAAAAAAATAAGGGATTGCATTATATAGTGTACCTGTTTGACTAGAACGAAGTAGCAATTGATCAAACTCTATATAGCATCATGATAATCATTTCACTCATACATATAAACACGAAGGTGGGATAAAAAATGGAAAAACATCATTGTAATTTTCTACAAACCGAGGTTAGCAATGAGAGAGGAAGATACTTTCACGGTTTGGAGAAGTTAGCTTTACCCTTGATAGTGGTGTCAAAGTGACTAATGCAACCACTTATTTATAGGGATTTAAGGTAATCCCGGTGTGAAGGGGGGAAATATAATCCCTCTAACGAATTAAATATAAAAATGTCTATGTATTTGGTTCAAAATTATGACTAAATACATAGACTTTTTTGGGGATTTAACTTGTATCAAAATAAAAGTAAAAGTTGACTTTCTTACACCTATTTAATGATAGTGTACGAAAAATTTCTTTCATTTAATGCGAAACAGGAAAAGTTAGATACTTTTTCTTATGTAATTAAATGAGATGAAGGGTAATTTAGGTAATGAAATTAAATTTTAAACGAGATTTACAAAAATACGTCAAATTTAATACTTATCTTAAAAAGTGTGAAGGTAGTTAATTTTGCTTAAATGGTGTTATGGAGTAGTACATAAAGCTTGTTGCTTATTTTTTACTAAAGTGAGTAATTGTAAATTGGTTGTGTTAAAAAGATATCTGGTTGTACAATCTTGTGCTCAAACATAATTTAGTGTTGTGTGGCTGGTGAGAGCGCGCATTAAAATCCAGAATCCTTTACTTTGCTCGTTATATTTTCGCTACTCTGTTCATTTGTATTAAGCACAAAAATGGTGAGGTTGTACTATCATTTTAATTACAAAAAAATGTAAAGTAAGTAATGGTAAAGTTAATAATTGATATTACGTATATATGTATAATAATATCTTTTCAAAATGTTAATATATCAAACAGTTATTTTAGCACAAAGGTAAGAATATAACCAAGTCATAAATTTTAATATTTATATTTGGTATTGTTTTATTTTTATGAATATACAATTATTACAATTTCTTCAATAATTATATAGAAAAAATTACACCCCACAAAAAATAAAGTTTATAAATTTTTTAACAAATTTAGATGAATATTATCTTGTAAAGTGTATATTAACTTGTAATTAAATTTTTAAAAGGAATTATAAAGAACTATGGACATTTACTAAAAACAGGTATTAAATAAATAAAATATTTAACTATACAGAATGTAACTTAAGATTATTTAAATCCTAATTATTGTTTTTAATCATATATTTTTCGTACATTACCTTTTAAATCAATATCATCCGTAAGTAAATAATGCAAAAAGTTTATATTTTTAAAGTGTTATCACTACCAAAAATGCGCTCATTAGCCACTGTGATATTGGCACGGTTACTTTGACTGTGGCTAACATAGTGTGTTGGCTACGTTTTTACCCGTGGAAAATTGGAAGCGAGAATTCTTAATTTTTTTCTTCTCTCTCTTTATTTTTCACTCCCTCCTCTTTTCTTGGAAGTCACAAACCACTCTCCCAAGTCCCAAACCAATTCCCCTAACATTGCGCCTCTCTCCCAAATCTTCCACCTTCCGTTCCATTTCATCTTCGTCGCACACATCCATGCCCTAGTGTTGTGAGTGATGCATTCAAGATCTGCTCGTGTTCCCTCTCTTTCTCGATATCGATGAATTCAAGGTTCGTTTCTCAATTTTACAGTTTCGTTTCTTCAATTTCAATTTCGAAAATTAAATTAAATAAAATGAAAGTTTGTTTCAGTGGTTAGGGAAATTTCCGGTTCGATGCATTGTTCAGAAATCTAGTGAACAAGCTTTTTCCATTTTTCAAATGTGAGGGTCTGGAATTGAATGGTGGTTGAGAAGCTTGAGTTCCGTATATAGGTTTTCTTTGTCTTTGTTAAAGGACGATGGTTGAGAAACTAAATTAGAGGTTAAGGTTTGTTGCATTTGTTCAAGGACTCTTGCAAGGACTTGCTTGAGTTCCGTATACAGGTTTTTTTAGTTTTTTTCTCACACATAGTTGTTAGTTACTTACATTTTTCTGTCAAGAAAGGTGATCCATTTCCCTGCAAGTGATTTTAAGTGATTTAGGTGATTTTAATTAAGCGTGCATGTTATTTTCAATAAATGAGGCAGCCTGAGCATATGATTGGGGTTCTAAGCTATTAGAATCGACAAGAGAATATTTAAAATGGGAAAGGGAAACTGAATGATATAGAAAAACAAAATATAAGGGACATGAAAAATGTTTATATTTTTAATGTGTTATAGTTCTCTTGCACCCAGATTTTCTATGGTGTGATAATATTTCAACTTTTTTAGGAGATGATTTTTTCCATTGATGGGGTCTTTCCTAGGTTAGACTTAATTAACTGTTTTCTTGGACTCTGGGCTATATGTCGTCTGCTTTTTGATTTTTGCAATGTAGTGTTGTTACTAATGTTCGTATTTTATTTTCTTGACAAGTGAAAAAAACCACAGAATTAACCGACTATGACAAGTGAGACTACCTATGAAGAGACATCATCACAAATTAGGAGCTAACTTTTTGCGTAGAAAGTTATTAATTTTCATTGGTTTCACGATGTATAGTGAGTTAATGACTTCTGTCAACCTCATAGTAGTTATTATGTGTAAGTAATTGTCTTTTTGTCATGTTGAATATAAACAAAAATAAAAAAATGAACAATTAATATTTATATTATATAGAAATTTAAATTCTAATACAATGTTCCTTTCCACAACAACTAAAATCATATCTATATTCATTCAAACATCATATCAACAAAACTCAAACAATCACAAACTAGAAGAACAATTGTAGTGGAGTTTTTCGTTCATGTGTGAAATACTACATACATAAAGTAATGTAAGAATACATTGTTTTATTTTTGCAACCTTGTAGGAATACAGACGTATGAAGAGCATCAATTGAACTCAAATTAATAGAAACGCTTCTTGTTGATGATATGCGTTGGAGGTGAGAGTGTATTGCAGCAGAACAAGCTTGAAGATCTTCATTTTGTTAGAGAGTTTTGTGCTCCTTGTGTATTAAAAATTGTCAGTACTTTTCCTGATCAATTTGAGTTTTCTTTGTACAAACTGATGAGACATGTCATTTGGGTAAACCTTGCATATTAAAAAGAAGTGTTAGTTGAAATAAAAGGAATTAATTCAAAGTGATAATTATAGTAGAAAATATAAAGCAGATCGTTAAATTTATATTTATAAAATCTCAACCGTCACATAAATTGCTATAGAGGAGAAAACATACCACCATTAATTTTGGGAAGAGGTGTTTCCTTTCTCTTTCCCATCTCCAGATTTGTATAGTCTCCTTTACAGCTTGAGCAGTGATCACTTCAAAAGCAACTAACCTAAAAGTTTATGAAATGCCGCACAACTAGAGAATGAAAAAACATTTTCAGTAAATATCTGAACTCAATAAAATAATCCATGTTATATGTGGGGATGGTTTTAAAATTTCACAAGGGTAAAGAGTTTGAGAACAATCAAAATTTCCAGATCTTTATGATTTTCTAGGTTTTAGTGATGAACAAGAACCCTAAATCATCTCAAATATGGGTTTTTTTTAATAAAAGGAGTTAATTCAAAGTGATAATTATAGTAGAAGATATAAAGTAGAATCGTTAAATTTATATTTCTTTCAAAATGATATTTTACCTATATTTAATCAAGTAAATCACAGTCGTTTGGAGATTTATGTCGTTGTTAACACAACCATAGAGCAAAGCAAACAAGAGATGGGGAAGAAATATGAGACATCATCAGTGATTTCCATCTGACCCAACTTGTAACAATGATATGTGAACCGGGAATTGTTGTCTTGCACGTAGATCTGGCACATGGAGATAAAATGTCATAGAAAATTAAAACAAATAAAGGAAAAAAAATAAGGGATTGCATTATATAGTGTACCTGTTTGACTAGAACGAAGTAGCAATTGATCAAACTCTATATAGCATCATGATAATCATTTCACTCATACATATAAACACGAAGGTGGGATAAAAAATGGAAAAACATCATTGTAATTTTCTACAAACCGAGGTTAGCAATGAGAGAGGAAGATACTCTCACGGTTTGGAGAAGTTAGCTTTACCCTTGATAGTGGTGTCAAAGTGACTAATGCAACCACTTATTTATAGGGATTTAAGGTAATCCCGGTGTGAAGGGGGGAAATATATTCCCTCTAACGAATTAAATATAAAAATGTCTATGTATTTGGTTCAAAATTATGACTAAATACATAGACTTTTTTGGGGCTTTAACTTGTATCAAAATAAAAGTAAAAGTTGACTTTCTTACACCTATTTAATGATAGTGTACGAAAAATTTCTTTCATTTAATGCGAAACAGGAAAAGTTAGATACTTTTTCTTATGTAATTAAAAGAAATGAAGGGTAATTTAGGTAATGAAATTAAATTTTAAACGAGATTTACAAAAATACGTCAAATTTAATATTTATCTTAAAAAGTGTGAAGGTAGTTAGTTTTGCTTAAATGGTGTTACGGAGTAGTACATAAAGCTTGTTGCTTATTTTTTACTAAAGTGAGTAATTGTAAATTGGTTGTGTTAAAAAGATATATGGTTGTACAATCTTGTGCTCAAACATAATTTAGTGTTGTGTGGCTGGTGAGAGCGCGCATTAAAATCCAGAATCCTTTACTTTGCTCGTTATATTTTCGCTACTCTGTTCCTTTGTATTAAGCACAAAAATGGTGAGGTTCTACTATCATTTTAATTACAAAAAAATGTAAAGTAAGTAATGGTAAAGTTAATAATTGATATTACGTATATATGTATAATAATATCTTTTCAAAATGTTAATATATCAAACAGTTATTTTAGTACAAAGGTAAGAATATAACCAAGTCATAAATTTTAATATTTATATTTGGTATTGTTTTATTTTTATGAATATACAATTATTACAATTTCTTCAATAGTTATATAGAAAAAATTACACCCCACAAAAAATAAAGTTTATAAATTTTTTAACAAATTTAGATGAATATTATCTTGTAAAGTGTATATTAACTTGTAATTAAAATTTTAAAGTGTATATTAACTTTTAAAAGGAATTATAAAGAACTATGGACATTTACTAAAAACAGGAATTAAATAAATAATGTTTAACTATACAGAATGTAACTTAAGATTATTTAAATCTTAATTATTGTTTTTAATCATATATTTTTCATACATTACCTTTTAAATCAATATCATCCGTAAGTAAATAATGCAAAAAGTTTATATTTTTAAAGTGTTATCACTACCAAAAATGCGCTCATTAGCCACTGTGATATTGGCACGGTTACTTTGACTGTGGCTAACATAGTGTGTTGGGTACGTTTTTCCCCGTGGAAAATTGGAAGCGAGCTAGAATTCTTAATTTTTTTCTTCTCTCCCTTTATTTTTCACTCCCTCCTTTTTTCTTGGAAGTCACAAACCACTCTCCCAAGTCCCAAACCAATTCCCCTAACATTGCGCCTCTCTCCCAAATCTTCCACCTTCCGTTCCATTTCATCTTCGTCGCCGGCATCTTCGTCGCACACATCCATGCCCTAGTGTTGTGAATGATGCATTCAAGATCTGCTCGTGTTCCCTCTCTTTCTCGATATCGATGAGTTCAAGGTTCGTTTCTCAATTTTACAGTTTCGTTTCTTCAATTTCAATTTCGAAAATTAAATTAAATAAAATGAAAGTTTGTTTCAGTGGTTAGGGAAGTTTCCGGTTCGATGCATTGCTCAGAAATCTAGTGAACAAGCTTTTTGCATTTTTCAAATTTGAGGGTATGGAATCGAATGGTGGTTGAGAAGCTTGAGTTCCGCATACAGGTTTTCTTTGTCTTTGCTAAAGGACGATGGTTGAGAAACTAAATTAGAGGTTAAGGTTTGTTGCATTTGTTCAAGGACTCTTGCAAGGACTTGCTTGAGTTCCGTATACAGGTTTTTTTAGTTTTTTTCTCTCACATAGTTGTTAGTTACTTACATTTTTCTGTCAAGAAAGTTGATCCATTTCCCTGCAAGTGATTTTAAGTAATTTAGGTGATTTTAATTAAGTTTGCATGTTATTTTCAATAAATGAGGCAGCCTGAGCATATGATTGGGGTTCTAAGCTATTAGAATCGACAAGAGAATATTTAAAATGGGAAAGGGAAACTGAATGATATAGAAAAAGAATATAAGGGACATGAAAAATGTTTATATTTTTAATGTGTTATAGTTCTCTTGCACCCAGACATTCTATGGTGTGATAATATTTCAACTTTTTTAGGGGATGATTTTTTCCATTGATGGGGTCTTTCCTGCTTTTTGATTTTTGCAATGTAGTGTTGTTACTAATGTTCGTATTTTATTTTCCTGACAAGTGAAAAAAACCACAGAATTAATCGACTATGACAAGTGAGACTACCTATGAAGAGACATCATCACAAATTAGGAGCTAACTTTTTGTATAGACTTCTGTCAACCTCATAGTAGTTATTATGTGTAAGTAATTGTTTTTTTGTCATGTTGAATATAAACAAAGATAAAAAAATGAACAATTAATATTTATTTTATATAGAAATTTAAATTCTAATACAATGTTCCTTTCCACAACAACTAAAATCATATCTATATTCATTCAAACATCATATCAACAAAACACAAACAATCACAAACTAGAAGAACAATTGTAGTGGAGTTTTTCGTTCATGTGTGAAATACTACATACATAAAGTAATGTAAGAATACATTGTTTTATTTTTGCAACCTTGTAGGAATACAGACGTATGAAGAGCATCAATTGAACTCAAATTAATAGAAACGCTTCTTGTTGATGATATGCGTTGGAGGTGAGAGTGTATTGCAGCAGAACAAGCTTGAAGATCTTCATTTTGTTAGAGAGTTTTGTGCTCCTTGTGTATTAAAAATTGTCAGTACTTTTCCTGATCAATTTGAGTTTTCTTTGTAAAAACTGATGAGACATGTCATTTGGGTAAACCTTGCATATTAAAAAGAAGTGTTAGTTGAAATAAAAGGAATAGTGCCAATTGAGCTTTTTTGGAACGAAAAATAAAAAAAGGCAAATAGTGTACACGTTATGTAACTTAACGGTCCTAAGTTGTGCAAAAAAACTTAAAGGACAACTTCGTTACAATTAAATAACTTAAAATACCCATGATGCGTTTTTGCCTTAACTTTCTAACAAAATAAAAACATTCATATATTCCTTTCAAAATAGAAACTAAGAATTTAGTGTAGGCAGCACTGAAGGGAGTGCATGTTTTTGTTATATTGTCTTATTAATTGATTGTCATTAAATTTGAGGAATATCAGACAACTTTTAATGGACCTTTCTAATCTTTTTTCTATTATTTTTTTAAATTTTTTATTATCTATGGCAACGTTTTTGAAGTGTTGTAATTGTTGGTGAGGGCAACGGTTTTTGCGTGTTGCCATATCTTGCAACGGTTTTTAAGTGTTGCCATAACTGCCAACGGTTTGCGACCGTTGCCGATGCATAAAAATCAAAACCGTTGCGTTTAAGTTATCAATGGCAACGGTTTTAGGTTTGTGTTGCCTTTGGTCACAAAAAACCGTTGCGTATACTTTAGGCAACGCCGGCAGAAACAACGGTTTCAAAACCGTTGTAGAAAGGTAAGACAACGGTTTTTTGGCTTAACGCAACGTTTATTAGGCGTTGCCTTTGGGTCAAAATGTTGTAGTGTCGGTACCCGAGTACGGATCTGAGGTGCCTGAGCTCTATGCGCAGCCGAGCCTGGGGCACAAGATATGTAGATGTGCTTCCAGTTGAAGTGCTTCATAAGGATGAAGGTTGAGCTTGGTAGGTTGAAGCTGGAGCTTGGGTTGCCCAAGGTGATCCTCTGTCTACGTCGGGTGGGAGGTACCTGCAAGACACTCCGACGCTCAAGTCAGTAAAGAGAAGAGAGAAGTAAGAGAGAAAAGAGTTAAAGAAATGTGTTGGTTTATGGGAAGTATTATCGGATTTATACCTGGAAGCGGAGGGAGGATCCTCTATATATAGACAGTGTACCGTACCTGAGTCGTTGGATGCGTGGGAGAGATCTTAAACCGTTGGGTACGGGTTAAATGTGGATGCGGATATTCTGAAGTACGGAAGTGGGCCAGGCCCAAGTGGGTGAAGGTTTTGGCCCAGTCCGGAATTGTGGCCTCCCAAGTCGAGGACGGGGGCAGCTTGAGGCTGGCCTCGGCTTGTCCTTCACTTGCCTTTGTGGTGAGGGTCGCTAAGCTACGTGTCATCTCCTGGATGGTGAGTCAGATATGTGATGCTTGGTGAGCTCGAGAGTCTTCTTGCGCAGACTTGAAGAGGAGCGTATTGAATTGTTATGACGCTTCGCGTCTCGCCTTTATAAATGGCGAGTTGGAGGTTCATTTGGTTACTCTTGTATTTTTTGACAGTTTGAGTTCTACGAAGTGAACGTTCTCATGTCACCGTGCGAGATCAATGCCACCGTTGACGTTTTCTGGGTTTCTACATCTGTTGAGGTCAAAATTCAAGCCGACATCCGAAGTTTTCTGCACAGAGGTTAGTTTCTCCAGCAAAATTTAAATACTTTCGT
This sequence comes from Astragalus glycyphyllos, assembly GCA_963573325.1. Taxonomy (NCBI): domain Eukaryota; kingdom Viridiplantae; phylum Streptophyta; class Magnoliopsida; order Fabales; family Fabaceae; genus Astragalus; species Astragalus glycyphyllos. Next base: position 34,218,442 of record OY754309.1, read on the forward strand.
ATGCTTTTGACCACGGCCGACATCGCCGCTTTGGCGATCGTCGCTGCTCACTCCTAGGGGAGGAGGTAGTCCGGCCTCGGCAATCTCAAGGCCTGGACCCATACCGCTTTAACTTAGATAGAGCATGAGATAGATAGAATTAGCTAGTGACGGCGCAGTCCTCCCCTTGCAGATAATGGAGCGAACCAAGAGCGAGGAAAGGCCGACTTTCGGTAAGCCACTCGGTAAACCGATCTTGAGGAAGTCGGCTTCAGGAGAGCCGATGCGGGCCCCCATGGGGGCTCTGTCTCTGATTTCTTCGACATATGTACCCTCTCTTGCGGCGTCGGGAGCTTCAACTAGGGAGTTCGTCCGACATACCTCGGAATGTACGGTTGAGGAGAATGCTGAAGGGGGGAAACCGAGGTTGGTTCTCGAGCTGAGGAACCTGAGGCCGAAGCAGAGGAAGTGGAAGTGGCGGCTGAGGACTTGTATAATAACGGGTCTCCACAAAGATCTACAACACTGCTGCAAAACTGAAGCCGAACAGGCCCCTGTCCTATTATGAGAAATTCATTGTCGCCCTGCTGAACAGAGATGGAAGCTGATGGAAGCGGGGAATCTTTCGGTGTGCACTGATCATAACGGAGCGGGGTTCTTTTTCTACGGAGCCGTCCTGGAAACCATGGGAGTTCGGATCCCACTCAACAATTTTCAGAAGGGTGAACTGAATTACCTGCATGTGGCCCCTTCCCAGCTGCACCCAAATGGCTGGGGGTTCATCTGAGGTTTTGAAATGGTTATGGAGTGCCTCGGGAGAGTTCCTACAGCGGAAGTCTTTTTCTGCTTCTTTAATGTGTTCCGTTTTCCTAAACCCAGGACAGATGGCAAAAGCCAAGGGCACGTTGGACTTCGGTGCAACACTGAACATTCCTTTTTCGCCCCGGCCAACGGTTCAAATCGAGACTTTAAATTGAACTTCTTTTTCATCCGAGCTTCAAGTAGCACTGCCAAGCTTTCGATTGCGGAATACGATGAGGGAAAGTTTGCGAGGGCACACTTCCCGTGGTCGTGGAATCACGAGCACTTCGTCCGGGACGGAATAAAGATCGAGAACCAGTCCTATATGATGAAGCCAAAACTGCTGAAGGGAGATGACAAGAAGTCATTCGAGTTGATCAAACAATGGGGAAAGGGAATGGCCAAGGTCGGCTTGAGGTTTCACTGGGGCTCTATGATTGACGCCCTGGCCGAGTCTAAGGCCAAGATGGATAGATACTTTGCTTCTTGTACTTGTCTTTTCATTTAATCTTTTCTTGTTGATTTGATCCATGTTGGCTTCGGCTTTTTAGTCAATCTAGACAACATCTTTGCTGAGGCCGAGATAGACACTACTGCCCGAGTAGAGAATGCACCTGCAAAGAAAGTTACAAAAAAAAGAAATTTGGGGTCGGGTCGGGGATCGGCCCTTCCTCAGATAAGGCGGCAGGCAAGTCCCATTCCGGGGGCAAGCCCGCCTCTAAAAAACAAAAACCTCAACAACAAAAATCTCAAATAAAATCCCCAGCAGTCCGGCCTTCCTCCTCCTTGAAGTCGAGCGCGGAGTCTACCAGCAAGGAGGCTCGCAAAAGAGGCCATTCTAAGGCCGTTGCGGATGATCTTGCTGCCCTGAAAAAACAAAAACAATGGCAGGAGGAAAGAAGAATGGAGAAGAGGAAAGGAAAGGCTACTCTGGCCGACTTTGAGGCTTGCATCCGGGTCGGTTCGACGGGTGCTGAAGTCTTCAAGGAGTTGCAGGAGTTGGTGGCCGGAAAGATGACTGAACGCCTCCGAGGTAAGATCTTTGCCCTTGAAGCTGAAAATAGACACTTAGACGGCAAGTTAATTCATACTTGTCGCGAACTGAACACTTACCGAGATCATAATTTTGTAGCTTATTCTGAAGACAACCGGAGCCTGGGAGCGGAGCTTGACAAGCTGAAGGGAGTCCAACAGCAGCTTGAAGAGGCCAACGCCAAGGTCAGCGAGCAGGCCAAGAGTGTTGATGAGATCCCGACATTGACTGACCTCAAGGCCGTTCAGGAAAGACTGGCCGCCGCCGACTCCGAGAAGAAGGAGAACGCTAAGCTGGTTGAGCAACTGAAGAAGGAAAAGGCCGACCTCACCATGAAGATGGCGAAGGTAGCCAAGACCGGCTTCGACCGCTGCCTCAACATGGCCGGGATCCTGGAGCCCACGTTGAACATCGACCTGCTTGACGCTAAGTACAAAGCTGAGAACGGGAAGATTGTTTACCAGGATAAAGTGATCTACGACCCGGCTTCAGTGGCCTCCCCAGTGCTTGAAGATGAGGCCAATCTAGCCAATGCGGAGCAGGGCGCCGAGGTTGAAGGAGAGAAGGAGGCCGAGAAGGCTGAATGATTTTTCTTTTGTATTCTGATTGATTATGGTTGGTCTCGGGAATGTCCGGGGCCAACTCATGTTTGTAAATTACAATGGGCACCGTCCCTTTTCCGGTTTTCAATTAATTCTGCACTTCATCAATTTTAATCTCGTATACCTTGAATGATGTGTATGTCTTGAATGTTCGTGGTAAAGAGTAAAGATCCGATACCGACGCGAGAGAATAAAATCCGTAGAATGGCCAGATTCTGGCATAGGTAAGAATAATGGAATTGCTTCATAGAGATAAGAGTAGAATAATCCAACGTAGATAATAGAAATCCGGAGACCTGTGAGATTCCTGCAATCAAATAAGATTCATAGGAAAGCCGCTGCGGGCCCCTGAGCTTCCTAGATGGGAAGGCCGTTGCGGGCCCCCGAGCTTCATAGATGGGAAGGCCGATGCGGCCCCCCTCTCCGTAGCAAAGTAGCACGAGAGAGCCATTGTGATCCTTAGTCTTTATAGATGAGAAAGCCGTTGCGGGCTCCTCTCTCCAATGAATCCTCCAACGGAGGTCGCTGTGGGCCCCTGCCCTTCAGCCTCTGATGGAGCGCGAAGCTCGGAGAACAGAGATGCTGCAGGCTCACACAAGGCGAAATTGGGAAACCCTTGGCCTCTGATGGAGCTCGTCAGCTCAGAGATTAGAGGGAGGTTGGCTCGCACAAGGCGAAATTGGGAACCCTTCGGCCTCTGATGGAGCTCATCAGCTCAGAGATCATAGAGAAGGTCGGACTCTCTGATGGAGCGCGGAGCTCGGAGATCAGAGCGATGTTGGAGCCGCTGTGGGCTATTTGTCGAAGGCCAGAAGAGCAAGATAGGGACCCGAGGTCGTGTAGGAAAAACCTGCAGAAAAATCCCCTCGAACGAGAGGCTGGATGAAGATCCAATTAGAGATAGAAGTCTGCGATCAGATGCAAGAACTCCAAGAAGAAATTCATTCTGATGAATAGAGAGTTCCGAGATAGGACGAAAACTCAAGCCATGGTTGGGAAGTGAGTGAAGCCTTGTGAGGATCCGAGATTAGAAGAAATTCCAGAGAAATCCAGTCTGGTTGAAAGTAGAGAAATCTGTCCTCAGGTGGAGGTGGTCAAAAGAAGATGAAAGTCTGAGATAAGCTGATAATCACCGTTGTCTTCGTCATAGAGATGAGCTCAAGTCGTGTCGGAGGCGAGTGAGACCTACGGATATAAAGAGATCGTAGTAAATGAAGTGATAGGTGGAAGTCGGGACTTACCTCGGGGAGAAGAACCATGTCGGAGAGAACAGTGGAGTTAATCCATGCGAGGAGAGTATGCGCAATAAGAGAAAATGAGATAGATTCGATAGAGTCCAGAAGCAAGTGATAACGCTCCCACTATGGTCGCCAATGTTCGGTACCGGAGTACGGATCTGAGGTGCCTGACCTCTATGCGCAGCCGAGCCCGAGGCACAAGATATGTAGATGTGCTTCCGGTTGAAGTGCTTCATAAGGATGAAGGTTGAGCTTGGTAGGTTGAAGCTGGAGCTCGGGTTGCCCGAGGTGATTCTCTGTCCACGTCGGGTGGCGGGTACCTGCAAGACATTCCGACGCTCAAGTCAGTAAAGAGAAGAGAGAAGTAAGAGAGAAAAGAGTTAGAGAAATGTGTTGGTTTATGGGAAGTATTATCGGATTGATAATACTATAAAAAAGAACCTATAATAAACTACTTTGTTAAAGATAACGTTACAACAAATTATTAGATCTCATAATTTTCACTTGTTTAGATTTCGATCCTTATAAAGTAATTGTATTGTTTTAACTTTCATAATTAAAAATCATTCGGACCAAGAAATAAGCTCCAAATAGTTAAAATGTACAATATTTAATACATCTTTTAGGGTGTCCAAATCGGTAAGCAGAAGTTAATGGTCTTTCTTATACTCATGATTGAGACAGTGACGTAATCAATGTCGATTTGGTAAAGAAATAAGGAAATGAATATGCCTCGAAACTTAACTTCTATTTACTTTTTCTTATTTGTCGAATAACATGATCAATTGTTCGGGTTTTGGATACGTGAGGAAGTGTTGTCTTCTTTTTTAGGATGGACTTAAACAAATTATTCGGCACATTATCCCGTGAAAATCAATTACAAATTTAAAGCACAAAAAAAGAAGAAGTTCCAAATACAAATTTATATTAATATTAATGGCAATGATACTACAATGCTACATCAACTTTTCTCTCTTGTAACTTAACTCACAATCTAAGAGATGGGAATCAATGTGCGGACTTCTTAGCCAGGTTGGGTGCAAATTCCACTGAAAACTATGTTTTTTTTGTGAGAGCACTGAAAACTATGTGGAGCTTCTTGAGTGTCCCTAAGAAATGATAGTACACCTTTGATGCTAATGGTGTCACTTTTGCTACATTTTAGTCCTCTCTCTCTCTCTCTCTCTGTTGTTTTCTTCTTTTTGTTTCCTTTTCTTATCATTTGTAACCCAAAAAAACTTTTCAGTTTTGTTTTACAGTAATGAATTCCAAATTCCAAATAGTAATATAATACATATAATATTCAACTTCAAGCCTCTAAACTTGACTTTTTTGAATTAAGGAAAAAATTAATTAACATTTTAATACGATAATATTAGGCCAGCAACATTTAATATTTTCCGTAGAAACTAAAAAAACAAAATTGTAATAAAGTCTCAAATTTTTCAGAGAAGCAAAAAAAGAAAACTTATTGATAGAGAAAATACTGAAAATTAAAATTTTGCAAGTTTTAAAATTTTTAAAATAGTAAAGAGGAAAAATGAAGGAGACATGTAGATGAAATTAAAATAGATATATTGTGAAAAATAGATAAATGAGAGAGAGTTAGAGAAAGAAATAGGCGTACATTATTTTGATTTTCGAATAATTTGTCTTTAAGAAAATTTTATTCCTTGAGTCAATTTAATTAAGTTTTTCTATTGCTTTCCTTCTACTTACAACTCTCAAAATTTCAAAACGTATTAATCAAAATTATTAATCAAAATAAAAGAATCGTAATTTTTCTCTCCTTCAACTCATGAAAATCTTCAATAAATTTTAAAAAAATCTTTGATCAAAATTTTGGAATTATTTTGTATTGTAAAGTTGCACACAACCCAAATTGAAAAATCAAAAAAGTATAACTAGGCCACCTTTTTATGTGGAAGGCACTTAATCATCTTCCATGCCCACCATATTTTGGGTCTTTTTTTTACCCCCACCATCTTCCCATATACCCCCATATACCCCCACGTACCCTGCGAAAAGACCAAAATACTCTTCACAAAGTTTAAAAAACCCCAACATATTCCCAGCTCTAAAAAAAATTTAAAAAAAATTGGAAATCGGATATAGGTAAATCCGAATTTCCCCTTAAAGTTTTAAAAAATTAAAATCGGATATAGGTATATCCGAAATTCCCCTAAAAAATTAAAAGAATTAAAATCGGATTTACCTAAGGTGGGGGTACATCCGATTTTAAAAATAACAAATCGTATATACCTAGGTGTGGGGGTACATATTGTAATTTAACAAATCGTATATACCCTCACCCATAGGTATATACGATTTTGTAGCCAAATAATAAATAAATAAATCATTTAAAAAATTAAAATTATATTTTTTTTAGAAAAATAAATTAGATATGAATAATATGATTATCAGCCATTTTTTGGTTCTGTTTAGGGTGTAGTTCGTTAACACGTGACGATGTTATATGTCGAGCGAATAATTTAGGCTAAAATATCTGTTTTCCGGCAACCTACTTCGATTGTAATGAAATCACAGCCATTAAATCCGAAAAAAAATTAAGGATCAATACTCATCAAGAAGAAACTTCTTTTAGGAAAGGGGGACTCAAAATCCCAAATTCCATTGTTTACTATTTTTTATTAATTTTTTTAATTTTTCACAGTCTCCAAAAAATCTAAAAAAATTGCATAGCCTTATTTTGGTTTTATTAGATTTTTAGTGGTGTGTTTATAATTTTTTGATTAGTTTTGACTCTTTAGCGTTTTTTAGTAGCGTATGTACCCCCACACCTAGGTATATACAATTCGTAATTTAACAAATCGTATATACGTCAACCATACGTATATACGATTTGTTTTTTTAAATCTAATCGTATTTAATAAAATTTACTTATATATGATTTAAAATTTTCAAAGTTGTATATATTTATGGTGGGATATATACGATTTTGGTCAATTTTTTTAGGGGTATTTTTGTCAAAAAAAGTCTTGTGGGAGTATATTAGAAGATGATGGGGGTACAAAAAAAACCTATTTTTTTTGTAAAAAGAAAGAGGGGAGTTTTAGCTTTTTGTTTAGGCTCATACTTCGTCCAATCCCCTAGCTACTCAGTAGACACCCCCAACACGTGTGAAAAGACCAAAATGCCATTAATGAATCTTGTGATCCTACGATGGTTCGCCGCACGATCATCCGAACCGGTTCAGAGGAGGTGCCACCTAACTAGTTCGGTAGTTTATCCACCGAACCTCACTGTCATTCGTCAATCTCTTAATTCATCAAATCTTTTCATCACTGCCACTCATGCTCCACTCATGCTCCACCCTTCTTCTTCGTATTCCTTCTTTTTCTTCTTCCTTTATCATCACTTGAAAAAGTGTGCAATCAAAACAATTGAAAAACAAAAAACAACAACAAAAGAAAGAGACCCTTTTGGTATTATGAAGAGACAACGGAAATGATCTCCTATGAAAGAAGAAATATTTGCTTTTAGTTTCTTCCAAATCACATGCTGATCGAAAAGAATAAGAGAAGGTGGGTTTTTGAACAAATTTCAGATTTTCTTGTGGTTTTGGGGCTTTTCAGATTTGGGGGTTTTGTGAATGTAATAGGGTCCAAAATTGATGAAGAAAGAAGATGGAATAAGTGGAAGTCATATTTGATTCAGAAATTGAAATGGGAAGGCATGAGTGAATCTTTCCCTTCCACCATTTCCTCCCTCTCACGAGCTCCCCCTTTCTTTTCTCTTCTTTATCTACTAAAAATGGAAGAACATAATCAGTTTAACTGGTTCGGTTGAACCAAGTCCGAACCGGTTCGGTGGCACCTCCTCTGAACTGGTTCGGACGACCGTGCTCCGAACTAGTCAAAATGCAGCGTGAGGGGGTGTCCACACGTGAGGGTATTTTGGGAATATTTAAGGATTTGGGGTGTCCACTGAGTAGAGGGGGGTTGTACGAAGTATCACCCTTTGTTTATTAAAAACAAAGTTTTAATTTGAAGCCTTTTTCGGAAGAGGAGATCAAGGAGGAGGTTTGGAATTGTGATGGTGATAAGAGTCCGGGGCCGGATGGGTTTAATTTGAAGTTTATTAAGGAGTGTTGGGATTTGGTCCGGGAAGATATAGTAGCTTTTTTCCAAGAATTCTATATACGAAGGCGTCTTCGCCAAAAGCCATCACGGCATCCTTCATTGCTCTCATTCCCAAAAACGATCATCCACAAAGTTTGGGGGAGTATAGGCCTATTTGTTTGATAGGTTGTATATACAAAATTCTTGCCAAGGTGTTAGCAAGTAGATTGAAGAGAGTTCTTCCCAATGTCATTTCCAATTGCCAATCCGCGTTTTTGGGGAGTCGACACATCTTAGATGGAGTTTTGGTGGTGAATGAGGTTGTTGATCTAGCTAAAAGAAGGAAGGAGGAGTGTTTGCTTTTTAAAGTGGATTTTGAGAAAGCCTATGACTCTATTTCTTGGAATTTCTTGGTTTACATCTTGGAGAGGTTGGGTTTCGGTCCGGAGTGGATTAGGTGGGTAAAGGCTTGCGTGTTTTCTAGCTCCATGTCAGTGTTGGTTAACAGTAGCCCAACTAAGGGTTTTCAAGTTGGTAGAGGCCTTCGTCAAGGTGACCCTCTTTCTCCGTTTCTCTTTTTGATTGTTGCCGAGGGTTTGTCGGCTATGATGTCAAAGGCGGTTGAGATTGGCTCTTTTGATGAATATTTGGTTCATGACAATCTTCGATTTTCTATGCTTCAATTTGCCGACGATACCATTATGTTGGGGAAGGCAACGTGGGGGAATTTGTGGTGTATCAAAACTATCCTTAGAAGCTTCGAAATTGTGTCGGGGTTGAAGGTTAATTTTCACAAGAGCAAACTTATTGGCATCAATGTATCGGAGGATTTCTTAGGTTCGGCTTCATCTTTCCTTCATTGCCGAACGGAGTCTATTTCTTTCAAATTCTTGGGTATTCCCGTGGGAGCAAACCCAAGACGGAGTTCAACTTGGAAGCCGGTGATTGATAAGATTCATAGTAGATTGCACTACAAAAAAATTGACAATTTGCGAGGGATTGTAGCGAGGGAAAACTGGTCCCTCGCAAAATTGACAGTTTGCGACGGAATTTGCGAGGGAAAAGGGCCCCTCGTTGATTTTTCAAAATTAGTGACGGAATTTTGGGTATTAGCGACGGAATGCTGGGTCCCTCGCAAATTTGAATCTGCTTGGCACGAAAAATTAGGCAGGTTAGCGACGGAATGCTGGGTCCCTTGCTAATTTTGTGACCGTTTCAGAATTTGGGGAATTGTGAGGCACTTAGCGACGGAATTCTAGATCCCTCGCTAATTTTTTTTTTCAGAATCACTTAAGTGTCTTTCTCACTACTCACTCACTCACACTTCTCACACTTCTCACCTCTACTCTCTCTCTACACGAACCACCACCAAACAGCCACCACCACCACACAACCACCATCACCCACGACCTCCTCTCCTCTTCCTCTACCCTCTCTCACCTACGAACCCCCACCACCACACAACCACCATACAACCATCACCACATAACCACCAACACCACCACCACCATACAACCACCCCGACCTTGCTATGAACTCCTCTACTCTCTAAACTACGAATTCCTCTTTTCTTATCTCTAATTTCTTTCCTGTTTCTCTCTTTTTCTCTCCACCATAACCACCACCACCACCACAAATTAGTTTCTTGTCTCTCCCTTTTGTAAGTTTTCATTTTTATTTTTATGATATTGTCTTGATTTTAATTTTGTTAATGAATTTATTTTGATTTATGTTTTTTGGTTGAAATTGAAATGATTTAGGATTGAAATCGTTGGTGTTTGAGGTCTCACAACTGCACCGGAGTGCGCACCGTCACCGAACAACCGCACCGGACCTCAATCTCATAACGGTTAGTTTTTAAATTAAATTTGTTGTTGTTGGTTTTGTTGTGTGTTAGAATTGAGTGTTAGGATTAAGTGTTGTTGTAAAATGTGAGTTAAATTGAGTGTGAATTGTGAGTTAGAATTTGTTGTTGTTAAAATAAACTTGTTGTTTAAAGATTGTAGGATTGAGTGTGAAATGTGAGTTAAAATTGAGTGAATGTTGTTTGGGAAACTATATTGTTAGAGATGATTGCTGTTAATAATTGAAAAGTGAATTTGAATTTGTTAATTTGAATTTGTTAAATTGAATTTGTTGAGAAGAGTTAGATTGAAAATTGTTGAGAATTAAAAATTGTGTATGTTGTTAATTGTGTCAAATAGTTGAAATTGATAAGTGTATTATTTTAGAGTTGTTAATTGAAAATTGTTTAATTGTTGTTTTGATGAACCCTAGGTTAGATGACTGTGTGTTGTTGATGGAAAAGGGTGAGGTGTTGTCCCTCACCCCCATAATTTGCTCGAAATCATCTCCATTGAGATAATTGAGAGACGATACTAACAACGGTAAGGTTGGGAGTTATATGAAATAACTTCCTTCACTACTTGGATGGAAAAGGGTTTTGTGCTGTCCTTGACCCCCATACTCGGCTCGGAATCATCTCCACTGAGATCATATCGATGCCACTAACTTGATAGGTTATTGGGAATGTTATGGGAATCTAACACATTTTCTTAAATATGTGTAGATGAATTGGTATGAATTTAATCGTGATTGGGTGTATGATCGGTTATTTCCTAGAAGAGCGGGTTTAAAGCAAAGTTTTGTAATTGGGGTTGAACAGTTTCTTGTTGAGCGTGGCGACATGAATTTGCTAGACGGGAAAAGGGGGTTAGATGTCCATGTTTAAAATGCGACGGAATACCTATTAAGACCGATGATGAAAAAGGACGTCCAAATTTTGACGCATGGGCTTCAAGCAGTTCTGGTTTTGGTGTTGCACGTAATGAAATTTTTGAGTCGATGGAAAACATGATTTGTGATGGTCTTAGGGTGAATGTGCCATTTGATGAGCCTCAATATGACGATTATGATGAACTTCCAAATGAAGAAGCACAAAGATTTTATAACTTGTTAATAGATTCGAACAAACCGTTGTTTGATTGTTTGATATATCTTTCATTATGCAGGCTTCTTCCTGCAAAGGTAGCTTCATCGAACATTACCCGTGTCGTCCGAAAAATGTACTTTCAAAAGTTTCGTTCAAAGTGGACTAAGGTCACTGACGAGGAAAAGAAGGAACTGCTGGAATTCTTTAGGGTAAATGTCAATTATGTCATTACTTATATTGTTAGTTTAAATTTAATGTTAAATATAATTACTAATACATATTTTTGTTTTACTTAGGGTAAAGTGACATGGCGCGAAGAAGATGATGAAGAAGTGAGAAGAGTTTTTAATAAAAGGATGAGCGCTCAGTTATCAGATTTGCTTTATAAGTTGCGGGCTAAAAATCAGCGGCCAAACTACATGAGTGAAGAAGTTTGGAATGCCTTCCAGGCTCATTGGGCTACAACAAAGTTCAAAGCAAAATCTGAAGCAGCCAAGAAGAATAGAAACTCAGAGAAGGGTGGCTCGCTTCACACCTGCGGTTCCGTCAACCAGGCTCAACATGCTCTTAGATTGGTATATTATTTTAAAAATCTTTGTGTTATTTTTACATTGGTTAATTAGTTTGCAATATTTGAAAATGTATTTCATTTTACAGAGTTTGAAGGCAGGACGCCCTATCACTGCTCCTGAGCTGCATAGAGTCACCCATTTGAGGAAAGGGACTAACGAGTATGTTGATGACCGCGCCAGGATTACTCAGGTAAATATACAACTTGATTTGTATTATATAAAGTTGCTTTGTTAAAATGGAGCGCTAATTATGCTATGTTCTGTGGTTATGCAAAACAGGAGCAAATTAATGAGATCATGTCTCAGCTGACTCAGGGGAGCTGGGACCCTGCCTCACTTGGTGAACTTCCTCCTGAGATGCGAGATCTGGCAAACATCAATTGGGAGAAATTAGTTGGTTGGTACAAGGGTCGTCTGTATGGTACTGGGCCAATGGCTCCTATTATGGGTTCTAAGGGCTCGTCTGGGGCCGGGAGCAGCAGAGGACGCAGTCGACTAGCTTCTACTAAGTCAGATGCGGAGACAGAGCAGCTTAGGCAGGAGCTGCAATCTACTAAACAGCAGCTGAAGGATACTCAAGCGGAGGTTAGGGGCTGGAGGGCAGACCATGCGAAGGTGCTAAGGAGACAGGAGCTGATGTATAACTATTTTAAGAGCAAGAATATCTTTCCAGATGAGGAGGAAGATCAGGAGCAAGCTCAGCAGTCAGAGGAGTCAGAGGAGTCTGAAGGCAGCTATTAGGATAGTTTGACATTTCAGTACTTTTTTATTCGGATATTATGTTATTTTTGATTCGGATATTATGTTGTTTTAATTCGGATTTTATGTTGATTTGGATTTATATTATGTTGATTTGGATGGAATTAAAACTATTTTAGCTATTTGTTGCACCCCGAAAAATCCGGATTGGACCTTTCATCGTACAACGTGAAAATTTGTGAAGCCGCCATCAACATTTTTTATTTAGGGACCAAAACATTGAAAAAGAGTCCTTTTTTTTTAGGGCGGGTGGTCCTTTGAGAACTAGAGATGTAGGTTCGGGGGTCGGTTAGGTGTGGGGAAGGTATTAGCATCCCACACCTCCTTTCTACCGAAAGGGAACCTTTAACTTGATGTGCGGTTTTGACAGAGTTGATTTGAAACAATTCGTTCTAATTCTTTTTTTATTTGAGAAAAGTGTTTTTGAAAACGGGGGAAAAGAAGAATCTTTTTATTATTTTTTAAAAGTGTGCTTGACGGGATGAGAAGAGGGGGAAGACTCCTCGTCCACTCTCTGCCTTTTCAAATCATCGAGCTCTGTCTCCTCTACCCTATCACCATTTTCCCTTTCCCTTTTTGATGCCATATTCTCAGCTAAATTACTTTCGAATTCAAATTCAAATCAGCTGTATTCTAACGGTGGCTAGGTCCGGTGAAGGTGCAGCTAGGACGCTCCAGCGAGGGTGTAGTAACAGAACTCCGGCAACGGTGCTGTGGTTAGGGTGCAGCGAGGGGAATTGGCGAGGGAGAATCGGGACCTAGGGCTCAACTGTGTGTAGAGGAAGTGGAGGTTGTACTTATGGGTGTGAGAGGAGGGTTTGTGTGCTAGGGTTTTGAGTGTGAATTGTGAGCCAAAACCTTTAGGAGAGGTGAGGATATGAGGGTATATATAATGTGCAATTAGGTTTAGGGGCATTTAGGTCATTGTGTACCTCATCTCATTCTAGGATTGCATTTTAATTTTGAATCAAGGGTGAGGATTGAAACACACTTTGATGAGGGGCAAAAAAAATGCAAAATGAGAGGGAAATGAAGGGGAGTGAATTCGGCCACAATGGGAGAGGAGTGCCCAAGTTTTGCAAGTTGGCAATTGTACTATTGTACTATCCATGAACCTTCCAATTATCCTCTCAATTTTGATTATTCTTTTCAAGATAATTGTACATAAATCTAACCATTTTGAGCCATATACAAGGTATCTTGAAGAATATGCCATTTTTGAAAATGAGAGATGACCAAAATTGCCAACAAAAATCTTATCATGTAATTTTTGGGAATATTCCTTGTACTATTTTTTTTGAAATGCTTTCTTGAATTAATTTGAACTTGATTTTTTTACTACACATATAAAATATGCGCATAATTTGAAAAATAATTTTCTTTATTTATTTATTTTGTTCAAAATAATACAATTTCATTAAATAAATTCCCAAAAATTAATTAATTGGATTTTCAACTAGCAAAAATTTATTAAATTGAAATTGACCAAACAATGCCCCTTTTAAATGCCCCAAAATTCCTTAATTTCTCAAAAATGATTTTGAAAACCTTAGAATGCTTGGGTAAATACCCTAAACCCTTTCTCAAATAATGCATCACTCACAAAATTATTTATTTTTGCTGAAAATTAGGGTTTTGAAACTAGGCGGACAAAATTAGGGTATGACACTATTTCAATCAGGTATAAAATCAGGTCTATCAATAAAAAAAATAAAAATAGGTTTAGCAGAAAAAAAAATTTAAAAAAAAAAATTGGGATTAGCGAGGGATTTAGCGAGGGAATTAGCGAGGGAATATTGGACACGTGGCTGTCAGAACTTGACCACGTGTCCCTCAATATTAGCGAGGGATTTAAATTCCCTCGCTAATTGGATTAGCGAGGAGGGATTTAGCGAGGGAACCTGTCCCTCGCTAATTCCCTCGCAAATGACCATTAGCGAGGGATTTTGGTCAGTTTGCGAGGGAAATTTCCCTCGCTAATCCCTGTTTTTTTTTTGTAGTGTTGGCTTTGTGGAAATGGCGTTCTTTGTCTATTGGTGGTCGGGTAACTCTTATCAATTTCATTTTAAATAGCATACCCCTCTATTATTTGTCTTTTTACAAAGCGCCGAAGATGGTGATCAAGACTTTAACTAAGCTTCAAAGAGATTTCTTGTGGGGTATAAAGGAGGATTCGAGGGGTATGTATTGGGTGGCATGGGAGAAGGTTTGTAGACCAAAGGAGGAGGGTGGTCTAGGAGTGAAGGATATTGAATTATTTAATATTGCTCTCTTAGCTAAATGGAAATGGAGGTTTTTGTCGAATGATGGAGCGTCTTGGAGGGGTATCCTTACATATAGATATGGTGATTTAGGTTCTATCTTTTTTAATGGAACAACATCTATGATCTTCAGAGTGTGGGGGAGGAGAGGCTTTCAGTGGGCTGGTTTGAATCAAATGTTAGACGGAGGTGGGGTGATGGTCGTGGAGTGGATTTTTGGTATCATCATTGGCTTGGTCAACGTCCGCTGAAATTTGATTTTAGCAACATTTTCTCCATGTGTCACAATAAAAACGTGAAGCTGGATGAATTGGGTGAGTGGCGTGGTAATTATTGGCATTGGGATTTTTCTTATTTTGATGCTGTTAGCTCACGATTCAGTGAGGAGGTTAATGCACTGATGGCGTGTTTGCGTGACTTACAGCCTGTGCATGGAGTAGCTGATGGTTGGCTTTGGTTATTGGACTCTTCTAAACAATTCAAGGTGAGGTCTTGTTATTCTTCACTTATGCAAATTGATCTTATTGCAATGGACAACAATAGGCGCATGTCTGACCTTCAAAAATCTGATCTTAAATATCTTTGGAGTACTTTCATTCCATCGAAGGTCCTAATGTTTGGTTGGAGAATTTTTAATAAATCATTACCTGTTCGGTCACTGTTATTAAGGCGCCATGTTCTACACTCAGAGGAGGATGCAGTATGTCTTCTTTGTAGGTCTCACATTGAGGATTCACAACATTTGTTTTTGGATTATGAATTCTCCGTGAGGGTGTGGGGTGAGATTGGTCGTTGGCTGAATGTACAACTGACTCTCCCATCCAATTTAATTCATCATTTTATTAGCTATGGAGAGCTATGTATAGGTAAGAAAGCGAAGAGGGTCAAACATCTTATTTGGTTGACAATTTGTTGGTGTCTTTGGCTTTCTCGTAATGGTGTTTGCTTTAGGGGGGAAGAAGCTAAGTTAGAATCGATAGTGGCCAAGGTGAAGTACTTATCCTGGTGTTGGTTTATTTATCGGGTGGGAAGGGACTCTAGTTCTACTCCATCTTCATGGTGGAATAATGCTCTTTCATGTATAAACAATCTGTGATTTCACCATTGTATTTGTGGTTTTGAGCACCCCTAGTGCTCTTATCAATGAAACATTGCTTATCGAAAAAAAAAAGTTTTAACTTTTTGTCTTTTCACCAAAAAAGTGGTGATGGAAGTTGCATAGTATTAAAATCTAAACTAAATACCACTTTTGGTCACTTATCTTTGCGCGAAGTTTCACTTTCGTCTTTTATCTTTTTTTTTGTCCGTTTTGGTCTTTTATGTTTCATTTTTTTTTCATTTTCGTCACTGCCGTCAGTTTAAACTAACGGACGCCACGCTGGCAGTTAACTGCCGACGTGGCGTCCATTTTCATTAATTGACGTGGAAAAATTAATATTATTTTATTATACACACATTATACACATCAGCATTAAAACATTTAAATAACTAAAACAATTAAAACATCAAAATGAAAAAGATTGAAAAACAAAATCAGAATTAGAAGGGAAGATTGCAAATCAGATTTAAAACAAAAAATTATTATTTTTAAACCAAAAATAATACCCACAAATCTAGAAATATGAACATCATATTCAATCTTCAAAAGAAGACATTCCAGAGAAATCGAAATCCACAAAATCTTGAAACCCACAAAAGAAATCAAATAGGTGGAGGGAACCCACAAATCTTGAAAGTAAACAATGAAGAGAGGGAACCCCCAAAATCGAAACCTACTTTGCTTTCAAAAATGGGTTTGTGTCGGTGTCCTCATTAGTGAAGAATGAACACAAAAAAACCCATCACAGAAAAGCATTAAACTTACTATCACATGAAGATTCTAAGGTGTTTCAAGATTCATTACATAGAAAACCCATGCAAGAGTTGCAGAAAGTTTCCATCTTGAGTTTCAACGGAGGTTTGAATTTGAATGACACTGAAAACAAGTTTTCTGAAACCCACAAATCTTGAAACCCACAAGATGAAGACCGAAAACGTAAGATCTGAAGAAAAAATTGAGATGGAGAAGATCTGACAATAATGAGATGAAGGAGATCTGGAAAAAAAATGAAGCGCATAAAAAATGTTTTAGTTTTTTGTTTTTTAAAATTAGGGTTCTGGAAATTAGATAATCATTGTTGTTGTTGTTGTTGTTGTTGTTGTTGTTGTAGATGGAAGGGCCGGGATTTGAAGAAGAAGAGGATGGTGATGGGTTCTGGGTTTCTAAATGGAAGGGGATTTGAAGAAGAAGAGGATGAATTCATGTTTCTAAATGAAAGGGGATTTATTAATTAAAAAAGTTAAATGATTATTTGTAATGTCATTTATAATTAAATAATATATTTTTTGCCATGTCATTTAATGAATTTAAGACGCCATGTCAGTAGTTAACTGCCAATGTGGCGTCCGTTAAGAAAAACTAACGGCAGGGACGAAAATGAAACATAAATGACCAAAACGGATCAAAAAAAGATAAAGGACGAAAGTGAAACTTCGCTCAAAGATAAAAGACCAAAGTGGTATTTAGCCTAAAATCTAAGGTGTGAAACAGAGCCTGTTTGTTTATAACTAGTTTTGTGACCCGTGCAACGCACAGGGAGAAATTATATATAAATTTATTTTGTTTAATATCAAATGATTTTGATAATGCATATATAATATTAATATAGTTGACCAAATTCCATTGGGTAGACAATTTAACAAAATAAAGTAAAGTTAAACTGGAATTAAGTAAAGCGAACTCCTAAGACTGACTTATGACATTGTAGCACAACAATAAAGTAAATAGTTGAAATAAATAATATTCTGCAAACTTCCTGCAAAAAAAATAATAAAAAATAAAGACAATGATATCTCACATTATGAAATATATAATAAATTAATTGTTTAAATTTAAATGTATTAAATTTGATGATTTAATAAAATATACCTTCTATAGATTGTCGAAGACGTCGTGATAGAAAACATTGGTTGTTGAAGTACACATATTTCCATCTTCATCCAGAATCAACATCTTTAAGCCATTTTTTGTTGTTACTATTGAAACGGCAACATATAATTGGCCATGTGTAAAAACAGGCTTTGTTAGATACAATCCTACCTTAGAAAGAGATTGGCCTTGACTCTTGTTGATTGTCATAGCAAAACAAAGGCTTATAGGAAATTGTACGTCTGCTTTGAAATTTGAATGGCAATCCAGAATCAGAAGGAACCAGATCCATCCTTGGAATTAATATTTTTTCGTCAACATTCTTTCCAGTGATAACAATTGCTGTACTGATATTTTTCCCTAAATCACAAAATTTCAATTGTGTTCCATTACTTAGACCACTTGCTTAATCAATATTCCTTAACAACATAATAGGGACTCCAACTTCGAGTGTCAAACGATGGTGTGGTATACCCTAAAGTTTCAATCTAATATACCTAATTATCTTTTTTACGTCGTCATGGACAATTTATTTGGGTCAAAATGGAGAATACTAGTATGTAACCCGTGCGATGCACGGGGAACAGTTTCGGTTTAAAATATGAAAAATTAAATTAAATTTGTGAAAAAAAATGAATATAAATGACTATAATAACATAATTGATGAAATAAGAAATCAAATATTGATTTAAAAATAAATATGGTTATTTGCGTGTGTGGTTATAAGTAAAACAATACATCTATAGGTTAAAAATGTTTATGGGGACATTTCATAATGTCAGATTGGAGATTAAATAATGCAATTTCTTGGGAGTAAATAAACAAAAGTAAATTAGATTTTGATTGTAGTTATATTAAAATGTTTGTACTATGGTACACAGTTAGTACTTGTGAGAAATTCAAATTTTTTGTAGTATACAACATATATTTGCGAGAAATTCAAATTTTTGTAGTATACAACATAAGTTTAGTTTCTTTATTTATAGAATGCATGCAGTAGAATTTCACACTAACAAAACACTGACTTACTGTTATACCTAAAGTGAAAAAGCCTCTTTGTGTTTCGTTTTGCATGTCATACACATACATTTGTGCAAATCGTGGCTTTTGGTTATCTTCTAGAAAGAGACTACCCATTATGTGCCAACTTTGTCCACTAATAAAAAACAGGGGAGGTCCACCCCCGTTGTTTGCGTCGTTTTCTATTTTTCCTCCCATGAATGTGAATGAGAAAATGCTGTTGTAAACTCTGTTGTTCTCGTAGAAATGACGGGCTCTAGGATCAAGCCAAGTTGAAAGTTAGAACAAAAGATCTGGCGGTTTACCTTGCGCTGGAAGATGAACTTTGTATTCCATGCAACAAATAGAAAACCACCCTAGTATTTGTTGTTGACTTATCGGCCTGTTCGTAGAATCACACTTGAGTTCCCCTCATGGAACAAACATAGGAAGGTTGGCCAAAATCCAGAATTGCTTCACGAAAATTTAAATGTAAAAATCAGCCAAAAACAATAGTCGTCTTTATATTAGTTGCAAGTTGTAATGTAAGGTAAGGTAATAGAATAGTAATAGTAGAATAGATGCTACTTTCGGACTCAGCAATTTGATACATGTCACTGTGTAGCAGTGCAGTATTTGCTAATTGTGGGGTTGTATGGTGCTGTTGTGTTACTTTTTTTTTGATAGCCAAATGTTAGTGGGGGTGGGGGAAATTTTAGTTTCCGGGTATTGAACCCGGGACCTCCTTCTTGCACTCTTTTGGTGCACTCCTTCTTGTTGTTGTGTTACTTGTTTAGTACCTATATCAATTAATTACAAAATGGTTAAATAAATGGCACCAATGTGTGTTATTACCATCTAGATTTTGATGGAGAGAATAGATTTTGACCATCAAAATTTTGAAAGATTAACTTGCAACATACGTGTGGGATCCTTTGGATATGGAAATTGCTTGAATTGCTTGATCAATTTATATTTAGTGGATGGAATCAATGAATATGACTCAAAATGGATCTTTCATTTTCCTTCAAATAATAATTTGATATTATTGTCCATAAAGGTTGTCATTGATTAGTTTCCATTTAAATCACATAACATAAATGCACACTGCTATGTTGGCATCCAAGTGTGAATTATTGTTGACGTGTGCATAGAATTACGCTGAGTAGGATGTTCCATATAGGACGTGCATTTATTATTTTTCCCTTAAATCGCTCTTGTTGTGACACATTGGAGAATTGCCTTTGAGGAGCATTCTCTTTTGTATTATTAATAGATTAATTTTGTCTTGAGTAAATAGTAGTGAATCTCTTGAGTAGAATTTGATTTAGACAAAAAAAAGTAAATAGTAGTGAATCTCTTGAGTAGAATTTCTTGAAAGGACTATAGTATATATACTTAAGTTATAGTATAAGTTTACTAAAACATACTTATACTGAATAAAATTTTTATAATATATAATATAACTTTTAGTACGTTGATATAGATGCATTGGTTGTATTAAAATTTTAAGTTAAGATCATAAGTCAAACATAACATAAGAGTACAAATATGTAAATTGTGTTACTGAAACTAAAAGCACCCTTGGTCATTAATATCAAAATATAGTTTGGATACAAAAGGGTACATAAGAAAGGGGAATATAGACTAATAGAAGCTTAAAATTTAGACTAATAGAAACTGAAATTTAAAAAACAAATTGTTTTCAACAAAGTCAAAAGAGGAAACAAAGTGTTTTGGCTAGAAACAACACAAAACCTAGGAGCAACATAAATTAAACAGAACATAACAGAAGAGTACAAAGCAGACCACAATAGAGCAAAATCCAATTCAATAGAACACTTTTTTGACATTTGGTAGGTACTAAATCTTCTCTATCTTAATTGCCCTCTTCAACAGCTTGAGGGGAAGGTTATGATCTTCATTTGCATCTTCATTTGGGGAACCTCTCTAGACTGAGGTAGTGATGCTTCAATGGGTGGTGCAAGTATCTCAACTTCATCCTCAAGCCTAGCTTGTGAAAATTTAGGCATTAAATCCTAGAAACATGAAGATTGTAAAATCAGAATCTGGTGTGTCTTTCAAAATTTTCTTCAATTGCATCTTAAACACTTAAATTAAAAAAGATATTAAGGTGTTTTTGAAGGTTAGTATTTATATTTGGGAGATACAACTGGCATCCAACTTCTGCTTTCCTTTTTCTTCACTCATCTTCTCCTTTCCTTCTCCTTCATTGCCAGATAATTCTTCCAAACCCTATGTAACAAAATAGATTAGTTATAGTATTATTAGCAAACAAAATGAATAGTGTGTGTATATAATTATAATTGTGATTGGCAGATTAAAGGTAGCATTAAATCCTATTAATATGAAGATTGAAAGTTCAGAATCTGATGTGTCTTTCTAAATTTTCTTCGATTTCATCTTAAACCATTAAATAAATAAAGATATAAAGGTGTTTTTTAAGGTTAGTATTTATACCAGGGAGATACAACTGGCATCCAACTTCTCATTTCCTTTTCCTTCACTCATCTTCTCCTTTCCTTTTCCTTCATTGCCAGATAGCTCTTCCAAACCCTATGTAACGAAATAGCTTAGTTATGGTATTATTAGTAAATAGTATTTGTAGAACTATAAGTGCTATAAATTAAGAATGACTAAAGTGTGACTAAAGTTCCCGTATATATGTTTTGTTATTTTAGTAGTATAAGTATTAGTGTAGATATTGAGATTGAGTTATCCCTGTGAAAGCACATGAGTATCGGAAACACCAACTTTGTCCTTTCCCTTTCCCACCAACACACTCAAGGAATTAGTTTGCTACAAAAAACAACCACGTAAGTTTCACAACCTTAAAAATGTAGCTGTTAATACTATTAAAATGAAAATCAGCTTACATTATTATTTTCTAAAAAGATGGCCTCTTCGTTGTCCCATTTTTGACTGAACTGATTGATAATGACCTCACTTGTGCAGATCTTACGAACCCTAAATGATTGTTCAAACTGGGGACTAAATATGGGTTTGGTCTCAACCTTGAAAAGGATGGTAGTATCCACTAATGCCATTAATTCGGGAGGAAGGACTCTATCTCTAGCAGTCCACCACATTTTGCAATAACAATTAAAACTAAAGAAGTAAAAATTAAATAAATAGGTCTCATTATGAATTACTCTCTGCATTTAAAGTATACACTGTCATGTGCTTGTGCTTGAAGAATTTCAGCACAAGATTTGTTAAATAGGACACTTGCATCACGATCAAATATCACCAATGTGGCAGAATCATAGTTATCAATGACTCAGACTTTGATACAATATCTAAGAAATTTTAAACAGAGTTTACGGTGAATAATATTATAAATTATTGTGTAAAAAAAATTATAAATTATGAATAAGCCCCTAATAAACAGTAAACAATAAACAATAAAAATACAATGTGACCACAAATAATAGGCTAAGTGAATACCTTGGGTACACTTTCATGACATGCTTATTGCACTTTTCACAAAAGTACATTTTGGAGTCAGGATAAACAGATTTAATGCAAATACAGGCTGTGTACCACCAATTTTCAGAATTTAAAATTTCTGTAATAGTCCCTAGTACCACAAAGACTGATTCCTACAACACAAAGTTTTCAAATAAAGTCATTTTCCAATAAACGATTGAAACCGCCTATTGACTATTAAGTCTGTGACACTGAAGTTATAAATTGGAATTTATAAAGAGGGCAATCAACCCTTGTGTAATCTTTGAGCTCCTGAATGGTTGTCCTTGGTGTGCTGTACAGAAATTCATCTGAAGTATTAGTCTTTGGCTGAGCATTGAGTGGTGTTATGCTCAATGGTGAGGGATAATTAGCATTCTCAGTGAAGTTAATACCAAAATGAAATAAATGAAATCTAATTATATTAGAAATTGTTTAAGTAAAAAAAACATGAACATAATAAGCAAATCATTGACTACTTCAAAGTAAACCGCCTGATATCAAAAAAAATTAAAAACTAATAAACATGATTTACCCAGAAGCTTCTAAAGCAATGACATTCAACTTGGTGGTTGTCCCAGTTCCCCCAACCTCCCTCTTTATTCCTACTCCAGTCAAAACACCAATCACATCTGAAATGAAATTATATTTAATCATAACATGTAAAAGGGTTATTGATATATCGTGATTGCTGAAAATAAAACTAAGAATATACTCACCAACAATTTCATATATTGGAACCAAATGATAAGGAGACAAATTAATTGTTGCATTAGGAAGGGGAACAACTCTGCTTGAAAATTGGAAGTTTAGTTTAAATGGATGGTGGACTGTCCTATAACTACCTCCATATGATGCAACACCGATATTTTCAAACAAATAAACTAAAATTAAAACATAAAACTCCACCACATTAGTATAATAATAGTATAATCAAAGACTAACGGTTTCTAATTTCTCTCAGATTGTGTAAAAAAGCAAACTTCTAATTCTAAATATAATTCATAATACATAATATATATCTATTAAATAATCAATGGGTGAAGGAGGAAACAATCAAATAGCAAAAAATACATAATATAAAATCAAAGACTCACAGTTTCTTCACCTCCAGGTTGTGTAAAAATGCAAATTTATATTTCTAATTCTAAATATATATATATATATATATATATATATATTAAATAATCAAAGGGTGAAAGAGGAAACAATCAAATAGCAAAAAATTAAATAAGTTAAAATTGAACTTTGAAATCATAAAGCAGAAACCTTATACTCACGGTTTCAAAAATTGTGGTGGAGATTTGAGAATTCCAACTGGTGCTTCATTATAAATCATCAAAAAGGGAAAGGGTTGTGGTAGGGAGGAATCGTCTAAACCTAAAAAGCAAAAATTGAGAGAAATTTTGGTAATGTTAGAGGAATGGGTTTAGGGTTTCTGATGAGTTGAAAGAGAAGGGAAATTTGAAATCACAAAAATCGTTGATTATGTACAACAGAATCAATTTGCATTTAATGCAGAAACATTGATTTAGGGGTTTGGAGGTGAAGAACAGAAGATACATAGGGTGCAGCTTCTGAAAATGAAATTAAAGAGAGAGGGGTGTGATTGTGTTGTTGCAGTCTGATTGAAGCAGAGAGATGAGTTCTTTGGGAAGTTTGAAGAGGCTGAGTTTTTTGGTGTAGAAAAATAAAGTTGGGAAAGGGAAAAATGAGAGAGACATTTGAGTGAAGAGAGAGAGCGTCGAGAATCAGAAGAGAGATGAGAGGGACGGATGTGTTAGGAAAAAAAGGGGAAATAGGTCAAACAAAAATTGTAACAGATTTTCCTTATTTTTTGGTCAACATAGGACAGATTTTGCTGATTGTATTTTTAATGCACTTGCAAAAAGGCCTTTTGCCAGCCCATAGATAATAATGACCAATGTAAAAGGCCCAGGAACTTGCTTTATTTGTTATGTTATATGTAGAATTCAGAATTAAAATAAAAATTAATTAAATGTAAATCTTTAAAAGACATGTTAGAGTAATTTAGGTATGTTTTTAATAATATAAAAATGTGATGTGACAAAATATATGTTAGAACTTGACATGTGTCAAAAAAACCTTAAAAAATGAGCTTTGAATGTATATTATAAAGATAAAGATAAAGATTATTTGGGATACAAAAAATCTAAAACAAACATACACCAAGACAAACTGTCTGTTTGTATATGATCTGAAGCTCAAATTGCATTTCACCCTAAAATTATAGAGAGAGCTTCGATCAATCGTGCCTTGAGATGGCAATTTCGGCTACAGTTTGTGACACTAACACTATTATCACTGTCTCCTCTCTTCAAAGAAATGCAATTTGAGCTCTCTCTGTAAAACTCCATTATGAAAGAATAATAACATTATACATTCAATAAATATCAAATACATTAAAACTTTATATTAACTATAAACATTTTTTAAATATTTTTTCAATTTGCCTTGTTGATTAATGATTTCGTAATAGACGATTCTCAAGCATGCAAATAGAAAAAAGAATAGCAAATAATTTTTCATATTTCATAGAAAGGAAAGGCATGAAATCCCATGGTAGTGGAATCAGAGATACCCCATTAGCTAACAAGACAATATTAAGAATAAGAACTAAAGAAGATATAAAACGTTATTGATTCAAGACGATCAACAGAAAAAAACTAGCTACAATTCTTTCCATGTACAAACGCTAAAAGTCTCCTCTCCTCAGAGAAATTACAAAAGCAACATAACAAATTCACCCATTAACACCTAAAAATTACAAAACCAAAAGTGTGTATTAGAGAGTACATGCATGAAGAGCTTGCACTTTGTTGGTATCTAATGTATGAGTGAAGAAACAGTGAATCAAACATCATCATCATCACATCACAGAGACAAAGTAGATTCATTATGCCAAGAAAGAACAACATCTTGAAGACCAATTTTCCAATCATCCCAATGAAGATCTTCAAATTCCAATCCACCACTCTCCAATTTAAGAGCCACCAACAACAAATTAGGCACAATTCTAAATACCTCAACAACTATAGTCACCTTCCCTTTCCCCAATCCAATTGCACCATTTTTCCCAATCTCAATTCTAAACCCTAATTTCCCACCGATCTCCTTCACCTTTTCTTCTACCACCTCAGCCTCTTCACTTGATGTAAATCTCTTCTCACCTTTCTTATCCGACGTCGTTTCGAACAATCCACTCAAATCTAAACCTGAAGACAACGATATTATATCAAACGCGTTCATCCCTAATTTGTTGTAACCGTCACAACAATACTTTTTAAACAATTCAGGTTCAAATACTCTCTCTTCTGGTTCTTCTTTTAACGATTTTTTGAACCAATTGTTTGAAGAAACGTTCTCTAACCGAATTCGTGTCTTCGGATTCGGGTCGAGTAACTGGTAGATTAAATACCGCGCAGGTTTAGAAATCCACTCTGGAAATTGGTAATCTCGGCGAGTGATTCTCTTGCACATTGCCGGAATGTTGGAATCGTCGAAGGGAAGGTGACCGGCGAGTAAAACGTAGAGAATTACGCCGCAGGACCACGCATCGGCTTTAGATCCATCGTAACCGATCCTACAGAGAATCTCTGGCGCGGTGTATGCTGGTGTGCCGCAGGCTGTGTGGAGAAGGCCGTTTTTGAGTTGCTCTGGGAGTGCGGATAGGCCAAAGTCGGAGACCTTCAGATTACCGTCGGCGTCGAGGAGGAGATTTTGCGGCTTGAGGTCACGGTGAGCGACGCCGTTGCGGTGGCAGAAGAGAAGCGCGGAGACGAGCTGTTGAAAGTAGCGTCTAGCGAGGGACTCCGGTAACCGGCCACGACGTGAGATCTTGGCGAAGAGCTCACCTCCACCGGCGTAATCGACGATAAGGTAGATCTTAGTCTTCGTAGCCAGCACTTCGTGGATTCGGAGAATGTTCGGGTGGTTCTGAAGGCGTCGCATGGCGTCGATTTCACGAACGATTCGTGGTTCCATGGATGCATCAACCGTTTTGGATTTATCGATTACTTTCACGGCAACCGTGGAACCGTCTAAAAGTGATCGTGCTTGATACACCTTCGCGAAGTTTCCACGTCCTAGGAATCGTGTTAGTTGGTATTTGCCTAGGATAGTGCGCGCCGGTGGTGACGGCGGCGGTGATGGCAACGGCGATGTTTGCCGTTCCATTTCTTGGTGGTTTTTTGGGAAAATGGCAACCAAGAGCGAGAGAGTGTGGGTGCGTGTTTATGTTGGATTGTGTGCTTATTTATATACGCCAAGCATTCTCTGAATCGTTGTCAAAAAATAGCAATTGGTGAACTGTTCTGTTATTTTTAATTCCTATTTTGCCCTTTGTTACACCTTTTTAGTTTGTCCCGTCCAGCTAAATAGCTCCGCTGTGCACTAACTAACCAAGCGTAACTTGCCTGAAATATACTATTGGTCTGTTAGCATGCCAGTTCTCTCTGTTTGTTTGTTTGTATTTTGATTTTGATGAGTGGCAGATTAATTTACTATAAATATTATTATAACTATTAATTTATTATTTTGTCCCTGTAGAAAATCTTGTTTTATATTCATCCCTCAGAAGAAATATCTAAGCCAAAATAATTTTTAATAAGTGTGTTTATTTATGATTTTTTTTACTTTGTCAATCTTTTGTTTACAGTAAAATATGCTAGTTATTTGTATTAGCTATATCCTATAGATTTTTCAAGGAATAAAAAGTATGGTAAATATCCAAAAAAAGGTATGGTATTTTTTAATATATATCATACTTAGGGGAGGATTTGAGTTGGGAGGTGGAATCCATAAAATTCTCTTAGACTCTGTTTGGCATATCAAATCGCTAATTTTATATTATTTTATATTTATAAGCTAGTTCAACCGCTAATTTTACCGAACACTTAAAATTCAATCCGCTAGTTTATCTGCTATAAGCTATTCGCTATCAGCTCATTTGTTATAAGCTAGATTATCCACTATCCGCTCTTTTCACCAAACAGAGCCTTAGTGTATGTTTGGATGAAGCATTTTTAGGAGGTAATGAAATTTTTTGGGGGAATTCAAATAACATAAAGTTCCTTCATTAAAATAGTAACCTCGTTATAAACACAGGGTTATAAAGTATAAACATAGGGTTACTTCATCAAAATTTTGAACATATATAGGGTTACTTCATTAAAAAATTTGAACTAAATGTTTAAATTCTCCCCTAAAAATTAAATTACATCCTAAAAATCCTCCAAACACAGGGTTACTTCATTTTTATTAATATTGATATTACTCTAGCCACAAACCTCTTTATGTAAGGGTGTCATTAATGTAGTTTTTGAAACAATAATCCTTTATAATTGATAATCCCTTAAATTGGTCCTTAACTATTACCCTCTCTCTAGTTTAGTCCCTAAATTATAAAAATATAATAAATACTCCTTAAATTACTCTAAATTCATCAAGTTAGTCCTTGAACTATTCATCATCTCTTTCATTGAGAAAGTAATTGAGGGACTAAATTGATGGATATAGAGTAGTTAAGGGACTATTTATTATTTTTTTATAGTTTATGAACCAAATAGGAGAAATGGTGATAGTTTAAGGACCAAATTAAGGAACTAACTACTCGCACTTGAATTCCAAACAATATGTGAGTCAAATTCTTATTGTTTGCAAATAAAAAACATAGTCAAATGCATTGTATAAAACGAAAATCATTAAAGAACAATAAGTAATTTTGAATAATTAATATTTAATTTCATTGTAGGTTTTATAAAAATTGCAAAAGAAAATTAATGATTGTAGGGGGATCGCGGGGTAGCTTTCTCTTTACTTTGCACAGGTCTTCCTCTGTAGGGTTGGAAAAGAGTCGAACTGAGTCGAACTTGGCTTAACAAGGCTCAACTCAATAAGAATTGGCTCAGTTTGTAGTTCAACTCGCAAGTTCGACATTAACCTTTTATTTCAGCTCGAACTCGACACGGCTCAAGCTCGCGGGCAACTTGGTTCAGCTCATTAGCTCGAATCGCATGAATAATAATAATCTCTTTTTTTTTGGTATTTTAAAATACCAAAAAAAATAAGATAATCTCATTTTAAATTATCAATTTATTAATATTTTTTAGATAAAATAATTACCTAATTTTTTATAGAAAAAGAATCACCTATTTGAATTATAATTATATTTATAATATTTCTCATTTACCTATCTCATAAGTTTAATAAAAATTTAGACAAATATAATAACATAATTAATTCTAAATAATTTGCACCAACTAATAAATAAAATATATTGCTCTAGAAACACAAAATACACAAAAAAAGATTATATATATATATATATATATTATCAAGCTGGCCTATGAACCAAACTAGTTAAATTATATCTGGTTCCACTACGACTGCTGGAGGTGTTTGAAATTTGTAAAAGTGCAAAAAATCTGGAATTAAAATATGCAAAGTGTATGATTAACGGGCAACCAGATACGTAAGAAAATCATGAATGCTTTGCAGGTGGACTATTGGAGAAGCAGCCGTCAATGAAACTAAACCAGCTAGTTTTCACTTCACTTTAATTAATTTCCAGGAAGGAACATTCACGGATTCACCGTCAATATTAATTTGTGTGTACCATGTATGTAGAGAAATAAGCTTCTTTGAGAGGTCTTTCATTTCTTGTTTTGTACTACTACTACTACTTTAGAAAGTCAAACTTGCGAATATTTCAACTTACAATAAGACCTTTCAAGGAAGGAAGGCTCTCATATAGCAATAGTAGGTGACGCCTTTTTAAAATTAATAATAAATTAATTTTGATAATCAATAAGTGAGAGAGAATAAAAGAAAATAAGGGTCTTACAAAAATAAATGTCTTTTTTGTTCAAATAATTTAGGTGAAGAACTCTGTAAAAAGAGTGAGCCCCATATTATTTGGGTGGTAGTAGTTTGATGTCTCTTGCTACTTAGAAATGGAATTATTCCTCAAGGTAACTTAATGGATCGTAATTAGGAATGAGAATAGAGTGGACTGAGGTGAACTTTGCAGACTCTGAGTCTGGTCTGTGTTAAAAATATTAAGTTTGAGTCAGACCTGTGGCTTGTCGTAGGCTCAGTTTTTTAGAATTGATTTGGCTTTTTTGAAAGTCTAACAATACTTGCAAGTCTATTTAAAAACTCACTTCACTATATTTTTTACGAAAGCTTTATGATATTTTGATGGTGTCCTAATTCGCTGGACTATGTCTGCAATCTTTATATTACGATTAATTTATCGATAACGTAATGAATTGAAGTACTCCTTAATCCTTATTATTCTCATATTAGCAATAAATTTTGATTCCAAAAACACCCATATATTGAAACCTTTATATTGTGTTTACAATCGTGGTTGTAGACCCCAGCACAAACAATCCCCATTCACGTTATGAATTTCTTGTAGGACCAAAATTGTCATGATCAATAACATGGTACATATAACTACAAGTTATAATCGCAATAAAGGAGCGGAATTTATGTGAATGGTGGATTCGCTTAGGTGTCGAACAATGGTAGGCGAGGACCATATTCTCAGACATCAAGAACCTCAAGTCCGAGGATGTAGGGTTCTGTGAACAATGGTCCAATTATTTGTCTGCTACTAACTACATTATTGACAATGTACCAACGAACGCAGTTGCAATTGTAACGTAACAAAATGAATCATATGCCATTTTTGGTTTTTCCTATTTTGTGTTGTGGACCATTATATGCCACGTGACGAAAATCTAGTTGACCTACTTTCTAGAACTCGCTATGAATCATCTCATGGATGTGACATAAGGAAATAAGGTCAGTGTCATAGACTGCTTAGCAAGCATACCACGCACTCCTAAATTAGGTGTTGTGTTATGGTTATTATTGGACCAGCGTAAGAACTAAGAACTTAGGTGTTAGTAATTTCGTTTAACTTGAATATTAAGCATATCATGTGCTATATTAATTGTCGTAAATTAGATGACGAGTAGTCATTTTTTATCAAAAAAAAGATGACGAGTAGTCATTCATCAATTTGATTGTTCACGGATTATGATGTCGTTATAATTAATGATTAGTTAAATAATTAACCCTCACAAATTGAAGTTTTTTTCCTTCTTTTAATAAAGGGAACAAATGTGTTTACTCACTTCCTCCTCCTATATGTGACTCAAATCCACACAACTCTTTGGGTATAGGCAAAACGTCTTACCAATTGAACTGCGTACGTGCTTCATTGTCGACCCTCACAAATTGAAGTAATACTATTGTTGCGACCAAACAATTTGAAGATTTATCAATATCAGTTGAGTCGTGTATCATCAAGATTTAATTATTTAATCAAACATTGAAAAATCTCTTTGAAAAAGAAGAAACAATCTTTGAAGCCATATTTTGATTATGCGTACATAATGTAATAGTTCGGAGGAAGAGTGGTGTGATAACTTCGTCGTCGACGGTGCTGGCAATGACGCCGATGTTGAGGCTTTCATGGCAATTAATTCAAACCATAATGTACCTTTTAATAAGGCAAATTCTTCTTCTTTGTTCTCGGCTGGAACTGTTCTTTGTGTTGATTCTATTGGTAGTTCAGATATTGTACCAGGCAATAATAGGTTTTGGGCTTTTCAATGCAAAGTGGTAGCAAGGAAGGTTTGGGAAGCTGCTAAGAAATTAGGGGTGGAGGGGTTCTCTCTTTGATGAGGGGTATGTGGAGTTGATTGCAGAAGGAGTAAATAGAAATCAAGTAGCCAAGGATAAGGGGGTGGCCAACAATGGTGTTCCATGAATATTTTACAGTTAAATCTTTGTGGGTGGGGCGACAGAGGAAAGCGTTGTCATTTAACTTCTCTGATCAGATCGAGTAGGTTTGGATTTATTTGCTTACAAAATACTAAGAGGGAGGTTTTAGATGGTAATCAAATCGATTTTTTGTGGGGTAAATCAACAATCTGACTGGTCTGTAAAACAGTCGCAAGAATTATCTAGCGGTATTCTGTCTTCTTGGTTGGTGGGTTTGTGGTCTGTGTGTTTTTCTTTCAGTGGAACTGGTTTTGTAGGGGTGTGTCCTGAGGTTCAGGGTTATCTACTCTATATAGTTAATGTTTACGCTCCGAGTTCTTTTGTTGATAAACGTAGAAGCTGGGAGGAATTGATTGGGCTGAAGCATAGGTTTGCCAAAGGAGATTGGTGTGTTGTTGAGGACTTTAATGAGTTTAACAATTTTTTTGTTGATATGAAACTTTTTAATATAATTAATTACAATTTTAAGTATATCCAACTTTAAAAATAAATAAATTAAAATTACTAATTTGTTAGATGTTTTTAATTCATTAAATGTTATCATATGTAATATTTTAATTAGTAGGTCTAAAAAACTGATCACTTTTTTAATTAAAGTATGATACTTTTATGTTATTTATTATTTTTTTGCTGTTAAATCACGGGTTATGGGCGCATATACAAGCACTTGGGTGCCCAGAGAACATGGGGACAGACACTAAAATGACTGCACATCCATGTGGGGACTCGGGTAAAAGCACTATAGTACTTGTCCAAAGGGCACCCATTCTCATCCTACTTGATACATTAACTCTAACTATCAAGTCTCTATATTCCAGGTTTCAGCCTTTGTTGGATTCGTTAAACCAAATCCATTTTTGGAAAAGATTCCTTTTTTTAAAATTCAGGGGAGAAAAGGAGGAATCAAGTGAATTTATGCAAGGAAAATGCACAATCCAGTTGTAGGAAGTTCACATTGCATCAACAAAGCAAGAGTAGGTCATTCCCAAAGACAAAGCAGCAGAACAACAGATTTACCACCAGGTTTGTGCTTTTAGGCTTAAGGGGTGTAGAGGTTATGTGGTTTCAGATCTGCATTACTTCACAAGCATGAAGCTACTGATAAAGAATGTATGGTGTTTGTTTCACGTTTTGTAAACTTAGTCTCCGGAAAAAACATTCTTTAAAAAATGATAGAATTATAATAATCCTGGGTATTTTTAAAAAAGTGTGGTAAATTTTTTTTTGACCAAAATAAGCTTATAACATTTCTTTCATAATTAGAGAAGTGATACAGTGGGAAATACAATAAAAAACGTGGGAGCTAACATAAGACCTTGATGCTCTAGCTAAAGTATGAGCCACAAAGTTTGCTTGCCTCTGGGTAAAACTAACCATATAGTTTTCTAGAGTAGAAAGTAATGATTGACAGGATTTCAAAATAGAGCCATATTCGGTTACAATATTACACATTCCTCGGACGCTATCTACAACTGCCTTGCAATCCACTCGATGGTAACTCTTTAGATGTCTAATCCTCGTAACCAGTTGACTGCTTCTAGTAAACCTAAAGCTTCAGCCTCCTGAGATTGAGGCTTTCCTGCAAACCAAACTGTCTTGGCCTTCACAAAGACACCATCTTCGTTACAGAGACATAAGCCAAAGCCAAATTTACTGTCATCAAAGAGCGCTGCATCAACATTACATTTGACCGTGCCGGCAACAGGGCGCATCCAGGACGTAGCAGTAGTTGGACATTGCATACGAGGTGCGCGGGCATGCAATTGCTTAGCGCGTCTAGCCTCCTGCCACGAAACCAACAAATCCAAAGCATTATGAACAGAGATTCTTACTGGTTTATTGACATCTTCCCAAACTCGCACATTTCTACGCTTCCATATGCACCAAAGCATCAATACGAAGCGTGTTCTAGACCCATCCTAAAGAGAGGTTAGCAGTTTGAAGAAACTATCTCTGTAACCTTCACCTTCTGATATCACGGGCTATATGTCATGCAAAAGACTTGAGTGTCGCTGGTGTGTGTAAATAGATAACATCATTTGTGCAAGTATACACAGTCACAAGTTATAGTATAAAAGATCGAACCCACAGAGATTGGATTAACTCTTATGTGTTGTTTGTAAAGAAAGGCAAACTAGTGTGACTACACTATTCAAAACGTTTTGGTTTTGGTTGAAGTTGAAATAAAAATAAATAAACAGAAAACTAGTAAATTGTGTAAGAAATCAGTTGAGAATGAGAGTTGGGATGTTTTCACAAACTAAATCACTCTTGAGAATATTGTGTTTTCTGTGGTGCAATTGCACTTAGTGCAGTTGCATCAGTGTGTGCTGGTCAGCTACTTTCGTCAGAGTTTCGTTACAAGCTCTATATGATCCTGTTTTTTTGCGGTAAAGAGTAGGGTTGTCAGTGCCTCTCTCGCCCCCTTACAGATAATCTAAGTTGCTTAAGTAAGTACACTCTTGTATCTTAAGATCTCTACACTTTTGTGGTAAGGACTATGTTAATCTTAAGCTAAGAATTAACATGGAATTAACAAGCTAACTTCATTAAAGCAAGTTTAACAAGAAGCTTTATTAAACACTTATCCTTACTTAGTTCTTGATTTCTAGTTATAAGCCAATTAAGTGAATATAACTCTACTTGTTCTAAGTGATCAACCTTAAAACAAGATTAAGAATTTAAACACAAGAACTAAAGTGCACACCACTTTGAAAACACAATAACTTTCCTCAAAAGATCATTGGAAAGCTAGAACATCCAAACTCAAAAGAGTTTAGCTCATGATGAGCATGATAAAGCATATATAAGTGAATGAAAGCATATTGCAATGAAGAAAAGTACAAGAGGTTTCAAAATAGTAACAAATGGAAAACTCTTGCATATATTTGCTTACAACTAATTTCTTGCACCTATTAGCTCCTTGAAGAAGTGGAGATAGAAGTTGTCAAGTTCCTCTCACCTTCCTCTCAAACTAATACTATGTAACTATAAGAAAATAAAACTTTGAAACTAAGAAAAACTAAACTAAAAAGAACATAAAAAGATTATAAGATAATGTGATCTATATGATTTTAGATATATTTCAATTGAGGAATTTGAGTCCTATTTATAGCCTTGGAGGTTTCCTTCATGTTGAGGTTTCCTTGCTGGTTTAAGTTAACCAAACCATGGTTACTTTTTAAAAGTTGAAGATCAGCTTGGCTTTCAACACTCATCCTTAATTTGAGGTCCAACAAATGGTTGCCACATGTCTTGTAAGATAGATTTTTGTGAAGCCTTTTTGATTGTAGGCGCCTCCTTTGCAAATGACCATGTGACCCCATGTGACTTCTGAGCTAGCAGCACTCCAACTAAGCATTATAGCAATGGTAAGAATTGAGGTGCTTCCAATGTGGGGTTGTGAGCTGCTTCGGTGCAGAGAGGTGCAGTTGCATCAAGTGCAATTGCACTAAACTGCGGCTGCACTGAACAAACACATCAAACATACCAATATAAAATAGAATGCTAAGTTATCGACATCTCTTATCTGAAAATCATAAATGTTGTCATTTTATTCATACTAACATATTTAACACATAAAAGACTTGATTTTGGGCAATTATCTAAGTGTGAAAGCACAAATAACTCTATATAAAATAGAGTTATCACACCCCCAAACTTAATTCGTTGCTTGTCCTCAAGCAATGACAAAAAAAAAGAAAATACATTTAAGATTTCCAAAATCAAGAAGAACAGATCAGCTCACATCTTTTTCGTAAAAATGATTTTTCAATAAATGCAACTCATGAACTTCATTTTTCAGAAACTTTTGTCTTTGTGCCTTTGAATTCCAAAACATCCAAAGCTATTAAAACTCATTTGTGTGAGTGTGTGTCCCACTGAGATTCAATCAGTTCCAAACCCAAGTAACAAGTTTCTCCTAGCCTTTGAAAAATTTAGATCACGTTCGGTCAAAACAAAGATGTTTCAAAATATAGAGTAGACTAACAAAGTCCTCAAGAGTGGGGGCCCTAAGCACAACAAAGGGCTTGGATAGAGTATTTCAAACTGTTGAGTCAATGCACTTTTTGTATTTCTGGTGGTTCTTTTTCTTGATGCAAATGCAGTGAGTGCAAGTGCATTGTTTTCTGAGGTGCAATTGCACTAGGTATTTTTTTGTATTGGTGCAATTGCACTAAACTTTTTGACGGTGTAGTTGCACTTAGTGCAACTGCACTTGATTTTTCTTTTCAAGACTTCTAGCTAATATTGCCCTCCTCACTGTCCTCCTTATGCATACTTTTTTCCTTTGGTTAATTCTGTCTTCTTTTCTTCTTTTTCTTTTTCTTTGAATTTTTCTTTTTCTGACCAAATGCACTTATTGGAACAGGTACAGTTTATGACTCAGGCAATAAAGTTTTCTTTCATTTTGAGCTCTTTTGGTAAACCTATGTGTACTGACTACTCTAAGTTCTTCATACTCTAGCCTTTGTATTCATAAAAATTCCCCCAAACTTATTTCTTTAAGCTCTTCTATATTTTTAATAAAAATTTGTTTTTGACCTTAGTTTTCTCAAAATCCCTCTTGCATCAGATAATCACATAGTAAGGTTCTTTTCAAAACTCAATTTTGATGTGTCAAAGTGATAATAACTATGGTCATTTTTGGAAAAATAAGGCTTCTTTTTCTTTTTTCTTTTGTTCATCATTAAAAATCAATTCGTAAATTGCATTTTTCTTTAAGTTTTTGAAAAAGATACTAAGCTGATCATGCTTCAAGATTCATCAAATCTTCAAAATATTAGTTAATTAAATACTTTGTTAAGTAAATCTAAAACAAATTAAAACATGACACTTATTAACAAAACACACATAATAGACACAACAACTGAAACAAACACACATAAGATATATACTAACACATGCATGAAAAGTTTGATGCTCTCCCCCCAACTTAAAAGTGAGCAGTGTCCTCACTGCTCTTCAGTTGAGTTTTCAAAAGGAATTAGTTCAAAATGGGGGAGGGGGTTAATACATGTGGGATTAAAACAGATAACACAGTTATATAAGTTCATAAAGTATTTGAAAATATAAAAACAACATTTAAGATTACTCGGGTTTTGCTCCAGATCTGAGTCTGTTGCTAGCCCTTGTTGCTGCTCTTTTGACTTGTAATTTCTTTGGCCTCTTTGCTGCTGCTGCCTTGGATGCAGTTGCTCCAGGCTCAGTTGGTTTTGTTGTTGTCTTCTCTATTTCAGGTGGTGCATCAGCACCAATTGTTTCTGTTGGTGCAGTTGCACTGGAAAGTGGTTCGGTGCAATTGCTCCTGATGAGTAATAGGTGCAATTGCACCAATTCCTGTTTTTCTACAAAACACTTGAAAAACATCAAATTGCACAAAATATTAAATATTTATCAAAAAATTATGGGTTGCCTCCCATCAAGCGCTTGTTTTAATAGTCTTTCAGCCTGACTTTCCCATGTTTATTAAGGATTTTCAAAATGTGTGGTGCTTTCATTTTCCACCACTTGTTCACCAAAATACATTTTGACTCTTTGCCCATTTACCTTGAAAGTGGTATTTGAGGCTGCATCATAAAGATCAACTGCGCCATGAGGATAGACTTTAACTAATTTGAATGGTCCTGACCACCTTGATTTTAATTTTCCAGGGAACAATTTCAACCTAGAATTGTATAACAGAACCAATCCTCCTTCTCTAAGTTCTCTCTTTTGGATTTTCTTATCATGCCATGCTTTGGTTTTAGCTTTGTACATTTCTGCATTCTCATAAGAGAAATGCCTAAATTCTTCTAATTCATTAAGCTCTAAAAACCTTTGTTTTCCTGCCCTACTATTGAGATCAAAATTTAGCTTTTTAATAGCCCAATATGACTTGTTTTCTAACTCAATAGGCAGATGGCATGCTTTGCCATAAACTATCCTATAGGGGGACATACCTAATGGAGTTTTAAATGCAGTTCTGTATGCCCATAATGCTTCATCTAAGTGTAAGGACCAATCTTTTCTTGTTGGTCCAACCATTTTTTCAAGCATTCTTTTAATTTCCCTATTAGATAATTCAGCTTGTCCACTTGTTTGTGGATGATAGGCTGTAGCTATCTTGTGTTTGATCCCATATTTTGCAAGAAGATTTTCAATAAGTTTATTCCAAAAATGTGAGCCTTCATCATTGATGATTGCTCTTGGGGTGCCAAATCTTGTAAAAATGTTTCTTTGAAGAAATTTGCTAACTGATTTGGCATCATTATTTGGTAATGCTACTGCCTCTACCCATTTGGACACATAATCAACAGCTACTAATATGTATTTATTGCCAAAAGAAGGTGGAAAAGGACCCATGAAATCCATGCCCCAAACATCAAAAAGCTCAATTTCCAAAATATTAGTTCTAGGCATTTCATGTTTTTCAGAAATGTTTCCACTTCTTTGGCATTTGTCACAGGTTTTGACCCAATTATAAGCATCTTTAAATAAAGTGGGCCAGAAATAACCTGACTGCAATACCTTAGCTGCTGTTCTGTTGCTTCCAAAGTGACCTCCATATGGTGCTGAATGACAGTGCAGAAGCACTGCTTGCTGCTCTGATTCTGGAATGCACTTCCTCATTATTTGATCTGGACATATCTTATACAAATAGGGTTCATCCCAATAGTATTGCTTTACTACGTGGAAGAATCTCCTTCTTTGTTGATAGCTCATGTCCTTTGGTACAACTCTACTTACAAGGAAATTGACTATGTCAGCATACCATGGTGCAGTTGCACTTGGTGTAATTGCACTGGCTGGTGCAATTGCATTTATTGAACAAGCACTTATTGCATTATTGGTAATTGCCAACAACTTCTCATCTGGAAAATTCTCCTTGATTTCTTGTGTACCTGCATTTTCACTTTCTAATCTAGATAAATGGTCAGCCACTTGGTTCTCCACACCCTTTTTGTCTCTAATCTCAAGATCAAATTCTTGAAGGAGGAGAATCCATCTAATTAGCCTTGGTTTTGCATCTTTCTTTGCAAGCAAATACTTGATGGCAGAATGGTCAGTATAAACAATAACTTTAGTGCCAATCAAGTAGGATCTAAACTTATCAAATGCAAATACAACAGCTAATAACTCTTTCTCTGTCACAGTATAATTCATTTGAGCTTCAATAAGTGTTCTGCTAGCATAATAAATTGAGTGAAAGATTTTGTCATACCTTTGCCCTAGGACAGCTCCTACTGCAAAGTCACTAGCATCACACATGAGTTCAAAGGGCCTGCTCCAATCTGGTGTTACTATCACTGGTGCAGTTACCAGTGCCTTTTTAAGCTTTTGAAATGCTTCCATACAGAGTTCATCAAAGTGAAATTGTGTATCTAATTGTAAAAGAGTACACAATGGTTTAGAAATTTTTGAAAAATCTTTGATGAATCTTCTATAGAAGCCAGCATGGCCTAAGAAGCTTTTGATTCCTTTGACAGTTGATGGAGGTGGTAACTTCTCAATGACTCCAATCTTGGCCTTATCCACTTCAAGACCTTTTTTTGAAATTTTATGCCCAAGCACAATGCCTTCTTGTACCATGAAATGACACTTCTCCAAATTGAGTACTAGGTTGGTGTCTTCACATCTTTGGAGAATTTTTTCTAAATTTGATAAACATAATGGAAATGTTTCTCCAAAAACTGAAAAATCATCCATAAAAACTTCCATTGATTGCTCAATGAAATTAGAAAATATAGACATCATGCATCTTTGAAATGTAGCAGGTGCATTACAAAGTCCAAAAGGCATCCTTCTAAATGCAAAGGTACCATAGGGACATGTAAAAGTGGTTTTTTGTTGATCCTTAGGTTCTATTGCAATCTGATTATAACCTGAATAACCATCTAAGAAACAATAAAACTCTTTTCCTGCTAATCTATCTAACATTTGGTCAATGAAGGGTAAAGGAAAGTGATCCTTCTTTGTGGCCTTATTGAGTTTTCTGTAATCCATACAGATCCTCCAACCTGTGACAGTCCTAGTTGGAATCAACTCATTCTTTTCATTGGCTATCACTGTTACACCCCCTTTCTTAGGAACACATTGTACAGGGCTAACCCATGCACTATTTGAGATGGGGTATATGATTCCAGCATCTAGCCACTTATTTATTTCTTTCTTTACAACCTCTTTCATTATTGGATTTAGCCTTCTTTGTCCTTCTATGTAATTTTTAGAATTATCTTCTAAATTTATCCTATGCATGCAAATTGAAGGGCTAATTCCTTTTATGTCTGCCATTTGCCAACCTATAGCTTTCTTATGCTTTTTTAAAGTACTAATGAGATCATTCTCCTGTTCTAATGATAGCTCAGATGAAATGATAACTGGGAGTGTATCACATTCTCCTAAGAAAGCATATTTTAAATGTTGAGGCAGTTCTTTCAATTCTAATTTGGGAGATTGTTCAATTGAGGGTAAATTTTGTTTAAGGTTAGGGTCTTCTAAATTAAGAGATTCATAAGTTCTAACCCATACCTTAGGTGTTGGTTCTTCCTTTGGTAGTATGTCTTTTTCCAGCATTTCTTCTTCAAAAAGTGCAGATGCATCAGGTGCAAGTGCACTAGTAAGATGATCATACTGTTTGTTGAACTGCTTTTGCACCAAATGATCAAGAGAGATGACTGATGAACATTCTTCACTCTCCTCTGCAGGATATTTCAGAGCATTCATTACATTGAATTTCACCTCTTGATCATTTACTCTCATGGTTAGTTCTCCTTTTTGCACATCAATCAATGTTTTCCCAGTTGCTAAGAATGGCCTTCCAAGAATAACTAGTCCTTCTTCATCTGCAACAAAGTCAAGAATAACAAAATCTACAGGAAATACAAATTTGTCAACCTTTACCAAGATATCTTCTATGATTCCTTCTGGGTAAGCTATTGACCTGTCTGCAAGTGACAATGTTAAAGATGTAGGTTTAGCATGTCCAATTCCCAACTGTGTAAAGACAGATTTAGGCATCAAGTTGATGCTTGCTCCTAAATCACACAATGCACGACCTGTATAATAATTACCTATTGAAAATGGAATTGTAAAGCAACCTGGATCTTTTAATTTTCTTGGAATTTTGTTTTGCAAAATCAAACTACATTCTTTGGACAAAGCAACTGTTTCAAATTCACCTAATCTTCTTCTTTTTGAAAGAACATCTTTCATGAATTTAGCATAATTAGGCATTAGTTGCAATGCTTCAATCAAGGGAACATTAATATGCAATTGCTTTAAAACATTTAAAAACTTACTGAATTGCTTCTCCTCATGTGCCTTTTTTAATCTTTGAGGAAAAGGAGGAGGAGGATATTCAGGAACTAACCTTGGAGTTGGAACTTTATGAGATGCAGATGCATCAGGTGCTTCTGCATTTTGAGAACTTTTTTCATTTTTATTTTCTTCTCCCTTACCTGTACCTTCATTCTCATAAGGTTCTGTAAGATCTTTCCCATTTCTGAGAGAGATAGCTTTCACTTGTTCCATACCTGGCCTCTGAGATGGACTTACTTCTGTATTGGATGGTAATGTACCTGTTGGTCTTTGATACAGAGCAGTTGCTAACTGACCTACTTGATTCTCCAGATTTTTAATTGAAGCTTCATGAGCTTGCCTAGCTGTTCTAGTTTCACTAATGAATGCTTCATGGGTTTGCCTAGCTGTTCTGGTTTCATTAATGAAAGATTTAAGCAAACCTTCTAAGGAGTTATCTGTAGTAGGTTGTTGTTGTTGAGGCCTTTGGTAGTTCTGAGATTGAAATCTTGGTGGAGGGGTTGGTGCAGTTGCACTAGGTGCAGGTGCACTAGTATTGTTCCATCTGAAGTTTGGATGGTCCTTCCAACCAGCATTATAGGTATTGGAGTAAGGGTTGTTATTCCTATTATAACTTACATAATTTACAGAGACAGGGTTGCTAGGACACTCCTCATAAAGGTGACCTCCTCCACAATAAACACAACTTACAGCTCCTAGAGGGGCTTGTTCTATTGCTGCTGCAGTGTTCTCAATTGGTGCAGCTGCACTAGATGCAGTTGCACTGGTTGTGGTGAAGTTTTTGAACATGTTTGCTAGTGAGGCTACTTGAGCAGATAGGGCTGATATTTCACTAATTTCATGTACCCCTGATGATTTCTTTTGGGTACTTACTGTAACACCCCCCTTTTACAATTACAACTAAATAGACAATTATCAGAGTCACCTCGAAGGGCGCTACATTTTTCACCATTTTAAAAAAAAAACACCATTTATTCCAAAAAAAAATCTCCAAAATAATTTACACAAAAGAAATCACCAAGCAGCGGAAATATTAACCAGTTTAAACATCTCCAGAATTAACAATTAGAGACATCTCCAAAATTAATTAAAACAATTTCCAATAACTAAAATAATAGTTCAAAACGATAACTAACGACTCCCCGGTGCTACATATCAGAGCTGACACAGACCCAAACGAGAGAGGAAGCAAAACCTAGCAATTCCTCCACGAGCACTAGCGATCACCTGCAGCGTTGCCGCATGAGAGCAACATTCCAAGCAGAAGGGGTGAGTCTAACAGAGGTAATAAGCAGATGATAAAAATATGCTAGCATCAGGTAACTACGGCAACACAATACAATTACACCATATCACAGCACCAGATACCAAAGGAAAAGTCCATTTGACAGTGAACCACCAAAGTTATAACATTCATAGACAATGGGATGATATGCAACCCCTCCAGTGGGCATATGCATGCGGTACCGATCACCAAAATGAGCCACGACGGGCATATCACCAATAAACACCAGAGGCAGAGCCTATACCACCAAAACATGCATATGACAATGCGACACCATGATTATGCACCAACTCACCATAACAAGTATTTAAAATAAATACTATATCACCAGAATCAAAACAAATGATTTCACCAAAAATAGCACCAAGTTGTAGCATCACAGCTACCACTAAACTCTCCTGAGCATACCAGCACCGCACCTGAAATATTAACACCAGACGGCTCCACAACGCGGACATAACGCACGCACACCACGCACAAGACTGGCGCACAGCGCCTAGGCACATCGCACCTACTTCAGCGAATTAATTAAAATAGCAAACGACATCGGATTTCAACAAATAAATACTTGTTGGAAAGCCCTATGGGTCTGGTTATCATCCCTAAGTTCAGTTTTTGAAGGAGAGTGTCCAATAGGTACAGTTTTCGAAAAGCACACAGGCTAGTTGCAAAAGAGGACAGTTTCTGTCCTTCAAATTCAAGCAATTCCAAAGTGACCAAAACTCAATCAAATTGCATGAAACTTGTGCATAAACTGGGGAAAATTTTGTCTAGTTTTCAAAGAAATTGGATTCGTTCGAAAAGGAGTTCTTTTGAAAACGTGGTAACCAAAACACTGACCCTGTGTCCAGATTGTTTCCAGAATCTTACTCTAACTTGTGGAATTCATATCTCGAGCTACACAACTCTAAACGCAACCAAACCAGTGCCAAATTAACAAGCATTAAGTCTATTTTCCAGAAAAATAAACCACATAATTTTTCGGTCAATACAACGTCCCAGTCACCGAAATACCGAATCTATACCCAAATCGTTTCCAGAATTTTAACCTAACTTGTATCGCCTATAACTCGAGCTATACAACTCCGAATTTGACGAAACCAGTGCCAAAACGACCGGCGTTAAGTCTATTTTCAAAAACAATCAACCTCATAATTTTTGGATCAACCAAACAGCGCCAGTTTTAGAAAAACCGAACCTGTGTCCAGAATCGCTAAATTGCCAAACACCAAACCCTAACGGCAACGACACCGCAACCACCACAACAAAAACGACAATTCGACAACGCGACAACAACAATCAACCACGCACAGCAACAACAAAAACACAAACAATAACAACACCATCATCGTGATACAACAATCACGCAACAACAAATAACGAAACAAATCACAATAGCGTGCAATAATCATCAAAGCACCAATCTCAACGAAAACACGATATGCAACAACACGAACAATTCAACAAAACCCTAGACTACCCACACATAATTATCATCAACCCATTATCAAGGTTAAGCCCACCCTTACCTCGAATAACGTAAGCTCCGGAACACGACGAACGAGACACGAACAAAACCACAGCAACACGAACGATCTCCTTTTGAAATTCTTCGCGAAACCCTCCTCTTCTCTCCCTCTTTGCGCCGCGTGCTCTCTCTCTCACTCTCACTTTCGTTTTTCTTTTGCTTGCTGCGAATGAGGGTTTTGGCTTAAACCCCCAGGGTTTAAGTTGAGGGCTCAGTAAACACTGGGCTCTCTACGTCACCACCTCCTTTACTCGTTTCACCTCCTACGCATATAAAATATTAACCTTTTAATTTATCTATATCCCGCCTCCAAATTATTTTAATAATTCAATCAACTATTTTAATTAAATTATTTCCGGGGTGTTACAACCCTCCCCCACTTAGAATCTTTCGTCCTCGAAAACATACCTGATTCAAACAGCTCCGGATAGGACTCTCGCATCTTGCTCTCCAACTCCCATGTCATGCTTTCACCAGCAGCTCCTAACCAGACCACTTTCACCAGGTTTATCTCTTTGCCACGTAAAGTCTTCACTTCACGATCTTCAATTCGCACAGGCATTGTCTCCACAGTGAGATTATCCCGCACATGCACATCATCCATCGGAATCACATGGGACGGATCCGAAATATACTTCCGAAGTTGCGGCACATGAAATACATCGTGCAAATTCGAAAGATTAGGCGGCAAGGCCACCCTATAAGCAACATTACCAATTCTCTCAGTGATCTGATACGGTCCAATGAAACGAGGAGTCAACTTCTTTATCTTCAATGCACGCCCAACACCAGCCATAGGCGTGACTCTCAAAAACACATGATCACCAGCTTGGAATTCTAAATCCTTCCTTCTCTTATCATGATAGCTCTTCTGTCTACTCTGCGACGCTTTCATTTTCTCACGGATCAATTTCACCTTTTCAGTAGTCTCTCGAACAACCTCGGGTTCAAGAACAATACTCTCCCCAGATTCATGCCAACACAACGGAGTCCTACATCTCCGACCATACAATGCCTCGAACGGTGCCATCCCGATGCTAGAATGGTAACTATTGTTGTAAGTAAACTCGATCAACGGAAGGTGAGTATCCCACGCACCTCCCTGCTCAAG
Organism: Astragalus glycyphyllos; assembly: GCA_963573325.1. Lineage (NCBI taxonomy): Eukaryota > Viridiplantae > Streptophyta > Magnoliopsida > Fabales > Fabaceae > Astragalus > Astragalus glycyphyllos. The sequence goes on from OY754309.1 coordinate 34,262,201, forward strand.
AACACAAGATCTCAACAAGTCTTCCAACGACTGAATGGTCCTCTCTGTCTGCCCATCAGTTTGAGGATGATAAGCTGAACTCAACCTCAATTTAGAACCCAACGCTTCTTGCAAACTCTTCCAGAAATCAGAAGTGAACCTAGGATCTCTGTCAGACACAATGCACAAAGGAACACCATGCAACTTCACAATCACCTGAATATAAATCTCTGCCAATCTCGACACCGGATACGTGATATTGATAGGAATAAAATGAGCAGACTTCGTCAATCTATCCACAATCACCCAAATCGAATCGTGCCCCCTCACAGTATTAGGTAACCCTATCACGAAATCCATAGAAATACTATCCCACTTCCATTCCGGAATCTCCAACGGTTGCATCAACCCAGCAGGCTTCTGATGCTCAACCTTCGATTTCTGACAAGTCAAGCAGGAATACACAAACTGCGCCACATCACGCTTCATACCAGGCCACCAAAACATCTTCTTCAGATCCTGATACATCTTTGTAGCTCCCGGATGGATACTCAACTTACTCCTATGACCTTCTTCTAAAATTGCTCTTTTCATCTCCTCATCATCAGGAATGCAGATTCTTCCACGGTACTTCAATACATTCTGCGCATCCAACTCAAAGTCTTTATTCTCGGATTGATCAATCCCAACCCTCAGGTCAACTAATTTAACATCTAACTTCTGAGCTTCTCGAATGCTAGCCATGAATTCATTATCAATCTTCAACATCCCCAATCTGACACTCTGAGGCGTCACTTCACAAACCAAACTCATATCCCTGAACTGCTCAATTAATTCGAGTTCTCTAACCATCATTGCTGACATATGCAACGTCTTTCGACTCAAAGCGTCAGCTACCACATTAGCCTTTCCCGGATGATAGTTCAAGCTAAAGTCATAGTCTTTCAGCAATTCCAACCATCTGCGCTGTCTCATATTCAACTCTTTCTGATCAAACAGATACTGCAAACCCTTATGATCACTGAACACCTCAAACCTCGAACCATACAGATAATGTCTCCAAATTTTCAACGCGAACACAACTGCAGCAAGTTCTAAATCATGGGTAGGGTAGTTCTTCTCATGAGTGCTCAACTGTCTCGACGCATAGGCAACTACCTTACCATTCTGCATAAGCACACCTCCCAACCCCATCTTGGAAGCATCACAATACACCACAAACGACTCTTCCGGATTAGGCAACGTCAGAACAGGAGACGTCGTCAACCTCTTCTTCAATTCTTTGAAGCTCTCTTCACAACAGTCATCCCAGATGAAAGCTTTACCCTTGCAAGTCAACTGAGTCAACGGAAGTGCCAACTTCGAAAATCCTTCTATAAACCTCCTATAGTAACCTGCCAGACCCAGAAAACTTCTAATCTCAGTAACTGACTTCGGAGACTCCCATTGTAACACGGCATCAACCTTAGACGGATCCACGGCAATTCCATTCCCCGAAATAACATGACCCAGAAAGCTAACCTCCTTCAACCAAAACTCACACTTAGACAGCTTCGCATATAATTTCCTGTCCCTCAGAATTTCCAATACCAATCTCAGATGTTCTGCATGCTCCTCTTCTGACTTAGAATAAATTAGGATGTCGTCAATGAATACCACCACAAACCGATCCAGATACTCACGAAAGATACGATTCATGTACTCCATGAACACTCCCGGCGCATTAGTCACACCGAAAGGCATCACGGAATACTCATAATGCCCATAACGGGTTCTGAAAGCTGTCTTCTGAATGTCTTCGTCTTTCACCTTGATCTGATGATAACCCGATCTCAAATCTATTTTACTGAACACCTGAGCACCCACCAACTGATCCATTAAGTCATCAATCCTCGGAAGCGGATACTTGTTCTTAATAGTCACCTTATTCAGCTGCCGATAGTCTACGCACAACCTCATACTACCATCTTTCTTTTTCACCAACAACACTGGAGCTCCCCACGGCGACACACTTGGCCTCACAAATTTCTTTTCAAGCAGATCCTCGAGTTGCTTCTTCAGTTCTGACAATTCAGATGCAGACATTCTATACGGTGCCATAGACACAGGTTTAGTATCAGGTACCAGATCAATAGCAAACTCAACCTCTCTCTCTGGTGGTACATCCGGAATCTCGTCGGGAAAAACCTCAGAAAACTCTCGCACCACCTGCAACTCATCAACCTTCGCTTGGCTCTCAGCAGACAATGACGCCATTAATGAAAACAACTGGACGTCTTCCCTCATTACCCTATGCAACTGACCAGCAGACAACAAACCAGACTCTTCCTCTTCAGGAGAAAAGAAACTCACAGACCTTTCATGACAGTTGATATGAACATGGTTATCAACTAACCAGTCCATACCTAGAATAACATCCATTCCGCTCAGCGGCAGACAAATCAAGTCAACGAGAAAATCATTACCGAATATCGATAAAGGGCATTTAGCACAAACAACCAAGGTAGTCACCGAACCCTTAGCCGGAGTATCGATAACCATCTCCCTCAACATAGAAGATAAAACAAGATCTAATTTCTCAACACATGCAGTAGCAATAAAACAATGGGTAGCACCAGTATCAATAATAGCAATAAGAGGAGAATTATTAATATAGCATGTACCTCTGATCTCATTCACTGCATCTGACCCCGCCAGAGCGAACACCTTCCCAACGGACCTTTCTTTCTTCGGTTCAGGACACTGAGTGCTGATATGACCACCCTCACCACAGTTGTAGCATAACACATCCTTTCGATCACAGCTAGACGCCATATGACCCTCTTTACCACACTTGTAGCACTTCTTCACATCACCTGGACAGTCAGGACGCTTATGACCGGGTTTACCACACTTGTAACATACCACACTAGCAGCAGCATCTCCCCCACTAGGTCTCTTACCCACAGCAGTTCTCTGATTGCCCTTACCAGCTGGAACCTCATACGGCTTCCCACGACTCGAGAAATTCTTCTGCCTATCCCTCATGACTCTAGAATGAGCATTACTGTCTTCCTCGAAGATTCTGCAGCTGTCAATCAACTCCGAGAACACCCGAATTTTCTGATACCCTATCGCCTTCTTGATATCAGCTCGCAACCCATTTTCAAACTTGATGCATTTGGAGAATTCAGCACCAGCCTCACCATAATGTGGATAGAACTTCGCCAATTCAATGAACTTGGCAGCATACTCAGTCACCGACATATTACCCTGCTTCAGCTCCAGAAACACAATCTCTTTCTTCCCACGGACATCTTCAGGATAATACTTTCTCAGAAATTCTCTGCTGAACACAGCCCAAGTGACCTCTTCATTCACAGTCTCCAACCTCTGCCTCACCTCCAACCACCAGTCATCAGCCTCCTCTGCCAGCATATGAGTACCATACCTGACTTTCTGCGCCTCAGAGCAATCCATAACACGAAAGATTCTCTCCATCTCTTTCACCCACGCCAAAGCACCATCAGGGTTATACTTGCCCTTAAAGGTAGGAGGATTCTCCCTCTGAAACGTAGCCAAACTGCGCGACCCAGCATCACCAGCAGCACCTGGGTTATTCTCCACAGCTTGAGCCACCGCCTGCAAAGCAGCAGCGAGTGCAGCATCGTTCCGTCCTGCCATCTCAACCTAACACTGCAACAGAAACTATAATCAGGAACGAGTAACAATTACTCAAGTGTTACTCGACTCGACGACTCGACAACTTGGCCGGACAGACCGAACTGCTCTGATACCACTAATGTAACACCCCCCTTTTACTATTACAACTAAATAGACAATTATCAGAGTCACCTCGAAGGGCGCTACATTTTTCACCATTTTAAAAAAAAAACACCATTTATTCCAAAAAAAAATCTCCAAAATAATTTACATAAAAGAAATCACCAAGCAGCGGAAATATTAACCAGTTTAAACATCTCCAGAATTAACAATTAGAGACATCTCCAAAATTAATTAAAACAATTTCCAATAACTAAAATAATAGTTCAAAACGATAACTAACGACTCCCCGGTGCTACATATCAGAGCTGACACAGACCCAAACGAGAGAGGAAGCAAAACCTAGCAATTCCTCCACGAGCACTAGCGATCACCTGCAGCGTTGCCGCATGAGAGCAACATTCCAAGCAGAAGGGGTGAGTCTAACAGAGGTAATAAGCAGATGATAAAAATATGCTAGCATCAGGTAACTACGGCAACACAATACAATTACACCATATCACAGCACCAGATACCAAAGGAAAAGTCCATTTGACAGTGAACCACCAAAGTTATAACATTCATAGACAATGGGATGATATGCAACCCCTCCAGTGGGCATATGCATGCGGTACCGATCACCAAAATGAGCCACGACAGGCATATCACCAATAAACACCAGAGGCAGAGCCTATATCACCAAAACATGCATATGACAATGCGACACCATGATTATGCACCAACTCACCATAACAAGTATTTAAAATAAATACTATATCACCAGAATCAAAACAAATGATTTCACCAAAAATAGCACCAAGTTGTAGCATCACAGCTACCACTAAACTCTCCTGAGCATACCAGCACCGCACCTGAAATATTAACACCAGACGGCTCCACAACGCGGACATAACGCACGCACACCACGCACAAGACTGGCGCACAGCGCCTAGGCACATCGCACCTACTTCAGCGAATTAATTAAAATAGCAAACGACATCGGATTTCAACAAATAAATACTTGTTGGAAAGCCCTATGGGTCTGGTTATCATCCCTAAGTTCAGTTTTTGAAGGAGAGTGTCCAATAGGTACAGTTTTCGAAAAGCACACAGGCTAGTTGCAAAAGAGGACAGTTTCTGTCCTTCAAATTCAAGCAATTCCAAAGTGACCAAAACTCAATCAAATTGCATGAAACTTGTGCATAAACTGGGGAAAATTTTGTCTAGTTTTCAAAGAAATTGGATTCGTTCGAAAAGGAGTTCTTTTGAAAACGTGGTAACCAAAACACTGACCCTGTGTCCAGATTGTTTCCAGAATCTTACTCTAACTTGTGGAATTCATATCTCGAGCTACACAACTCTAAACGCAACCAAACCAGTGCCAAATTAACAAGCATTAAGTCTATTTTCCAGAAAAATAAACCACATAATTTTTCGGTCAATACAACGTCCCAGTCACCGAAATACCGAATCTATACCCAAATCGTTTCCAGAATTTTAACCTAACTTGTATCGCCTATAACTCGAGCTATACAACTCCGAATTTGACGAAACCAGTGCCAAAACGACCGGCGTTAAGTCTATTTTCAAAAACAATCAACCTCATAATTTTTGGATCAACCAAACAGCGCCAGTTTTAGAAAAACCGAACCTGTGTCCAGAATCGCTAAATTGCCAAACACCAAACCCTAACGGCAACGACACCGCAACCACCACAACAAAAACGACAATTCGGCAACGCGACAACAACAATCAACCACGCACAGCAACAACAAAAACACGAACAATAACAACACCATCATCGTGATACAACAATCACGCAACAACAAATAACGAAACAAATCACAATAGCGTGCAATAATCATCAAAGCACCAATCTCAACGAAAACACGATATGCAACAACACGAACAATTCAACAAAACCCTAGACTACCCACACATAATTATCATCAACCCATTATCAAGGTTAAGCCCACCCTTACCTCGAATAACGTAAGCTCCGGAACACGACGAACGAGACAGGAACAAAACCACAGCAACACGAACGATCTCCTTTTGAAATTCTTCGCGAAACCCTCCTCTTCTCTCCCTCTTTGCGCCGCGTGCTCTCTCTCTCACTCTCACTTTCGTTTTTCTTTTGCTTGCTGCGAATGAGGGTTTTGGCTTAAACCCCCAGGGTTTAAGTTGAGGGCTCAGTAAACACTGGGCTCTCTACGTCACCACCTCCTTTACTCGTTGCACCTCCTACGCGTATAAAATATTAACCTTTTAATTTATCTATATCCCGCCTCCAAATTATTTTAATAATTCAATCAACTATTTTAATTAAATTATTTCCGGGGTGTTACACTTACCCTCTCAGTAGGCCAACTAGAACTATTAGTAGCAATTCTATCAATCAATTCACATGCTTCATTATAAGACAGATTTAACAATACACCACCAGATGATGCATCAAGCATTATTCTAGTTTGTGGTTCCAAACCATTATAAAATGTTTCCATCTGAATAATGACTGGAAGACCATGGTGTGGACATTTTCTTAAAAGTTCTTTCCATCTTTCCCATGCTTCAAACAATGATTCTTGGTCTTTTTGTCTAAAAGATGTAATATAATTTCTCATTCTGGCATTTTTGATGGGTGGAAAATATTTTGACAAAAACTTTTCAGCCATTTCATTCCATGTATGAATAGAATTAGGCTCCAATGAGTTTAACCATGATTTAGCCTTATCTTTCAAAGAATATGGAAATAGCTTAAGTCTAAATGCATCTTCACTAACACCAGGAATGATAAAGTTACTACAAACTTCTAAAAACTGTTTTAAATGTTCATGGGGATCCTCATGAGGATGTCCACCATATTGACCAATTGTTTGTAACATTTGAAACATCATAGGTTTAAATTCAAAATGGATAGCCTCTATGTGAGGTCTTGCTATGCTTGTTTGCATGTTTTGATGATACAACATAGCATAATCTCTCATAGGTCTATCTCTATCATTAATCATACCTATTGGTCCCATGTGAATGAATTGATTTCTGTGATCTGCTTCAGCATCTCCTTGTGATCCAGGACCACCTCTGACTGAGGCTGGTCTTGAGCCATCTCCTTCACCTTGTTGAGACATGGTATTGCTGCAACTTTGAAGTCTTTGTTTCTGGAGTCTACGCAACCTTCTAAACTGTCTTTCAATTTCTGGATTTAAATCAAATTCTGGATATCTGTCTCTGGGCATAAGCTAGTGCAGTTGCACGAGGTGTAAATGCACCTGTTTCTGCACAGACAAACAAAATACCAGAATAACAAAACAAATAAAAATAAACACTAATCTACTATCTTTAAAACAACAAAAGTTAATGACAATCCCCGGCAACGGCGCCAAAAACTTGGTGTGTGTAAATAGATAACATCATTTGTGCAAGTATACACAGTCACAAGTTATAGTATAAAAGATCGAACCCACAGAGATTGGATTAACTCTTATGTGTTGTTTGTAAAGAAAGGCAAACTAGTGTGACTACACTATTCAAAATGTTTTGGTTTTGGTTGAAGTTGAAATAAAAATAAATAAACAGAAAACTAGTAAATTGTGTAAGAAATCAGTTGAGAATGAGAGTTGGGATGTTTTCACAAACTAAATCACTCTTGAGAATATTGTGTTTTCTGTGGTGCAATTGCACTTAGTGCAGTTGCATCAGTGTGTGCTGGTCAGCTACTTTCGTCAGAGTTTCGTTACAAGCTCTATACGATCCTGTTTTTTTGCGGTAAAGAGTAGGGTTGTCAGTGCCTCTCTCGCCCCCTTACAGATAATCTAAGTTGCTTAAGTAAGTACACTCTTGTATCTTAAGATCTCTACACTTTTGTTGTAAGGACTATGTTAATCTTAAGCTAAGAATTAACATGGAATTAACAAGCTAACTTCATTAAAGCAAGTTTAACAAGAAGCTTTATTAAACACTTATCCTTACTTAGTTCTTGATTTCTAGTTATAAGCCAATTAAGTGAATATAACTCTACTTGTTCTAAGTGATCAACCTTAAAACAAGATTAAGAATTTAAACACAAGAACTAAAGTGCACACCACTTTGAAAACACAATAACTTTCCTCAAAAGATCATTGGAAAGCTAGAACATCCAAACTCAAAAGAGTTTAGCTCATGATGAGCATGATAAAGCAAATATAAGTGAATGAAAGCATATTGCAATGAAGAAAAGTACACGAGGTTTCAAAGTAGTAACAAATGGAAAACTCTTGCATATATTTGCTTACAACTAATTTCTTGCACCTATTAGCTCCTTGAAGAAGTAGAGATAGAAGTTGTCAAGTTCCTCTCACCTTCCTCTCAAACTAATACTATGAAACTATAAGAAAATAAAACTTTGAAACTAAGAAAAACTAAACTAAAAAGAACATATAAAGATTATAAGATAATGTGATCTATATGATTTTAGATATATTTCAATTGAGGAATTTGAGTCCTATTTATAGCCTTGGAGGTTTCCTTCATGTTGAGGTTTCCTTGCAGGTTTAAGTTAACCAAACCATGGTTACTTTTTAAAAGTTGAAGATTAGCTTGGCTTTCAACACTCATCCTTAATTTGAGGTCCAACAAATGGTTGCCACATGTCTTGTAAGATAGATTTTTGTGAAGCCTTTTTGATTGTAGGCGCCTCCTTTGCAAATGACCATGTGACCCCATGTGACTTCTGAGCTAGCAGCACTCCAACTAAGCATTATAGCAATGGTAAGAATTGAGGTGCTTCCAATGTGGGGTTGTGAGCTGCTTCGGTGCAGAGAGGTGCAGTTGCATCAAGTGCAATTGCACTAAACTGCGGCTGCACTGAACAAACACATCAAACATACCAATATAAAATAGAATGCTAAGTTATCGACATCTCTTATCTGAAAATCATAAATGTTGTCATTTTATTCATACTAACATATTTAACACATAATAGACTTGATTTTGGGCAATTATCTAAGTGTGAAAGCACAAATAACTCTATATAAAATAGAGTTATCAGTCGCCAAACCACCTGTGCATGAAAACAATCAAAAAAAAAAGTCGTTCACTTTCCACCGAAGCCTCACACATCGGACAAACCTCCAGACGTTGATGAAGATTAGACCGGCAAGGAAGAACCCCTCTAGCTATACTCCAAAGATGAGTTTTCACTTTCGAAGGGACTTTGAGCTGCCATATTAAACTCCAGTCACCTGCAATACGTAAATCTGAACTATCGATTAGTTCAATCATAGGAACATAGTATGCAGATTTGACCAAAAACAAACCATCACGACTCGGGTTCCAAATCAAGGAGTCACTAGAGTCTCTGCAACGAAAGGTCATGCCTAAGATCCGACTCTGATCTTCTAGATTAAATAATTGCTGCAATGCTTGCATGTTCCAGCTATCAGATGCCGAATCAAAAAGATTGCTCACTGTTAATGTCTCAGCGCCTGGTACCAACATTGATGAAATAAGCGCCCCCCTCTGACCCACGGATCAGTCCACACATAATTTTAAAAAAATTGTCTAGCTCACTGTAAAAATTGTCTTGTTGCTTGTCAAAAACAAAAATCTTGAAAATAAGATAGTTATAGAAAATAAAATAATTTTAATATTTAAACTTGTTAATTTAGAATTTTCAAAATCTTTTTTGCAAGATTTACAAAATGCAAAACATGTGTTGAGTCCTACGTTCTTTAGAAACACTCTGCAGAGTGGTCCATGGCTTCTCTTGGAAAGGGTTTCTTTGAGTTTCACTTTTCATCAGCTGTAGATCTTAGACGTGTTTGGTCTTAAGGATCTTGTAATTTGAATTTTGGTGTGTTACGTCTCTTGGCTTGGAAGCCTAATTTTGATCCTTTTTCCACTAATCAAACTACTGCTCAATGTTGAGTCTGGCTATATGGTCTCTCTCGAGAATATTGGAAACCAAAAAGTTTGTTTGTGATTAGTGGTAGCTTGGGTGTTCCTATTGCTTTGGATGAAGCTACTTAAAAAATAAACTTTGGTCATTTTGCTAGAGTTTTGATCGATATGGATTTAACTGTACAACTTCATGATCAACTCTTAGTGGAAAGAGAGGGATATGCTTTTTTTATCGGTGTGGAATATGAATATATGCCTTTGTTTTTCAAATCTTGTCAGTCTTGTTCATTCATTCCAGAATTGCAAACATGGTAATATGTTTAATGGTGTGTTGCCAGAAAGTATGAGGTGCTTCTTTATAAGAGTAAAGTGAGGAAGAAGGTCTCGCAAAAAAGTGACCCTCTATATGATATGAATAGACAACAAGGAGAAACTTCATCAAATGAGATTCGAGGCGCAGTCATGCAATCTAATGAAAAATATGATTCTATCTAATTTGTCCATGACTCTTTCGCCTCAGATGAGGGTAAGCAAGTGTCGCCTGCGGTTATGAAAATTAATAAGACATCTCTGAACTCCATTCAGAAGTCGGTTAACACTACTACTTTTGGCACATAGGGAGCAATTTAAGAAACATTGTTCAGATTTTCTCCACCTCTAATACTATTAGTGGTTGTAATATTGAAACTCCCATGGTTCACCTTAATTCAAACATAGTCAATGATATGCAGATTGCTAGTCATTTTTGGAGAGACTCTATTCATTCATCTTCAGGTTAACCTCTCACTACCCGAAATGATTCACTAAATGTCTCAAGGTCTGATGCTATGTCTAACCCTGTGGTAGCATCTGACATAATGTAGCATCGGGCATGAGAATATTAGGAAAGATTTGGGGTGATGTGTTAGATGATGATGTTGATCCTACTGCTACTGATACCCAAGGAATAGTTTCGCAGGATGATAAATTCGAACTAGTTGTGTCTAAGACCCTAAAGAAGAAATTTCAGCAAAAAAAGAAATTGGAAATTGGAGGCTATAATAGTCGTTCTAGGGCAAATTATGTCGCTGTCTCTTTTTGGTCTGTCTAATGTAAATTAGCCCTTAAAGTTTTCGACATTTGGTTTGTCTCTTTGATAGATTGTCTTAGGGTGTCTTTTGTCATAACAAATTAGGAGATCCCTATTACTTCTTTGTTTTTAATTATTTTTCTTGCCAAGGGTATTGGTCTAGTCAACCCTTGGGGTCTCCTATGTCTTCTTTCTTCTTTACCTTTTTTAATAAATTTAGGAGGAAATACTCTTTTTCCTTCTTCTAGAAAGTTTAAACGAGGTTTTTTTCCTTTTCGCTAAAAATATATTAAATAAAATCTCATCTTCATGGAAATCCTTATTCCCAACCTTTTCCATCGGATTATTTTCATGGGAATGATGGAAGTTATTGGAGTTATTTACAACCGAGGAATCTTTATACTTGAGGTTATTATTTTTCAAACTTGTAACAAACACTATAAAAATAATAGGTTGTTATCGATGGCCAAATCTGCCGGTAATAGCCATAAAGGCGTGTGTAACGTCACCTTGCGACAGACTTATTGATGGAAGTTGTCTCTCACAAATAGGCTGGTCAGAAACACTTAATGACAGAATTGGGAAATTCATTGCAAATTACTAACGGCCATATTCGTCCCTAATCTCTAGGTAATTAGTGTGGCCAGCTGTCAGTCGCTAATTACTGACGGCTTTTTCTGTCGTAAATCACTGCACGTGTGTTGATTATCGATGACCAAATCCATCGGTAATTAGCCAGTGGGTTAATTTAATATATTTTTTCAAAATATGCTTATTTATATTTATTATATTATTATTGATAAATGCTAAAATGTAAAATAAATAAAACAATTTAATATAAATACTCTGAGAAAAATTAAATAGAATCTGAGTCGTCATAAAAATAATCTGAAATATCATAAAATAATTTGAAATGTCAAAATAGTACAAAAAGTCCTAATAGGCAGCATCATCAGAATCTGAATCTGCTAGAGGGCTCAGATTGTTGCTTCGACTCTGCTGGTCTCTGACGCATGCTCCTATACAACTTCAACATCTTTGCTTGCTGACCACATCCTCGCTATGTACTCCTACAGGCTTTAGGGTCTTGATAGTCTGATCTTGAGTCTGCACCTACTTCCTCAGCTCTGTCACCTCATTTATGCTCTGCGAAGGAGGGGGTTGACTAGAAGAAGCCAGTATGCCTTGAGGGCCTCCCAGACAGACTCATCTATCCAAGTGGTCCTCTAATCTATAATCCGCACCTCCCTAAGGATATTTGACAGATAGCGGCTCACTCTCTGCATAAAAATTTGCTTAAAGTCTTTCTCTTCCTTTGGCTTCCATGCTAGTCTCCTTTGTATTAAGAAAATAAAAATTACGTATTAGTAATTATATCAAACATTGAACAATAAATTAAATATATGTAATGATATTATTGATACTTAAGCACATAGGTGATTTGCTTCAAAGCGATATTCGAAGGAAGCAACCTGCATAATAAAAGATATATTAAACAATCAAACACATATATATAAGTTGTAGCATAATTAAATTAAGTTTAAAAAAGTCAAAGAATACTTACGCTCCACTACATGGACAGATGACTAGGCGACCATCATCCATGACAACCACCTCCTCATCGATTGATGTCTCCAAATCTACTCGCTTGTCATGGACCGGTTGCGGATGATTGTCGTGGGGAGTGGGAGAAAACCCAGGTGTGGGCATAAAGTGTACTGAAGTGTGGGGCCGGTGGGAGACATAAAATGGGGTACCAGTGGGATATATGGTGGTGGTGGTGGTATATAGGGTACCCCTGGAGTATAATGCGATGTCTCTCTAGGTCCTCTAGCAGTGGTCATGGACTCGGGCATCCCCACGAACCCATCCGCTATAGTAATTGTTACTTGATGGCGACGCTTCCTCTAGAGAGGTGCATCGACAACTACGCTCTTCCACTTATCACTGCTCAGTGGTCTTGGGGGAGGTGGTGGGTTAGAAGAATCTCTTGAATGCATATCTATGAAAAGTCAAATATGATATATAATAATTAAATTTAAAGACAACAAGAACAATAATATGATAAGTTACTAATAATACTAACTAAAAGTCAAAATACAGACATAAGCAACTAATCTAATGAATCATAATCTTCATCTTCTTCATCTTCATCTTCACCCTCTTCACCTGATTGTGGTTCATCCCCTTCTAAAATTGGGTCAACTTCTTCAACTGGGAGTTGGTCGGTTTGTTTCAATTAGTTCAAATTCAATTCAAATTCACCCACTGAAACCTGGGAATGATTGGAAAATAGAACATTGACTTTATAATGATGGGTTTATAGTTGCATTTCCCGTTTTACGAACATGATACCTCGGTTTCAATAGAATTTGCATTCAAGTAGTGCACCATCATTTTTACCAAATTTGTTATTGTAAAACTTGTGCCCATCCACACAACAATCAATCTTCTTAGATTCCAACCCTAACTTCGACACTAATGTCTAGCCTCATAATAATTTTTTTGCAAATTATCCTTTATAGGTATCGGTGTATCGCTTCCAACGTCAACTCAATCACATAATCTAAACCCAACTAAGAAATACTACTCATGGACTTGAGAGCTAAAATCTTCACACACATAGATAATTTTGATTGTGGCGAGCCTTCAAATAAGAGTTTTTTTTGTCTCTCTTAGCAAGTTATATAACCTATGTGCTTCTTCATTCAGAAGTTCATCATGATTGTCACACTGATGATGCTCATCAAATGACACATTCACCTCGAGAGCATCACAAATCATGCTTTCCATCAACTCAAATTTTTCATTAAATGGGACACCAACACCAGAACTGCTTGAAACCCCTATGTTAAAATTTGGACGTTGTTCCCCATGGTCAATTGATAAACTCCAATTTAGTGTATTTTTAGAGATATTTTTGGATTACTTTTTAGAGCAATTATTATCAATTATATAAATTGTTGACTAAATTTGCTCTATATTTTGTAGGAATGAAGAAAAGATAAAAATGCAAATAATATATATATATATATATATATATATATATATATTACTAATGTATGTATATAATATTTTATAAATATTATATATGTATATTATATAATATATTATATGTGTGTGGCTAGAAAGCAAAAGAAAGAAAGGAAGCCCATGAGTTAATTGGAGGAAGGCACCTGAGCTACAAATAGGCAAGCAACAAACTTGGTGATCAAGTTAGCATCAAAGATAAAAAGGAAAGAAATCTAGGCTAATGATATGGATGGGAATTACACAACCCTAAAGGAATTATTATAAAAGGCATACGGGTATTGCAAAAAGAAACGAGTCGTACATATCACAAAATTGAGGAGTCGCACAACATTATCAACTATTCACACATCCTGACACGAGGACGCTGACGGAAGGAGAGGAAGAATTTAGGTACCTGTTCTTGTCACCGTGAGAGAGCTCTGGAGCAGAAAAAGGAGACTAAATTATCAAGATCAGAAATTTCTCTACTCCGGATTATTTTTATCTCTGTAATTTATGACTCCTGATTTTATTTCATTGTTCTTGATAACTATGGATTGCTAAATCTTCTTCTAGGGTCTTAGGTGGATCTTCTATTCTTAGAGACCTTTTTATGTTTTAATTTATACTTTGAATTCCTAGTTTTATTTCAATTAATATTGTCCTATTGTTTTTATCACATAATTAGGATTAGCTACCCTTTTTCATGTTCATAATCAATTAGTTGATCAGCGACCGTACTGCAATTAGTTGGTGGACCTATAGGATAATTGGGGCTAAAATTAATGCATGACCAAACTTTAATTTAGTCTTCCAATCATTCAACCTTTTTGTACTTTATGCTTTTCTTAAATTTAAATTCTAGCATGACCAAACTAGGGTTAATTTAGGAAAAAGAATATTAATCGCAAATGACCAAACGGATTAATAGCTTTAGTAACGGGATTGGTAATTAAATAAAATAAGGGAATTCAGGTAGAATTAGACATAGGAGAATCGAAGCTTGCAAGTGAAACCGCGACCCTAGACCTCTCTCTCCATCGATTATATTCTGCATTTTATTATTTGTTATTTGCTTACTTTTTATTTCTTTCAATTACATCTCAATTATTCACTTGTCTAAACAATAAATAATTTTAAGTAGTTTGGTACTTGTTAATTAATCCCTGTGGACACGATAATCTTTTATACTACTTCTGCGAGAGAGTACACTTGCTCTAAGTGTGTTTTTAACGCAACAAGTTTTTGGCGCCGTTGCCGAGGTTTAATTCGTAATATTAAACGATTTTTTTTTTATTGCTTTAGACTTTTTTTTATGCTTTAGTTTTGTTTTTTTTTTATCTTATTGAAAAAATACAAAAAAAAAAGTTCCTAATTCTTTTCCAAGAAACCACTG
Source organism: Astragalus glycyphyllos (assembly GCA_963573325.1). NCBI lineage: Eukaryota > Viridiplantae > Streptophyta > Magnoliopsida > Fabales > Fabaceae > Astragalus > Astragalus glycyphyllos. Next base: position 34,277,278 of record OY754309.1, read on the forward strand.
CAGTTCACCCTGTTTTGCAGAGAAAAGTTGAAATCATGGTTAAGACTCTTGGAGATTATATTAGAGAGGCAGAGGCGAAAAGGAATTTAGAGAAGTCATCTTGGTATATGCCTTAATGTCAAATCCCATTTTCTCCTCCTCATTATGAGCCTTATTCAAACTATTGGGATGACTATAAGCCACCTCCTTATTCCTCCAATTGGGATAATTATAAGCAACTACAAGTGCAGAGGAAAGAGGAAGAATATGATATCGATGAGATCTTGGTCAAATTTATGGAGCAAACAAATGAAATGTTTGACTGCATGGAGGATCGAATTGGAGTCATGAATGTCCAACTCGATAGTATCATTGCTTTATTATCTCAAGAGGCCCAAGAAACTCCTGATTCACAAACAGAGCAATTCAAAGATAATATTCTTAGTAGTGATGAAAAGTTCTCCATGGAATATAATCTAGAGGAAGAAGCTCTCAAGAAAGATGAAGAGACTCCTACTGAGGGGGGTCAAATTGAGACAACAGATTCCACTGATGAGAGCGGTTGTGAGGAGAATGAGAAAGATCAACTGGTTCATGCACTACAAGAAATAGTGGATTTACTGTCGAAAACTTTCCGGCGGATATAAATCCGTCGGAAACTTTCCGGCGGATTTGATAGATTTCCGGCGGATTTGATCCCACGGTAGTTTCCGGCGGATTTTTTGGACTTTCCGGCGGATTTTTATCCCACAGAAACTTTCCGGCGGATTTTTTGGACTTTCCGGCGGATTTATAAATTTTTTTTTTTTTTTTTCAAAAATCCGCCGGAAATTTCAAAAAATCCGCCGGAAATTTCCGGCGGATTTTTGGTAATTTCCGGCGGATTTTTTGAAATTTCCGGCGGATTTATAAATTTTTTTTTTTTTTTTTTGCAAAAATCCGCCGGAAAATACCAAAAATCCGCCGGAAATTTCCGGCGGATTTTTGGTAATTTCCGGCGGATTTTTTGGACTTTCCGGCGGATTTTCCAAATTTTTTTTTTTTTTTTTTCAAAAATCCGCCGGAAATTTCAAAAAATCCGCCGGAAATTTCCGGCGGACTTTTGGTCATTTCCGGCGGATTTTTTGGACTTTCCGGCGGATTTTCCAAAATTTTTTTTTTTTTTTTCAAAAATCCGCCGGAAATTTCAAAAAATACGCCGGAAAAATTTGGAGGGAAAAAAATCCGCCGGAAATATTTAGAGGGAAGAAAATTCGTCTATAAATACAACTTTCTCCTACACTCATCTCATTCTCTCATTTATCTCTTTCTTTCCTTCTTATTCTCTTCTACATTTTCTCTATCTTATCTTTTTTCTTCTTTCTCATACTCTCTAATCTTCAAAAATTTCTCTACATATCTCTCTTCTATAATTCTCCTTTCTTCTTCATTCTCACTTCTTTATTCTTATTCCTTCTTCATCTCACTATTTTATTCTTATTTCTTCATAATTCCTCATTCTTATTCTCTCATATATCATTTCTTCTCATATTCTCTTTTATTCTTTCCTTTTTCAACAATACCATTAAACATTTGATTTTACTTTTGTTTTTTGACTTTTTTTTTTTTTTGACAAGATTTTTGACTTTTATTTAAAACACATATTAAGTTATAAAATTCAAAAAAAATTAAAAAAATTTCGGATTTTAAAAAAAAAAAAAATCCGCCGGAAATTACCAAAAATCCGCCGGAAATTTTAAAAAAAAAAAAAAAATTCCGGCGGATTTTCCAAAAAAAAAAAAAAAAAAATTAAAATCCACCGGAAATTACCAAAAATCCGCCGGAAACTACCAAAAATCCGCCGGAAACTACCAAAAATCCGCCGGAAATTACCGGCGGAAAATCCGCCGGAAACTGTTTGCGACGAGGGTTTTTCCGGCGCCAAAAATCCGCCGGAAAGTCCACATTTTCGGCGGATTTTGGTCATTTCCGGCGGATTTTGGTCGCCGGAAAATCCAGTTTTTCTTGTAGTGATGAGTTGGAGAAAGAGGAGAAACCCCAAATTTTTGGGCAAATTGTTTTAACTATTGGTGATGCTGTGATTGAGGTTTATAAGGGAAATGTAACTTTAAGGAGTGGTAAAGAAGATGATGTTATTAAAGCTTTAAATTCCAATGAATTTTTCTCTTCTTTAACTTCTCCTTATTGTGATGATGTGGTTGAAAATAATATTTTTAGTGATTTAAAGATGCGGGATCTTTTGGAAAAAATTATTATTTTGCAGGATCCTACCATAGCAGTCGGTGGAGATACAATAAAAACTTCCTTTGAAGCTCGTCCACCACGTGGAAAAAGAAAGAACAATGTCAACCACATGGTTAGAAAACTAAGAAGGTGCACTGCGTTAGATGTAAAATTTGCTCTTGGAGAGCCACCTGATTGAGCACCAACTATCGTCAGGCTCACGACGTTAAACAAGCGCTTCGCAGGACGCAACCTGTGTTTTATTTTCAGTTATTTTTATTTTACTTTTGTTTTGTTTTGATTTTAGGAATAAGCTCCAACTACAAGCTCTCTTAGGGAAGTCACTCTTACTCTGTCTCATTTATTTAATTTTGCTCCTACTTGATTACCTTGCATTGAGGACCATGCTTTATGCTAGTGTGGGGGAGGATGTGATATTTTGTCACTTAATCTCTATTAATGCACATACCCACTACATGTGTTGATAGCATTTTTTCTGGCTTGTTTTGCATTAAATTGAAAAAAATAGAGATTATGCCTTTAGGGGATCCCATAATTAATTTACTTGACAAACTTGTGCTTGATTGTAACTGTGGGGTTGTCCTTAGGATGCTGATAATTAGCATTTGTCCCTCTTGGGTACTTTTTGTGAACTAGCTTCCAAATGTGAGATCTGAGCCTTCATAAGGGGATTGATACTAAATCATAAATTTTTACCCCTTTTTCTTTCTTTGAGTGTGTTTCTCTACATTCTAGAAGTTGTCTTTTGACCGTTTCAAGGCGAAAATTGATTTGCATCTTGTAAAAAGATTTGGGAATTTAGGTATTTTTCTAGCCTCAGAGTTATTTGTTGAATTTATCCATTAGTTGCCCCCTTTGAGCCTATTTGTTATATTTTTTTCTTTGGTACCCAGATATAATTTTTTCTGTTTTGTTTGTGGTAACCATTTGAAATTGAATGTGGAGCAACTATTGAAAATTACAATTTCGTCCTATATATTACTTGTCTATATTATCAGGACTGAAATTTCGTCCTATACTTTAGTTATCTATCTTGTCAGGATGAAGAGAAAAAAAATGGAGTGAATCATGTGCTTACAAAAATATTTTCACCTTGTCAAAAAAAAAAATATTTTCACACAAAGGAAACATAATAGGAGTTTTCACGTACTTACCTTTTCCTCCTAAAAAAAATGCAAGAAAGAGGAAAAGGCACATCAAAAGAATGAAAGAACCAAAGGGCAAATCAAAAGAATGAAAGAGCCAAAGGGAAAATCCAAAAAAAAAAGGTCTACTTAAGAAAAAAAAAGCAAATCAAAAAGAGTTGACTCAATAGAAAAAGAAGAATGAAGAATGAAAGTGAAATTAATTTGGAGTTTGGACAAAAATTGTAAACTAGATAGGAGCTCCATATTTGGTTTCAAGGGTTACTACTTCTTTCTTGTTTTTTTTAGCCATTTGATTATCCCTTCTTTCTTATTTCCTACCCTGCATGAATTCACCCTGGCCCCATTACAACCCATAACACCCCATCTTTTGCATGCATGTGAACTATTCAGTGGAGATTTGGTCAAACTACAAGCTTATGGTAATGTGCATTTTGTTGAAACTTGAGTGTATATTTCCCTTGACCCTAAACACTTTGAGAGATTATGAGCGAGTGCCCTTATTCACAGAAATGTATTCATCAGGGACTTCAGCCTCTAATTGGGCAACCTTTTGACACCTCATATATGTGCCATATTTTCTATTGTCTGTCTTTGTGCTTCTAATTTTGGGTCTCTTATTTGGTTGTCTCTATCATTTATTTGAAAATTTATTGAGCCAGAAAATTTACTTGAGGACAAGCAAAAGTTAAGTGTGAGGGAGTTGATAAACTCCAATTTAGTGTATTTTTAGAGATATTTTTGGATTACTTTTTCGAGCAATTATTATCAATTATATAAATTGTTGACTAAATTTACTCTATATTTTGTAGGAATGAAGGAAAGATAAAAATGCAAATAATATATATATATATTACTAATGTATGTATATAATATTTTATAAATATTATATATATTATATAATATATTATATGTGTGTGGCTAGAAAGCGAAAGAAAGAAAGGAAGCCCATGAGTTAATTGGAGGAAGGCACGTGAGCTACAAAATAGGCAAGCAACAAACTTGGTGATCAAGTTAGCATCAAAGATAAAAAGGAAAGAAATCTAGGCTAATGATATGGATGGGAATTACACAACCCTAAAGGAATTATTATAAAAGGCATACGGGTATTGCAAAAAGAAACGAGCCGTACATATCACAAAATTGAGGAGCCGCACAACATTATCAACTATTCACACATCCTGACACGAGGACGCTGACGGAAGGAGAGGAAGAATTTAGGTACCTGTTCTTGTCACCGTGAGAGAGCTCTGGAGCAGAAAAAGGAGACTAAATTATCAAGATCAGAAATTTCTCTACTCCGGGTTATTTTTATCTCTGTAATTTATGACTCCTAATTTTATTTCATTGTTCTTGATAACTATGGATTGCTAAATCTTCTTCTAGGGTCTTAGGTGGATCTTGTATTCTTAGAGACTTTTTTATGTTTTAATTTATACTTTGAATTCCTAGTTTTATTTCAATTAATATTGTCCTATTGTTTTTATCACATAATTAGGATTAGCTACCCTTTTTCATGTTCATAATCAATTAGTTGATCAGCGACCGTACTGCAATTAGTTGGTGGACCTATAGGATAATTGGGGCTAAAATTAATGCATGACCAAACTTTAATTTAGTCTTCCAATCATTCAACCTTTTTGTACTTTATGCTTTTCTTAAATTTAAATTCTAGCATGACCAAACTAGGGTTAATTTAGGAAAAAGAATATTAATCGCAAATGACCAAACGGATTAATAGCTTTAGTAACGGGATTGGTAATTAAATAAAATAAGGGAATTCAGGTAGAATTAGACATAGGGGAATCGAAGCTTGCAAGTGAAACCGCGACCCTAGACCTCTCTCTCCATCGATTATATTCTGCATTTTATTATTTGTTATTTGCTTACTTTTTATTTCTTTCAATTACATCTCAATTATTCACTTGTCTAAACAATAAATAATTTTAAGTAGTTTGGTACTTGTTAATTAATCCCTGTGGACACGATAATCTTTTATACTACTTCTGCGAGAGAGTACATTTGCTCTAAGTGTGTTTTTAACGCAACATCAACCCAAATCCAGTAATTAGGTACACCGTCACAAAGAATGAATCGACATCTAATTCCACCTTCATATTTAATCGATTTATGTTAGTTCGCTACCATAATAAACAAACTCTTCAACCCTAACTACAAAAGATTGCTTTAAACCCGCTCTTCCCGGATATAAGTCATCCAAGTAATGAAAGAAGTTATTTATAACCCAACCCTACGTTTGTTAGTATCGTCGCACAATTACCTCAATGGAGATGATTTCGAGCAAAATATGGGGGTGAGGGACAACACCTCACTCTTTTCTATCATAAAGTTAATACCAATATACTATTGATTGAATTAACACAATTTCAATTAACATCTCTAACATAAAGTTAATACTAATATACTATTGATTTCGTAACAATATATACAAAGAAGGCATCTCTCCGTTTCACAATACATGTCATTTGATTGAGTTATTTGTGTTTTTTCTATAATACCTTAACTATTAATAAATTCATTCTACTTACTTCTCTCTCTGTAATAAATTTTTGGTGATTGTTGATTAAAAAAAGAAGACCAAACAAGGCCAACAAAAAAACTAGATGCTTAAAGCACCAAACTGCAACATCGACTCCAGCTCCATGGGAGGGGCAATCCATGTTGTGACTCTAATGTTAAACTAATATACTGATTAGTTTATTTATTTATTTGTAACTAATTCAGTTTGCATTCTATTTAGGTTAGTTAATATTCTGATTGTATTTAATCACAGTTCAGTTAGTTTAACTAGACTAGTTAGGTGTGACTATAGGTACAGTGACTTCACAATCAATAAACTTGAGTTCATTCTTTACACTTCAACATGGTATCATTCACGACTCACACTTCCGCACTCGTTTCTCTCTACTTCACCTGAAATCCTCACTTTCTTCTTCTCTTCTCTTCGTTCTCCTTTTCTTGAAGCTCGTAGCCATGGCTGCTCCTGCTTCTTCTTCAACTTCTTCTCCCATTTCTACTTCCTCTGGTTCTAATTCCTCGAACTCCACTCCAAATCTTCTAGATCCATATTATATTCACCCTAACGAAAATCCCTCTCTAGTTCTCGTTTCACCCGTTCTCCATGGCCCTAACTATCACTGTTGGGTTCAATCGTTGACGATGGCCTTAGAAATGAAGAGCAAATTTGTTTTCGCGGATGGAACTTTCGAGAAGCCTGAATCTACCGATCCTAAGATTCCTGCTTGGAAACGGTGCAACATGCTTGCATTATCTTGGATCAATCATGTTGTTTCCATAGAAATTTCATCTGGCATTCTATGGATCTTCGAAGCCTACAGTGTATGGAAAGAACTCCGTGACCGTTTCTCTCAGGGAGATCACACCAGAATCGTGCAACTACATCGCGATGTCTACTCTATACAACAAGGCGATTTGAGTGTTAGTGCCTACTACACGAAGCTTCGTATGTCTTGGGATGAACTGTGTAATTTCCGCCCGATTCCCCGATGCTGCTCCACCACTGGTTGCTGCTGTAACGGTCTTGCCACCGTCGCCAAGTATCAAGAGAACGATAGCGTACTTTGCTTTCTTCAAGGTCTCAATGACAACTTTGATCAAGTTAGATCGCACATCTATTTGATGGATCCTTTACCATCCCTAGCTAAAACCTATGCCATGGTTGTGCAATGTGAACGACACTTAACCACGGCTATTCTCCCCACACCGGTCACTACACTCAATGTGCAAACCAATTCCAACAATTCCAACCCTAATTTTCCCAATTCGAACCCAAATTTCACCCAGAATCGCAATTTTAACCGAGGCAAACCTCAAACACCGCGAACCAACTGCTTATGCACACATTGCAACCGTACTAATCATACTGTGGACACATGTTGGCTGAAACATGGGTATCCACCAGGTTTTAAGAACAAACGTGGCGCAAACAATGTTACCACATATGCCTCACCAGAATCCTCTGCAGAAGCCTCCAATGACTCCAACATGACTTTTACTCGTGAACAATTCCAAGCAATTCTTGCTCTGCTGCCTGCCACCCCTCCAACAACCTCCACAACACCCAATTTGGTTAGTGCTCACAATGTCACTGCTCACACAATGATCCAAGGTAATTCTATAATCATTTGGATTGTAGATGCTGGTGCAACAGACCATATTACTTCTGTGTTCAATTTTTTCAATTCATATAGGGCAATTAAACCAGTGGCTATATCATTACCTAATGGAACTGTTACAATAGCTTCTTATAGTGGAACTATTCGTTTGACAGATTCTTTATACCTTTATGATGTCTTATATGTACTCAGTTTTAAGAACCATTTAATTTTTGTTGCCCAACTCACTGATTCTATATCTTGTCAAGCTACTTTTGACAAGGCTTTTGGTTTGATACAGGACCTCCCCTCCATGACGACGCTTGGGAAAGCTAAAAGGTGTGGCAGGCTATATACTTTGGAATCAGACAGCTCTGTTGGTCACCCCTATCACCCTACCCCTCATTCCATTAACTCTGTTCACACTAGTATAAATAATAATTTGTGGCACCATAGGCTGGGCCACCCTTCTACTTTTTGTTACACACTTGTACAAAAACTTGATTGTAATATACCAAAATTTTCTCACAATGTTTGTGATGCATGCCATTTTGCAAAACAAAAGAAATTATCTTTTCCTAATAGTAATTCTGTTAGTTCTTACATTTTTGACCTGTTGGTAGGCTATATACTTTGGAATCAGACAGCTCTGTTGGTCACCCCTATCACCCTACCCCTCATTCCATTAACTCTGTTCACACTAGTATAAATAATAATTTGTGGCACCATAGGCTGGGCCACCCTTCTACTTTTTGTTACACACTTGTACAAAAACTTGATTGTAATATACCAAAATTTTCTCACAATGTTTGTGATGCATGCCATTTTGCAAAACAAAAGAAATTATCTTTTCCTAATAGTAATTCTGTTAGTTCTTACATTTTTGACCTTATTCATGTTGACATATGGAGTCCCTATGCCATTCCATCTCTCCAAGACCACAAATATTTCCTAACCATAGTAGATGACAAATCTAGGCATACTTGGGTTAGACTTATGAAAACTAAATCTGAAACTAGAAACCATCTCACTCAATTCATCAACCTTGTATCCACTCAATTTGGCATGTTAGTCAAGACAGTTAGGTCTGACAATGGAGTAGAATTCAATATGCCTGAATTTTATTCCTCCAAAGGAATAATTCACCAACACTCTTGCACTGAAATGCCCCAACAAAATGGGATAGTAGAAAGAAAACGCCAACATATCCTTAATGTTGCTAGATCATTGATGTTTCAATCAAACTTACTTATACACTTTTGGGACTTTGCTATTGTTCATGCAGTCCACATCATTAACCTTCTCTCTACCCCTAAATTGAACTCTTTCTCACCTCACTTCATCATATACAACACCCTGATTTTTCATCACTAAGAGTCTTTGGCTCTCTCTGTTATGCAACCACGCACACTGCCCATAGAACAAAATTTCAACCAAGAGCCCGTAAATGCATACATATAGGTCATATGCATGGGGTCAAAGGCTACCTTCTCTTTGATCTCAACAATAAAGAAATTTTCTTCTCAAGAAATGTCTCCTATGAAAACATATTTCCTTATATCACACCCACAACCCTTCACAATAGGTCACCTCAATTTGATCCTAACACCCTTTCTTCACCAAAAATCATCATTTCAGACCTCAACTTACCCACCTCCACTCCTATGAATGCCTCTACTCCCTCAACTATCCTTGCCACACCACCTTCCTCTCCTCTATCACATACCATCCCTGAACCCTCTACTAATCTATCTCCAGATACCGTCTCACACAACATTTCCTCCCCTACACATGATGACCCTACTGCTACAACATCAGAAATACCCTCCACGTTCCCTACACCACCTCCTGTTCCTCTCAGAACATCAACCAGACCTACCAAACCTCCAACATATTTGCAGGACTACCACTACAATATAGCTTCCACATCTTTGGTTGATGGCAACCTCGGAGTCGTCGGTGACTATTTCGGTAGTCATGAAGGTGGGAGTGATGGAGATACCACGATCAGGGATGGAAGACCGATCGATAAGTCGGGAAGACGCCACAACCGGCTATGTAGGTTCCGATTGATAAGTCGGGATGAGCGCCACGGCAAACCGATAAGCTCAGATCAGAGAACCAAAGAGACACGTCTCTAAATTGTTACTCAAAAATTAAACTTGTTCAGTTCATCAAATGAATTACAATATATAGAGAACCTCAGGCCCTATTGGCCCAAAAGAACCTGAGGCCCAATTGACTTAATAAAACCCTAGAATTTAAAATATACTAATAAATATCAAATCCTAATTTTAATGGAAATAACTAATTGGCATTAAAGCCATTGATTCAATCCTAAAATAAAGTACTAAAAATGGAAATAAATTGCACTAATTTATTCTTCATGATTGTACTAATTTATTCTTCATGAAATTTTCCTTCAACTTCTACGTGTAGACCTTAGTTGCATGAGTTGATAGGAATTCTCCAGCCAATGACAATGCAAGAATAAATTAGTCCTCTCCATTGCAGTTGCAAAGAAGTGGCATTTACATCAACTGGATGTAAACAATGCCTTCCTTCATGGTGATTTACATGAAGAGGTTTACATGGCCATTCCTCTTGGTTTCAAACACTCTGCTGCTAACCAAGTTTGTAAGCTGCAGAAGTCAATTTATGGTTTAAAATAGGCCAGCAGGCAATGGAATGCTAAACTACTATCATCTCTAATTGCATTTGGTTATACTTAGTCTAAATATGACTATTCTCTGCTCACCAAAATCTCAGGAGATTCTATCATTGTTTTGTTGATTTATGTTGATGATGTAGTACTCACAGGTAACAATTTGGCTGAGATACAACTGGTAAAGAACCACCTTGATCAGCAATTCAAGATCAAGGACCTTGGTTCTCTACACTTTTTCCTAGGAATTGAAGCTATCAAGTCCCCTCAAGGCCTTGTTCTCTCTCAATGCAAATATACTCTGAAGATACTTCAGGATGCTGGTATGTTAAGCTGTAAACCAGCAGCATCTCCCATGATTCCTGGTCTGCAGTTAACCTCCATGGATGGTGAACCATTAGCTGATCCCACTGCCTATCGTAGACTTCTGGGCAGGCTCATTTACTTAACAAATACTCTGCCTGATATTTGTTTTGATGTACATAAACTTAGTTAGTACATATCTGCCCCTTTGAAACCTCATTTGGATGCTGCCTTGCACATCCTTAGATATCTTAAATCTTGTCCTGGCAAAGGTTTACTTCTCTCAGAAGATTCTGATTTTACTCTTAAGGGATTCAGTGACTCTAACTGGGCTTCTTGTTCTGAGAGCAGAAAATCTACAACCAGATTTTGCATTTTCTTTGGATCATCTCTCATTTCTTGGAAGTCAAAGAAACAAAATACCATCTCCAGATCTTCCTCTGAAGCTGAGTACAAGGCCTTAGCAGCTGCCACATGTGAAATACAATGGCTACTATACTTGCTAGATGACTTGCAGCAACATCACAGTCATTCAATCCTGTTTACTGTGACAATAAATCTGCAATTCAGATTGCACAAAATCCTACATTTCATGAACGCACCAAACATATAGAGCTTGATTGCCACCTGATTCGAGACAAAGTTCAAGCAGGGATTATCCACCTCATGCCTATACCATCTGCTGCACAGCTAGCTGATATACACACTAAAGCACTTCCTACCACTGTCTTCCAACTAATGGTTTCTAAGTTGAACCTTCATGATGCATTCAGTCCAGCTTGCGGGGGAGTGTTAAACTAATATTCTGATTAGTTAGTTTATTTATTTGTAACTAATTCAGTTTGCATTTTGTTTAGGTTAGTTAATATTCTGTTTGTATTTAATCACAATTCAGTTAGTTTAACTAGACTAGTTAGGTGTGACTATATGTACAGTGACTTCACAATCAATAAACTTGAGTTCATTCTTTACACTTATAAGAGCGGATCTATTTTCCATCTTTGCCATATAGTCGGTGCAATAATTTGATTCTCGATAAGCATGTAGTAGCTAAGGCCAGGAAGGTTATCCATCATATATGTTTGTGATCTTGGTACTAGTAACCCACTCTATTGAAGCAAAGTCTCTCTATTGAAGCAAAATCACTGCTTCCTCAGAATCTGTTTCACATATGATGTTCAGGTAGTCAAGTTGGCCCAACAAGGTTAGGCTATGGAAAATGCCAAATACCTCTGCAATTAAAACATCACCAGCACCCATTAATTTCTCCATCATTATTAAAGCTCCCATCAACATTAAGTTTAAAAGTATTATTGATAAAATAAAAGTTAATATTGCATTGAAATTTTAAAAAGAAGAGTAAAATAAAACAAAATTATTTTTAAAAATCGACATGTATTATAAATCGGATGGAGTAATACTTAAATAATTATAAGGTGACAATATTGTTTTTTTTTATAGACAATATTAGTGGGGGTGGGGAAAATGTTAGTTTCCGGGGATTGAACTCGGGACCTCCTTCTTGCACTCTTTTGGTGCACTCCTTTGGAGTCCCTTAGCTCGCTAACTAAGCTACCTACTCGGAATAAGGTGACAATATTGTTGATATCTTCGTGATAATCAAAATTTAACAACCTGCCGTGTTATGGTTATATAATGTTATTATTTCTTTTTTATTGTCATATGTTCTTGTTGTTTCTTAGAAAAGTAAATGGGCAATTAAAGTTTGTTTGCCATTTAGCAATGAAACATTTGAACACTAAAATAACAAAATTTAAAATAAGGAAATGGGCACACACTAGGGATGGCAATGGGCCGGGCGGGACCGGGGAGTACTTCCCCACTCCCACTCCCGCCTCCCATATTGTCCCCCCATCCCCATTTCCCGCTTCGGGGGAGTTTTCCTCCCCATCCCTATCCCCACGGATCCCCACGATTCCTGCGGGGACCCAAAAAATTTATTCAAAGTTAGCAAAAATTAAAATTAAAGTATAATAAAACTGAAAAAAAGTAAAAAAGTAAGATTAAAAAATAAAAGTTTCACATTAAATATAAAAAAATTATAAAATTTAGTCTTAATTTAATATTTTAATATTTAAAAAGTATAAATGTGAGAATAAAAATATAAAAATTAGCACAATTTAATATTTTATTAATATTTTTATTTAAAATCACATATTAAAAGACTAAAAAATTTATAACTTAGAATATAAGATATATCTATAAGGCAATGGACTTCTCACTACAATATATTTGTCATTTTAGTCAATGTTTGTATAAAGTAAGCTTTGTAGCATACTGTTTGTGATAAACTAAAAAAATTCCCACGAATGAGCTAAAAGCAATTATTAATACTTCTATTTGATTAAGACCTGCCGGTTGTTCCTTACCGTGAGCGTTCAATCTTTCATATATTGATTAATAAGCCTTCTCATGTTTCTTTGAAAGAATGATGTTATTTTATTTATACGTATTTTTAATTAACTTATTTTTAGTGTAAACTATATGTTGGTTCTCATTTTTTAGTGTAAATAATGTAATATATATAGCAAAGTTAATTTATATCTATTCACTTATTGCCAAATTATGTAAATAATTTAATTTAAATTATATGAATGAAAATATTAAAATATCATTTTTGAGGCATAAAAATATTAGAATACAACATTTTAAGAATATTTCATTGGAATATTTAAGATTACCTAATAACTTGTGACAATATATTCTGAAATTGACTCAATTTAGTCTATATATGAAGGAGAAAAATAATTTAAAAATGATATCAGTATTTTTTGAAGAAAAAAGATATACTTTAATATTATAAATTAAATTAAAACACTACTAGTAAAATCGAGATAACAAAAGAAATTAAAAATAGGAAAAAATATAATTAGCTCATAATTTTTTTTGCCTTTATGACACTTACCAACAGAAGAAAAAAAAAGAAACCTTTTGTCTTTAACTTTTATTGTTATTTCATCAACTTTTTCTACGTAATTAAATGTAACATATTACTTTTTTGAAGTGGTTGTATTTTATAATATTTGATATATAGAACCCAAAACGTGTGTTAATGAAAATATATTATTTATATATATATATATATATATATATATATATGATTTCTGGAAAGACTGGACCTCAAAGGTAAATCCGTCAAAAAGAGAAACTTCACAGGTAAACATCATTAAATTGATTAAGAATTGATAGGAAGATGCTTAGCAAAAAAAATGATTGATAAGAAGATATTTTTACTAATTAATCAACTAAGTAAATTAATCATTAAATTAAATTGATAAGGAGAAACTTCACAGGTAAACATCATTAAATTAATCATATTTTTACCAATATGCTTGTAAGCAGAGGAAACTTACGGACAGGAAACGTTTAGGACCACACTGGTTCCTTTAAAAATATGCAATAAGTTAATAATCAACTGAGTAATCATAACATTTTATTTTCTTTCTATGGGACGTATAACATGACACTTGCTTTATTTATGATTTGTAGTGTGCACATCCAAAAACAACAATGACCTAGGTAAACTAATCTCGGCCAACAAAGATTTCATTTAATATATAAAATAAGGATTAACTTTTTTTTAATAAGCAATACTTTCATTGAAGGGAGCACAACGGGTGCCCAGCCCTTACAATGGGAATAAAGGAAAGGGAGAGGGCCTCCTCAAAACCTCCCTAAGCCAAAACCCAATGGGAAAAAGACTCAGGGAGGAAAAAGAGTACCTCGTACCACCTGCACTACAGTGAGGATAAGCAACCTAACTCACTGTTTCTCCCCCTAAAGACTACAAATTGTTTAAGTATTGTAGTGGATTAGACCACCACATTGAAATGGAAAAGGAGGAATTACAATTCAATCTATAAATACACCAGCACCAAGAAAGACTTTTAATACGATTCACCACCATCTCGATATTAGGCTCCTCATTATTGAAAATAGCTCCATTTCTCACCAGCCATATGCTCCAACAAGTAGTTAACCAAACCACGTGCTTCGTGCGTTTTGCTTTCTTCCCCTTACACAAGCAGCAACACTGGTGGACAAGACCAACAACATCCAGAGACAAATTAAGAGCAACACCAATCCAAGATGTAACACACTTTCAAACCGAATTCGCGAACCCGCAAAGGAGGAACAAATGATTCACGGACTCATGCTGAACGTGACAGAATGAGCAGCGAGCATCGTCTTCCAAGTGGAGAACATTCCTGCGCAATAGTTGCTCGCGCACCGGCAACGCATCCAACAGCAACCGCCAGCCAAAAACCAACACTTTCGAAGGCACTATTGATTTCCATAAACCTGCAAAAAAATTCTGCTGCACCGAGACATTAGAGGATAAATCACCACGGACCAGCTGAATATAAAAGGTTTTAACCGAATAATTCTTCGATTTATCGAGCGGCCAAATCCAAGAATCCATCTTCATTCTGGTTGGAGCCACGGGCTGGAGAATATCTCGCAGAATATCTGCCTCAGCTGTTCGGACAACATCATTACCGAGATGCCAAGGTTCCAACCAACAAGATATTGACTTAGTTCATCGGGATAAACCAATGGAAAAATAATTTTCAGTCAACTTAGTGGATCTGGCCAACTATGTTTTGCTGTAAACAAAAGCATAAAGAAATAACATTAACCAACAAGAATTGAGTCTTAGAATTTGGGTTGGGTCTAACTCAACCCTACACAACCGATTATTAAGGTGAGGTATATTTCCCATTTTTATACTCTTTTTTAGGTCATATCACCTACGACATGAGACTCTTAACATTGAGCCTAGTAGAAGGGGCTAGTCTCTCAAGAGTTGATGAACTCAAATCTCAGCTCATAGGTTCCCACATTTAGTATTTGACAATGTCTTGAACATAAAAACCTAAGGGGCGTGGTTGAGCGGTTGGGGTTCATCCTCCCTTAACCAAGTGTCGAGGGTTCGATCCTCGCCTTGGGTATGGAGCAGCTTTAAATCCCTGGGTCAGCTGTCCCACACCCTTCGAGGTGCCTCCAATCCAGCGAAGGGATTAGTCACTGCGTTCCGCGGTGGACACACTGGTCTCGACCAAAAAAAATATCTTGAACATAATTTGTTTTAATGAAGAAAATACGTAGAAAACCAAAAAGTTAAATAAAGAAGGTTAAAACCAACATACTCTTTCTTTTATATCTTATAATAACTTACTACAATATTCTTAAGAAAATTGTATCATGGAGACACTTTTGTATCTTATAATTTACTACAATATTCTTTAAGAAAATTGTATCATGGAGACATGACTTATTTTTTATGTGGACAAAAATAATTTATTAATTATCAATTAATTAAGATATTCAACTTGTGGGGAAATTATAAGTGCATCCCTCCCTAATAAAACTGAATGAATTCAAATGCTAGGTTAGTACGTACTTTCATTGTTCAAATATAAGGGAATAAATTTGCGTATATACATCAACCAAACGGTACGGTACGTCTATAAAATACAAGACATTTGACCTTAATTATAACATGCAAACTTATTTTTAAATACTAGCACTGTCTAGTATAACTTATATAATAAACAAACACACGTGTCCTTTCCTGAGCCCCGGAGATACTACACATGCACATAAGGGAATACATTTAGTGAACGTAGCAAATAATAATAATAATATAATTTTCAACCCAATATTATATGTGTTAATAATTTCTGATTCTCTCTCCCCACTAGGGACAAATTTGCCAGGTCAAATGAAATATGAATCGCGATTAGTATAGCTAACTACTAATACTATTTCACCAAAAAAATTTTAGCTAATACTATTGTTTTAACAAGGTTCAATATCTGGCTTACCATTGGAAGATGTATGTAGTTATTTAGATCGCATCTCATAATCAAAGGTTCCTATCAAAACAAGGAAAGATAACCAAAGGTAAAATAAAAATAAAAATATCTGCAACAAAGAAATTAAGGTGGCATTTTCGCCAAGTTAGATTAAAAAATAACTTCCCTAAAAAAATTAAAAATTAGTAAAAAATAAGAAAGTGGCTTGGAATGTTTCGATTAAAGGTCTTCGTAAATACAATAAAAAGATATACTACCTCCGAACTCATATATAAGCAACAAACAATTTTTTAGATTCATTGAAAAAGTGATGTATCTGGACTATATATATAGTCCAAATACATCACTTTTTTAATGAATCTAAAAAGTTGTTTGGTAGTACTATAATTAAATGGCTTCACAATTAGGAAGAAAGAATTAGATCATATCATTAGTTTAAGGAAAATGCTTTGAAAGTACGAAAAGAAAGACAATAAGAGTTATAAAAAGAATTCGTGTCTGGCTAGTGTTTTGTTATCAAAACCAATTTATAGTGGTTTCCTTACTTTTCTTGCAAGTTCTCTTTGTACTATTTAGTATCGTTGTTAGTTTAATTGCCTTGCTTCATTATGGACAAGAAGACAAGAATTTATTATAGAAGAGTCATTATGTGGCTGCTCTCTGTTATAACCATTAGTCTCTCTGTACAAAATTTCATGAGGGGCTATATAACTCCATGGTTGCTGCCTCATATAATTGCCAAGAAGCTACATCTACATTCTGCATCCAAGAGCTTGATAAGTAGTGAATCATTGATTGGTGACATATAGAGTCGTATATGACATAACAAACGACGTCCTAATGTGTCTCACTGTATTATCTACCATATCATTCGATCGCCAATATTTTCTCTCTAGGTTAATGGTAGAAAAAGTATTCAATTGAACTTGTGGTCAGGGTCTCGCCTGAAAAAATTCGTCTGGACATGTTGTAAGGACTCTACCTGAACATGTAGTTGCTCTTGTTGTCGAACTCCAAAGTTGAACAATTTGTTCACATTCATAGTCCCACCAGACATGGCATTGACGCCTCGTGCGAATTTAGTGCTTAGTCAATTAGTCATTTGCTCAACCAATCGATCGGTTAGTCGTTTGCTCAGCTGATTAAGTGTGGAGTCAGGTAACTCGCATTGCTAACAATGATTCCCTTTTTTGATCAAGCGATTACGCTAAGACAATGACTCTATTTCTCAGCTGCAGATTCATAGGCTACAACAATAGAGCATCTGGTGTAGAGGAATGACCTAAATTAAGGTTGCATGAAAACAATGGTTAAGAGCAATGAAGTAATTGTAAATAAGTAAATACTTGTGTTAGGATTTATTGAGTCTCCAAACACTATGCCATAATCGTTAATAAGCAATGCACCTTTCAGTAGCAGTTTCTGTAAAGCGCTACTTATAAGAAAACACAGAGCACATTTACTAGTGATTATTTTGGAAGTGATAGTAAAATTAAAAACTCTGAGTCTCTTTAGTAGAACTTCCTTAAAAGCGCTACTTAAAACAAAAACACCGAGCTTCTTTTGTAGAGCTTCCTTGAAAGCGCAAATTAAACCCAAAACACAGAGTCCCTTAATTTGCAAGTGCTTCCTTTAGAATCGCTACTATATTAGACAAGAATCACTATCGCTTTCAAATAAAGTGCTACATATTACATCATTTAAGATCATGACTAGCAACAAAAGTATAGGTAACAACTCTGTAGACTAAGTTATAGCCCATAAACACTTAGTTGACTAAGTTATTGGCTACTATATTTGCTAACAACATCCCTAGTATCCTATTTCTAAGGAAATAATCTTTCATGCACGTCCTTGACTGTGTAAACTCATAATTTTGCATATATTTTTTAATGACTAACTGATGGAACAAATAGCTAACCACCTAATAGCTGACCATATTCTCCATAATCCCATTTCTAAGGAAATAAGCATTCATGCACACCCTTTACTTAAGCTCTGTTTGGAACGATTAGTGTTAACACCCAAAAATAATTAAGTCGTGGGCCGAGGAGAAAAGAGGAATTTTGGTGTGAAAGGCAAGCCATGTGACAAGTTGGAGAAAGGGATTTGCTAGACAGAGTGAAGTCAAAAGAGGTCCTCGAGGCACGTTAAATGAGAGAAGCTCCCCGAGGACTAATGAGCTAAGCCGAGGGAAAGTAACAGCCCCAGCCTATAGAGTGTCAAGGCCCAGGTGGCTCGGGTGCCTAAGCCGGAAAACACGGGGCAACGAGTACTTACCCCACTAACCGTGCTAGTGGGAACGTGGACAGTTACTCCGCCTTGTTGAGGGCCTAGTAAGCAATGAGAGCCGTTGA
Organism: Astragalus glycyphyllos; assembly: GCA_963573325.1. Lineage (NCBI taxonomy): Eukaryota > Viridiplantae > Streptophyta > Magnoliopsida > Fabales > Fabaceae > Astragalus > Astragalus glycyphyllos. Next base: position 34,295,947 of record OY754309.1, read on the forward strand.
TCTTGGATCAATCCAACGGCAGGCAAATGTTGGCTAGCATAGTGGCCGACGAGGGCCTGTGTATATATATATATATATATATATATATATATATATATATATATATATATATTGCAATAGAGTAATTGTACAAAGACACATCCAATCAATCAAACTCTACATTTATTTTAGTTTGCAATAGAGTAATTGTACAAAGACACATCCAATCAATCAAACTCTACATTTATTTTAGTTTATCTTTCCTTTATCGCATTTTTTATCCTTTATTTTTACTTTATGCATTAGCCAGTAGTAATCCAACACTCGCATCCCCCTCTCACCTTGCTTGACCCTTTCTAGAGGAGTCAGGAAACCCACAGCTGAGGAGCAGAGTTCCCTCCTCAGCGCAATTGCTTGAAGAAACGAGGAATCAAAGACTGTCCAAACCTCTGGCCAACCCCACGGCCAGGACCTAAGAGTTTGACGACAACAGCTAGCTTATAACATTCTTTCACTAGCTTATAGCATTTTTTGAAACGCTACTTTGAAGTAGCTTTTGAGGTTATATATAGCTTATAGCGTTTCATTTTTCTCCCATTTTATCTTTATTATTTTAATTAAATTGCTCATTTATCCAATATTGAATGAACATCCTCTCTCATTTTTAAGCAGTAATTACAAATGTCCATTTATGTTATTTTATCTCAATAAGGAATTTAACCATTAATTTTCTCAAACACTCTAAATTTAATTCGGTAGCATATCTACTATCACTTATCCGTTATCAGCTCATCCACCAATGAAGAAAGTGTGAAGAATGAGTTTTTTTTCTATGCTTTCCACATTTTCCCTTATCTTAAGCTATTAATGTTTGTTCCATTTACACCTGTGGTACTAACAATGAAGATTGATTGTTGGCTAAAATGCACTTTTTCTCACTATTGTCTTTTAAGTTTATTACAAATGTCAAATTCTTCCTTTCCGTCCATTCCATTTAACTGGGAGTTGACATGTTCGTTAAGTTGATGACTAGTAGCCTACATAACTTTTACATGTGGATTTAAGTTTTTTTAAACCTCAATTTAGTCCTTTAAGTTTTTTTTTTAAGATTTCAAATTAGTACTTTAAGTTCTTTTCTTTTTAAAAAAAAAATCAATTAGTCATTTAAGTTTTTTTCTTACTTTGCTCCTTTATATATGTTTCAAACTTTTAACAAAGTTAGCCTTTTTTGAACTTTCCATTCAAACTCATTAACAGAAGTTGAGCTAGCCGTACACTGTAATACTGCCAGCATCACTATGAGCACCGCCGCGATCCACCCTCATTTCTTTCATGCATAAGGATCTCCATCTCTATCTGACTCACTACAAACAGGAGAAAGAAGTTATGGGTGGAGGTTTTTTGTAATAAGGTTTGTGATAGATTCGTGGTTGGATTTAGCCATTGATATGCATATTTGAGTTTCTATAAAAGACCAGTTATTCCTTCTAATTGTTTCTTCTAGTCGTTCCTTATGGTTATTCCTTCTGCTAAAACCCCCTCTCTCTCCTAAAAATCCTCCATTGGAAGAAGATTATGGTATTGAGGAAGAAGATGATAGATAGGGAAAATGTGTTTTGTAACATTTGGAGTTTGGACGGAAAGTTAAAAAAAAGGTTATCTTTGTTAAAAATTTAAAAGATAAAAGACCAAAGTGAGAAAATCATCAACTTAACAGACACGTCAACTCCCTCTTTAAGTCTTAATTAAGTGGAATGAACAAAAAGGATGAAACTAATATTTAAAATAAACTTAACAGACCAAAGTCAGGAAAAAAGTCTTAAAGGACTAAACTCAAATATAGTGTAAAACAAAATGTATTTTCACCTACATTTTTTTATATCTGTAGTTTTTCCATTCTTGTTTTCTTATGTGTTTGTCTCAATTAATATTGGTCCTGATGACGTTTTAAAGAAGTATAGATTGAATATTAGATAATTGAAAGGAAAAAAATAACCAGCACTGATGGGCTAGTGGCTTAATCTACTTTAGGACATGGGGGATTGACCTGATGCTTCCGGCTTTGATTCCCGCAGCGGACAAACTCGGTATTGGCTAGTGCGAAATTTGATCCTAAGCACAAGCAGAGATTGGTCTTTCATTAAAAGCGTTGGGACACTCTGTGGGTAGCCGGCGATCGTCCGAAACAAAAAAAGATAATTGAAAAAAAAATTATTTAAAATAAAATAATAACTAATTATATAATTAGAAAATAATTTAAATAATATTAGTTAATTTTATTTCAATTAACTAAGCTAAAATTTAAATTAGTTAATGGCTTAAATATGTTTTTCGTCCCTGCAAATATAGTTGTTTTTCAAATAAGTCCTTGCAAAATAATGATTAGATATGGTTTTTAACCGACAAGGGTTGATCCGAGTGGTAACTGGGCTCAGATACCAGCCCAAGGTCTCAAGTTTGAATCTTGGGTGCGGCAAAAACTCTGTTGAGAATGGAGAACCACACAAACCGGCAAAGCCGGATACACCTGGTCAATCAGATTCCTCGTGTAGATTAGTCACCGACAAAACATTAATCACCCACAAAATCGATGGATATTGTGCACCAATAACAAGGTAAAAAAATAGTTTTTCTGCCGATTTAAAATTTGATTCAATTTCCCTCCTCTTTATCACTCTTCTCTTTTACCAAACAAAAGATTAATTTCACTCTATTTTTCTCATATTGCTCTTTTCTCATACTCTCTTCTAAGAACCAAACACAACATACATTAATCGTCTCTTACAAAATTACCTCTAATGAAGAGAATATGTAGAGAGCCAAAAGATAATAAAGATAGAAAAATTGTATCATGGAGACGTCACTTATTTTTTTTATGCGGACAAATAGAATTATGATGGAAAAATTTAACTTATATGGGGCAATTATAAGTGTATCCCCCTAGTAAAAATGAATGAAAACAAAAGGCCAATTAAGTACTTTCATTGTCCAAATAAAGGGAATAAATTTGCATAAATACACCAAACAAACGGTACAATACGTCTATAATATAAAGACAGTTGACCTTAATTAACATGCAGACTTATTTTTAAATACAGACATTATCTAATATAAATAAACACACGTGTCCTTACCTGAGCCTCAAAAATACTACACATGCACATAAGTGATTAAATTTAGTTAAATTTTGCAAATAATAATAATAATAATAATAATACGATTCTCAACCCAACATATGTATTAATAATTTCTGATTCCCTCTCCCCACTAGTGACAAATATGCCAGGTCAAATGAAATATGAAACGATTATTATAGGTAATTAACTAATTTTTTTTCACCAAAAAAATTAGGTAGCTATATTATTGTTTAACAAGGTTCAATATGTCGCATGCCATTGGAAGATGTAGTTATATTAGGCAGCATCTCATAATCAAAGGTTCCTTTCAAAACAAAAAAAGATAATCAAAGGTAAAAATATCTAGCAATAAAGAAAGTGGCATTTGCACTAAGTTTGATTAGAATATAATAAATAGAAGGCAAATAGGATTTCATTATTGCGATGTGAAGTTTAATTGTCATTTGTGGCTTGGAATGATTCGATTTAAGGTCTTTGTAAATCTGGCCCAATAAAATGATATTATTAGATGGCTTCGACCAATAGGAAGAGAGAATTAGATCATGTCATTAGTTTAATCGTCTGGCTTCATTATGATGCAAACAACGCACGCCAAGAAACAACAAAAATAATAAATAAATAATAAATAAAAATAAAAGTAGGGTCATATGACCTTTTGATTGAGCTAGAGCCGTATATAATATTAGGATTAGGATGGGATAGGAACTACTACTGTTTTATTGACTCTAAATTATGTTTCTAACTTTTGTGTAATAGGAAAGTTTTTACGATGAAATTTGTTTATAAATAAATAATTAAAATAATTTATAGAATGCAAATTTGACGAGTTTTAAAAAAAGCTAGAAAAAGAAATATAGTTCCTAAATTGTCCATATTTATTCTTGCATTGATAAAAGTAAAAGTAGTGTAATAAAAAAAATTTGCATTGGTAAAAGCAAAAATAGTGTAATAAGTAGGGGCAAAAATGAGATATCAAGTGAAAAAGCTTTGACTTGCTTATATTTAGTAACAAGAAAAAGTAGATGTATTTGCTTATAAATGAAAACGGATGGAGTATATTGCTAATTAAAGTTGTTTTTATAAAATTGTGTGCTCTTTAACCGGAAATCAACTTGAAGGACAATCAAGGTTCGCCACTGTTATTACACTTGAAAGACAATCAAAATTAATGGCAATGACGGACCTTAAGTTAGGGGGTGTAAATTTTTAAAGCACATGTATTGTTAATAGTGTTGCAAAAACTTTTAAAGTTCCAGAAAAATCAATAACTGATATTTTCAGAACTTTAAAAGAATTTGTAGATTCAGAAAAATTATACATTCACTTTTTCAAAGAAAATAAAAGTGAAGGTTAAATTGGGAAGTTCACTAACTGGGGGTGTGTAGTCTAATTGAGGAGGTACAAAATTTAACTTCTTTATTTTTCTCCAAAAAAATGTATGTTGACTACTCTTTTTGTTTACAAAATCTTTTAAAACAAAGAAATCTTTGCTGATTTGAATCATGCCCACCAATTCACATGGCCCATGTTATAGCTTAGTGTTTGGGCCTACAGCATTACTTGCTGTACTTTTAAATGGGTTTTCTTTTTGTACCCCCACTATTACAGACTATACCTCTACATATTTTTTATTCCAAGAATGCCCCTAATTAAAATGTGCTAACGGATTTATCTAACCCAAAGATAAATTTGTTTTTGGTGAAACAACAAAACGAAAGTATGTTACTGTCAGGTAAATTCGTTTCTGCAAAAAATAAGCCAACAGATGTACTGAAACGAAACATAAATTCGTTTTTTAAAATTAGAACAACAGAATTACTTCTGTCTTGCTAACGTTCTAATAACTGAATTACCTATTTCTTACGTAAATCTGTTTTGTTATTTCTCAAAACAAATTTACCTAGTGAATAGATAAATCCGTTTTTATTACTTTAACTAACAGATTTTATTAAAATTTAACGAACACGATTCTACTAACATTTTTTATCAACGACCCACTTTTGTTCGCCTTGGTAACTGTGCCCCAACTAATATATTTTTAACGGTGTAGATCACACCGACAATATCAACGGTGTATAATCAGTGACGATTCCTATAAATAACCACACTCACCCTCATTCTTTTCACACCAACATTTCAGTCCAAAATGAACATTTGTTCCACTCAATACTTATGCGACAATAGACTTAGCGCTATTCACCATGGCGGCGAAATCACCATAAGAGAAGATGGTGTCTTGTTCTCATGTCCAAAGCCTGTTTTGTGTAGGCTCCACGACGACATCACCTTTGACGGTTTGAAAGATAAAGTGGAGCTCAAAGTTCAAGTGATTGGTAATGACCGTGAGGTTACTAGTATTACTTATCGCAAACTCGATCGTGGAGATGATGACTGCATTTACTTCTCGTCCATGAGGATCAAGACTGACGACGACGTACGAAGCATGTTCAACATCCATGACATGCTTCTGAATCGTAGGCCGTTGGAGTTGCACGTGGAGACTCAACGGAGCGTCAATGAGATTATACATCGTTGTTATGCATGAGGACCGGGAGTTTAAGAACTGTATTTGTTGTTTATGTTTTAACTTTTAGGCTAAATTACATTAGAGGTCCTTTAATTTATTTAATTGTAACAAGTTGGTCCTTTAAGTGGTACGATCGGGTTTGAAAGATAAAGTGGAGCTTAAAGAACCAACTTGTTACAATTAAATAACTTAAAGGACCTAAGTGATGGTACGAAAAAAAAACTTAAAGGACCAACTTGTTAAAGGACCTCTGGTATAATTTGGCCTAACTTTTATGTTTTACTATTTATGTTTTACTTTTAATATTTGCATCAATGAAAATAAATTTTTAATTAACGTAGTCTAATATAATAATGGAACAATACGCAGTCTAAACTAGTCTAGTATAATAAAGTAGTCTAAAATAGTTCAAATGGTACAATACAACAAAATAAAACAACAAACAACGATATAAATAAACTGTCATCCCAAAACGAATCATAAGGTGATATCAAACTCTCTACGTTGACATTCGGGACCAAACACCCATCATCTCTTTGCGAAGCACTAATGTTTTGAATATGTTGAATTTCTGGAGTCTTGAAAGTACCATCACTAGAATTATTCAGAGGGTGATGAAGCTACATTGGGGAGCAGTGGTCGCCGTTGTGAAGACGTAGTAGAGGGCGTAATCCATGAGACCGGGAGTGATGAGGTGATGGCGTTGGATTAACACGTAAAGGTGTTGCTTGGAGAATTGGTTATTACAAGAGATTAAGAATAACCAATCCTTACCGACACACTTCAGTTGCATGATACTTGACGGGGAGCCTACTCAGGATTTGCTTCTAAGACCTCAGCTGGAAGAGTGGGAAAAGGCATTGCGATGGGATATAGGTGCCGTGATGATCCACCAGCATGTAAATATAAACTAAAAGAAATTAAATAAATTAATAATGAATAATAGATTTACCATAAATTCGTTAGTTATTTTATGTAAATCCGTTTAACGAAAGTACCTACTTCCGTGCGGAGAAAAATTGAAATTTACTCTTTCTCTCAAACGGATGTAAGTGACAAATAATAATGGTTTTGGGTTTTTTGTAAAATCTTAAGGGTAATTTGGTTCTTTCACACGCAGCATGGGGGTATAGTGTGTAATACTGAGGTAAAAAAATCCTACTTAAATTGGATTCCAGTCTATTCATATATTTGGGTTTCCTTTTTTTGGACCAAAAAAAGATTGGGTTTTCTTTTTGCACCTCTTTTTCTTATACGCCCTTCCCTTATACGAACAAAATCGTATTTAAAATTCCAATCCCTCCCCTTCGTTGAACCAGAGTACCAAACAGACACTTAAGGTTTATCTTATACACCTCTTTTTCTTATACACCTCTTTTTCTTATACGCCCTTCCCTTATACTAATAAATGAATTATTGGATGTGATATAAGAATTTAAGAGTGGTCCCTTGTCAATATTAGGAATGTAAGTGAAAATTGAATTTGAATAACAACTTAAGTTTTTCATCGACTCTTAGAATCTTAAAAAATGGATCCTAATTGTGAGAATAGCTATATTTGAGGGATAAGGCCGGCCCAAGCAACTAAAGCAAAGGCTTTGAGCCTCAAAAAAATTGATCAAAAAAGAGCCTCCAAATTTACTGTTACGAAATAAAATAAAGCAATTTTGAAATGGTTGACGAGGGGGCCTCTTGATGGTCAACATCACGGGTTCGATCCCTTCCAACTATTTTTTGGATTTATATATCAAATACGTTTAACCCTATGTAAAAGAAAAACAAAAGTTAATTAACTAAGTAATAAGATAACACACTGTTGTAATCCATTTCACATTTCTTTTTTTGGTCAATACTTGCCTAGTTGGTGTAATTTATTTATTCCCAACTTTGGATAGAATAAAAGATTTAAATTTATTCATTTACTTTTATCCAACTTAAATTATTTATTATTTTTACCCTACTTAAATAATTCATTCAAATAGCTATTTAAATAGTATTTTTAATGAAGTTTGATTTTTTTTTACCCGAAATGGTTTTGTTGCTTTAATGATGCTCAACAATTTTTTTTCATTTTCTAAAAAACAATTTTATTCACTAAAATTAGGATAGAGTTCAAATTATATTGGACTAAAAATTCGCATGTTTTATTATTTCATGAGCCTCACGTCAAAGTTTACTTTAGGCCTCCGTAATCGTTGGGCCGGCCCTGTTGAGGGAGCGTTAAATCGACAAAGTAAGTGAAGCTTAACGATTAAGGATGATTGGTTATGATTAGTTCTATTACTTTAAGTAATAATCTTAATACGCTAAGTGTGAATATGCTGATTTTGGAAAATTCTTAAGGGATACTTCTTTGACAAAAGTAGAGATCATGACTGATTGGATATGATTGGATATGATTAGTATCATGGGTATTTATTTGACTCTTTCAAATTTTAAGAGATGGGCTCAACTTGTGACAATGGGTTCAAGTGATATGCATAGGACTGTCTAATTGTATAAAGATGGATACTTAATAATCAAACCTTGAACATGTTTGAGATGAACTTTGTGACTATGATCTTGTGATCATGATGACCTCATGATCAAGACTACCTTGACCATTTTATGATTATAACTACATTGTGAACGTGATAACTTAGGAGTGGGGTGGATTTTGTGATCGCTAGGCCTATTCAACAAAACCCAAAAAACTAAACCGAACTTAACTGAACCAAATTCTTTGTTATTAGACCTGACTCAGTTAGACCTTTTCAAATATAATTGCCGCTTTTAAACATAGTTCACGAACTGAATATTAGGCCCGATTCAGACCCTTTAGACGACAATAGGCGACGTAGTGTTGATGACATCAGAGGGCACCACAAAAGAGAGTTGGATTGCGTTACATTTTCCATGTGTATCGCCCAAAGAATAGAGAGTACCTTTAAGCACAAGCTTGAGAATAGAAGGACTCAAATAGAAGATTGAAAATTTTCAGAGTTAATTTCTAGAATCATCAGAGAGACTGAGAGAACTAGAAAATTATTCTCATGGTTAATTTCCTTCTTATTGATTTGAGGAGTTCATAAAGGAATCAAACATTGTTCGTATATATATTTTACATATATTACTTTTTATCCTCATGATTAGATGGGCAAGTAAAATTGAAATGACTGGTGGAGGCCACCCCGAGTTGATTTTATGTGATAATATCTCGTACTTCGTGTGAGAAATATGAGTTTGTAACCCTCAATGGTTTGTGTTAGTGCCTTGAGATGGGGAATACTTATCACACATTGCCACCTTAACCCTCACTAGACATTATCAAGACTAGTAGAGAGTGTGTGATGATAAAGTCTTCACAACAAGTACTCTTCTCCAGGAAATAGAATAGGTTATCCTGGCCATTGGCCAAACTTCCCTGAGTGGTAGATTTATACCACTTGCATATAGAGTAGTGAAGATTTTGTATTACACATCCTCATATATAGTATCTGAGATGCCTTGATGACTTCAGACTAGATTTAGCATATGATACAAATTAACTTGTAATTTGATTTTAGGCAAAATATCTCCTCAGGTCCTTTATATTATTTATTTATAACGAGTAGGTTTCTTAACTTTTTTTTGTAACGCATAGGTCCTTTAATTTTTAAAAACGTAACACTCTTGTCTCTTTTAACGTTTTTTTGTTATCCACATTACAAAAATGTCCAAGTGATTGTTAACTTGCTTATGTGGCTTACACACTATTAGTCCATGTCATTTTTTTATTGTTTTTTTGACACCAATTTAATTTTTTATTTAATTTTTATTAAAAAACTGAAATGATTGGGAATTAGGGCTCCATTGATCTGTTCCTCTTCATCATTACATTGAAATTGAAATTAAAAAAACACATCAGATTGTTCCTCTTCATCGTCAGATTGAAACGAAGAAATCTTCCTAATAGAAACACCTCAACACCTCCAGGCTCCAACAACAGAAACTATCCTAATAGAAACACGTCAACAGCCCATAAACCCTAATACAACACCAATAATTGTTCCTCTTCATCATCACTTTCATTCAACCTTCCTCTTCTTCCAACAACATGAACCCTAAAAAAAGTTTCACAATTGTAACTCATAAATATCCATAACTCCCAAGATTATCCCTCAAGCAAACACTCAATTTCAGGAATTGAATCCCTATTCACCACCAAAGATCAAAAATTGAAACCCCCCAACAACCCAATTTGTTCCTATTAGAGAGAGAGAGAGAGAACTGGGGGGAGGGGGGGCGAGGTCTGAGAGAGATGATGGTGAAGGACAAGGACGAAAAGGAGAGAGATCGAAGGAGGGGGTGGAAAAACATTGATGAAAAACGAAATGGATAGAGATCAAAGGAGGATGCCATCTCTCTTTCACTCTCTTCTGATTTCTCACTCTTCATGTAATGATGAAGAGGAATAGTTCAATGGAGCCCTGATTCCCAATACTTTCAGTTTTTTAATAAAAGTTAAATAAAAAAATTAAATTGCTGGCAAAATATTTTCTTTTATTTTCTCTTGTTTTTAACTATTTCAAAATATTTTTAAATATTTTTTGGTGGATAGTAGTGAGCCGACCCGCCAACCCGCCATTTTTTCTTTATTTTTGGTGGGCTAACCAGCTAACCCGCCTATTTTAAGCCAAAAAAGTATGTTTTAAATATATTTTTTATTGGTTAATTTTAATGGCGGGCTAGCCTGCCGGCCCGCCAACGGGCGAGGCGGGATCAATTTCTCAACCCAAAACTTTTGGCAGGCCGGCCCGCTCCGCCTAATTTGTTGCAGGCTCATGGCGGGGGCGGGCCTAGTCGGGGCGGGTCGGCCCGTTTTGCCATCCCTAGATATGGGGGACACCCTTGCTGATTAAAGTCAAAGTTATCTAGCAATCTGATTCACAAATAGCTTTCCTATAGTCATTCTCCCAAGTTAGAAGGAGACAACCTTGAAGGGAAGATTATCGCATAATCAGTTAGAAGGGAAGATTCACAAATAGCTTTCCTAGGTCAATGAAGGGAAGATTATCACATAATCTTCCCTTATGGAGCCATTTTTCATACCACATGGACACATCACCTTAGCCAATACGGTTGATATATATATATATATATATATATATATATATATATATATATAGTCGTTCTTCAATAAATATGCAGCTTTACTAATGGAACGCCAAGTGTAGGAAGCCCTTGAACAAGAAGCATCGTCAAATAAGTCCGGGCCAGATAAATATTTCAAAGAAAGAATTTTAACTTGTCAGGATTATGAATGAGCTCCTAAACGTGTTTACCCAACATAGAGGTGTTCACACATCTTAACATTTGGAGCCCGAGACCCCCCCTCCCCTTAGGCCGAGTTGGCGAACGGTGCTCCACTTGACCCAATGGTAACTCTGCCCCCAAATAAATTGCCTATACATAAATTCCATTTGGTAATAGATACCTTGAGGGATCCACGAGTTATTCTTGGTATATATAGGCATAAAGCCAAGAACTAACTTAGCAAGAATGACTCTGCCAGCTCTACTAAGAAGATTGCTTTTCCACTCATCACATTTTTTGACAGGAGAAACCATGATTTTTGAACTTTAATTTTAACAATTCTCACCATAGACAAGCTAGCTTTGGTGAACAATAAGCAATCATCCGCAAAAAAAGGTGCGAAACTGAGGGTCCTTCATTCTTGATCTTAATAGGAAGTCACAAATTAGCATCAACTTTCTCTAGAATTAAAAGGGAAAGCTTCTCCCTACAAAGGAGGAAGAGGTAAGGTGAGAGATGATCACCTTGTCTCAACCTCTGTTGGGAGCGAAGTTAGAGAGTTTCTCACCATTCCACTTAAGAACCATAGTGGAAAAGGTATTAATATTCATAATCAATTGGATAGTAAGAGAGGAAATCCAGAGTCTTCAAGAGTAAGCCTGAGGAAATTCCAATCAACTTGGTCATAGGCCTTTTCGAAGTCAATCTTAAACATGAGAAACCCAACCTTCCCCTTTCTTCTTATTCATGAAGTGGAATAAGTTCTTAAGCAATAATGACATTATCTATTGTGCCCCTAGGGAGGAAACTGCTCTGAATTAGACCAATAATGTCATCGGGATGAGGTCTCATTCTGCTAACAATAATTTAGAAATCAATTTCAAGAGCACATTACATAAGCTAGTTGGTCTAAAATCCCTCAAGGATTTAAGCTCATCAATCTTGGGAATAGGAACAACAAAGGTTTCAACAAGGTAGCTATGAATGGTACCATAAGCAAAGGCTTTACTACTTTTATTCTTTATGTTGAAATTGCCAACGTCTTTTTGATTTTAATTGCTTGCGAGATTTTTGTTTGGTAATTAGCCAATCATCATGTGGTTCCACTCTTTCCTCAATAGTATTCAAAATCGAAGTCTGAGATTGCTGCTAAGAGGACTGGTCGTCTCAGGGGACAAGCTACTGCTACTGCTGCTAAGGTTGACAACAAGAGTTAAGATTGTTAGGGTTACATTTTATTGCTTGCTTTCCAATTTTGTTTCTTGTTAAACTGTTTGTGTACTATTTTGAGAACCATTTAAAATTTCATTACAGTAAACATCTTTTTATACAATTTGTTCTTTCCTTCAGTTTCTCTACTCAGTAATTTATTAAAAGAAGCCTGAGATTGCAACTATGCTGGAACAACTTCCTCAACTGAATTCTTAACTGAGCTAGGGTTTTCATGTTGCTTCTCTTTGTCGTGCGCTGCTATTGGACCATTAGAATTCATAGAAGAAGCAACCTTGCAATCTCTAGTGAGGTCACCATAACAGCCACAACTCGAGCAAATATGGCGGAGACCCTCATATTCAATGTTTTACCAATTACGGAGCTACACTTTACCTATGACTGGTTTTTTTAAGTCCACCTCCACCACTATCAGGAAAATTGACCCCTTCTAATATCAAGAGATCAAGAGTATTTTGAACCACTTTGATGGGTTTGCTGAGGCCAAAGCCATTGGGACACTTTCATCATAGTAGAATAAGTTAAGACCCAAGAAGCGTATTCAAACCATTGTTCTATCTATCATAGTGGTTGGTGTTGTGAAATCTTGAGACCAACATTGGACGGTCAAGTAATGGTCATAGATCATCCAGGGACCGTTATCAATGACCTTTGTTCTATCACCATCCTAGTCAAATTTGACCGTAAAGAAGGCATTACTAAGGTCCATGATGGCAAACCCAACCACAAGCCTCCAAATACGTAACAAGCGCTCTTTCATCGTGAAATAACCAATATTCTTCTCATGAATCTAAACAAGGGAATCCTTCCACAGAGCACATAATCCCTCCAAAACTTTAGTCATCAAAGTGAACCAAGGAAGAAGGGGGGTTTTGTGATGAAATTGAATACTACTAGCTTTTCTTGAAGAAGAACAACCTTTAGACGTGAAGGTGGAGCCTTCTTCTGCCCTGACATCTTGTAACAAAAAAGAGATCTGGATGAAGTTAGAGGATTGGCCTTGCGTGGTAAAAATTTTATCTGGAGGTTTCTCTTTGACCATAAACACAAATTCGTCGTCGGGGGAGGCATCGGGGGTGGATGTGCACGACATAACTAATTTCTTTAAGGGGATCTATATTTAATTACGAGCCTGACCTAGAGTACTAAGGAATTATTTAGTAATTGTTACTAAATGAGCATAATAGTCATTTTCCCATAAATGAAAAAATTCGGTAACCACACAAACACTAAATTATGGTTAGTATGTACTAACCACACAAATACTATATTGTGGTTAGTATTTACTAACTATTGGTTTGTTGTATAATGGTTACCAAAAAATTTTACAATTATTACAAATGAATTCCTTAGTATAATAAGTCTTTACCGTTAATTACTATTTATACTCGATAACTAAATATATAATGGCTAGTAATTGTAAAAATAAATAATTGTCTCACGAATGTTGAGATGAGAAATAGTGGGATGTGAGATTGTGGTGATACCCAAAAGTGGAGGGTAGGGAAGGAAGGTGATAGGGGTAATTTGGACATTTTAGTGGGGAAGGGGAGGTGTTAGAATTAAATGGATAGGTGTGAAGTAGTTCTGTAAGTATTCAACAGCCCATTTAATTCAGAGATGTTTTGCTTTGCGGTGATATGATCTGAGCTGTTGGGTGTTTCACGGAGAGAAAGAAGAAGGAGAAGAAGGAGAAATATGTCGTCATTGGGGACTTCTAAAGGGATTCTAGAAATTGCGAAGTTTGGTGTTTATATAACTGTACCCATCGTTCTTATGTACGCTTTCACTAACAATACCAATTACCTCCACAAGTTCTTCGGAAGAGTCAGTAATCTCACCCCTTCTTTTTTTCTTAAATATATATTTTTTGGATATGAGCTCTTTTTGTTTTTCTGATTGATTATTCCTTCCGTGTTTTACTTGATTATGGCTTGTGATTTGTTTATAATTCAATTTAAAATTAGAATACTTACAGGGTTTAGTTCTGGACTCAAGTCATTTTTACACCTATTTTTAGGGTTAGTATATCACAATTACTTCAATATGAATATCAAGATTGAAAATAAGCTGATTTATTATTATAGCTGCTATGCTTTAGGCAAACTAGGAGTACACTTTCTAATGCAGGATCATTGTTGATTTACTTAAGAATGTTAAATGTGACTATGTGTATTTCTTATGAGAATATGAGGGATTATTAAAGAGTCAATTTAGATAAACTTTTCAATTGCAACAAATGCTTGTAGAAAAAGAAAAAATGAAATAATGACTATGAGTCTTGCTTGCACATGACATAAGTTGAAATTGGGCCTGGTCATAGTTCAGGAAAAAATGGAAACTAACTGTGAATCGCACTGACTGAAACTGATCTGTTTACTAAGTCTAGCAAACAGAACAGAACAGAACTGTTATGGTTAAAACAGTTTACTAACAGCGCATTTTAGAAGTTCGGTTCGGTGAACACAATCATTTTTAGCCTGTTTGTACTTTAGAAATACCTGAAACTAACTTTGGATTTGTTATACTGAACTGTTAACTAAGTTTAGCAAACATAATTTGTTATGGTAAAAAAAGAAACAGTTCACTAACCGTACATTTTAGTAGTTTGGTTTGGTGAGCACAACCATTTTTAGTCAGTTCTAATTTTTAAACACCAAGGTGTTTGTTAATGGGAACGGTATCTATTATGGACCATTGTTTGGTTCTTGAGAGGCAGCGTTGTTCGATTGAAAATCGATTTAAAAGTGCTCATGTTTAATGTTTTACATGTGTGATGGTTTTGTTGATGAAATATTAACACATCTCGCTGACAGTGCTGTACCACTAGGGAGCGGAGAGCAATTGATGCAGTGTGTTAGTTACTAAAATGCTTCAACATCAGTTCGGAATAGCCCAAATCAGTTTTAGATTGGTTCTTGTATATTAAAAACCACTTCAGTTGAGTTCATTGCAGCTGTTTTTGGAGTTCAGTTTACTAAAATGCCTCTAAATCAGTTCAGGACACTCGCTAGTTAAAATAAGATTTTGCATCTCAATGATTTTAAACGTTTCCTTATCTAATTCTTTTAATGAGTAATAAAGGTTTTTGACTTTTTTCATATATTATGAACCAAATACTAATCTTGTTTTTCTGTAACAAAATACTTATGTCAGCTAAGCAGCTCCTTTCTTTTGAGTTCAAAGTTGATCCAAGTTAACTCTTCTCTTATTAGTAGCTACTTTCGATTTTCCATATTAATTATTAATCATTCTGAGCATGAATACAATTTTTTTCTGGTATATCATATTCTAAAATGCATTCTTTCTTATGATGTTACAGAAGTCATACATTGAATATCCACCAGATACACAAAAGCCACCACCGCCGGAGGAGCTGAGGGAGATGGCGAGAGAGCTGGCTCGCAAGAGGAACAATCCCTGATGCTCTTTGTGGGTTGGTTGTGCTTTAGTGGTTATGTTACTTATGTACTAGCATCACTAGTTATACAGTTAAATATGCTGTGGTTATGTATAATGATGAATTATAAACTACTCTAAATAAGAGGGATTTTTTTTGGGCTAAATTGCAGTTTTGGCCCTTTATGTTTGGGGTTGGTGTCACTTTGGCCCTTTATCTTTTTTTTTTCTCGTTTTGGCCCCTCATGTTTTTTTTGTGTGTCATTTTGGCCCCTGCCGTTAGTTTTTTTTAACGGACGTCACGCTGGCAGTTAACTGCTGACGTGGCGTCCTAATTATCCAATCTGACGTGTCTTCATTAAATGACATGGCAAATGGGGGACCAAATTGAAACAAAAATAAAACATAGGGGACCAAATTGACACAAACGCAAAACATAATTAATCACTCTCCATTTTCTTCCTCCATCTTCACCTTCTTCTTCTCCACCACCTCCGGCGAGCCACCACCACCTCCGGCGAGCCACCACCACCACGACAAATCAATCACTCTCCAACTCTTTTTTTCATGAGGCAAACTTAATCATCTCTTCAAAACCCCCAATTTTTCAAATCCCCAATTTCTCAAAACTCCCAATTTCTCAAATCCCTAAATTTAGTTTCAAATTCCTAAATTAATCTGAACAATAAAACAAGATCTGTTAATGCTTTTATGAGTTTCTGTGTGGAATCGATGATGCCTTACCACACCACTGCTTCTGCGCTCAAGACAAAACCAAATGGGTTTGCAAACATTGTTGTACCAACAAAAACAAATGGCTTCCACCAGTATGTGCTCATGACAAAACCAAATGGCTTCCACCAACAAATCTCACAACCTTAACAAACACAAATACAAAACCAAATGGGTTTGCAAACATTGTTGTACCTCTTCAACTTCCATCCACTGATACAATTATTGAACTATCAATAGAACCTTGCGTAGCCTAGGAGATCAGAAGTTTGGAAAATGGGTTTAGTTCTTGGGCATTCAGAGGTTGATGAAATTGGGGATTTAAAACCAAATTTAGGGATTTGATAAATAGGGGGTTTTGAGTTTTAAAGAGATGATGATCATGAACGAAGAATTGAAGACTGGTTGATTTGTGGTGATGGTGGTGGTGGCTCACCGGAGGTGGTGGTGGCTCGCCGGAGGTGGTGGAGAAGAAGAAGGTGAAGATGGAGGAAGAAGATGGAGAGTGATTATTATGTTTTGTGTTTGTGTCAATTTGGTCCCCTATGTTTTATTTTTGTTTCAATTTGATCCCCCATTGGCCATGTCATTTAATGAAGACACGTCAGGTTGGACAATTAGGACGCCACGTCAGCAGTTAACTGCCAGCGTGGCGTCCGTTAAAAAAAACTAACGGCAGGGGTCAAAATGACATACAAAAAAAACATGAGGGGCCAAAACGAGAAAAAAAAAAATAAAGGGCCAAAGTGACACCAACCCCAAACATAAAGGGCCAAAACTGCAATTTAGCCTTTTTTTTGCCTTTATCCCCGAAGTTCATTTAAGTTATAATGTAAATGTTTTTTTGTTGATAAAATATATTTTTGGTTCCTGTATGAAATATCAATTTTTAATTTGATTTTATATCTCATAATAATTTCTTGTCAATCTCAGTGATAGCAGCATATAGCAAAGGAGACATATTCCAAGTACTTGTACATGTAATACTAAATAGGATATTTTATTTATGTAACGAGTATATTGAAACTGGTTGACTTGTGGAGACACCATATATTTTAACCTTTTTTTTAACTCAATAACACAAGGGAGAGTATGACTGATACCTCTATTATTATAATTAACTGAAAATAAAATTCCAACTGAACTAGCTGCCAGCTTCAGAATGTTTTTTTTTATGCATGTTGTTATCAATGGATGAAAATGCGCAACAACGCTCTGAACAAGATATGCTAGATATGACATTCTCGTTTGTAGAAGCTTTAAGATAAAAAGCAGCATACTATCATTTTGTTGTTTCTTTTTCTGTATGAAGCATTGCATTATTATCCATTTTCAAGAAGCAAGATAAACTAAACTTGGAAGCCTCGTGTTTGTATATTTTTTTGGGTAGATTTGTGTCGTGTTTCATGGACATGAGTATTCCATACGGTCTGGAAAGAATACGCGTTTGTAATTGTCGGGTCATATTTCAATTGTTTTTTTCCTAAGAAATTTCCTGCAGGGAAAGAAACAAATTGTTAAGTAAACGAGTCAACGTTAAGAATCATTATCACACGTGACACCAATTCCACATTGAATTGACTAATGATTGCTACAGTACTATATAAGAAAATATGTGTCTCTATATCACTGAATGGTTGGCCCTCAGATCAGATAGTAAATTTCTTTGGAACTTCTCTATGTTTCTTAACTTTTTTATTAATTCAATCAACCCTTAAAATTTCCACACCATTTAGTTTTGTTGCAAGACAGAATTCTTGGACAAATCAACTTTCCTGGAACCCAGGAAACTTTGACTTAGTCAAGTTGTTCCTACCCTCCCCTGCTACACTCTTATGGCCAATGAATAATATATAGTAGTTGAAGGACAAGCTGTTTTTCTTCTTACTTCTGAGAGGTAATTCCACCTTCACCCCTCTTTCTTAGTATTTAAATTGTTTTATTTATGGTTCTTCCTTGAATCTTCTCGTCTGTTGAATTGATTATAGTTTTTCATTTGAATTGAATGACACTGATGAAATTACTTGTTGAATTATGGTAACTACTAACTTGACTTTTATGCTTTCTTTGGTCACTTTCCTGACATATAAGTAATATGGGATACCCAGTAATCAATGGTAAGAATTTTGTGTTTCATTTAGTCTTTAAGGGAGTGGCTAGTTTTGTGGCTTGAATTGCTGCAAAAGGCAACATTGTTGCAGTTCATTGTTTATGACTTTGATATTTATTTCAAAGGTTGTATATCAATTAAATGTCTCTTCTTTAATTAGTTGATGCGTGTCACGATTTCGATGTCTATTTAATTGTTGTTTTTCTCTCTATTTTTTCTTCAATTTATCATGTACCATGCTATGTGAACACCTTTGTTCTCTGCATGTTAGAATCGTAGTGGTTGCGGCTTAGATGCAATGTTCTCTCTATTCCCGGTATTTCATGCATGTTTCTTTGTTTGTTTTACTGATTCTCTTTAGTCTCTATCCTTTTCTTCTTTCAGTTAAATGAAATGTTCTTGAATTAGCGGGCTGATGAGAAAACTTGTTGATGTTCTATTTGAGGATTGATTCAGAGGAATTTGATTGCAGGGAAAAAGAGAAGCAATTTTCTGGTGTACTGGTTTTAATTTCCATTCTCTGCGGAATATATATTCGGTTTGAGTAAAAAATTCAATAGAGACTAGAAACTGTGAATCATGGTTGGATTAGAACTCATACCAATAGGCACAATTTTGGCTGTTCTAACCAGCCAAGTCGTAAGAACTGCTAATGCAGCAATGGACGTTCTTATCGAGAAAGACAGTTTCAACGTCCTTTCAAAACATCTACTTGATATTGCACCAGTCCTAAAGGAACTACAGCTTCAAGAGTTGAATGAGTCTAAAGCTGCAAGAGTTGCTTTGGAGTCTCTCGAATCAGATGTCAAAAAAGCGAGTAATTTGGTTGAGAAGTACACGAACCGCGGCCGTTTTTACTTACTGGTGAAGTGTCGATACATAGTCAAGGAGGTTGAACAAGTCATAAGAGATATTGGAAGGTCTCTAGCCGCACTCTCTCTCGCAAACACCGAAGTCCTATCGAGAATTTCCGATCAAGTCAACAGACTACAAAGTGAGATGCAAAGGGTGGAGTTTGAGGCTTCACAGTCTCAACTTGAGATAGTTGACAAGTTGAACCATGGAATTAAGGAACAGAAATTAGATCAAGCTTTCGCGAACGACATGCTTGAGGAAATAGCAAGGGCTGTTGGGGTACCAGTGGAGCCATCAGAGATAAGCAAAGAGCTTGCTAGCATTAGATGGGAAAAAGAAGAGGCTGCTAATAGGAAAGAAAGAGCTGAAGTTATATTTTTGGAGCAGATCATTGAGTTACTTTCTCAAGCTGATGCTGCAAGGGATTATGAAGAAGTTAAGAAGCAATACTTTCAAAGGGTTCAGGTAATAGAGCGATACGATTCAAGGGCGAAACATATTCCGCCGCTTAACTCCTTCCTTTGTTGTATTACTGGAGCTGTTATGGCTGATCCTGTTAGCCTTTGCACTGGTACTACATGTGAGAGATCTGCTATTGAAATTTGGTTTGATGATGGCAATAGGATTGACCCGAAAACAAAAGAGGTTCTTGAAGATACTACCCTAAGGTCTAATATTCGACTAAGAGAATCTATAGTAGAGTGGAGAGAACTTAATTACTGCTTTAGAATAAAGTCTATCAGGGAAAATCTGTCATCCAATTCTGACTTGTTATTGCAAGAATCACTGAGTTTGATGCGGGCTCTTATACGAGAGAATTTGATTAACAAAGATTGGATTTCTATAGGAGAGCTTACGGATATTATTATCTCTATACTTGGGAAATCTGATTCTGCTGATTTAAAGCTGAAGATCTTGATTACTTTGAAGGATGCTGTAGAGGGGCATGCAAGGAATAAGGTTAGCAAGCTTTTTTTGTTGTTTATATACTTGCAGCCATGAACACTGATTTATACTCAACATTTACATTAAATTTTATAGGAAAAAGTGGTTGAATCTCAAGGATGGGGTCACATAATTTCCTGCATACAAGTCGACTCTGGAATTTCAAAGGAAGCAATTGATTTACTATATGAGTTGCTTCAAGGCCGATCCAGCTGGAATAAATGTTTCTGCGAAAAACTCTCTGAGCATCCCAGTGCAGTCCTTTACCTTGTTACCCTTCTTAAGGGTCCTGTCAGTGATTCAACTGCAATTGCAGAAAAGATTTTGATGCAGCTTTTTGAAATAGACGAGGAAAACGTTTCTAGTGCCGCTAAGTCTGGCTGGTACAAACCACTTGTTGATCGCATAATTCAAGGTAACAAGTCAAAATATTAATTTACTTTATCTTTGTTGTTGACAGATAGTTTACTTATCAGATTATTTGTCCCTATTTGTCTTTTAAGGATCGGAGTCTTCAAGAATGTCAATGGCAAAAGCCATAGTTAATTTGGAATTGGAGGAATCAAATTTGAAATTCCTTGGTGAGCAAGGAATTATACCTCCTTTGCTAGAAATGCTCTCTGGAAGCATTGAATCAAAAGAATTGTCATTATCAGCTTTGGTCAAACTAGCAGGAGTTCATGCCAATAAGGGAATTATTGCTGCAAATGGAGGTGTGCCTCTTGTTCTAGACTTAATGTTGTCTCGCAGGATGCGAGCATTCATTGCCATCAAATGCTTTGAGATCCTCGAGAAGCTTTCTTCCGATGGCGATGGAATCGACTTCTTCATTGATGGAGAAGGGAAACAACTAGAGTTAGACAACATTATCACCAATTTGCTATCTTTGCAGCAACTTTCTAACTCAGCTCACTACTTCTGTAAGCCTGCATTACGCGCTCTTCTCGGCATTTGCAAATTTGAAACAAGTTTAGTTAAGAAGGCAGTTCTGGCAGCCAATGGTGTATCTCTAATCCTTCCCCTTCTTGATGATTCCGACTCAGAAATCAGGGACACTGCAATAAATCTTCTCTTTCTTTTCTCTCAACATGAACCAGAAGGAGTTGTTGAATACCTCTTTAGGCCTAGAAGACTAGAAGCTTTAGTTGGGTTTCTTGAGAATGATGAGAATAATGATGTACAAATGGCTGCGGCTGGTTTACTAGCTAACCTTCCGAAATCTGAACGAGAACTCACTATGAAGTTGATCGACTTGGGTGGCCTCGATGCAATCATTCGCATTTTGAAAAATGGTACAATGGAAGCAAAAGAGAATGCTCTCAGTGCACTCTTCAGGTTTACAGATCCCACAGATATCGAGTCGCAACGTGTTTTGGTTAAAAGAGGGATATATCCTTTGCTAGTGAATTTTCTCAATACTGGTTCAGTAACAGCAAAGGCAAGAGCGGCAGCATTCATTGGTGATCTTTCTATGAGCACTCCAAATCTCACAGTTGTTTCAAAATCAACTAGTTTCTGGTGTTTTCGATCATCGCGAGCTTCTTTATGTTCAGCACATGGGAGTGTATGCAATGTGAATTCCACATTTTGTCTGTTGGAAGCAGATGCTTTGCCTGGCTTGATAAAGCTTTTACAGGAAGAGGTTCATGCAACTGCTTATGAAGCTATACAGACACTTTCTACATTGGTTTTGGAAGAGTTTCCTCAAAGGGGAGCTCGCGTCTTGCACGAGTCGAATGCGATGAGACCCCTTCTGGAAATTTTAATATGGGGAACTGATTCTCTTAAGGCAGAAGCTTTAGGACTCTTGGAGAAGGTGTTTGTCTCAAAGGAAATGGTTGAATACTATGGAACAACAGCTAGATTACGGTTAGTTGGTTTGACTGGCTCGAATATATATGGTGATGGCCACCTTCGGAGAAAGGCTGCTAGGGTACTGTCATTGCTTGAACGCTATTCGAAGTCATCCTCATCTGCAATCTCTGGTCTTCTAGAGTGAGATTCTAGGCCTAAGATATAGAAATAGAAGTTAGAACAGAATTTGCTTCAAAATCTTCTGCAGTTTTATTACTCTTTAATTTATTTGTAATTGTCATGGGACTTTAGTGGAAATGTACATGATCCATTTAATAATGCTGATTTTGAATTGAAAAAGTTGTCTTCATGAACTAGACTTGGAAGTTATACTTTTCTTGATGATTGATTTTAAGCATCTGTTTAGATTAACTTAGCTTAATTGAGCTTATCTACCAACATAGCTAAAATAGTAATTCTACTGATCTTAAAATTCAGACAGTATAGCAAGCATTTAAGTATATGGTTGCAAGGAAGGTAGATAGATAGGATAGAACAGTAAGAAGATAAGTGACAAGGTCTCAAGGTTTACGCAATCAGGGTCCTTAATGACACAACTCTAAAATTTAGGATTTCTAACATGACAGCTAGCTAACTTAATTTGCTGTCTTTGCCAAAGATTTGGGCCCATTTGACAATACAAATAAAGATAGGCCCAACTGCACTCCCCTTTCCACTTCCCGCACTCCTTCATATATCTAGATATCGAGTGACAATTTGTACCAAATGTGTGAGGGAGCGGTGGCAGACCTATCCTCTAATGAAGGGAGTGAACCACACACCTAAAAAAATAAAATTACTCCCACACCCTATAGAACAAATATAGTTTGAACACCATGGAAAAAAAAAAGATTTGCACTGAAGCCTCTAATTTTGCACTCATTCCACACTATGCCACACACACACACACACACACATATATATATATATATATATATATATATATATATATTAATTCCTCCCCCCTCGAGTGTGTGTAGAGAACAATTGTTAGTTTTGTAATTTATTTAATTGAATATATTAGACAATTATTTTTATCATATTTTTAAGGGTTTTTTTTGACAAAATATTTTTAAGGGTTAGTCTCTATAAATATTGCATTTTTTTGTTTATAGTCCCTCTAAAATTTTGTTACCACTTTTGGTAACGGAGCTAATATGACATTGATTACGTGTCTTATTTAAATGTACTGGCATATACATGTCATTGCCACGTCTCTCAACTTCTTTCCACCAAACCACGCCAACTATCCACGTTGGAAAATAAAATAAAAGATAAAATCCCTAACTCCCTTCTTAAGGAATCACACCTTGTGATGGAGAAATGTCTTGTGAAAGAGATGCACAATCATTCCATACTTTCTTACATCTTTGCCAAATTGAAAGTTTGTTTGACATAAAATCTGGAGATGTCAAAGTAAACTTTGTAAGCTCCTCATGACAACGCTGTCCAAGATCATTCACGAGATTATTGCAACATTCAACGCCAACGGTCTTATTATCGAAAAATACACTAGAAAAAATCTCATCACCACAAAAGAGGTATAGTTGTACTGAACAATCTTTCAAATACTTTTCATATGATGACAATGGCCTTTGTGCATAATTACTTTGACTAGGGGAGCTAGCCGATGGCTCGGGAACATCAAATGAAAACCCTGTTTTGACTAACAATGCAAAGCTAGTCATAAATACTAAAAATAGACAAAATGGGTGGGATGAAGCCATGACTAAAACTTTAAAGATTTTTTGTTAGGATTACTTGAATGCTTTACCGGTGAGTTCTCAATAACAAAGTAAGTTGTATTTATAGTTTCAAAGATTCAACATATACGGTGATCAATTTTTAAAAACTCCTATTAAACTCAAATTAATTGTATTTATGTTTTCTAATTGTATATACGTTAGAAAAACACAAATACAATTAATTTGAGTTTTCAAAAACTGAATTGGTTCAAAGAGTTTTTGATAAACAAACATAAATTCATAAACTAAATTGTATTTATGTTTGATAGTTTTCAAAACTCGATTTAAATCTTGTACCATTAAAAACGCTCAATTTACATGTTACGATTTTGGTTTTTTGCTAGGTGCCAACATAGTTGGAATATTCCATAAAAAAAACATAGTGGAATATCTTCTTCCTTAATATTTAATAAATTCGAGGCGTTCACCGAGTTTTTTTTTAAAATATCACAAAAAAAAATTAAAAATACAAAAATGCCACAAGTGTGGCACTATTTCTCTAAATGCCACACTTTTTAAAATAGTTAGAGTATTCCATTTTAAAAGTGTGATAGCCTAACATAAATAATTACTAATTTTTTATTTTTTTTAAATTTGTAGTTAGCCTATGGCACTTTCATAGTGCAATGGCCTTTGGTCATATTTTTTTTCTTTTTTTTAATTATTTTAATGTTATTGGTGACATTGGTGTGTTTTTAGGTACTTTAGGGTGCGAAAAAATTTTATATGTTTGAATACGTGAAGTTTTTTCCTCAATAACAAGTTTAGTGAAAAAAAAATGTAACTCTGTGACGAAATATGAAAAATGCGATGCTAAGCTGTGTGTTTTCGGGTACTTTAGGATTCGGAAAAAAAACTTAATTGTTTAACTACGGGAAGTTAGATTCACAATAGCCGGTTTGGAGGGAAAAAAATATCGTGACAAAATTTGTAAACGACGACACTAAGCATTGGGTTTTCAAGTACTTTAAGGTGTGGAAAAATCTTATCCATTCAAATATGTCAAGTTCAATCCTCGATAACTTGTTTAGGAAAAATATAAATAAGTTTCGCGATAAAATGTCATCTAATTTGCTAGTTTTAGACTTTTGACCACCCTCCCAACAAAATTAACCATGTTTTTTGTGATAAATGACCAACCAAATATTTACATATTTTCTTTGTAAAACTAATCATGAAACTAATTTGTCAATTTCAGAAATGTAAGCACAATGATATGTGGTTGTAAAATGTCATCTAATTTGTCAATTTCATACGTTCCCCACAAAATTAACCATGTTTTTGTGATAGATGACCAATCTGGTATTTACATATTTTCCTTGTGAAACTCACCATCAAAAGCCACTTATTTAGTAACCAAAACAAACTGCTTATCATCACATTTTTCATATTTCGTCACAGAATTACAATTTTTTTCTTCACCAAACATTTTATTGAGGAAAGAACTTCACTTATTTAAACATATAAAATTTTTCCGAACCCTAAAGTACTTAAAAGGACACCAATGTCACCAAATGACATTAAAATAAAAAAATATGAACAATAGCCTATGAAAGTGCGATAGGCTAATTAAAGTTAAAAAAAATAAAAAATTATTAATTGTTTATGTTAGGCTGTCGCACTTTTAAGATGAAATACCCTAACTATTTTAAAAAGTGTGGCATTTAGGGAAATAGTGCTACACTTGTGGCATTTTCGTATTTTTAATTTTTTTTGTGATATTTAAAAAAAATCATTGGCACCTAACAAAATATTAATTAATAATAAAGTACGAAAGATAAATAGTGTATTGCACAAGTTGTTTATAATATATATATATATATAGGTAAAATTTTAAATATGAATTTAAATAAAAACAATATATAGCAAAATACATAAAAATAATCTATAGAAAATACAAAATCTGTAGTAATTAAAATAGTTAAGAAATTTTTTGTCTAAAAAAAAATAGTTAAGAATTTTAGAAATTGTAGGTAGTAAATAATTTGGCGTAGTAACAAAAACATAGACATTGCTACACAACAACCCTCTATATCTTAATATTTTAATTTTAATAAGTATATTATACATTACAATTAAGTTGTATGATGTATCAAATATTAAAGAGTTCAATATTTTTTTTTGGTAAAACTAAAGAGTTAAATAGTTTTTTTTATTAATTAAATATGTTTTGTGTTCTTATAAAATTCATGAATTTTGTTTTAAGTCCCTACATAACATATCTCCTCAATTTCAACCCCACTAAATTTTTAGTCTAGTCCTTACTATTAACTATATTTACATAGACTAACCAAAATCGACGTAACAAGTGCACGTGACTTTTTTTGTTTCGATGATGCTAAAGAGTACTTTTAGTCCTTTATCTTTGACCAAAATTTCATTTTGATCATTTATCTTTTTTTGTTTTTCTGTTTTGGTCATTTATCTTTCATTTATGTCAGTTAGGTCGTTTATCTTTTTTTCTTACTTTGGTCAGTTATCTTTCATATTTGCTTCCGTTTGGTCATTTTAAACAAAAACCCACAAAAAATGAAGAACACTATGAAAGCCTTCAAGTAGACCAACGTCCTTTCGATTTCTTGTTTCTTGAATAACTCATACAATACACGACCAAATTGAATGAAACTAAACTATAAATTGAATAAAATTTTACAAGAAATTCAATGAAACCAAAGTTAAGCTTAGAAAAGTTCTTATGCGCAAAATTACTTCTCGAATCGAAATATTCAATTTGAAGTTCAAAAAACCTTCAATCTCAACAATGGTGATATTGCTTTAAAGCATCAAATTGAACGACTTTTGATCCTAAAATGCTCGAAATTCAACAAGGAATCAGAATATGGCAAGTATTTTATTCAGAAAAGTGCTTAAAACGCAAATACTATCAAAAAGCAATTCACAACTATAAAATGTGATTTGGCTATTATTTGCTCATTTCTCAACCAATTTGTGTCTAACCAATTGCGTTCAACTCGTATTGAGTGCATAAATGAAACTATAGCAAGAGGTTTCAACAAAAACGATGCAAATTCGAGAACGATGTGAAAAAGAGACACTTTTATTCGTATTTCTGTTTCTCATTCAATCTCGAATTTGCATTATTTTCATTGAAACCTTTTGCTATAGTTCAACTTCTGCACTCAATAGGAGTTGAACACAGTTGGTTTAATGCAAATTGATCGAGAAATGAGCAATTATAAGAGCCAAAGCTCGTTTTAGAGATGTGAATTGATTTTTCACGGTATTTTGCATCTTAGCGCTTTTCTAAACAAAATGCTTGTCATATTCTCATTGTTTGTTGAATTTCAAGCATTTTAGGCTCAAAAATCGTTCAATTAGGTGCTTTATAGCGAAATCACCATTGTTGAGATTGAAGGTTTTTTAAACTTCAAATTCAAGATTTCGATTCCAGAAGTGATTTTGCGCATAAGCACTAATCTAAGCTTAATTTTGTTTCAATGAATTCCTTGCGAAATTTCATTCAAGTTAGTGTCCAGTTTCATTCAATTTGGTTGCGTGTTGCATGAGTTATTCAAGAAACAAGAAATCGAAGGGACCTTGGTGTGCTTGAAGACATTCATAGTGTTCTTCATTTTTTGGTGTTTTTTTTAAAAGGACCAAATAGAAGCAAATATGAATGATAAATGACCAAAGTGAGAAAAAAGATAAAAGACCAAACTCACACGAAAATGAAAGAAAAAGGACCAAAACGAAAAAAAAGATAAATGACCAAAATGAAACTTTCGTCAAAGATAAAGGATCAAAAATGATATTTAGCCTATTTTAATTTAAGATAAAAAACTCTCTAGTTAACTCAAATTCTCTTGTTAAAGTTTGTGTAAAAAAAATTATCTTGTTAAAGTGGTATCAAATAAGTTGACCCTTTCTTACAATATTTTGATTGATATCTTTGCCCCTTTTAGTCATTTTTTGTAATTTTTTCCATGATAAGCATGGTAATGGGGCGGGGCGGGGCGGGGACAGGTTTTACATTCCCCATCCCCATCCCCGAATTTCATATAGTTTTCTGTTCCCCTACCCAAACCCAACGGGGATGAATTATTGATCCCATCCCCATACCCAATGGGTTTGGGGATCCCCGCCCCAACCCCGTCTCCGCGGTGAAATCAATTTATTAAATAAAAAAAATACTTTTTACTTGTCCCAAACCCACAAATTATCCCACTCGAACCCACCCCGAACCCAAAATTTAACATAACATAAAACTAATGCAAAACAACATATAGTCAAAATATCAATGTTATAAATTAACCGATAATCCAAATTATTAATACAACAACATAACCAAGTACAAATTACATCATTGTTCATTGAAATTTTAAAATTTGTAAAACAAGTAGCGACATCAATGGGTAATAATGTAATTTCATACATTCGAGGCGGGTTCGGGGCGGAGACCTATATCCCCATTCCCCACCCCGTCCCCATATTTTGATTTCGGAGAAAATCCAAACCCAGTCAAAACGGGGAAAACCCGTCAAACCGGGGCTGGTTTAGGTGGGTCCCCACGGGTATGAGTTTTGTTGTCATGCCTATGATAGTGCTCTGCTTTTAAAATAAAAACGAAACATGATGTCGCTATTTTTTGTTCCAGTCATTTTTATTAGCTCTAATTATAATACTATAACTGGGTTGAAGCAATCTGCTGATTCTTGAAAGATCGTCGACTCTGGCAATATGTGATAGGCAGTATAAAGAACCCCACCAAAATTGCTGAAGACACTCCAGAGGCTAAGAGGCCATGCTAATAAACTAGAGAAATCAATTACAAGAAGCCCTAATTTTTGGGAAGTAAACAATCCCCTTATTTTTATTTTCAAATATACAACTTCAATTTGAAATGAGAGAGAGAGCATTAACCTACACCGTTGGCCTAGTGACATAAACTACTCTTAGACATGTGAGTCGACCTAGTCTGAGTCCCGCAATGACAAACTCGGTGTTGGTCCGTACAAAATTTACATCTAAGTACGAACCAATGTTAGTCTTTCGTTGAAAGGGTTGAGACACTCTAAAAAAATAGTATTAATAAAGAAAATGACTTTTCACTTGCTTGCACTTAAAAAACAATAAATTAAGATGGTGTGGAAACTGTTGATCGACTAATAAAGAGGAGAAAGTGATAGTATTTGGTAGGTTGTGTTTCGTGTGATGGATATTTCTCGTCCAACATTTCTTATTCCAAATGGGAGCTGAGAATAATCTTATGCTCAAAAATTGTGTCTTGCAAATACTACATATTTTAAAGACTTTTAGTTTGGCCACAAAATGTGAAATGAGAGGTTCACACGCTGCTGCAGCAAGTAGAAGTGGACATGCATGGCCCAATGGTAGGTGTTTGGTGGGAAGTTTAAGTATTTAATTTAAGATTTTAAGATATGAATAGTTATAACGAGTTTGTTGGACGGAGAGAATTGTTCGTAGAAGTAGAGGAACTAACTGTTGTGGCATTGATCACTGAACTAGCTACCGCACGCATTCCAGGGAGAGAGAAGATATACACGCATCACAAAAGTTGGCCATTATTTTAGTCCTCGTAAAAATTATTTTTTATATTATAGCCCTTGCAATTTCCAAAACTTCAACTTTCTTCCCTCTTTCTCTTTCCCAATTTTTTCACAGAAACCCTATTGATGACTCCTCTTCTCAACCTCAACCTACTTTCGCAACACATTCTCCTATTTCAAGATTCGTTTTAGTACCCTTCACTCAATTTTTCAGTCACCATTGTTTGATCTCAAGAAAAACTTGTTACTTTTTCTTTTTTGATTTCTTTTTAAAATTAAAGAAATACGTATAATAATAAGGATATTCAAGAATTAAATGTTTTTTGTTTTCTTTTTTAAATTTTTTTGATAAGCCTTTTTTAAAATTTTTATTGTGTTGTGTGTTGAGTTTAAAGGTTGAGGTTTTACATGTTGGTGATTATTAACTGTTTAATTTTGCTGGACTCCTATCTTGTGCTATTGTGTATATTATCCTTGTTTTGTTAGATCTGTGTCAGCAATTGTGCACTTGTAGATTTGATTTTCCAGAAACCACATGTTATCATGCGATTTTGCATTTTCGTGATGGTTGGGTTCTGTGGAGAAGGAGATGTGAGATGAATGGGGAGGAAGAGAGAAAGGGGGTTGAAGTTGGGGTTGAGATGAGGGAGTATCAATGCGTTTCTGTGAAAAAATTGGGAAAGAGAAAGAGGGAAGAAGGTTGAAGTTTTACTGTAAAAATAGTCCCTCCCACGTGGCACTTCAGTAATCTGTCTTAACAGCGCCACTTAACGTGCCACATCATCAAAATTGACGGAGTTAACAATTAATATATTTAACGACAGGGACTAAAATGACAGACGAAATACACAATGGAGGATGTTTTTACAATTTTGTTTAAGTCAGGGACCAAATTGACAGTGAGTTACACTTTGAGGGGCCAAAGTGGTTGTTTACCGATGGTTGGTGGATCATGTTTGTTTGGACGAGTAATAAATTAATGGACTTCTGATCGTTCTTTTATCTCTTTGCACAAATAAATTTTTTTGAGATAACTAATAAAAGAACTCACGCGACTTTGCATATCAAATAAGATAATAGAAAGAATTTCTCTGTTTTATATTTCTGTATTTTCTAAATATATTCTTCTAAACTTTAGAATATCTTGCTCCATTTTTAGTTTATTTCATATAAATATCAATAATGTCGGATGTATTTCTTAAACATTTTGATGTTTGCTACTATAAGCTAAAATAGTTCTTTTTTTTGGAAAAAAAAATATATTTTATAGAGAAAGCCCAAATAGTTGAAATGTTCAAATAATTTATAGCTTCTCTAATGTTTTTATTTTTAGTTTTATCAAATATACACAAATCCTAATGACTATTCACTAATTACCCTTATAACAATTTGCTGCTCAGCAAAAAAATTACATATTTATTTATTTTATATATAATAAAAATTTAGAGTACAAGAATGACATTCCAGTCTGAAAAATATTTTACTCTTTGAACACTTATAAAATATATTACATTTATTTGCTTCAATGTCAGATTAACCGGTGGAGACTTTATACATACAACCTGTTAAATCTGAGGGTGCGTTTGATTTGCTAAAAAATAAGGGATTGTATTAGACAACTCCAGTTGTACCTTGTTTGATTTGAAAAACTATTCATGGTACTGGACAGCACTAGGGGCAAGGGACTGGACAAAACCCCAAATTCATGTCCCTCACAAAACCACAGTACAACTTTCTCTTCCACAGTACAACTTTCTGCCCACCCCAAAAAAATAACAAAAATAATATTTTTATTTCATATTCAATAATTTTTTCTCACCTATCTTCTCTTCCTCTATTCTCTCCCTCCTCTTTCCTTCTCTCTCTCACCACTATCCCTCTCTCTCTCCCCTCTATCCTCTCCCTCTCTCACATCTCATTCTCCTCTCTCTACATCTCATCTTATATATATATATATATATATATATATATATATATATATATATATATATATAATTGCTCCTCTATCCTCTAGCCGTCTTCGGCCTCTCTCTTATCTCATTCTTGTCTCTCCTTTATCTCTCCATTCCTCTACCTCCCATCTCTCTTCTATATATATTCTCATATCATGACGTCTCTCTCCCTTTCTCTTTCCTATGTTCTCTCTCATAGTATTTTCATTATAATTTTCTAATGACATTATAATATATGCATGTTATATAAAATTATTATAAACCGCATAAAAAGATTTATAGTAAATTTTACATTTTTGTTGTTGTTCTGTTCGGTGTTCACCAAACAGTGTAATGGACAATATGTTGTCCAGTACTGTACTGTCCAGTCTAGTACTTATCTTTTCACACTCCACAAAATCAATCGTGAGACTTAACATCTCCCGACTCAACTAAAAAATTCATTTTGGATTTGAGAAAATATATAATATTTATTATTTCAAATTTCAATTATTTTATTTTATTATAAATTTTTATATAAAAAACAGCGCACAAATTTATTTTCGTGGGAGCATTAGATAAAAATTATTTGATAAAAGATATAATAATTAATATATCAAAAACTAATAAATATTTCAAAAACAATTCGTAAAAATACCATATGTTTTCCCTGATTTATTTACATTTAAATCGAGTGCTCCTATTTTTCGAAGTTTCTAGTCTCTTGATATGATTATGGGGAGCTTGATGTCATTTTTCAGCTTAGAGATCACTAAATAAATACACATCACTGCCGAATTCGCAACTTTTGGCTTTGATTTGATAGACGCTCTGCCTTGTGCAGAAATAGTACATGGCCTAATTATGGATGTAGTATACGTGGCAATAACTAAATTGAATAATGGGTCTAGGTAGCATGTTAGTGTCAATAAATAGGGAAAAAACCCATGTGGGGAAAAAAAAAATTATTTACCAAAATAATGTACTTTGTGGGTTATTTATTAAAGTGGGCAAAATTTTTTTATAGTTCAGAAGTCGCCCCCCAGGGTGACTTCTGAACTGTTTTTTGCAATTTTTTTTAAAATGCAGTTCAGAAGTCGCCCCCCTTCAGGGTGACTTCTGAACTGTGTTTTGCAATTTTTTTTTAAATACAGTTCAGAAGTCGCCCCCCAGGGTGACTTCTGAACTGTGTTTTTTTAATTTTTCAATAATTATATATTAAAATGATAAAAATTAAATTAATTTATTTTAAATAAAACAATAGTATTTAGATAATTAATAATTGTAATCCAAATTTCCTAATTTAATTGAAGGGTCAGAAAGAAATATTACAACACAATAATTTATTTAAAAGACCAACCGAAAATTACAATAGTTATTTAAAAGAGTAATCCGAAATATTACAACACATTAATTGCGGTTAGGACAGTTGTTTCTGTTGTGACCCTCATTTCTACAAATTCCGCATCTTCTGGTGCGTGTACCCCTTTCTCTTTGATCCATCTCTGTACGAATACGGGTAGACTGTGGACGACCCTTTTTATCTCTCCGTTTAGTGGGATCATGCTTTAGTTCTAAAGTATTGAAATAAGGCCATGACGTCTCAGTTGGCAAGGGTGGGAACTCGACAATGTAAGTATTGAAAACATTCTCCATTGTGTACGGTGGATCCACGAATTGCATGTGGTCGTAATTGCATTTTGAGCATGCTGCGATGACATGTGAACAAGGGTAGTGAAGTGCCTGGAATTCCCCACACTCACACGTTTTTGCTCTGAAGTTCACCACGAATGTTCGCGCAGGTCTACTACTTTGTGGTCGTACAAGTTCTTCAACTCGGAACAATTGTTGGGCACGATCGTGAACCGCGACGTTATGGGTTTTTGAGACATTTATGTTCCTGGCAATATTTTCCAACAATTTTTTAGAGTACATAGTTCCGGACGTCAACATTGCCTGTGCCTGTGTTCCCCTTTTGACGAAAACCTCGTTCATTCTGAAATATGTTGCATCTATCAATGAACGAATAGGGAGATTCCGCACCCCCTTAAGAACATTGTTGATGCACTTTGCAAGGTTTGTTGTCATGTGCCCCCAACGGGAACCTCCATCGCACCACTACAACAATTGTTCTGCGGTTATGTCTTCAACCCAAGCCACCCCCTCAGGACCTACTTCCCGACCAATTTTTTGTTTGTAGTGTTCGGCCGATTCTTCTGTCATTGAATATGCTGAAGAAAAAAAAAGAAGATGTTGGTAAGTATGGAATGGAAATTTGAAACTAATTAATTAAAAAAATTGTTAAAAATACTCACCCATATTGATGACATGTTTCCTGGCAGGAGTGTTTTTGAAGTGTCTCATGAAGTTTTGTGCTATGTGGCGAACACAGAAGACGTGTTTCCAATTGGTGTTTAGTTGCATAACAGCACTTTTGATAGACTCGTGTCTATCTGATATCAAACAAATACCCTCCTGTGGTGTCACATAGTGTCTTAAACGAGATAGGAAGAAAAACCAAGCCTCCTTTGTCTCACCCTCGACCACTGCATATGCAATTGGGAAGGTGTTGTTTCTTCCATCTTGTGCGATTGCCAAAAGAAGACACCCTTTGTACCTACCGTACAACCATGTTCCATCAACAGAGACAACTGGTTTGCAAAATTGAAAGCCTTTAATGCACGGGCCGAAACTCCAAAAGATGCGGTGGAATACACCTTTGTCGGCAACTAGTTGTCCATTCTCACAGAATGGTTTGTACTGCCAGTCGTGAACTGTGTCTGGAATATAGTAAGAGAAAGCATGTAGCCACCTGGTTACTTCATTGTAAGAGTCCTCCCAATTACCGAAGATAAGCTCGATTGCTTTTTGTTTAGCAATCCAAGCCTTTCTGTAGGAACTCTGGTACGTGAACCGCTCTTTGATGTGTGCAATCAACACAGCCACTGATATTGTCGTGTCCTTCCTTACAACTGGAAGTATATGAGTACACATGAGGGAGGAGGTCAGCTGGCGGTGATCTTGGGAAATAGTAGATGTTGTACATGTGTGTGGGTGAGTCAATTGTGTAATCCCCCAATATCCAGTTTTTGCTCCTACTCTCACTACACACCTCCACAAACAGGTTTCATGAACACAACAAACGGTTCATGTGTGTGGTTTAGACTCACAGACTTTGTATGCAACTGAATGGTTTAGGTGATATGTTTGGATGAATTGTTGGGCTATTTCTTTTGTGGGAAATTTCATTTTGAGTTTGAGTTCGTTTGGGTCTTCGTTGGATAAGAGTTGGTTCCTGTCCATGGAATGGCCAAACTCTACATCATAAGGTTCTGGGTTATCAGCTGTGACGTTTTGAAAGTGTGGTACAGGCTCGCGGAATGCAACTCCTATGTTGGGGTTAGCTTCAATTGGTTCCTCATCGACGTCACGCTGAAGAATTTCATCTTCATCTTCGCTATAGTCCCCAACGTCTTCATTATGGACACCAACAAACATACTAAACGGTGGGGTATTAGTTTGAGTATGTAGAGGGTGGCTTGTGTTAAGGTCAATAGGTGTGTTTGAGGATGATGGTGCAGAGTGATGGTGAGGTGTTGAAGGACTGTAATGCATGTCAGTTTGGGATGATGAAGGATTGAATTGAGGGTAAACAGGTGGAATGAAGTCAGTGTATGGTATTTCTGTTTGTTGAGAAAAACTTAAGTTTTGTTGTGATGAAGATGGAATAGAGTGGCCGTGACTTACCTGGGTGTAGTTAGAAGGAGCCTCAACCAAATCTGTGTATATTTCTGGTGTACATATACCAAGGTGTCTATCTTCTTTGAAATGCTCTATCATAAGTTCAACATCATCGTCGGAATTTATTTCGAATCCCCCATAAAAGGTATGGCCAGTACTGAGAGTTGTGGGGTACCGATATGTAAGACTAGCAACCATTTTTGAATGGTCAAGAGAGATTTTTTTTTCAATGGCTTGTTTAACTTGAGCTAGTTTGGAATTAGAGTTGAGTTTGACAAGGGTGTTGTTATGACACCTAAAAAATATACTCTCAGTATTTGTTTTTTCAACATAACCATTGTAAAAGACTGTGATGAAAACATTCGTTGGAGCCATTGACGAAGTTGGGAGTAGGAGGGTGTGTTTGAGTTTCAGTTGGTAGTAGGAGAAACTATGGCAGTTGGGTGTTTAGTGGTGAGAGATTTAGGGCGGCCTATTTATTGAAATTTGAATGGTCTAGATTTCACCGATGGTTTTGAAGGCCAGGATTGCACCGACACTTTTAAAGGTCGGGATTGCACCGACACTTTTAAAGGCCAGGATTGCACACGTGACTTTTAAAGGCCAGGATTGCACCGACACTTTTAAAGGCCGGGATTGCACCGACACTTTTAAAGGCCAGGATTGCACACGTGACTATTAAAGGCCAGGATTGCACCGACACTTTTAAAGGCCAGGATTGCACACGTGACTTTTAAAGGCCAGGATTGCACCGACACTTTTAAAGGCCAAGATTGCACCGACACTTTTAAAGGCCAGGATTGCACACGTGACTTTTAAAGGCCAGGATTGCACCGACACTTTTAAAGGCCAGGATTGCTCCGACACTTTTGAATTGTTCAATGTGCATTGTTCACTGCTTAGTGCAGAGTGCAGTGTCCAGTGCTTAGGAAAACTCATTTTTTAGACTTAGGAAAAACCGGTTTTTGTCATTGTTTCGAATCTTGTATACGTGGGTTATAAGTCCGTTAGTAGTAATTCAAAACATGAAACCGTAGTTCTATAACTCTACTATAATGTCATATCATTTTTTTAATTTAGTAATTTAACAAAATTGCTTCAAATTGATCTAAACATGGTAAAAAACTCATTTTTTAGACTTACGAAAAACCTTTTTTAGTCAATGTTTCGAATCTTATACACGTGGGTTATAAGTCCGTTAGTACTAATTCAAAACATGAAACCGTAGTTCTATAACTCTAATATAATGTCATATCATTTTTTTTAATTTAGTAATTTAACAAAATTGCTTCAAATTGATCTAAACATGGTAAAAAACTCATTTTTTAGACTTACGAAAAACCTTTTTTAGTCAATGTTTCGAATCTTATACACGTGGCTTATAAGTCCGTTAGTACTAATTCAAAACATGAAACCGTAGTTCTATAACTCTACTATAATGTCATATCATTTTTTTTAATTTAGTAATTTAACAAAATTGGTTAAAATTGATCTAAACATGGTGAAAAACTCATTTTTTAGACTTAGGAAAAACCTTTTTTAGTCATTGTTTCCCATCTTGTACACGTGGGTTATAAGTCCGCTAGTACTAATTCAAAACATGAAACCGTAGTTCTATAACTCTACTATAATGTCATATCATTTTTTTTAATTTAGTAATTTAACAAAATTGGTTAAAATTGATCTAAACATGGTAAAAAACTCATTTTTTAGACTTACGAAAAACCTTTTTTAGTCATTGTTTCGAAGGCCAGGATTGCACCGACACTTTTAAAGGCCAGGATTGCACCGACACTTTTAAAGGCCAGGATTGCACACGGGACTTTTAAAGGCCAGGATTGCGCTGACACTTTTAAAGGCCAGGATTGCACCGACACTTTTGAATTGTTCAATGTGCATTGTGCCTCACTGCTTAAAAGCCAGGACAATAATGCTTAGACTAGAATATATACAACAAAAGGCAGCAACACAACCACATAACTCAAACATTCAAGTCACCATAACTCTTCAACAACACTTCCTCTGAGAATGTCTTCCTTACTAAACAGAGAACCTCACATTTCCATGCTTCTCAACGATGACCCAATGGAAGTTCACCACGCTTTCAAACTTCCAGAACCAGATGCCTCTATATTACCTTTGATAGAAAGAGCTGGGTTTCGTGACATTGCTTCAATTGGCGCATTCAAAATAAATCCAGCTTTGGTGGCAGCAATGGTCGAACGCTGGAGACCAGAAACACACACTTTTCATCTTCCAGTAGGGGAGTGCACAATAACTCTCGAAGACGTGGCGTTGCAGTTGGGACTTCCCGTTGATGGAAATGCCGTTACTGGAAGTTGTGAAAAAAATTGGGATCGAGTATGCGAACAACTTTTGGGTAAGCCTATCCCAGCAAATGGCATGGTAGGCAACCAAATTAAGTTCACTTGGCTACAACGTGAATTTAATAATGTTCCAGAGGGCGCTTCCAACCAAGTGCGAAGACAATATTGTAGGGCGTACCTATTGCAGTTGATCGGGGGATACATACTCCCAGACAAATCATCAAACAGAGTCAACATAAAATACCTACCCCTATTGAAAAACTTCGATGAAATTTCAAGTTACAGCTGGGGGTCAGCATGTCTAACGAACTTATACAGAATGTTATGTAAGACAGCTACATGCTCCTCACGCACCATGGGTGGATGTACTCTTTTGTTACAGTCTTGGGTCTGGTACCGCATGCCGTTCCTAGCACCAGACTGCAACCGTCCTTATGAATGGCCACTAGCAAAGAGGTAAAAATTTGACACAACTTATGAATACTAACAATTATATTTCCTCTTTACGTTAACAAATTTTTTTTTTACCA
Organism: Astragalus glycyphyllos; assembly: GCA_963573325.1. Classification (NCBI taxonomy): domain Eukaryota; kingdom Viridiplantae; phylum Streptophyta; class Magnoliopsida; order Fabales; family Fabaceae; genus Astragalus; species Astragalus glycyphyllos. Next base: position 34,333,791 of record OY754309.1, read on the forward strand.
GATGGGTTCGCACGCCACTTAGCCACACTAAGTGTCCAAAAAGCCCTGTTTTGTACAGATCAACAATAGACCGCATGACACATGAAGAGTTTGAGTGGTTGCCATATCGGGAATTCAATTTTCCAGAAATAGCATATCGGCACCAAGGCATATGGACTACAAACACGGCTATGGTCTGTTTCCACATTGTAGAATGGCACCATGCGGATAGAGTGACCTTGCAATTTGGCCTCGTCCAAGACATACCATCAGCACCAATAGATATCAGCCACATGCACAACATCACCATGCAGGGACAGACTGATGTTAATTGGGCTGTATATCACAGCCAGTTAATTGATTATGGAATGATAGAGAAAATCGATGTCTTGTGGGTCGACCGTGCTTTGCTAAACCAACGCAGTCAGATAAATACATGCGCTGGTTTCTAAAAAAATCAAGGCCATACATTTCAGCCGACCAACATCTAAGGGATCCACGTGGTCTTGCAAATGTTGGTGATGTGGATGAAGATGATGAACAAGACGTGGCAGCTCCCCCAACTACTCAAACCGAACGTCGAGAACGTAACCGTAATCGACATCGACGTGCACCACCAACTAAACAGAGGACCCAAGAAGATGTGCCTCACCGCCACTCTATCTCCCACACACCAACATTCCAAGAAGATGTGCCTCACCGCCACTCTATCTCCCACACACCAACATTCCGATATTACGAACAATACAACCAGTCAGTAGAACATACTCCTTTTCAAGATACATATCGACATTCTACCACCGAAAGGGACCCCGATATGTTCTATGAGTGCTTTGGGGTCCAACTCGGCTCTGCGCAATCTGTGGCGTTGCTTCGTCAAATTCAAGAGCAGGCCGGCGGTGCTAGTTCTTCATCAGTTCCCCAATATTTTCCAGAGCCACCGCCGCCTGCCCGGACTGAGGAAGAACATCAACCACCACATCGGCATCAACGTCCACGGCGTGTCCCCCAACCTCGAAAGTGTGGAACTGGGTCTCATCTTTGTTAATTTTTTCTGTACTGTCTTTTTAGTTTAATTTATCAATTATTGTAATTTTATATTAACTAAGTTATTAATTTTAAGGGTTTAATCTTATGTGACATTTATTACATTTGGATCAATAATTTACTCTTTTATCTTTAATAGTGCTTTGTGCATAGTGCACTATTAAAGTGTGCATTGTGCAGAGTGCATAGTGCATAGTGCATAGTGCAGAGTGCACTATTACAGTGTGCATTGTGCAGAGTGAACTATTAAAGTGTAGATTGTGCAGAGTGCATAGGTCTTAATTTCTTTAATGGCCTAGATTTTGCCGACATTATTTAACGGCCTAGATTTTGCCGACACTCTTTAACGGCCTAGATTTTGCTGACACTCTTTAGCGGCCAGGATTTTTCCGACACTAAACCCTAAAATCAATGGTTAAGATCATCCAAAATCAACGGCTTACATACGATCACCCCTATTATAAATACGTTCTCACATTACACTCAAATTCACACCAACACTTTACCTTCAACCTATATTTCTGATTAATCTTCTCTTCTCTGGTTCTTCCCAAACACCGTCGCCCAACCCGTTGAAATGGAATGGCAGTTGTGCCCAACCCAGTACTCAAATGATAAATTCCTAACCGCACTTTATCACAGTGGAACTGCAACCACCGATGAACATGGTGTTGTCTTTCGTTGTCCTAATCATATCTTGTGTAGGATGAATAAGGACATCACATTCGCCCAACTCAAGGAGAAGGCTGAGAGAAAAATACGGCCAGAGGGAGGGTGGCGTAAAGACGTGGAGCGTATCCGTTACAGAAAGTACAATTGTGGAGATGACGGGACATTCCGTTATTCTGTCATGGAGATCCAAAGCGACGACGACGTTCGCGCAATGATGGAAGGTCATGCTAACATTCCAATGGGACGTAGTCTCTTGGAGCTGTACGTAGACACAATACGCACTCCGGAAGAAATCATTCATCTTCTGCGACCACCCCCACCACAACAAGTCATACCGGAAACAGTCATCAACCACTACTGTACACTTCACTGTCAGGCCCATGTTATGTACAGGGAAGAAGATGGTGTGTATTTTAGTGGTCTAAACACCATTTATTCCAGCCTTAAGAACAACATCACCTTCGCCGAACTGAACGAAATGCTAACGGAAAAGGCGCAGCTGGAGGGTGAGGAGCAAACGATCACTCGTATCGTTTATCGCTGCCCTCGGATTGGCGAAGGTAATCGTATTCGGTGGTGCGTAATGACTATCAAGACTGACAAACACGTTCGACAGATGTTTCAGCAGCATGAGATGTTTCAACCTCATACTCGGAGTCCTATCGAATTGTGCGTCGAAACAACTATTTCCACCGATGAAATCATCCGTCGGGTTATCCCTCCAGCGGTCCAATGGCCACTACCAGAAAATGTTTCGTGGAAGTAGTTTCGATCATGTTTTCCTCTCGTTTCGTTTTTAATTTTCTATTCTTGTATTTCTGAAAATTTTGTTGTTTATTTCAGTCTTTTTTCTATATTATATTATGTTCCAATTTTTAATCTCTTAATTTTTTCCCTAAATATTAACGTAATTAAATTATAAATAGGTATAATCATTTTTATAAATTTATTTTTAATTTATTTAGGTATTTATATATTAATATATAATTATTGAAAAATTAAAAAACACACAGTTCAGAAATCACCCTGGGGGGGGGGGGGGGGGGGCACAGTTCAGAAATCACCCTGGGGGGGGGGGGGCGACTTCTGAACTGTATTTAAAAAAATTTGCAAAACACAGTTCAGAAGTCACACGTTGGGGGGGGGGGGGGGGCGACTTCTGAACTGTATTTTAAAAAAAAATTGCAAAACACAGTTCAGAAGTCACCTTGGGGGGGGCGACTTCTGAACTGCATTTTAAAAAAAAATTGCAAAAAACAGTTCAGAAGTCACCCTGGGGGGGGGGGGGGGGGGGGGGGGGGGGGGCGGGCGACTTCTGAACTATAAAAAAAATTTGCCCACTTTGGTAAATAACCCACAAAGTGCATTATTTTGGTAAATAATTTTTTTTTGCCCCCACATGGTTTTTTTCCCCAATAAATAAAGGAATTAAATATGTCAGTAAGATTATTACTCCCTCCGTTCCTGAACTTAGTTCTTTTGGGATATTTCACACAGATTAAGAAATCATTAATTTGTGTAACCTAAATACTAAAGTGCCCCTTTGTAGCATTAACTTCTAATTTGTATTTTTTTTTAAATTGTTATTTTTGTTAAAAAAAGAGAAGCGGCTGATAGTATTAAGTTAACTTAGAAAGAGAAGAATAAAAGCTGCGCTTGTTTTCTTTTAATTGAATTGTGCGGCACTTATTTTTAGAAATAGAGCCATTGTTACGTAGTGAAGTGCAAAACTATATTATTTGAATTGAACGGCACTTGTTTTTTGAATTGAGCAGAACTATATTTATTTATTTAGTGAAGTAAACAATTCTTTTATTTATCAAGAGTGAAATCCAAAATTGTATGAACGTTAAAATATTTTTTAGTCAAGTGCAAAAATATGATGGTTGAGGAGTTGGAAAGAGAACAAAAAAAATATAAAAGGATAGGAAAGGTTTCAATTACTCTGATGGACTGGGTGAGTTGGAAAGAGAAAAAAAATGTGTTGAGAATGTAAAAGGAAAGGTCAATTATCTCGGGACTCCAAATAAAGAATATTGGGATAATTTATTTTAACTTGGAGATTAAATAAAGATAAAGATAAAGGGTAACTTTGGAAAACTTTGGTAAATTGTACATTGGTATCTTAAAAGTACCATTGTTTTGAAATAAAAGAAAGAGGCCAAAAGAACCAAAGTTCAGGAACGGAGGGAGTATACAACTAGTAGGATACCCGTGCGTCGCACGGGTGATGCCGCGTTCTTTTTATAAATGAAGTTAGACATAATTTAAATAGTCTGGACAGCACCTCGTGAAAAAAAAAAGACAAATTTAAAGTAGATAAAAAAAGGAGTCTCGAATAAAAAAATAGATAAATATTAAAATCTAAAAATTTAAAATTATCATTTAAAAACAATTTGTGCATTTATCCCATGTTCTTTTATATATTAGTGCAATATTTTTTTTATATATAACTGTTGTTATCCCGTGTTTTTATATAAATTTATTAGTGCAGTTATCCCGTATTTTTATATATATATATATATATATATATATATATATTATTGTAGTGTTCCCGTGTTTTTTATATATCAGTAGAGTTATCCAGTGATTTTTTATATATTAGTGCAGCTATCTCATAGTTTCAACTATTAATTGATTATTTTAGTTGATTAAATATATTATAGTAGATAGTAAAAGATAGATAGTAGATTATAAAATATATCAGTACAGTGTTTTTTTTATATATCAGTGTTGCTATCCCATGTTTTTATATATATCACTGCAGTTATCCCGTGTTTTTTTATATATCAGTCCAGTTATCTCATAGTTTCAATTGATTATTTTAGTTGATTAGTATATTATAGTAGATAGTAAAAGATAGATAGTTGATTATCAATAAAAAAGTTTTATCCCGTGTTTTATTATATATATGTGACAATTATTTGTCCTTTTTTAGGTATTAGTGACAAATATTTGTCACATGTGTTTTAAATATTAATCGGTAGTTTAAATAGTCATTAAGTTTTCTTTTTTTAGATATTAATCTAGTCTTTTTTATATATCAGTGAAGTTATCCCGTATTTTTTTATATATTAGTGCAGTTATCTCGTAGTTTCAATTGATTATTTTAGTTTACTAGTATTATAGTAGATAGTGGGAAAAGAAAGTGGGTGAGTTTGATTTGAATTTCGAAATTTCAAAATAAGTAGGAGAAAGTTGGAAAAAAAGTGGAAGTAAGAAGAAAGTGCATTGGGAGAAGAAATTTGAAGAAAAATAAGTGATAGTAAATTATAATGTTGCCCTTAGTTAGATGAGTTGATTAGTAGATTAGTAGATAGTGGGAAAAGAAAGTGAGTGGGTTTGATTAGAATTTTGAGATTTGAAAAAAAAAAGTATAAGAAAGTAGGAAAAAAAGGAGGAGTGAGAAGAAAGTGCATTGGGAGAAGAAATTTGAAAAATGTGTGATAGTAAATTACAATGTTGTCCTTTTTAAGTGTAGTTTGTTTGGGCAATTTAAGTTTGCTTTGTTTGTATAAATAGATAGTTAGATATTAATCTCGTGTTTTTTTATATATCAGTGCAGTGATCCTGTGTTTTTTAAATATCAGTGCAGTTATCTCGTCGTTCCAATTGATTAGTTTAGTTGATCAGTAGATTATAGTAGATAGTGGGAAAAGAAAATGAGTGAATTTGATTTGAATTTTAAAAATTGAAAAAAAAGTTGGAGGACAGTAGGAAAAAAGTGAGAGTGAGAAGAAAGTGCGTTGGAGAAGAAATTTGAAACATATATGATAGTAAATTACAATGTTGTCCTTAGTTAGATGGGTTGTCAAGTAAATAGAAAAGCTTGTTTCGATAATTTAAGTGTGGTTTGTTTGTATAAATTGATAAATAGATTAGTAGATAGAAAGTGAGTGAGCTTGAATTGAATTTTGAAATTTGGAAAAAAAGTGGAGTGAGAAGAAAATACATTGGGAGAAGGAATTTGAAAAAAGTGTGATAGTAAATTACAATGTTGTTCTTAGTTAGATGAGTTGTTAAGTAAATAGGGAGGCTTATTTGAATAATTTAAGTGTGATTTGTTTGTATAAATAGATATTAGATTAGATTAGATAGTGTAGCTGGATTGGGCTTCGGTCCACTCCAGAACAGATAGTAAATAGGAGTAAAATGTAGACCATTTAATATTATTTTAATTATATTATATTGTATAGTAGATTAAAAAAAATTGGGAAAAGAAATTTTTTAAATAAAGGGTGTGAGGACCACAAATAGTAGGTGTGTAAAAAAGTGAGAAATATTGGAAAATGTGAGATTGAAAGAGAGAGAGAGTAAGAAAGGAAAAGAAAAGAAAATTTAATATATTATTTTCCATAAAAGTGGTGATGTGTCAAAAATTTAAGATATCTAAAATTTAGATTAGATTAGATTAGATTAGATAGATTAGATTATTATATATACTCATTACCCGTGGCGGGTTAGTATGAGTTATACGTGTCGTCCTTAGTTTGGATCTAAATTTTTATATGATCATTTTTTAGATTTTAATATGTTCTTAGATCAGAACAAACTCAATGTGTATTTCGATTGAGATCGGATTAAGTTGACAGATAATTGACACAAAATTATAATGTGATCATTCAAATATGACTAAAATGGGACGAAGACGAGACCAGTCTTAGAGTTGAGACGAGTTTTTTTTCACCCACTAATCCCACATTTTGTTTGACATTTTAGATTGTGGCATGCAAAATAATAAATGTAATTAATAATTCAGAGTTCATTTTCTATATTTTTCTAATATACTCGTTGTTATTCCTTCTCTCTCTTAATAATTAAGTATTCAAAAACAACAATTAAAATGGAACAATATTTTTATGAAAATGTCAAAGAAAATGGGGCGAAGGGAGTAATAGACTTCAATGTTGATTTGCTCTTGAGTTTTAGCTATTTTCTTTCTCCGATACAAATTATTATCTATTTTTTAAATAATTTAGCGATGAGCACGTTAAGCCAAATTTTAAATTTGAGAGTCGGTTATATGTTCAGAAAATATTACTGTTTTGGTTTTAGCTTTTCATTTGCCGAGGGTTTCGGTCTAGTAGTAAAAAATTTCAAAAATTTATATCCATTTTTCATGATATTATGCATGGATCAGATATATTATCGGGAATTATTCAAAAAAATTGTGTCTTTCACAATGGAATCTGATAAGTGAGATTTCTAGTAAGTCTTTCCATAATCTTCTGTGCGAAGAAATTATTCATCGAAATAATGAGTCACCATCGACACATCTGAGATGGCTAAATATTCGGGAGTTCTTCTATTCAATCCTTTTCCTTCTTCTTGTTACTGGATATCTCATTTTTACACATCTTCTCATTGTTTCTCGATTCTATGGTGAGTTACAGACAGAGTTCCAACAGGTCAAATCCCTCATTCGCTCTTTTGTCTTTTTTCTCTTTTTTAATAAATTCTGGCTCGATGCCTGTTTGCTAAAAAGAAGACATCTATTCCAAAATGATTATTTCTAGTTAGGAGTTTTGAGATGATAGATCTTGGTAATGCATATTTCATGTTGGGTTTACACATACATCAAGATCGTTTTCAGGATATTCCATGGATTGTCACAAAAAAAAACACATTGGAAAGGTTCTCAAGAGATAAAACATGTAGTATTGCAAACCAGATAATACCCTTGTGGCTAAGGGGGGGAACTTTAGTCTCGATCAGTGTCATAAGAAAGACTTTGAAGAAGAGGAAATGCAGAATATTCCTTATGCGTCAGTGGTAAGGAGTTTGATGTATGCTCAAGTTTGTATACGTCCAAATATTGCGTGCATTATGAGATATTGAGAATATTTTTAGTAATTCAAGGCTAGACTATTGGAAAGTAGTCAAGTGGATCATCTGATAATTACAGAGAACAAAAGACTATATGATTTCTCCTATTGGTGGTTAGATCGACATGATGTCTATGTGTTCTGACTTTTTTCAAGTTCTTTTGTTGTTAAAGAAAGATTTGTGAGTGGATAGTTGTCTATAAAATATATCAGAACAAACTCAACTATCGTGAATCCACTCATTAAAGGATTACCACCCAAAAGGTTTCATTAGCAAATGCTCTTATAGGTGTTACATCATTAACTGTTGTTCGATTTTTGTTGGAGTTTATTATTTTTTATATTTTATATAGACATATTTTTAGTTAATATAAGGTTTAAGAATATTTTATGCATAAATAAAGTATTGGTATTTATTAGAATCTGATTATGTCATGATTCCATGCTGCACATTCCTATCACGATCCATATCATTTTATTGTGTCAGCTTATGTGACCACTGATGGGTTTAGTTACGAAGTTGTAACGAAGAATGCTTTGATCCTATGTTGGTATGATTGATGGATCAGATTGGTTATAGATACATTCAGTAACGGCACTCATTCAAGCTCATACGAATAATTCTCACGATGCCTAAGGTTACACATATAGTCCAAGTGAGATTATTAGATCCTTAATCCAACATTGCCCTTAACTATATATGACTAATTATGTATTATGGACCATCACTTAAGATTAAGCCCAATTAAAGTGACCTAACAAGTTTAGGCTAATATCGACTTATGAGTATCTAATAGGATCTGGTCCTTTAATGAATAGAAACAAAAGGGTGATTCTAATTTTGTGATGAGCTAATTTAAAAGTACAAATAGATAACACTAGTTAGGGTTCTATAATAAAAATGTTATGGTCCCCAGGTTACACACTAGTTAGGATTTTATAAATAAAAATGTTATGATCCCCAGGTTACACACTTTTTTGGAGTCATCTTTATACGACATCTCATCATCAGTAAGATACAAAGAGATGGCTAATGAGCTCTCTCACAGAGAGTACGTGTTGACCTGGAAGGACAAACCATGAACTAAGTCAACATCATGAGTTCAGGTACGTTTCTGTTTTATTATTTTTTTAATGATTAACATGATTGATTCTGACTTTATAAAGATTATTTCGAATCTGAGGGGATATTTGAGTTAGGAGTATTTTCTAATCAACTTCAGCTAGTTACATTGAAATAGATTATGAAATTTACCCTTTTTCTATTCTCATATTATCAAGACATAGGTCATTCCTTTTCCTATTGTAAGCAAACCAGGCATCCTGGTGCAACTTTGACCAAGAATGGGGTAACTTCGTCCAAGACTCTTCAAGAACGTATTGAGCCTATTAAAAATAAGCATGTTTATGGCCCTAAAGATACCAAAAGAGTTGAAAAGGACAATGAAGCCTCCAGTGTTGTTTTAGTGCCATCAGTTGCAAGGTTTCTTCGTGATGAGGTTCCTTATGTTCATCTCCCTCATTCTTAGTCCGGTTCTTAAGAAAGAACTTGAAGCAATTGCTATCTTGAAGGGAAAAGTTGTTATACAAGATAATTACAGTGAATTTGATTGTAAAGAGATTCAAGCCTCACCTATTATTCATGCTTTTGCCTTTGAGGATGTGGTTCTAGACTCCATCTCTTCCACTGCAATATCCAACACGCAATCTACAGGTGTTATGCCTTGTTCCTTGTCTTGAGAAGACCTGGGCTGGCGCCCAGTGTGACTTTAAAGATCTCAAAATTGTTGGTAAGTTTTGGGGCGATGATGCTCATGATGATAATAACACATATGCTAATAACTCTCAGAGTTAAAGTTAAATTCACACAAGTTTTATCAAAGTCTCAAAAGCGAAAGCTACGTAACAAGAAGCGGCTCATTGTGAGACGTGATAAGTATCTTACCCGTAGTAGGGCTGTTTTTCCTTCCTTTTATTTAATGAAATCAATTTTTTGGAATGCTAGAGGCCTAGGTTATGTTGACACTAGGCTTGTGTTGAAATTTTTTTGCTATAGATACAAACCCGACTTGTTGTTTCTTGTGAGTCGTAGGTGTCTTTTAATTCTATTCCAGCTTATTTTTTGTATTCTATTGGTCTTACTTGTTACCAAGTGGCTTCAGTCTCAAGAGGGAGGGTGAATTGAGACTTTAAAAACTTTTCCCCTTTTTACGACTTAGATTAATTTTTCGCGCAGGTTTATGGAACGAACGAATTAGAACTTAAAACAATAAAGGACACACGAGATTTATACTGGTTCGGTCACCTCCCAGTGACCTACGTCCAGTCCTCACAACCCTTTGTGAGATTTTCCACTATCAAATTAAAGCTTTCAATCGGGTGCTTTAAAACCCTTACAGACTCAGGCGCTCTTCACCTAGGATACCCCACCTTGTGCAAGAGCCCTAAAAACAATTACAACAAGAGATACCCCACCCTTGTTACAATCAAAAACCCTAGAGAGATACCCCACTCCCTAGTACAACCAATTTGAAACAAGAGATACCCCACTCTTGTTACAATCAAAACCCTAGAGAGATTCCCCACTCTCTAGTATAAACCAATAACAGTATTAAAAGAAATTACAATGAAATAACAAATACCTCTGAGAAGGCGAATACAACAACTTGAAGATTCCCAACCTAACCCTTGAGAGAGATCAGCTCAAATTGATGAAGAACGTGAAGAATGAGTGTGACAGTGAGAGAGTTTGCATTCTTCTCTTTAGAATTGTAGGTTGTGAGTGATACGTGAAATCCTAAGTCCTATTTATAGAGTTTGTAAAAAATATGACCGTTGAAGCAATTTGTGTTACAAGTGGACAATCGATTATCTTCTTTAAAAACATAGTATGTTAATCGATTGTGTGCTTTTGAAAGAATAGCTCCATAAGTGAATAATCGATTATATGCTTAAAGAAAGAAAGTTGGGAATCGATTATGTGCTTAAATGAAAGAAAGATAGGAATCGATTGTTTGCTTAAATCAAAGGAGCCAAGAATCGATTGTTTGCTTTAAGAAATAAGACAATCAATTGTTTGCTTGAAAATAGGAATAAGACAATTGATTGTTTGCTTGAAAATAGGAAAGTTTCACAAAAATTAGGATGAGAATCGATTATCTTCTTTAAAAGCTACAAACCATAATCGATTACTAGCTTTAAAGCTACTAGGTCATGAATCGATTTTGTGCTTGCAACTAACAAGCTCAAAATCGATTCTTTGCTTGATAAAACAAGTAAGGAATCGATTCATTGCTTCCAAAACTAAGTCCTAATGGATTGATGGCTTAAACAATAAGAATGAAATTGATTTCTTTATTTAAAAAACAATTTCTTTTAAAAACACTAAGCCATGAATCTATTTCATTTAAAAACAACAAGTGCCTAACCTATTTATCAATTGAAACCATATGTTAGGTTCATTTGTGTGAGTGATATTGTGTTTTGTGATTTGAGCCGATCTTCAAAAGCGGTTTACAATTCATTCCTAAGACACGGTCCAACTTCCTAGGGACTACTACCCTTGACACACTTACTTCTTGAGTTGGTTGTGCCTTGGAGTTCCATTTGTCACTTTGTGTTCGATTGCTTCATCATCAAAACTTAACCTGCAACACAAGATATCCACATTACTTTGTTTTCAACAAATGACAGAGGCACCCTTTATATACTCTAAGCTTTGGTGTCTTTCCTCTTCTTCTCTTTGCTCTGTGATTCTTTCTACTAGTACTCAATATTGTGCATTCTCCCTACAAGAGAGCAATGAATCTATCTACATGGTTGCTTGCTATGCAACGACTTCTTACACAGATCGAGGCTTTGGAGTGATTTTCCAACCTTCAAATTAACCACAATGCCCCTGGACCTTCATCGACGATTTTAACGCTATTCTTGGTTCCCATAAAAAAAGGAGGTGGAAGACTTCCCCATGTTGCGGCTTGTGATGACTTTCAAACCTAGCCCTTCTTTTTGTAGTGGCATTTTTTGTGACTAGAGAGCCTCTCTCGTCTGTTGTTTTGTGACTCCTCTTTTGTTGTTATGCCTTTTAAGAAATCTGCCATTGTCTCTTGGAGGCTTATAAATCGTTGGGGAAATGTCTTGAGACTTTGTTCGCATATGAATTTTATTGTGTCTCATATCTTTAGAGAAGGAAACAGTTGTGCAGATAATTTAGTTGCTTTTGGAATAGATAGTAGAATTTATACTTGGTGGAGTTTCTGTCGAGCTTCATCTTAGATACTTTAGTTGTAATAGGCAAGGTCTTATTTTTTTCAAATTTAGATGATTTATCCTTGGGATTTTGTCTCCTCTTTGCTTGTTTTTTGTTTTTCTGACAAGAATTTTGGCTTATTCCTCTCCTATATTGCACCTTTTTTTCTTTTCAATAAAATGAGGAAGCGTACTATTTTTTTCTTTTTGATTATTTTTTCTCTAATGAGAGTTTGCATGAGAGGAATTTAACGAGGCTTTCCTTTTTACCCCAAGAAAAGAATCTGCAAGAGGCCAAACCGTCGTGCTTAACTCTTAGTTTGTTTTGTTTAATCATTGTACTTGTGTTTTTAACTAGGCTCCCCTTATGCCTTGGTTAATTAATTGGTATGAATAAATTTTATATTTGCCTTTGCAAAAGAAAAAAGTTAGAGGCTAAATCATAAGTTAGTTATACATTCAGTTAAAGCAGTTCAACTATACATCATGCCGTGTATATCTATATTTTATATTTTATTTTACAATGTATTGCTGCACTTACATTTCCATTTTTCTCCCAGTTTCTCTTACTTTCTCTTTCTCCCCACCAATCACCAGCTTTGTGGTTTTGACCAAGTAAACCTTTTTTTTTGGTGATAATAAAGGCCAAAGGCCCAGCACACAACTAACGGATACCAGATCCGATTAGCCCAATTCCATCATTACGCATGGAAAGGACCAAAAAGTCAGGAATAGACTCAAAAATAACAATATTGCCATTACAATTAACTCCAAAATCAGCAAGCCTATCAGCCACAGAGTTTGAGCATCTTTTCACCTTCTTCCAATGCACCATCAATTCTCCATCACCAACCTCACGAATCTGATGAACTAGACCCTCAAGCCCATCATCTGCTTCTCTAAACCCAGTAACCAACTCAATAGCTTCCACAAAATCTGAATTAACCTCCAGATGGTTGAAACCTCTACTCCACGCGATAGTTAAACCATGTAAAATGCCTCTCAATTCTGCGTCCAACACGTTGCACGGATGAAGACGGTGAGCAAACGCGAAACAGAAATTACCAAGGTGATCTCTAAGGATTCCACCACATCCAGCTTCCCTACCACAAGACTTGACAGAGGCATCACAGTTGAGACTCCAAGATCTCGTAGCCGGAGGCAACCACACTTCACTGTTATTCTCATGATCAAGCTGAATCTGAGGGATCATCATCAATTGACGATGCAAATAGTTGCAGATCGCCTCGAAGGAGTGATTAATAGTGATAATTGAAGATTGGGTTGAATGAATCTTCTGGTTGAAGACAAAGTCATTTCTGTTTCTCCAAATAACATCCAAAGCAGTACCAAAACACAAGCTCCAGTAAGAGTCCTCAATTTTCCTGCTCTTTGTTTTGAGATTGCACTCTAGCCAATTGTACCAAGAATTGTTGCTGAAAAGTTGATTCTGGTTTTGAATATTGAGACCCTTCCAAATAACAAAACTAACATTACAATCTCTGAATCTGTGCAGCAATGTTTCATCACCTACATTGCAGAGAGGGCAAATTTTGGATGTTCCAATTGTTCTCCTACAACGCTCAACATTCGTAAGAACAGTTTCATGAACTAGCTTCCAAAGAAAGGTACGCACTCTCTCAGTCCCCTGCCACTTCCAAACAAAATCAAAAATTTTGCCTAAATAATTTGTTTGGGAGCCCAATTGGGTTAGATAGGCTGATTTGGTGGTGAAACTCCCATACGGAGTAGCATCCCAGTGAAAATTATCATCATCTTGCAGAATAGAAGGGGGGACAAACTCCTCAAGCACTTGAATAACTTGTTGAGGCAAACAGTTACTCAATAAACTCCAATTCCAATCCCCATTGTAGGTAGTGAAATGTCTTATAGCAAGCTTGAGATCATCACTGCTAATTGAAGTAGAATAGTAACTAGCCAGAGATCCATGATTAGGGACCCATTTATCAGTCCAAAATCTAATGTCTTCTCCATTACCAATCTCCCACTTTAGGTTTTCCCTGAAACTCTCCCAAGTATCAATGAGACCATTCCAATAATTTGAACCCCTTCTCTTAGGATCCATCTTGGGGAAAGTTCGCCAACCACATTTGTATTTGTGTCTAAGAAGAGAGCACCACAAATTATCAGGTTTGGTACAGAGATTCCATAAGCCTTTTAGTAAGAAAGCTGAGTTAGCAGCCTTGATAGATCTAAGACCTAGCCCACCCTCTTTTTTTGGTTTACAGAGCTTATCCCAATTCAAGAGATGCATAGCTCTATGGTTATCATCATCACCCCAAATAAAACTTCTGCACAATTTGTCAATTTCATCACAAATTCCTTTAGGAATCACTGAAGATTGCATCACATACATAGGCATGGCTTGGACTACATACTTGGTCAAAGTCACTTTCCCAGCAAAAGAAAGAGTTCTAGACTTCCAGGAACTAAGTCTCTGTTTAACTTTGTCAACAACATATTTAAAGGTGTTTAAACCCACTCTCTTGTGGAAAATAGGCACTCCAAGGTACTTACCCAAATCACTTGTCTGTTGAAAGTCCATAACTTCACAGATATCACTCTTAAGAAGCCTAGGAACATTCTTGGAGAAGAATACCCTAGTCTTTTCATTACTTACTTTCTGGCCAGAGCTGAGACAGAACACCTGAAGAAGATTCTGAATTAGATGAGCCTGTTCCATAGTTGCCTCAGAGAAGAAAATGAGATCATCAGCAAAAGCCAAGTGAGAGATTCTAGGCCCTCCTCTAGAAACCTGAATAGGCTTCCAGTTCTTCTTCTCAACTTCAATTTCAATGGTTTGGAAAAGTCTTTCAATGCATAAGACAAATAGATAAGGGGAAATAGGATCCCCTTGTCTAATTCCTCTAGTAGGATAGAACTCCTCAAGAGCCTCTCCATTCCACAGGACTTGCATAGAAGGAGTCGTGATGCAATAATCAATAAGATTCTTTAGATGAAGAGGAATTCCAATATCATTCAGGGTATCCTTTATGAAATCCCAACTAAGTCTATCATAGGCTTTTTCCAAGTCAATTTTAATAGCCATCCAGCCCTTATTTCCCCCTTTATTCCTCATGGAATGAAAGATCTCTTGAGCTATTATGATATTATCATGACTGTGTCTCTTAGGAATGAAATAGCACTGAGCAGGACCAATAATCTTTTGTAAACTGTCCCTGAGTCTGCAAGTAATCAGTTTAGTAACAGTTTTGTAGGCCACATTGCACAATCCTATAGGCCTGAAATGTTTCATATTACAAACATTTTCAGTCTTAGGGATAAGAGCCAAATAGGTAGAGTTCACCTCTTTAATCTTCTCAGGGTTTTCCCACAGCTCCTTGATCATCTTGCAAAAATGAGAGCCTAAAATATTCCATTGACACTGGTAGAAAATAGCCTGATAACCATCTGGCCCAGGAGCTTTGTAAGCACCAATACTCCTAATAGTTCTTCCAATTTCATCATCAGTCAGCTCCTTATTCATATCCCATAAAACATTTTCATCAAGAGTAGGAAACTGACCAGAAGTTATATAGGGGTGGAAATCCTCATTAGAATGAAAGAGGGATCTGAAATAATTAGTAGCCATATTCTCCAGAATTCTAGGATCATAGAACCAGACACCCTGCTCATTCTGTAAGGTAGAAATATTATTCCTTCTTCTTCTTATAGTAGTAACACCATGAAAGTACTTGGTGTTTCTATTACCAAACTCAATCCATTTAGCTCTAGACTTTTGGAACCAAAGAATTTCCTCTTTTGCAAGAATATCTTCATACGCTTCCCAAGTAGCTTTTTGAAGATTTAACAGATGGTCAGTCCATCCATGTCTCAGCTTGTTATCAATTTCTCTAAGTTTTCTGAGCAACTTCTTCTTGGTATGGAACACATTACCAAAAATCTCCTTGTTCCACTCTTTCAATACACCCTGGAATTCCTTGAGTTGTCTAGGAAAATTAGATAACTGATTTCTCCAATTATCCACAACCAGTTGGTTAAACGATGGGTGAGTGAGCCAAATTGCCTCAAATCCACTTTCAACAGGTTGAGATCTAATCAAGGGAGGACCAATTCTTTCATGTTCATGCAACACAGCATTAAAGTCTCCCATTAACATCCAAGCACCAGTTAGATTATCACTCAGAGCTTGAATTTCATCCCACAAACTTTGTCTAGGCGCATAGTGAGGACTACCATACTCAATAGTGAGAAACCAAGAGTTAGCATTAGGAGGCCTAACCTGAATATGCACCAGCTGGTTAGAATCACTGATCACTTGGATATTCCATTGAACACTGTCCCAAAGTAACCAAATACCACCAGCCTGCCCTCTAGAATCCTTAATAAATGTATTCTCAAACCTTGTTCTTTAAGCAATTCTGCTAGCTCTAACACCACTAGCATGAGTCTCCAGAAGAGCAATGAAAGAAGCATCATAATCTCTCTTCATGTCCTTAATTAATCCAACAAAACCTTTGGAACGAGTCCCCCTACAATTCCAGCAAATTAGATTCATTAAGATTTTTGAATAGGTTGAGAGACAACTCCCTCAGTAGCTTCCATAGGAGAACCTTCTCCCTTTTCAACGTGGTTTACAGTTCTTGACTCTTGCAAACCAGAATTCATAGTCACATTAGTTTTAGGTATATTTCCTAAAACTGTCATATTTCTTAATGACTCTGCTCTCTTCTTATCCGCTTCTTCAATTTGGCCCAAGGCTGACCTTATGGAATCAGAGCTCCTGAACTTGTTGAGGAGATTTTCTCCATGATTTTTATATATACTTTTCATATAAGCCATTACAGCTTCTTCTTCAGCCTTCTTGCAATCTCCAGAGGTAGCTTGAAAGCTAGTAGAAGGTATATTTTCCTTCCCTAAATGTTGAATATTCAAGGACATAGGAGTGATCACACCACTCATCCCAACTGGCTCACCTTTTTTAGGATTCTTATCCTTACGGGCAGTAGCTTTAGGATGCTTGGCAACTTTCTTTCCTTCCAGAGCAAGCTGGGGATTTTTCCTAGCTAGAGGATTTCTCACCCTAGCCTTGGCTATTGGCTTGGTTTTAGACTTATCCACCTTTTCCACCATCACAGTTGCTTTTGGTTCTGCCACATTCACCTTAGGAATTTCCACAATAACTTCCATATCACCATTATTCACTTCAACATGAGTTTTCTTCACCACCTTAGGAGTTTGATTCTTAGCAATGCTGACAGTGCCATTCTTGGTATCTGGTTTACCTATCCCTGCTTTCCTCTTCCTGACTACATACTTAGGAATATTCCATGTCCCCATTTCTTCTTCTTTCACCTCAGTAACAGCAGAGTCCACATTAATGATGCTCTCCTTACCAATTTCAATCACAGGATCCTTCTTAGGCAACACATTTTGAAACTTTTCAGCAACAGGGTTATAATTAGTACTAATTGCAGGAGCTACCTCTAGCATTTCTCTACAACTATCCTTTTTATGTCCATATTTCCCACACCTAAAACAAATAGCATGCAATCCCTCATATTCCAAATGTAATTTGAAACCTCTCAGAGTAATATGAGAAGACAAAGGTTTGTCTAGGTCTAACTCCACACATATTCTAGCAAACTTCCCTCTAGAGTGGAGAGATGTCATCTTGTCCACTTTGAGCATAGTTCCTAGGGAGGATCCAATCCTAGTGAGAGCTTTATCATTGCACAGTTCCATTGGGAGTTTTGGAATACGGATCCAGACAGCAACCTTTTGGGAAATGGAGTGTGTGAGAGAGAAGAAAGGTCTAAACCTTTGAACAATAAGGTAATGATCTGCAACCTTCCATGGACCTTCAAATAGAGCATGTCTATAGTCTTCTATCTCAGAGAGTTGGACTAAATAAAAGTCCTCAGCCATATCAGATATCCTCATACTTCCATTCTTAACCCAATCTCTCCTGAGTTTGCTTTCCAACATTCTGAAATTAACATTCTTACCAAGTACCTTGACTATTAGAGCATTTCCAATGATTTGGAGTAGGAGGAAATTTCCTCATAAGAAAAGAAAATGTCTGGGTTCCTGGTAGGAGTAATAGTTTCAGTTTGCATCATTTCTTCTGGGTCTTGATCCCATTTGCTCTCTGGAAGTTCTTTGTTCAAAAGATCACCCCAGCAAGCATCACTAATGCCCTCACTTTCACCAGATAGTTTCAATAGGGCATCCTTGAAATAGGAGACATTTTATGCACTACTAACCTTAATAGGCATCGTATCCTTCATCTCTAAATCAGTCGTTTGATTAACTGTTTTATCATCTTGTTGCTGATGATTTGTCACGTTTTTCTGCAGGTGAACGGTGGCGTCAGGCGGCTTGGGAGTAGCCGTTGAAGGCGGGTTGCGCGGGCTCATGCCCTAAGCTTGGCGATGAAAATCTTGCCCTAACAGAGCAGGACACGTCGTTTTTCCTCTTGACCAAATGAAAATCATACCAATCAACCATGCGTGTATTTCCTTTGCTATAGTCAATTTTCCTTACTATAAATGAAAAATCATAATACACTACAACAAGTAGCATATACCAATAACCAACACCGTTGGCCTAGTGGTTTAATCTACTCTAAGACACGGGAGTACACTCCGTACAATGTTGGTCAATACGAAATTTGATTCTAAGCACGAGCGGAAATTAGTCTTTCGATGAAAGTGTTGGGACACTCCGTGAGTAGTAGTAGTAATAATAATAATAATAATAATAATAATAATAATAAATAAATGCGTGGTTAACATGGTCAAATCAATTAAATTCCTGAATATAATAACACCCAAAAATAAAAAATAAACGCGCTATTTTTCCGGCTGGCAAAAATATTCAATCAATGCCCTTGCATGTTATCAATTAAAAGGTCGTTGGGGTAGTTGTATCTCCTATCTCCTTACCCATCTTACACCCTTTATAACCCTTATGTCATCTTCCATATTTTTGCAACCCAAATCATCTCTTTCCCTTTTCTTTCCTTATTCATATTTGAATATGCTATATTCCAAAATTGAGTTCTTTATCCTAAAGTTTTGCCACTCATAACAAATACCAAAATCCAAGCTACTACTTTATACTATTCTCTTTTATTTCATCTTCTTTTGAACCTTTTAGCTCAATAAGCCCATCAAATAAAACAACCTATTGTTAATAAGTGCAACCCTCTTCATGGAACAACAAAATAATCATCAAGACCATGAAACCAAAAGCGTTTCATTAGAATCTCCAAAGGAGAAAATGAAACTTCCTAACTTTCTTTTATCAGTGAAACTAAAGTATGTGAAGTTAGGATACCATATATTAATCTCAAATGCTATGTATCTTGTTCTCATTCCACTTCTTGGAGTAGCTTCAGTTCATTTATCAACTCTTTCAATCCAAGACTTTATCCAATTATGGGAAAGTCTAAAATTCAACCTTGTTTCAATAACCCTATTTTCATGTTTAGTGGTATTTTTCACTACCCTTTACTTCATGAGTCGTCCACGTGGCATATACATGGTGGATTTTGCATGTTATAAGCCAGGAGATGATTGCACTTGCACAAGGGAAACTTTTGTTGAAAGATCTAGTTTAACAGGTTCATTCTCAGATGAGAATCTTTCATTTCAAAAGAAAATACTTGAAAGGTCTGGTTTGGGACAAAAGACTTATCTGCCCCCAGCAATATTGAGGGTCCCACCAAATCCTTGCATGGCTGAGGCTAGAAAAGAAGCTGAACAAGTTATGTTTGGAGCTATTGATCAACTTCTTGAAAAAACTGGTGTGAAGGCTAAGGATATTGGCATTTTGGTTGTGAATTGTAGTTTGTTTAATCCTACACCATCTTTATCTGCTATGATTGTGAACCATTATAAGTTAAGAGGGAATATTCTTAGTTATAATCTTGGTGGTATGGGTTGTAGTGCTGGACTTATCTCTATTGACCTTGCCAAACAGCTCCTTCAGGTTTGCACCCACTTTATCTTTTCATTTATATCTCTCAAATTTTTTATAATATGATTCCAATTAAGAGCAATTATTTTCATCATCCACTTCTCAAATAATAAGGATCCTATCATCCTAGCTAACTCTACATACACATTTTATGTTTTGCATATAGAAATTTTTTACATGTGAAATCACATTTTACACGTTTGAAAATTTATATTGAATGCTATTGAAATTCAGTAAAGGTATTCCCATATAGTACGTGCATGTGATTTTTTTGGTTTGCTTCCTCAAGTGGATATAGCATGCCCCCTAATTATAGCATCTTTTATTTTATTTTTTTGATGAAAATTATAGTATCTTTTATTACATGCTCCTATATAAATAAAGCGATTGGGCAACTAGTCCAATTATTTCTACAGGTTTGTTGGGAATTTTGTTAGCTTAGCCAACCTAATCAATACCCTCCCAAAGTTCCATTCAACCATGTTTCCAGAGTTATGAACCCTTCTTTATGTCAACATACCTTACAACTATCTAATTAAAGAAAGAAACAAGTTGGTTTTTGACCTTGATTCTCTGCCGCCAGATGGTTCATCCATCGATCAACGTCAGATCAAGATCGGACGGTTCAAAACTCAACCTTGATAAATCCCATTTTAAAATGAAATTCAAAATTTACACATTTATACGCCATTCCATGAAAAAACGTTTGGCTAGGATTGTTTGACGGCTAGATTCTAACTTTAGCGAATCCATTTATGTTGGTTTGAGATGTGGAACTCGACATAGCGTTGCGTTTGATGCAACTACTATAGAGTTGTTGGATCTAAGAGAGAGAAACTCTAAACCTCGATCCAATAACAGTTGGATCAAATGGGTTCTCAATTTATGGTATTGTACGACTAATGATTAGCGGTCTCAAATATAAGAAAAAAAAAGTTTATGTATTAAGTCCACATTTAGAGCCAATACCTAGACTTTTTTTTCTTATATTTGAGCCTAGAGGAGGTAATTCTTATGTTATCTATTGTTATCATCATAATTAAGATCAAGCTAACTCTTACATATGATTATATTATAGGTACAACCAAACTCTTATGCATTAGTGGTAAGCATGGAGAACATAACACTAAACTGGTATTTTGGCAACAACCGATCAATGCTAGTATCAAATTGTCTCTTCAGAATGGGAGGAGCTGCAATTCTCCTCTCAAACAAATCCAGCAATCGCAGCCGCGCAAAATACCAGTTAGTCCACACAGTCCGAACTCACAAAGGCGCCGACGACAAATCGTTTGGCTGTGTCTTCCAAGAAGAAGATGAAACAAAAAGAATAGGGGTATCCCTCTCAAAAGACCTAATGGCAGTAGCAGGAGAATCACTTAAAGCAAACATAACAACACTTGGACCATTAGTACTTCCAATGTCAGAACAACTATTATTCTTTGTTACATTAGTTGCAAGGAAAATATTCAAGATGAAAATAAAGCCATATATACCAGATTTCAAGTTAGCTTTTGAACACTTCTGTATTCATGCTGGTGGAAGAGCTGTTTTAGATGAACTAGAGAAGAATCTTGAGCTAAGTGATTGGCATATGGAACCTTCAAGAATGACACTTAATAGATTTGGAAATACTTCAAGTAGTTCTTTGTGGTATGAATTGGCATATACTGAAGCTAAAGGGAGGATTAAGAAAGGTGATAGGACTTGGCAAATTGCTTTTGGTTCTGGTTTTAAGTGTAATAGTGCTGTTTGGAGAGCTTTGAAGACTATTAATCCACAGAAGGAGAAGAATCCTTGGATGGATGAGATTCATGAGTTTCCTGTTCATGTTCCTAAAGTTTCAACAATTAATGCTTCCTAAATAATGTTCAAGCATCTTGTTGTTGTCTTTTTTATTATTATTGTTATTAAGGAAGGTGGTTGAATAATGATAGAAACTAGTTTATGGCATTCTAGTTAACCTTCAATTGTTCATGTAATGTTGTGTTGATGTTAAAGAATGTTGCAATTTGATTTTCAATATGCGTGCTTAATTTATTTTTGACGACAAAGATAATTTCATTAACGAAAATCTGACGATAAGTTGAATGCCAAAGATCGCAGAAATACAATGGAGTTTCTTCAATCTACATGTAATCTAGATTAATTATAAAGAGCATATTTAGAGATTAATTGGGTTTATGAGAAACTAGTTTAAGTCAAGTGTATTCAAATTGATTTTCAATTTGCAGCATGCTAACTGAGTTAGCCTAACTCCAAGTTCATGTTAAGTTTGCACCAACCAAACCATCACATGCCTGACTCAGATTTGAATGACATGAAACGTAGTACAATAATAATAACTAAGTTTTTGTCAATTAAATGTGTTCTGTTGACTGGTGATGGTTGGGGTTGAATGGTCTACCGTACATCCTTTTTATTTCTACAATTTTATTATTATTATTATTATTATTATTTTGAATTTTTTCCATTATTTTAAATTCATAAATTGATTGACTTGGGAAAAGAAATCAGAAGAGTACCCACAAGAATCCCAATGTGTTGACCTAATGGAGCATGATAGGAGTTTTTTTCGAGAGGTCTCGGGTTCAACTCCTTATTTGTCCTCTTGGGATGAGGTAAATGTAATACCTTCTTAATTCAAATGTGGTAAAAACTTTGTTGGGATGAAAGAATCATAAGGACCAAGTATACATGTGCTCAGTCAGATTCCCCAACATAAGTTAGTCATCGACTTTGCATGTGGGTAAGAAATAAGAGTGAGGAGCGCAAAGAGAGTTGTTTCTGCATGCATTAGTAATAGTAGTAGGGTCGGTTGCTCTTCTTCTCAGCCTTTTAACCCCACATGTTATCCCTCCCTCTCTGAGTCTCTGCCATGCCATCTCGTTTATTGATCTGCTATCGTGTGCAGGTCAACATAAATTAAAAATTGTAGTACAAGTCATTGCAATTTGAATTTAATCAATTTGCATACATGGTTTGATGTCCATATTATATATCCTCATATATTGTGACAATGAGTTTTGTTGTTGTGGACTGAGTCATGAGGCTCACTCCAGCAATTGGATTTAGATCAACTCAATAGTTAAGATTTATATCCACAACAAATCAGTTCATTCATGACTATCATATCCCAACGGATCAGATTCATCCGATCGTTCCAACAGATCAGTGTTGGCACTGATGCTTATAAATACTGGCCCACACAGTTAGAAAGGTACACTCTCATTCTTCGCTATACTCTACAATTCTTAATACCGACTTGAGCATCGGAGTGACATCGCAGGTACCCCACCTGGGATCACTCTGAAACTCGACTTGGACGGCAGGAGATCTACCAGCTGCAGTTCTGAATCCGTCCGGACATCTGCAAGTTACAAAACAGTTGCAATTGACTAATTCTATTTTGACTTTTTCAAATTCTAAAGATATGACAATTGAAGATTTCATTGAAGCCATATTCTGTGTTGACTAATTCTGGACTGAATTTAGTGCTTCTTTTCTTAGTTTCTCTTAAGTCAGTAAATCGCTAAAGTTCCAAAGATGCATGCACAATGTAAACCTGCAATATTAAATCCTTAGTTAAAAATGTATGACATTGAAGCCAAACAACATGAGATGGTCAATCTTAATATTATTTATCTAAGGAAAAGTATTTGGCACATCTTGCTCAAGTTTATCAAAACTGAGTCTAGTGTCAGTTCTTCATATATTGACAGTATATTAAAATTTAAAACATAGTGACTTCAAAGGAAATTGTGACTTTAAAGTCCGTGATTTAAGGAAATTGTTTACTAAAAAAATCTTTGCCAATTTTCAGTTGCATTTTATTATGTGCAAGAGATAAAGTAAAAAAAAGAGAAGAGAATCACCCATGGTTCTATTAGAAGAGGACGAAGCTTCAGAGAAAAAAAAAATGAAACTGCGAAACACTGTTATTTTCTTGAATGAGGGAAAAAGAAGAAGAATGTCAATGTGAATTTTCTCTCCCATATAAGCTTCGTCTGTTTCCAGATATTTTAGTCAAATCTTTGTTTACAATCTCCGTAGTCCCACATCGTGAAGAACAATGTGCTGCGATTGTTTATATATTGCGTTGTAAATGAGAGTAGCAACTTCTTGGGGTGTAGGGTTCGATGAGACATGTGATTTAAGTAAACCCTAAACATTCCTCTTCAATGAGGGTTTACTAATGTGGGGGGGTCTTTTACCGGTGTTTTCCCCATAAAAAAGAAACACCGATGCATTGCACATGTTGAGTCCACGATGACCCATACAGGGAGGGGTTTGTAGGTGGTGCTTGCCTACTATCACTTAGTATGATGTATCGCGAGTCACTCTTCTTCCTCGCCCCTCCCACCACACCCCTCTTTTTCAAATGTTCCAGTTCCTATTAGAGCTAATTTAGCGCTAATTTTTATTTCTCAAGACTCAAATCGGTCGGATAATCTTTTAGAACATTTTAGTTCTTATTAGAGAATAATTTGACCTATTAGGATAATCCTTCCGACAAGTTTATAAGGTTTATCCAAATGTGTATTTCGGAAGTTATGTGCAATTCTTAGAGAAAAAACATCTTTGGGGAGGATACACGATATATCTGTGTTGAAGAAATACTTGAATCATTCCTACAAATAGGGCTGTTCATAGTTAGGAAAAAACTGAACTGAACTGATGAACCAAACTGAACTGAACCAAAACTAACCGAACTGTTTCAAACAGTTCAGAACTGAACTGTTATTTTTAGTTCAGTTCAGTAACTGAACTGTTAGACTTAATTTTTAATTTCAGTTTGAAATATGCGAACCAAAAGTCCAAAACCCTTCCTCTCCATTCTCCAAACTGAAACTCAGCGCCTCCAAACTCTAATCAAAGATCTCCAAACCAAAAACCCTAATCGAAGATTTCCATGGCAGGCGAGCCCTAATCCCTAAATTCTTCCTCTCAAAACGCGAAACTATCAGGATTTCCATGGCAGAACCCTAATCGAAGATTGCAACGGCAGAATCGACCATATTCAGGTTAGCTTCTTCACCCTTACTTCATTCTGGCTTTCGTTTTCTTTCTGTGATTTGGGCTTTCGTTTTCTTTCTGTGATTTGGGCATTGTTTTCGTTTTCTTCTCAAGGGTTTTCGATTTCGTTTAGAAGAGGAGTGGAAAACGACCATTTCACTATTTCACTACTTCATATTCTTCATTCTGGCTTCCCAAGGGTTTTCGATTTCTAACACATTGCAGCTGTCTTCAGTTAGGTAAACACCATTTCACTATTTCAGTTTCTTATTCTTCATTCTGGCTTCTGGGTCATTCTTACTTCTATGTTATTCTTATGGGATTTGGGATTTGGGTTTTTGGTCATTCTTATTTATTTGGCTTTTGAAGAATTTATCAGCTTTTGATGTTTTGTTTCTTTTGCATGTCATAGCATAAAGTCTTAATTTATCAGGTAAACTGATGTGTAGTGAAGTTAATAAATGGTTTGTATGAATGGTAAGCTATTTCAAAGTATCCATGGAAGTTAATAAATGGTTTGTATGAATGGAAATTTTGTATGAATGGTGTGATTTTGTAAAATCAGTTTTTGAATTAAAAGTTATTTTGAAGTGAGGAAGTTTCTGTTTGGATTTTAATTTACCTCTTTATTGTAAAAGCTACATCCAATTGCTTTTACAAGAAATAGGGCCAAGCACATTTATTGTATTTGCTTTGTACTAGAAACTGGGCCTTATTGTTGCTGAATACTAGTAACTGGTGTGACTAGGCCTTATTGTGCTTTTTAGTTTTGATCTTAATTATTGTTGCTGAGGATTTATATGGTGCTGAGGTTTCTGTTGCTTGCTGCCAATCTGCCATTGGTTTGATAGGGTTTTTTTTCTGCCATTGTTTCTGTTGTTCAACACCAGAATTTGAAATGCCATTGTTTCTATTGTTCAACACCAGAATTTGAAATATGTTTGTGTGGTTGTTTGAATTATTGATGAATGTTTCTGCATTACTTGATTGTAGGCTGTAGCTACTTCGGGGACCCATGTCGGCACACGATTATATCATGGACTTTACAGTGCCAGACAATGTCGAAGAGCCAGACAATGTCTACACCACACCAGTTGACCCGGGAGCTGCATTACCGCCTCATCCCAAGCGTAAACATCGGTCCGAAGTGTGGAATCACTTTACAAAGCAACCCGGTGATAGTAAGCACGCCGAATGCAACTACTGCGGAGATTTGATTAAGTATGCAAGTGGGACAACTGCAATGTGGACTCATTTGACTAGATGCAACAAGAATCCTACAAATGCATCAAACAAAAGGCAAAGGAAAGCACCGCCAAATGCTACAGAAGGACAAGTAGCATCTTCGCCAAGCTACTCGAAATTTGACCAAGCAGCATGCTGACTTCAGCTTGCCAAGACAATTGTGAGTGCGGAGCTCCCATTTCGTTTTGTGGAGAACGAAGATTTTCAGAAGTTCTTGAATCTCTTGCAGCCCCGTTTTGACATTCCATCACGATCTACGGTGAGACGTGACATTTGGGCTCTTTACCTCGAAGAGAAGGATAAGTTAAAAGCTATTTTCTCAAAACATTGTGGGAGGGTTTGTCTCACCACAGACACATGGACTTCGGCTCAAAATCTCACTTACATGAGTTTGACTGCTCATTATGTTGATTGTGAATGGAAGCTTCAGAAGAAAATCATTAACTTCTGTCAAATTACGGGGCATTCGGGAGAAGCCATTGCAAGGTACATTGAGGCGTTTCTAAACGAGTGGGAGTTAAAACGTGTTTTGACCATAACTGTTGACAATGCTTCGGCAAACGACGCAGGGATGAGATACTTGAAGAACCGGATGGAATCTTGGGGCAACCTTGTCCTAGAAGGAAATTATATTCATATGCGCTGTTGTGCGCACATCTTGAACTTGGTTGTCAAGGAGGGGCTAAAAGAGATTGATATCTCTATTATGAGAATTCGGGCTGCGGTTAAATTTGTCAAGGTTACGCCCGCAAGAGAAAGAAAGTTCATGGAATGTGCAGAGAGTGAGAGGATTACCGAAAAAAGTGCTCTTATCTTAGATGTTGATACGCGGTGGAATTCGACGTTCTTCATGCTACGGTCCGCAGTAAAGTATCATAGTGCCTTTTCCTTGTTGCAATTGAGAGACAAAGCATTTAAACATGCTATGGAAAAGAAAAACAAGGGCCTACTTGAAAAGGGAGATTGGGATCAAGCTAGAGCCGTGCTACCATTTTTAGAAATGTTTATGGAATCTACTAAAAGTATGTCTGGAACATCTTATGTCACTAGTAATCTCTACATGAAAGAGGTTATTGGTATTGGGACAAAGATCAAGAAATATATGGAGAATGGCAACCAGAGCATAAAGAAAATGGCAGAGGGTATGAAAACCAAATTCGACAAGTATTGGGGAGATCCTGGCTCAATCAACATTTTGCTATGGATTGCTGTCATCCTTGATCCTAGGATGAAGTATTCATTTGTCGAGTATCATATTGGTCTTTTATGTGTTGATGATGTATCGGCCACCGAATTGAAGTTAAAAGTGACGAATTCCCTAAAATCACTTTATGCTCAATATCAAGGTATAGAGCTTACTAGCCAACCAGACTCACAGCTGGATGATGATGATGAAGAGGATCCGATGTACATTTATCTAAGAAAAACTGGGCGTACAACTGATCCACAATCAGAGATCGACAAGTATTTGAAGGAAGCACCTGAAACTTACAACAAACATGTAAGTTTTGATATCTTGGGTTGGTGGAAAGTCAACTCCACAAGGTTCCCCATCCTTTCAAGCATAGCTCGAGAGGTTTTGCCAATTCCTGTCTCAACGGTAGCATCCGAATGTGCATTCAGTGCGGGAGGAAGAATACTCGGCGACCATCGTTGCTGCTTAAAACACACAATGTTAGAAGGGCTTGTTTGCTTGCAAGATTGGTTGAAAGGGCAACCTCACTATCTATTTAACGATGAGGATCCCGAGGAGATCCTTAGATTTGATCAAGGTAAACTTATAATCACATTTTATTTATTTGGTTCATATTGTCGTTTTACGGATGAAATAATTTTCGTTGTGCAGAAATATGCTCTCAAGATCGTGGTGTTAACCTTTATGATTGAGGACTTCGTTGTGCAGAAATATACTCTATTTATTAGGTTTGTGCTTGCGAATTTTCACTTTGATCATATGATGGATTGATGATCTGTATGACTGTATCTTTAGGTGCTTGTTTATAATGGGATTAATTTGGTTTCTATGTTCGTTTCTATGCTTATTTGACAGTTGTTCTTCATTAAACTTGGTTCATGATTCATTTCTAATGCTATACATTGATTCACTCATGATTCATTAAACTTGGTTTATATAATTTTAAATACTTGATGTTCTGTTGGTAACTTAATAAGCATAGAAACTAACATAGAAACTAATATATTTCCAGTGAAACATGAGCTTTTAAGATAAATGTTGATATTCTGTTCTGGTTTTAATTGATTACTAGCTATTTATAACAATGAATCTTTGGTTGTTAAATTTACATTATTGACATACAAGGTTCTGTTTGTTGATAACTTCACCATAATATCTATAGTCTTCTCTTGTCCCATGATTTATTGTATCTGTTTGGCTTGCTGAATATGCAATTTTTTGTGTCCCATTTAGTGTTTAAATGATCTTGGTTAAATGACTTTTATTCATTAGGAGCCCATTTAGTGTTTAAATGATCTTTGGTTAAATGACTTTTATTCATTACCAGCCCATTTAGTGTTTAAATGATCTTGGTCTGTTCACTCTGTTGTACGACTTTATTCATTAGTGTTTAAATGATCTTGGTCTGTCATATTTTATTCATTAGGAGCAATATGCTTTTGTGTTTAAATGGTTAATCTTTGATATTCTTCTGCTGTAAATGTGGTAGTTTAGTTTCTGATTTTGCTCTTGTTTTTGCTTATGATTTATATGTAATTATGTGTGCAAGGCTGTGATAAATGCATTTGAGTTTGCGCTTTGATAATTCAATTTGACTTTCATTTTCTATATGCTCTATATTCTATTCTTACACCAGTGGACAGAATTTCTTTCCTTGTGTATCTTAGGTAAAACTCAATGACGTCGCACGATGATATCTTAGATTTTACATTACTGGAAAGTGTTGAAGAGCAGGAGGTTCATACCACACCAGCTGCCCCGGGAACTACATTGCCTCCTCTTCCTAGACCTAAGCGTAAAACTCGGTCCGAAGTGTGGAATCACTTCACTAAACAACCCGACGATGAGTATGGCAAATGTCGCGATTGTGGAGACTTAATTAAGTATTTTAGTGGGACATCTGGAATGAGGAACCATTTGACTAGATGCAAGGAGTACCCTCCAAATAGATCTAACAAAAGACAAAGGCAAGCCTCTCCAAATGTTGGAATATGTTGCTTTTTTTTGGTCAATCATGAAGATAGTTACTATGAATATTGGAATATGTTTCTGTGGGATTGTATCTCTCTTATGTAGATGGTTGAAGGGTTGACTTGGATCCCCTTTTAGATTGGCTTTGGTTTGATTGTCCCTAACACTTTTTTTTGACAAAATCCACTTAGGGTGGTGCCATTGAATTCTGTTGTTAATTGTCATAGTTAATTGATTCAATCAGTGTTGTTAATTTGAAGTTCTAATAACATTAATTTGTTAATTGTTAATTGTCAAAAAATACTTGTTATTCAATGTCAGTTCAATAAAAAAGAGATTTTGATGAAAACAGTTCAGGTCCAACAATTTTGAGAAAACAGTTCTGAATTCAAAATGGTTTTTCAAACAGTTCAGTTCAGTAGAACTGTGAACTGAACTGTTAAAATAGTTCAGTTCGGTTTGAACGAACTGTAATAACAGTTCGGTTCAGTTCGCGAACTGTTTGAACCAGTTCGGTTCAGTTTGGTTCAGTTTTGAAGGTAAACTGCACCATGAACAGCCCTACCTACAAATCGTTCGTCAGAATACTCAATATTGTGTAATTTGTAATACATTTGGCCGATCACAATTTGGTGCAAGTGAAAATTTTCACAATATTTTGAAGGTCTTGAATACGATATCACCTACTTTCATGGCTAAACCAATATCAACTATACTCGTTAAAATCAGGGAAACCACAAGGTTCTTTCGTTACTTCAAGTTATGAAATAATAACCTAATAATAAAATTTGGAAGTAAAATTAGCATTGCCATATGTATATTTTTCATACCAAAACTTAGATATGCTTAATTTTAGGATTGTATCAGAGCTATTGAATGGACACATATTCCAGTAGTGATGGGGGTCGAGATGTAAGCAATTATCGTAATCGTCATGGAAAGATATCACAAAATGTATTAGCGGCTTGTAGTTTTCATTTGGAGTTCATGTACGTTCATAGCGGGTGGGAGGGTTCAACTCATGATTCTAAGCTACTAAGTGATGCTATAACAAGGAACAATGGACTTAAAGTGGCCCAAAGGTAATACTTATTTTTTAAAATGATAAATTTATTCTCTCTCTCTCTCTCTCTCTCCATTTTTACTTTTAATTATAATATTATATGTATTGCATATGTGATTAGGTAAAAAATTTTAACCAACAAGGGTTGGTCCGAGTGGTAACTGGGTTCGGATCGCACCCCTAGGTCTCGGATTTGAATCTTGGGTGTTGCAAAAACTCTGTTAGGAGAGGAGAACTACACGGACCGGAAAAGCTGGGTTTACACGTGGCCAGCCAGGTTCTCCAGTGTAGATTAGTCACGAAAAAGCCAGTGGAAACTGCGCATCAAAAACACGGTAACCAAAAAAAGATAAATATTTCTTGTTAGATTGTTTATTTGCCAATTTTTAGCTCCATTTCGAGATGTAAGATATCATCTATAAGATTTTGCAAGTCAGGGTAATGACTCTCAAAATGAGAAAGAATTGTTCAACCTTCGATAAGCGTCTTTAAGGAATGTGGTTAAGAGGATATTTGGTATTTTTAAATCAAGGTTCACAATTTTTAAGTCAGCGCCTCCATTTTTATTTAAGACACACGTAGAGCTCGTGTGAGTGTGTGCAACACGACATAACTTTCTTCACAAAGAATGTTGTTTTGATAAATTTTCAATTGAACTTGTGGACAAATCTTCATCTTCAACATTACCGGTTAATGAAGACCATAACTTTGAGCCTATTATTCAAACCCAAAAGCAGAAACGAGAAGATGCTAATGCTTGGAGGAATAGTATAGCTATGGATAAGTGGATGAATGCTACTTAGGAGGACATGTAATCATGGTGGATTAACTAAGAATTGTATTGGCTTTACTTTTCTTTATCCCAACATTATTGTTTTTTGTTATTTTTGTCTTTGATTCTCTTCTAAATTTGAATGTATGCAATAAGAAGTCTTATCAAATCTCACAAATCTACGAAATCCTGCAGAGTCCACAAAGCCACCTTTAGTTGGAGCTCTATTGCCTACAAGAGCTAATCTTGTTCATCGTCATGTCTTGCTGGAAGATGAGTGCCCTTGATGCAGTGGAGTTTCTGAAACCCAACTGCATCAGATTGTTTTCTGGCGGCATATCAGCCTCGTTTATCAGCATCAGTTCATGTAGTTTTCTTTGGACTATTGGATTGACTTCAAGGGGAAACTAGAGTTGCTTAATGCATGTATATTGCTAATATACAAGTATAAGGATGTATATAGCTATCAAGTGGGTTAGGGAGTTATAAGGATGTTATTTATGAATTAGACGCAAAACTTGTTGATGTGTTTAATTCGTCCTATGTTGCTTATTCTAAATTTGAGTGTTTAGTTATTCTAAGTTGGAGTGTTTGGTTAGAGATGCCACAGGTCATTGGATTAAAGTGTTTTGCTGGGCTCGTGGGTGTGCATCAAGTTCAACGTAGATGGATCAGGCCACAGGACACGCCATTAGATTGAAGAGTTATACTACAACATTGGTGCTTGTTCATCCTTAAAGGCGGAATTCTGGGAATCTTAAATGTTAGTCATCATACAACTATCTTAAACAGGAGGTGCGAAAACACTTTCTTAAACAGGAGGTTTCTAATCTTCAAGTCATCTTAAACAGATGAAACAATGAAACTTAAAAGTTTGTCATCATACAACTTGATTACACTCAATTCATGTTACAAACGTAGACAGAAATATACATTTTGAATCTTCAAATGAACCATTCATCCAAAAGCTATTCAAGTTGCAAAAGTAAGAGCTATAGCTGATCACTACATTTACACGGATTGAAGTTACATACCCCAGATGCCTCGAGCCGTTGCCACCTTGTTACTTGGTCTAGATGTTAGTTCATACAATATCCTGGCAAACGTATCAGAATACCTGCTTTCTGTGAAAACTATCTCTGCAAAAGCATTCTCATAGGCTAGCAATAAACCTCTGTTTTGCGGCTCAGAAACAAGACTCTCCAATATCATTGCAGCTTTCCGACAAACTTCTGGAACAGGATGTGGCGTTTTTATCACTTTGAGCAAGCGATCTATTGCCCTGAGATTAAGGAATTATGACGAGTTAGTTACTATTTATTGTTAAGTTCTTTGCAAAATTAAAAGAAAAATCATACAATCATGATTTTATCTTTTCACAATGCCACAAATATCTTAAAAAATGTAAATCACCATCTCTCGCTAGCAATCTTCATTCTGCAGTCCATATTAACTTCGGCAAGGTTATAGAGGGCACCTATAGCAGCTGCCTGTGCATCTAATACTGGTAAGCTGATAAGATCGATCAAACGTTTGTGTATCTGCAGTAATCAATCGAACATGAACTTATTTTGCAGCATAAAACAAATTAATGAGAATGGTAACATGCACAAAAATAGATTTACCCGTGGAAAAAATGGAAGCAAGAAAGGTTCGTTATCAGGATTAATGATCAAACGGCCCAGTAATTCTGCAGCAGCACAATGCCAGGCTTTGATTGCTGATTCCAACATCCCCATGATGGCCTGAACTGCACGTTTCTCTCTGTAGGTAATACAACCATTTATCCATCAGTAACAAAAAATTATAATAATAGCATGCAAAAAGATTACTGAAGGTTGATTAATCACTTACGTTATTTTAATAAATGAAGGCTGGGATGAGCTAAATATTCGAAGATCCAGTAATGGAGCCAAGTTAACAATTGTCTCTAGCGCATTTGTTACAAGTTCTTCATCCTCTGTCAACATTATTAACATTTTAAAGACAATTTTTAACAAAACATAATGGAAACTCTGTTAATGATGTGGCAATACATAATTGGATGTCAATGTGAAAAAATAAACACTTCAAAAATATATTTAGGGAGTTTTACAACATCCAGAAGATATTTTGGTACAATGGGGCTGTTTGAATGCAATAGTTCAGGAAACAGTTAAAACTTTAAAAAGATGGCTCTTTATTAAACACAATTTGAGATACAACTGGTTTTAAAAAGTCTAACTTGGTTTTTGTTGGACTCCAAATCCAGGAATTATGCTAAAAGGAAAAGGAATGACGGCGTCCTATTAAATTAGACTCTGAGAAGCAACCAGTCACTTAGGGAACCCTTTCTACAACCCAATGTCCTCGGTGGATGCACTCCATGACACTTCACTTGAAGACACTTCATTCAACTTCCTCACTGGTCAGTACCTTGCACTGGTCAAACTCTTGTGGGTAGCCAACCAGCGATGATACCAACTGATAAGCACTCAAGAACCTAGGGAACCCTCTCTTAAAAGCTATTTAATAAGAGGGAAGAACCAAGCCACTTAAGCATTCTATCAAAGATCTCATACTACTTGATGTGGGACTTAGCACCTCATAATACCCAAGTCCTTATCAAACTCCTAAACACCAAACAAGCCCAATGAGATCTTAGTTTGTCCCTCAAAGGAATTAGTTCAAGTTTTGAAAAGGTTCGAAAGGTTAAAGGGGAAGATAATATCGGTAGTTTTGAAACAAGAGCACACATACTAAAAGTCCATCTGTCTCCACTAGTGCAGACAGTAGATTGCGAGAAGCATTGTGTCTCCCAGAAAGTATCATGATATATTTGGTCAGTTAATTTTCTCAAAAGAAAACGTAAGCAATTAAACAAGATCATAGCTACATCAGCCAAGACGTTGTCAATTCCATTCAAACATGCTGTTTACCATGAGAGACATAAAACAATAACATAATAAATTTGTTGACTCTGCCATTAATATCATAATTACATCCATATTCACAGAAGATTAGGGTATAAGAATTTTCTAAATATTGGTGCAGATCAACAGAAAAGGATGGTTCAAGGTACATTTTGGTCCCTATAGTTGTCAGTTGTCACTCATTTAGGCTTTGGCCACTATAAAACTTGTAGGCATATGTCCCTATAGTTTCATACTATTGAGGACCGTGCTCCGAACCGGTTCGGATGAGCATCGTCCGAATCAGTTAAAAACACACAAAAACACCCCACATTTTCTTTCAGTTATATTAGAAGACGTTCGGAGCAGCGTGCTCCGAACCAGTTCGGACGAGCATCGTCCGAACCACTAAAAATAAGTTATAATTAGAAAAAGGGTATTTTGGGAATTTTGAGAGTGAGGGAGTGTCTACTGAGTAGCTAGGGGATTGTACGAAGTATGGCCCATAAGTTAAACAACAGGGACCAACCGTTCATGGAAAGGAGGGATCATTTTTACTTTTGATGAATAAATCTATAGCAACTCGCAAATTACAGAAAAATATAAGAACTGGTATTTGAATTATGAATAAAGGAATATGTACTCAAATTCTTCTCACATGATGAAGACTACAAAAAGTTTATTAAAAGTTTCTGGGGCAGTATCCCGACGTATCAAAGAGCATCCCAAACATATCGGTCGGTCAACATTTTCTTCTAAAATATGAAAATAGAATTGTAGGATACTCATTGGATACGTATCTAGGAGTATTGTATGTGTATCAAATATGATACTTTTAACAGTTAGGAGGATCTGGGCTTCAAGGAAAGATTAATTCTTGAGTGGTCACAACCCCAACACGTCATTTTGGGCACAACCAATTAAAACATTACAAATCACCATTATTAATAATTATTAAAATTAAAATCTCTTTCATCTTCCTTGATTTAAAATTAAAACCTCAACTCAAGCCACCACCACAATAAACTCAACTCAAGACAACATCATGACCACCCATTCCGATGACCACCTGTGATAGGACTCTCACTATATATAAAGCCTACACCATGACAACCTATTTCGGTGACCACTGGTGATAGTCTTCTGACTGACTGATGCAAACACTAATAAGGGAGGGCATTCTGGTAATGTTACTCAAGTTTATGAAAGGAAGAAGTGGAAACCAATTGGTTGGGGACCACAAGCATTAGCACTCACTAAGATGTAACCAACTGCCTACGTGGCTGTGTGTGTGTGTGTGGAGAGAATATTCTGAAGATTGGAGAGAGAAGACGTGGGTATATGAGTATGGGGAGTTAGTTATGATTTCTTAGGGCTGGTTTTGGCTGGGAATTGGGCTGGGAACCTTGCATTCTCTGTGCAAGTTCTGCAGATACTTGTGTATAGCATTTTCACTGTTTTATTCCTTGTAATTCGTCTATCAATTTCTGAGAGATCCTCAGGAATTGAGTTATAATACAAGGGATTATTTCTACATTTCTCTTCTCTGTTTTAGATATCCATCACTGACCCTTTCTCTTGCAACTGTTTTGATCCATCGACGGCACACCAGTACTGAAAATCCCACTCACAGGACAGTTCATTTCTTCCATTATAGCTCGAGGAGGAATACCGTTGTGATGTCCCCGTAGAAGAAAAAACACGTAGGAAATTGTTACATATATTCATCAACGGCAAACATGTCAGCACATACAAGAAGCTTTTGGCGAGGATTGTTGGTGGAGGGGTTTTATGATACCTTTGAATTAGTCACTTCCTAGCCTTTTCAGAGGGTTATAAATCTATGAATTCAACAAAAAATGTTCTAGGGATTTGTTTTTTTCTCACTAAAATCCTTGTATGATTTTTCTAGGCCCATCTTGATGTATGATTTTTGTTGATTTTTTGAAATGCGGAGGAAGATATTATTGTTCTTCTCGAGTTTTACAAGATAAGTTCCATTTTATTTTACTTTAATGTTTTCTAATTTTCTAATTGGTTGTGTCTAAAAGTGAGCTTTTAGGTATGTTAATGCGACCATATAGGAATTACTCTCAAAGAAATAGAACCATCAACCATATAAGGAAAACTGATAAATAAACATGTCAGACTCAACCAGCAACAATTCTCACCAAAAAGATGGTCTTCTATGCATTGGAAGGCTGTTTCCAAACAATGACGATGTTGGGCCATTTTAACTTCATTATCAGGCATGAAAGAGAAATTCCTAATGATATTTGAAGCAGCAACAGCACATTGCTGTTTTTCTGCTCGTCCTTCATCATCTAAATTAAATAGACCATCTTCATCAAACCGCAACTCTGAAAAACGGGATTTTGTTGTGCCATTCTGCTGTGTTGATTCTGTACCAGCAGAGCCAGATCCTAGGCTGCATTCAGAGCAATATCCTATAATGTGAGTCATTCACTCCACTAGGACATATCCAAAACAAAAACAGATAATCCATTGGAATTTGGAAATTCAAAAACAAGGAAAACACTTGGGACAACGGTTTACCCAGGACGATGGAGGATGCCAGTTGACCCCAATGCCTGATGCTCATTCCCAAATCCAGTTACAGCAGAATTAGCACCTAATGACCTGACCCTTGATGTCCTGGCTAGTTCTTTCGGGAATGCTATTTCACGCCAGTCATCTATCTGTTTCAGTTTATAACATGAAAGGGTAATGACTAAAGAGAGTAATAATTTTGATAGTAAATTCAGAAAGAACTTCAACAAAACTTCTTTGAAAACTTTTGCACAATAAAGAAATGCAAGCAGTAGAGTAAAACGAGCATGGTAACACATACAACTTGGAGAAGTGCATCAAGTAAACCAGGAATTTTTGTAAGGGGAGTTGCATCCTTGCGCATGTCATCCTTTTCTTTAAAGGAGAGCAGTGTAAGAGTATTCAACGCCCAGGTCAGCTCACTTTTCAGACCACTTTGAAGAGCCAAAACAATTCTTTTATTGTTTTGATCTGCAAAAAAATTTAAAAACATAAGAACAAACAATTTAGTCCCAGTTGGGGCCACAAACATATCAACAGGCATTAATAGACAAAAAATATAAAATGATACTGCAATAGCCATGAATATTCTAACTAATAGCATCTCTTATAAGTTGAAATTTACATTGATATTTCATTTTTTAAGAAACTCTCACATTGAACTTCCCCCTCAACTTCTAAGTGCTTTTTTATGAGTTAGAAATTAGAAACTAAATACTCATTTCATATAAGAAGCTCTAAGCTCTATAAGCTACACCTAATCCAAACAATATGCCACCAAAGACTAAGAAACCAATATTTTTGCAAAAGAGTGTTGATTTTTGAATACCCTTCAAAAATCAACACCCATCTAACACCCCTCGTTTAGTTTCTATCTCTCGTCTTATCACATCACTAACTCATTACATCTATCACTCTTCTCTTTTCTATCTCTATCTCTCTCAAGGTGCAATTAGCATTGGGGTGTCCAACTATAAACTATTATTTTCCAACTCTTGCAAAATAACTAAATAGCATACACTAGCCACAGAGGCCCTCCCTCCTTACTTTTGTTCTACGATATTGTATCAACAACACTAATAATTCCTCAAGCCTATTGTAATAAAAACTAAGTGATCCATAAGCAATTAACTAATTACTAGCTTCCCACAGTCATAGCAGTAAGATTAACTCTTTGGCCAGTTAGTACTCAATGTTCAGTTCCACTAGAACCAGTAACTGTTGGATAATTCATAACCTTACTACTTAATTCGTAGAATAGGTTTCAGCTGTGATAAAATATGCACTTTTTGGTTACTATGCTAAATTTAAGCTCATTCCAATAAAATGAATTTCTTAAAGAGAAAATTCAGACCAAAAAGAAACACTGAATAATGCTAGAAATCACAACAAAGGAAATAGGAGAAGCTGTGAAATGACCGGCAAAGGCGCTTTGAACGTGGAGGGAAGGACCGAGGAGGGTAGACGGAGCGGCAGAATCGGCGGCGGCGGCTGCATTGTTGTTACCGCTACCAAATGGACGACCTCTCTTTGCCGGTGGCCCTGACCCACCACCGGCGGATCCACCGGACTTGTTTTGGTCCCTCTTTTGCATCTCTGTTAGGGTTTTGAATTTGATTTTCGAATTCCCAATGCGATTTCGATTTCTATTTCTTTGGGATCCGTAACCCATCAGACCCTCATGCCAATTAGGCCCAACAAGTTTGGACACCGTTTAGTTAGATTTGGGCCCATTATTGATTATACCACCAACAAAATAAAAGGGCCAACTATTAACACCTCTTTTTTGGTGAATAGCACCCCTGAAAAGTAACTTTTTCTTACAAATTTATT
This sequence comes from Astragalus glycyphyllos, assembly GCA_963573325.1. Classification (NCBI taxonomy): domain Eukaryota; kingdom Viridiplantae; phylum Streptophyta; class Magnoliopsida; order Fabales; family Fabaceae; genus Astragalus; species Astragalus glycyphyllos. Next base: position 34,372,063 of record OY754309.1, read on the forward strand.
TTTAATAAATAATAATTAATCCAAAAATAAATTCTGAACAGAAAAAGTAATACACCTTCGAAAATAATACCTCAAGTGGGAGGTGTATATTTGTCAAAAAGCACCCCCTTTTAATTATCTCTTATCTTATGTTTATCAAATAATGCAACAATATATAGTAAATAAAAAATAGCAATATATTTTTCAAAAAATAATAATTAATAATAATATATCACATTAAACTTGAAAAAATAAATAACATCAAAACATATGATTCATGTAAATTATATTTGTTTCTAATTTTAACTCTGATAGTTTATTTTATTAGCAATAATCATGATTAACCTCAAATCAAAACTTAATTATAAAATTAGATCAAGTGCTAACTCAATAAAGGTTTGGATTCAAAAGATATATGTATGTTTCAAACATAACTATAAATAATTTTTTTGTGAAGAGTAAATATTATGTGGTGTTAGTTTATGTACACACATTCATAGATATTTGGGTCTCCTGCTGATTTTCCTCAATCCACAAAGTATGTCTATGAAAAGAAAAATATCGTAGTAATAAAAAAAATACATATAACCTTCTTCCAAATTAATAAGGCCAAGATTAGATGAATGAATTTGGAGGAGCCTTTAGAACATTAATCTTACCAGATTAATAATGAAGTTGATGGATGAGGCATGTGGACCTACCTCAACTGTTTGATTATAATTGAACAAGACAACACATCATATTTTTCCCAATTTAATCTCTAATTCAACAAGGTCCACTAACTGACACTCCAAAAATTGTCACCCCCAAAGTTATTTTTCGATTGGACAATTCTGATGAGCCTCCAATTTATAATATCATGACCTACTTATCTATAAGATTATAACTATACTTTTTTTGATAATAATTAACACCTTCAAAGTTCGTATATTATACGTCAAAATATTAGATATTTTGATCTATTAGGAGAAAGTAAACCTAAAACTTCACTTATCATGCGCAATGGCAAAAATTTCTCTCAAGTTTCAAATAATTCTATTAAATATTTTACTACTTGGATGTTATTAGTAAGAAAGAATTGAATGATTATATATATATATATATATGTATATATATATATATGTATATATATATATATATATATTGTTAGCTGCATGCAGTAAGCAGTTTGGTTGTTTAGTTTAGAAGGGTGGAAAGTTGATGACAGTTGCAACTTACGGTTACAACAAATTATATTGGTTTGAGAAACCAAGGAATCCTCAACTAGATAATTTAAGGTTTTTTGCTGAGAAAAACATGACCATGTATGGAGGACCTACTTATGTGTTTGTTTCGTTAGAAGTTGAAACATAAGAATGCTATTAGTACAAGGGAATTAATTTGGCATGTTTTTGGATAAGATTGGTTTTTATAAAATTATAAACTAACAAGTAAACTTTGTTTCATGTTGTTTTTCATCTTAGTAATAGTAGTTCTGTTTTCAAGGGTTGGTAACTTTGGTATGAATAGGATTTCATTAAATTGTTTTGTTGTGGACTATGGATTAATTCTGCAATATTCTCTAGTATATGATTGAGGTTAAAGTAGACACGCATTGGTGGGTTTGGACATTGTACCTTAAGTTACTCATGAAATGACAAAATACATAGCCATATAGGCTGCAGGGTTAAGCTAGAGTTCTATGAATTCACAGGACCACTCTGCCTCCTCACAATTTCAATGGTAGGTCCTCAGTTTTTAACCTTATTATTAATGCAATTTTTTTATGAACTGGAATTCCTAAATTCATGAGGGAGTTAGTAGTATTAGATATAAAGTTTACCAACAAGAGTTGTCTGAGTGGTAACTGGACTCAGATCCCACCCTAAGGTGTTGGGTTTGAATCTTGAGTGTAGCAAAACTCTATTAAGAGGGGAGAACCACACGGGCCGTCAAAGCCGAGTACTCATGACCAGTCAGGTTCCCCAACATATATTAGTTATTGGCAAAGGCGGTGGAAATTGCGCACCAACAACATAGTAACAAAAAAAAATAGATATAAAGTTTGTTAATAGTTTGTTATTAGTTAGTTTAGCGGTCCTTATATTAGTTATCATTGTTAGTTGTCATTTTCATAAAGACTTATATGTATAAATAAAGTTGATTGTATTGATGGTTAATTAAATTGATGAGTTACCAATACTATTTGTTCATTAGATTTCTCTACTTTTCTTTCCCTTATAAGGAACTCTAACAGTAAGTGTGTGTTTGGTTTGACGTTTGAGCCTCCAAACTCACGTCTACTGGTGCTTCTACAACGTGAGGCTACAAATCCAAGATTCTGCTTGGACGCGGAAAGTAGTCGCAATTCTGGAAGACGTAAATCTTCACAAAAATAGATCCAAAACACAGTTAAAATGTAGATCATTTGATTAAATCAGACAATCCAGATTTATGATTGTCTAACAAATTTCCAGCTAAGACAATCCAACTGTCTAGGTGGATTTGGACCTTAAAGTGTACATAATCCAGATTTCAAGTTGATTCCCAACAATATAAAAGGATGATGTTGTTTCAAAATGGGCCAGTTATTTGTTTGTTAATCCTGAAATGGCTAAATACAATGTCATTTATACAATATTGTTATGTTGTTGTTAATTATAAGATAGCCACATTAAGCAAAATACAATTCCCCCTTATCAACTAGCTAATAGATGGGCCTACTTTTATAAATGGTGCTTTTCCTAACATGTAATGTAATGTTGATTGCTGTTTTTGCAAAAGCCACTTTCCTTGACCCTCCTTGTCTTGTGCCATATTAGTTGTTCTATACTTTCAATGTCATTTCTTATTTCTTATATCTAGGGGTGTGCAAATAATATGGTTAACCAACCAAATGTAATAATTGGACCACACCACACCAAAAAAATCCAGAACCATTTAAGTGGTTTACAAACCAAACCTATTTTTAAAATCAAATCAGTAATCCAAAACCAAAGTTATGAACCGGTTTGTTATATTTAACCCATTTATTGTACTTCCTTCACGACAACGTGTATTGAAGAGAGACGGCAGAAATGGTTTGCATGGAAAGCTATGATAGTGATAACGGTGAAAGTATTTTTTGATTAAAGTGAGGAGAAATTATCTCGATAATGAAAGAAATCATGCGGACTATTTAATTAGACTTTTCAATAGAGATAAAATAAAATAAAATAATATAACTTTTCAATAAAACAATACTTATCTGTTGAGGTGGTGCTTCAAACTTTAAAAAGTGTTGGATTGTAACGAAAGGCTAGTCTATATGACAGGCTAGTCTGAAATCTAAATACTTAAATTTTTGACAAGAGTCCAATTGCTGAAATGATTTTGATGATTTTGATTTTTTAATTTTTACTCTTAATAAAAATATGTGTTTAATGTATATCTCTTTCACCCAAAAAAAATAATGTATATTCCTTCTTCTCAAAAGTAGAGCAATGACCTGTGTTACTTTCTTCAACATAAAAGACATTTCCTTTGTGTAGTTCCAGAGGGCGAGCACAATTTGACCCAAGGCAGGTAATTAATGTATAACCGGTCTAAAGGAAAAAACGGTTTAAATGAGAACTAGTTTTGAAACCGGTTCATAACCGAACCTAAACCAGTTTGTGGAAAAACCAATTTTTTGGGAAAGTGGTTTTGAGAACCGAACCGAATTGCAAATATGGTTCAGTTTGGTGCAGTTTTTTCACCATGCACACCCCTACTTATATCATACATATCTCTAAACTTTTGCTGTTAATAATTGTTGATAATGAGCTTTAAATAACAATAATATTATATAGGGAGTTCAATCTTTTCAGTTCTCATCTATATCTGTTTTTAGACTTTTAAGCGTGATGGGAGTGGTATCCTAATATAATCTATTATCTAAGCTTTTTAGTCAAAAATAAAGATAATCTTCAATATAATTAAATGTTTAAATGTCATATCCATAAAACATGATGCTTTCTTTTCATTTTTTTTATAAACGAAATTTTAGGGTGAGAGGATAACACTTCAATAATGTGGAGAAAATCTTCGGACTCTTTAAGCATTTAGGAAGAAAATTACATTTATCCTACTCTAAGACCTGAGACCTCTCAGATACAAATTCGATCACGCTCCACCATGCCTTTTTAAGTTTAGTTTTTAATTTTTAATTTTTCAGTAAATAAAAGTGAAAACGAGGTCCAACAAAAAAATTATGCAGTTTAGGTTTCAAAGTCATTGTATATGTTAAATCGCTTTCAATTAAATGAATAAAATAATAAAGTTTGAAATTTGTCTCTCCCAAACCAATTAGTAGTCCTGAAGGGAAATTCAGCCCATCTAGAACATTTCTTCAATGTGAGTTTAATGTTGAATAATTGGCTCAACCAACTGATAACATAGCGTTATGTGATAGAGATAAGTTAACCAATACCCTTTTAGCATATTCACTAAATGAGAGCTTCAAAGTTCAACCATAGTCATATACATTTAGTCAATACTCTCTTTAAGGTCACAAACCATAGTCAATTTTCCCTATCCAAACTTCCCTATGGACTCCGGTGCATATATCTTCCACTTGACTTTTTTTTACTTTAACTTTTTTTAAAACTTTTAAAACACTCACTCATCTTAAAATACACTAGTACTAGTACTCTAAAAATTTATCCATAAACAAAAAACCTAACCTCACAACTTAAGAAAACTAGTTTGATTTCATATAAAAATTGTTCTGGATTAGGTCAAGAAGTCCAACTCCGACTTTGGGCCATGGAGAGGCCCACAAAGTGGAACTCTTCTAATCAGCAAGGTGCATGCTATCCAACAGCTGTGAGCGCAAGCCTGCATCCAATGGTCCACAACGTACCAGCTCGGCCGCGCTCCAAGAGCACCTGAGGCCTAATGGCCTTTAAGTACCAGCTCATCAGTTGGGCTAGGTACACATTCATTCTCACTATTGATGTCCTCTCGCTGACTTAGGTGTTGGAGTGTCATTGCAGGTACCACCCGGTTTGGACTCTGAGCATTGACCTTCACAGGAACCCTACCAATTTCAAGATCGGACCACTCGGACTCGAGTAAGGTACAGTTCAAAAATAAATAAAATTTACTAGTATACCTTTATTTTTTTGGGAGTGTATAATGCTCTCGGAAAATAAAAGTAAAATTATATAAGAGAATTTTTAGAATAAAGATATTAAATTGAGTTGAGTTAGTTAACATTTGTTTATATTTTTAGTATAATAAATTTGGGTGCTTTTTCTTACTTATATTCGAGTCCAAAGAGAGTATCTTAAGATCGATGGGTATTATGTTGTCTTTCGGAAGTTTTTTTTTTGTTCAAGAGGCTGGCACAATGGCCACATATAGGAGAAATGGGAATTGAGAGTGTCGTATACCGGGTTCGAACCCGATAACAGATGAAAGATGTCCCTAGCTCCGATCACTTAAGCTATACCACTAAGACATGCTATGTTATGGGAATTGGGAGTGTCGCTCGGAAGTTTATTTCCAAACAAGTTATGTCGTTTTGAAAAAAGTCTCTTTTTAGGGTATAGTATAGCAAATTTGTTTTGTATTTTATATTTCCGAAATTTCTTTATCATTTCAAGGGTGGCGCTTAATGTTAATACTTAATAGAAAACCATAATGGTTTCACAAATCCCAATCTTTAAACATATGGTTAGAGATTCGCTTTTAGCCATGTATATATGGAAGATTAATACCTATCAATAGACACTTTTCAGTCTGTTTGGTATTGCGTCTCATGCCTCGCAAACTCATTTTGAACTCGAAGCTTCACATTGTTACTTCTACGGTGCACATCCAACCTACCACAAATCCAAACACTCACTAAATGTGTGGTTGGCTGAGCAGTGGAACTCTCATGATGAACTAAAATCATGACAAAATTCTCACTTAGAATTAAACTATCTGTTGTCGCTTCTGCATTTCCTTTGTCAAAGAAGATTGAGACTCGCATCTAGAAGGGCAAACACTGAACCAAACATACACTAAATATATCTCAACATCACAAAAAACTAGTCTCTAGCTTTTGGTAGCTGGATTCACTAAGTTCTTATTAGAAAAAATAAAGAATGTTTATCATAAGTTGAAGTCCAACCAATGACAAATTAGAAGCTTAGCCAATTGTGAGTAGTAGTAGTAGTATATTTCAATTCTATAATAATATGTAGGGACACATCAACCTTTATTTGTTATTTATTATTATATTATGAAAAATTAAAATCTCAGTAGCACTGGCTAATGTCAGAACCCGAAAAGGCAACTAACTACATAACATAATAAGAGCTGGAGAGTAATTCTAGTCTTTGTCTATGTGACATGACTCCTTCTTTGGCATATTCTCAGCACCAGAAACTAGATTCTTCATTAACCAAATGGCAACATAGATATATATAGATATATAGATAATAAAATAAAATAAGATAAAAAGCAAATGGGCCTAAACTATGAAAGTGATAACAAGATAATGCTCACTTTCACTTCATTATGGCAAACATGTTAATTAAAAAGCAATGCTAAATAACAAGCACTAGTAGTACAAAAATGTATATAAAGTTAGCAATCAATTAAAATAAAGAAACCTTTATTTTTTAAGACCCTTTATTTACTTCATTAAGATCATATCTTATCATATCACTAGTTTCTAGGATTCTTCAGCTGTAGCAGCAGAACATTGAAGGCAAGCATTACTACATGCATAACTTCATGATCATTCATGATGATCAATGTGATCCTAAAGGCTAATTTTTTTTTCTCTGAATTTTTCTGATTCTTGTAATAATTCTTTCCCAAAGCAGTGATGCAAGCTGTCCTCTATTCATATAAGTTAATGTATCTTATAGTACTATTTTTCTTATTGATGTTGATTGTATTGTTTCCCCACACTAACTACACATAACAATACATCTAGCTATTGAACCAATAGGAGAATGACAAACTTAAATTTAAAGCATTTAATTTCCTAAGAAGGTAACAGTAATTAATATCTATAAAATTACAGTACCCAATAATTCAAATGAAAACAACATTTTATAAAATAAAAAATAATAATCTTTATTATTTTCTCTCATTCATTCATTGCTTACATTTTAGAAAGCAACATTTTACCAAATGTAGCTGCTCATCGGTTTAGATAGACTATAGAATTTTTTCCATGGTGGTTTTCCGCATATTTTTTTTATTTTTTATTTTTGCCATTTCGAATGGTGATTTAGCTTGACAAATGTTGGAACAACAATCTTAAATAAAAAAGAGAATTAAAAATAATATATTTTTTTTAATAATAATATAAGAGGTTCCCGTTGATTTACGTTTTTGGGAGGGTGGAATCACATTAATTTGATCGTCCTTGTTTGATAATAATGAATATTAAATTTCAAGGAAGAAGTCTCTTTCTCCAATTTGTCATCAATTTTGTCACATATGACTCAATGAGTCAGTTCTGGCTTCACAGTAAATATTACTATTAATTAGTAAAATGGGTTGCATTGCATCTTGTGGTCTGAAACACAACAAGAGTGGACCAATCGTAAATTATTCACCCCACCTCAAAAATCCAAATAATTAGAGAAGTGAAATTTTTATGGTATTAGACATTGATCAGAACATTTTATGAGGGTGTGGGGTCTTTAAACGTTGATTTTTGAAATTGATTGAGAGCGCTGTATTTTTACTTTTCTTTTGGAATATGAAAACTTGAAAACTTGATGAACTATATAACTAGGCTGGGCTCCTATATAGTATGATTAATATAATTTTTGGGTATGTGTGAGTAAGTCTATGATTTGATATGCTTCATAGACATCACATAACATCCCTAAAACAAGATAATATGGTGTGCTGTTGGGTTAGGTGGTCATAAATTTGGATTTGTGTTATTTTTAAATCAAATTACAGACACGATGCTTTTTTATATAGCTAATATTAGTTGTTACTAATCAGAGAAGTGGAGAAAATGCTAGTTTCTAGTATTTTAACTTCGGACCTCTTTTTTATACTCTTTCGATATTCCTTAATTAACACACCAACAGACACCGTATTTGATGTTGTATATGTTTTTTTTATCTCTCTTAATTTTATTCTTCTACAACTTATATGCATTGCAAAAATATATACATAAAAACCAAAAGACATTGTATTTTACATCAAATTTTTGATGTCAAATTATCATTTCTCTAAACTTGTTTTCCTATTAGTTATTTGACCGAGTGAAAAATGAGAAAAAAAAAACTCAAACAGAACAATTTATTTTATAATATTACATTACATTTTTTGAAATAGAAAATTTAATATAAATTTGTTGTGTATGGCGGAGCGTAGCATGACTGCAACGAGTGGAGTGAGACCATCTTCCCTCTTGGGATTGGCCCATATGTTGTGTTGTAAGGGAACGATGTATTTGGTAATGTTTCAGTCACAAAAATATAAAGAGACGGAATGATCACAGTCATAACAGAGCAAATAAAAGAAAAACTTCTTGATTCATAATATTCCGATATCCATTCCCTTGATTCATTACTACATATATAGCTGCTATGCTAGCTGGCAAAGGCTGGACACAGCTATAATCTGTACCCTATTTTAGTGAGTCAGCATATTCCTAGATTTGCTGAGATATTTTTAAATAAAAGACAAACAACCAAATGGGAATATATATTCTAGAATACTCTCTAATTGGGACAGCTATCACTTGTAAACAACTTCATAGTCCTTTGTCCATTTAGGTTTTACCCTATTTCTCTTAGCCCTTTGGTTGCGGAATTGGATGTTCAGCTTCTATGTAAGTGGGCTCGGTTTCCTCTTCTAATTGGGCCATAACATTTTCGTCCCCATCGACAAGCACCTTGTCCTCAAGGTGTTAGAGAGGATACAATTTCTTCATATCAGCTAACAGCTCCCATGTAGCATCTTCAGGATATAACCCTTGCCATTGAATGAGGACTTCTGGTTCAGTGCTCCCTGGTTTAAGGCGCCAATACAGTGCAGCAAGTTGATGAATTATTGGAGAGTTTTCCTCGGCTTTCCGAGGAAATTCTAATGGTCTGGCAACAGGGTCAGCACGGTTTCAACTGAGATACGTGCAGAATTCTGTGAACCTTACTCTAAGCAGGTAAGTCCACTTCGAATGCAACTTCACCAATGACTCGCAGCAGAGTAAAAGGGCCATAATATCTCTTGGACAGCTTGTGAGTGCGCTGAGAACCCAAAGAACTCTTTCTATGAGTGTGCAATTCGATGAAAACTAAGTCACCAACTTTAAAAGGATGAGGTAAACGTTTCTTATCAGCGTATAACTTCATTGTAGTTTGTGCTTTCTGCAATTTGGCTTTAAGTCTGGCCAGAATACTATCTCTATCCATTAACCCAGATTCTAGAGCTTCAATCTTGGAAGTGCCCAGAATATATTGTGACAGATTAGGTGGGGGTTTTCCATAGACAGTTTGGAAGGGTGTAAGACCCGTGGATGAATGAATAGATGTATTGTAATGCCATTCAGCCCAATGTAAAAATTTACCCCATTTAGTTGGTTGATCAAAGACAAAACCTCGCAGGTATTGTTGTAGAAGTGTGTTTACAATCTCATTCTATCTGTCACTCTGAGGGTGGTAAGAAGAGGACATCCTTAGCTTAGTGCCACTCAAACAGAACAACTCTTGCCAAAAATGACTCACGAAAATAGGATATCTGTCAAAAACCATGCTCTTAGGCATGCCATGCAGCTTACAAATCATATTAGCAAACAATTCAGCCAAAGGAGAAGCAGTAAAACTAGTGTGGAATTTACCAAAGTGTGCAGCTTTAGAAAAATGGTCTACTACAACAAGTATAGTGGTGTAATTTTGGAAAGGGAGCCTTGTGATGAAATCTAGTGAAATGTCTTCCCTTGTGATGAAATCTAGTGTAATTTTAGAAGTCCAAATGGAAGGTGATTTGGGTGTTTGGTTTCTTGACAGACAGTACAAGCATTAATGAAAGAGACTACATCTTGTGTCATACCCACCAAAAAATATTTTCTTTCAAACGCCCGTATGTTTTTGAAATCCCAATATGTCCTCCTATTTGGGATGCATGGAACTCTTCAAGAAGTAGTGTTTTCATCTCAGTAGAATCAAGAATGAATAGCTTATCATGGAAAAAAAAAAGTAAGTTATTTTGGACCTTGTAGTGAGCCTCTAGAGTAGACTGATCTCTTGAATGAGTTGTTGTGCCTTGGGGTCTGTAGAAATGAGCTGATGTAGTTTGGCCAGAAATGCAAATTGAGGAATTGTGAATGCAAGACAGGTTGTTGGTTGTTCATACAAACGAGATAGAGCATCTGCTACTCTATTCTGGGCACCTGGCTTGTAGATGATGTCATAGGAATACCCCAAAAGTTTTGAGAGATAAAATTGCTACTCTAGGGTTTGAATCACTTGTGTCATTCACTCATGAAGACTGCGTTGGTCCGTGTAGATGAGGAATTTTCGTCCCAAGAGGTAAGAGCGCCATTTCTTTACTACTGAGACAGTAGCACACAATTCAAAAACATATGTGGATGAGTTCAGAAGTTTGTTACAAAACTTCTTGCTGAAGTATGCAATTGGATGTCCTTTCTGAATCATTACAACCCCCATACCAAGGCCTGATGCATCAGTCTCGATGATAAATTCGGTTGAAAATTTTGGAAGAGATAGAACCGGTGCCTCAGTCGTGGCCTATTTCAGGTTGTTAAAAGTTGTAGTGGCTGCTTATGTCCAAGAAAAGGCATCTCTCTTCAATAATTCTGTCAATGGATGGGCAATGGATTCACAGTGCTTGACAATTTTTTTGTAGAAACCCATAAACCAAGAAAACCTCTTAGTTGCTTGAGTGTTTTTGGAATCGGCTAGTCTGTCATAGCCACAATCTTTTCTGGGTCAGGACCCACACCTGCAGAAGGCACTACATGGCCCAAGTAGTAAATTAAATTCTGGGCAAAAATACACTAAGATTGTTTAATAAAAAATTGATTAGTCAAGAGGCACTCAAAAACAATAGCCAAATGGCCCAAGTGATCTTCTAGTGTCTTACTATACACCAAAATATCATCAAAAAAACAATGACAAATTTGCGTAAGTAAGGTTCAAATATTAGGTTTATTGTAGTTTGAAAAGAAGAAGGGGCATTACAAAGCCTAAAAGGCATAACCAGAAATTCGTAATGGCCCTGGTGTGTACGAAAAGTTGTTTTATGAATATCACTGAGGTTCATACGAAATTGATGGTAGCCTGTACGTAAATCTAATTTAGAGAACCAAGATGTATAACTCATCCAAAAGTTCATCAATGGAAGGGATGGGAAAATGTTCTTTGATAGTAATGGCGATTAGTGCTCTGTAATCTACACAAACGCTAGTTACCATCCTTCTTTTTTACCAATAATAATGGTGAGGAGAAAGCACTGGAGCTATGTTGGATGAGGCCCTATTGAAGCATGTCATGAATCTGTGTCTCTATCTCTTGTTTCTGAAACTGATGATAACGGTAAGGTCGTATATTAACTGGGTTAGACCCTTCAACAAGTGTGATATGGTGGTTAATGGTGCGGGAAGGGGGATGGCAGTAGGTTATGTGAAGAGGGTGTGAAATTTGTCTAATAGTGGTTGTATGGTGGAATCTGGTTAGGATGTGATGTGGAATTAGGAGTGGGCTCTAAAAGGTGAAATTGGTAATAAGTGTCAATGTAATTTGTAGCAACCATATGTCTAAGTTGGTGAAGGGATGTGGCCTCAGGTGAGGAGCGAGGTTTAGCAGCAATTTGAATCAAATTACCATCTCTAAAGAATTTGAGTGTGAGTTTGTTATAATCCATTAGTATCAGACCCAATGATTTCAGCCATTCTACTCCTAAGACCTTTTCAATACCGCTGATTGGTAAGACAAAAAGGTCTACAAAGAATTCATGTGAATCTAAGATGATATGGATATTGGGACACATGAAAGCACAATCCAGTTCCTCACTCTTTCCTACCAAGACTTGGAAAGCTTGTGCGGATACTAGTGGTAAACCTAATTGTTTAGTTGCTCTCTCTTGAATAAAATTGTGGGTGTTATCGGTGTCAATGAGGACTGTGACGTTTTTTTTATTTGGCCAGTGAGTCTAAGTGTTTGTGGGATTGTGTGGCCCATTAGGGCACAAAAACTAATTTTGGCAGGGTTAGTGTTTGGAGTGGGTTCATTTTCTTTGGTGGGTGTAGTGGAAGATTCTGCATGCAATTGGGTAACAGTTTCTGTAGAGGGATCTGATCATCAGGGTCAACAATGAGTAAGTTAAAATGTCTTTGGCATTTGTGGGTAGGAACATATTTGTCATCACAGTTATAACATAGCTCTTGGTCACGGCGAGCTTATAGTTCTGTTGGGGAAAGACATTTTATTGGGGTTGCTCTAGCAGGTTGAGTGAGGGGTTTGGCCAGTTTTGAAGTGACAGTAGGTTTGAAGGAGTGGCGATTAAAGTTTTGTGTATTTGAAGAGAGTGCTTGGGAGTGGTTAACTAAGGGTTTGTGGTTCAATTTGTCTTCCTGCAGTTTTGCTAGGCTAATGGCGTGTGTGAGGGAAATGGGTTGGAAAGCTTGTATTTCACGACAGATCTCAGGTTTCAAACCCGAAATAAAACAGCTCAACGGGAATTGAAGGGGTAAACCAGTGATTCTATTAGCTAGGGTCTCAAAGGAAGTTTGATATTCTTTAACAGAACCACTTTGACAGAGCTTAAATAACACACATTTGGGGTCGTCGTACTGTGACGGTGCAAATCAGAGCTCAACGACATGGAGGAAGGTGGCCCAAGAGAGTAGATGCCCATTTGCGTGCATCCATTAGAACCAGGTTAGAGCTTCACCTTCCATGTAGAAAGAAGCCATGTGCAATCGTTGGTCCTCTGGAGTTTGACGGAAATCAAAAAACTGATTGATCTTGAAGATCCATCCTAGGGCATCAGATCTGTCGAATCGTGGAAGTTCAAGCTTGATAGCAGAGGTACGGTACAGTTGGGTGTTGAGGTCATTGTTGAGGGTGGGGAATCCTGGAGGAGGAAGACGAGCTCTAAGTGATGTGAAATCAGTTGCCAAGAGTGCGAGATGGTTCTCAAATGTTTGTTGGTTTTGAACGAGTTGATGGAGAGTGGCAAGAAGCTCGTCGTTTGGGTTTGGCGGTGGAGTTGGGGGTGGGGTCGCCATGGCGAGGAAGGGTGAAAGCGAAATAGAATTTGGTAGTGTTGGCTAGGGATTACGAGTGTTTGGTAGGTGGAGGGTGAATCGGTGACGTGAGTGAGAAATGACGAATGTGAGAGTGAGATTACACAATGAATGCGCCAATTGTAAGGGTACAGTGTATATGGCAATGTTTCAGTCACAAGAATATAGAGAGACAGAATGATAACAGTCAAAACAAAACAAATAAAAGAAAAACTTCTTGATTCATAGTATTCTGATATCCATTCTCTTGATTCATTATTACATATATATCCACTATGCTAGCTGGCAAAGGCTGGATACAACTATAATTTGTACCCTATTTTAGTGACTCGGCATATTCCTAGATTTGCTAAATTATTTCAAATAAAAGACAAAGAACAAAATGGGAATATAGATTCTAGAATACTCTCTAATTGGGACAACTATCACTTGTACACAATTTCATGGTCCTTTGTCCATTTTGATTCTTTTTTTTTTTGAACCTTCTCAATAATGAACCTTCTTATCTAGGATCTTGGTGAGGTCAATCTTCATTTGACTTCTGGTCAAACCTTCTGTTGTGTTTTGGTCAAACTTTGTATTCACTTAGTCAAACCTTATGTTGACTTAGTCAACCTTCTCATATGTTAACTTTCTCATGTCTTTTCTACTCTTATATTTTTACACTATTTTTGGTCCAAGGTAGAGCTATATTTTGTTATATCGGAAACCCGTTCTTATCACTTAACAAATATGTTAGATAACTTTTAACGAAAAAACTTAATTCCTTATTAAGTTTGTATCATCAAAACATAGAAAGAGATTTTCATTCCAACATTTTCTTGTCTATTTTTTGGAGTCCTCTGACATGTATGGTCATTATTAAGACTAACAAGTTTACAATAAAGACTAACACTTCCCTTACTAATCCTCATATAGAATGGACAGTCCTTAACACACCTAACTAGCATTCTCTTCCATCCTTGTGTGTGTTAGTTGGTTTTAACAGCTATCCAATAATTGTACAACCTTTTAGTTTCTACATTGATATATCCAAAGAAGGGGATTTTTTTCACTTTCTTATTCCCCACACTTTCGAGACTATTTTAGAAAAGAAACTAAACAATTAACACGAGTTGTAAATTGCGAACAAATTAGAACATGCGACAATTCCTCAATATGTTTTCCATAGAGCATCTTAAGAAAGATATTATAATCGACTAGAACACATTCAAATTGTCTAGTACCCAAAAACACCTATAAAATGTACTCACCCCTTATGCCTATGTATTTTTTTGGTACTCGTTTGATATTCCCAAATATGCCTGGAGTTGATGTGGAAGCTCAAATAATAAGCTTTGGGCAGCAACAATGAGCAACTCCTCTGCTCAAACCTTGTCAAATCCAAGAGCAACTTCCTCACATCTAGAAGAAACTTCAACCAAGCGCAAAAAGGATTTTTATAGAAGTAGGAGGATATATGAGATTAGGGTTTGTGAAGATTGATGATGGGATACTATTTTGAGAAGTGGTGTAATTTAAAATAGTTTACGTGGCATAGTAAGTTGGATTCGTTAGTCACCTAATTACTTGGGCATAACTGCAATTTTGGTTTCATATTTTCTCCAATCTGCAATTTTGATCGCTCCATAATTTTTTTTGCAATCAACCTTATCTCAATTTTTTTTAAATTACGCGATTTTAGTCCATCCGTCAAATTGTCATCCAAATTTAGATGGAGATGCAGGTCCAAAAGGATCAAAGCTCTCCTTTAATACTTACAATGAAACATCATAATATATATCTTATGATTTAAATAAATTTTCATATATTTATGTTTTAATTCATATCTTTTGTATTTTACTTAAAACCAAACTAATATTATTCAACAAATAGTGTAATACATAAAAACCCTTCATATTATTAATGGTCCTTTTTAATTAGATTTTAATATTTGTATATTATTAATGGTGTAAATATGTATGAAAACCCTTCATATTTTATTATTTCTTAGTTAAAAATTAATTCTAATTATTGTAAAATAATAAATATAATTAAACGTACATGTAAAGTTAACTTCTATTTATCTATTTATTATATAACATTAATAAACTACTTTTAAAGATAGGGAGGCCCTTATGGAGTGGGGGAAGATAATAAGACCCTAAATATATGCAAACATTAATGGGTGTCTTAGTTTTATTTTATTTTTTCTTTAATGTTTGACTTATTATAATAAGAGTTTATCCCGATTCCTGTAGAATTCAACATCCCATTGATTTGTTTGTTAAGGGAGAAAATAATTCAACTATTTAACATCATTAATTAATTTTTTTTATAAATCGGGTATCCTCTGTGCGCAACTACAAAGACTAACCCCTCGAGGTACCTCCAATCCAGCGAGAGGATTAGTCACTGCGTTCGGCGGTGGATACCCTGACCTCGACAAAAAAAAAAAGACTAACCCCTCCAGTCGGGTAGAAAGCCGGGTAAGACCACAATAGGTGGCAAAGCTCTCTTTCAAGAGATTTAATACTGCTGCATGCTGGATTTGAACTCAGACCTTGGTTAAGCCGGAAGAGACCTCTCCTCTTACCTTCTCATCCAAGTGGTTTTGGGTACCTTCATTAATTAATTTAGAAATTCCTATCAATAACCATATCACCAAAAAAAAACTCCTCCTAAGAAAACAACATTTTGTCCCTAATATTATTATAAGTGCAAAATAGCAATATGAGTGATCAACAAGTTTGGAACCTAGATCTTATAAAGATCATATATTTTATATAAACGAGTACACGTAACCACCAATTAAGCTGTGCTATCTTGATGCAAGCAACCTATTTGACAGATCAATCACCTCAATTTTATAAACTTAGAATCGCACTGCGTGGTTTGATATAATAATAAACTTAAATTAAATAAATTTGTGTTATCTTGTTGAAGAATTTACAAGTCACGAGTCCTATATTTTGAGATGATCAACAGGAAAAGTCCTATTATTATTTTTTTGAATATGCATATTTTGTAGTTAATTGTGTTGGGGTGTTTCCTTGTTTTAGACTCAGAATTGATTTTGAAGAATTGATGTTAAAAAATTGATTTTAAAAAACGAGTTTAAAAGAGTTCATTTGTGTCTACTAATACTGTTTTAGTAATAGGTTAAAAAATTTGATTTCGTTTGTAAAAAAAAGAAGTAGAATCATTTTTTATGTGTAAAAATAAAGACTATCATAGTCACTACAGAACCAATTTTTTACCCTGATTTTAGTCCCCAAACTAATTAAAATAGTAGTTTCTCTTAACATTATTTTTTCTCTTAGAATTGATTTTCGAAGTTAAAACATACACTTTTATGATGAAACAACACATTATATGCTATTGCTATACATATATTAGGGGTGGAAAAAACATCTGACGTGCACAGAATTCGACCTACCCAGTCAAAAAAATGCAAAAATAGGCAAATCAAGTCGGTTTAACAGATCATTGGTTTTTTGTTTTCGACTGAACATGGTCTTTAACGAGCGGATCAGGTGTCTAAAATACTACTGTGACCGTTGGTGACTGAACCCGCCCAATAAACACTTCATACACGCTTTTAATTGTATTTTGACCAGTGGTGCATAACTTTTTTGTTCTATTTTAATATTCAATTAAATCTATTCTCGAAACTCCACATTCGTTTACTAGAGCTGGACATTAGACAGGTCTAGTCAGATTCACACCGAAATAGCTCATTCGAGAAAGAACCAAGCATCGTGAATCTGCATACATCAAAAACCATTAATTAACGATAAGTTACGCTTCGCTAAAATATCTGCTACACTATTACACGAACGATCAATTTTCCTCCAATTCACCTTCTTCATCATCAAATCGAACTCCAAGATACCTTTGATAAGATTCTGCAGAGTATGACCTTGATAATTCCTCGTCGTTAGAATCTCAAAAGCCATCATCGAATCCGTTTCAATCGTGAGATCAACAACACCTTTCCCTCTAGCAAAGCTGATCCCGTGATAAATTCCCCACAATTCCGCTTCAAACAACATTGAAAATAGGGTTGGATAAGTCATTAATTGAAAGCAACTTGGATGTATAAACCATTAATTGGAAGCAACTTAGATAATCCTCAAGATGAAGACAACAAATTTAATCTTGAAATTGTCATATACTATACTAGTACTCCCTCCGTTCCTAATCTTTAGTACTTTTGGCTTGTTACACACATATTAAGGTACCATTAATTTGTGTTGTTTAAGTACTAAAATGCCCCACTTGTAGTTGTATTGGGATAATTGAAGTTAAAGTAAAATAGTCTTGGGACAATTAATTCATGCATTGAAACTCTAAAAGGATAAATAAATATAGAGGGTATATTAGGAAAATTTAGGTGAATTGTACATTGAGTTTTTAAAAGTACAATTGTTTTGGAAAAAAATTAAAAAGTCAAAAGTACCAAAGATCAGGAACAGAGGGAGTAATATATTAATCGTATGAAGACAAAAAATCATTGCCCTGTTAACACGTAAACCAAATTAATGGTAATATTCTCTTCAAAATATACTAACATATAATAACAAATTGTACAAATACTAAGAGGACCACATGTCAGGTAACGCATAATATAAGTACTATACAATACATTGGGCCATGTCAGAATGCATCCTTATAATATCAATAATAAAATCAATATCAATAATAAACAAAGAGAAAAAAAACTCTCCCTCTTCAGTTACACTTCTGACTGATTCCTCCAAACAATGCAGACATGTCAAATCACCATTGGATAAAGCTTCTACACTTTGTTTCTTTTTCTCTGAAACTCCCACTCTTTCCTCTCTCTCCTCCTTCTATAAGGTACATTCCTCAACATTTGTGCCACACCTTATAAAAGGAGGGCACACTTCATATTTTTAAAATAAATAAATCAAGATCACAATCATCATTTTATTAAAAGAACAAAAGAACTTTTATCAAAGGGTCAATATTAAATCCCCACCAATTCTTACCATGGGGATATGAGTTCATGAGCACATGATGGTTTTCGTGTTGTTTGGGCAAGCTATAGTTACATGAAAATCAAATGTGAACTTACCTAGCAATCTCTCTGCATCAATAGGGTAAGAAAAACAAAAAACATTAAATTATAAATTAAAAACATTGCTATTTTAGAGGTTAGGTCTAAGGGTTGCTTTCATGAGGTTAATCATATTGATTATAATTATTTATTGTTATAAAAAAGATAGGGTTTTTCTCAATCATGTCGAAATTTATTTATGAAAAGGAGAGGGACCCATTTTCTGACAGAAGAGCTTTGCGATGGGCCCAGGTCACTCACTTTAAAAAATGAGTTACTACAAGTATTGGTTTTGGTAATTCTTTAAAAAAATTATTTTCCCGATGTATTATTATTCTGTCCGTTGCACATCGCAATGGATAATTACAAAAGGACCCACTACAATGATTGTGAATTATTTAGGTTACCAAATAATGTTGTCATCCTTCTTTTTAGCTCCTCTTATTTTATTTTTTTAACTAATGTATCATCTTTGGTGATTGTGAAATCTAATCATTTGAGGTATCAGAAATTTATGTAAGAGATTGATCTCTCTTAACAAAATAATTTTTTATACGCATCGTTTAGAGATCGAACAAATGACCAAATGATTAATGGTCACTTATGACACATCATGTCGGTAGCTCCTCTTATTTTATTTGATTTTTAAGGTTGTATAGAGTAAAAAATAATCAATGGTCCAAAATTTATGATAATTATTTTAAACTTTCTTAATGTGTGTAGTTATTTTATCTCTCTTAGTAATTAAGTACCGGAAAAAGAAAACTACATTAATATTTCAAGAGTATAATAGAAAAATAAATTATTAATCTTTTCTAATATTGTAAAACGTTAAGTAATATGAGACAAACCTTCTTTTTGCTGACGATTGTTTCCTTTTTTGCAGGGCAGATGAGAGGGAGAGTAGATAGCTTCAAAAGATCCTCAAAACATATGAAGTTGCATCAGTCAGGCTATTAATATGGCCAAGTCGGAGATATTTTTTAGTAGGAACACTGGTGGAGACAAGAAAATTTTAATTATTACTATTCTGGGTGTGACTGAGTGTATTGGGACTGAGAAATATTTGGGCTTGCCATCTATGATAGGGAGAAATAAGAAGCAAATATTTGGGTATCTGAGGGATAGAATGTGGAGGAAAGTGCAACATTGGTCAGGTAAGCATTTGTCTAAAGCAGGGCGAGAAGTGCTTGTGAAATCAGTAGCTCAATCAATACCAACTTATTGTATGAGTGTTTTCTTACTGCCAACAACGTTGGGGGAGGAGTTGGAGAAAATGATAAACTCCTTTTGGTGGGGTAGTAACCAGAACTCAAGAAGGGGTATTCATTGGTTGAATAAGCTGACGATGAGGAAGGAACATGGAGGCATGAGTTTTCGTCATTTCCACGGTTTCAATTTGGCATTGCTAGGGAAGCAGGCATGGAAGATTATCACCCACGCGGATACTATTGTGGGAGGTGTCTTTAAAGAAAAATATTTTCCGAATAGTGATTTTATGGGGGCTCGCTTGGGCCATAATCCCAGTTATGTTTGGCGTAGTATCTACACTTCTCAGGTGGTGGTAAATGTGGGATCTCAATGGCGTTTAGGCGACGGTAGGAGTGTCTCTATTTGGAGGGATCCGTGGTTGAAAGGGAGGAAATATTATTTTGTTCCAATATGGTAGTCGGAACGGAAGATATGAGAGTGAGCGATTTGAGGGATGAAGCTAATGGGGGTTGGAATGATATTTTGGTGGATTCTTTGTTCAACAATCAAGAAGCGACTCTTATTAGGAGAATTCCGTTGTATAATGCCCACGGAGATGCAAATTATTTTGGTAGCGGAGTCGTAATGGGGTGTGTTCTATAAGGTCGGCATATTATGGCATCATGGAGGACCTTATTGACAATAGTGATATTAGGAAATAAGGTAATTGGATGCTAATTTGGCATCTTGAGATTCCCCACAAAGTAAAATTGTTACTTTGGAGGGTGGCAAGGGGATGCTTACCCACTAGAATGAATTTGAGACGTAGGCATGTTTCTTGTGAGGAGCAATGTCCAATGTGTAGTGAGGGGAGTGAGGATGATATGCATTTATTTTTTAAATGTGGTGAAGCTCAAGCCATATGGGAATGTAGTCGCATGCTACCTATAGTCATTGCTTGTAGTGATCACCACAGTGTTTTTACTGATTATTTCTTTGCTCTTTTTGACAGCTGGACAAATGCAAAAAGGAAGGAGGCAACCATGATTTTTTTGGGCGATTTGGAAGAGACGCAACGATGAAGTATGGGAGGGTACGATGAAGCCAGCAACTTTAGCTCAACAGTATGTGCATGACTATCTTCGTGAGTGAGAATCGGCGAGACAGCAGCAAACCCGTAGCAGCAGTTCATCTTCTGGTGTTGCGGCTTCTCACCCACGATGGCACAAACCGGCGCCATGTACTTTGAAGTGCAACGTTGATGCTGCGTTGTTTGATCAAGATAGCAAGTTTGGTATTGGCATTTGCATTAGGGATGAGAATGGATTCTTTATGGGAGGAAAAACAATGTGGTTTGAAGGAATTCCAGAGCCCCAAGAAGTTGAAGCAATGAGATTATGGCAGGCATTGAAGTAATTGATGGAGTTAGGCTTGGAGGCAGTGGCCATTGAGATGGATTGTATCTCTGTGGTCAATGCGGTGAACAAAGCGATGTCCCTCAATACTGATTTTGATGTCATTATTTCTCATTGTAATAATTTACCCTCTATTGATCCAAGCTATAAGATAAGCTTTATTAGGAGGCAAGCAAATCTTGTTGCTCATTCTCTTACAAGGGCATCAAGAAACTATGTTGGCTCCCAAGTTCATTATTATAGTCCATATTGTATTACAAACATTATTGAAAGTGAAATGATATGAGTTTATATGCGTAAAAAAAAGTAATATGAGACAAATTCTTTTGCCAAAAACGTCAAGTAATATGGGCCAAGAAGAGTATTTTGTTTACCGATATGAATAGAACTTAATACCTCAGAGTATTTGGTCATTTTACATGTATTCAATATTCTGGCTGATACTGATTTGAAATCAAAACATGGAAATCAATTTCTAGTAGAGAGATCAAGTTATGCTTTCTTTGTGGACATTGAGTATGAAATGTTGTCTTTCTTTTGTATGATTTGCATGAATATTGGTCACAACAATGGCGATTATAACAAAAGAATGCACTCTTGTGTGGAAAATAATAAGGAACAAAAAATCCCAGAATATGTTGCTCAGTCAAAACAGGTTCCTAAATTATGTCCTCAGGTTAAAGGTTACTAATAAGGAGAATATTAAGCTAGAAAACTCAGGTTATAAGTGTTCCGTGAATAAAGAAGCTTTAAAGAGCATCAACAATGTCCCTTGGGTTGGTCTGGATCCTAATCCTTTACTGGGAATCACTGAGCGGTATAATGCTTGGCAAGCTTTAATTTACCTCTAATGTGCAGCAACATTCAGGTTTGGATAGGTAGCAAGGAAAAACTTCATCAAATAAGATTAGAGGCTCGGTCATGTAATCTAATGAATAATCATATACTGTCCAATTTGTCCAGGACGCATTCGCTTCGTAGGAGGGTAGCAAGTGCCGCCACTGACTATGCAGATGCAGACGACATCTGTGAACTCTCTTCAGAAGTCGATTAGTGTTACTACTTCTGGCACAAAAAAAGCACTTCCAAACAACGTCGTTCAAACTTTCCCTTCCTATGATACTATTATTAGTGATTGTGATATTGAAACTGTCATTGTTCACTCTAATGCAAACAAAGTCAATGATATGCAGAATGTTAGTCGTTTATAGAGCGTTTATAGAGCGACTCTATTGATTGACCTTCCACTCATCCTCCCACTACCAAGTTCGATTCGCTAAATGCCTCAGGGTTCGATGTTAGGGCAAATTCTGTCTCTCTCTCTTTTTGATCTGGCTAATGTAAATTAGTCCTTAAGGATTTTGACTTTTAGTTTGTCTCTTTGATAGATTGTCTTAGGAGTCTTTTGCTGTAACAAATTAGGAGATCCCTATTACTGGTTTGTTTTTAATTTTTTTCTTGCCAAGGGTATTAGTCTAGTCCCTCATTGAGCTCTCTTCTGTCCTCTTTTTTTCCTTCTTTTTTTAATTAATTCAGGTAGAAGTAGTGTTTTTCCTTCTTTCAGGAGGTTTTAGTGAGGCTTCATTCCTTTTTACAAAATGTGGACATGTATTAGGGATTTCGGGATGAAGAATGAAGAAAAGAGGAGAGGAATTAGGGAGGAAGTTTGTTTTGATTTTGTTTTTTAACTTCCAATGTGTACACTTTACGTGGCACATTTAAATGACGTGGAGTCCAACCTAGCATGCCAACATATATTAAAAAATGCCACATAACTCATGTTGCGTCAGCACCACTAGTGAAAACTAACAGCAATGACTAAAAGTGCTAACGGAAAATAATGTAGAAACCAAAAGTGCCCAAAATTTTTTAGAGTGACTAAAAACAAAATTCGCAATATTTATTGGGACCAAAGCAACAAAAAGTATAGTATAATAACAAAAAATCAAACCTAAAGTCTTTCATTTTAGGAAAAAAGACCTTAACTAAAAATTTACCTGATGTCTCACTAATTAAAAAAGACTTTTAGGGTGGCCTTACCAACCATTGGTAAGAAAAATAAACAAATAATCCAAAGCATTGAGAATGAACGGGGCTTTTTCTCAAGTTTTGTAAAGGGAAATTCAGAAAACATAACTATGCCATTTCGTTAGCGTGGAAAATTTGTAAAGAACCAAATTTGGAAGAGAGAGGGAGGAAAAAGAAAGAAGGATTTGCATTTTGTGCTAGTCACGACATCAAAATAAGTATGCAATGATGTGTTCTCAACCGTTAGATCAAACATCAAATGGATTAAATTTTACCAAAAAATTCAAAATATAAAGTGGAAAACATGAGCCATTTGATCATAATTTAACGGTCTAGATCTACAATCGCGTGAAGAAGACCCTAGTCAAATTTTCTCATCAGTCACACTAACTGCTACCGTACTTTCAGTTTTGTTTTGTAATGGGGCAGTAGATTCCATAATTTACTGGCTGGTAATTTTTTCTTACCATTGGGTTAAATATTGTTTGATCATCACCTATGAAGCCCAGATACGGGATACGACACGATACAGATACAGGGATACGTGAAAATTTTGAAAATTAAGATACGACACGACTGGGATACTTTAATAAAAAATTCAATTAAACTTTAAATATATAAAAAAAAGGAAAAAATGAAATAGAAACACAAATAGAAAAAAACAAAGATAAAAATAGAAATATTGCATTTTATAAATATGATAAAAAAAGGCCCAATATAATTGACTGATTGGCGGAGCTTGCCTTAAATATTGAGTGAAGCGATAATTACCAACTAAAATATTATTGACTGAGAAGCTCACATACATGACTTTATATATATATATATATATATATATATATATATATATATATATATATTTCGATAACTATAATTTTGCTAAGATATTCTAGCTTGAGCATCATTGTGAACCCACTTTACCCACCTTCTATTATGTATCTTGTAGAAATAAATATCTGTGATCATATCAAGTAGATATAGTTACGTATATTTATCTCAAAAATATCACAATATATTATTTCTTCTATGATTGTGTTACGAAAAAACATATAATTTTGTCTTTTTGTTATTGATGTACTAAAGTGTATCATACATATATATGAGTGACAATCATGTGCTTAGTTGGTAAGAAGTATCGACATTGTATATGAGAAGAAGTATCCTTAGTTGGTAAGAAGTATCTGAAAAATATCGAGTGAAATATTTTTTAAAAAGAATTAAAAAATTATTGGATACTCATTAAGTAGGTATTAGGAAGCATCAGATGCGTATCGATATCAAATACGTATCGAACACAGATACATTGCCAATTTTAGAGTATCGGGCTTCATATATCATCACTGTTATTATTATTACAAAAAAAATGTAACACCGCAATACCATAAAGGCATAAAGAAAATAATTAAGCATATTCTGTCAGGTTTCTTTTATGGGATTTTGGTTAGGTGAGAAAAAGGAGGAGAGTAGAGATTTTCGCTTTTTTCACTTTTTTTCTTTTACTTTTGCAGAAGTTCAAAAGTTTTTAAGTTTTAACCATAAAATAAGAATAAAGAAATGTATTTTAAAATACCAATAATAATTTACTGTCCTTGTGTCCCCCTTCTCCTTTTTTTTCTTCTTCTTTTGACAATACTCACGAAAAACAAGATGCCACGAGCCTTCTTCCTTCGCGGAACCTCATCCTGCGTTTTTGATAAGACCTCACCCATACGGCCATACTAGTACTCCCTCCGTTCCTGATTTTTGATATTTTTGGCTTTTTATTTTTATTCCAAAATAATGGTACTTTTAAAAATCTAATGTACAATTCACCTAATTTTTCGTAATATACCTTCTATATTTATTTATCCTTTTAGAGTTTCAATCCATGAATTAATTGTCCCAAGACTATTTTACTTTAACTTCAATTATCCCAATACAACTACAAGTGGGGCATTTTAGTACTTAAACAACACAAATTAATGGTACCTTAATATGTGTGTAACAAGCCAAAAATACCAAAGATTAGGAACGGAGGGACTACTATTCTGTAACTTTACAAATTTTTTTGGTCCAAATTGATTTTAAATAGTTAATACACATAATTAGATTTATCAATAAATTTATATAAATTGAATATGCATTTTTAAATACATCATCCTTCGCGATCCTTGCCTTCTCACATTTGATAGGGTTTTTGTTTCTATTCCGTTTTCACTCAAATATAAATAAAAGTGTCCAGGTTCAATGAATCTAAATTTAAAATAACTAGCAGATTTTATCTTATTTAATGTTATTATTCTAAAAATACTGTTAAATTAAAAATTAAATAAGATATTATATTTGATAGGGAGTACTTTTATTTATTGCGAAAATTAATCTCCGATAGGGAGTACTGTTAAATAAATTTGGTGTTTGGCGGTGCGAAATTTGATCTCAAATACGATCGGAGATTAGTCTTTCTCAAAAAGCATTTCGACATTACGTGAGTAACTAACAATTCGAAAATTCTTTTTGTGAATAAATCAATGTATTTTGAGTTCGTGGGGAGTATTAAAATGAAACATAAAAAAGTCATTGGATTAAGCAATTAATCCGATGTTCATTAAAAGATGAGAAAATTTAAGAAAGGAAAGTGTCATCCTCCTTTGTCTCCCTTCAAGGGACCACAGCGTCGTAAGTTGTAGTAAACTCCTCAATGCCGAAAATTAATAAATTGTGTGGGAACTGGGAAGTGTGACTCCACTTTCTCCATAATCATAACCCTCACTCATATACAATTAATAATTAAAAATACTAATAGTAATAAATTTTTTGTCAAAAAATTATTTTCGGTTCTATTTTTTTAATAAATGGAAATTTAATTTAATTTAAAACTCATATTCTCACAGCTGAGAAAATATTAATCCATATTTATATGTTGTATACAGACCGATTAAATTTTTAAGTATAGTAAAATTGCTTCAAAAAAATAATAATACTTTTTAAAATTTATTATTATCGTTATTAATAAAAGAAAAAAAGGATTTCTGTTTTTTATTAAATAATACTAATTATGAAAAATGTAATTTATGTTCAAGATCATTAAAAAAAGAAAGTCCTGATCATAGCAGGAGCAGAGGACTACTGACATTTGGGAAATCGAAGCAAGAGAATCTCTCGGCCATGCATGCAACCTCAGGTGTTCTTCCGGGTTTTCTAAACTTTAGATTTATGCTATTTTTATTGTAAATAAAAAAAGAAAAAGATTTCTGCTATTTTTATTTTATCACAGAATATGATGAGAGCTTCTTACATTGTGTCCAAAAAGAAAGAAAAAAAAAGGGAAAAAGAAGAAGTTGCTTCTTACAGAGATTCCTTGCAAACAAAAAAACAAGGAAAGGAAAACAAAAAATATTTAAAAAATAAAATAAAAGAAGAGAGCCTTATCCAGAAATTTCTCTTTATATTTTTAATTTTTAATAGGATAAAAAAAAAGGAAAAAGAAAAAAAAGTAAACAAAATTTTCTTCTATGGTTTGTCCTTGAGAAGCGAGGCTAATCCGGTCACGACCTTCGTCCCTTTCTCAACACTCTTCGGTTTCACCGCCGGTGGTTGCCACGCCGGAGTCACCGACACCGACACCGCCGCATCCTCAGCCTGCTCCTCTCCAAAAATCAGCTCCAGATCACCAGAATCGCTTTCCGCCTCAAAGGATGGTTTTTCCTGCGCCGCCGCTACCGCCGCCGCGATGACTTGCTTTCCCCTAGCGGCGGAGGGAGAGATCCACTTAGCGAGCATGTAGTCGCGCTTCCTCCACGGCGGAACATGCATCCCTTTCTTCTTCAAGCTTTGCTTCGCCGCCTCCGATACGACGGCCACGATCTGCCTCAGTCGCTCTTGTTTCCCGACGAAGATGAACGGTAGCGATTGAAGAACAGCCTTATAGTTCCCCGTGGATCGAGCGATCTCAAATTCCGATCGAAAATCAATGTCAATTATCAGTGTTTCCCCTTCCACAATCGCATCTATGAATTGATATTCACCTGAATAATAAGGGAAACGAAGAGTCAGAGTGAGTCAACTTTTCAATTTTGATTTGTTGAATTCGATAGAGAGAGTGAGAGGAAAGTGTACCAGCGGGGCAAGAAGAGGTTTTCTCCCATTTAGATTTGCAAATTGAAGAATCGTAACCAAGAGATGAAAGTCCATCTGCAACGATCTTAATCAAATCGTCTTTTCGTTTGTAAAGCTTTCCGTTCTTTTCAATAATCCTTGCCGCATCAGCTAATAGGTTCCTCTCTTCAACACTCGCGCAAGGAATCAAACTCTACAAAATACCAAAAATAAACAAAATTAAAACAAATAAATAGATAACTAGAGTTGAAATTGAAATTCTGATACTGAATTTAGTTCAATTTAATTTAATTTAATTCAATTCACCTTGAGCGACTCAGTGGAATCGGTGACTGATTCGGCTAGGCCACTGGCGAAGTCAAAATCGTCCTCGTCAGAGCTGTTGACGTTGAAGCAACAGCGGTTACGACCGCATCTCTGAGGCGGAGGTTGCGGTGGTTGCTCTTCCATGAAATTCTGAACCATTTTTGCCAAGCAAACGGAGCTCGGTTCCAACTCACCTCCACCTCCTCCTCCGGCAACATCTTTGTTGTTCTTCGGAATCTGCCGCTCAAACGCGAAGAGTCTTCTTAGTCTCCACTTCGAAACTGGCTCGTTTCGAATCTCCTTCACTTCCTCTGAATCGATGTCAATAGGTTGGATCTTCAACGGAGCCATACTTCTCAAAAATCACAACAACAAAAAAATGTAATCTCTCTCTCTCTCTCTCTCTCACACACACAGAGTTATACTCCTTTTTTTGGAGCTTCAAAAATCAGTTCCTCATCAAGTTCACGAGTCAAAATCAAAAGCTAGTCAACACACATTCATCGTTCTCTAAACCAGTCAAAGACTCACAGGTTTGGCATGTTCTTCACCCAAACAAGAACAAAGTAAAATAAAAAAATAAAAGAAAAATATATATTTATATATACGTGTGCTGATAATTTCTTCTAGGCTAAGATAGTGATGATTTCGAGTTCAGGAGTTTCGTGGAAGACATGACGACGGTGATCGGAAAGACGAGCATTGTTCATCGACAGTGAAGTTAGTGTCGCCGGATAGTTCATTTCTCCGGCGGTGAAGGAAAATGAAAAAGTTAAATGGTTTTGTTTGGTTTTTTTCTTTTGCAAGAGAGCGTTTTGGATTAGGTGAGTGGGCGAGTTTGGGTTTTATAACGGGTCATAGCTGCTGATTTGGAGTTTAGTGCAACGTGTTGTCCTACGTGGCTTCTATCATTTGGACAACGCTGGTAGCGTCTGTTAAACTTACCCGCTTCGTACCGAAGCCTCTGTGAATGCGTAATTACCCATTGACGCGTGTCAACAATGATTGCTTCTTTGATTGTGAAATTACTTAAAGCCCTTTCGTGTGTGATATTATTATGGTATGGAACTATGGATTTTATGGAATATCCAAATCCATCCACTGTGCTTTTGATTGATTGGTTGATTATATCGGTTTTTTAATTATTTGTTTGTTTATTATACACACAAAAAAAAGCAAGATAATTGAAATATTTTTTTATTTTATAAAATAACGAGGAGATGGCGATAGCGTGTAACATTTACATTGTCCATGCTATTGAAGAAGTGTGCACCTAATGTATTTGGACACGTATAGCGTGTGTAGGTAGTCAAATTATCTTTCAGTTTTTATATGTAAAAATAGTACTAATTGTTGAATTGTACAAATTCAAGTGACTTGGTTCGTATATGTGGTCATAATGAAAACATGAATTTAGGTAAGAAATGTTGATATCTTTTGTCTTTCGTATATGTGTATAGTTTTATTTTTTCGTTAAAAATATGTTTGATATGTTCAGAATATTTTTTATAATATTTTTGCGTGCAAATTTTGAATTCCCATTTTCAATAGGAATGCTTTGATCGGAAATATAATTTAATGTTCATAAAACGTTAGACCTCGTTTATTAAAAGGAAGGAGTGTCACTTTAATTAGGGACCAGCATTCAGATTTAACTTTTTGCAGGACGGATACAGAGAGAAGATGCGGGTTGGCCATTATGATCAGGAGGCACGATGCTATTTGCTACACCTGGTGGGCGCCACCATTAGGGCTAGAAATGAATCGAGCTGAGTCTAACTTAGTTCAGCTCGGCTCAGCTCGTAGCTCGACTCGAGTTTGACATGAACCTTTTTTTCAACTCGACTCGACTCAAGTTCGCGAGCAGTTCAGTTCAGCTCGTTAACTCGGCTCGTGAAAAAAAAAGTAAAAAAAAAATTATTTTTTGTAAAAAACCCAAAAAAAATCTAGATTTTTTGACATTTTATAATAGCAATTTACTAGTAGTTTTGAATGAAATAATTATTTAATTGAAAATATAAATATAAATATAATTATAATATTTTTGCTTACCTATCTTATGAGTTTTATAAAAAAATATAAACAAGTATAATAGTAAAATAATTTGAGAATTGTATAATAATGATATAATAATTAGTGCTAAATAAACTGCACCAACCAATAAACGGTAAACCTTGCTCTAGAAACAGAAAATGCATAATAGAGATCATATTGAAATAAAAATGGTACAGTAATATATATATATATATATATATATATATATATATATATATATATATATATACACACACATCGAGCTTGTTCATGAACCAAACGAGTCAAACTATACCTAGCTCAGGTTCGGCTCATTTGGTTCATGAACCAGGTTCAATGAGTTATTTATCGAATTGAGTTTTGAACTATGGTCGAGTTGGTTCGGTTCATTGCCAGCCCTAGCCACCATCTTCTCCGATAAGAGTCACACCTATGTGGCCGTGAAATGGGTGACTCTTATTCACGATTTTGACCGTTGTGGCCAGTGGGCTTGGGGTCCAGCTGCTCTGGCCATTCTTTACGAGCAGCTGAACTACGCCTCTTACTAGGAGACATCGCAGATTGGCGGCTACACTTCTCTACTCCAGGTAATTAGTTAATTAATTACTTTTATTCTTTTATTTACTTTTATTTATATAATTACTTATGATTACCTACCTTGGTATCAGTCAGTATCCATTTCCCGTCTGACTCAAGCTACGCCTCCACCTCTAGAGCATGATGT
Source organism: Astragalus glycyphyllos (assembly GCA_963573325.1). Taxonomy (NCBI): domain Eukaryota; kingdom Viridiplantae; phylum Streptophyta; class Magnoliopsida; order Fabales; family Fabaceae; genus Astragalus; species Astragalus glycyphyllos. The sequence goes on from OY754309.1 coordinate 34,402,131, forward strand.
ACCAGATGAGGAGCCAACAGCTGAGGATGTTGGTCTACGGACCATGGAGAAGAGGCTCGATTCTTCCGCTGGACATATCCTTTATGTCATGGGACTGGACGACCTTCCAGCTAGTGCATATGACCGACTCCTTCAGGCTTTGGGAGACTTACAGATTGACAGATAGTTGTATTTTTTCCCGTATTTTTTTATGTGTATTTGTACTCGTATCTGATCAAATTATATTATAATTACCGTATTTTTTAGTCGTATTCGTTCTCTCGTTTGTTATCGTTATCGCAGTTTAACGAGTTTAATTATTTATCGTTATTTCTGGTAATAATTCTAATTTTTTTAAAAAAATTACTGATTTTTAAAAAAAAACTATTTTTTAAAAATTTTCGGATTTATGGCTAAATTCGGAATATAAAATTTTAAAATTTCCGGATATACGTCAAATAGACGTATTGCCGGAAGTCAATTTTTTTTAAAAAAATCAGGGGCATTTTTGGGTTTTTGGCTAAAATGGGGGTATGAGGTATAAGGAGGGTGTATGAAAAAAAAACCCTTCTTTTTTAAATTGTTAATATGAAGATGGAAGACTAATTAGTGAGAATGCATTTATAGAAATGATGAAAACAATACTTTTGCTATTTTCGAAATTCTCAACATATTGGAATTTTGCTATTTTTTTTTTTGAAATTCTCAAGATATTGGATTTGTTAAGTAGTTATACTTTCTTAGTTTTAATACAAATGAGTTGAAATGAAAAGAAAATAGGGGGAATTTTAATTACCCTTAGTCATAAGATTCTCTTTATTTAGTTGTGCCATGCAAAATTGGATCGCGTCAACCCACAAATTAGTTGTGCCATGTATTATGTGGCCCAAACCATACTAAAAAGCATTAGTTGGATCAGCCCAGACTCGTCTTGACTGTTTAACAAGTAAAATTGTTTGTTATCTAATAAAAATGCATAAAATACACAATCTGGCTCGACAGGTCAATTAGGCTGGGACATATTTTCCCAGTAATTTTAAGGTCAGCATTTAAATAGCCCAACCCAAACTATAACCCAACCAAACCGACCATCGACATTGGCAGCTCAAATTCATAGAGTCGAAGTTCATCAATATGTAGTGAGGCTTTTGTCACCTTACACAGACACACGCATCACATAAAATAATTTTAGGCTAAACATCGTGACGAAAGTGCAGTCTTTTCTCCACTTGAGTTCAGAGAAGTGTCCCGACAAGCACACAAACACTCGACAAAAACTAAAAGAAGCCAAAACAACCTTTCAAAAAACTAAAAGTGTGCGACCATGGTTAGTAAGAGAGGCACCAAAGTTTGTCCAAAAATTCATCCAGACGTACATGACTTATATTCTGTAGGAGTCTTATAAACATACTTACGTCAGGATTAGGGCATAATGGATCATGGGAGTCATGGTTTTGAATTTGGCCAGGGGTGACAGAGGTGTAATAGGTTTTACCTTGGCGTCCTTAAGTCGTTTCATAGTTCCTACAATGTCTCGACACTCACAAAAGCCCGTAAAGCAAGCAAAATAGTCAATTGCGGACCAAAAGCAACCACAAAATTCAAGTAACCATCAAGGACAGTGAAAAAATAGACTCCCTCATATGTTTTTTGGGCTTACCATAGGTTTGGGAAGAGTATCAAAAAAATTTGATAGCTTGAACAGAGGTCCAAGCACAACACATGGACCACACAAATAACATCAGACTAGGGTTAGAGTTAGAATAGGTAAGCAACATGTTAAAATAGGTCCAAATTAATAGGTTTTTTAAACACTTAGGGCACTTTAATTACCATGGTGAAATAAGGGTAGTAAATAAGCCCTAGAACGCACATTCGTCCCTAGACGCGTTGGTGCAATTGTAAGTAAGAATTGATAGCCAGTTTCCTATGGTACTGAGGTTTAAAGCATCCAATCACTCTCCAATAGTGTTCCCCTCCTTCTTTTTGTAAGCGAGTTTCGGATGAAAATTTTCACTTTGAATAACCTAGTTAGATGACTAGGTGATTTTATTATAAAAACACATCTTAGTATCCCACACATTTGCATGTCCACATTAAGGTGTGTCTGCCCAGCCTTATCATATCTTTCAGATTCTGTACAACTTCGATCCAATAAAAACGTGCCACGTGTTATGGCCTATGTGGGCTTGTCTTCCTGTCCGGGGACTCCATTTAATTGCGCAGAATATATCACACAATGGTATTCCCCCTCTCTAAATTTTGTGTGTTTTTATCTTGTCCCTCGCAGGAGTTAGATTTTTTTTCTCAATCGATTACGTATTAGATTAAGGTTTAACATATAATAGATTATGATAGATTAGGGTTATGATAATCGAGATATTACTCATAACAAAATTCCAAGTCTAGTACCTGAATCCTTTACCTATCTTGTTTGTACCAAAGTATACACCTCGAATGTGAAGCAAAAGTGTCTCATCAAGATAATTAGGTTGTTGCCGACGTCCATATCACTATAGGAGCCAATTACTAGTCACTTATGGAATTTATCAAACTCAATTGATCATCAAGGTTTCACCACCTTCACCTTGTGTTTCGTACCTGCACTCAAGGATATTAACCTTGTGTATAGATATTTCCCCATGTATACATGTAATTCTCAATCATCTCAACTCTCAATATCATCCATATCCTATGTTCTTCTTGTTGCCACTTTTAACCTAGGCAATCTCACTACACCTCTAAACTCACCTTAATTTACTATGTTCTAGGTGAAATTTGAATCCCACCCGCCACCATGCTAACAAATGTATCATGCGAACAATCGATCATAACATAAAGATCAATCCTAACATCGTAATAGTTGGCTTACTATAATCACATTGAACAAGTAAACATGCAAACATACATAAGTCATATAATTGAGGGTTTTAATTATCTTAATTATAAGCACTCCAAACAAGCTTCCTCGCCTCGGCCAAAAGTCTTCCTCGGCCCTGTTACTCACTCTGCCCTTGACCATTAGTCCCTTAGCTGAGTCGTCTTCTAGTCGATCCACCCTTTAACCGAGTTGCCTCCACTCGGCCTACTTTACTAAGCATTTGATGTCCAATCTCTATAATTTATCTCTAACTCCCTTAGTTCGAGCTCTTCTCATCACAAATCCCCACCTGGCAAGTTTTAGTTTTATCAAGCCCTTTTCTCTCGATGGCTCTCCTTACATGTCATAGCCCCGACGACCTCTTTTCCCTCGGCCAAAACCTTAGCACATTTTGGGTGTCAACAAGTGGTAACTATTATTACAGTTAAACTTGAATAAGGGCAAGAACTCATCCCAGCTTTCTGTGTGTTCCATTACACATGCTCTCAAAAAATCTTCCATCAAATGTATTGTTAGTTTGAATTGACCATCATTTGGGGACGATAGTTAAAACATAACCTTAATTTAGTTCCAAAATCTCCTTGCAACCTCTTCATAGTTGGATGTAAACTACGGTTTTCTATCCAAAACTTTGCTTGAATCTACCTCTTGAAATATCATTAGCTCTTTGACGCAGATTTGATTTAGTTTCTCCAAAGAGCATTTTTAACCCATGGGAAAGAAATGCACATATTTCATTAACCTATCAATGATTATCCAAATCGAATCAATACTCCTCCTTGCTCTATGCAACCCTATCACGAAGTCCATCGTTATGTCATCCCATTTCCCTTTTGAAATTTCCGAAGACTTGAACATTCCTGTCAAATTCTAGTGCTATATACTCACCTTCTGATAGACCAAGCAAAACAAAATATAGTTCAAAACCCCATTCTTCATCCCAGGCCACCAAACAAATCTTTTTAAATATTGATACATCTTTGGTTCTCCTCGCCAAAAACTTAATGGATTTTCGTGTTATTCTTTCAAAGTCATACGATACTAAGAAAACTCCTTTTATAGCATTGTTTAATATCTTATGATAATATATCTTTGAGAATCTTTCTAGGTTGCAACGTAAATTTTTCCTCTTTAGCAAATGTTTTCGCATCCTCTTAAGCTTTGTAAGGCTCTCCATCAAAGAATTTTGTAACGCGTGATTGTTGGATCCTTGCAAGAATTCAAAATTCTCCATTTCTTCCCCAATGAGATATCATCTCTCCCTCGAGACCGATTTCTTGATCTTAAGGGGAATCTAGGTTTTCTTGATGCCAATAATGTAACATATATACTATCGTATAGTCCATGCTCACGAATGCCCAATGTATCTTATGGAACCAATGAATTAATTGTATTAAAATAGCATCTGTCCCCTTAAATTATAGTAGCACTACCTTCTTCGCCCACACATCCCCCCTCTCTGATCTGACATCACTGGATCTCTCCCTCCCTCCCTCTCTCTCTCTCTCTCTCTCTCTCTCTCTCTCTCTCTCTATCAGGTAGGTTTTGGATGATAATTTGATAGTGATTCGACATTGATTGTTCCCCTTGAGGATGACATAAGCTACACCATAAAATTCAAAATGTACAACGATGACGAGGGGTACTTGGTGTGTGTGCTTTGGAGGAAAATCGAGTTCAGTCATAGTAAAACTTACTTTAAGGTTATGTTTTTCATACATGGTCATGCACACACCGGGTATCGAACATCACCATTGTAGGTTTTGGACTTCATCGTGCTAGTCTCATCCTCGTGGGGGATAATCAATGTGGATTTCCTATCAAATTTCTCCCAGTAGTTAAAGTTCAATCAAGATCTGAAACCCCATATTCTAGATAGTGATACCAAGTTGAGTCTGCATCATCTGCATCATTGCTACTTTTTAACTAGTACTCATCACACTTTTCTACTGGCCTACCTTTTTTTCTTATGATATTGACGGGGTTTTCAAGAGGAAAAATTTTAATTTTCAAAATTGAAAAATCCTTTTGAGTGGAAAAATACTCTTTACATGGATCATGCCATTGCCAAGAGTTAGAGACAAAGTTAAATATTTCCCCTTAATTTTTTTGTTATCACCAAGACGTCGAGGATCGTCTCCCTACTCGGTACACTCGAGCATCTACCAAAGTCAGGGTACCAATGCTAGTTTGTGTCTCCAAGGTGTTTAGCTTCTCCTTCTTAACTCAGGGAAACTAGGTTGTTCACCAACTAATGATACAATGCTCTCCTTTCCCTTAAATAAGTTAGTGGGCTAAGATTTTTTGGGATTTTTCCAACATAAGCTCAATTGCTTTGACCATTGAATTAAACTCTATTTAACTAAATCTTTTTGTTAATTAAATTAAATATCTTTAAATTCAATTAACCCAATGTCTTAAATTAAGTCATATTTAATTTAATCAACTATTGAAATATCTTACTATTTAACTTAGTCAATTACCAACTCCTCAAATAAACCATTCTATGCGTGTGACCCTCATAGGTTCTGATTAGACTTACCTGGTAGTAAATACTACATTAATATTAAATATTTAATATAATATTAAATATTACATACAATAATTGACATTTAGCAGTTCATAACTACCATCCAACCTATGGAAATATCGTTGATACAATAAGAAATTTTCCGCTACCATGCATATCGTGAAGCCCATGTTCCATCAACCATATGTCATAATTGAACACGAGGCATAAATATGCCACCTTCGGTATATCCAATTGTATGTTTCTCGGTCCACAAGTAGACATGTAGTCCCATTGGGCCAAATATCTCGCATTGGCCAATTCCTTACATGATGGTGCATTCAGTGGCGGATGCAAAGACAAGACACTGTGGGCAACTGCCCCCACCAGAAAAGAAAATTTACTTGCTATATGTCTGCTAATTTTGTTTTTGCTCCCAATGAAAATATTTACTTGCCCCCACAATAACCAATAACTATTCATTTGTCTGATTGTCTCTCTCTCTACACTTTGTCCCAGTAAACAGAAGTGTGGAGTTTTCTAAAAAAAAAGGCTTTTTCTCTCTCTAGCAATCGCTCCGTTAGGGCATGAGTTTTGTAACACCCCAATTCTACCCAATAATACTATAAATCAGAGTGCGGAATTTTCAACATAAATATTGGAGTGCTACACTTACTTCCCAACACAAACAATATAATTCATTCATGGTAAATTCAATTTGAAACAATCTTAACAATCCTTGTCCGTTTGACAACTCAAAATCAACAATTTGCTTAATAGAAATAACTTCGAGTTCAACAAATATTGCAACCTAAATGATAAAGGAAAAAAAAACAGCGTTCAATCCCCCCGAGTGTTACGTATCAGAGTGACGACACCGACTCAACTAAGGAAGGATCACCGCCTTCATTCGCGACTACCTGCACGTTACCACATAGGGGTAACATTCAAACAGAAGGGGTGAGATATCGAACTATATAAGAGCATGTATGAAGAACAATATGATAGGTCAGGTACTATAGAATTACACATATCATCAATAAAATCCTCAATAGAATCATCGAAGTGCAATGCGGAATGCGACTCAACTGTGCATATGCATGTGGTACCATTGGAGCAAAACTCCCGTCGTAAAAATCGTCGTTGCCAGTAAATAGTGGCTCACAGGGCATAGCCCTCATCGTTCACGTCGTAAAGCAAATGCAAAGGTATGCGACACAATGTGAATGTATAAGTAACGCTAATCACAGTCACGCAATCGCACGACAACAACACCAAAACGTCATGGCGGCCATAGGCCTACAATTTACTATCTTTGCTAATAAATAGAGGCAAATCAACTTTTACAACTTCACCTGCAATTTACCACATTTTCGACAAGGTATTCAACGCAACAATTAACCGCAACAGCAACTGTGGCAACAATATTGACAAAGCAGCAACATCAACAGCGCAAAACAGCAAGAATAGCAACAACACAGCAGCAAAACGTAACAGCAATGACAACAATAACAGCAAAACCGCAACAGCTTTAACAGCAAAACATCAACAGCATTAACAGCAAAACAGCAACAGCATTATCAGCAAAACAGCAACAGCATTAACAGCAAAACAGCAACAGCATTACATCAAAACAGTAACAGCATTAACGTAACCATCAATTCAATTACGAAAAATTATTTATAATTCTTACTAACGAGTTATCTATATTCCTATCATTTTTTTTGATTATAATAGTGAAAACCTTAATCCAACAAAATTACAATTCGATTTAATTAGAACTAACGACATAGGAATTCAAGCACACACGGTCAATTCATCAAACATTTCTCATACGATATATATATATATATAAATATAACTACGCAACATACACAGAAGCAATCTATCATAAACCCCAAACCCCGCATACGATCCCTCATATACGCTATTATAGAATTCGAACCCACCCTTACCTCAACTATGGTGGCGCAAACTCCCTCCTAGCCTCGTTCCTCGATTCTCCGAATACGGCGACTCCCCTGCGATAGTAACGACGCGTGACGATCACGAACGTAGAGAATTGCAATGAAAATCAACCCTCCCAATCCAATCCTAGGCTAGAGCTCTTGAAAATTGAGGCTTTTGTGTAACTTAGAAGTGAGAGGAAGAAGGAGAAAAAGGGAAAAGAGGGCGGCTGCGCAAAAAGACCAGCCCTAGCGCATATTTGCGCTATATTTATAAGGAGGAGTGGCGCACAAGCGCCTTCCTGCGCAAGCTGCGCACTGGACACGCTGCTAGGGTTGCGTGAGCGCTGCGCACTCGCGGTGCTAAGCCCAATGCTATTTTTAACTGGCCCACGACACGTGATTATCATCTAACTCATTTTCAACATAGCTACTACGCTCATAATTTCAATTCTTACAATTATCCTACGGCAATCCAACTTCGAAGTAATTTGATTAAATTTTAGGGCGTTACAAGTTTCCCCTCTCCCGTCTCTGTGACGACAGCCATCGTAGAAGAGCTTGATTCCCTGCAAAGAAGTACAAAGAAGAGCAAAACTCATGAGCTAAATGAAGATGTACACGTACATGAGCAACAAATGATTGAGGCGCAGGTAGAAACACCTGTAGAAGAAACTAATATGACGACACAGAATGATGAATCTAGGGTTCAAAATGATAGGAACTTTGGTTCCAGCTCCTTCAAAGAAGCACTCTTAAAACAGACCCCTAATCTTAACCTAGATAAGGCGTGTTGGGCTGACCTTATTGAGGAAGATGGTTATGCTAGCAAGCAGAGCAACACTACTGATGACCTAACTGAGGAACAGAAAGCGCAAAATGTGAAACAAGGGATCCCACTGATTCCTGTCTCTAAAGAAGACCTAACTGCCTGGACTCAACATTTGCAAAATACTCTCATTGTCAAAGTTTTAGGCAAAAGGATTAATTTCAGAATCCTTGAGAACAAACTCAGGAGAGATTGGGTGCGCTATGGTACGATGAAAATCACTGACCTCCCAGATGATTACTATCTTATTCACCTCTCTTCCATTGATGACTACAAACATGCTCTATTTGATGGTCCTTGGAAAGTGGCTGACCACTACCTAATAGTCCAAAGGTGGAGACTGTTATTCTCCCATAATGCCTCTATTACTCCGAAAGTTGCTGTATGGGTACGAATTCCTAAACTACCTCTTGAACTTTGCAATGATGTGTTTCTACACAGACTTGGTAATACCCTAGTTGCTATGTTAAAAGTTGATCAACTTACTTCTCTGCATTCTAGAGGCAAATTTGCTAGGATATGTGTTGAACTTGACCTAGGGAAACCGTTGATTTCGCATTTCTATGCCTGTGGTATAAAGCATGCTTTAGAATATGAAGGGTTGCATGCTATCTGCTTTTCTTGTGGAAAATATGGGCACAAAAAGGAGCTGTGTGATCAAGTGTCCAGGACTGTTAACAATAACCAAGACATTCCTCAAGCTAAGACAGGAAAACAGAAGAGCAATCAGAATGTTACTAACTTGACTACTAACTCTGATAAACCAGAAGTAACCCAGCCCAGCTCTCAACCTCCTCATGATGGCCATGATATTGGTAAGTCTGCTGAGAACAACATTGATGAAGAGTCCAACATGGGACCTTGGAACATACCCAAGTATAATCTCAAGAAGAAGAATGGAAATGCTTCCAAAAGTCTTCCTGTGAAGTCTGTTATCATCAATCAGAAGGAGGCTAAACCTCATAATCACAATAAAGACCATAAATTGCATGCTGAATTGCCTAAAGAAGCACCTATTTGGGTGGAGAAAAAGAAAACTACTGAGATAACCATTGAGAAAGAGCGGAATGCAGTTCAAGATTCTGTTGAGAATGTTAGAAGGTGGTCAAAGCCTAAAGTGAGAAATACTAATGGAGGAAAGAACCCCCAAATCCATACTAAAGGAAGGGGTGTTACTAAACCTAGCAAAGGAGTAGCCAGAAAGGATGCTTGTGTGGTCAAGATTGGAAACACCAAGAACAAAAAGATTGTTAAACCTTTCCCCTACAAATCCCTAGATGTGGATAAAGAGAACATCCCTTCATTTAGTAATCAAAGTGCTATAGAAGCAAAAAAGAAGAAAGAAGAAGAGATTTTGGAATACATGAGAATAATGTATAAGTCTCATGGAGAGAATCTCCTAAATAAATTCAAAAGTGGCAACCCTATTAGAACCGCTCTGGGGCAGTTGGATGATAATGATAATGTGAGGGCCATTGATCTTCCTGAAACTAACACTATTGAGTTTAGAGATAATGCTAACTTGCAGGACAACAAAGGCTCCACAAATGATGTTGCTGAACCTGTTTGGGAGAGTATAGATAGCCAGAATGCTATGGAAGTCATTGAGGTAGTAGAGCCTCAACCACCTGAATAGTTTCTATGAATCTTATCTGTTGGAACTGTCGTGGGACAGCTACCAAAGGTTTTGCTGGTTTAGTGAAAGACATGAGAAGAGGGTACTCTGCCTCCTTTGTAGCTCTTCTTGAAACTCATACTAGTGGTGCTATGGCCAAAAGAATTGCTAAGAGGATTGGGTTTGATAATCAGTATATTAAAGATGGTAGAGGTCAGGCAGGAGGAATTTGGCTTCTATGGAATAGTGATATTTGGAACATCAGAATTATCAAGGAGACTAATCAATTTATTCATATTGAGGTTATGCCTTCTAATGATAACCCTTGGTTCTTGACTGTTGTGTATGGGAGCCCTCACTATACTCCTAGGCAAGCTCTTTGGGATGAATTACAGGATCTTTATGCTGATTTAGATGGCCCTTGGATTTTGATTGGTGACTTCAACGCTACTTTAAAGAATAGTGAAAGAGCAGGCCCTCCTATTCTTAGAGAACACATATGTGAAGCTGGATTTAAAGCTACCTTGGATAGATGCGAGCTTATGGATATGGGATTCAAAGGTGATTGTTTCACTTGGTCTAGATGCAATACAAGGAAGAGACTAGACAGAGCTATATGTAATCTGGATTGGAGACTTAGGTTTAACACTTCTGATATTAATCATATTCCTAAACTCAAATCAGATCACAATCCTCTCCTTCTATCCTTTGATCAAAGGAGAATGGATAATAGGGGCAGAAGACCCTTCAGATTTGAAGCTGTTTGATTAACTCATCCAGCTTTTAGTAAACTTATTGAAGATTTTTAGAGGAATAATTTAAGTAATTTCAATCTTCAACTTAATGAGCTCCAAGGTATTCTTAAAGAGTGGAACAAGGACACTTTTGGCAACATTTTCCACCAGAAGAAGATTCTTTGGAAACAACTTAAAACTATTGATAACAGACTTATTCATGGTTGGTTAGATCAACTCATTTATGATCAGCAGAGAGTTTGGAAAGAGTATGAGGATATTTTGGCTAAAGAGGAAATTCTTTGGTTCCAAAAGTCTAGAGCCAAATGGATTGAATTTGGTGATAAGAATACCAAATATTTCCATTGTGTTACCACTATTAGAAGAAGGAGGAACAAAATCATCACTCTTCAGAATGATCAAGGAGTGTGGATTGATAATATCATTGATTTAGAAAATCTGGCCACAAATCAAAATACATAAAAGAATATGAAAATTAATTTCATAGATTTCGATAATTTCCCTCTAATCTTAATCTTATTCACAAAATTCACCTTTGTCTGAACTGTATTAGAATAGTCTCTCACGGTCCTTCGATGGTTATGTATCACATACATCACTTGGAGCTTCTATGTTCAAAATTTAACACTTTATATTATAGTTGATAGGGTGAAATGGATTAATAGAATGAAGTCTATATCTTACATCTTACAAAAAATATCAGGAATTCCGGGTATAAGGGTACATGTCCTTCATAAGATAAATATACTAAATGCAATAACATGTTGAAAGCCATGCAACACAAAAGTCCGTCTAGTTTTATTTAAAAATCCAAAGAAAAATCTAATAGAAATCGTGGTGGCTTAGAAAAAAAAGCCATGCAGAAAGGGGTATGGGAATAGAAGAGGAAAAATTGGAACTATAATTAGTCAATAGACCCTTAATACAACTTTGATATGTTTCATTGGACCAAACACAGAAGGAGGCAGATAAACTCACTCTTGTCTTTTCCTTCAACTTACATATTAGGGTCCGATAATTTGGGGAAACATACCTTAACAGAGAGAATCCTCATCGGAGAAGCATGGTGGTCGAAGACAGAAGGTTGGATCATTGGTCTTGTTAGAATAGAAGTAAAGCAGTGGGAGGACTAGGGAGGAGACAACCGAGTAGGGTGAGCACCGTGTTGCGCCTCAGCTGCGGTTAGAGAGTCACAAATGATCGAAGGTTGGTGGGAGACATCCAAAGAACTTTGAGTGAGAGAGAGAATAGAGGGAATGAATTTCAGAGAGAGAGAGAGAGAGAGATGGTGTGTTTTAGATAGATCAGGGCTGACACTAAGTGGTGAAATGAAATAAGTTTATTTTAAATTGAGGGTGGTCGAAATAAAATTTGTATAGAAGGTAAATGGAGATTTTTAAAAGGGATGAGCGCGCACACCCTAACTTTCAAGTTGCTCCGCATTTTATATGGTCATCATCCTATTACATATAACATTTGATAGTGCATTAAAGCCTACAACATCACATAGTAGGACTTATAGTGACTTTAAGTCAAAAGACTTAACTTACTGTGGTTGGCATGAGTAATACTCATGACACTTACATAACTATTATGAAGTGTCCTTATAATAGAATCAATCTAGTGTGAATATCTCATATTCGACACATGTGTGAGATATCTTCATCGAAGCAAGACGTCTCTTAGCTTTTTTCTTGATAAGTAAAGTTGTCATTAATAAAAAAAGCTAAGATTCATCTCGCTTGGATGAACATCTCACACATGTGTCGTATAAGAGACATCTCACAGATGTCTCTTAGCTTTCAGCTCACTTTTGTAACAGCTTCTCCATGGGTGCCGCATTTACGTCCAACTTGGTGTGATGATTAAATATCTCATATCCATGACTTGTGAGGTGTTATCAAAACTCACATTTATGGCTCCTCTATTAAGGGATACAAAAAACCAGGCCAGAGATTGAATTTTATGAGAAAAAGATGGATCTGAGGGTAACTTTTTTTTTTGGTATATCTGAGGGTAACTTAAAAAACGAGGTGATAGGAAAAACTCTAAATGTGGCATTCCTTAAGATGGCATTATTGGAGCTTCCCTTAAGGAGAAAAAGATGATGATGGATTTAAATGCCTCTTAACCGATTCTATTTCATCACTTTCGAACATAGGTATGATGTTATTGGAGAGAGTTGTTCTCTAATGTTTAAGATCTGTGAAGAGAATTCCTTATGGATCCTAACATTTCACTTGAAAATCAATACTTCTGAATTTGTAAATTAAATACCCCGGCCATCCCTTTCATATCTATTGATGCTTAGATTCGTGTTTTGTTTATGTTTTGCAAATCCAAAATCTAATGTTTTTCCCAATATTATACCATTAATTGGAAAAAAAACTTAGAAAGATATAATGTATAGTTAATAACAACTACAAAGAATTAAATACTTACAATCAATTTAGTAATTCTTAGCCATATATGAGGTTCTTTTGTGGTAGCTGAATCTGATTGTTTTAGAGTATAATTGGGATGTGGATTTGGGAGGGTTTTGGAGGGGAGGATTTCGAAAGGCTTGATCAATATTTTAATATCTATTTGAGATTTTAAATAATTGAAACATTAATATGATAGATAATGATAAAACATTCTTAATCATGCTTCATTTTTGTTTAGAAACAGTTTATAGCTTCCTCAATTTAGAATTAAAAATCAAGCTCTCCCCTCCCCTCCTAAACCCTCTAAGTGCATGTTCTCATTCCTTTGATGCAATGTCCATTTGTATTTCTAGTTTAATCATGCATGAAATGGAGTAACTTTGTTTGCGTCAAAAAAATAAATAAATAAAAAATCAGTTAGCTCATGATCTAGCAAAATATGTTCTGTATTGGTGATTTTTTTGGTTTGAAGAAACACCTACTTGTATTGCTATATGGATGTTGGGGGAAAAACAACATACAAAAATAAAATTAAATGAGAATAATCGGAACACAAGAAATTAACGTGGAAAACTCCAAATTCGGAGAAAAACCATGAACCGCTGTCTAATGACAACCAGTGAAAAACACTATGTGAAATTTTTACAACATATAGACTTCTCTCAAACACCCCATGACCCTAGTACACCCATACCCTCCAAAGAAAATATTTAACTACATGTCACAACACTCTTAAACAAGAGTATAAGAGAGAAAAAAACAAGTCAAATACAAACTTAAAGTGTTTTTGACTGATGCATTTTGTAAATGAGAACTTGAGCCCAAACATTGGTTTCCATCTTCCTTCACAAAACTAAGCAACTTGGGACTTTTAAAGATCCTCAATTCCAATCAACTCGAATAATCTTCACCATGATTGTACCTGATACATCTTCTGCTTTCATTGTCTACACCGACAATCATAGTTCAAAAGAACTATCATACTCCACCATCAAAAATATACTTCACTTGAAGCTAAAACATTTTAAAAATTTCTCCATGCCGAAAGTCATCGACATAATTTCTTCAACATGCTCAATTCCATTCAACTCCAACAATGACATTATCCTCGGATTTGAGGGGTCTCGTTTGAAAGAATACATTTTCCCACTATAAAATATATGTATTAGAATTTTATTAATTTTGATGCCTTATAAGTTCGAAATTGTGCGGAGATTAGTCTTTCATTAAAAACTTTGAGATACTCTGTGGGTAGTCAGTAATATTCTAAAAAAAAAAAAGAAGATATGTAATCGTTAGAGAATATTTCTTCTTTATTCCAAATTTTTTGACCCCTCTTCCATTCCAATGAGACCCAGCTTCTTGTAACAATGATGATAGACAATTGATCATATAAACGCTTATGGACTTCATTCATGCCTGCTTTAATGATAACTTAGCTTATGGGTCATTTTACCTTCGAGGCATTTCAAGTTTTTATGAACATACATGGAAAGCTAGGATAAATGCAGAATTGAAATGATGGGAATAATTGTCGTTTATGTAAGTTAAAGCAAACAAGAGTTATTAAATTGAGGAAGACTCTACTATAGTGCGCATGTCTGGTCAATTTCTCATCAATATTTACAGAAAAGACATATCCATGTTATAATTTTATGTACGATTTATGAGTTCAATTTTCCCATCCACAAGGGAGTTAGTTAGTCTTATTTTTAGGAGACATAAGATAAAGTTAAAATAATTAATGTCTTAAATAAATTTTATTAATTTTTATTTACCTTCTTTAACTTTTGGTATATTTTGATATTTGTGCCATAATTTCATCTATGGCTCGTGTATGTGCCATAATTTCACACGCACAGGTTTATGAATATGTACTATATATAAAGTACAGTAATGTGTACATGACTTGAATTCAAAATAGGGAACAAGAAATGGAATCTTTTGGCCCAAACAAACCAACAAAAGAAAGAAAGAAAGAAAAGGGAAATTAAATAAAGATGAAAGGTTTATATACAATGCTATGATGTTGCATTTGGTGTGGCAAAAAGAAAAATAAAAGAGTAGATAAGCTAGACAATGCAGTTGAGTTTCATAGATTTCAACACACATGAATCCTTCACTTTCTCTTTTTATTTTGAAAAAAGAGAAATGAAAGAATCGTTTAGTAGGTGAAAGCAATTGAAGTCTTTGTCTAGTAGATACCAATATCTTTATACAAGCAACAGAGAAAAAAAATTGTTCGATAGTATTTTTCTTGTTTTTCCACGTTTAATTTGCTTTCGGTAGGATTACAAAGTATAAAGAAAATTCCACAAACCTAATTGTGCCCTTCAAGTTAAGGGAAAGTAAAGAAAATTCATGGAAACAATGTTTTTACTTTTTTGGGTTAAATGAAGATTCATAATTATTTTGTGCTCTTCAGATTCGTAATTTTAGTCCTCCTACTTTTTTAGCAATTTTGATCCATTAGTTTTATCTAATCCGCAATTTTAATCCCATTATTTTTTCTCGCAGTTTAATCCCCCAATTTTATCAAATCCTTAAATTCTCATCCATGTTTAGATGGAAATGATGATGTGAGACTAAGGTATCTTGAAAGTATAATAATTGGGTGTTCACATATTTACATTTTTATTTATATATTTTGTATTTTAATTTTTGGCCTAAACCAATTGTATTAAGTGTATATTTTGTATATCATTGGGTGTCAGCATGACACGTATGTCCACGCCTAATGATTACACCAACACGACACGTGTTTGCCATGTTACAGATTAAAATTGGATAAAATCGGGACTAAAATTGGATGACAATTCAATGAGGGGACTAAAATTGCATGATTTGATAAAATCGGAAAAACAAAATGGGGAGAAAAAAATAGGGCGACTGAAATTACGAATTCGATAAATTTGAGGGATCAAAATTGCGAAAAATAAAATAAAGGGACCAATATTTCGGATTTGAGAAATTAGGGAGACCAAAACGACTTAAGCCTACTTTTTACTATGGAGAAAACTTAAATGCACATCTATCGAAGTTTTGTTTGTGTTGTTTTTCAATAGCACAAATAACACATTAAGAATTTATTCATATACTATCCATTATCTTTTGGAAAAAATGTCATATTGTCTTGTATATAACCAGTGGCGTGGCGTATCTAGGACCTTGGTTTAGGGTGGTTAAACGATTTAATTTACAACTAATATAAATTGTCGTGTAGAAATTTTTTACAACGTCAGTCAATTACGAAACAACAATCATAAAAAATGTTCGACTTTTTCTCATCTACCTTAAAAAGTTTTTACGTGATGATGTACGAATTAAACATATGACATCGATTATAATTTATATACAATAACCAACAGTATATGTTATATCCCACTTAGTATATAAGTGTTTATAGACTATCCGTAGTCTTAATGCCTAAACAATGCGAAACTTTTAATGTATTGGAAGAAGTATTAAAATTGTAAATCCATTTTCTTAGGTAAATTTTTGGTTACATTCGAAAAAATATAAGTAATTTACACAATATGATGTGATCAATAAAATAAACCACTTTTGTGTGTGTTTGGAATCACTATCTCTGTCAATTAAAATATATTTGTTCTTTGAATAAATGTGATAAATTTTGAATGAATACAAATGAGATAATGTAAGTTAGTCACATTTTTAAGTTACCTATCTAAAAAGGAAATTTTACTTAGCCATCACTTGATTGATTTGTGTATTAGTATGTTTGGATCACATTGATGTTAAACTATAGTGAGATGTATATGTCAAATTCTAAGAAATACATGTGAAATGAGAAAATTACCCATCTTATGAGTAAAAAAGATTTTGTATTTTAGTACCTGGTGTTGAATATAACACTCGACTTATAACAGACATTTGTTTTCTGAAAAACTGTATCCTCAATAGAGTGTTCATCCCAAATTAGTTTGAATATAATATTTCTAGACATCAAAATTTAAACAGTTGTATTATTTATAATTAAATAAAAGCGTCCTTTCTTTTCTTTTCTTTTCATCATCATGGTGTTGAAAAGGAAAAGGGTTAACAATTAGTGACGCGTAATCATGTTTAATGGATTAGCTTATTGTCACTAAACACTTGTATTTAATTTTCCTTGACTCAAGATTATTGATGCCTTCAATAGTTTTTTTTTGATAAGCAAATGTTAGTGGGAGTGGGGGAATGTTAATTTTCGGAAATTTAAACCCCGGACCTCCTTCTTACAACTTCTTCATGTCCCTTAGCTCGCCAACTGAGCTACATTCTTGGGACATTGATGCCTTCAATAGTGAAC
Organism: Astragalus glycyphyllos; assembly: GCA_963573325.1. Lineage (NCBI taxonomy): Eukaryota > Viridiplantae > Streptophyta > Magnoliopsida > Fabales > Fabaceae > Astragalus > Astragalus glycyphyllos. Next base: position 34,419,383 of record OY754309.1, read on the forward strand.
TTCTTTGATGTTGTCTAAGGAAAATATTGATTTTTTTTTTAAACAAACTCCATCATCACCATCTCTACACTTTAGTTTTACAGTGGTTTTTTACTTTTATGGGATTAGAGTAAAAGTTGCACTAACTTGTTAGGCCGGGTTATGAAATCTTGCATTAACTTTGTCAACTTTAAAAAAGGTAAGTAATCAAGAAGGCATGTCATTTCATTCTGTTGATTTGTTCGGTTTCCAATATATAATAAATATTTTTAAGTGCTCAAAATTATAAACATCAAGAAAGCTTGAAACAAGGAAGGGTATATATCTATCGATAAATGTTAGTAACACTTACTTTAACATTTTCCTATCGATACTTTTTTTATGATTGGGTGAAATCATATAGGTTCATCACATTGGAAATAGGTCCCACTAAATTAGTGGAACCCACATAAATTTCACCCAACCAAAGAAATTGTGTTGATAGGAGAGTGTTAAACTGAGTGTTGGTAGCACTTCTCTTATGTATCTCCAAAATTTGCTTCAAAATTTAGATAGAGTATCCTAAAAAGTAGGAGATAAATATTATGGATAAACTAACGATGTTAATTTAAAGTGCGCAGTAAAACAAAATATATGAACACCGATCGTAATGATTACTTAAAAATGAGATATTTAAATAAAATAATAAAAAAATAAAAGGTGTTGTCAAAATTTGGATTAACCAAGGATCGACTAAGCTTTTGAAACTGGTGATCCCTTTCAAGCGATTATAGTGAGGAAGGAACTCTGTTCCTTATTTAAGGGTTACCAAACAACTCTAAAGAGCATTAGGATTAGGTGTGAAAGGATGGTAAACTAATCTAAGATTATTCTAGGTGTTGCATAAAGTAAGAGGAAAGTAAAATGTTTGAAAATAGATGTATTTGATTGATTGTTGATCAGAGGTCGTATGCGGGTCAAAATAAAAATAATTAGAAAGATATAAAATATAGAACAAGGAAGTTAACATTGTTCATCTCACAAGGACCTCTAAATTAAAGACTACCAGAATGAAGAGCGAATGTAACAATAAAAGGGGTGTTTTAGGAAAAGAGTTTGATGTTTAACGAAGAAAATCAATTAAAGATAGACAAATCAATCCATTGGTTTCAAGTGTGTTTCTTGGATTTATCATCGGTTCTAAAATAAAGATTCGTGCAAGGTTTGATAATTCTTGATTGATCATAAACTAACTAAACAAGCGTTAGTCATTTCATACAAATTCGCACCACTTTAAAGCAAGCGTCAAAACAGTGTGTTCAATCAATCATGATAGTGAACAAGCGCTAGTAACACAATTAACGTCATAACTGAAATCTATCAATCCTATAAACAAGCGTCATAGACTATATCAATTTCTATCCAAACTAAATTAAACAAGCGATAAAGTAGTTTGAATAATGGAAGTTGCAAAACAGAATCATGATTAAGTGATTAAGCAAAACTGAATCATAAAATGAATCACATAAGCTAGCATATCACAGAGTTTGTGTAATTAAGAAAAACACAAACCGAATTTGCAGCAAGAATTACAAAGATAAAATTGGCAGAGAAAGAATTAAAACCATAAAAACGAAGTAAACATTAACCACTAAACCTCAAAATTCTCAGCAACACCCTTCACCAATATAGATTGATCTGGGGCTTTAAGTTTCCATGGAGTTAGGGCACCAAATCCTCAAAATTGTATACTAATGCGTAATAGAAGAGAAAGGCGGCAGATGAACTTTATTTAGTCTCAACTCAACCAAAAGCCTAAATCCTTAAACAGATTCTATGATAAAAGCCAGATAACAAAGTAAAATTCGGCCCAAAACCCGTTTTACATTCAAATGCTTTGGTAAGTTGAAGTTTAGACCTTCAAGACGTCAGAATCGGGTTTTGAGCTCAACAGAAGAATTGTAGATTTGTTCCTTATCTTTCCAACGCATGCTTGCACACCTCAAACGGATAATATCAGCCAAAGTTATATCCTGTAGAGTAGACAGGGGTCTATATGCAACAAAACAAAAATTAATCAATAAATAGCTATAGACCTATAGTGCTCAAATAAGACCCAAAGTCTAGAAATATGCTAAGACTTAAATATTAGGCACAAAATACAATCAAAAACACAAGTGAAAAGCTATAAAGAGTCATTAAAATACACTGATCAAATTCCTCCACACTTAAGTTTTTTGCACTCCTGGTAAAACACAAAAAACAAGGCATGAGTTTCCAATGAAACCAAATAATGCAAAGTTATAAGAGAGACACTTTTCCTAGGCTGCAAGGAGAAAGACAATCAAAGATAACACTTAATTACAATCAAGACAAACAAGAGGATAGAGCACCAAAGAGTGAATCATAAGTGATGAGTCCTCACAATATATGTATAAGTAATGCTCTCAATAACTCAAGTGTCTAGGCTTGTGTTTACTCTCATATATATACTAAGCACATCAATGAGAGTTAGCACTACCATATGTTTGACAAACTTCTAACATTCACACTTAAGAACACATGCACATAAGATCAAAAAGTCTTTGTAAGGGTTGTAATGGGGCCAAGGTCAAGATGGGATAATCCTAAGGGCAGGGAACCAGGCTAAAAAGAATTGAAAATGGAAAAGAAGCAATAAAAATCAATTGTAAAGTGAACACGAGAGGATCCAACTTTAACATGATATGACGGATTTCTCTATTTTGGTATCTCCGCAAAACTCTCTCCACACAACTTTCACTTTTCTTGAAACAAAAATAAAAAGATGTATACACTTTCCACTTTTTTTTGACTTTTTTCTTCTATTTTTTTCATATTTTTTTACTTTCTATTTTTTCTTTTTTTGGGAAATATTTTTTTATACAAATGTACTTGTCAAACTTTCCTTGAGAACCCAAGAACCAACCCAAGTGAGAACCACAATTGCAACAGTTTGGACACCCCAACCCACACTTACGGAATTGACAATTTTCAATGTAAAGCTCATTCACCCTCTAAGATTGGTTAATAACAGTGTTTTTCACTTTTTGGCTTGTAATGAGCTATAAAACAAAAATTAGGATAAAAAACTCAAAGGAGCTTACACAAAAGGATAAATTCAGGGTAGGTTTATTTGACTAGTAGCTAAGAAAAGAACAAAATTGGCTAGATCATTTCAAACAAGCATGTGAACAAGTGTTTCAACAAGAATCAAGTCAAGTTCTGGCGAAACTAACAAACATGAGTGAGTCACACACAAGAACAGAGAGAATGGTAAGAGATTAGTCCATCCATTATAAGGCTAAATTCTCACTAGGGACAATGACTATTGTTGCACCCCGAAAAATCCTTTGGAGGGATTTCTCTTCGCACAACGTGAATTGGAGTCGCCACCAATATTTTTTTAGAGGTAAAACATTGAAAAAAACCTTTCTTGAAAGACAATGGTCCTTGGAACCACGAGATTTGAGTTCGGGGGTCGGTTATGCATGGGGAAGGTACGAGCACCCCACACATCCTTTCTACTGAAAGGGAACCTCGATTTGACGTGTGATTTAAAAGGTTGATTTAAGAAATGCTTTGTTTTTATCTCTCTTTATCTCTCCTTACTTCATGGAAAAACTTAAGGAAAATTTAATCTTTTGCGCTTGACGGGAGGGCACCGTGCCTACGTATCCCGGGGAGGGAATCAAAGCAACGTAGTTCTTGTTTTCGAAAATTGTTTTGTTTTTAGAAATTGCCTTGTTTTGGAAAAGGGTTTGTTTTTTTTAAAAGAAAATGGTTTTCATTTGTCGTGCTTGACGGGAATGTGACCCGCTCCTACGTATCTCCCAGTGCGATGGAGAATTCAAAGCTTACGTAGTTCTCGGTTGTCGAGAAAAGGTTTTTATTTTTTAGTTGTTTAATTGTGAAAATTGAATGTTCACAGTGATCAAACAACAAAGGTTTCGAGTGATCACCACTAGCATCCCATTATTGACGATCGTGCAAGCAAAGGCTTCGCATTATCCTCAACAAAGTTTTTAATTTGTGAAATGAGAGTTCTTTTGAAAAATGAGTGTTCATGATAATCAATTGAGCAAAGACTCCAAGTGATCACCACTAGCACCCCATTGTTGACAATCGTGCAAGCAAAGGCTTCGCATTATCCTCAACAAAGTTTTTAATTTGTGAAATGAGAGTTCTTTTGAAAAATGAGTGTTCATGATAATCAATTGAGCAAAGACTCCAAGTGATCACCACTAGCACCCCATTGTTGACAATCGTGCAAGCAAAGGCTTCGCATTATCCTCAACAAAGTTTGATTTGTGAAAAATAGTTTGAAATTGTTTTGAGAAGAAGTGAAGTTGTTTGTCAATGATTATGTAAATGCAAAAAAATGTTTTGAAGTTGGAACGTTACTAACGAGTAACAAGTTGTTCTTTGTATGCAACATGGTTTTGAAGTTTTGGAGAGTTACTAACGAGTAACAATTGGTGGAAATCAAAACAAGCAAATTGTGAACACCAATTCAACATTTTAATGCACTACAAGCACATAAACAAGTATATCAAGCATTGAGTACCAAGCTTCAATTCAAGAATGCATGAGTAGGCAAAATGCATGTGCATCAAGGTTAAATGAACCTATCCTTTGCCAAAACTTCACAAGCTTCAAACAACAATTTACATTAAACTCAAAGAGCAAAGAAAGCATGATTAAACTTGAGGATGCATCAAGGTCATTGGAGACCAATCATGTGCGCAAATTCAATTGTTTATAGACCCCTTTTTGCTCACATTTCACAAGCACATCAAATGGGAATTGAATTTTTAAATGCTTACAAGCATAGGCATCAAGGTTGAAGTAACCTATCTCTTGCCAACTTAGCATAACCCAAGATCATTTGTGGATCATAAATGAACCAAAACCCAAATTCATTTTCTCAAATCACAAATTAATCATCAATTTATTTCAACAAGTCAACCAAATCAAGCAAGCAAATGACACTAGCAAGACTTAGGAACATTTATTCACAAGATCCAAGCGATCAAACACCAAAATCAACAACTATTCATATTTTTTGATTTTTGTGAAAGTAAGAAGGCATGAAAAATGAATATTTGCAAAATCAAACAACATGTTTGGACATGGGAACTTCAAAATCAAGCCCCAATAACAAGATTGCATAAAGAAATGCATCAAAACTCGATTAAACCTATTTTATACTAAAGGTGCGAAACATTCATAGCTTCCTAACACAATTTTATTTCACAAAATGCAACAAGCAAAATGATAACAACACAAATCACAATTTATTCAAGGGTGAGAAGCAATCTCAAACACCCAAGCCTCCCTAAGTGCTTGTCAAAATGTTTGAGACACCTCTCACCAACAACAATCAACAAATCAACAATATAACAACACTAAAATGCATGAATATGATAGGATGAAAAATTAGAAACATGATATCTACATTTTGATGCAAAAAAGTTGAAGATGATGCTAGGTTTTAAGAAGTTTACCTCAAATCCAAGCTAAGGAATGACTAATATGAAGAACAAGACCACAAATCAACTTGAATCTTCACCAAACTTCAATGAAACCCACGAAATGCTTGCTTAAAAATGCCCTTTGATGATGCAAGCTTGAATTAAATTAGGAGAGAAGGAAGATATATGAAGTAGGAATGGAAATGAGGTGAAAAAATGGTGATTTGGTGAAGGAGAAGTGAAAAATTGATGGATGAAGAGGGTGATATGATTTCGGCCAAGAGAGGGAATTAGGAGAGGGAGTTGTGTGCTAGGGTTGTGTGAGTGAAAATGAGGCCAAGAGCTTCCTCCCTTGTGAGGTGAATAGGGTATATATAGAAAGCAATTAGGTTTAAGGGTGGTTAGGTCATTGTGCACTAGTTGTGCTCTAGGATTTGATTTTAATTTTGAATCAAAGGCTAGGATTGAGTCTCACATGGATTGAGGACATTGAGAAAACACAAAATGAGAGAATAGAGAGGAGAAATTCGAAATAGCAAGGGAGGGGTCCTTGGTGACCAAGTTTTGCTAGTTGTCATCTTGTACTATTGTACTATTATATGACCATTCCATTATCCCTTCATTTTTGATTATTCTTCTTAGGATAATTGTACAAAAATGCACCCAATTTAGGCCACATACAAGGTATCTTGAGGAATATGCCATTTTATGTGATCACCATGAACAAAAATGTCATAAAAATCACATCTTGGAACTTTTTGTAGAATATTCCTTTTTGATGCCTTTTTTGAATTTGAATTTTGTGCACAATGTATGCATGCATGCGCATACATATATACATGACCAAAAATGTTTTGCCTCAAATAAATTTCTCTAAAATTGCACAATGATTCTTGATAAAAAAATTATCCTCTTTTGACAATGACCAAAATACCCTTTTGCCCTAAAAACCTTGTTTTTCAACAACAAATGCATTTCCACTCTAACAATGAATTTAAAAGCCCTAGAATGACTTTTAAAACCCAAAAATGCATGCACAATGCTCTTCACTCTTCAAAATAAAACCACACTTCTTAATTTATTTATTTTTGCGGAAAATTAGGGTTTTAAACCTAGGCGGACAAAATTAGGGTATGACAACTATCACAAATGATGCAAAACTTAGTGCTCAAATCCAACTTATTATACCAAGAACAACAAGAAATCAATGAAGTCGTGTCATAACTCCTATGGTCCTAGAATAGTGAAATCACTGACAACTTATACAAACCAAGAGAACTCATGGAAAACATGCACAAATGACTTTTTTTTATAATTAAATATTAAAAACATAAAACCAAAAAGAAACCCCCACACTTAAATCACACACTGTCTTCAATGTAACCAATAAGTATAACTTAAGAATAAGGAAAGAAAACTCCCTATTGAAGGTGGAGTACTTGAAGCTTGCGTGTGGTTGGTATTTGCCAAAGAAGGCTCTTTTTTGGTTACCGCACACATGTTTGGTCACCTTCTTCCACACGTCCAGATTCAATGGGCTGAGTTGTTGTTGTGTTTGCCACACTTTCTTACTAGGAATTTCCGCCAAGGTCCTTCTGATACCTTTCATATGTTCCGTAGAAATGACAGTAGCTTTTCCTGTTCATAGTCACGGTTTGCTGAAATAATCACAGGCAAATTTTCACTTCCCTTTAAATATGCAGATTTTGAGTTTTCAGGGAGTTGTTTAAGCTCTACAACATGTGGCTGCTCAATGGTAGTAATAACTACATCCACCTCAGCTATGGAAAGTGTATCAACCTGCAAGGTATTTTCAATCTTAGCACAAACAGAAGGATTATCAGAACATGTATAATCATCCAAACCATCAAGAAATTCCATTTTACAAAGGGAATGATCTTCCTTGGGGTGTTTCTTAGTATCAAAGATTGCAAATTTTTCACTAGAGTCACCAAATTGTGCAACTTTGTTATTTTTCACAACAACCCCAAGAGTAATTGCACTGACAATGGGAGTATTTGGGACATTAGGATTCACTAATTTCTGGGCAGGCAGTTGGTTTAATCTTTGAGCCTGTATCTGATTAACTGCAGTGGTTAACTGTCCAACTATTATCTCCAATTTCTTAATGTGGAATCCGTTGTTTGTTGAAATTGGAGATTTTGAATATCCATCTATTTAATGAGATCCTCCAATGAAGGTTCATAAACATTACCCATGTTATAGTTAATAGAATCAGAATTAGAATTAAAAAAGGTTATTCTAAAATTAAGGTAGGAAATAAAAAACGAAGTAACTCTAATCTAAAAAATATAAAAGCACCACTAAAAATCTAATAACATCGAAATAATGACGTGCAAATTTTATTGGATTTTTTTGAGAATATGAAAAATTAGAATAATTAAAACGAAAATGTAAAAGAAAGAATTTCGGATTTTGCGGCCTAAGCTCCTTTAAGGAGTCCTACTCCTTGTTTTTTCTTCTTCTGATTTTCAGACAATTTTTCGGAGCAAGCTAACCGAATCATCTGAAAACCAACTTTTTTCCACCCAAATTGAGAAAGAACTGAACGAAGCTGAAATCGACAGAACCTGGCAAGAAAAAAAATACTAAAAAACAAAGGTTAGTGGTTAGTGGGGTTTTTAATTTGGCAATGCCTAATCAGAAGTCCCCGAAAGCGATGCTAATTTAATCAACGGTCGTGCGCGGGTCAAAATAATTAGAAAGATATATAATATATTACAAGGAAGTTAACCTTGGTCGTCTCAACAAGACCTCTGAATTAAAGAATACCAGAATCAAGAACAAAAGTAACAGTAAAAGGGTTTTTTTAGGAATAGAGTTTGATGTTCAGTGAAGAAAATCAATTAAAGATAGACAATCAATCCAATGGTTTCAGTGTGTTTCTTGGATTTACCATCGGTTCTAAAATAAAGATTCGTGCAAGGTTTGATAATTCATGATTGATCATAAACTAACTAAACAAGCATTAGTCAGTTCATATGAATTCGCACCATTTTAAAGCAAGCGTCAAACCAGTGTGTTCAATCAATCATGATAGTGAACAAGCGCCAGTAACACAATTAACGTCATAACTGAAATCTATCACTCCTATAAACAAACGTCATAGACTCTATCAATTTCTATCCATACTCAATTAAACAAGCGATAAAATAGTTTGAATAAAGGAAGTTGCAAAATAGAGTCATGATTAAGTGATTAAGCAAAAAATGAATCATAAAACGAATCACATAAGCAAATCACAGAGTTTGAGTAATTAAGCAAAACACAAAAAACTAATTTGTAGCAAGAATTACAAAGATAAAATTGGCAAAGAAAGAATTAAAACCATAAAACGAAATAAACATTAAACATTAAACCTCAAAATCCTCAGCAACATCCTTCACCAATATAGATTGATCTAGGGCTTTAAGTTTCCATGGAGTTAGGGCACCAAATCCTCAAAATTGTATAATAATGCGTAATAGAAGAGAAAGGCGGCTGATGAACTTTATTTAGTCTCAACTCAACCTTAAGCATAAATCCCTAAACGGGCTTTATGATAAAAGTCCAATAACAAAGTAAAATTTGGCCCAAAAGCCGTTTTACATTCAAATGCTTCGAAAAATTTGACGTTTTGAGCTTCAAGACGTCAGAATCGGGTTTTGAGCTCAACAGAAGAATCGTAGATTTGTTCATTAGCTTTCCAATGCATGCTTGCAAGCCTCAAACAGATAATACCAGCCAAAGTTATATCCTGTAGAGTAGACAGGGGTCAATATGCAATAAAAACAAGAATTAATCAAGAAATTGCTATAGTGCTCAAATAAGACCCAAAGCTCTACAAACATGCTAAGACTTAAATATTAGACACAAAACACAATCGAAAACACCAAGTGAAAAGCTATAAAGAGTGCATTAAAATACACTGATCAAATTCCTCCACACTTAAGTTTTGCACTCCTGGTAAAACACACAAAACAAAACACGAAAAACAATGTATGAGTTTCCAATGAAACCAAATAATGCAAAGTTATAAGAGAGACACTTTTCCTAGGCTGCAAGGAGAAAGACAATCAAAGATAACACTTAATTACAATCAAGACAAACAAGTGGATAGAACACCAAAGAGTGAATCATAAGTGATGAGTCCTCACAATATATGTATAAGTAATGTGCTCAATCACTCAAGTGTCTAGACTTGTGTTTACTCTCATATATATACTAACACATCAATGAGAGTTAGCACTACCATATGTTTGACAAATTTCTAACATCCACACTTAAGAATACATGCACATAAGATCAAAAAGTCTTTGTAAGGGTTGTAATGGGGCCAAGGCTAAGGTGAGATAATCCTAAGGGCGGGGAACTAGGCTAAAAAGAATCCAAGAGGGAAAAGAAGCAATGAAAACCAATTGTAAAGTGAGCACGAGAGGATCCAACTTCAACAAGATACGATGCATTTCTCTATTTTGATATACTTCTCCACATAAATCTCTCCACACATCTTTCACTTTTCTTGAAACAAAAATAAAAAGATGTATACAATTTTAATTTTTTTCTTCTTTTGACTTTTTTCATATTTTTTTCTTTTTTTGGGGGAATATTTTTCTATACAATATACTTATCAAATTTTCCTTGAGAACCCAAGAACTAATCCAAGTGAGAACCACAATTGCAACAATTTGGACACCCCGACCCCACACTTATGGAATTGACAATTTTCAATGTAAAGCTCGTTCACCCTCTAAGATTGGGTAATAACATTGTTTTTCACTTTTGGGCTTGTAATGAGCTTTAAAACAAAAATTAGGATAAAAACCTCAAAGGGGTTTACACAAAGGGATAAATTCAGTGTAGGTTTATTTGACTAGTAGCTAAGAAAAGAACAAAATTGCCTAGATCTTTTCAAACATGTATGTCAACAAGTGTTTCAACAAAAATCAAGTCAAGTTCTAGAGTAACTAACAAACATGAGTGAGTTAGACAAAAGATCGGAGAGAACGTCAAAAGATTAGTCCATCCATTATAAGGCTAAATTTTCTTTAGTGACAATGACTATCACAAATGATGCAAAATTTAGTGCTCAAATCCAACTTATTGTACCAAGAACAACAAGAAATCAATCAAGTCATGTCATAACACCTATGGTCCTAGAATTGTGAAATCACTCACAACTCAAACAAACCAAGAGAACTCATGGAAAAACATGCACAAATGACAATTTTTTCTTTTTTTTATAATTAAAAACATAAAAACAAAAAGACACCCCCACACTTAAATCACAGATTGTCCTTAATGTAAGCAACACATATACCTTAAGAATAAGGAAAGAAAACTCCCTCTTGAAGGGGGAGAACTTGAAGCTTGTGTGTGGTTGGTATTTGCCAAAGAATGCTCTTTTTTGGTTACCACACACATGTTTGGTCAAATTCTTCTTCCACACGTTCAGAATCAATGGACTGAGTTGTTGTTGTGTTTGCCACACTTTCTTAGTAGGAATGTCCGTCAAGGTCAATCCGATACCTTTCCTATGTTCCTTAGAATTGACAGTAGCTTTTCCTGTTTAGAGTCAAGGTTAGCTGAAATAATCACAGGCAAATTTTCTCTTCCCTTGATGGCAACCTCGGAGCCGTTGGTGACTATTTTGGGAGTCATGAAGGTGGGAGTGATGGAGACACCACGATCGGGGAGGGAAGACCGATCGATAAGTCGGGAAGACGCCACAACCGGCTATGGAGGTTATGGTTGATGAGTCGGGATTAGCGCCACGATAAGCTGATAAGTTCTAAGAATAGCTCACGAAGAACCAAAGAGGCACGTCTCTAAATTTTTACTCAAAATTCAACTTTTCATTTCATCAAATGACTTACAATATATAGAGAACCTCAGGCCTTATTTGCCCAAACGAACCTCAGGCCCAATTGACTTAATAAAAATCCTAGAAATTAAAATATACTAATAAATATCAAATCCTAATTTTAATGGAAATAACTAATTGGCAATAAAGCCATTGATTTAATCCTAAAATAAAGAAGACAATTAAATGACATTAAAGCATTGGATATAATCCTAAAATAAAGTACTAAAAATAGAAATAAATTGCACTAATTTATTCTTCATGATATTGTACTAATTTACTCTTCATGAGATTTTCCTTCATCTTCTACGTGTAGACCTTAGTTGCATGAGTTGATAGGAACTCTGTAGCCAATGATAAAGCAAGATTGCTACTTGGATTCAAAATGACATAAGCCATTGAGTCTTGTACTCAATAAAATAGTGAAATCTTTATAAGTTTCTTTCCACATGCTTAGTGAACTTAGGATCACATCATCACTTTAAATATGCAGATTTTGAGTTTTCAGGGAGTTGTTTACGCTCTACAACATGTGGCTACTCAATGGCAGTAACAACTACATCCACCTCAGCTATGGAAAGTGTATCAACCTGCAAGGTATTTTCAATCTTAGCGCAAACAAAAGGATTATCAGAACATGTATAATCAGCCAAACCGTCAAGAAATTCCATTTTACAAAGGGAATGATCTTCCTTGGGGTGTTCTTAGTATCAAAGATGCCAAATTTTTCACTAGTGTCCCCAAATGTTGCAACTTTGTTATTTTTTGCATCAACTATTTCAGGCACTCTCGGGGTTTCAACTTGCACCGACAATGGGAGTATTGGGGACATTAGGATTCACTACTTCTTGGGCAGGCAGTTGGTTTGATCTCTGAGCCTGTATCTGATTAACTGTAGTGGTTAACTGTCCAACTATTATCTCCAATTTCTTAATGTGGAATCCGTTGTTTGTTGAAATTGGAGGTTTTGAATATCCCTCTGTTTAATGAGATTCTCCAGCGAAGGTTTGTTGTGCGGAAAAGAGTATGTGCAAGTATACACAATCGCAACAAGTAATAAAGAGTAAGTAAAGATCATTCCCACGAGGATTGTTGAGTTTACTTCTATATTTAAATTAGTAATTTAGCTAGTGAGTAACACAAATAACAATAACAAGTTGTTAACAAGTATTGTAATAACATAAATGTAAATAAGCAAGTAAAGATAGATGATAAGTAGAAATTCAGAATGAGAGTAGTTGGGATGCCTTTCACTATGTATATTCATAAAAATAGTTTATTGTTCGGTTTGACGCTATAGCATTGGGTGCTGTAGCGTTTGATGCGTGCCTTTCAGTCACTATCGTCAGGGTTTCGTTTCAAGACTCTTATGTCTAAGTTCTAAATAAGTTCACCCCTGTATATTAAGCTCCCACAGTATTCACCCTATGAACTATGCTTTCCTATGTCTAGGTTTAAGCATGGGTTGCTCTAAGTGTCCTTAAAACAACCACTCACTCACATTAATCCTTGGGTTCGATTTATAGACCATGTCTGAACCTATAAATGTACTTATATTTAGCTGATCAGTTCTAAAATAAGTATTGGAAGAAGTTTCATGCAATGGTTAAAATACTAACATCAAACATTACATTAAAACTATTAAAATATCATTACATAACTACAAGCATCCAACTACAAGAGATTCAGCTCATGATGAGCAACAAACACAAGAAATAAAGCTTAAAGGTGATATCTAAAGCCATAAAACCGAAATCACAAAGAGAAGCAAAATACTCCAAATGATGACAGCCCATGTGATGCTACAACATCGCTCACAGAATCACCTGATGCTATAGCATCGCTGACAGCACTACAAAATTTTGACTTTTATTATGAAAATGGAGCTTGAACGAAAATGGAGTGAAAGAGAGTTATTTATAACTCTCCTCTCTTCAGACCAGCAACTCCAATATGAAGAAGAATAATAATGAGACTTCTATATAAAAAAATATATCTTCTAAAAAGGGTGACAAGCCATCCCACCAACTATTTTTATCATCCATTACAAAATAGACAAGTGTCCCATAAAGTAAAAGGTGGGTGGCTGCTGCAGGAAAAGATCTGAACTGCTCTGCAGTGATTTGACACGCTGCAGAAACTGTTTTTTCGTTTTCTCTCTCATCAGCTGCAGAATACAACGCTATAGCGTCTGATGCTGCGGCACTGAACAAACACATTAAACACAAGATAGGGCACCAAAGTGCAAAATTATCACTTAATCAGTTCCTAACCCTCTTTTACACTTCTTAATACATATTTACATATTTAACAACAATATTACTTAAGAACGTGCATTGATTTAAGTAATAAAAGCGTAAATAACTCATATAAATACGAGTTATCAAGATTCATAAACAGTACCCATGTTATAGTCAATAGAATCAGAATTAGAATTAAAAAAGGTTATGCTAAAATTAAGGTAGGAAATAAAAAACGAAGTAACTCTAATCTAAAAAAATATAAAAACACCACTAAAAATCTAATAAAATCGAAAGAAAGACGTGCGAACTTTATTGGATTTTTTTTGAGAATATGAAAAATTAGAATAACTAAAACGAAAATGTAAACGAAAGAATTTCGGATTTTGCGGCCTAAGCTCATTTAAGGAGTCTTACTCCTTGATTTTTATTTTTTCTGATTTTCGGACAAATTTCGGAGGAATCTGACCGGGTCATCCGAAAACCAATTTTTTTCACCCAAATTAAGAAAGATCTGAATGAAGCTGAAATCGACAGAACCTGCAAAGAAAAAAATACTAAAAAACAAAGGTTTGTGGTTAGAGGGGTTTTTAATTTGACAATGCCTAATCAGAGGTCCCCGACAACGATGCCAATTTGTTCAGCGTTCATACACGGGTCAAAATAATTAGAAAGATATAAAATATAACACAAGAAAGTTAACCTTGGTCGTCTCACAAAGACCTCTGAATTAAAGACTACCAGAATCAAGAACGAAAGTAACAATAAAGGAGGGGCGGTTTAGGAAAAGAGTTTGATGTTTAACGAAGAAAATCAATTAAAGATAGACAATCAATCCACTAGTTTCAGGTGTGTTTCTTGGATTTAACATCGGTTCTAAAATAAAGATTCGTGCAAGGTTTGATAATTCTTGATTGATCATAAACTAACTACACAAGTGTTAGTCAGTTCATACGTATTCGCGCCATTTTAAAGCAAGCGTCAAAACAGTGTGTTCAATTAGTCATGATAATGAACAAGCGCCAGTAACACAATTAACGTCATGACTGAAATCTATCAATCCTATAAACAAGCGTCATAGACTCTATCAATTCCTTTCCAAACTAAATTAAACATGCAATAAAATAGTTTGAATAATGAAATTTGCAAAACAGAATCATGATTAAGTTATTAAGCAAAACTGAATCATTAAACGAATCACATAAACAAATCAGAGTTTGAGTAATTAAGCAAAATACAAACCGAATTTGCAACAAGAATGACAGAGATGAAATTGGTAGAGAAAGAATTAAAACCATAAAAACGAAATAAACATTAAGCACTAAACCTCAAAATCCTTACAGCAACACCCTTCACCAATAGATTGATCTAGGGTTTTAAGCTTCCATGGAGGTTAGGGCACCAAATCCTAAAAATTGTAAATTAATGCGTAACAGAAGAGAAATGCGGTTGATGAACCAAAAACCTAAATCCCTAAATGGGTTCTATGATAAAAGCTCGATAATAAAGTCAAATTCGACCCAAAACCCATTTTACATTCAACTGCTTCGGTAATTCAAAGTTTTGACCTTCAAAGTTCCTTAGCTTTCCAACGCATGCTTTCACGCCTCAATCGTATAATCTCAGCCAAAGTTATGGCCTGCAGAGTAGACAGGGATCAATATGCACTAAAACAAGAATTAGTTAAGAAATTGCTATGCTCAAATAAGATCCAAAGTCTAGAAATATGTTAATACTCAAATGTTAGGCACAAAACACATTCAATAACACAAAGTGAAAAGCTAAAAGAGTGCATTAAAATGCACTGATCAATTGTCGTTTCTTTTTCAAAATTGTTTACAAACTACATATATACAAGGGTCTCTGTTAGCCAAGATCAGTAGCCTACAATTAACCCCCATTGGTTCGGTTAAAGATCAACGTACAATAAAGCCAGTGCACCCTCAAAATTTATGCAAAACTAACCCACGATGTCCACTGGCACACTTAGCGGAAAAAACCTGTTGTCCCTTAAACTCTTAGGTCCTAGGCGTGGTGTCGACCAGAGGTTTGGACAGTCTTTTGATTCCATTTCTTCAAGCAATTGCGTCGAGGAGGGAACTCTGCTCCTTAACTATGGGTTTCCTGGCTCCTCTAGAAAGGGTCAGGCAAGGTGAGAAGGGACACGAGTGTTGGATTACTATGGCTAATGCATACAAATAAAGTAAAGTGCGAAAATGCAATAAAGAAGATGAATGAAATAAACGTAGAGTTTGATTTGATTGATGTGTCTCCTTTACAATTCACTCTAATGCTATATATACAGACAGGCCCTCGTCGACCACTAAGCTAGCCAACATTTGCCTGCCGTTGGATTGATCTATACATTTTTTTTGAAAATTTTCGGTTTATTTGCAAAAATCTTTATTCAGATGCAGGGGTATGCAGCTCCTTTGTGCCCTACAAGGTTTCTTAGAGACAGGGTCTACAGCTATTTCTACGGGTACACACTTCAAGGATAGCACTAAAAGAAGGACCCTAAATAAGGTTCCTAGAGCCAACGACCTCATCTGAGAGCACCGATCCCAGGGACGTACGTCCAAGTGATGATGTCTTCAATCAAAGCCAAACTCTAGGTGAAGTCTTCGCAACCACCCAACAAGACGTACGTCCAGTGAGCAGCCACTAATGACTTCGTTCTAGCCTAAGGTATGCTCTAGCCCGGGTATAGGGCTGTCTCACCAAGAAATAAAGGTAAAAAGTGCAACGTGGGTGTAGGAGCACAATGATAAATATACCCCCCACCTGCAAGGAAAAACCAGAAACAGTCCGGACAAGGAGTCGTCTACCCTAGAGTTTTGCAAACACATATCATTTCAACATAAACAAGTAAACTACCCTAGGGTTTCAACAATCATATGCACCGCTTACCTCAAGAAAGGGTGCCAAGAAGAGGGGACATAATAGAATCGGGGAAATGCATGAACTTACCTCGAAGAAAGGGAGCGAAGAAGAAGGGATCATAGTAGAATTGGGGGAATGATGCATGAGCTTACCTTGAAGAAAGGGAGCAAAGAAGAAGGGGACATGGTGATTGGAGAAATGCATGATCATATTAAACATATAAACAAAAGAAGATGAAAGGAGAAGAAGGAACAAGAAGCGAACATAGAAGAAGAAGAGTCAAATGCACATAAATGCAACATAACAACACGAGAATGCAAGAGAACATTCAAACATCAGAAAGAGAGAAGAAAAAGAAGGAGAATAAAAGAGAGAAATAGAACAATCACATTCAAATCAAACAATTAAACCGCACATCAAGTTAATTAGGCCTGACCCTCGTTTTAAAAGGAAAGTCCCCAGTGGAGTCGCCAGCTGTTGCACCCCGAAAAAAATCCGGATTGGACCTTTCATCGTACAACGTGAAAATTTGTGAAGCCGCCATCAACATTTTTTATTTAGGGATCAAAACATTGAAAAAGGGTCCTTTTTAAGGCGGGTGGTCCTTTGAGAACTAGAGATGTAGGTTCGGGGGTCGGTTAGGTGTGGGGAAGGTATTAGCATCCCACACCTCCTTTCTACCGAAAGGGAACCTTTAACTTGATGTGCGGTTTTGACAGAGTTGATTTGAAACAATTCATTCTACTTCTTTTTTTTATTTGAGAAAATGTTTTTGAAAACTGGGGAAAAGAAGAATCTTTTTACTATTTTTTTTTTTAAAAGTGTGCTTGACGGGATGTGACCCGCTCCTACGTATCTCCCGGTGCGATGGAGAATTCAAAGCTTACGTAGTTCTCTTTAGTCGAGAAACTTTGGTGTTTTTTTTTATTGTAGGGGTTCTCGGTCCTGAACTGCACAGTTCACTAGACCTAAAACAACAAACATCCTCGCCTGTACAGACGACGTGCCCCCTACTTTTTGAGAATGGTTTGAATTACTTGAAGAAAAGGATTTGTTGTGAGGTTAATTACTTTTATTTGAGCAAGTATCTTAGGCTCGCACGAACTGTACAGCTCGCTAACCCTAAGACGCTAACCGATCCCGGATGTACATCCGATTTGATTCCTTACTCATTTTTTTAAAAAAAAAGGGTTCAAGTTGTTAATTACTTGTTTTAATTCTCATAAGTATCCCAAGATGTTTGAGCTGTACAACTCCAATCTTAGGATGCTAGTCAACACCGGCCGTACGTCCGACTTGACTCCTTATGAATTTTCAAAAAGGTTTGTTGTTGATCTTTGAAAAAATTTGATTGCTATAGAAAAACAATTTGAAGAAAAGTTTTAATTTGGAAAATAATTTGGAAAAAGAAATGACTTGAAGAAGAGAGGAAGAGAATTGGAGGGTGATATTGATCACAAAAGTTTGTTGGGATGGCGTGGCATCCAAAAGAAAAAGAAGTAGAGAATTCAAATCAATTTCCAAATCAAGAACCAAAGTGTAAACTTTAACAAGTTGCAAGCTGTTGCACCCCGAAAAATCCTTTGGAGGGATTTCTCTTCGCACAACATGAATTGGAGTCGCCACCAATATTTTTTTAAAGGTAAAACATTGAAAAAAACCTTTCTTGAAAGACAATGGTCCTTGGAACCACGAGATTTGAGTTCGGGGGTCGGTTATGCATGGGGAAGGTACGAGCACCCCACACATCCTTTCTACTGAAAGGGAACCTCGATTTGACGTGTGATTTAAAAGGTTGATTTAAGAAATGCTTTGTTTTTATCTCTCTTTATCTCTCCTTACTTTATGGAAAAACTTAAGGAAAATTTAATCTTTTGCGCTTGACGGGAGGGCACCGTGCCTACGTATCCTGGGGAGGGAATCAAAGCAACGTAGTTCTTGTTTTCAAAATTTGTTTTGTTTTTAGAAATTGCCTTGTTTTGGAAAAGGGTTTGTTTTTTTGAAAAGAAAATGGTTTTCATTTGTCGTGCTTGACGGGAATGTGACCCGCTCCTACGTATCTCCCAGTGCGATGGAGAATTCAAAGCTTACGTAGTTCTCGGTTGTCGAGAAAAGGTTTTTATTTTTTAGTTGTTTAATTGTGAAAATTGAATGTTCACAGTGATCAAACAACAAAGGTTTCGAGTGATCACCACTAGCATCCCATTATTAACGATCGTGCAAGCAAAGGCTTCGCATTATCCTCAACAAAGTTTTTAATTTGTGAAATGAGAGTTCTTTTGAAAAATGAGTGTTCATGATAATCAATTGAGCAAAGACTCCAAGTGATCACCACTAGCACCCCATTGTTGACAATCGTGCAAGCAAAGGCTTCGCATTATCCCCAACAAAGTTTTTAATTTGTGAAATGAGAGTTCTTTTGAAAAATGAGTGTTCATGATAATCAATTGAGCAAAGACTCCAAGTGATCACCACTAGCACCCCATTGTTGACAATCGTGCAAGCAAAGGCTTCGCATTATCCTCAACAAAGTTTGATTTGTGAAAAATAGTTTGAAATTGTTTTGAGAAGAAGTGAAGTTGTTTATCAATGATTATGTAAATGCAAAAAAATGTTTTGAAGTTGGAACGTTACTAACGAGTAACAAGTTGTTCTTTGTATGCAACATGGTTTTGAAGTTTTGGAGAGTTACTAACGAGTAACAATTGGTGGAAATCAAAACAAGCAAATTGTGAACACCAATTCAACATTTTAATGCACTACAAGCACATAAACAAGTATATCAAGCATGGAGTACCAAGCTTCAATTCAAGAATGCATGAGTAGGCAAGGATGCAAGAATAGGTAAGAATGCATGAATATGCAAAATGCATGTGCATCAAGGTTAAATGAACCTATCTTTTGCCGAAACTTCACAAGCTTCAAACAACAATTTACAATAAACTCAAAGAGCAAAGAAAGCATGATTAAACTTGAGGATGCATCAAGGTCATTGGAGACCAATCATGTGCGCAAATTCAATTGTTTATAGACCCCTTTTTGCTCACATTTCACAAGCACATCAAATGGGAATTGAATTTTTAAATGCTTACAAGCATAGGCATCAAGGTTGAAGTAACCTATCTCTTGCCAACTTAGCATAACCCAAGATCATTTGTGGATCATAAATGAACCAAAACCCAAATTCATTTTTCTCAAATCACAAATTTCACAATTAACAACATAGGTTTGAATATTTGCAAGACCAAAAGTGACCAAAAGAGGGCATTTACAAGTCATTTTTGTAACCAAAATTGATTAATCAAGTTAGAAAACTAGCATTTGCATTTTCAAACAAGAATTGCACAAAGAAAATTGAATCATCTTTGGCAATCCTCATCACTTAAAGTGAAGTACACTAGGCACAAGTGAGAGTCCTCTTGCCAATCCTCAACATAGAATAACTTTGCAAACAAGTTACTAACAAGCAAACCAAAGTTTACAATCAAAGCACAAGGTTGTGTTGAATCATCTTAGGCAATCCTCAACACTTAAAGTTAAGTGCGCAAAGGCACAAGTGTGAGTCCTCTTGCCAATCATCAACATATAACAATTTGCAAGCAAGATACAATCAATTAGCAACAATATTTTGCAATCAAAACATCAAATCAATTGCGTTGAATCATTTTAGTCAATCCTCAACACTTAAAGTTAAGTGCGCAAAGGCACAAGTGTGAGTCCTCTTGCCAATCATCAACATAACAATGACTTGCAAGCAAGATACCATCTATTAACATCAAAATAACTTGAGAAAACGTTTTTGATCACAATTGCAAACCCATTTCACAAGAAAATTAACAAACCCTAATTCTAATCATGATTTGCGAAGCATCACATCATTTTATTCAACAAAAATGCAAGATCATAGTGAAAACAACATAAATCACAATTTATTCAAGGGTGAGAAGCATCTCAAGCACCCAAACCTCCCACAGTGTTTGTCAAAATGCTTGAGACACCTCTCACCAACAACAATCAACAAATCAACAATATAACAACACTAAAATGCATGAATATGGTAGGATGCAAAATTAGAAACATGATATCTACATTTTGATGCAAAAAAGTTGAAGATGATGCTAGGTTTTAAGAAGTTTACCTCAAATCCAAGCTAAGGAATGACTAATATGAAGAACAAGACCACAAATCAACTTGAATCTTCACCTAACTTCAATGAAACCCACGAAATGCTTGCTTAAAAATGCCCTTTGATGATGAAAGCTTGAATTAAATTAGGAGAGAAGGAAGATATATGAAGTAGGAATGGAAATGAGGTGAGAAAATGGTGATTTGGTGAAGGAGAAGTGAAGAATTGATGGAGGAAGAAGGTGGTATGATTTCGGCCAAGAGAGGGAATTAGGAGAGGGAGTTGTGTGCTAGGGTTGTGTGAGTGAAAATGAGGCCAAAATCTCCCTCCTTTGAGGTGAGGTTAATAGGGTATATATAGAAAGCAATTAGGTTTAAGGGTAGTTAGGTCATTGTGCACTAGTTGTGCTCTAGGATTTGATTTTAATTTTGAATCAAAGGCTAGGATTGAGGCTCACATGGATTGAGGACATTGAGAAAACACAAAATGAGAGAATAGAGAAGGGGGTGGCGCATAAACATTGGGAGGGGTCCTTGGTGACCAAGTTTTGCTAGTTGTCATCTTGTACTATTGTACTATTATATGACCATTCCATTATCCCTTCATTTTTGATTATTCTTCTTAGGATAATTGTACAAAAATACACCCAATTTAGGCCACATACTAGGAATCTTAGGAATATGCCATTTTATGTGATCACCATGACCAAAAATGTCATAAAAATCACATCTTGGAACTTTTTGTAGAATATTCCCTTTTGATCCTTTTTTTGAAATTTTGTGCACAATGTATGCATGCATGCGCATACATACATACATACATGACCAAAAATGTTTTGCCTCAAATAAATTTTTCTAAAATTGCACAATGATTCTTGATGAGAAATTATCTTATTTTTGACAATGACCAAAATACCCTTTTGCCCTAAAAACCTTGTTTTTTGACAACGAATGCATTTCCACTCTAACAATGAATTTAAAAGCCCTAGAATGACTTTTAAAACCCAAAAATGCATGCACAATGCTCTTCACTCTTCAAAATAAAACCACACTTCTCAATTTATTTATTTTTTGCGGAAAATTAGGGTTTTAAACCTAGGCGGACAAAATTAGGGTATGACACAAGCAAAACAATCAACAATGCAAGCGTAAGCATATACCTTAACCATTACTACACTGGTGCATAAGAATGACGCTTAGTCGTCTAACATTTAATGGCCATGAACATGCAAGATCAACATTAACCAAATAGATTGCAAGAATAGGCACACAAATAGATAATGCAAAAGTTTAATTCAAATAGGCATCAACACAAAGATAAAACACAAGGTTGAATCTCTTTTGGTAATCCTTGACATTTGAGACAATTCACAAAGGCATAAGTGTCTAGTCCTTTTACCAAATCATCAACACAAAACAAATTATTAACCTAGAATGAACATCGCATTTGCATGATCACAAGTGACCAAAAGAAAGCAATAACAAGTCATTTTGTAGCCAAAATTGATTAATCAAGTTAGAGAACTAGCATTTGCATTTTTAAACAAGAATTGCACAAAGGAAGTTGAATCATCTTAGGCAATCCTCAACATTTAAAGTGAAGTGCCTAAGGCACAAGTGTGAGTCCTCTTGCCAATCATCAACATAGAGTAATTTTGCAAACAAGTCACTAACAAGCAAACCAAAATTTTCAATCAAAGCACAAGGTTGTGTTGAATCATCTTAGGCAATCCTCAACACTTAAAGTGAAATGCCTAAGGCACAAGTGTGAGTCCTCTTGCCAATCATCAACATAGAATAATTTGCAAGCAAAGTACATAACGACCAACATTAAAACAATTTGAGAAATCATTTTACTCACAATTGCAAACCCCTTTCACAAAGAAATAACAAAACCCTAACTTATTAGAAACTTGCGAACCAAAACATAACCAAACAACAATTTCATTCAACAAATCCACAAAATCAAGCAAGCAAATGACACTAGCAAGACTTAGGAACATTTATTCACAAGATCCAAGCAATCAAACACCAAAATCAACAACTATTCATATTTTTTTTGATTTTTGTGAAAGTAAGCAGGCATGAAAAATGAATATTTGCAAAATCAAACAACATGTTTGGACATGGGAACTTCAAAATCAAGCCTCAATAACAAGATTGCATAAAGAAATGCATCAAAACTCGATTAAACCTATTTTATACTAAGGGTGCGAAACATTCATAGCTTCCTAACACAATTTTATTTCACAAAATGCAACAAACAAAATGATAACAACACAAATCACAATTTATTCAAGGGTGAGAAGCAATCTCAAACACCCAAGCCTCCCTAAGTGCTTGTCAAAATGTTTGAGACACCTCTCACCAACAACAATCAACAAATCAACAATATACCAACACTAAAATGCATGAATATGGTAGGATGCAAGATTAGAAACATGATTTTTACATTTTGATGCAAAAGAAAAAAACTTAGTGAATGATGCAAGAGTTTTGAGGTATACCTTGAATCCAAGCTAATAAATAAAGAGTATAAAGAGAAAACCCACAAATCAACTAGATCTTCACCAAAACCTTGCGCAACTTGCCTTGTTCTTGAGATTGGATGATGAACACTTGAATCTTGGTAGAAGAGATGGATGATATATGAAGTAGGAGTTAATATGAGATGGAAAAGGGAAGTGAAATGAAGAAAAATGGAGGAGGGAATGGTTGTTGGTGGTTTCGGCCAAAGGAGGAGAGGAGAGGAGAGGTTTGTGTGCTAGGGTTTTGTGAATGAATTGTGAGGCCAAAAAAAAAAAGGTCCTGTGAGATGAGGTTTCTAAGGTATATATAGAGAGCAACTAGGTTTAAGGGTATTTAGGTCATTGTGCATCTCATCTCACTCTAGGATTGCATTTAAAATTTGAATGGAGGGTGAGGATTGAAACACACATGATGAGGGACAAAATGAAAAATTGGAGAGGAAATGGGGAGGGAATGGCGCAACATTGGGGTAGGGTGTGGCCTTGGTCACCAAGTTTTGCAAGTTGGCAATTGTACCATTGTACTATCCATGAACCCTCCAATTATCCTCTCAATTTTGATTATTCCTTTCAAGATAATTGTACATAAATCTAACCATTTTGAGCCACATACAAAGTATCTTGAAGAATATGCCATTTTATGAGATCACCATGACCAAAAATATCATAAAAATCACATCTTGAAACTTTTTGTAGAACATTCCTTTTTTGATGCCTTTTTTGAATTTTTTGTGCATAATGCATGCATGCATGCGCATGCATATATATATGACCAAAATGTTTTGCTTCAAATACATTTCTCTAAAATTGCACAATGATTTTTGATGAGAAAATATCTTATTTTTAGAAAATGACCAAAATACCCTTTTGCCCTAAAAACTCAAAAATGCATGCACAATGTTCTTCACACTCTTCAAAATAACGCCACACTTCTCAATTTATTTATTTTTGTGGAAAATTAGAGTTTTAAACCTAGGCGGACAAAATTAGGGTATGACAGGGAGCTTATGGAAATTAACTGAAAACAACGTATGAATATGTCATTATTTGTTTCCATAAACTCTCCCAAGCAGCCTCACAAATGCTTATATCAATATACAAACTCAAATAAACCGATCCAAATGGGCTCAAATAGGCCTTGGCCACACATTTTTCTAATAAAAAACTAGTAGTATACTACACCTGTCAA
The DNA here is from genome assembly GCA_963573325.1 of Astragalus glycyphyllos. Classification (NCBI taxonomy): domain Eukaryota; kingdom Viridiplantae; phylum Streptophyta; class Magnoliopsida; order Fabales; family Fabaceae; genus Astragalus; species Astragalus glycyphyllos. The sequence goes on from OY754309.1 coordinate 34,443,661, forward strand.
TAGTTTTCCTTCTTTTTATTAAGGGTGAGCAAGAGACGGATTGAGATTGGTTATACTCGTCCCTAACCCGGCCCTAAATTTTTATGGGGCCATTTTTTAGACCCGAAGAAACTCGATGTTCTTAGGGACAAACTAGGAGTCTATTTAGGACGAGACCGGGTTGGCTTGAAGGACAATTGAAACAAAATTATAAGTCGGTCTAAAATATGATTAAAAATTAGAAGTTAAAAATTGATTTTTTTTAGTATTTTACCATGGATTCAAACTGAAAACATGACTTCTATAATCATAATTTACAGCAGAATTTCCACTTAAACTAACGTATATTTCAGATTAAGTATTTTATTTATACCAAACCCTAATCTTCCCTTAAATTTTGGTCGGCCCAATTCATTAGACCTAACCCGTCTTTAGACCCGAACAAACTTGATGCTTTGCGAGTTAAATGGGACGAAGACAAAATGAGCCTTAGGAGTGGGACAAGTCTTGCTCACTCCTACATTTTCGCTACAAAAAAACTACCATTAGCGATGGAAATTTCCCTCGCTAAAGTCCAAAGATTCCTCGCAAATTGCGACAATATCAGCAATGGACGGTATTTCCTATCACGCTATATGTCTGTGAATTTTGCTAGTATTTTATTTTAATAATAGTTATTATCAGTATTTAAAATTCAATATTCTAATACTCTATTTTAGTATTATAATAGTATCCTATTTTAGTAACATTTTATTATTACTAGGTAACATGTCGGTTGTAATAACAGTTTTCTTTTATTAACTTTTTATTACGTTGTATTTCAAATTATATGTAATTAGTTTTAAATTAATATTTGAAGTTATTTTTTAAAAGGTGAAAAAATCAAATTTAAAAGAATAGATGCATTTTTAAGAGGGAAATGCCCGATGACAGTGAAAATAATACATTTTCAGCATTCTCACCTCTTCAAAGACATAAATCTAATGACGTGAAGACTCAAGCTAAACAACTCCCTTTCAAGATTCAAAGAGTTCTACTTGATGAGTATGATAAATTGATAATAATTCTTTAGAACGTGACCAGGAAATCACTTTTAATTATGGGAATACCTGGATTATAAAAGATGAAGTTCCAAGGGCTTATTTAAAATGGGGTGCATATCAAATACAACTTGAAAGTTGTCCTTTTCTTGAAAAAAGCACTCAAGAAGATTTTAACCCACTTGGTTTAAAATGTTTTAACCCATTTATCTCTGTAGTGAAAAGTCAAATGGTGTTCTCGGGTTAAATGTGTTTACTAGACATGGTTTTAGAACATGGAAAAAGGTCAATGCCAAAACAAATTGTTCACTTTTCTCCATATTAAAGACAACTCTTGTCAAGATCCACCATTGAGTCCAATGCGCCCACAAACTAAGGATGCACCACTAAGATTTGGAGAACCCAAAACACGCTCTAAGAGCTTGTTGTCAAACTTTGGTTCAGCCGAAGATCGACTAAGAGTTTGAACTCATGATTCCTTTATCTTCAAGCGATTACACTGAGGAAGAAACTATGTTCCTCAGCTATGGGTTTCCTAAATACTCCAAAGAGTGTTAGGCTAGGCAAGAGGGACATGTAGGATTATCTAATGGCTAACATAATCGAAAAAATGCAACTAAAGGAAAGTAACTTAGAAAAAATGTAGTTTGATTGATTGGTCGTATGTCTACAAATGTACAAGCTACATACATATATACATGGTATTCGTTGGCCACTACAGTAGCCTACAGCTACACACCATTGGATCGACTAAGATCAACGTCTACTAATGCTCATGCACCCTAAAAACTAGGAGCAGCACTCCACAACGCCCACTAGCAAGAAAAGTGGGAAGAAAATATTTTTGCTCCTATTTCCACAGTGCTCCTCCACGTTTTCTTCAACAACTTCAATGTTCCAAATGGCCACGTGCAATGTTTACTTGCTCTGAAATCAAGTTCCTTTTCCTCAGCCAAGATACCTTCAATCGCGCAATACATTATGCCTAGGGGTGGGAATAGGCCGGGCCGGCCGACAGGGGCCTACGGCCCAGCCTACGTCAGGCCAGGCCAGGCCAGGCTTTTTATTTAAACAGATAAGGCTTAGGCTTTTTTAAAAGCCTATTTAGCTAAAAAGGCCAGGCCACAGGCCATTGAAAAAGCCTTTTAGGCCTATCAGGCCGGCCTATTTAAATAAAAATAAATAATATTATTATTATTATTGTATTAAATTTTGTATTTCATTTAAGTCATAAATTTGCTAATATTTCATGTTAATTTAAACTATTACATCCATTTTTGACAAATTTAAAGTTATTATTATAAAATAGAATTTAAATAGAATGTCATATAAAATAGAACAAAATTTTATTAATCTATTAGGTTTTTTGTTATTTACAAAAAACATACATCACTTAAAGATTATAGGTTTTTGTAAAACAAATTGTAAAATAGGCTTCTAAACAGGCTATCAGGCCTTGTCAGGCTTTCACAAAGGCCAGGCCAGGCCTAAAAATTGGGCCTATGATAGGCCACAGGCCAGGCTCAGGCCTAACGCTTTCAACGCAGGCCAGGCCCAGGCCAAGCAAAGCCTAGCTCGGCCCAGCCTATTCCCACCCCTAATTATGCCCATGGAGGACTGTGGGTATCTAAAAACCATTTCAAACTGGCAGAGTACATTGAAGATTACCATAGTCCCAGAAATTGAAAATTATGTAACGAGTTCAGGCCTTTATCCTCTTAGGAACCTAGGGTTCCTCCAAGTTCTTAAAAAGCTTATCAACGCATATGTGGAGCAATGGCAGCCAAACAACTCCAGCTTCTACCTTCCTATTGGCAACATGACCATCACATTGGATGACGTCTCTGTCTTGTTGCATCTTCCTATTGTTGGTAGCTTTTGCGACTTCTCAACAAGTAATGTCATTTTTTGGTACTTTAGCCTATGAGTTGGTGTTAGTGCATCATCTAGGCTTTTCTACAAAGTCTCCTTAAGAACAACTACTTTTGCCTTCCTCGTCAAACCTAGTTAGCTCCACTATAAATTGATTCCCCTTAGAGTTGATGACTCTCTTCTAAAGAAAACTCATTGTCTTAGTTCCTTGGGTAGCGCAGACCCCGTACTCTCCTGACCATGCTTAGCTGAGGCTACCAACACTGCTTATGTGGTTGTTCTTTCTAAAATTGATAGGGAAGAGTAGAAAGAGTAGAGCAAATGCGGGTCATTCAGTAACCTACCCTTTTTGCTTCATATTTGAGCAACTCGGCTCATGTGAACTCGGTTGGGCCCTTGCCTCAGCTAGGTTTCTCCTCGGCCTACCATGCAGCAGTTTTTGAATGTTCACTAAGGAGGCTAATTAAATGGGCTTTTGATAATGAAGGAGTGCCATTCAAGATGGTCCATGTGATCCAAGTTGATGAAAAGCTCGATATGAAACATATTTTTACTTAGCTAATTTTATCATCTTACTAACTTATTTAAAAATTCAAAAGTAATTTGTCAAATATCCTATTTAATTTTTAACTTATAAACTTATTTATTTTTTATAGTTATGATTCAAATATTTATACTTATTAAAAGGGAAACGAACATTTTTTATAAATTCATATTTTGTCTTAATTATAAGGGCATGTTCTTATGATGTGCATATTTAGAACAAGTTTATAGATATATTATATAAAATTATTTAATATTTTTCATGTAAATTTTTGTTTATTTCTTTCTTGTTAATAAATTTTGTTAAATATAGTAATTTAATTTTCACATCAAATTTCTCGACGCGTGCCGTGAATTATTCTAGTTTGAAGTATTTTATTATGTATTTTGACCTATAATTAGATGCTGGTTTTAATGTTGACCCCAAACCCCAAAAAAACCTAGTTATTCCATTAACTTTTATATAGTACGATCGAGATGAGTTATATTTTCGTTAAAAAAGTGAGACAGTTGTATTGACTCATTTTTATATCATCCAGCGGTGTGCCTTTGACACCTCTAGCTTTTGTGTATATCTTGCTCATGTCACGAAAGGAGACACGATATTGGTCATGCAGTTCGGCTAATCGTTGCCTACATCTGCGACTACAGAGCAGCTGTGGTTTCGTTTATTGATTGTATAATTCCCTGTCCTTGAGTACAAACACTAATGCGTTTAAATAAGCTATTCTATGTGAAAACCTAACGGGCCTGGGCTGAATACATATATAAATAAATCGACTATTTACAACTTCATTATTTCCTTATTCACACCCCCCCTCAAATTGATGCGGGTCATCAAGGAGCATCAATTTGCTAACAAGAAACTGATGGCGCGGACGAGGAACAGCTTTGATCAAAATATCTGCAACCTGAAATTGAGTATTGATATGAGGAATGGATATAACACGATTATCATAGGCTTTACGAATAGCATGGCAATCAACTTCAATATGTTTAGTACGCTCATGAAAAACCGGATTTGCAACAATCTGAATGGCACTTGTATTGTCAGCATAGAGAGATGTCGGCTCAGTTTGAGGAAATCCAAGTTCACCCAACAGACCACGAAGCCAAAGTATTTCAGAGCATGCCGTAGACATAGCACGATATTCCGATTCAGTTGAGGACTTAGAGACTCTTGCTTGCTTCTTACTTTTCCATGAGATCAACGAAGAACCAAGAAACATGCACCAACCAGTGACAGAGCGGCAAGTGTCAGGACACCCAGCCCAATCAGCATCACTGTAGGCAATCAACTTTAGGGGGTCCCACTAGGAAAGAATAAGTCCCGTTGAGATGTACCTTTCAAGTAGCGAGTTATACGACGAACCGCTGCCAAGTAAAGTTAAGACTACCCACGAGCTGTCGATACAATAACGGATCGGTCAAAAGTTCACCCTCGTCACGATGGTATTTAACATTAACTTCAAGAGGAGTATCCACAGGGTTAGCGGATTGGAGGCCAGCCATAGCAATAAGGTCTGTGGCATACTTATGCTGATGAAGAAATATACCCTTAGAAGTAGAATGAACCTCAAGTCCAAGAAAATAATGTAAAATACCAAGGTCTTTCATTTGAAATGAGGCTTGAAGCTTTTGTTTAACTTCCTGTATGGATGCTGCATCAAAACCAGTCATGATCATATCATCAATATAAAGAAGGAGCAAAACAATGCCCGTAGATGTGCAGTGAATGAACAAAGATGAATCATACTGACTTTGAGTAAAAGAGAACCCAAGTAGAGTGGAACGGAATTTGTCATACCATGCTCTAGGCGCCTTTTTTAAACCATATAGAGAGCGTTTGAGCTTGCACACCCCCTTAGCTGAAGAGAATAGCCCTGAGGGGGATTCATATAAATATCTTCAGTCAGGTCGCCATGAAGAAATGCATTCTTAACATCCATTTGGTGGAGAGACCACCCATGAGAAGCAGCTATAGAGAGCACTATTCTAACAATAGTCATTTTAGCAACCGGTGCAAATGTCTCATCATAATCAATACCATATTTCTGCTTGTTGCCTAAAGCAACCAATCGAGCCTTGTACCGATTGAGAGATCCATCAGAATTCAGTTTCACAGAATAAACCCATTTACAGCCTATGGGTTTGATATCTGGAGGGCAATGAACAATATCCCAAGTGAAATTGTCTTGAAGGGCCTGAAGTTCGTCATTCATAGCATTCACCCAACGCACATCTTTAACAGCCTGCGAGTAACAAGTAGGAATAGGTGTGCTAGAGAGAGAAGCAGTTAAAGCAGTATGTGAGGAATCAAACCTGTCTGGTGAATATCTATCAGGTGCGCGGGACGTTCTACTAGAACGCCGTGGTGCAACTGGTGCAGGATCAGGTGGCGGATCAGCGTCGGAAGGGGGAGTGGGAACCTGCACACTGTTTCTTGACATATATGAGACCTGGTTTAAAACGTTCTATAGGTGAACGCGGGGTAGAAAATTGGGGAAGTATAGCAATATCATTCAGTCTAGGAGAAGTGCAAGGAAACATAAACTGTTTATCAAAAAATGTCACATTCCTAGAAATGCGAAAACGATGGTTAGAGACATCATAACACACGAAACCCTTATGAGAATGACTATACCCCATAAATGCACATTGGACAGATTGTGCTCCAAGCTTATGCCTTTCAGTGGATGGTAGGTGAACAAAACATACACACCCAAAAGTGTGTAAGCTACTGTAATCAGGCTGAGTTTTAAAAAGACGAAAGTAAGGAGAATCAAACCCAATCACCGTGGAAGGATGACGGTTGATCAAGAAAACAGCTGTGGAAAGAGCCTCCACCCAAAATTTGGATGGAACAGAAGCTTGGAGAAGTAAGGTACGTGTCACATCCAACAAGTGACGATTCTTACGTTCTGCAACACCATTTTGCTGAGGGGTGTTGGGACAAGATCGTTGAGACAATACACCTTTTTGCGGTAAAAACTCCTGAAACTCATGAGACATATACTCACCACCAGAATAAGACCGAAGAATTTTAATACTGGTTTGAAATTGATTTTCAGCATACATCGGAAATTTCTTAAACATAGAAAACACTTCAGATTTAGAATTAAGAAAATAAATCCAAGTAAAACGACTATAATCATCGATAAAGGTGACGAAATATTTATAGTGAGCATGAGAAGCGACAGGTGAGATTCCCCAAACATGACTATGAATCATATCAAAACAAGTAGAAGCACGATGAGCATCAGACGGAAAGGGAAGGGTTTTACTTTTAGCTAATTTGCAAACAGAACATGAAATAGAGGCACTAGAATCCATATGTTTAGTACCTAACAAGCCAGTCTTAAATAAGTGAGACAAAACAGCAGAGTTTGGATGACCCAATTTCCTATGCCAATCCTCACATACATTCAAAACACTAGTACAAGCAAGAGATAAATGATTTGGAATAAACTGGAGTGGAAACACTCTCCCAACTTTAGGCCCATTCGCGATCACCTTCCCCGACACCCACTCTTGCACAAGACAACCATCCTGAGTAAGATTAACATCACAACCTTCATCCACTAATTGACCAGCAGACAATAAATTTGAGGCAAGCCCTGGTGCTACTAGCACATTTCGAAAAGTAGAATTTATGTCACCAACATTAGTTATAGGAAGGGTACTACCATCAGCAATTTGAATTTTCTGATTACCAATATAAGAACGTAAATTATGCAAGAGTTTAGAGGAACCCGTCATGTGATTCGATGCACCAGAGTCAAGTAACCATTGGATGAAAGAAGACATACCAGTAATGCCCAAGGCAGAAAGAGCAGATAGTACCGCTTGTTGAATTAATTCAAGTTGTAGAGCACCACCATCAGAGGCACCAGTGGTGGAAGAACGTAAGCAGATAGTACCCAGTTTTGTAAACGCGCAAGCAGCTCTGTCCTTATCCAACAAGACTTGCGCAGCAAGCCGGTTAGACGCCTATAAATATGACACTGAGGAAGCAGTCTGTAGAGACTCTGGGATTTTTGTTGGAAAGGGTACGCCACTGATGGCATGTTCGGGATTTTTGTTGGGAAAGGGTACGCCACTGATGGCATGTTCAAATTGAATATTGAAATTAATAAAGTTGTTCCCTCTGCTTATATGTTGTGTGATTTTAATATTTGGCACTCTCGTTTATGTCACGTCAATAAGCGCGTTATTTCGAATATGAGCAATTTATGATTAATTCCGAAAGTATCGTTAAATGATTTTCATAAATGCGAATTTTGTAATCAAGCCAAAATTACGAAAGCGTCACACAAATCTGTTATAAGAGAATCAGAGCCGTTAGATTTGATACACTCTGATATTTGCGAACTAGACGGAACGTTTACCAGAAATGGTAAACGCTATTTTATCACTTTTATTGACGATTGCTCAGACTATACCTTTGTATATCTTATGAAAAATAAAAGTGAAGCGTTTGACATGTTCAAAATCTTTCTAAAAGAAATTGAAAATCAATTTGAGACAAAGATAAAGAGTTTTCGAAGTGATAGAGGAACTGAGTATGATTCCCAATTATTTAATGACTTTTATAAGTTGAATGGGATCATACATGAAACGACTGCACCATATTCACCTGAAATGAATGGTAAAGCAGAAAGAAAAAATAGAACTCTTACTGAATTGACGGTTGCCATTATGCTCAATTCTGGAGCTGCAACTCACTGGTGGGGGGAAATTTTACTAACTGTGTGTTATGTACTGAACAGAGTTCCTAAGTCTAGGAATCAAATTTCTCCTTATGAAATAATAAAGAAAAGACAACCAAATGTGTCTTATTTTCGAACATGGGGCTGTCTAGCCTATGTAAGAATCCCAGACCCTAAGAGAGTTAAACTTGCCAGTAGAGCCTATGAATGTGTATTCATTGGTTATGCAGTAAATAGCAAAGCATACAGGTTTTATGACCTTAATGCAAAAGTGATCATAGAGTCAAATGATGTTGACTTCTATGAAAGTGAATTTCCCTTTAAATCAAGAAATAGTGGGGGCACCGGAACTGGTCAAGTTTCAGTGCCTAGGAACGTTGAAAACAACGAAGAAAGAGAAATAGAGCCTCGAAGAGGTAAGAGAGCACGTGTTGCTAAAGACTATGGACCTGATTATGAGGTCTATACATTAGAGGAGGATCCTACGAGCCTTCAAGAAGCTCTGTCTTCATTGGATGCTGATTTGTGGTAAGAAGCCATAAATGATGAGATGGATTCTCTAGAGTCTAACAAGACATGGCACTTAGTGGACTTGCCTCCTGGTTGCAAACCCATTAGTTGTAAATGGATCTTGAAAAAGAAACTCAAACCTGATGGCACTGTTGATAATTTGATCATATCGAATGGGTTTAAAATGAATGAAAGTGACAAATGCATTTATTACAAAACCGAGAATGACATTTGCACTATCATATGTCTCTATGTAGACGACCTACTCATATTTGGATCAAACATTCATGCTGTTGATAAAGTGAAATCATTGTTGTGCAACAACTTTGATATGAGAGACCTCGGAGAAGCCAGTGTGATACTTGGTATTAAGATCACTGGGTCCGAGAAGGGAATTTCTTTGGATCAATCTCATTACATTGAGAAGATCTTAAAGAAATATGATTACTTTGATTGTAAACCTGCATGTACACCATATGATCCGAGTGTCAAGCTCTTTAAGAACACTGGTGACAGTGTAAGACAATCGGAATACGCGAGCATCATTGGCAGTCTAAGGTATGCCACTGATTGTACTAGACGCGACATTGCCTATGTTGTGCGATTGTTGTGCAGGTTTACTAGTCGACCTAGTATAGAGCATTGGCATGCTATTGAAAGAGTCATGAGATACCTGAAAAGGACCATGAATCTTGGATTACATTATCAGAGATTTCCAGCTGTACTTGAAGGGTATAGTGATGCTGATTGGAATACTCTATCTGATGATTCCAAAGCTACTAGCGGCTTAATATTCAGTATAGTCGGTGGTGCTGTCTCCTGGAAATCAAAGAAACGGACCATATTGGCTCAGTCCACTATGGAGTCTGAAATGATAGCACTGGCCACAGCCAGTGAAGAAGCTAGTTGGTTAAGATGCCTACTAGCAGAGATTCCCTTATGGGAAAAATCGATGCCAGCAGTGTTGATCCACTGCGATAGTACCGCGGCTATCGCAAAAATAGAGAATCGTTATTACAACGGTAAGAGACGACAAATACGTCGTAAGCACAGCACAGTTAGAGAGTTAATGTCAAAAGGAGCTGTGAGAGTGGATCATATACGCACTGATCAGAACTTAGCCGATCCTTTAACGAAAGGATTGGCCAGAGAGAAAGTCGAAAATACATCTCAGAGGATGGGACTACTGCCTTTAGAACCATGAGTCACTCACGATGGTAACCCGACCTAAAAGACTGGAGATCCCGAGAATTAGGTTCAATGGGTAATAACAAGTTGTGATGTGATAGGAATGAACATGCTATTAAAAGTAAAGAAGCATAATTCCTGAAGCGACGTAAGGTTGAGATAATAGAAACTCTTAATGAGACCTATACTCTATGTGGAGTGGAGTACCTAGCTACAGGAGTACTCTTGATAGACTCACCTTTGTGAATGTAGAAGTGGGGCCGCTTCCTATGGAATTTTGGGCAGAAATTCCTAGAGCGTTCACTAAACTGGGATAGACGTGCATGGCCATAAAAGCACGGGCATTTGAGAATACACCTATTGAAAGGGTTGTGTGTGGTTTTGACGATTAGAGATAGAGTTCAACACTACGAGTCACTCTTGTTGAATCTAAATCTTAACCGCTATGCAAGGTTCAAGTCGTATGACACCTCTGCTTATGCACAATCCTATAGAGGCGTTTGACGCTATTTCTGAAACTTCCTTTTAAATTCAAGTGGAGGATTGTTGGAACATGGGTTGTGAATTAAAAAGTCCCACATTGCTTGGACTAGGCACTTGAAGAGTGCTTATAAGTGGTGACTTAACACCTTTGGGTTGGGGCCCAAAGGGTACCCAGTTTTATAAGTGCGAAAATAATTAATAATTATTTTATTTTTGGTGCGTTGCGTCTAGATTCGTTGAACCGTCCGGATACGATGAACTAACCGTTGTGTGCAGATTCGTTGAACGGGAGCTAATTGGAGCGCAAGCAGCTCCGTCCTTATCCAACAAGACTTGCGCAGCAAGCCGGTTAGACGCCTATAAAAAGGCCCTTCCTTTAGTTCATTCTACACACCGAACACTTGACGATCAAGAATTTTCTCCTCAAGTGTTTCTCTCTTCTCTCTCGAAATATTTTCTTCTCTTCTACTCCGGCCTTCGAGCCATTCTTTTAGAGTGATCTACGGATCATATTTCAGAGTGATCTACAGATCATAATTCAGAGTGATCTACGGATCATATTGAGGTGTATTTCTAGAGCGACTATACACTGTGCAGTGATAATCGTACTGGGCTGTTTTATCCTGGGGACGGCGTGATTGATAGTCTACTTGCACCTTGAACAGTGCCGCGAAACATCTTAAAGAGAGCGACCTAGTCTGCGACTCAACCCGGTAATTTCTTCGGTATGTTTTCCAAAAAAACTCTGACAATAACAGGTTGCAAACAAAAACTGAAGTCACGCGAATGATCTTGAGCAAGAACGCAAACCCACCAAACGAGAATCACAAGCAGAAGCAGAGAGGTGACGACACAGGCCCACCGAAATCGCAAAGCACAAAGGAGTCACGGTTCTGAACGAAATCACAAGTATGATCGAAACCCTTCTGATACCATGTCACGAAAGGAGACACGATATTGGTCACGCAGTTCGGCCAATCGTTGCCTACGTCTGTGACTATAGAGCAGTTGCAGTTCCGTTTATTGATTGTATAATTCCTGTCCTTGAATACAAACACTAATGCGTTTAAATAGACTATTCTATGTGAAAACCTAACGCGCCTGGGCCGAATACATATATAAATAAATCGACTATTTACAACTTCATTATTTTCTTATTCACAACTCAATGCAGAGACATATTTGCAGTATTGTCTTTAATTTTTTTTTCGATAAGTATATTTTCATTAAAATAATTTAGCTTGAGCATTACCTTGTAGTCGCTCTACCCATCTTCTATGAAGGGTTGCAGAGGACACACTATCATTTACTACAAAAGCTAGATAGATAATACACCAATAGTATTGTCTTTAAATAAAGGGTTTTTTTTTTGTACCCCCACCTCTTCCCCCCATACCCCCACATAAATGTGAAACCCCAATATACCCCCCATGTAAAAAATTTCGCTCGGATTTATCTCCCATGGGAGATAAATCCGATTTGTAAAATAACAAATCGGATTTACCCCCATGGGAGATAAATCCGATGCGATCCCACCCCCACACAAAATGCAAATCGGATTTATCTCCCATGGGGGTAAATCCGATTTGTAAAAATACAAATCGGATTTATCTCCATTGAGATAAATCCGAGCGAAATTTTTTTTACAGGGGTATTTTCAGATTTCATTTTTTCGTGAGGATATATTGTCAAACGGGTGGGGGTACAAAAGAAAAAACCCTTAAATAAATATTCATATAATATGCTAAATGAGACAGGCCCACAGTTGATTGAAACTGGCTGATTTACGTAAGAGGTATAGAAAACAAAATAAAACGTACATATGTATTGTTTCGACCTTGTTAATTCCACTACTGAACCAGAAGTTTATTAATTTAATAACGTGCGCTTTCTTATCAACATAAATAATTTCATATATATATATATATATATATATATATATATATATATATATATATATATATATATATATATATATATATATAAACTAGCTAGGGATCGGAACAAAAAGTGTACGTATAGGTAAAATTATAAAGTGATTCTATAGCTATCCTTCTAACTTCTTATCTTCATATAATTTATACACCATCTGGTGGCCCAATTTTATGGCTTCATGTACTTTATTAGAAATAAAATCAAATTCACAATTCAATTTTTTAAATGTTTTACTTCAAAAGAAATAACTAAATGTATCACTCAATGTTATTAAAACCGACCCGGAGATCGACCCGGTCAAGTCACTGGGTCAATGGTCGGATCGAGGGGTCACTAGTTGACCAGCATGAAATTACTAAAACCTGATAAAATTAGGTATGTTGTGTATAAAGTCACATATTAAAGAGCTATGATTTTTTTTCCATACTATAAAAATATCCAAAAACTCACTACTCATTCATCAAATATATATATATATATATATATATATATATAGTATGGTAAAAAAATTCATATAATATGAAGTGGATATAATTAATAGACAAATAGTTGTTGTTTAACGTGAAACGTTTTAAATAAAGCTAACATATTACCCATTTAATAACAAAAGGCCTAGTAGTGCAAATGGTTGGCAGCCTTGCTTTCATACCCAGGGGTAGTGGGTTAGCTCCTCACTCCCTGCGTTTTTTATTAACAGCGAAAATTATTTGTGCAAGTCGAGTTGACCGTGTGGAAGACGGGTTGAAGACCGAGTTGTTGACGTCATATCGGGCCAAATGCAAAACAGATCCAGCAACCAAACCGAACCGAGTTATTGCACGGGTCGCGGTTGGACCTATCCGACCGGCCGGGTCGGTCTGGGTCTAACAACACTGGTATCACCTTATTCATGTGTGCATGGTCCATCATCATCCATGATGAATGGTTGCTTACTGTTCCTCTAATTATTTTATCAATAGCTACAAAAGTTGTTGGTGACTAAAAAACCGTTTTATTTTTTTCTAGGTTGATATATAGTAATACTAGTGAAATAAAATAGGGGATAATGACTTTTTCTTTTTGATGGAAGGGGATAATGACTTATGTATGAGCACATAATGTGATTATTTTTTTTTTTGGTAAAATAAAGGCCATACAGGACATGTCATCCAAGTCGTCACCAAGACCATTTCTAGCATTCTTGTTTTGATTTTCTTGTTTTCCGATGTCAAAAGCCTGAAACAAAGCATCATGTTATCGTTGTTACCTTTATTTGATATGATTTGAGGTTTTTGGTTATGGTGCTCTAGTGATGGCACAATTTAACTGTAGTAGTAGATATCATGATGTTATGTTATAGTACACACGGATTGAATTGAAAGAATCACGGGTGATGATTGATCTGTGGGCCATCTGATGGGTTTAAATTGGGCCCATTTATTACTATGCTGCCAGATTCACACACAAAAAATGGGGTCACAAAATAAATTACAACTAAATTATTACTAGACCCAAAAATAATACACGTAGTACTATGAAATGGGGGGTGGGTTTCAAGGGGGAGGGATCCTCTAACATTTTGGAGGGAACTTCCTACTAACTTTGTATCTATCTCTCTCTTATAATACATTCTCTCTCATCATAATTTCCTCCATTTCCCTCCATTTTTTCTTTTCTCTCTCATCAAAAAAAGACTAAAGTTAGGAAAAGTTAGAGGTTTGGAAGTTAGAGGATCCATTTCCGGGTTTGGGGGGTTTCAAGTATGCAAAATGAATAAGGCTTTGTTTATATTTAAAAGGCCAATCAAAACAAGAGTTTAACCTGAAAAAATTTGTTGGGAAAAACAAGTATAACTTCGAATATTTAGTATTAATAGTGGTGGAATGATGGTTGTGGTGTGGAATTTCTGAAGGCGTTCATGGCGGTCCACGAGGTGTAGATACTAGCAAAAACTCTGATGTCAAAGTTAATAAGTGATCAGAGTATACATGATGAATGTAAACCATGTAGGATGCAGTCCTTTTATAGGTAGTTGAGGTCACGCTTAGGCAAGAAAATACGTTGGTGCAATGATTCGTAGGCGGTTGAGGCGTAATGATGCATGAAGCAATTGAGTTGTAACATCCTAGTACTTCAAACTTGGAAGAAATATTGAGACTTCCATATTCAGCATACATAAGAGTAATAATTCCCTTTCAGGACATTGAACAACACTAGACTCGATGAATTTTTCATCAACATATCCTTTAATTATAAACAATTCTCAAAAGGATTCATAAAATGACAACAAACCAAAGTTTAAGGTCATTAATACATCTATTGTTCAATATCTCAAAACTAGAATTAGCATAATACGATACACAACTTCGATAATAAAGTCTAAGTCATAATATTGAGATACAACATGGTTATACCAAATAACCCTAGGGAAACTAAGCAATATAAACATTGGATCTCAAGGATCCCATAAGTCTCAGTAACTCAGAACAACAACCACTCTTTCTCCTTTTGCTTTGTGTTTCCCTATTTATCTGTAAAACACCACAAACATATATAAATAGTGAGATAATAATCGCAATGAGCTCTTTCGTGACCCCTCACAACTCAACTCTCGGTGTTTTATTCATCTTTTACTCATAGCCCAGTCTAGCAGCTACGAGGTTCCCATGTAACCCAGTCTAGCAGTTACACATTTATCTTGTCTTACCACAACACCAGACAACTACTACACGGTTCCCCCGATGAACCCATCCGCTAATATCTGATTAACGAGTTGTTTGTTAGGCCTAGGTTTTGGGCTCATGACTTCCCTCCCCTAGTATGTTATAACTCGGGTCATCCCCATGTTATTTTATTATTAACTCGGACACTAAATCCATTACTCGACACGAAGTCATATTCTCACTAGATACAAAACTACTCGATTCGCCGCTAAACCATAACATTATATTACTCATTTTGCATCAAGAAATGAATTGAGACTTAAAATTGTTCAATTATCATTGGGATGGGTTAAGGAAGGGATTGGGAGAGGTTTGGAATCAAAAGGAATAACTTCAGAAGGTTTTAAAAACTTGGGACAGAAGCAGGGTCTGAAAAACGAAATAAAAGTGAAATACAAAGAGGGAAAACAACAAGTGCTTAGCTTTGATTCAAGATAGGTTGAGTTCGTGTGTGAATCTTCAACCTACAGCTAACAAATCAACCAAGATTAGGTTGATTTGAGAAACCCTACCAGAATATCGAAGCAGAGCTTAGAGAGTGAGATAGTGAAGTTGAGAAAGAAGAGAGAGAAAAAATTTGCAATTGCTTACACTAAACCCTAGTTGCGCTGGTTTTGTTTAATTGAATTGGGTCAAGGAGTGACCCCGCGTGTTTTTCCGCAAGAAACGGGTTTGGGTTCTGCAGGAACCCATTTTGGAGAAGTTAAAGGGCTACACGTGTTTTTGGCAATTGGGCTAAGTGGTTTTTGGGCCTGGATCCTGCTAATTACACCCCTGGAGTTTCTAATTGAATTCCAACACTATCCAGGACCTTAAAATCCATTAGTTACCTGTTTGCAAATCAAACAAACCCTAAAATACATTCGTCCTATTCTAATAAAAAAAAGATCAAATCAAGAGTATATTTATTTATTTTTCGGTGCAACAACTATGTATGTAAGAACTTGAGACCAGAGGGACCTAAGCATATAATGTCAATGTTGTCAGTGACCATATAGTAATAATGGGAAGGGGGTAGCAGAGCAGTTGCTATAATGGTTATTTCAACTTCAAGTCCGTTCACAACTTTTTCCCACCTCGCATTCGTAAATATGGGTCCACTTCACTACATTATGGAGTTTGGACTAGTTTGATAGTTGAAGCCAATGTGTGGTAAGTTGAAAGCCACTTTACTATGACTATGAGGTTCATTTCATTACACTTTTCTCTTTCTCGTACACACATATACAATATATGCTACTTTCTAGTAGTTAGTAGTTACATCTATCTTTCTTTGTTTTATATTTTTCTATTCTAATGTATGTATGTGGTCTTCCTTTTTCCTTTCTACTCTTCTTTTTACTATGCTATGTTCATATTCTTTTGGGACTCAAGGTTAAATAGAAAAGAACAAAAATTAAAAGGAGCAGTTGCTGTTTATTTAAATTTATGGCTTTTTTTTTCATACCCCCATACTTATCACCTATACCCACATAAATTCATTTTGGACGAAAATGCCCCGAACTTTTTTTAAAAAAAAAAACATTTTTTTAAAAGTTTCCAGATTTACACATAAATTCGGAACGCATTTCTTCAAGTTTTCCAGATTTACCGTATTGCCGGATTACAAAAAAAATACAAAACATTCCGGATTTACGAAATACATTCCGGATTTATAAAAATACATTCTGGATTTATGGTAAATCCGGAAATTTCCACACCCCCTATAGTTTTGCATTCCGAATTTATGCAACACTGGACATAAATTCGGAACAGAAGTGGGGTAATCTTTCCAGATTTACGTTGTTGGAATGTAAATTCGGAAAATCATTCCGAATTTACGTTCCAACAACATAAATCCGGAAATTTTAAAAACATGCATTCCGGATATATGCATAAATCCGAAAAAATAAAAAAAAAGTTTTTTTTTTAAAGTCAGGGGCATTTTGGTCGAAGTGCCAATTATGGGGGTATGGGTGTGTTTACCTTGGATTTTGGTAAACACCGCTGGTCTCCAATTTGGTTAACTTGCAGGATCAACCAGTGAATCCTAAGACCATTTGTGTTTAGAGTTTTTAGTTTGATGTGATGTTCTTCAGTGTTTTGCGTTTTAAACAGAAAAGAAGAAGAAATAATTGATTCCTTACGCGCGAAGCAATCAAGATATTTCAGGGAAGAAGGACTTCAATTGTAAAACACATAAAGGTAAAGAGAAAACAGAAGTAAGTTGCATTAAAATGAAAGAGAATGGTACACAAGATCATACATTGTTCTCTGATTCGTTTTTCTCTTGAATGCGGAAGTTAGAGCGTGAGAATTGCAATATGAAATTGTGACCATTTGTGTTAAAGTTTTTCCAGAATTACTTGTGTCCTTGCAGTTTAAAAGTAAAAGAAGAAGATAACCGTCGATTTCTCCGCGAAACCGTCGAATTACTCCAAATGAGGGAGGATAAAACAAAGAGAAAATTTGCATGAAACGTAAAGAAAAGGAAAATTAAAATTGCATTAATTTAAAGGGGTGGTGCACAAGATCATACATGCGTTCCTTGTACTCGTTTTTCAGTGTGTCGGTACTTTGAGCGTGGGAACTTGGTATGAGAGATTCTGACCCGTTTTTCCTATGAGAAACTACTATTTATACAAATAGAAAATAACTGTACAAAGTTTAAAAAATGTAACTGCTACGTGCTCTTGGTAACGGTTACTTGATCCTACTTCGACATCAGCCTCCAACTCCTTCTTGTCGAAATATTTGTCTTCAGCTTCTTCGACTTAGCCAAATCTGAGGTCGAAATCTACTTGATGTAACTTGATAGCTTAATTCATTTCAGTGTCGAAATTGATACTTGTCTCTTGAAATACAAGGTCAAACTTTAAAAATAAATCAAACCTCGTTGACTGCATTTAATTAGCCTGTCGAAATTACAGGCTAACAGGGTGATAAGGAGAGGGGTAAAAAAAAAAGCCTAAATTTATTATTGTCAATATTAAAGGTTAACAAGCTTCATGATCATTCAATTTCATAAAAAAAACTCGTTTTGAAATAATGCATATTTTATTTAGGTCACAGTTCAAATTCAACATCTTCCCATGACTTTTCTCTCAGTACTCTATATTTTATTTTCACCTTTTACTCCCTCCGTCCCAAATTGTTTGCAGTTTTAGCAAAATCAATTTGTCCCAAATTGATTGTTGTTTTAGAATTTCAATGTAACTTTTAATGTTCTTTTCCATTTGTACCCCTATTAATGATGACAACTTTTTTCATTTGATAAAGGATTCATTTTTCTATGTAGAGAGATAAAGGGTTAATTGGATAGCACTTTTTAAAAAATCTAGACTCCTAATCATTTTTCTTAAAGGGCGTGCTAAAACCTTAAACTGAAAACAATTTGGGACGGAGGGAGTAACTTTTTGGGTAGGCCAAGCATGCAAGGCAAACGACCCAAGGAAGGTACTAACTGTTAAAAGGGTAGGAATAAAACAAAGTTCAATCAAAGTTTTAGGACCAACTTTTTTTTTTGTTTTTAGGTGATATTTTTTATTAATTATTACAAAAAATGGCCTTTCTTTTATATGTTTTTATTATTTCTAAAAATTGAAAAGTGAATAATGAAAAAAATTATTTTCACTAGTTCTTTTATAATTCTTTAAAATAAGATAAAGTAAAATTGATATGATATTTTCATAATTATAAGTGAAAATATATCAAAAAAATAAAATCAGAACACAAACCCAATGGGCCTTAATGGACCTTTAGCTACAGCAATTTAGCCCAGTATATGTTTGATGACATTGAATTAGTCTAGTTGTTCATTTATACTAGAGTTTTAATTTTCCTACCCCCATCTCTAGCCCTCGTACCCCCACTTTTTTATTTTATTTCCATTTTACCTTCAAATGAATAATAACATTTAATTCAGTGTTTTTTTTCCAGATTTGTGTGTTAAAAGATAAATCTGAAATTGTTTTCTGAAAGAATTTCCGGATTTATATTTTAAGACATAAATTCGGAAACTATTTTTTTTAATTCCGGGTTTATGTTTTAAGACATAAATCTGGAATATAAAAAAATACCTTCCGGATTTATGTTTAAGACAAATCCGGAAGTACATTTTTTTCATTCTGGAATTATGTCCAAGGCGTAAATTCGAAATGTATTTTTTAAATAGTTTTAATTAACTATTAAAATTTAAATTTAATATAATAATACTAGATTTTGATCAACGGCTACGATCTCACCGACACTATTGACGGCCTTGATACCAACATTTCTGATCAATGACATACATTCGGTCAAAGTATTTTAATGTATGCATTGTTAGTGTGCCTCAACAGATGGAATTTCAACGGTCTAAATTTCTTATCCACAATATTGTTCAACGAAAATCTACTATAGATTTATATTTATAGATTTATGCCAATTAACCTCCAATGAAATTACCTATTGGCTCATTTGAGAAACATGACAAGTGTCAAAAATGAGGGTAACATAGTAACTTACATTTAATCAATTATTCATTTTTATTCCTTTTTATCGTTCTTCTTACACTCTCTTTCCTCCTTTTCACTTTTCTCTTACACTCTCTTTCTTCCTTTTTTTACTTTACTTTTATTTTCCCCATAAACAATTATTCTCTTTATCCTATCATTTCTCACTTTAGTTTTTTTTAACTAAATTTTTTAAACTTATACAAATTAGCTATAAAAATGTAAATTAGTCACACTAAATAAAACTATCACCTTTTTAGAAAAAATTGTCCCTAAAATTTTGATTTTCTCTCTGAAATCTGTTTTCACTCTTCTGTTTACATTCTTATTGATAATCTATTAACACCTCTTATTGATAATCTACTATCTACTTTTTACTATCTACTATAATCTATTAATCAACTAAAATAATCAATTGAAACTACAAGATAACTGCAATGATATATAAAAACACACGGGATAACTGTACTGATATATAAAAAAAACACGACATTAATATTTGTCAATGATAATTAATTTTTTTTGAAGACTACTACTACTACAAACCTACTATCTAAAAAACAAGAAGACTTAATGACTATTTAAACTGCTAATTAATATTTAAAACAAATATTTCTTATTGAAAATCTACTATCTAACTTTTACTATCTACTATAGTCTACTAATCAACTAAAATAATCAATTAAAACTATAGGATAACTACACTAATATATAAAAAAGCACGGGATAACTGCAGTGATGTACAGTGATACATAAATAAAACACAGGATTAACATTTGTCATTGATAATTATAATTTTTGAAGACTACTATAAACCTACTATCTAAAAAAACAAGAAGATTTAATAACTATTTAAACTGATTACTTTTTAAAACAAGGGATACATATTTCTTATTGATAATCTACTATCTACTATAGTCTACTAATCAACTAAAATAATCAATTGAAACTACGGGATAACTACACTGATATATAAAAAACACGAGATAACTGCAGTGATACATAAATAAAACACATGATTAATATTTGTCATTGATAATTATAATTTTTGAATACTACTATAAACCTACTATCTAAAAAACAAGAAGGCTTAATGACTTTTTAATCTGATTAATATTTAAAACATATACATATTTCTTATTGATAATCTACTATCTATCTTTTACTATCTACTATAATCTACTAATCAACTCAACTAATCAATTGAAACTATGAGATAACTGCACTGCTATATAAAAAAAATACGGGATAATTGTCGTGATACATAGAAAAACACGGAATTAATATTTGCTATTGATAATTATAATTTTTAAAGACTACTATATACCTATTATCTAAAAAACAAGAAGGTTTAATGACTACTTAAACTGATTAAATTTAGGCTAAAATGCGCCTCAAGTCCCTTAATTTTATTTAAAGTAACGATTTGGTCCTTTATCTTTTTTTTGTCCCAAATAAATCCTTTATCTATTAAATTTTGAGCAATGTTGCCCTTTTCTGTTAGCCTCTGTCTATGTCTGTTAAAAATGCCTATGTGGCTTTTTTTATACTTATTTGGCATTGTTCCTTGCTTACTGTTATTTTAATAGATTCTTTTATTAAAAAAAAGAGAGTTTCAGGAAAATCAGAAACCCATTTTTTTATCGTCTTCAACTTATCTTCATCTTCAATGTGTTTATCATCATAAACCCAGTTTTTATCATATCTTCATCTTGGAATTAATTGATAACAAAAACCCATTCCCATTTTTGCACAGATCTGCACAAAATATAATCCATTCCTAATAAAAAATGAAATCTGTAAAACGAAGAAATCAAATCCAGGAAAAACGAAATCGAATCTGTAAAAAATCAAATCGAAAACGGATTACAAACCCGGGATAAAGAATATAGCAGATCTGGAAACGTAATAGATCTGTAAAACAGAAAACGAAATCGAAAAGGAAAAATGAATTTGTAGCGAAAATCGAAAGCGAAAATCGAAAATAAAAAACGAACAACGAAAATCGAAAGAGAACAAAATCGAAATCGAAAAGGAACACGAAATCGAAAACAAATGAAACTGAGAACGAAACGAACGAAATCAAAAACGATTCAGTCTTGGGGTTGTGATTTTTCCTATCGGCCATGAAATCGAACACCAACTGCTGTGTTTTTCCTAACGAAAATGATTCTGAAGTTGTTTGATCCTCAGGCGAAAACGATGCTGGGTTTTTCCTATCGGCCAAATGCTGGATTTTTCTCTCAAAGTTTATTGCTGGGTTTATGTCTTTATGATGGTAAACAATCCTAAAAAGAAGCAATTGTTAATATTACAAAAACTGTTTGATCTTCAACCCAGTTTTGTTTACGGAGGGTGCTTTTTTTATTTCTATAGAATTTGTTTTTTTATCTTTAATAAAAATAAATCAAAAATGACATGTCAGTAAAAGAAATAAATAAAGAATGACATGGATAATAACACATAAGTAGTTTTAACGGAGTTGAACGGTTACTAACAAAAAAGGGCAACGTTGCTCAAAATTTAACAGATAAAGGACTTATTTGGGACAAAAAAAAGATAAAGGACTAAATCGTTACTTTAAATAAAGTTAAGGGACCCCGGGAGCATTTTAGCCTTAAATTTAAAACATGGGATAAATATTTCTTATTGATAGTCTACTATCTATCTTTTACTATATACTATAATCTACTAATCAACTCAAATAATCAATTGAAACAATGAGATGACTGCACTGATAGATAAAAAATATACAAGATAACGACACTGATATATCAAAAAATACGGGGATAACTACTGTGATATATATAAAAACACGAGATATATAGCTGCACTGATATATAAAAAACACTACATTGATATAAAACTCACAGGATAAATGCTCGGATTTTTTTAAATGATACTTTTACATTTTTAGATTTTAATATTTATCTATTTTTTATTTGAAACTGATTATTTATTTACTTTAAATTTGCCTTTATTTTCACAGGATAATGTTCAGACTATTTAAATACTGTGTAATTCATTCATAAAAAGAACACGACAGCACTCGTGCGTATGCACGGGTATCCTACTAGTTGCTATAAACACACACACACACACACACACACACACACACTTACCATTATTTCTTTCACACCAACGCTTCTTTGCTTTAGTAAACCCTTGCTTATTTAATTTTCCAAGCACTCCAAAATGAACACCCTTTCAACCCAATACTCAAGGGATATCACATTGGTCGCCGTTCACCTTTGTGAAAAAGTCACCAGAAAAGAAAATGGGGTTTGGCTTGAGTGTCCAGATCCTGTTTTATATAGGCTCAAGCAAGATATCACCTTCTCGCGTTTGAAAGATAAGTAGAGGGTAAGGTTCAACGTGCATGACACCAAGAGGTTAGTATTATTATTTATCGCAAATTCAGTCGTGCAGATGATGGCCGTGTTTACTGGTCCTCCATGAATGTTAGGAGTGTAGACGGCATACGAGAAATGTTGGACATCCATGACGGGTATAAAAATCCTGGTCCTTTGGAGCTGTATCTGGAGACCAAACTGAGTGTCAACGAGATTCTTTTTTCCTTTTGAGACAGGGACCGTCACAATAGAAAAAGAAGTAGTCGTTCTATCTTTTCTATTTCCTTATTTCTTTTTCTTATGTATGATTTTTATGTTTGTCTGCGTTGTTGTTTCAATGTATCCGCTGTTGTATCAATTAAAATATAACTTTAAATAAATAGTCATTTTCGGCAAGTTCTACCACACAATATAAAAAATAACCATAAAAATATAGATAAGACACATCAAGGGTCCTGTAACATCCCCAATTCGGTTAATTCTGATTATCGAAATTAACTAACGATTGATCATTCGATTAATTGTAAGTTGAGTCATAGACATGTTAGAAACATGAAAACAATATTTAATTGCTTAAGTATATGATTTTTTTATAATGCATTATGGATTAAATTATATGAATTATTGTATGATTGATTGGATAGAATTGGGGTTAAGTGAGAATTAGAGGAAAAAAGGACATTTTGATATTTTTACCCTTTTAAGTACCTTTAGCTCATTAATCATCTAAGACATAGAAACACCCAAAACCCTTCTCACTTTCAGGAAAACTGAAATTAGAAAAGAGAGAGAGTGGAGAGAGAGAAGTGAGAAACGTGAAGAGAGGGAGGAGAAGAAGGAGGGGAAACTTCAAAAAATATTGGATGCATGTAAGTTTTTCAAACATCATTCTACTCCATTCTTTTTTCTCATTCTTTTGATACAAATTTCAATCACTCATTCTCCCTCTTGCTTCATCCATCATTTTAGAACATTGAAGCTCAAAGTGGAAGATAATGGAGTTTTAAGCTCTCTTGGAGTTTGCATATTCAAATTGAAGCTAGAATAGGTGATAGCTGAGCTAATTGTTGATTGAAGTAATTTTTGGAGAGGCTCAGCAACTAGAAGTCATGTTGTTCGTTTCGGAAGTGAGTTAGAATTCGTGGAAGCTTCGAAACCGTAGCGGGGATTGTTCGGGTAGTTATTCTCGTTGATTTCATTGCGTGGAGTTTCGATTTCGCGTGATTTTCATCACGATTGGTGAGTTCTACTCACGCTTAAGTCTTTTATTATTTCTGGACTTATTGTTGATGTTACTAAAATAATTTCATTTGGTTCCTTTAGAAAAATTTTAGAGTCGAAAACCGTAATTTTTCTATGAACCATTGTGAAACCCGAATGACAGTACTTTTGGTAATTCGTTCGTAACTTTCTGTACAAATATCGTTTTGAGTTGGTTTTTGCTCCATTGGGAAATAGACTTAATTTATTACGAAATAGGCACTAGTTTCACTAAATTTCATTAGGATTTGACACTACAACATTTTGGACCTACGGCAACGCCCAACTTCGCAACACATAGAAAACCGTTGCCTTAGCTGATAAAAGGCAACGGTTTTTAAAATCTATTGGCATGTCAAACTTTTTTATCGGGAACGTTTGGAAACCGTTGTCAAAAGCTCAAAGGCAACGGTTATTTTTTCATCTTGTGGCCAACATCTTAAAACCGTCGTCCTTGATTTCATTTTTTTAATAATGTTAAAAAAAGTTTAATTGAGCTTACCCTTTAGTTTCGGTCTCCTTTTTTCACCCTAATCATCGTCGTTTCATTCACAACAAGCCAGATCATCGCTGCTTCATTCCATTTGATCATCGTCGTTGCTTCGTTTCCAAACAGCATCATCAGAATCGCAACAAGCAGCATCATCAGCGTCTCAGTCGGCAAGGGTGGCGATACCCAGCAAGCCCACTTCTAAACCTAGCTATTCATTTCCTTTTCTTCTTCTATACTCTACTTCATTTTTTTTGTGGCTGCGTTGTCCGTTGTAGTTGCTGGTTTGGAGCAATTGATTTAATCTCCCAAGCCAATTTACAATGAACAAGTTTAATTTCTAAAAATTTGATGTACGGATCGTGTTATGAATTTTTTTGCCTCGGGAGATCATTGGGGGTGCTAGTTCTACGAACTAGTTTGAAAAGAAAACAGGATCCCTTTTCCCCATTTTTCTCTAATCAGTTTTCTGTTTTGTTCAAACAAACCCTAGAAAACTATAAACTTTAATTTTCTTGTTAATATTGTTGATTATTTTCGAATGTATGAGTATAATAGTGAAATGGAAAAAAAATATTGGTTCCTCAGAATTTGAATCGGTGAAAAGAAAAGGACGTAAAAGGAGATTGGTGCTTGAAAGTTCAAGCATGAGTTGCCACCGGAGTATCCAGATCTAGGATCGGTTGGGGAACAGAAAACTCCCCAAGCATGCAGCAAAACAAGAAGCGTGGAATCTTCCATTGAGAAGGCCCTGACTTGTTTGATAGTGATGATCAAGGGGTAAGTAAGTCACTTTCCACTTCTAATTTCTATTCAGTTCATTGAGGAATGTTTGCTTCTTTATGGGTGTCCAAGTTTTTGCTCTAGAACATACAGAACAAGGTTTGTTCTAGAATAGGGGTAAGTTTATGGGTCTTCAAGGGGTAAGTTTTTGGGTCTTCAAGGGGTAAGTTTTTACTTCTTTATGGGTCCCTTGATTTGCTCAAGAACAGGATTTTTTTCATGGCTTTTTGAGTTGAATTGCATTTCTGATATCTATATATATTTGGCAAGATTGCTGCATTAATTTTTCCAACTCTGTATTGCACTTGCTTTTACTGTCATGAATGATATCTTGTCTCCTATTGTGATTTATGTTCCTGCCAACTATCATTTATGAAAATGGTGGCACTCACTTTTACATTTTTCTTGACTTCAATTTAGGAGTTTGGATTCTTCTAGCTACATCTATAGGAAAGAAATGATGCGAAAAGAGCTTGTTTCTGCTCCAGTCATCCATAAGGAAAAGACAAAGGTATGACTATGAAGTTGTTTTGATAACTTGTTAAACTATTAAACTATATACATCATCTTTGGGACAAAATGATGATTAATTTTGCTTTTTTTGCTCCTAAGATAATCAATTGATTAATGAAGTCTCAGCTAATCAATTGAGATGTGCTTCTTCCTCCTGTACAGATGCCATTGACCTAGATGATCATGAAGAAAAACACAAAGACCAATGTACATTGGGAGCTCTTAATAAGAAGAAATTGACCGGAAAGTTTCAAGCTCTAAAAGGTTAGTGAGAATGTGTTAGCTCTGTGTAAGTAATTAAATTATTTTACTTGAAAGAAATTGATTGGAAAGTTTCAGGCTCTAAAAACACTAGTCACGCAATTACTTTTTATAATCACTTTAGACATTGCATAAATTATTTTGTGCAGTGTTCCTATTTTACTCTGTGTAAGTAGTCGGACAGAAATTAAACATTATTTGGTACAATGGGAGCTAGTGCAATTGTTTGAACCCTATATACTCCAACAAACTACTGAAACCCATTACCACTAGTCTTTACGCATTATTTCCTTGCATAAAGTTTAATGTAGTTCTTGCTGGACTTTGAATTTGGAAGCATGGGATATGCCCTTAAATCATGATAAAGAAAATGCTAATATTCTGAATCATGTGTATGTTCAATTAGGATAGGAACACTAGTCTTTGGCTAATTATGTATAGAGGAATAACTGTTTGAATTAAGATACAAAAAAGGGACATTGTGTCTTTGCATCGCATTTTTTAAAATTAAAATTTCTGAACTGGAATAATGTCTTGTACAAATGCAAGCCTCCCTCATTCTCCTAGCCTTATTATGAATATGAAAATCAGGTAGAAACTTTGTTTGGACAGATAAAGTGCCTGCATGAACCAAGTGAATGTGCTGATATTAGGAGAATAACTTGAAGAACTTGTATCATATACCATACCCAAATATGCATGGTTAATCATTGTCCTAGCCTTATAGAATTACTTTTTTGGAACCTGTAGAATTTGACAATGGTAATATTTCTGGGGCAGCTATACGGACTTGTCTATTTGAGAGGTCCCATTGTTTATCAAATTTAATGATTATCACTCTTTATTTTGTAGGAAAGACAGAATTGTAAGTTGGGCAGTCCTAACCTCTTCTATTCAATCCAACCACTATGGGCTGAATGGATGCTGAAGAATATCTTGCAACTTGAAGGGAAAAGGATATTGTTGGGGAGGACTTGTACGTACACTGTAATTTTGACCTCAACGTGGCTTTAGGCCTATTGTATGCCTTAGTTTTGACCACTCAACTTATATTTTATTTTATTTTTCAAGACTGAATTTGAGATTGGTGTTTAGATATAATTGTTGGCTTATGTAATACTTGACTTTTTGTCTCATTAATTTAGTGAATTTTAAACTTTCAAATCTAGAATTTTTTTTTTATGAGTAGACAACGGTTTTATACTGTTGTTGCCGATATATATTTTGTATAGTAATTGGGAACGGTTTTTTCGTGTTGCCAATTACAGCAACGGTTTTATTTTATAAATGACAACGGTTTTTTACAGTTGCCACATCTAGCAACTGTTTTTTAGTGTTGCCACATCTAGCAACAGTTTTTTAGTGTTGCCATAACTGGCAACGGTTTGTGCCCGTCGTAATTGTTTGAAAATAAAAACCGTTGCGTTTAAGTTATCGGTGGCAACGGTTTTAGGTTTCCGTTGTCTTTGTTCACAAAAACCGTTGCCTATAGTTTAGGCAACGCCCGCAGAAACAACGGTTTCAAAACCGTTGCCGAAAGTAAAGACAACGGTTTTTTGGCTTTACACAACGGTTTTCAGGTGTTGCCTTTGGGTCAAAATGTTGTAGTGTGAGGAATAAAACTAGGTTGCAAGTTGACCAAAAAGTGTTGTTTAGTTTCTGTACTTTGGTGTCGTATTTTGAAAAATTGTATCAACTGGTTGCTTAGTTTGAAAAATAAAAATCATAAGCAGAAACTAGACTAAGAGAGCTTTCCAAAGAGGGGTCGTTTGTATAAATCTGATGTCGTTTGATATTTTAAATAATTCATCGAAGTAGATGTATGCAGAAAACTTTGCATCTATCTTATATGTTGCAATATTTGATTGTGTCATTATAAATTGTGCGATGTATTGATTGTTAAATGACATTGTTGGACTGGAATATTGTATTGTATTCTCTGTTTTTAGGTTGGATTTTGATTGGAATATGGGTTGGACGCGAACGGAGGAGCGAAACGAGAAAAAGGAATTGAAACTGTTGTACTGCACAGGGCACACGGACCGTGCACCCCTGAGCATGGGTCGTGCACATGTTTCTGTGCAGTTCGCACGGGTCGTGCGCCTAGGGCACACAGACCGTGCGCAGGAGCCTGTCCCCGGATGCCGAATTTTCGTTTCGTTGCTCCTTTCGATTCTAAACCTCCTCTATTCTTCTTCCCAACCAATTCTTATGATTCGAGGTTGATAATGGCATGGTTTTGAACATGTTCATGGTGCTTGTAATGTAACGTTTTTGAAGTTACAAATATTTCAAAAATCGTAAAGTAGTATACGCTAGAGGACATGTATTATGTATAAATTTAAGTAACTATAAGTTCAAATGAACTTTATACATGAGAATGTGATGAATAGATAGTTCATCAAAGACTGTTGAGGTTTAAATGAAAAAGATTGATTGAGGTTCACGATATATAAATTATATCGAGTCTGGGTGACGACCTAAAGAGGTAGCATACTAGGCAGGGACGGTCATGAGCCCTTAACCTAGGCCCTGTTAATTTTACCATTGGGGAAGTTACTAATGGGAAGGGGGTTCACCGAGATTAGCGATACGGCAGTCGGTGTTATGCTAAAGATAGTTGCATGATTCACCGGGATTAGTGTTACGACCGTCGGTGTTGTGCTAAGTAAAAAAAGGCACGTAGTTTATAGATTAAACTACGAGATTAAAAGGATTCATAATTGAACCGCGAGTGTAGTTAGGGTTCTCGGTAGAACTCACTGAGATTGTATCTCATTGTTTATGTGTTGTTTTTTCCAGAGACGCTGGGAAAGAACCAAGCAAAGAAGTATGGTTAGATGAGGCCATTAGAGAGCTTGGAGTTTTTAGCACTTGTGCTTACGTTCTTATTCTCTAGTTTTGTATCCCGATATCATGAATTGTTATGTATTGACATTTGATATCGATTCTACTACTTTCTTGTCTTGGAATATTGAACACTAGGTTATTGTGAAGTTAATCATTGTAATTGAAGTTTCAAAGTACTTTTGTTGGAAGTATCAGACTTATGTGACTCAATGAAGAGTTTTTAATTAAAAGTTTAGATGTGTTTAATTTCTTACGCAGCAAGTTATCTCTGATGTTGACTGATATGTATGTTTTAGTATTTCTACTTGCTAGAGATATTAGGGTGTTACAGGTCCCCTCCCTCCAACACAGCCAAAACGCTCCAAAGAAGCCTATAGGCGGGACTGTTAAGATCAATGCCTCTAGATTCTACGGCCTTCTGTATCTGTGCAGCACCGAAGGCATTTCTCTCCTCAGCGGCCACTAGTGCTGCTGTTGGTCCTGGAATGTCCTAATTTGGGACCTCATGCACAACATCCACCAAATGCATTGTGAGGCGTGGAATCGAAACTAGATAGTACCCTTGGGAGGTAACTCTCATTCTCACCCGAGACTGTGGCCCTAGTAGCCCCTGATGACATCTTCAACCTGTTTTGCATAGTACAACCACCACATGTCGATATCCCTAGGTCTTGAACGACCATCAATCAGCGGACGTGGGATGTCCTGGACGTAGCCAAACTGCTAGAAGCACCTAACCGACATGTAAGGTCTAACAATGTCCTCCTAGCAAATATACCCTCTGAAAAGCTCAATAGATTGCCACTCTCGCATGTCCTTGTGGTCCTTCCACAGTCTCCATATGACATCGGCGGGTCGCAAGGCACCCAACTTCCTTCAAAAATGTGTAAGTTTAAGACAATCATTTTTTTATTACGCTACTTCCCAACATGTGGCCAAGATAGACCATGGTCGACGTGATCGCGTATGGTTGAAAAATACTCATGTATTCAGCATTGAAATAAGAGTATGAGTAATTATATTAACAAAAGTAAATTAAAATAGTGAGATAGTTAATAAGAATTTTACCTGTAGCAACGACACCTAACCCTCACACTGGAAGGTATCCCAGATAACTCCATCATTAGGCCCAACTTTGAGTTTGAAGGGGGCGTAATAATGAAGTGTCACGATGCAAATAGTAAAGTGGTGTAAATAACAAAATAGAGCTGTATTAAGTAATAACTGTACAAACTGAAATCAGTTACACGGTTAGCCACATAGGCACGTTCAGTTACACACTAGGATCTCTATATAAACAAATTGTATTCATCTCATTGTAAGTAAGTCATTCATTTACAAATAATCAAAGGAAAAAGACTCAATCTCTGTCTCTTTTCTTCTAACAGACAACAAAGAAATTAGAACCCAAAAATCAATCATCGAACATGACGAAAAAGAAGATAAATCAGAAGAATTGAAAAGGAATATCTGTTTCTGGCCTTCCCCTTCTCCCTCCAAGAAGTAAGAACATCGAACTTTTTGGTAAAAAAAAAGAACGTAGAACTTTACCACTATAGTAGATTTAAATCAGTATCAAATATCATTCAGTTTCGGGCGAAAAATAGGAGACAGAATAAGTAAGAGTAAATTACACTCCCCTCCCTTAATAGAAGCTTGAATTACACATTCCTCCCCTCTTATATTAAAATATACACTCCCCTCCCCTCTTATGCAAAACAGGTTAGAAAAAATTACACTTTTCTCCCTTGAGAGAAGCTTAAGTTACATTTCCCCCTCCTCTTATGTCAAAATCTACATTTTCCTCCCTTAATTATTTTCTAAATTTCTAATAATCTAACATTGTAGGCTAAAATGCTCTTGGGGTCCCTTAACTTTATTTAAAGTAACGATTCAGTCCTTTATGTTTTTTTTGTCTTAAATAAATCTTTTATCTATTAAATTTTGAGTAAGGTTGCCTTTTTCCGTTAGCACCGTTTAACTCCGTTAAAACTGCCTATGTGTTAAAATCCATGTCTTTCTTTATTATTTTTTTTACTGACATGTTACCGATGGGTCACTATTTTACTTTTTATTTTATTTAAATAAAAAAACCATATTATTTTTTCCAGAATTCTTTCATCTCTTCTCTTCTATCTTCATCGGTCTTCATCTTCTTCTCTTTTCGTTCATCTCCTCTCTTCTCTCGTCATCTTCTTCTCTTCTCTCTTCATATTCTTTTCTCTTCTCTTTTCTCTCTTTATCTTCTATCCAAATTCGATTTGAGTTTCTGTTTGATTTCATTTTGGGTTTTAGGTTTGATTTTGATTTGGGTTTCTGTTGATTTCATTTTGGGTTTCTGTTTGATTTCCTTTTGAGTTTTAGGTTTGGTTTCAATATTGATTTGGGTATCAGGTTCAATTTCAATTTGGATTTCAAACCCAGAATTGTTTCAATTTCGATTTGTTTCAACCCCAAAATTTCAATTTCGGTTTGTGCTGTTGGGAAACGAAATTGAAAGAAACCCAGAATTTCTATTTCGATTTGTGCTGTTGTTGGTGTTGTTTCAAATATCAAGATGC
The DNA here is from genome assembly GCA_963573325.1 of Astragalus glycyphyllos. Lineage (NCBI taxonomy): Eukaryota > Viridiplantae > Streptophyta > Magnoliopsida > Fabales > Fabaceae > Astragalus > Astragalus glycyphyllos. Next base: position 34,475,165 of record OY754309.1, read on the forward strand.
TATTGTTGTGTTGTTGTTGTGTTGCTGGAAACGAACAGGCATGAAGAAGAAGATGGAAACAAAATTGTTGTTAAAAATATTAATTAAAATTAAATAATAAGTCAGCTCGCCACATAAGTATAATTAGAATAAAAAATATGACTCAAATAATGAGTAAGCACCCCACATCAGCACAGTTAACAGAGTTGGATGGGGGTTGACGGAAAAGGATTTATGTGCCAGAAATTTAAAATATAAATGACTTATTTGGGACAAAAAAAAAACATAAAGGACTGAATCGTTCTTTTAAATAAAGTTAAGAGACCCCAAGAGCATTTAGCCTAAAATCTAACAATACAAATTTAACACACTAAGTGTGAAAAAAAGAGTATTGTGAGTCCATTTTAAAATATTTAAAATTTGTATGCAATTTTTCTATATTTTTGATTCACAAAATCATTATGATATGATTTTAAATCCTGTTACAAAATATGAAACACTGCAAAAAAAAAAATTAAAATCTTGAAAATTTACTAAAACCGAAAAAATATGGCTATTTAAAAATTGAATTTTATATTATAAATAATTAAATTAATCATAAAAAATTAAAATTTAATTATCATTGACATTGAAATTATAAAGAAATGGATTATTTTTTCTTAAATGGTGGTTTAAAGTTAATAGATATCATAAAAATATTTATTTATGTTAAAAAGGGTTAAAGTGTAGTACATATTTAATTATTAAGGGAGATTATTGTAATTCAAGCATTTCTTAGGGGAGGAGATTATGATTTACTTTAAGTTTTTATTTCTCAAGAGAAGGGAGTGTATATTTTAATATAAGAGGGTAGAGAAGTGTAATTCAAGCTTCTCTCAGGGAAGGGGAATGTAATTTACTCAATAAGTAAATAATAAAGATTCACAGATAGAAAATTGATTTAAAGCTTGACGTCTATTCTGACTTTCCATTTGTAAAATATCTGCTCCAAATTCTCGTTCGGAATGAACGCGCTTTAGGCAATTGTGCAGTTATGCATTATCTTGGAAACTACTGTTTTTCAGTTTGTGGATGCACGTAGTCATTTTACTTAGAGTAGGTTATTTAACTGCTGATTTTTGGATATGTTTGTGTGTTAACATGAAGGATAACTTTGTAATCCTGAAATGGATATTTGAGGGTAAAATAGGTATGAAAATAGAACACCAAAAAAATACTAGTTTTTTAGGGAGTTCGCTTTATATATAGTTATAGATAGTTTTTTAGAGCATCTTTAATGGAGAGTAACTAAATGAGTTGCTTAAGTTACTTTTTTGTAGGCTCAAAGTGCCATATAGGACTTAAGCATTTCTTAGTTGACTCAAATGGTTTTTACTCTAATGGAAGTTGCTTATAAAGAACTATACATTATACACGACCCCACTTTTTTATATTTTTTATTTATATTTAATTTTTATTCAAATGTAATGTTAATTCAATTATTTTAATTAAAACATGTTACAAATATTAATTTTTTAAAATATTGAAAAATAATTTAAGATAATTTAGAACAACAAATTTAAAATAATAAGAAATATATAATATTATAAAATTAATCAAAAAATATAACTTCTCTCACCACAATTAGCTCACTCACACCACTTAGTCTTTTACTCAATATCACTTCTCTCTCAATCACTGACCAGTCGTTCACATTTTTCCCCTCACCTCTCTCAATCTTTCATCTTCAACTTCACACTTCTCTTACCAACAACAACCAATACAAAAAACTTCACACTACTCTCTCACATACACAAACTTCATCTCTATCTTAACAGATTCTTCATCCCATCTCTCTCAGTCCCTCACTGGTCACTCATTTCCCTCTCATCAAACAGTGTCTGATCCCTCATATCCCTCACCAACATTAGAGCTTCAAATCTCTACATGCAAAACGGTGTTTGGGTGTTTGGGTTTACACAAAAAAAAGTAGTGTTCATGCAAAAAGGATTTGGGCTCACAGCCACACCTCTCCTCTTCCAGATCTGCTCTTCTTCCAGATTTTTCGTTAACTATGTATTTCTGTAATTTCTGTTAAGAACTATGTGTTTGAAATGGTGAATTTGTGTTTTTTATTTTTTTCTATTGATTTCTGAATTAAAAAAATGATTTTTTGAGAGAAAGATGGTGATAGTCGTCGATCCCTATTTAGTCACCGAAAACTAAATTTAGTTGTCTTTCACCTTCACGTAGGACAGATTTACCACTGAATGTTTATAATTGCCGGATCTTATTATTAGTTGCCTCTATTAAGCAATCGCGTTAAACATGCTCTTAGGGAGTTCCCTTTATATGTAGTTATAGATAGTTATAGATATAGTAGATATAATAGTTCTCTCTCATGCTGTCAAATCCCGTACAACTTATGCAAACATGATAAAAGCTCTAACCAAATGATTAAACCATAAACATCCTATTTCATGAATAGGCCCCAACAAACATCAAACATTTGAGTGCAACATCATACAATTCACCCCAAGAATCACACCAATCAATCGCATATGGAATACCAATATGCAGGGCCGTCCATGGGCTTGTGCAAGCTGTGCTACTGCACAGAGCCCCGGCCCAAAGCCAATTTTTTTAGGACCCAAAAATATAATAAACAGTTAGATAAATGTTAGTTATTTGAGTTTCCTGTTGTCACGGTGGTGCTTAGGAGAGTGCTAGTTATTTGAATGCATCGAGCACACATGTTCGATTCCCAGGAAATTCATTTTTTGCGAAAAAACAACAATCTTTTTCTTTGCAAAAGTCCATATTGTAGGGTTCGGACCTCACACCTAAAGCTGAGGAAGGAGAGCGCTGACCACTGTGCTATTGTGATTTAATTTTTATTACACGTATACAGTTAATATATATCCATTGTTACCTTACATATCTCAATGTAGAAGTCACACAACATTTTTTTTGACAAAGTCACACAACATTTTAAATGCATACAAGTACTAAATATTGAAAATTTCCAAAATATAAGCCCACATTTTAAAACCAAAATAATTAAATTTACATTTGTTTGTTAATAATATATTGTGATTTTGAGTTCTTAACCAAATTTCTATTGACGAATTAAAATAGTTTTTATAGAAATTTAGTTTTGTTTGTACCTATAATATTTTTTAATTTATATTTACCTTTTTTTATATTTGATTGTTGGGTATATTTGTTGATGATTTTGCCCCCCACAATAAATTATGTAAACCTTTATCACTGAGGGGCCCAATTTTCTAGATTTGAACAGGGCCTCTCAATTGCTTGGGATGGCCCTGCCAATATGAAACCATCTATTTACCATGCTTTGAGTATTAAGGGTTAGAATAGATTAGGAAGCTTTCTTGGAATGAGTTAAAAGCACAGTTAAAGGTTTGTTTATAATTGTAGATCTTTTCGTTAGCTTTTCAAAGCATCTAAGAATACTTAAGTCGGAGTTCCAGATCAAAAATTACGGACGAAACAAGTTGGAAGACTGCCGAAAATTTTCTATATACAGAAAGTGCCACAGTGCCCATGTCTGAGTGACACAACTCGTGTCAGTTTGACAGTAGCTGAAAATGCAATTTTTGTGTCTTTAACTTCAATCTAATTGTTTCTAACCAATCCCAACCAACACTCAATCACAATATTAGACTCAAAAAAATCACCAATTACATCACATTTCATCAATTTGTATGTAAGTTCAAACAAATCAAAAACATTACAAGTGATTCAATTCTAACACAAACCCATATTCAATCAATAACATGGTTCATCATTCACTTGATTTCGGCAGCAAGAGGATATAAGTACCAATGTGTACTTAAAACCCTAATTTTATTTAAAATAGGGAAAAGAAGAATTCACAAGTTTGGGTTGTACTCCTCACCATCAACTAAGTTGAGTTCTCACAAGTTGAAGCATACTTCTAAGACCTTATAATTCTGAAATGCTAGCTTTAAGACCCTTCCTTTGATGTTCCTATCTTCAATACCTCTTCCCTAGTACTAAAATCAAGTGCCTAACCTTGCATGCAAGCACCACATACTTTAACTTCAGCTCCTCTCACCCACATGCAATTCGAAATGCAAGACTAGAGGAGTGAGTTCCCAAATTCTGTTTTTGAGATGCTTTTTTCAGGTTTCTAGGTTGATAATGGAGTAGAGGATTGATGAGGAATAAAGGTTTTCATGTTGCGGAAGAAGGTTTAGTGAGTGGTCTTTTGTTTCCTCCCTCTCACTCTCATACTTGCTCCTTTATAGTTTTCAAAACTGAGAATAAAAGGAAAGTAAATCTTTCCTTCTCCAAGTTCAGCTAATGTAAAAATGCTTCTTTTTTGAGTAAAATGCTTCTTGTTTGGGTAAAATGCATCATTGGAATATGGTGCAGAATTGAAAATTATATGATTACATCATATAAGTAGTTAAGGTAAACACTTCATATCCTGAACTTTGGCGGTGGGAGCATCACTGAGATCACCCAAATGCCAGTGATCAAGATAAATATTAATTACTAGTATTTTATCCGTGCATACGCACGGGTGATACTGTATGGTCAGTGTATTGCCGTCATAATAATAATTTGAAAGATATTCATAAGTTGTGAATAATGTCCAAATTATGATTTGAAATTCAAAATGGAAAGAGATAGGTATTATGTCATATAACATACAAATGCAAATTATATTGAGTCGACGAAATTAAAGGAGATTGAAAATCAGAATTACATCGATCCATAATAATGTATTTGGACATTAGAGGTAAAATATGCATCCCCGTTGGCCCTCCCGTTTGCATCCTCGTTGGCCCTCCTGTTGGCACTCTTGTTACCTCTATCGTTGCCAACCCGTTGCCACTCCTGTTGCAGCTCCAATTGCCAGTCTCTCGTTGCAAAGTCATATTCGTTTAATTATAAGTAAGTTATTTTGTAATATTTGGTAGTGGCTAAAGTTGTAAATTGATTTTTTTTGGATCTAATGGTCGGACTCGCAATTGCCAAGACCTAAAGTGATTAAATTGATTGGTCTTAATAGTTTTAAGAGAGAAATTATAGTAAATAATAAATTTTAGATGGAGTGAAAATGAAGAAAAAAGAAAATAAGTTTTTTTAAAAAAATATGCACCGACGTTGCCGCTCTATTGTTGCTCTCGTTGCAGCCTCTCTTGTTCCTACTCCTGTTCCCGTTGTTGCTCATGTTGTCGATTCCATTATCAGTCTCGCATTGCCGCACGTTGTCACGTATTATGACTTATTTTTTTTCTATACACCTTAATATTAATTTAATCATATTCCGTTATTTATAAAAAATTTAATTCTAAGATTTTATTACATGTACGTCCTTTTTTAAGGATAGATAGTGGTTAAAATGATTAATATGACTACTTTAGAAAAATAATTAATTTTAGTAGTTTGACTAAATTATAAAAATCATTAGTAATTATTTTTAGTAAAAAAAAGGTAAAAACTAAATTTTTATGACAAAAAAAACTGGAAAAAAATGATGAATAAAATATTTTTTATTTAAAAAACAGTTTTTAAAAAAGAAAAACAGTTTTTTTAAAAAAGAAAATCGGTTTCTTTAAAAAAGTAAAACAGTTTTTAAAAAAAAATCTGTTGATAGCGCATTAGCATGACAGCTGACGGCGCGTTAGCGTGACAGCTGACGGCGCGTCAGCAAGTCAGTTTTCTTTTTAAAAAGCTGTGAAAAGTGTTTTTTTTGTCTTTTAGTGCTGAAATTACCAATTTACATTTATTTTTTGCCAAATGGCAAAATTTGAAGATGTCTATAGATGTCATTTTGTTAGTCCTTGTTTTGATTATAAGAGAGATAGATTTCAAAATTCCTCTAAAGGACACAACAGAAAGAATCCAAAGCTCATACTCATCTAAAGGACCAAATTGCTTAAACAAGAGTATAATACATGGGATGGGAGCAACAACTCCATGAGTGTATCTTTGCCTTCCCAAGAATAACAAGAACACAATGTTGAAAGAAAGCAACATGGACTGGATGCAAAATGCACATCAACAATTCTCAAAATTGACAGACTTTTCACTTAATGATGAAAATGAAAATGTAACTAAACTAAACATATTCTCCATAACAAAGGGAAAACTTGAAATTGTCCAAATGACAAAATTCAAAGTCTGCTATCTATGGCAAAAGCCAGAAAGGAAACAAAGGCCAAAAAAAAAAAAGAACATGGTTTTAGCTTACAATAATTAATAGCTAAACCATGAAGCGCCTAAGACTGAAATGACAAATTAACAAGACACATCAATCACTACAAAACTAAGCTTGTCAAGTGAGGACTCGTGAACAGTGGTGAATCATGAGTACTAACAAAGTTCTACGGTTACCTAAGTAAGTCACATTAGAACCTTCTCAGTATTAAGATAAGAAAAACTCTAATTACAAAACATTCATACTTCTCTCACATTTATCTATGTAATATAATCACAAGCATAAATGTAAAAAGGAAAAGAAAAAAAAAACAGTCCTAAAGGTCCATTTGCTGTCAACATAATTTAGCATTCTTAAAGAAACAAAAAAAAAAAGCATTACAAAATAAGAGTACCAAAGGCCTAATATTAGTTTAATTCCAAATAAGCTAAAATATAATACTTGGTCCCATCGGTGGCGGTACCGGTGGAGCATTAGGCGGTGGAACAATCTCCGGTCCAGGAGGCCGTGGAGGATCAATATCAGGCGGCCGCACTACATCCGGATTAGGAATCGGCGTATCTTGTCCCGGTGGAGTTAGCGGCGGGACTGGACCATCCGGTTTGGGACTCGGATTCGGGTCAGGAAACGGGTTAAAGTGAGGAGGGTAATTAATGCCTATTTCAGGTGGAACGGTAGGGTCAATTTCAGGTTCTTGAGTCGGAATCACAGGATCTTCTTTTGGAAAGGAAGGAGGTTCTGTTGTGGGAACGGAAGGGAATTCAGGTGGACCCTTTCCCGGGTATTCGGGTATATCATTTGGGGAAGAGAGAGAAAAGATGATAGGGTGTGTAAGTGTTTTGGTTTTTGCGTGATTGTTAATGTTGAGGGAGATGGAGTGTGGAGTTTTGGATTTGAGAAATAGGGTGTTTAGTTTTGTGATGGTGGTTCTCTTGATGAAGGAAGATGAGATTAACGCTATTGCTGATATTGTTGATGACGACATGATCTTCTTTCATTTGTTTTCAAAGTAGTAGTGGGGGAGAAGGCTATAAGGTTATGGGATTGTTGCAGGAACGGAACACTTGTAAGTCTATGGATCACTCCAACGCATAATGAATTTGTTCTTGCATGTCTATGCTCAACACGTTGCATACCTCCGTCTGTTGTTTCGCCGATGCAGTATCTACCAGGGGGAATCCCCCTGCACTTTGGTTCGATTTTGAGACAAAAAATGAACCGAATAGCAAGGTAAAACTACATGTAATTTGGTTTAGTTCGTTTGGTTGTTTGGCTTCCTCAAATAAAACCAAACCAAACCAATGCAGTTTGGATTGGTTCGGTTTTTATCAAGACAAAACATAATTTAAATTGGAGTTAAAATTAACTAACATAAAAAAGAGTTAACATAAATCTTTAACAAAATATCCGCATGTAGTATATAAATTACTCTCTTTTAATTCTTTTAAGATAGTTACGGTCATGTTTAAAAGAATTTGAATTAAATGTTTTATTGTAATTTTTAAATATAGTATAACAAAATGGATTGTTTGTAAGTGAGTCATAGAATTAATTGAATTTCGGCTATTAAGTGAGTGAAAGTTGGGCTAGTTAGTAAGAAAGATTGTCAATAAGCATTAGGGTGTGTTTGGATTATGAGAGAAAAAAGGAAGAGAGAAAGAGGGGAGAAATAGAGTAGATTAGAGGGTTGTTTGGTTTAAGGGAAAGAGAAGAGAAGTAGGCAAGAGAGAGTTGTGTCTCGTGGTTTTGAAAGGACAAAAACAACACTATATGTTTGATTTAATTTTTTAATTTAATTAACTTAATAATTATTTAATTGTTTAGTTAAATTAGCTAAATAATTATTTTAATCATTTAACTTAATTAGTTACATACTTACTTTAGCTATTTAATTTAAATTTATAAAGTGTCTCAACCTATAAATTATAATAATTGTTATTCATAATTTAAAATGAAATTTTAAGAGTAAAATTTAGTTGAGGGCAAAATGGTAAAAGTAAAATTTAAGAGCCCATTTCTCTCCACTTGTGGAGAGATTACAAAACCACTAAACTAATCTTTCCTCCCTCTCTCTTTCCTATGTCTCTCCTTAACCAAACATGCAAAAATCACTCTTTCTTCCCTTGCTCTCTCTTCCTTCTTTCACCTCAAACAAACACACCCTTAGTGTTACTTGCGGTTCAGTTGGTGGAACAAAAACCGCAGTCCAAAACAGAACCGCGCGGTTGATTAAAAAAAATGAATAGATTTTGTGGTTTGCAGTTTTCGGTTTGGGTTGGTTCAGTTTGCAGTTTTCTGGTTGGTTCGATTTTGAAACCCTACATCGTTTTAAAAAGATGGTTAAATTGCACTTTTGGTACTTTAACTTTGGCTTTGGTGTCATTTTGGTCCTTTATCTTTTTTTTCTCGTTTTGGTCCCTCATCTTTCATTGCAGTACACCCACACACTCCAAAGTAAATATCAAACGGACACCTAACAACACTCTAAGACTTGAGTATGAGAAAAAGAAAAAGTCAGATACAAACTTCAATCTTTTCAAACTAGTACATCTTTTAAAGAATAACTTGATCACATAAAGCATTGGCCATTTGATTTTGAGCCTTGTTGTCCATTTAGAATAGGCTATGGCCTTTAGTTACTTTGATGCGATCATGTGCCTTATTTTTCTTTCTCTAAGTGGATTGTATGTTGTGCTTAGGATCCATTAGACCACCCAAAATATAAATACTATTTCACTCCTTGTAAATCCTTAGAACTTGATTAATGAAATTCACTTTTACATTTGAGCAAGAGAGTGCCTAAAGTACCTAAGTGAGTGGTGAGAGGCAAGTTACTTGTTTTGGTGAAGGTTCATCATGGTTCTCCATGGTTCTTGGGATGAGAACCAAAACACAATTCCTCGAGGCTAGGAGAGCTCAATGATGGTGAGGATCTTATCACCTTTCCAAGATGTGGCAATTCTTCAATCTCCATCACCATTTCCATATCTTCCATATTTGCAATTTCTTCCTATCATGTAAGTATTGTCTCATTTTTGTTGTGTTTTGTTGATCTTCTTCTTTTTGGATAAACCCATTTGTATGCTCTATTCCCCTTTCTCTTTTTTAATCTTATTTTTGCTACTTTTGATTCAAGAAATTCACTTGGCTATCCTCAATTCACATGGAATCAATTAGATCCTTATCACTTTTGGTGGGGGTGTACCAATAAAAGGTGCGCACTCTGATGCAGAGTTAGTTAGGGTATTATAGTAAATGAGAGTAGTGGAAAAGCAAGGTATAAGTAAAGTGATCAAACTTGGGGTAAAACCCCTCTTATATTCACATGAGTCTTGTTTAGAATGTTTTTATTCTTTCAGAGTTAGAGCTTCAATCGCTATTATCTCGGAGCTAAGATGTTATCGGGTTCAATCTTGACATATTTGTTGGTAGCTACTTCATTTAAAAGCGAGATAATCTTCCAGAATCTATCAGCATTAATCCGAGCTAAGGTCACCTAATAGGCCTTTGGTCAAGGCACAAGAAGCCCATCCGATACACTTCATATTTGAGCTGTTAGATCACATTGTACCTTGGTTATGGATTCTCTCAGGGAGCACCTCTCTGAACCAACCACTTAACTAGAGCTCGACGATAGAGCTCGGTGTAAGAGCTTGTTACCATTACACTAACCTAGTTTACTTTAAACATTTATTAATGGTTTAAATATGTATTTAGTCCCTGCAAATGTCTCTGTTTTTCGATTTAGTCCCTGCAATTTTTTTTAAATACGTCCCTGCAAAATAACTTTTTTTTTTTTAAATATGTCCCTACAAAATAAACTTTTTAAATACGTCCCTGTAAAATAGCTTTTTTTTAAATACGTCCCTACAAAATAATTTTTTTTTAAATACGTCCCTGGAAAATATCACAATTTTTTTTTGTTGGGATGTATTTAAAAAAAATGTTATTTTGCAGTGACGTATTTAAAAAAAATTATTTTGCAGAGACGTATTTAAAATTCCAACTTTCGGAAGGGCATATTCCAAAAAAAGTTATTTTGCGGGGACGTATTTAAAAAAAAATTGCAGGGACTAAATTGAAAAACAGAGACATTTGCAGGGACTAAATACATATTTAAACCTTTATTAATTTATCATGCCCTTTGTGAACTAACGGTTTATTTTTTTTCTTTCATAATTTTTAGTTTTCTTGTATAAAATTTGCTCTTATTGAGATGAACACCATAGTGAGTCCAATACCACATGAAACAGCGGGTCGACATGCAACATAATGAAAGGGAATTTTCAATTGGAGACTAATATGTCTATCTTCTATCTATCGACTCCAACATTTTTTTTTATAAGGTTGTGGGCTCATCAATAAAGCTCACCCCTCATTTAGTCGGCCAATAAAGGTTGGATTATTCCACACTCTTTCCTTTGAATATGATGTTACTAATTGTCATATAGCATCCAAACACAAACTAGTACGAGACACGAGCAATATTCACACACCAGTTTAGTTTCCACGTGCATGCGTATATACTCATTAATGTCAGCTACTAGAATTTTTCCTTTTTATTCATTGTGGATTTCGAGTTCAGATCCTCTCAAATGAGTATGACTTACTGTAGAAATGATTAGTAATTCTTACTAAAGAGGTGTTTTTTTGTCGATACCCCGCCGGACGCAGTGACTAATCTTGTCGTTGGATTGCCTCGAAGGGTGGACTAAAGGGGTATATAGGTAACTTACCTAATAATTAAAAATATGGTTAATCAATATTCCTATTTTCTGAGAGTTATTTTTGGCTAAAATTTCGCTTCAGATATAGTAACAAAATCAAAACGTTAATATCATGCCTCAAACTTTTGTTTCATCTCTCTCGTATTTTCTGAAACGAATTCACCACTGAAACTAATTCATCTCTCTTCCTGCTAAAGAACCTCTCGTTTCATCTTTTATCAAAAAAAAATTGGGTTTTTTTTTTCACACAAAAAAATCGTTCATTAACCACATATTTGTACCACAGTGGTTAAATGTCACTAACCACAAATGTGCATCGCAATGGTTAGTGGCCACTAACCACAGATATGCATAAATGTGGTTAGATGTCAATGCTTAGATCTCACTAACCACAAATTTGCATAGCAATGGTTAGTGGCCACTAACCACAGATATGCATAACTGCGTTAGATGCCAAACTAACCACAGTTTTGCATAACAATAGTTAAGTGCAGCAAAACCAGCTTGGAAACGAGAAGAAGAAGAAAGAAGAAGAAGAAATCAACCTGCATAATGAGACATCAATGGCATAAAGGAAGAGTGTGCTTCAATGGTGTGGTTCAACAGCGTCCGTTTTTGCATCAACGGTGTGCGTCGCGGCCTATTTCCTTACGTGAGTGAGTTTTTGTGACTTCCTTTGCGTGATGCAATTGCGTGCGAAGAAGAACGTGGAAAAGAGAAGAAGAACGTGATGAAGAAGAACGTGAAAAAAAAGAGGAAACGCGGAAGAGAAGAACGTGAAAGTGATTTAGTTTTGTAACTGTCCCTAAAAAATAGGACTGATTTAATGGTTAATTTAATTTAATTATTTAATTTAATTGAAACAAATAATAACTGTAACAACAATGACCTTATTCAATACTAACCATTAGATTAAATTTCATTAAAAGTTTGAGAATCAAATGACTATTATTTGTTTAGTAAGAGTTACTAAGGAAAAGACTTAGTAACATAAGCCAAAGCCTTCTCGAATAGTGGAGAGTTTCACTAGAATAGCGATGTAAGCATTGAATAAAATACTATTATTTTATTCAAAGTTCTTTTTCTCTCCTACTAGAACCATCCAATAATTAGAAAAGATCTTATTCCGTCAATTTCCTCCATAATTTTGTTTTAGATACTATCAAACATTAAATGTTCTTATTTCTTCCGACAAAGATTTGAAGTGATCTAGTACTTTTCACTAGATCCAATCCCTAATGGTTTTCTTTTATTTGTTTTTTATAAATTAAAGTATAGGTCGGATTCAGGGAAAGTCTCAAGATAAAAAAAAAACATATATAGATATAGAAATACCACTACAAAAAAATTGGTTATTAGCGAGGGAAATTTCCCTCACAAAATGACCAAAATCCCTCGCTAATGGTCATTTGCGAGGGAATTAGCGAGAGACTAGTTCCCTCGCTAAATCCCTCCTCGCTAATCCGCTAATGGGATTAGCGAGGGATTCAAAATCCCTCGTTAATTTCCTCGCTAATGTGCAAATTTTCGAATTTTCAAATTTGAATGGCTTTTTTTTTATATATTTATTATTATATTTTTTTGAAGCAATTTATTATATTATTAATGAAAATTATATTATATTATTAATTTTGTGGTTGTGTTGGTGGTGGTGGTGGTGGTGGTGAAAGGTGGAGAGAAAAAGGAAAGAAATTCGTCGTGGGTGGTGGTGGTTGTGTGGTGGTGGTGGTGTGGTGGAAGAAGGTGGAGAGAAGAAGAAGGAAAGGGGAAATAGTAGGAGAGGGAGAGAGAGGAGAGGAAGAGGAAAGAAGGTGGTGGTGGTCGTCGTGGGTGGTGGTTGTTGTGTGGTGGTGGGTTAATGTTTGTTGGTGAGAGAGAGAGTAGAGGAAGAGGAAGGGAAGGGTGAAGAGGAGAGAAGAAGAGTGAGGGTGGTTGGTTGGTTGTGTGGTGGTGATGGTGGTGGAGAGTAGAGGAAGAGGAAGGGAAGAGGAATGGTGAAGAGGAGAGAAGAAGAGTGTGGTTGTGTGGTTGAAACAGATTTAAGTAAAAAAAAAGTAAAAAAAATTGCGAGGGATTATAATTCCGTCGCTAATGCTCACTTTAATTTGCGAGGGATTTTAGTTTCCGTCGCTAAACTCCTTGATTTGCCTGAATTTGACTGAATTTTCCCTCCAAACAATTAGCGACGGAAAATTCTGTCGCTAAAGCCCTAAATTCCGTCGCTAATGGCAGACAAAAACGACAATGCAACATTCCGTCGCTAAAGCCTTAAATTCCGTCACTAATTTTGGTTTTTGCGAGGGACTGCTTTTCCCTCGCTAATGTCCCTCGCTAATAACTGATTTTTTTTTGTAGTGTACTTACATATCACCGGTGTTTTAAGAATCGATTCGAACCAGACGGTTCAATCGGTTGGACCGAGAACCGGACACTCTGGTGGTTGGTTCGACTCCATTTGAACCGCAGGCCTATTGAACCGTTTAGAACCAGGATATTCATTCAACTTATACATGATTATTTGTGTCTTTTGCAACTCTTCATAGAAGGTTGATAGAATCTGCACATTTGATGATGAATCTAGATCTTCTTCCTCAATAAAATTCTCTTTTTTAGAAAAAAAAACGATTAAATCGTTAAAATTTTATATTCATAAAAAGCATCAAATAGAGTTACTTAAATGATAATTACTTTTGAAGTATCTTGATTCCATCAATATTTCATTATTTATTTTTGCTTGATTTGAAGTTTGTAATTGTGCTTAGTTATTATTGTCACTTAAAAAAAACTCACTCTTTTCTCCTTATATTTTCTAGACTGCTTATATACTCTAACAAGTATTCAAATAACCCCAACATTTTGTCAAAAAAAAAAGTAACCCTAATATATACTCAGATTTCTATTGTTTATTTTATTTACAATCAGTAAATGATAAAATATATATTTTTCTGTTTCTGGAATAAGAAAAGATATAAATTTTTTTTGACACAAACAAAAGATATAAATTAAATGAAACTGGTTACAAATTAAACAACACATTGCATCTAATTTTAAAAAATTAAATAAAATCGAACAAAATAATTTCATTTTTCCTCCAAAAAAATCACGACCGTCGATCTTCTTAAATGTCACGTGATTCCCGTAGTATATTGGCGGTAAAGGAAACCGTTAAAAGTGGAAAATCATTTGTCCTTGCTTCGCAATTCCCATTCCTACCTTGTACCCAAAGCAAATGTCTACTTCTTCTGCTCTGTTTTCAAAACGTATATTTTCAAACAACCCTTAATATTCACCATTATTCACAACCTTGCCATTCACCATTTTACCCTCGCCATTTCATCAAACACCTTATATATAAATTCCAGAAAACACTTCTTCACCGCCATTTTCAGTTTTCACCGTTCTAAGTAACTCATCACTCACTAGCCATTTCAATTTCATGAATGGCGACTCACCTGAGAACCTTCACCGCCGGTGCACCGTACCGATCGGTGCACCTTCTAGATCAACGGCGAGAACGATTATATCAAGCGGGAAAGAGAAGAGGATGGGTGAGATTGAAGGTAAGAGCGAGCTCATCGTATCTCGACATGTGGAAGAAGGCAGTGGAGAGAGATAGAAACATCATACACTTCAACAACATCGCTTCTGAGAATGATGGTACTGTGGGGGAGAATTTGGAGGAGAAAACTAAAGAGTTCCAGAAGCTTCTAGAGGTTCCTAGTGAAGAGCGTGATCGGATTCAGAGGTTGCAGGTTGTTGATCGTGCGGCTGCTGCTATCGCCGCTGCTAGGGCACTTCTTAACGACGCTAATAGCAGCAATGACGCCCGTTCTGACAACGAAACCGACACCAACCGAGAAAGTGGTACCTTGTTTCTGAATTAATTGCTTTGTTTCCTTCGAATTTGAGCTTGTGTTTGGTTTTTTTGTTTCAAGGGTTTTCGCTTTGCATGTGATATTTTAGGTTAATTGAAATTGTGGACTGTGATTAGTGGTTATAGATAGGGGATAAAGATAGATCATAGATGCTATGGCTGAGTTTACTTGTGAAGTTGATTCCATATGAAATCCAATGGATTTTTTTTATTTCTATTAAAAATACTATTTTATATTATTTTCATTATAGAAAATTAAGTGGTTTTCTTCAAAAAAGTGATTTTATTTTTTTAAAAAAACATTTGGGGAAGGGGACAATTTTATTAATCAATGAAGAAGTTTTATTATTAGATGTAAAAATAGAATATAAAAAGACAATTTTTCCTATTTAAAGTGAAAATAGAATATAAAAATCAAAATATTTGCACCAAATAAATATTACCTTGGGTGTTTTCATTATTTTTTAGGATTGCATATATAGATGGCTTCTTGGGTTAGGGATCAACTAATTCACTCACCGATGTACCGATGTACCTGTCAAATTGATCGTAGGATATAGTATAAAATGTCATGAATGATTGAGATATCATGCTGGCTAGTTGATATAATTTTAACCACCCGTAGAAGACACCTCATTTATATACATCGTTAGTATAATGATTTTTTAGGATTTAATTTGTCATGTCATTAAAGCAGTTAACTCTTATCTCAATTACACTGAAAGTCATTCATATTGTGATTTGTGATTTGTTTCCGGTGTAAAAAAGTTTACATTGACGGCACATAACAATTACATATTTGGAAACATAAAATGAAGTGAAGACGCTGCGACTTTTGTTGTTAAAGAAGAGAAAGAATATAATTTGAAGTAAAATATTTTCTTAAACTAATTAGCCCCTTAGTGGCTTAGTTTTTTTGACTAAATAATTTTTGTACATGGCAAGATGTTAGTGGTTGTTGATGTGTTCTTTTGTTCATTTTTGATGATATGATAGAATCAGATTCAGGAATACAAAGTGGGAGTGTTCTTGTGCCAGAGTCAGGAACACAGAGAGATGGTATCCCAGGTCCAGATTTTTGGTCCTGGACACCTCCATTGGATAGTGATGTTCCTTCAGTTGATGGCAGTGGGTTGAAGTTAGATACCAAGTCTTCAGTTCGTTCATCCAATCCTGTCGTGGAGAAGGAAAAGTCCTCGCAATCTCTGTCGATTCCATTTGAGAGTTTACTTACTCAAAGCAAAAATTTTCCTACCCTACCACCCCTTCAGTCATCATTGGATGTTGAAGCCCCTACTTCCAATGAAGAGTCTCCTTCCTTGGAAGAGGAACAGAAACGCGATGCTTTATCTTTCGATTATGCAGCAGAAATAGTTCGTGCCCTTGATATGGACAGCAAATCCTCACCTATTGGAGTGAATCCGGATGGAACAAGATGGTGGAAAGAGACTGGGATTGAGCAAAGACCTGATGGTGTAATATGCAGATGGACAATGACCAGAGGAGTTAGTGCTGACAAAGCTGTAGAGTGGCAGGACAAGTTCTGGGAGGCTTCTGATGAGTTTGGCTATAAGGAACTTGGTTCTGAGAAATCTGGACGTGATGCAAATGGAAATGTTTGGCGTGAATTTTGGAGAGAATCCATGGGTCAGGTTAGTAATATTTGATACATAGTTTGCATTTAAATGTCTTTCTTATAATATTGAATCATATAGTAGGCTCTAGGCACCTATTTTTTAAGCTCTTGTGTAATTGCTCTTAACTCATAAACTACTCAGTTCATAAGTGTCCCTTACCATGATTTTCACTGGCAGAAAAACGGGATAATGCACATTGAGAAAACTGCAGATAAGTGGGGAAGTAACGGTAAAGGTGATGAGTGGCAGGAAAAATGGTGGGAACACTACAATGCCTCTGGTCAAGCAGAGAAATGGGCACACAAGTGGTGTAGTATTGACCCAAACACACCCCTCGAAGTTGGGCACGCTCATGTCTGGCATGAAAGGTAACAACAGCCTAGAACGAGATTAAAATTTGATATCTAATCCTCTTTTTCATAGTATTTTGTCCTTCCTTTAAAGGTTCCAGTGGTTTGTCACACCATATGTTCATTTAAGATTCCTTTGACTGCAAATAGGATTTTGCATAATTTTCAGAAGAGATTAATAAAAGTTAGTAAAGAGATCATCCCATCCAATGACCTTGCGTCGGAAAAAATTTAAAACGAACTGAGTATAAGCATGTAGTACCATGAAATAGACTGAATTATTTTTAACTCAATTTGTGTTCTAATTCTATGAAACCAAAATATATTTTAGTCTGGATTATATTTTCATATGAAATCAAGGAAAAATACATATTCACAATCATGATATCTACTTCTAAGGAATGAATTCATCTGAGTAATTTACAAAATTCTGTGTAGTATATGTTTTTGGTTAATTCTTAAAGCTTAATTTTCTCATATGACATTATGTGAAAGACTGTATAATGAGCAACTTCTATTCTTTGAATGCATTCAATTATGTATAGGAAGAAATCCTCAATTTGTTCCTAAACTATCATTCTCTCTCCTGTTTGGTCCATGACCTATAAAAATATGATAAATAGTCCCTATACTATTCTAAATCCATCACTTTAGTCCCTAAACTATCACCCTAACTTGATGGATTTAGAATAGTTTAAAGACTATTTTTATTGTTTAAGGAATATTTATTATATTTTTTTTGTTTAGGGACCAAGTAAGAGAGTGATAGTTTAGTGATCAAATTGAAGGTTTCTTCTGGTGATTAGTGTTTTTATTGAGCTTCTCTGTATGACATTTTGTGAATAACACTCCCCCATTTTGCTTCCCCTTTTCATCGAATTTATTCTAAGTCTCTCTTTTTCTCCAAAACCCTCCCCAAGAATTTGACGAATGCACATGGCACACGGCACATGGCTTGCTTGGAAAGAATTTGTGTTTTGAGTAAACGAATATGTTGTTTTTATTATCTCATCAAGTAACAAAGGAGTTAACAGCTTATTCTTTACTTGTGCCTCCTGAATTAAGTTTGATGTGCCTTTCTCAGGTGGGGTGAAACATATGACGGGCACGGTGGCAGCACAAAATACACTGACAAATGGGCTGAGCGTTCAGAGGATGGTGGATGGGAGAAATGGGGTGACAAATGGGATGAAAATTTTGATCTAAATGGTAATGGCATCAAGCAGGGTGAGACCTGGTGGGAAGGTAAGTATGGAGATCGCTGGAACCGGACTTGGGGAGAGCAACACAATGGTTCTGGATGGATTCATAAGTATGGGAAGAGTAGTAGTGGGGAACACTGGGACACACACATAATGCAAGATACCTGGTATGAGAGATTCCCCCATTTTGGTTTCTTTCACTGCTTTGAAAATTCAGTCCAGCTCAGGGAAGTTCCAAAACCATCTGACATCCAGCAGCAGCAGGAGGAGGAGGACCCTTAATTTGTAGAAACCATGTGAAAAAAAACATAGGGAGGACCCTATCCATAATATTCATACTCATAATATTCATATCTCGTGGCATCCTGACTATTATAAAGGGCTAACTTAATGATGATCATATCACATTCTTATTTAAGTGTAAGCCTGGAACGGATAGTGTCCTCCTCGTTCAATAAGGATTGGGTTTGTGTGCAGTCAGAAAATCAACCAGAGGCAACAACTCAGGAGGACCGACTGATCTTAATCGGGCGGTTCAGATTTCAAAGCTGAATTGAATATTAAACAAAAATCAAAACTGCTCTTAAAATCTGGACCGTCTAGTTACGATCAGACGACTCTGACTTGTTGACTATTCGACTGACCCAATCTGTTCAATACAATATCTATTTTGCCACAACAAATATACTGCTCTTCTGTCTTTAGTCCCCTTTAGTCCCAATAAGCTTTTTGTTTTTTCAAGTCATTTTTTTAAAACACGGCAAAAAATCGCTATCTTTGTTTTTAGTCGCAAAATTCCTTGAGATTTGTTAACTTAATTTAAGGTCTGTTTTGGGGTGATTGTGAGTTTTTGATTTTTGGTTTTGAAAGTCAATTTGAAAACAAAGTGTTCAAGAAAAATGGGGTTGAGTTGTTTTTTTTAATTTTCAAAACAGTTTTTATCAAAACTCAACAAAAAAAATAAGTTTTATGATTTCTCTTTTTTTGATGCTAACACGTTACCACCATTGGTTGTCGACTATTACTCCAACCACCACTCTGACCACCACTAACCACCACTCCAGCCATCGACGACCACCACTCTGGCTACTGTCAACCACTCTCCGACCACCACAACCATCACTCCAATCACCACCGATCACCACTTTGACTACTAAGATCACCACTTTATCCACCTATGATCTCTAATCTAACCAGTAGGGACCACCGTTATGGCCATCGTCAACCACTACTTCGACCACTGCTGACCATCATTTTGACAACCATTGATCACCACTGCATCCACCTATGATCACCAATCTGACCACCACTAACCACCACTTTGACCATTGTCAACCACCACTTTGATTGTGAGTTTTTGGTTTTTGGTTTTGAAAGTCAATTTGAAAACAAAACGTGTTCAAGAAATATGGGGTTGAGTTGTTTTTTTTTAGTTTTCAAAACAGTTTTTATCAAAACAATTTTTTTTTATTTTATGATTTCTCTTTTTTTTGATGCTAACACGTTACCACCATTGGTTGCCGACTATTACTCTAACCACCACCAACCACCACTCCAGCCATCGATGACCACCACTCTGACTACTGTCAACCACTCTCCGACCACCACAACCATCACTCCGATCACCACTTTGACTACTTACCAGTAGGGACCACTGTGACACCTTTTACCCCGAAAGTAGTTATAGTTGAAAAAGTGCGAAAAGACGAGTAAATTTATTTTTCAAATAAGATTTTCACTTTATTTTCGAAATAACTTTCGCAAGGAAAAGATGTCTGCAACCTTCTTAAATCATACAAATGATTTATACTAATAATAAAGACTACGTGGCTAAACTTTTCTTTGACAAAATCATATAAGCAAGATTTATAAAAGTATCAGTTACTAAAGCGATAAAACATTTCTTTCAATACGGTAACAAAAGGACTTGAAATACAATTTTGCAAATATACAACCCGAATCCCGATGTCACATAATCATAGCAATTAACATTTTAATTCAATCAAATAAAAAAAGAGTGACATCAACACGTAGAATCCAATCTCTACTACAGCACGATCGAAGAAGGCTCCTCCAACGACACCTGTAACTCCATCTAAAAAAGTGGTGCATGAGTGAGAAAGAGCGTCTGAACCATATAAGGAATATAAGACTGAAACTAAAATAGCAAAGACTACCACAATCCATCAAATCAACATCAAACAGTCACTCTCGAAAAAGTGATAAACACAATATGCCACAAAGTGAAGCCACAGAGGGCTTGTACGTAAGAAGCAATGAGATCGCATCAAACCGTAACAGTCACGACAGTATATATGACAAACATAAACTGCATGCCCAGTCAATCATCAACTAAGATCATCATCCTCAACGAATGGAGAATGCCACGACAGTGAGTACAACGAACATGTCACATGTGCTCAGTCGGTCATCAACTAAGGTCATCATCCTGAATCTGGTGTAACGTCAAGTGGTCCTACCCACTACTTCAATGATACATCTGGATCCATCTAACTCTGGGTAAGCGGATGCAAGTGCCCTCACATCCCGGGAAATAAATAGAGTCTAGTCAGGGTACCCCAGTGTTTTGTGGAACGCCCCAACAGTGCCCCACTTAGGACCTTCCCACTGGGCCTACCCGCAAGGCCGGGTCGTGGCCGTCTCTATTACTACTCCCATAATCGTTTGCTTACCATCCTTGAGGTACGGCTCGCCCATACTGCGACGAGTCCTTGCCCATACTGTGACAATGTTTCTCCTATACAATTTCAATTATTGAGGTACGGCTCGCCCATACTGCGACGAGTCCTTGACCATACTGCGACAAGGTTCCTCCTATACAAATTTCAACTATTGAGGTACGGCTCGCCCATACTGCGACGAGTCCTTGCCCATACTGCGACAAGGTTCCTCTTACAATCATCAACTTTTAAGGTACGACTCGCCCATGCTGCGACGAGTCCTTGCCCATGCTGCGACAAGGTTCCTTCAACAAATCTCGATCACGAAGATAGAGCTCGTCCATACTGCAATGATTTCTTGCCCATGCTCCGACAAGATTATTCAACATGAACCAACTCGTTAATCATCGACGAAGGATAACTTGCCCATATATTGTGCGGCAAGTCTCCGATAACAATACGCTTAACGCAAACCAACAATCCCCAGAATCACAAAGGTCAAGTCATTTAATGACTTTACCGGTTCCAAGTCAAACTTGGCTACATTGACAAATATCGAAATATCGATCGGGAACTTAAAAACTTCGCATCATTTAGTCTTACCTATCGTTCTAATCCATGAGCACCTCATTTAAAGATATTCAAATTATTACGATCATCCAGTGTAATTACAGTCCTCTAAATCATCTACAGACATTAAATTATTACAGTCATCCAGAATAATTACAGTCGTTTACAGGCATTTAAATTATTACAGTCATCCGGAATAATTACAGTTATCCAAATTGAATAAATTGAATGAATAATAAATAATAAAAATAAATACAAACACAAATAGGAATAACAATAATCAATACTATTATAGTCACGAGCTCTTGAACGTGATCTAATTTTGACAGCGTGACCGGTGACTCAAACACATACGATCAGCAACCAAAGAGTAGAGGACCGACAAATAAGCAGCTTGCTGTGGAATGGTATAGCAATGGCAGTGAATAAAGGAGGAGGATTAGTGTCGATTACGAATTCCATGGCCAATAAGAGTTATGATAGAAACAATAGTCATCAAAGATATTGGCCAAACGTAAAAGCTTGCTACGGAGGTAACCATGAAATAGGTGGCTGAGAAGTCTTTATTAACTAACCAATAAAGAGAATTTATATTGTAACCATTGCTGTATGAAAAGGCTTCATCAGAGCGGTTTTGCATTGACAATCATGATCCCAATTCATGAATTCACATGGCCTCAACATGATGTGGCGTTAACTCACTCACAGTTGAATAAAGCTGTTTGCTTTGAATTCAATACACATGTGGGAGGAGGTAATAAATTCCCAAGAATGAAAAGTATCTTTTGTGATAAAGAAAGATGAAATGGAATTGTTTGGAATCAAATTGCAGACATCACAACAATTAAGTATACCGACAAACAGAAGGAAAACAGGTCGCAAGGCTAACCACTACGCTACGACGACGGCGTCACGCCGGAATTCTCGGTTTGGGTCTGAGCTCGCATATGGAGGTGGGAATGACACAACGAGTTGGTCCTGTTTCGTGTAGGTGGAGCGAGGAGGGGACGACGTGGCTGGCCGTGACTTGAGGAGTGAGAACAAAATGGAATTCACGGTGGTGCTTCGTTTGGTCGATAATGGTGGACTGAAAACGCGACCACCATTGAAGAAACTGAGGCCATATTCGGAATCAGAGGTGGATTTCGAGTGGGTATGTTGATTTTCGGACATCTGTGCAGAATTTCACGCTGAGGAAGAAGAACAGCAGGTGGGTCGGGTTTGTCAGGATCCGTTGGGCCTGGGCTGTGCGCTAACAGAAATGGACTACAGGGGGTGTAATTAACAGATAGGAGGGGGCTGCATGCGTTAAAATAAATCCAAAAATTCATTTTAATTCCTTTTTAAAACCCAATTTCGCTACAACTATTATTTTAACACCCCAATAGCTCAAAATAACTTTTAAAGTACATAAAATCTAAAATAATAACATTTATAAAAATAAAATAAATATATAATAATAATCTATATTCCCAGTAGTATATAAAATATCTTTAAATCTTATTTCCACTAATTCTAATAATTCAAACACACAATAAATTAAAATAATTTAATCTTATCAAACTAAAATAATTCATCAAACAACAAATACTAAAAGAACTACGGTGCACGAAAAAATGGGGTGTTACAACCACCATTATGGCCATCGTCAACTACTACTTCGACCATTGCTGACCATCATTTTGACAACCATTGATCACCACTCCATCCACCTATGATCACCAATTTGACCACCACTAACTACCACTTTGACCATTGTCAACCACCACTCTGACCACCACTCCATCTACCTCTGATCACCACTTCAACCACCACTCCAGGCACCGACGATCGCCACACTGACCAACGTCAATTGCTACGTCGACCACCACCACACAGACCATCATTCTGACCACTAGTATGACCACCTCATATCACCACCTTATCCATCTATAATCTCCATTCTGACCACTATCGACTACTATTATGACCACCACTCCGACCACCAAACCACTACTTCAACCACTACCGACCACCACTTTGACCACTGTCGATCACCACTCCATTCGCCACCGATATTTTTTGAAACACTACTTCAAGTAGCATTTTAGCGGATAGCGTATAACGTCTCACTTTTAGGCAATTTTACCCTTATTATTTTTCTTAAATAACTTAGCTTTTCTCATTAAACATTTTGTCATTATTAAATAATTTAGTAATTAATTAAATATCCTTTTGTGTTGTTTCACATTTATCGGCTATTTTAACCGTTAGTTTTACCAAACACAGAATTTGTGATCCGCTAATTATCCGATATCTACTATCTGCTAGTTCAATCGCTATCCGTTAATTTATTTTTTATCTGCTACTTTTTATTAGAGCTTGAGTTTTATTGAGAAAAAAAGTAGTCTTCTTCAAGGCTCTACTCCTTGCATATTTTTTTGCCTCTAAGGATCGTGGTCCATAAAGGGTTGGGTGGCATAATATCCCAAGCAAGCTTCATTCATAAGTCGTACATTCTTGAATCTGAGTACTGATTTGATTACATTATAAACATCCCTTAGCTTGTGCTCTGCTAGAGCATGAGTTTACCCACCCCGCCACGCTGACGGCAGCCACCAAAGAAGAGATTGACTCCCTGCAAAGAATAAAAAAGAAACGTAAGACTTAGAATCAAAACCCTAGAGTTGCGATTACAGAAGAAGATATGGCAGAGGCCACAATAGAGAATGCTAATGGTTTTACATCTTTCAAGGATGCGTTGATGAAGCAATGCCCTAACATTAATATTGACAATGAATGTTGGGCTGAACTTATTGAGGTAGGGGTCTCTGAATACAAATGGAGCAAGGAAAAAAAAGCATCACCAACAGAGAAGAATACCCCTCCTATAGGACCAATCATCCCTGACATACCAGTCTCTAAAGAGGAACTATCTTATCGGGCGAAGCCATGAAGAAATACCTTGATTGTGAAAGTGTTAGGGAAGAGGGTCAACTACAGATTACTGGAAAATAAACTTAGAAGAGAATGGGTTCAACATGGTAAGATGAAGATTACCGACCTAGCTGATGACTTCAATCTTGTTCATCTATCTTTCGTAGATGATTACAGGCATGTGTTGTTTGATGGTCCTTGGGAAGTTGCAGATCACTATTTGATAGTACAAAGGTGGAGACCATTCTTCTCTCAAAATGCCTCTCTCTCTCTCTCTCTCTCTCACACACACACACACACACACAGAAAGTAGCTATTTGGATTAGCGTTCCTAAACTCCCTATTGAACTATGCAATGAAAAGTTCTTACACAGACTTGGACTTCCTTACGTTTTAGAGGTAAGTTTACTAGAATATGTGTTAGAGGTAAGTTTACTATTAGAATATGAAGGACTCCCCTCTATTTGCTTTATATGTGATAAATATGACCACTAAAAGGATCAATGTAGTGAATTACTTGAAGCTGGAACTCTAGAGCAAACTAAGCCCACCTATGAGAATTCAAAAGAGAACGACAATCAAGAAGACAAGCACATACACACACAAGGTCAACACTCCAGAAGATAGTAAGGCAAGAGACTGTCATGATTAATGAAGAGGCAGAAAGTATGTTTCGAGATGACTTAAACATGGGACCTTGGAATATTCCTAAGTACAATTTGAAAAAGAGGAGCGGGAATTCTAGAAAAGGAAGTATCAAAAAGGTTGATGGTAACAAGCAATCTGATGCTAGTAAAAGAGGTAATGATAAGAAACAAGGTTCACTGAATGTGATACCTAATGAAACATCTACTTTGGTAGAGGAATAGTTTATCAAAGAAAGAGAGATTGTGGAAACTCTAGAGCCAAAAATTACTTCTAGAAGATGGACCAAGCCCAAAGTTAGAAACCCTCTTGGTGGGAAGAACCCTCAAATTCATACCAAGGAGAGAGGTGTGACCAAACTACGCAAGGGGCTCACTCGCAAATATAAAGGGGTGATAATCAATGGTGCTCTCAAAGGCAATAAAGTAGCTAATTCTTTCCCCTACAAGGACTAAAATGTAGGAAAGGAAAATATCCCATCTACTAGTTAGCAAACCATGATTGATGAGAAGAAGAAATAAGTAGAGAAACACATCATGACTTATATGAAGACTATGTACAAGACACATGGAGAAAATATGCTTAACAAGTTTAGAAGTGATCAATCCATTTGAACTGCCTTAGGGCAAATTGATGAGAATGATAGAATTCGTGCTGAAGCATTACTGAAGGCAATCATTGAGGGTGATAGAAAGGTGGAGAGTACTCTTGTCAGAATACCTCTTAATCTAGCTAGTAATAATGTCGCCTTATTGAGACAAGGAGAGTGTGTTCCTATGGATGCTACTGAGGTTATAGAACCTCACCAAAATCAACGCTCTCAATGAATCTTATCTATTGGAATTGTCGTGGGACGGCTTCTAAAGGCTTTGTTGGCCTAATAAAAGATATGAAACAAGAGTATGATTCTTCCTTTATTGCTCTTCTTGAAACTCTTACGAGTGGAGCTACAGCCAAGAGAATTGCTAGGAAAACTGGTTTTTCAAAAAAATTCATTAAAGATGCAAGAGGTCAAGTAGGTGGGATTTGGCTTCTTTGAGATTCCAATCATTGGAATATTACTATTCTCAAAGATTCCAACTAGATTGTGCATGTGGAGGTTAAGACTACTAATAATAGTTCCTACTTCCTCACTATTGTTTATGGCAGTCCTCATTACTCCCAAAGACAGTCTTTATGAGAAGAGATTCAAGACACATATGCTGAGATGGATGGCTCTTGGTCTCTAATTGGGGATTTTAATGCAATTATTAAAGACCAAAAAAGGGTGGGGTCTGATATTATTCAAAAATGTACTTTTGAGCCTGGCTTTCAGCAGTGATCCTTTCACTTGGGCTAGAAGTTCTATACTAGGAAGAGATTGGACAGAGCTCTTAGCAATATAGAGTGGCGTTTGAGATTTCCAGATACTTCTTTTAATCATCTCCCAAAGTTGAAATCTAACCACTCACCTCTTTTCATGAATTTTTACAACAGAAGACAGATAAATAGGAGACGTAGACCATTCAAATTTGAGGCAATATGGTTTGGCTCATCCTTCCTTTGACCAATTGATTCTAGACAATTGGAGAACTAATCTGTATAGCTTTCCTAATCATCTTAAAGAGTTGTATAGGGGACTCTAAAGGACTGGAACTAGGATGATTTTGGTAATATTTTCAGTCAGAAGAAGCTTTTGTTCAAGAAGCAGAGGAATATAGATAGGAGATTGCAGCATAGTTGGTTTGATCATCACTTAACTCTATAGAAAAACACTTGGAAAACTTATGAAGACATCCTTGCCAAAGAGGAAATTCTTTGGTATCAAACGTCTCGTGCAAAGTGGATTGAATTTGGAGACCGGAATACTAGGTATTTATATGGAGTGATTACTGCTAGGAGGAGGAAAAACCACATCAAAACTGTTCAAAATAACGTTGGACAGTGGATTACTAACCCTATGGACCTAGAAAGGGTGGCAACAGAATATTTCAAAGATGTATTCTCCTCTAATTAACCTCTAGCCCCTTATGTGTTAGAAGGACACTTTCGTACTCGTGATACTGAGATGATCAATGATATCAACAAGGAAATTACCAATGAGGAAATTCACAGGACAATCAGAAACACTGGGGTTTACAAAGCACCAGGAGTTGATGGATTTCAAGCTATTTTCTTCCAAAGTCAATGGAAAGTGTTGGGTAAAGACTTTTGCAAAATGATTAAAGAGAGATGGGAAAATCCTTGGATGATTAAGGAGCTAAATTTTACTTTTCTAGCTCTCATCCCTGAGATTGATAATGTGACTTCTATGAAGCTTTTTAGACCTATTGGTTTGTGTAATGTGGTCTACAAAACCATTACCAAACTTATTTCTAGTAGGCTTAGGGAGGCTCTTCAACACCTCATAGGCCCTGCTCAAGTCTCGTTTATTCCTAAAAGATAGATTCATGAAAATATCATCATTGCCCAAGAAATATTTCATTCCATGAGAAGCAAAAATGGGAAGAAATGGCAGATGACTATTAAAATATATCTTGAAAAAGGCTTATGATAGACTCAGGTGGGAGTTTGTTAAAGATACTTTGGAGAACATTGGTATACCTCAGAATCTGATCCAAATTATCTGGTACTGTGTCTCTACTCCTACTATGCAAGTGCTATGGAATGGTGAAGCTTTGGAGGAGTTCATTACCACTAGAGGAATTAGACAAGGAGATCCTATTTCTCCTTATCTATTTGTCCTTTGAATTGAAAGGTTGTTCCAAGTGATTGAGCAGGAAGTCAATGACAATAGTGGGAAACCTATTCAAGCATCTAGAGGTGGCCCTAAGATATCTCATCTATTCTTTGCTGATGATTTGCTACTATTTGCAGAAGCTAATACTAATCAAGCAGAATTAATACAACAGACTCTTCTTAATTTCTGTCTTCGTTCTGGACAGAAGGTCAGACAATAAAAAACTAGAGTATATTTTTCAAAAAATGATCCCAGACTTCTGAGAAGAGATATCTGAAATGTTCTTGCTTTCAACCTACTGAAGATCTTGGAAAATATTTGGGAGTGCCTATATTTCACAAGAGAGTTAGTATTAACACTTTCAAGTTTGTTATAGACAAGGTAAAACAAAGACCGAGCTCTTGGAAGGCCAAAACACTTTCCTTTGCAGGAAGAGTGACTTTAGCCAAATCAGTCATACAATCAATGCCTATCTATGTGATGCAGTCAAGTGTAATACATAGAAGCACATGTGATGAGATTGACAAGCTGTGCAAAGGTTTCATTTGGGGAGATGAAGAACACCATAGGAAAATACATCTTCTCAGTTGGGAAAAGTTGCACAAGCCTAAAAAGGATAGTGGATTGGGCCTCAGATCATCTAGAATTGCCAATTCTGCTTTCATTCTGAAAGCTCTCTGAAATTTCTATTCCAATTCTGAGAGCTTATGACAAAAGTTTATGAGAAGTACAAATGTGGCTGGAGAGGATTGCCTAAAATTGATACTAAGAATAAGAGATCTAATTTATGGAATGGCATAGTCTCTACTTGGGAGGAATTCAGGAACACTCTTAATTGGCAACCGGGAAATGGAGAAGATATTCGCTTTCGGAGTGGTAAATGGATTCCTGTGGTGAAGCCTTATCTACCTATTGCAAGTCTAATTTGAATGAAGAGAGTTTAAAGTTTCCTATTAGCCACTTCATTGACTATGGTGGAGGGTGGAATTTATCCAGTATTGAAGATATGCTCCCTGAGACTATTTAACACAGAATTACATATATGAATCCTCCTTCTATTCTTTCCCAAGATGATAATTTCACTTGGGGTGCAACCCCTGATGGCAACTTTGCAACTAAATCAGCTTATGCATTAATTCAAGGAGATACCATTCCTAATGGTTCTATTTTTCAAACTATTTGGAAATGGAAAGGCACTGAAAGAAATCATAATTTGCTATGGAAACTTGGGCATGAAAGTGTACTTACCAATATGGAGCGAAAGAGCAGAATGATGACCCCCTCTTGTGTTTTGTCCTAGCTCCAATGAAGGTGATGAAGCGCTTTTCCATTGTTTTAGAGACCGTAGGAAAAGCTTAAGCTTGTGGTGCAGTCTTAGAGTGAGAAATCAAAGTAATATTTTTAGGAGTCATAACTGGAATAATTGGCTTTAAACAAATCTATAACAGAGAAATAACAAAGTTGAGGAACCTTACTGGCAAATTGTCTTTGGGATAGTTCTTGATACCATCAGAAGAACCAGAAATGATTGGGTTTTGGCACAGAAACATTCCCTTGTTCAAACCTCAATTATCACCATCCGTAATCAAGTGGAGTGGATCGTGAATAGTGATAGTAAGATTAGGGTGCTAAAGCAGAATCCTAATTCACAAGTGGAAGCGGTGGTGGATTGCTGGCGTCCCCCTACAAGTAAATGGAAGCTTAATTGCGATGGTTCGGTCAAAAGGAACTCTAAAGATGCGGGTTGTGGTGGCAATCCTTTGTGATTGCCACGATAAATTGGTTTTCGCTTACATGAACAAAATTGACGAAGACACGGTGCTTAAGGCGGAGCTCAGAGGTATTTTCCATGGTGTTTCTTTAGCGTGGAGCAGAGGCTACAAGAAATTGGTAATTGAGATTGATTCCAAAGAGGCTTTTGAGATGCTGACGGTTCGGTGTGCTGTGAATCTCAAATTCTTCACTTTGATTCGCGAGATTCTAGAGATGGAGAAGGGTTGCATTGATTTCGAGTAGAGCTTAATTGGTCGAGAATTGAAGGTTGTAGTTGATACTCTGGCAAAAGGAAGTCATAGGATAATGGACTTGGTTGTAATTTTTGATGATATTTCGGACTTTTTAGTCCATGTACTTGCTGCTGATGTTTGTGGTCTGTTGGACCATCTATAAGAATCTAATTTCGCTGGGCCTTGGGCCCTATTTCTCACCCACAAAAAAGTCATATATTCTTGAAACCAAGCCCTTCCACCTATTTAGGGAGGAAAATATAGTTTTCTTTAAAAGTCACGCATAATATTTTACTCTTTTGTTAGTTGATAATCAACTTTGCGATCTATCTAGAGTTCAATTCAATAATATTTAGATTTCGAAAAATCATCTTTCTAAATAGATAGGCTTTCTTGTTTATCCTTATGATCTCTAAATTTCACTTGAGAACATGCTAATTAGAAAGAAAATTAAAGTTGTAGGAAGTAGAATTTTTTTATCCTGCCACTGTTAAACCCTCCTTCTATTGATTGGAGTTCACCTACAATGATCCACCGGAGGGGTTGTGTTGGTACGTTCGCTTGGTATGAGTGTGTTGCGTTGAGTTTTATCTTAGTGTTAGTTTAATCCTCCTTTATTTCCAAGAAATGAAGGCTTAATTACACTTCTAATCCTCGAGTATAGCAATTATTTGATTTTGGTTGCGCATATTAGGTCCTCCAAACTTTGCGATTTTGCACCTTTAGCCCTATATCCAATCGTGAGTTAATTTCTAATCAAAAATATTAATATGTCACGTGCGAATATGCCTCGACAGATGATTGGGCTTCGGCGACATTTTAGTTGGCCAGAAAACTTAAAAACCTTCTATATTATAAGGTACCTTAATAGACCAAATTCACATAGTTGAAGATTGAGCCACACAATTGCGAAAGCTAGATGACCCAAATCGTGCAATTGAAATCTAATAAAGCAAAATTACAAAATCACTATAATTAGAAAAATCAATTTACACTATTAGAATATGATGTGAGATGTACCATGATTCACTTCAGTTGCCAGTTGCTGCTCACATCAGTCACTGCAGTACAATATAAACCCAACTATTGAATGTGTCTTCTAAACAATATAAATCATTGGTTTTTTGTATCCAAAAATAATGGAAAAAATTGAAGCATTAGAGAGATGGACACTCTCTTGAATGTAAAGAATCAAGATCCGATGTGAGAACAAAGATCACACTATTTTTCTTTTTGGTATATCAGTGTGTCCTCCATGACGACTGTGGAGACTAATCGAGGTATCTTTTCCATACACACCAGTCAGAAATCAAACCCAATACCAAATGATTAAGAGACTCAAGTATTTACCACTTGTGCCACATGCATGATGTTGGTTGGATCACAAAGTCTTAAAACCGAATTAAAATACAATTAAGCAAACAATAAAATATTAGAAATCCAAATCTTAAATCAAGAAAGAGTACTAGTTCTAGAGTACATTGACGCCTTCAAAAGAGAATGCATTAGTTCTCCACACGTACATGACATTTTCTTTTCCTTTAGAAAGTACAAGAAGACGTGTTATTCTTCTCTTATTTTTCCCTAGAAGCGCGTTGATAGTGATTTATCAGTAGTAGCAAGACATAAAAGAGCTTAAAGAAAACCACATATTGTAAATTGTATAAGCCCGTCCACTAGGGTCTTATCTCGTGCAAACAAAGCAAAGCAGCGTGGTCTTTGGGTGGGTGATGAGATTTTGAAAATGTTGAAAAAAAAAATAGAGGACTTTTTTACACACCTCCCCACATAGTCCATAGTTTCTTGCTCTTTCAATTAATGTCTTTTGTCCCCTAAATATGAAACCCTTCCAGCTGTACAATTTCCCTCCCCATTAGATTATTCAAATTAATATGTGCCCAAATATTAAAAAAATAACAAGACCATTTAAATCTCCCACCTTCTCTTCTCAATGTATTTGGATAGAGATCAATGGGTTGCAATCTACTAAATCTTTTTTGATAATAATGCCATAAGCATCGCTACAAAATGCAGTCATAAGCATGCTTCTGACCCTTAAATTATACCCTTAAATTATATATTATTTATATTACATACTATCCGTGGCGGATCCACGATTCTAAGTTGCACTAGACCAACACAAAAATGTAATAAAAATAAGACGTTAACAGGTTCACAATTTGTGTTGCACTAGGCCAACACAAATTAAATAGCACTAACAAGTTCCTAATTAAATATAGATTAAATAGCACTAATAGAATCAACATATTCACAAAATACTCAAGAGATTAAAATTAAATAGACTAATATAATTAAAATAAATTAAATAACACTAACACAAAAAATAAATTAATTAAATAACACTAATAGAAATTACCAATTTAATAGCATTAGCATAATCAAATAATTAAAATTAGGATAATAAGAACAAGAACAAAAAGTGATTCATGGAGAGACAACAACTTTTTTAAAATAAAATATGTGAGAGTGAGTGTGGTGTAAAATTAAAGACAATAATGCAAAATATATTTTTCAGGGTGTGCGAAGATATTTTTACTAAGGTATCAATGATGTTACTTTTATTTTTTCAAGGAGTTCGCTTGAACCACTAAAGTACGTCCGCCACTTCATACTATTTCGGATTACAAACAAAAAATTCTGAGAATTTTTTTCCAAAATTATAAGTAAATTTTATCTAACTTCAAACTATATAATACTCTCTCTAACCCATATTATAAGAAACAAAAATATATTTTTGAGATCAAATTATAAGAAACAGAACCAACTTGAAAGAAAACCAAACTTTTAGCTTTATTAATCGCGAATATTTGGTTTCGATATCATTCAAAGAAACAACTTCTAATGTCGTAGCGATAAATATTATCAAAAATAATTTAAGAAATGCACTTATTTTTATGAAATAAAAAATTGTTTGTAATTAACTAAAAATCTCAATAAGGATGAAATTAAATAGATGTTTCATTTTATATTCAAGAGTCCACCGGGAGTATATTACAATTCAAAAACAAATCTTGGTAGACTTTCCCACATTCAAAAATTCTACAAATAGCCCAGCTAAGATTGAGCTATACTCAACCCATCTCTCTCTCTCTCTCTCTCTCTCTCTCTCTCTCTCTCTCTCTCTCTCTCTCATCAAACCAGTGTTTGTTTTGAAACAAAGAATACTATGGCAGATATGTTGAATGAAGAACAGATTGTTGAGATCAAAGAAGCCTTCGGTTTATTTGACAAAGATGGAGATGGTGAGCAAGCTTTCTTCTTTTCTGCAATATCTTTGTTCTCCATATTTCATTTGAATTATATATAATCCTTCTCATTTGTATCCTCTATATGTTTAATATATAGGGTGCATTACTGTGGAGGAACTTGCAACAGTTATCCGATCATTGGATCAAAACCCCACAGAAGAAGAGCTCCAAGATATGATAAATGAAGTTGATGCAGATGGCAATGGAACCATTGAATTTGTTGAGTTCTTGAACTTAATGGCCAAGAAAATGAAGGTAATTATATTTATATATATGCTCTTTTTACTTATATTACTATTTAACTTCAAAAACATTGATACTAGTATTAATGTTTATATACAATAGCTAGAGACTAAGCTCATGTGTTATGTGTTTTTGTTTATCATTTAGGAAACTGATGGAGAGGAAGATCTCAAAGAGGCTTTCAAGGTTTTTGATAAAGATCAAAATGGATATATTTCAGCTAGTGAGGTATATAAATTTCTTTAGTCCATTTTGTGTTGCAAGTTTGCAATTAAGTTTTTCTTTGACGGCAATGACAACTCAAAATTAGCAACGCTTTCTGACAAGTTTGACTAAGTGAGAGTTTGTCCAAACATGCATGAACCAAGTAGGGTCAACACAGTGCTGCAAATTTCTTTGCATCTCTTGCATGTTGATGGGATTTGATGTTCTTTTTTTAATCTTAAAAAGTGAAATGTTCATTTCATTTTTTTCCTACCCATCATACCTATTATACAATTATTGAATGGTAGAAAGAAGAAATAGAAATATAATGTGAAAAACAAAAGATACACTAATAAATTTCCCCCTTATCATTATTTACTATTACCAAAAACTGAAACAGCTACGAAAATTTAAAAACGGAAAAGACAAAATTCTTGTCTAGTTAATTTGGTCTCTAAGTGTTAGCGATACCAAATTTAAAGATCAATTTTATTTTTTTCATCTCTAATTTTCGTCGGTATTTCAAATTTTTCTAATTTGAATTTTGGGTTCATTTATATAACATAACTTATTTGTTTTAGGACTGGAGAAATTTAAGAATAATATAAGCATATAGTTAATTGGACTTATTTTTATTTAGTGCATGACATATAATCAATAACAGAACTATTCAAAAGAACAAAATATATGATGTTTTCTCAATTTCATGCATGCACACATCCAAAAAAACATATTGTAACTTCTGTAATATATTATAAATAATTATCGGTTAGTCGCTTGTAACAGACTACCATAATTTTTAAAAGTTCTAAAGTCCCTTAAAACTCGGAAGTTTCCTTACTTGTGCAAATAAAATTATAAGTATAATTTTGGTAAAAAAAATTACAAGTATAATTCCTTTTCATGCACGATATTTTCTCATATGAAAGTTATAAAAAGTATATCTCATTTTGAAAATGAAAAAAAAATGTCGGTACAAAATTAGTACGTGCTTAATTTTCATAATTTTATACTAGTAGAAAATGGTGTGAAAGAGGAATGTGCTAAAAAAAAAGAAGACCCGAACATAGATTTTATATGGAAAAAGAAAGGACACTAATTGCACATGATGCACACCTAGGACAGTACTTTGTACTTTTCCACAATCCATGATTAATAGCTGTATGTATCATTTAAATCTTGTTAATTAAAAACAAAAACGCTGTATGATTTAAATATATATAAGTGGCTTTTGGGGTTTGACAATATTATTAAATAAAATTTGAATGTGTGTTGTGCAGTTGAGACACGTTATGATAAATCTGGGTGAAAAACTAACTGATGAAGAGGTGGATCAGATGATTAAAGAAGCAGATTTGGACGGTGATGGTCAAGTTAACTATGATGAATTCGTTAAGATGATGATTACCATTGGATAATGATGAACCACAACAGATTATTTCTTAATTATTCAAATTTATTTAATCTCATGATGTGAATGACCAACAACACATTAGAAGTGACCTCTCAGCCATGCATAATTATTCTTTTAATTCAAGTCTAGTCAACTTTCAAAATAGTTGTTACTTCAATAAATTTAGTTTATCTCAAATTATTTTGTTAGCAATATTTCTCATGTGTGTTGTTATTGTTGAATGGGCTACCCTTTTAGCTGATGATCTTATTGGACTTTGACTCTAATATTAAGTTGTTAGCAGACTTGTAACATTAGCAGCCTTTTTAAATCTTTCCATATTAGTTGTTACACTAACTTTATGTTAAACAATTTATAGATAATAATAACAACAATCAATTAACAAAAAACCGCGTGGTTATATCAGACGGTATTGCCCATTAAAATAACACAGTTGAAGTGTATACAGAACAGAGCTTGCAATTACTTGTCTGTCTGCTTGGCGTGCATGACACACACATGCACATTGTTAACATGTTTCTTATATGTTTAACAGCAGAGGCCAGTTAATTCTGATGCTAATTTTTGAGTTCTTTTTGTATTCTTAATTCAGTCACATCACATGGTTTGACAATTAACAACATATCAATTAGTAATATAATGTGTTTCACCTACTACACTCAAAAGGTCGTGAATTCTAGTCATATGGAGCAGTTAATCCCCAAAGTTTTGTATTCTTCATTTCAAAATTTTACTTATAGGAAACCAAACTCCTTTCCATTTGAACTATGGAGTGTGTGGATATGCCATTAATGTCAAACTAGGTTAAATCCTAATTGAAACAACAAATGAATTTTCTTGTTCTTCTCTAAAGCTATTTAAATTGGCCTTTTCTTGTCTCGCAAAGATGAAAACTCAAACATAATGATGATGTTTTAAGAGTATAATAAATATCCAAAATCATTGTAAAATCAACAAATGTTCCCACTTACAATCTTAGGCATAAATCTGCCTCCAATAACTCCTCTCCACTTCCTCTATCTACATATATCATATCTCTCAATCAAAATATAATTCAACAATGAAGTGAACCTCTTCATCTTGAACTTGCATCACAAAATAATCATAGCTGCTGCACTGCATTCACTATCAAAACTTCACTTCCACAAAAGTAAATTAGAAAGAAACTCACAACACAAAGGAGAAAATCAGAAAAGGAAAAAGAAGTTGAAATGTAAAATTCTAAGGACCCTTTTGAATATCAGAATAAGGAAACAGGATATGATAAGTCTGTCATATTCTGTGTGAGTCCAACGTTTAGTTTGTCATAGTTGAACAACACACGCAGCTGCTGAAGAAGTAAGACCGCGACTTGCGCTTTTCTTTTCCTTCATGTGAATTAGACGACACTTCTTTCACTTCCTTATTTGTGCCACCATGGTTATCTTGTGTCTGAGCCATCACTAGAAGATGAGCTTCTTCTTCATCTTTCAAGATACTTGTAAATGGAACTTTAGAAATCTCTGAATAACTTCTCTCCATAGTTACAATCTTCTCTTCCACTGGCATTTCAGCATTGTGTAACATAGAGTCGCTGATATTTATACCTGATAGCTTTGACAAGCTTTCATTATTAGACTTATCCTGATAAAGCAATGGAGTTTGATCTGATTCTTCTTTTCTTGCTTCGATTCGGAGGTCGAGATTGAAGCTTGGTGATTTTTGTATCTGACAAGATATGTTTTGATTATCAGAGTTTGATTCAATACTTAGCCTTGTTTCATAACCACTATCTGCAAGTATAGAATTGTTTGAACATGGTTCAATGGAAATAGAAGTAACTGTTGAAGTTGCTTCTGCTTGTTGTGAATGTTTTTCACTTTCTTTCTCAATTGCTTCTTCATCTACTAAGTAAATAGATGGAACTGTTATTAACTTTGAAAAATCATGCTTCTCAACTGTGAGATCAAAATATGTGCTATCATTTGTTTGCTTCAAAGAAGTAGAATTTTGCAAGTAAAAATATTCTTCCTGATTAATATCTTCCAGAAAAGAATTGCATTGGTCTGACATGTCTGTTTCCTCAAAATCATTTACCATGGCATAAGAAGATTCTGGATTTTCATTTGTATCTGCAATAAGGGAAACTGTTTCAGCTTCAGGAACCACACAATGTTTCTGTTCTGGACCTGCACTGCTTTCATCTGAAGCCTTGTTGGAGTTGTTGACATAAGCATCAAGTTGAAGTCCATTCTCAGTGACTTTAGGTTCTTCAACTTGATCACTGTTGGAAATCTCAAAAACACTAGAATCAAGTATTGTGTGTCTTTCTACATTGTAGTCTCCATTAGACCCTATTGTCATATCATATGTATTATTCACCATATCAGACTTTTTCTCTTTAATTTCCTTCATGCATTGGTCTGGCTTATAATCCTTTGGATTCTCCTTTTCTGATTCACATCTGCTCAGTTTGTTTTCATCATTAAGAAGTACTTTGCAGATATCCTCTTGGTCTGACTTTAGTTGGCTATCCACAGCAAAAGTTTCAGGAAATGGATTTAGGGAATCCTCAGTAGTATAGTTGACATTGTTCAATAGATTTTCATTGTTGTTGTTGTTGTTGTTAGTAGTTGAAGGATCAGATGTAGCTTCTGATGTATCTATCAGTCCCTTTTCAAATTCATTTCTATCTCTCTCATCTGACTTATTTGCACATAACACTTTTTCTTTGGATTCAGTATCTTTTTCTAAAGCTCCATCATTGATCTGCTGAATATGACAATCAGCATCTAGCAAGGTATCTGTAAGTAGTGATTCAGTGGCTTGGAGTGAATGTTCACAGAGAGATTTGACCACACTTGGTGGTTCTTGAAGTTCTGAATCATCTGACTGAGTCACAGCATTCAATACTAAAACCATTGTTTCCTCTTCATCTGCTAGAATTTAAAAGAACGCAATGAAAAGGGCTTAAGTTTTCATCATGTTTACATCTTTGACAATTTAGAATTTTAACTTATATAGTTGAAATCTATTGATATTTCAGTAATTCAATCTTATTTGGCACCATCAGTCAATACTGATAAGACTATTAAAATATTACTTCCATCGTCCTTAAATATAAGACCCTTATGGCATTTTTGCTTGTCTTTTAAGTACAAGACTCTTTACAAATATCTAGATACATTTATTACTTTTTTCTAAATATATCCCTTATTAATACTACTAAGTTGTCTTGGTATATGAAAGTTGATACTAATTGCTTCTATACACAAAGGATAATATAGTAATAGTCATATACAAATTATACACATTAATTACTACATCAACATTTCTTAATATACGTAAAAAGTACAATGAGATGAGATCTTATATTAAGGGAAGGAGGGAGTAATAGATAAAGTGTTCTGACCATGTTTGATTGAAAACTCATCATTAGGATCATGGTTATCTGTTGAGTCTTCTTGCTTCCTACATTCTTCAGTTTCCATTGAAGAACTTAACAAGCTCTCACAGCTTTCACTTTCAAATGATCCAGCATATGAAGACTTTTCAGATTGTCTGACTCCATTCATTTCTTCCCCTATAGTATAAAATCACATAATTTATATGCTGTGTTACGATGTTAATGTTAGTTATTTGACATGCAAAAGAATATAAAAACTGCAAACCTTCACCATCAAAAGACTTTCTCAAATTCAATGGATCATCAGAAGCCAAGATGGTAGTTTTTCCTTTGGTAATAGGAATTATTATATCTCCATCTTGCTTATCTTTCTGAGTTTTACCTTCAAGTTCGCGTGTTTCATCATCATAACTCAACTTTCCAGCTAGTTCCTGATCATCTTTTCCTATCAATAATTCATTTTCAAGTGAATTTATTGTATGGTCAGAAGCTATTCCTTTAGCTTCCTCCTCAACATCTTCAGCTTCAGCCATTGGAAGCACTTGATTTTCCATATTCACATCACTTTCATGAGTATCTCTTTCCAATGAATCATTTTCAATGATGCTTTCTGTACAATTAGAAATAACTTCTGTAGCCTTCTCTTCAATATCTTTGGCTTCAGCTATTGGAATCATTTGAATTTCCTCTTTCACATCATCTCCAAGACTTTCTTCTTGCAGTGAAACTTCTCCAAGTTCAGTTATTGTATCTTCAGAAGCCAGTCCTGGAGGTTTCTCCTGAAAATCTTCTGCTTCAGATTGTAAATGCATTTGGTTTTCCATATTTTTATCACTTGGATCAATATCTCCTTCCAATGAATCATTTTCAAGAATGTCTGTTATGTTGCTAGAAGAAAAAAGTCTAGCTTGCTCTTTAGCATCTTTGGCTTCTTTTGTTGGAATGGTTTGAATTTCTCCTTTTACATCATCTGCATGATCATCTTCTTGTGATTTATCATTGAAATCATTTGAAGAATTTTCCATAACATCTTTGGCTAAAGATGTATCTTTTTCATTGACACCATCTGCATGAACATCTTGTGATATCACATTTGCATCTTTAGTATCCTCTAGGAGATTGTTTTTATCTCCTTCACATATGTTATCTTCCTCTACAAAATGAAAAACAAAATTAAAAGAAAAATAACAAGGAAATTTCAATTTTCACTAACTGTTCTTCATTATTCAAACAATAGAACCTCTCTACCTTTGATAGAAGATGTGTTGTTATTACCCATTTCGTTGCCCATGCTCAATTAGCCAAATCCTGCAATATAAACAATGTAAAGAGACTATGACTATGACACAATTCTCAAACAATTGATTTGCTTCTACAAGAGCAAGTTCTATTAAAGGGAAGGACTCAAAATTCAAAATCTAGCTGCAAGAGCAAGAATGCTATACCATAATATGATTGTGATGATGTTATTTCACATGCACCTAGCTTTAAACATTTGAGGACAGGTTGATGAATGTGACAATGCCAGAGTGTTAATACATGGTGTTGCTTAGTGCATAAGCCTCATTTTGGGTCATCTGTCTGCTTAATAAGTATATCCTAAAAGTAATTGAACATATATAATATATGAATGTTTAATAACTTTGGTCATGAATGGTTAATTATCTAAGAGGATGATGATGTGACCAAATAATGTTCACTTTCGGTGACTTTGTCCATGATTGTTCAGGTAGCAGCACCATCACTGGTCCGACCATATGAAAATGCTTTAAATTTGTTCTAGTCCTATTTGAATAAGCATTTTAATCAAACGCTTATAGCATAAGTGTTTATCATATAAGCGTCTGTGTTTAAGCTATTTCTATATTAAAAGATAAAATGATGTCAAACTAGTTTCATATAAGCTATAAGTTCTAGCGGCTAGGTTAGAACTATAAAATGAGGTGTTTATCTTGGAGGGGTTTTGGTTTATGTCCCCCTTCTTTTTTGTATTTTTTTCCCTTTTTTATCAATAAGTTTGTGAAGTCCTGCAGATGATTGTTGTTTGTAGAGGTGTCAGCCTAGCTGAGATGTCTTCTATCAATGTGATGCTTCTGTAATTCACTTTTTGCTTTAAAAAAAATAATATAAGCTATAAGTTGTTATTATAAGCTATACCGGAGAGCTTATGAAAATGAGCTTAAAACAGCTTATAAATACGTCATAAACGATTTCTATAAACTCTCCCAAAGAGTGTGACAGTGTTTATGAAAGTAGATAGTTCAAAGAAACTAATGGAATCTATGATGGTCTAGGCTTAATAAACCTTCTATTTTCTAATAGATATTAGCAAACACAGAAGAGAAACCTAGAAGAGTTGCAAGTGAACAACTTGTTATCATTATTATTCCTAAACTGCTTCTTGTTGAGCTTTTGAGAATACATATTCAAACTCAAAAGGCTTTCCATGTGTTTTTGCTTTTCTAAAGTTAAAGTGTATGGGGTATTGAATTGTTTGAAAACTGACTAGTATGGAGAAATTAAAGGACCCTTGTGGACTATATATATGATAGACAGGCAGGCATTAGGGACATGTCCTCCAACAAATGGCAAGAAATGTGGTTCAAATAGCCGTCATGTTTATATTTTCTTAATGTTTATATGATGATCATGGTTAGCCGTCATGTTCTTGAAGCTTGTTCTTTACATGCAAGGTAGCTTGGGAAAGACCACACTTACAATGTTGGGCTCATCATTTTGTGCATTATTCTTAACAAGTTAACAACTCAGAAGACCTTTCTTAAATCATTATATATATCCCATTAAAAGAAACATAAAGAAAAGTTTGGGAGTTTTATAATTGTTATTGTCACTTTAGAAAAATAATTAAGGAAAAGTTTCCCCTTCTTCTTTTTGAAAAATTAAATTAATAATTAAGGAAAAAAATTAAACAGTAAATTGAATAAGATGGACAATAGAAGCATTGGAATGGCAATAAATAGTCCCTTACAAAAGTTAATAAAAATAGCTTCTTATTTTAACCAAAAAAATCCTTACATTTCATATTTTGATTATTTAGAAAGTTTAACAGACACAACCCAAATCCTTAAAATAATTTTTAGTTAAGAAGTGTTTTTCCATAAAATGATCTATACAAATGGCCTAAAATCTGATAACCCTAATTTTAGAATTTTCCATTAACAACTCCTTTATTTAATATTAAAAAAATTGATTTTTAAATAAGATAATTTAAAGATTATTTTTAGATGTTTTTATGTGAAGCAGAAGCTAGTAGTATTTGCTCAACAAAAATCACTTTTTTTTAGTCTTCTTTCCCATCCCCTCCACTATTTAAAGTAAATTATATTTCAGAAGTCACTAAAGGTGCTTGTTATTGTAACTCCAATATTTAAAGTAAATTATATTTCAGAAGTCACTAAAGGTGCTTCTTATTGTAACTAAGGCGGCTTCTACCATACACCACCACTATAGGTGTTGTATGTATACAACCAAGAAAAAAAGAGTGAAAATCTCGAAACATTAAGTTAACGGTTGGATTGCGAAGTTACACTTAATTTTACGTTGACCTGCAAAGAAACCACGTTTCCCCTTCATTTGTATCCCACAAATAATTTCTCGGGGGTGCTTACCGTCGCATCCACAAGGACCACAACCCCCAAATCAGAGCCACTCTACTCTAAGGAGCATCCAGATCTAGATCTCACAAGAAGATTTGCAAGGAGACGGGAAGGGGTTGCCATTAATTTTCTTACATCACAAACTCAAATAAATAAATAAATAAACAAACCTCGTATAACACAAAAAGCAAACACAAACACATCGGAAATAGGAGTTTGATTTCTCCGCCGCAACAGATGCTACTTGGTGATCGTCTTTCTCCGCCGCATCACGAGATAGATAGTGTGGGATCGCACTATATTTTTTGCAAGCGATCAATCACAGGTTCAACCTCAAAAGTTCATCATATATAATTTGAGGTCATTCATATAGAACTCTTTCTTTAAGGAAAGGGGTGGGTGCCATTGATTTTCTTACATCACAAATCAAATAAAAAAACCTTGTATCACACAAAAGCAAACACAAACACATCAGTAATAGGAGTTTGATTTCTCCACCGCAACAGATGCAACTTGTTGATCGTCTTTCTCCACCGCATCACGAGATAGGTAGTGGGGTAGCACTATATTTTTTGCAAGCTATCAATCACAGGTTCAACCTCAAAAGTTCATCGTATATAATTTGAGGTTATTCATATAAAACTCTTTCTTTAAGTAATCTATAATTTTGGAAAACACTTCAGGAGTTCCAATAATAGAAAACTATAGGAAATTCATTTCTTGATCTTTACATAAAACTATATGTACAATGATGTCATTTTTATATCCCTCTTTTAGTACATGAATTGAGACAATTATACGACATTTGTTCAAATTATATTATCTCATAAAGGGATTAATTCAAGTTAAATAATCATCTCAAGTACTAATTTCAGACTACTCTCTTTAAAATAGAGAGTAGATACGAGGACTAACTGAAAAGAGCATATATTTTTTTTCAATAAAAGAGAGTAGTTCAAGTTATATTTTTCTGCTATTTAATGAGGTAAATACTCAATTTTTAGTGAGGGAAAAATAAAATTATTCACTAGTTAATTAAAAAAAAAAGCTAATAGTGTTATAAAATAATCAAATATATAGCAAACAAAGAATGAGAGAAGGAGAGAATTTGGGAGCCGTTGTATTTCTCTTCACAAGTGTCTATTCAACAACTCCCTAGATGTCATGTTGGATTAGGAGGTTTTGAGGTTGGACATGATTAGTCATATTTTACTTGCAGTTATAACTCATATAAGTTCTTACCCTTAATTGAAATTAACTTGAGAAACTTGAGCAATTGAACTTAATTTGATCAAAAGATTTAAAGAGTTTTATTTATCTATTTGTTTATTTGTCATGTGATTTGTTGACCAATTTGTCTGTTTAACTTTTGGATTGCGACTTTTAAAATTACGGTGATTTGTTAATTTTTCAAATTACTCCCTTGTAATTTGAACTTTTGTTACTTAATTGTAAATATGTTGTAAATCCTAATATATATAAATTTTACATGTAAACTATTGGTTGATCATTATTGTCTTACAAATTCATGGGAAAATACAAGAGGACCTTATAATACGCTCTCTGGTACGGTATACCATAATATTATTACTTGATACCGGTGTTCACTACAAAAAAATCAGGGATTAGCGAGGGAAATTTCCCTCGCAAACTGACCAAAATCCCTCGCTAATGGTCATTTGCGAGGGAATTAGCGAGGGACCGGTTCCCTCGCTAATACCTTCCTCGCTAATGAAATTAGCGAGGGAATTTGAATCCCTCACTAATTAGCGAGGGACATTTCCCTCGCTAATGTTGCCTCAAAATTTGTGCAAATTTTCAAATTCTGACTGACACGTGTCTTAATTTAAATGGTTTGTTTTTTATATTTATTATTATGTTATTTTTAAAATCAGATTTTTATTATAATATATTATTAATTTTGTGGTTGTTGTTGTGGTGGTGGTGGTGAAAGGTGGAGAGAAAGAGGAAAGAAATTCGTAGGTGGTGGTGGTCTCGTGGGTGGTGGTGGTGTGGTGGTGGTCTCGTGGGTGGTGGTGGTGTGGTGGTGGTGGAAGAAGGTGGAGAGAAGAAGAGTGAAAGTGGAAATTGTGTAAGAGAGAGAGAGAGAGAAGAGAGGAAGAGGAAAGAAGGTGGTGGTGGTGGTGGTGGTGGTGGTGGTGTCGCGAGTGGTGGTTGTTTTGTGGTGGT
Organism: Astragalus glycyphyllos; assembly: GCA_963573325.1. Lineage (NCBI taxonomy): Eukaryota > Viridiplantae > Streptophyta > Magnoliopsida > Fabales > Fabaceae > Astragalus > Astragalus glycyphyllos. The sequence continues at coordinate 34,518,989 of OY754309.1, forward strand.
GGTTGTTGTGTGGTGGTTGTGTGGTGGTGGTTGTTGTTGTGTGGTGGTGGGTTAGGGTTTATAGGTGAGAGAGATAGAGTAGAGGAAGAGGAAGGGAAGGGTGAAGAGGAGAGAAGAAGAGTGAGGGTGGTTGGTTGGTTGTGTGGTGGTGATGGTGGTGGTGGTGGAGAGTAGAGGAAGGGAAGAGGAAGGGTGAAGAGGAGAGAAGAAGAGTGAGAAAGAAGAGTGAGTGAGTGAGTGAGTGAGTGACAGATTTAAGTAAAAAAAATTAAAAAAAATTGCGAGGGAACTATTTTCCGTCGCTAAAAACCACTTTAATTAGCGAGGGATTTTAATTCCCTCGCTAATTCCGTCGCTAATTTCCTTGATTCGCGTGAATTTGACTGAATTTTCCCTCCAAACAATTAGCGACGGAAAATTTTCAAATTCCCTCGCTAAATCCCTCGCTAACGGTCAAATTTTCAAATTCCCTCGCTAATTCCCTCGCTAATGTCAGTTTTAGCGAGGGAATCACATTCCCTCGCTAATTCCCTCGCTAAAGTCAGTTTTAGCGAGGGAATGTTATTCCCTCGCTAATGTCCCTCGCAAATAAGCGTTTTTTTTTTGTAGTGGTTGTTGTGCCTTCAATTAAAAGACATTGGAATATCAAGAGACTAATCCCACTAGTACTCCTCAATTCCCAGAAGTGAGTGAAGCAACACTCGATAATGAAATAATAAATTTTTGATGAAAAGTTGGATCGTCCCACTAGTACTGCTTCATTCCCAGAAGTGAATGTAGCAACACATGACCACTAGGGGCAAAATCGTGGTTGTGGTCTTGATCATAATCATAGTGGAAATTACAAGAACACTGTCTTTTCACCAGGAATGAAAAAATATTGAAAAGAATTAAAATATTTGCTATATTTGTGGAGGCAGAGGTCATTGGTAAAGTACATATCTTGTTGACCTTTAACAATTATCACACAAAATATTTAAGTGTATTTTCAACTTCCATCTTTACTCCTATACTTATCTCTTATCATATTTATTTATTTTTCTTTTTATAGAATGAGTATTGACACTAGCATCAATAATGGAGATATGTGTCTCGTGGATAGTGGAACTACCCATACAATTTTAAAGGATGCAAAATATTTCTCTTATTTAGTGAAGAGAGAAGCCGATGTTAGTACTATATCAGTACTATATCTGGCTCTTCAAAGATAATTGAAGGCTCCGGAAGAGCTAATATACTGTTATCCCGAGGAACAAATTTACACATTGAGAATGCATTATATTCCCATAAGTCCAGTAGAAATTTATTAAGTTTCAAAGATATTCGTTTAAATGGATATCATATTGAAACAAGAGACGAATGAGATATTGAATATCTTTATATAACAAGTCATACTTTGGAAAAAATAAGTGTAGTGGAAAAGTTGCCCGCCTTTTTCTCTGGTTTGTACTACACATATATCAGTGCAATTGAAGCACACGTTGTTGTAAACCAGAAGTTTACAAATCACAAAAAAATTGTTGTTTGGCATGACCGGTTGGGCCATCCCGGATTCATAATGATGCGAAAAATAATTGAAAACTCGTGTGGTCATCAATTGAAGAATCAGGAGATTCTTCAATCCAATAAGTTCTCATGCACCTCTTGTTCACAAGGGAAGTTGATAATTAGACCATCACCAACAAAAAATAGAAGTGAATCTATCAACTTTTTAGAGCGTATACATGGTGATATTTGTGGGCCAATACACCCACCATGTGGACCATTTAGATATTTTATGGTTTTAAGTGATGCATCAACTAAATGGTCACATGTTTGTTTGTTGTCAACTCGCAACCAAGCATTTGCGAGATTGCTAGCTCAACTAATCCACATAAGAGCTCACTTCCCTGATTATCCTGTCAAGAAAACACGTCTTGACAAAGCTGCTGAGTTTTCATCTCAAGCATTTAATAAATATTGTGCCTCCATTGGAATTGACATTGAACATCCTGTACCACATGTTCATACACAGAATGGGCTTGCAGAATCATTTATTAAGCGTATAAAGTTAATTGCAAGACCACTTCTAGTGAGATGTAAACTTCCCATTTCCACTTGGGGATATGCAATTTTGCATGCTGCAACATTAATTCGCATCAGGCCAACGAAGTTATCACGACTCCTCCCCTTTACAGTTAGTTTTTGGTCAAGAACCTAATATTTCTCATCTTAGAATTTTTGGATGTGCTGTGTATGTTCCAATTTCTCCACCACAACGCACTAAGATACCCACCTCAAAGAAGGTTGGGAATATATGTTGGATATGAATCTCCATCTATTATAAACTATCTTGAACCAACAACGGAAGATTTATTTACAGCTCGATTTGCTGATTGCCATTTTGCTGAATCGAATTTCCCAACATTAGGGGGAGAGAAAAAACAGCTGAAAAAGGAGATCAGGTGGAATGAATTATCATTGTGTCATCTTGATCCTCGAACTAAACAGTGTGAACTTGAAGTTCAAGAGATAATTCATTTGCAAAGTTTAGCAAATCAATTACCAAATGCATTCACTGATCCAAAATGTGTGACCAAATCATATATACCAGCTGCTAATGCTCCAATAAAAATAGATGTCCCAGTTGGACAATCTAATGTTGCAAATGAGTCTCAACCGCGCCTGAAGCGTGGTAGACCAGTCGGTTCCAAAGATAAAAATTCTCGAACAAGAAAATGAGCTAAAAAGAAAGATGACCCAGAAGAGGATATAGAAACTCTCAAAGAGTCTACAGACATAATTAACATTGTAGTCCCAGAAGAGACTGATCAGGTACCTGAAATTCATGAAAACCAAGAGATCTCGATAAATTATGTCACTAGTGGAATACAATGCAACCGACATGAAGTAAATGTTGATGACACTTTCGCGTATTATATAGCGCTAAATGTGATAAATGATGATGAGGATCATGAACCAAAATCAATTAAAGATTGTAGACAAAGTGAAAATTGGCCAAAATGGAAAGATGCAATTGAAGCAGAATTAAACTCGCTTTACAAGCGAAAAGTTTTTGAACCTGTAGTCCGAACACCTGAAGGTGTCAAACCAGTTGGATACAAATGGGTCTTTGTGCGAAAACAAAATGAGAATGGTGAAATTGCAAGATACAAAGCTCGACTTGTTGCTCAAGGGTTTTTGCAAAGACCTGGAATTGATTTTGATGAAACATATTCACCTGTAGTGGATGCAAGTACTTTTCGGTATTTAATCAGCCTTGTAGCACATGAAGGGCTTAATTTGCACATGATGGATGTCATCACAGCCTATTTATATGGCTCACTTGATAGTGACATTTACATGAAGCTCCCTGAAGGATTTAACTTGCCTGAGGCACATAGCCCTGGATCTCGAGAGGACTACTCTATCAAATTGAATAAGTCTCTCTACGAGCTCAAACAATCTGGACGCATGTGGTATAACCTCCTTAGTGAATATTTGCTAAAGGAGGGATATACAAATGACCCAATTTGTCCATGTATTTTTATAAAAAGATCTGGAAAAGAATTTGCTATAATTGTTGTCTATGTTGATGACATAAATATTAATGGAACTCCTGAAGAGCTTCCAAAAGCTATAGATTGTTTAAAGAAAGAATTTAAGATGAAGGATTTGGGAAAGACAAAGTTTTGTCTAGGACTACAAATTGAGCATTTGAAAAATGGAATTTTTGTGCATCAAGAGGCTTATACAGCAAAAGTATTAAAACGTTTCTACATGGACAAATCTCATCTATTGTCTACTCCAATGGTTGTTAGATCATTAGATGTGGAGAAAGATCCATTTAGACATCGAGAAGAGGGTGAAGAACCACTTGGTTCTGAAGTACCATATCTCAGTGCAATTGGAGCACTAATGTACCTTGCTAATTATACGCGTCCTGATATATCATTTTCTATTAATGTATTAGCAAGATATAGTTCTTCACCCACATGAAGACATTGGAATAGAGTCAAGCATATACTTCGTTACCTTAGAGGTACAATGAATATGGGGTTGTTTTATTCCAAAGCACCCAAATTAGAATTAACAGGTTATGCAGATGCAGATTATTTGTCAGATCCACATAATGGTAGATCACAAACAGGTTACTTGTTTACTTGTGGTGGTACAACAATTTCGTGGAGATCTGTGAAGCAGACCATAGCAGCAACATCATCAAATCATGCTGAACTTTTAGCATTACCTGAAGCAAGTCGAGAATGCGTTTGGTTAAGATCTTTGATTCAACACATACAAGAGATTTGTGCATTGTCTTTCGGAAGAATAAATGCAACAACCATCTATGAAGATAATACTGCATGCATTGCTCAGTTGAAAGAGGGGTACATTAAAGGAGATCGAACAAAGCATATTTCTCCAAAATTCTTCTTCACTCATGATCTTCAGAAGAATGGTGATATAAGCATTCAACAAATTCGTTCATGTGAAAATCTTGCAGACCTTTTCACAAAATCGCTCCCAAGTAAAAATTTTGAACGACTGGTACAAAAGATTGGTCTTCGCTGTCTCAAAAAAATTGTCTGGATGAGGGGGAGAAATAAATAAATGTTGTAAAAGGATATTGTACTCTTTTTCCTTCACTAGATTTTTTCCCATTGGGTTTTTTCTAGTCAGGTTTTAATGAGGCATATCCTCAATGGAAATCCAAGGGGGAGTGTTATGAAAATTATTGGATATGGATGTCCATTTCTCTTCACTCATCATCTCCTTTATTATTCTTGTGTAGTGGTCATTATGTTGACTAATCACTTATCAATCCCCATCCTATATGTAAAGAGACACTTGTGAAGAGAAATACAATGACTCCCAAATTCTCTCCTTCTCTCATTCTTTGTTTGCTATATATTTGATTATTTTATAACAAATAGAGTCAAGTATCTCATGTACAAGCCCTCGTGTAGATCCATTTATGACTATTAATCTTCAAAGAAATATAATTTACAAGCTCGGAAAATAATATTCAATAAGAGTACCCCACATTTAACATTATACATGTAAGATATTCCTATTTTCTTTTTAGTAAACCATGGTATCCCATGCTGCATGCAGAGACTAATCCCCCAAGGTACTGAAATTCATTTAAGAGGTTGACCTCTCCTACCAGATATTTTTCTATACGCACTGGCCAGGGAACGAACCCATGACCAAATGGTTAAGGAGCCCAAGTATCTACCACTTGTGCTATACCATATTGGTAGATATTCCTATTTTTAAGATCTAATAAAATGTGAAATTTTATAATATGGAAACCAAAACATCACTATATTCTACTCGCTTTGATGAAATGGTTCGAGTCTCTTCCAACTTAATCAGAGGTCTCGAGTTCAAATTCAGCCCTAAAAATGCACCAGCGTGGTAGGTTTGAAGAATTAGTCTCTGCAGTTGCACACAGAGGAACATCATTACTCCTAGAAAGATTAATGGGCAAAGGTGAAAAAGAAACGACAATATTGATAACAATGTTTGGAAAATTGAATCAAATGTTGAACCAATAAGACCTCCAAGTCATGGTTTAAGCACCTTAAACTGGGATAAAACCACGATGGAATAAAATAACTAAATCGTAAATGGTGTCAATTCATGATTTAACTGTTCTAGCTCAACTTTTAAAAGACTAATTGATAATATGAATAGTATTAAAATATAGACTTAAATATCATTTTATTTAATGTAACATTAAATATTTGAAAGATGAGAAATGTATTGTAACACTATTCCTCCACTAAAATTTTCCCTCCATATCAAACCAAACACAGAACATTAAAAATTTCTTTCTTCTTCTCTCTTTTCCCATCCCCTCCATTCAAATCCCCTCGTTGAATCAAATAGAACCTAAGGGCTCGTTCGGGGGTAGTTTTGAGTTTTGTTGATTTTTGGTTTTTTTTGTTGGTATCAAACCCTCGCGGGCGACCCACGCAGTGTCCCAACGGTGTCAATGAAGGACTAATCTGCGCTCGCTACTTGGGGCTCTTAATCATTTCGCTGGCCAACACCCTATTTGATGTAGGCGGGAATCGAAACCGGGAGCAAACCCTATTTGTCAACCGTTGATTTTTGGTTTTGAAAATCAATTTCAAAACCAAAACATGTTCGTGTAAAATGGGCTTGAGTTAGTTTTGTTTCTTAATTTCAAAACAGTTTTCCATCAAAACTCAAAACCACAAACATAGGTTTTATAATTTTTGTTTCTGTTTTTATGTCATCCACCTCTGATCATCAATATATATGACCACCACCAACCACCACCACTCTGAACACCGCCAACCACCACTCTAACCACCACCGACCATCACTCCGGTCACCGTCAACCACCACTTTGACCACCATCAATCACCACTCCAACCACCATCAACCACCACTTTGACGACCGCCGACCACCGTCAACCACCTCTTTGACCACCACCACTCCGATCACTGCCAACCACCACTCCAACCACCACACTGACCACTGTCGACCACTGTCAACTACCATCACTCTGACCACTGCCAACCGCCACTCCGACCACCATTCCGGTAACCATCAACCACCACTTTAACCGCGATCAACCACCACTCTGACCACCGTCAATCACCATTTTGACCATCACCAACCAACACTTTAACCACCACTTCGACCACCGTCAACCACCACTTTGTGTTTATGTTTGAAATTGATTTTGAATTTTGAAATTTGTTTAATTGAAAACTGAATTTGGTTTTTGTTTTTGAAATTTTAAAAACTCAAAACAGAAACTAGTTTTGGGTTTTGAAAATTTCAAAACAAAAAACAAAAAACCACTCCGAACGAGTCCTAGGATTCTCTCACGATTAATTCAACCAAAATTTAAAACAAAAGCAATTAGATCCAAACAACTACTCAAACGCATTTGATTAAACGCACGGACTATTTTGCTCTAGGTATAGCACTCAATTAGTTCACTTGATCTTAACTAAAAAGCTAAAATGAAAGACAGTTCTCTATTATTTTCATTTTCTCTTCGGAATTTGAATGAAACCCTTTCTCTAGTGAACATCTTCAATTCTTAGGCTTGATTTCTATTCCTTGAAGAAAGAAACCGTACTTTCCATCCATTAGTCCTCTCAATAACACTCACTTGCACTTCATCTTCTTGGCCCGAGTTGAAAAACTCCCCTATCTCGATTTCCAACCACTCATCACTTCTCACTTGTGGACATTCTACTCCATTGAATATTTCGTCCGGTTCACAACCTCTTAAATACGAGTCCAAAGAACATTCTGAGTCCAAACAAACCATCTTGGTACTATTTTTGCCTCCAAGTATACATACGGATAACTCCACGGTACAATACTAAAATCCATGGGCATCAATCAACTTGAACACGAGAAAAACTGCATACAGAGTATTTGGGGACAAAGCAAGGGTATTCATCTTCCCATGAATATCAAACCAACAGAAAGACATTGCAACCAGTGGTAATTATTTAAGAAATGGTTACGACAATCAGTATAAGATCTGATTTGGACTCCTGCGAGTTTGTCCAATTCCAATACCGAGAAGTGTCACCCCAAAAATGAAGATATCTCTACCAAAAAGCGTGTATACTGAAATACATATGCCAGGTATACTAAAATATTAGTACATTACAATAATAATTGGAACCTCCACCGAATATCCAAAATACATATGCCCAGTATACTGAAATATAGTCAGGCATAACTAATAAGTATAGTAAATAATATAACTTATGCATGTTCTTTACGAAGAGACAGTTTGGCACAAGAAAATACTGTCACATAGTATCTTGAAAAGTTGAAACTTTCAAATCTTCAAGTATTCTGCCATCTGAGACAGAAGATGCCTACATAGTTCAATAAATTGAGTTGAAAACGAAGTTCGATTGCTTAATTGTCTTCCTTAGGCCTAACTTCTATTCCTTCAAGAAAGAGACCTCTCTTCCAATTACCACCTTTTATCTCGAGAACACTCATCTGCATCTGTTCATCTTCTATGCTTGAATTGAAGAACTCCCCCATCTCAATCTTTAACCACCCATTACTTCTCACACCAGGACGTTGCAATTCTAATACTCTGTTATGAGGCCTACCATTCACGTTTGGATCCAAACATACAATTTTAGTACTACTATGGCCACGTTCATCACCAATTGATAACTCCACAGGACGGTTCTGAAATCCTCCGGCACCAATCATTTTGAACACAAGAAAAATAGCATACTGAGTATTTGAGGACAAGGCATGGGTGTTTATCATCCCACGAATTTCAAGCCAACACACATCAAGAAGTTCAGCAACTTCAGGGAACCTATCCAAAAGTTGTACATAAGTTGCAAAGATAAAGAATACAGGAATTAAGAAGAAAGATGAAAGTAAATCAGTATTCATTACACCTCAGATGGAGTATTTATGCAGGTGTAGATGCACTAAGTAACGGTGAAGGCTGATTAACAACAAATTGGAAGCTGTAAACAATGATAACTGAATAATTGAAAGCCAGACTGATTATGACAAACTTTCCATTTAATAAGTTATATTGGCTGTTATATGTAAGTTCATTCATGATAGATAAGTTCTCTGATTTCTTCTTATCATACAATATGGTAGCTTTTTATCCTTTTTGGTAGCGAGGAACTATTGCAGGAATGTCCCTATCAGAGAACTTATCCCACTATTATGAAAATGCATAGGTAGAACATGAGTAGCCCGAAACTCAGTTATAGTTAGGAGGCTTATGATACAGAAGCTTATTTGGTGATTTGTTTTTAAATGGGAGAGCGAAGTGTGTTTTAAGGAGATTAGCATAGCAGTGTGTAGGCAAAAATTCAAAAACAAAATGGACACTCAAGACTGAGACAGTAAAGATCTGTCATATTCAGCAGATGTTGGGGTTTTGCTAAACAGTAGATTGTACGGCTGCCTCTCGACACATGAAAATTGATGTAATTGTACGGCTGCCTCTCAACACTTGTGCTCTTAATTAGTTGTAGCCTTGTAGGGAAATCTGTTAAATTCAAATCTTTGGCATTGTTAGATCAGAGGAAACAACCCTAGCCAGCACAAGTGGGCACATGGCATGGGCTCCAAATATCACAGTTCATTAAATTAAAGAATGTAACAAAGAAGTTACTACTTAAAATAAATGAAAGTCTATGCTGTTGCAAGGAACACATTTAAAATGAGGAAAAAAAAAGTTGGTTTATTTTTGAGAAGTAAAAACATTTTGGAGACAAATGGCCAACTCTAGACTCGTGAGTACATTGTTTGTGACACTTCATTTGAAACTAAAATACAAAAGGAAAGTTCGATTTTCCGAATCATATATTACATGAGGAGTGCGATAATTTCCTTGGAGACAGAATTCAAGATCAAGGAAATTACAACCTTGTTTTGAGTCTAAGCTCTCAAACTCAAGAGTTAGAATAGAAGCATTGATAAAACAAAGCTTGTTTTTTACTTATAAAAAGAGCACACAGCTCATTTGTAGTTCTCAAATCTCACCACTCACGAATGAACAATTAGCAAGAAAGCAGAAAGAACAAAGTAGAGACAAAAAAGGGAGAAGCTAAACAAATCCATGAAAGAAGAAGAAAAAGGAATCGGAGTATTGAAAAGCTCCTAGCAGGGAAGGAAAATGAAGAACAATGGTCTAAAGAAAACCAAAGGAACCAGAAAATAGTGAGGGTGAAACAGAAACTAAAAAAATAGGCTTAAATACAGTTTTGGTCCTCCAAGTTTCACCAACTCACGATTTTGATCCCCTAAATTTTAATTTCACGAATTTGATCCCCAAGTTTCTCAATTTGTAAAATCAGGGTCCCCCACTCATCTAGTCAAAATTGATGCTGACCTGTCCGCCACTTAAACTACATGGCAGCCACGCTGGCATGCCAAAGTGGCTTCTTTATATTAAAAATTGTTATTTTTGTTTTAACATTTTGTTTATATATATTTATATTATATTTAAGAAATTAGAAATTAAAAAAAAGTGAATCAAAATGGATATAAAATATTAAAATGTTAAAATATAATATAAAAAAGTCACTTTGGCATGCCAGCGTGGCTGCCACGTAGTTTAAGTGGTGGACAGGTCAGCAACAATTTTGACCTGATTAGTGGGGGACCCTTATTTTACAAATTGGGAAACTTAGGATCAAATTCGTGAAATTAAAACTTGGGGATCAGAATCGTGAGTTGGTAAAATTTGGGGGACCAAAACTGTATTTAAGCCAAAAAAATATTGAGTACTAAGAAGCACGGACACTTCCGGTTGAAGATGTGTTTGATACCCGACATTGACACGACACTTCAATTACTTGTACTTTTCAATATTTTTCAAATTAAAACCGGTGTTTGTGTGTTTGTGTCGTGTCTCGTATCCGTGTCGGTGCTTCATAGATAGATTGAGAGTGATCCATCGATTTATATATAAAGCATTCATAAAGGTGTTGCAGATATATAACTGTTAATAATCGAGGTATATCGGATGGTTATAGCCTATAGGTACCAAAAAAATAAGGAAATTGAAGAACAGAACTGACCTAGAGTCTGGCATGGTTGTCCAGTTCCAATACTCGGGAGTATCACCCCAAACAATGGTGAGAGCTCTAGCACCAAGCATGTAACACTTTTTCCCACTCTTTCTCTCCAATTGAAAGCTCTACAGCATTAATTTCAGATATTAGAGAAAGGCTTAGGGTTAACATTCTAAAATAACCAGACAATTTGATCATCACTATAAGCCCTAAAATTAATATGATTGAAATCAAGAGTTGAGTTGAGTTGCGAAGAATACCTGTTTACCCTGGTCGATGATGATAGGGCGATCAGATAGAGTGAGATAGAGAGCTTTTTTAGAGGGAGCATTGGCAAGCGATGGAGACTGTGAGATGATCGATGAGAAATGGGAATCGGAAGGGAGAAAATGAGACCAGACAGCGTCGGATTCGGCGGCAGAATGGAATATCTTAGAAACCGATGAGAGTCTGCAAACATCAACGGGGGTCGTGCGAGATAGTATGGCAGCGATGCAATCTTCTGGCAATGCCTGAAACTCCATTATCTTCTCCGACGAGTGAAATAAATTAAAATAGACACTTGCAGCGAGAGAATGGAGAAGAAGAGTTACCGACTTGAGTTCTTAAAAAACTGAATTGAATAATATGGTGCATGTATCTCGTGGGTATTTTTTTTATAGAAGCAATTCTTAATGATTAAGTAAAAAATCTGCCTACAATACATATTGAGATTTGTTATGTATAACTAGTATGTATGACCCGTGTGCTGCACGAGTATACATATTCTTTTTTGAATTTAAATTGAAATTATCTTGTTGGTAAAATATTATGTGTATATATATTTTAGATATTTATAATTATGTAATTGTTCTTTTCAGAAAAATAATACACTTTCGTAGATTGAATTATTAGAATACAAAACACAACTTATAATTTGACAATCTTTTATTTAATTTGATGAAATATAAAAAGTTGTATTGAATCTTGGATATGAACTTAATTTATTAGTAAAAAAAGATGAGGCTTATTTGATGATCGTACAATTTTGATGACAATACTCGCCAGAATTTGGTGCCTCGGTAAATTTGGAAATGTGGTACACCGATCCTTCTTGAATGTCCTTATCCAGCTTATATATAAATTGTCGATCTATGTGTCTCTGAATCTTATTCCCATGCGATGTAATCTACATTCAAAAAACCTGAATATTAGACATAATTCGCAGTATAATAGTTATAATAAGACACTATATCACTTTAATACAGAATTATAGATGTAACAAATATAGTACTAAAAAGCAATAGAAATATAAGGTTACACATATAATAGCAATAGAAGGTTACACATATCAGTAGTATAGAACTGTTTACACACTCACAGCCTTATAACCTCGCTATACTAATTCAACATTTTACCAGCATAGTTAACCTTCCTGACCAAAAAATAAGACATAAAAACATAACCACTAAAATTATCACTATTGAAAAACATCAGATCTAAAATTTGTTCTGGACTGGGCCACGAGACCCATTCAGCAATTGAACATGGATTGGCCCAATCACTTTGATCCATATCCACAATCTACAAGCCCAGTTATGACTCCCATATTTGGAGAGCTCAGATCAACTCGTTCAATCCAACGGCTCACAATGGGCACGCTTTCCTATAAATACTGGCTCACATTGCCATAATGAGGTACACTCTCATTCCTTGCTAAATCACTCACCTACTCTCAATACTAACTTGGGCGTCGGAGTGGCTTCACAGGTCCCCCTCCCGGGCGCTCGTTGACATCAAGCCATACCGCAAGATACCACCGACGCAGTCAGCCCAGCACTGCTAGGTACAGAACATTGGCGACCACAGTGGGAGGTCACTACCTTTCACACCATTCCTACTCTTAGAAACTTTTCTCTTGCACTTCCATGGCTCCAAGAGGCAGACCCCGAGTTAAGAGTGTTGTTGTGCCTGCACCCCAGCTTGAAGGCATTCCTGAGGGCGACATCGCCCCCCACGAAGACACCCCTGTTCAAGCTGCGCAAGAAGTTCCCTCGACGGGAGGGATTCATCCGCCGGATGTCAACCAACTATTGGACCTTCTGGCCAACCGCACTCAGACTATGCTGCTACAAGAGGCACGTCTTAGGCAAATTGAGAGACGTGTGGCCTCTATGCCCGAGCAACCTCCTCCTTTTTGGGGAACTCCTCCTCAAACGACTGTGGTATCAAGACCCCATCGTTCCCCACCTAGGCGGAAGCATGTGCATCGCTCTCCTCCTCGGCGTAGGAAGCCTCAGGGATCCGGCTCACCACCAAGGGCGTCCCCTTCCTCTCTGGATGGGACTTATCAGCCTGATGACACCCACTCCAAGGTTTCTTCGCGTGACTCCTCTGATTCGCGCGACAGGTCGAGGAGCAGGACTAAGATTCACAAGAGACGTCGCAGAAGATCGCCATCGAGGAGATCTCCCGACAAGCACAGATACCAAGACTTTGATTTCCAAGATGTCTCACCTTGCAATTGAAGGAGGTTTGCGGATGAAGGACCCTTCACTCGGAGGGTAAAGGAATGCCTGATTCCAAGGACTTTGGAAAAACTCCCAACACTCAAAATGTACGATGGGACCGGAGATCCAGACCGGCACTTGGCTCATTTCTCACTCATGATGCGCTATAGAGGCGCTCGAGAGCCTGTTCATTGTAAGATATTCCCTCTCACCCTCGAGGACACCGCATTAGAGTGGTTCCAAGAGCTGAAGCCAAACTCCATCTCTTCATGGGGGCAACTGGCAAGACTATTCACGGCCCGTTTCACCGCCTCCCGACTGAAGCCAAAATCTGAGGAAGTGCTGAGGGCTGTCAAGCAGCGGGAAGGCGAAACACTTAGAGAGTATATTGAGCGTTTCAATAAGGAAGCTTCATGGGTTCGGAACTTGGAAGATAAGCAAAGACTATTTTGGATGAAAGATGGCCTCAGGCAAGGAAGTCTTTTCGAAATTAATGTGGGAATCAACAAGCCAAGGGACTTAGCAGAATTCCTCCAAAAGTCTCAAAAGTACATAGACTACGAAGATAATAAGTTGGCTTACCAAGAGGAAGCCAAGGTTAGCAACAAAGAGGACGGGCGGACCTATGAGACCACCGAAGAGCTGTGGCAGAAGCAAGGCCAAGCTGAGAGAGCTCCCTTTGAATCTCGACCCCGGCAAGGTCGTTTCTCAGAGTACACCCTGCTGAACACATCCCAGGCTGAGATCCTTGCTAAATGCGCCGACGCGGAGTTTCGAGATATCAAACAGCCAAAACCTATCGTACAAAGGAAAGGCCGAACCTCTAAGAAGTATTGCCATTATCACAAAGGTTATGGGCACAGTACCAACAAATGCTACACCCTCAGGGATGACATTGAAGAGCTGATCCGCGAAGGGAAGCTCGCCCAGTACGTGAATGAAGAAGAGGAGGAGACCCATGACTTCTAATAGTGAACAAAGCATCAGAACCTGAACCTAGAGCTAGGACTAGTTAAGAATTTTGTTGTTTGGGCACAAAAGCATAATGTAAAAGCTCGATATGAATGATTAACAAAAGTTCATTTTGCAAGTACAATTTTTGCTCTAGCTCACCAACATTAACACTGGTTCCAAAGAAAATCCATTAATATTAAGAAAGAAAAAGGTCTAACTCCATAGCTGGGGGCAGAACGAAACAAGTTTGAGACCCGACATATCCCGTAGGAAGGGACTGCCTGGCTCACAGAGGAAACCTCATCATTAGCTCTAAACTAAAATCATCTTCACAAGACGGTCTTTTTAAATACACCCCTTGGAATCCTAGTAACGGAGTCAAGAGTGTCATGGCACGCCGAGACAAATAAAGATTGTCGGTAACTGAGTAATCAATGAGAGCCACCATGATCATTAGCATCTTCCCTACATACCGAGGCAGGAATCTCGTGATTCTTTCCATCAAGTAACCTTGGTGGTCGCAACCCCTTGGACGAGTTGTATCAGGGCCGAGCCCTGGTAAACTGTGCCAAGGGTATACTTCAAGTGGCCTTGGTGGTCACAACCCCTTGGACGAGTTATATCCGGGCCGAGTCCTGGTAAACTGTGTCATGGGTATACTTCAAGTGACCTTGGTGGTTACAACCCCTTGGACGAGTTATATCCGGGCCGAGTTCTGGTAAACTGTGCCAAGGATATACTTCAAGTGACCTTGGTGGTCGCAACCCCTTGGGCGAGTTATATCCAAGCCGAGTCCTGGTAAACTGTGCCAAGGGTATACTTCAAGTGACCTTGGTGGTCACAACCCCTTGGGCAAGTTATATCCGGGCCGAGTCCTGGTAAACTGTGCCAAGGGTATACTTCAAGTGACCTTGGTGGTCGCAACCCCTTGGGCGAGTTATATCTAGGCCGAGTCCTGGTAAACTGTGCCAAGGGTATACTTCAAGTGACCTTGGTGGTCACAACCCCTTGGGCGAGTTATATCCGGGCCGAGTACTGGTAAACTGCGCCAAGGGTATAATTCAAGCTGACTTTGATAGCCATAACCCCTTGGGCGAATATACTTGACCATGAGGTGCCATGTCGAAACGAAGGCTGGCATCCTGCCGGGTTTTGGGTTTGAACCCCTGCACCAACGAAGGCCGGCACTATGCCGGGTTTGACATATCGAACCCCGACACTATGATTTCTATTCCGGCACCATGTAACCCGGCACCCTTGAGGGCTGTCTAGTCTGCAGACCATAACTTCGTCCATGGTTATCCTATGGGGGAGTGTGAGCATGCGTTGGAAAGCTAAGAAGTAGAGCTACCATTTTTCTGTTAACCTCAAGATCCAATTCTGAAGTCTCCAACCCCGGTACCATGATTTGTAACCCGACACCTTGTAACCCGGCACCTTGCCGGTTTCCGCGGCATCCGGGAGGGCTGTCTAGTCTCCAGGCCATAACTTCGTCCAACTTTATCCGATGGAGGCTTGTGAGCATGCATTGGAAAGCTAAGAAGCAGAGCTACAATTTTTCTGTTAAGCTCAAGATCCAATTCTGAAGTCTCTCAACCCCGGCACCATGATTTGTAACCCGGCACCTTGTAACCCGGCACCTTGCCGGTTTCCGCGGCATCCGGGATGGCTGTCTAGTCTCCAGGCCATAACTTCGTCCAAATTTATCCGATGGAGGCATGTGAGCATGCGTTGGAAAGCTAAGAAGCAGAGCTACAATTCTTTTGTTAAGCTCAAGATCCAATTCTGACGTCTCCAACCCCGGTACCATGATTTGTACCCCGGCACCCTGCTGGTGTCTGGGGCGCTCGCAAGAGTAGAATTTGAACCCCGGCACCCTGCCGGTGTCCGGAGCAATCACTGAAAAATTAAGGTGTCAAAGAGAAAGAAATTCATGAGCATTTATCTAAGTGTCAAAGACTAAAAATTCATGAGAATTTTACTAAGTGTCAAAGACTAAAAACATTCATGAGAATTTTACTAAGTGTCAAAGACTAAGTGCCAACGATGGGGCAACGAACCTCGGCACCCCACCGGGGTTGGAAACAGCACACGAAGGCAAAGGTCAAGCACATACGTCTTCAAAACACGTCAAGGAAATAATTGAACAAAATAAAGATTCAAAGCCCCACACCATGAGGTGTTCACAACAGGGGAAAATGTTCACGAAGGCACGCAAACGCGCACAAGGGCGCGCAAGGGTGACGAAACCCGGCACCCTTCCGGGGTAGGCGCATCAGATGGCACCCTGCCGGTTTGGAGAAAGCGCATGAAGGCGCATAACCCGGCACCCTGCCGGTTTACGTGGGGAACCCGGCACCCTGCCGGTGTCCGGGGGCGCGCGAGCGCGAGGTGTGGAGCCCGGCATCCTGCCGGTTTGCAAGGGGGGTGCGCGCAGGCATGAGTGTTATAACCCGGCACCGTGCCGGTTTACGAGGGGGGTGCGCGCGATAGTTGGAACCCGGCACCCTACCAGTTTGGGAGAGGGGGGTGCACGCGGGAATTGGAGCCCGGCACCCTGCCGGTTTGCGAGGAGGTGCGCCGGTGTTCGAGGGCTATCCCCCATATGGTTCCATTTTTCGCAAAAACTTATGAGTTTGGGGTGTGATTTTGATCAACACAAGGCCATGAGGCACCAACATTCCCTTCTCACCTATAACTTTTATGGAAGACCAATGTCATGAGGCATCAACATTCTTTTGTCACTAAGAGCTAACATTCTCATGAAGCATGCAATGGTAGCATATAATGTTAAAAATCTGACCAGGCGCCACGAGGTGCCCACTAGTTGTTTGATAAATTGCCTGAAAGGCAGCGTCTGGATGCAACACAACTATGCACCCTACCAGGATTGCCTTGCCCATCAGGTGTTCGATAAATTGCCTGAATGGTAGTACATGGAAGGGACACAACCCGGCATTCGACCAGTCGTGTGCAGACGCATTGTGGACCTGTTTACCTGGGATTTTGGTAAACACCGCTGGTCTCCAATTTGGTTAACTTGCAGGATCAACCAGGGAATCCTAAGACCATTTGTGCTTAGAGTTTATAGTTTATTATGATGTTCTTGAATTGTCTCGCGTTTTAAACAGAAAAAGAGGAAAGAAATAACTGATTCCTTCATGCGAAGTTATCAGAGTACTTCAGAGAAGAAGAACTTGAACGATAAAAACAAGTAAAACGAAAGAAAAACAAATTAAAATTGCATGAAAGTTAAAGGAAATGGTGCACAAATTCATACATTGTTTCTTTGACTCGTTTTTCTCTTGAATGCGGAAGTTAGAGCGTGAGAAGTAAAATATGAGTTTTTGTGACCCATGTTTCTTCTCAGAAGCTACTATTTATACTTAGTGGGAAGAGAAGAAACTGCCCTCAAAAATAGTTATAAAAATGTTGGTAACTGCTCCTCTTTTCAACCAACTGCTAGCTTTTCAGCGCATAACTACTTAGCCTTCTGTCTGTCGAAGCTTGTGTCCATTTTCCTCTTTCTTGTTTTTGTTTCTCTGGAAGCTTGTCGAATCTGCCCTGAACATGATCTTTGTCGAAATCCTTTGATCTATGTCAGAGTATAAGTCAAACCCT
This sequence comes from Astragalus glycyphyllos, assembly GCA_963573325.1. Lineage (NCBI taxonomy): Eukaryota > Viridiplantae > Streptophyta > Magnoliopsida > Fabales > Fabaceae > Astragalus > Astragalus glycyphyllos. The sequence continues at coordinate 34,536,610 of OY754309.1, forward strand.
GTTGACTATTTTAAATGAAGCCTGTCGAAATTACAGGCTAACAAATTGCCCCCCAAAAATGTCTTTTTCAACTGAGCTTAAGGCAAAGGAAGAAAAAGAGCATTTTTGAATTCAATGTCGAAATAGGTTTTACACTTGATCGGAATATCTCACCTACCTGACGTCATCACTGTTAAATATTGTTGGCGTTATTCCTATATTGGTGTACCACGTGGCCTTCCACGTTCTGCTTGTAATTCTGACAATGCTCATATGGCAATCACAATTTCTTTTGAATGCCACGTACTTACGCTTTCTTTATCTTTATTCCAGCGTTATTTTAACTTCTTGCAATGTTGGCTTATACTTTTTCAAGTATTTGCCATTTATGCGCAAAATTCTTTCATCAGCGCCAATCTCTTCGACTTCATATGCGCCGTTTGAATAGACTTGTAAAATTTTGAATGGTCCTTCCCAACTTGGGGACCATTTACCCAGGACTCTATCTTTTCTATCCATAGGTAAGATAACTTTCCAAACTAAATCTCCCACGTTGAAAGTCTTCAATTTGACTCTTTTGTTATATGCCTTAGCCACTCTTTCTTTTTGTCTTGTGAGCATATCTAATGCACTTAACCTATCTTCATCTAAATCAACTAATTCGTCTAACATCATATTCCAATAATGATCAGATGGGATTTCAAATTGTCTTTGAATCCTAGTTGATTGGAGACAAATCTCTGCTGGCAATATTGCATCATGCCCAAAAACAAATTTAAAAGGAGTACTATTGATTGACTCTTTGGGAGATGTTCGACATGCCCATAAAATTTGGTTAAGTGTCCTATGCCAATTCTTGGGTTTTTGCCCAACATGTTTTTTAATCAAACTAACAATAATTTTATTGGCTGCTTCAACTTGACCATTTGCCTGAGCATAATATGGTGTCGAACTTAACAATTTATAACCATTTTCAGCAGCAAATTCGACCATTTTCTGACCAATAAAAACTGAACCTTGATCTGTGGTGATAGTTTCAGGCACACCAAATTTATATAATATATGGTCTTGAATAAAATTAATCACTGCTTCTTGATTAACATTGTTTAAAGGAACAGCTTCCACCCATTTAGTGAAATAATCTATTCCTACTAATATGAAACGATGGCCTTTCGACGAATTTGGTTTAATTTCACCAATTATATCCAAAGCCCATCCCCTGAATGGCCAAGGTTTTACAATAGAATGCAATTCATTTGCAGGTACATGTTGTATTCCTGCATGCTTTTGACATTCTTGGCATCCTTTGGCAAACTCGATGCAATCTTTTAACATAGTCGGCCAATAGACACCTTGTCGAAATAAGAGCCATTTCATTTTATGGCCTACTTGGTGAGCTCCACAAGTTCCACTGTGAGTATTAGATATTGCCAAGTATGCCTCATTTTCACTAAGACACTTGAGTAAAACTCCTTCAGGGGTTTTCTTAAACAACTCATTGCCCATGATCACATAACTTAAAGCTTTATACTTGGTTTTTCTATCAGTTATCCCTGTTGGATTTTCCAAGTAGTTAACAATTTGTCTTCGCCAATCATCATTTGACATACTGTCAATGGCAAAAACTTCAAACACATTATCACAATAACCTTTGTCGGAAACTTCATCATTAAAATTTTCAATAAAATTTTCACTTTCACTTGGAGGTAATTGACTTAAGACTAAAGAGTAGTTCTCTGCCTCCTCCAGTTTTTTCCCTGACAAGGTTTCTTGTGTCATTGCTGTCAAAATTAACTTGTTTTTAATTTCGATTAGCTCTGTTAATTTTTCTTTAGAAACTTTATAACCAGAAGCTATTTGTGCCAGATCATTGGCCTCTTGATTTGCAATACGAGGCACATGTTGAATATCAACGCTGTCGAATTGTTTCAATAAAGTACTGGCAGCAATAAAGTAAGTAATCAAATTTTCCTTAATGCACTTGTATTCTTTCGTTAATTGTTTGATTACTAATTCAGAATCACCTCTAATTTCGACCTGTTTTGCCCCCAAGTTTAACAGAATTTCAAGTCCTGCTACTAAGGCATCATATTCAGCCTCATTATTGGAGTAACTTTCTTTAATTTTATACTTGTATTTAGTTGGAATCTGATAAACTCTAATTTAGTGCATTTCTACAGATATTTTTGAGTCACTTTTAGAGTAATTATTACCACTTAAACAGATAAATCATTAACTTAAATTGCTCTTTATTTTGCAGAATGAATGAAAGATGAAGAAAAATGAAGGTTTAATTTAAAGCGACTAAAAAGCCAAAATTATTATATTACGAGCGTTTAAATTATCAAAGAGCAAAAAGTTTTATTTTGCTAAAGGCAACAACGACAATCCAAGGCCCACGATATTGAAAAAGAGAATCCAGCCCATAATTCAAGTTCAATTGATAGCAAGCATAAAACCTAAGATTGGTTTATAGTTGGAGAAGGGTTTCTCTCTCTTCTTGAGAGTTTCTCTCTCTAGCGAGCCTTGGCTCTGCTAGGGTTTCCCTCCCATGTGGCTCTGCCACTATGGGGTTGTCTCCTCCCTTCGTGGAGGTCGTTTCCTCTCTTCGCCGCCGCGGGGGAGCCCTCCCATCCTGGTACGTATCCTTTCCCTTCCTCATCCCCACCAATCCCCTATTTCAAAACTCTATCTCACCCCCAAACCTCCCTATCACGCCCTCCCCTGTCATCGCACCGCCATGGTGTCTCCCCAACCATCGGCCCACCCAAACCCAAACCTAACCTCCGAGCCAGAACCCCAGACTCACCCTACCCTTTGATTCACTAGACTAAAAAACCTTAAGCCCCACCCATTCTTACCAAGAAGCAAGCTTTCCCTAAATCCTCACACCCAGACAACCACCACGCTTGCAAAACTTGTTCTGACGCACCCCACAACCCTACCCCTGGTGCGCACCTTCTCTGATCTGTTCCCTCCACCCAGGCGCTGGAGCGACCACCACCAAAACCTCCACCTTTGTGCTATAGCATCTCTACAACCGTTCAGAGGAGCTCTCGATTCCTCATCTTTGATCTGTGCTTGGGCGAGGCCCCTACCACTTCAGTTGTTGATTCACGACCGCCTCCAAAACCGAACTGGGAAGAAACTAACCTTTTCATCTTTGATTTTGTCTATGTTGTTCCTCCTTCAGTTATGCTTTTTGTGTGGTTGGTTTTATGGTCAGGAAGGAGTTCGATAGTCTATCAGGGAGTGGTAGGTTTTTGCAAATGTTTTAGGTTTTTTGGGAATCTGATTGTATCCAATGTCTTCAATGTAATGGCCCTCGGACTGTTGATTGCTGGGAAGTGCAGGGATGGCTCTAGGATCTTCACCAACCTCATTTGTGTCTACGACGGGCAAGCTTCGACCAATCGTGCAATTGAACCAGGTCATTTCAAAACCTTTGATAGTCGATCCGAGCTTGCAGCAGATAGCCATATGATCCGTAACTGGATAGATTTAAAGACTGTGGTTTCTCTCCGTCACTTGACCACAAACCCCGAGTGGAAGTTGCTAGCTTGGTTGCTAGATTTAGATGGTTGGATTGGTGATGTTTTAATCTGGCCTAAACTTCTTCTATGTATTAATGCCATTTATTTGGATACTAGGTTTCTTAGGATCAATCCTAAAATGTGGACGGGGAATGGCCCAATACTTGCTGTTCAATTCGGTTGTAATGTTTCTGGTTTCGCTTAATGAATGAACCGTTTACCCTTCAAAAAAAAGATTGGTTTATAAAAAGCAGCCGTGCACAACAAGTTTTGATACGGAACCCTATGTGATGAGTATAAATAGGATTGCAGCAACTCAATTGGAGGGCGGCACCTGACACAAAAAAAAAGACGGCAACAGTAACAACAACAACACGCACACAGACGTAGAGGAGAGGAAAAAGGAGATTGTGGTACCCGTTCTTGACACCGTGAGAGAGCTTCGGAGCAGAATACAGAGACTGGTTACAGGATCAGAATATACTCAATCTCCGGGTTATTTTTATATTCAGTAATTCATGACTTTATATTTTAATCCAATGTTCTTGAACACTATGGATAGCTAAATTCCTTTTCTAGGGTCTTAGGTGGATCTTGCTTGATTAGAGACCTTTTAATGTCTTAATTTATATTTTGAATTCCCAATGTTTATTCAATTAATATTATCCTATTGCTTTATTACATAATTAGGATTGACAACCTTTGCATGTTTATAATCAATTAGTTGATTAGCGACCGTACTACAACTAGTTGGTGGACCTATAGGATAATTGAGACTATAATTAGAGAATGACCAAACTTTAATTTAGTCTTCCAATCATTCAACCTTTTTGTACTTCATGCTTTTCTTAAATTTAAATTCTAGCATGACCAAACTAGGATTAATTTAGGGAAAAGAATATTAATCACGAATGACCAAACGGATTAATAGGTTTAGTAAAGGGATTGGTAATTGAATAAAATAAGGGAATTCAGGTAGAATTAGACATAGAGGAATCGAAGCTAGCAAGTGAAACCGAGACCCTAGGCTTCCCTCCGTTGATCGAACTTTTCAATTTTAATTCCTGTTATTTACTTCGTTTTATTTTAATTTCTAATACAACCAAACACTCGTTCGTCTAAATAATAATTAATCTTAAATAGTTTGGTACTTATTAGTTAATCCCTGTGGAGACGATATTTTTTATACTACTTCTGCAAGAGAGTACACTTGCTCTCAAGTGTGTTTTTAACGCAACAAAATCCCTTTAGGTGAAATGATTAACATCCCAACACCAGACCCATTTTTATGGCTGGAGCCATCGAAGTACAATTTCCAAGGTCGAATGTGCACAAAGTTAATTTCTGATTCAACTATTGAATGATCAGCAATGAAATCCGCAACGACTTGGCCTTTGATAGCCTTTAAAGGTTGGAATGTTAACGAATACTCAGATAAAGCTAAAGCCCATTTGCCTATTCTACTATGTAGGATTGGTTTCGACAGCATATGTTTAATAATATCAAAGTGGTAATAAACATACACATCAACAGGCTTAATATATTGCTTTAACTTAGTACAAGAGAAATACAAGCATAAACACAATTTTTCAATAGGGTGATATCTAGTTTCAGAATCATTTAAAACCCTACTGAGGTAATATATGGCCCTTTCTACACCATTTTCATCCTCTTGTGCTAACTGATAACAATCAAATATGATTGTTATTACCTCTTATTTCAAGCTTAAATCATTGTTAATTCTCAAGCAATTTAGTGATTAATGTTGTAAATATGTTAGTTTAGAATAATTAAAGGTGCAAGCTTAATTATGTTATTAATGGGCACTTTGGTGCCCAATTATGGTTTAATGTGTTTGTTTAATTGCTGCAGCACCTATTGTGGCAGCAATGCCTAAATGCACAACATGAGTGTCAGCGTGTCAGCTGTCAAGGCAAGGACAGCTGTCAGCGTGTGTCATGCGTGGGTGTGCATGCCAATCATTGATGATGCGTGAATGACCTAGGGTTTTGGGCAAAAAGGACATTGTGCCTTGAAAAGGACAAAATGTGCCTCCACCATTTAGGGTTTCTCTCATCCCAAGGCCTTCCCTATATAAAGGCTCTCACCCCCAGAATTAGGTTAAGCCGAATTCCTGAGGTATAGACATAGCCTCAATTTTTCGTGCCTCCATTGTTACTTAGAATCAATTGCTGGGATATTGATTGCTGCAGCAACGTTAGATCTACTTCAACTTCGAAGGAGCTACATTTTGAGAGCTGGAATTGCTTGGTGGATCACCATTGAAGCTGTCTCAGTATCAAGACTTGTAGTTGAACTTCTCTTCTCGGGTTTTAGTATGAAATTCTTACTTCCCTTGATGTTTAGTTTAGTTGTAATGTTGTGTAAGCTCAATATGAGCTAAACCTCTGTAGTTGGGATGCTATTATGAATTTAATGAAGTTAAATTGTTCTTAATGCTTGTGTTATTGTGTTGAGCGCTTTATCTTGTGCGTTTTTACTATTTCCATCTTAGATTAGGATTGGCCGTCTAATCTAAGTAGATATACATTCACAGACATGGTTTGTATATATATCTCACAAGATAACATGGTATGTTGCACTATAGACATATAGTTGTTCCTTGCTTGAGTCCTAGACATAGGAGAGGCATAAGCCATGAGGTAAAACACTTAGGTGTAATGCTGCTTGTTCTCCAGTAGCCTAGGGAAATAATATCTTCCGAATTAGACATAATTTGGGGCGACTAAAGCCTAGTGTTAAGCATTAGACATAATGCACAATTGCGGCAGCACCTAGTGCTGCAGCACTTAACATAGCATTTTGAGCATTTTAATGGATTTATTGAAGTATTGCATCTCAACTTGTCCCAAATCTGATTTCCACTACCCTAATACCTTTTTAGTTGTTTGTTACTTGTTACCTAACCAATTGTGTGTCATTTACTTTTGTTACTAAAATCACTAATTGTTACTTTGATTAAACTCTTGTTTGGCAAATTAATCCTCGTGGGAACGATCTCTACTTTCATTATATTACTTGTTACGATTGTGTACACTTGCACAAAAGAACGTTCACGTTTTCAAGCAACAAGTTTTTGGCGCCGTTGCCGGGGATTAATTAGTTAAACACTGTTTAATTAATTGGCAATTTAGTGATTTCTTTTGTTGCTAATTCTCGTGCTCTGTTTTTGGTTGTTTCAGTAAGTTAATTGTTGCAGCAACTGTTGCTGCAGCATATGTACAGACGCAGATCACCAGAATATCAACTTCATCCTGAGATAGAAAGACTGTTTAGAGCTTTGAGAAGGGGACACGACCACTCTGGTCTCATTTCTTTGGGAAGAGCTGTCAATATGGCTACACCACCACCTTCTAATCATGGAAACACACCACCTCCTAGCAACCATGGTTCTGACAGACATACTTTAGCTGCCACTGAGCAACCTGAACATGTGAGACAAGTTTTGAATGAAACAGTTATAGGCATGGCTAATGACAGGGACAGACCTATGAGGGATTATGAAATTTTTGACCCTCACACTATGCAAATTAGCATAGTGAGGCCTGAACTTGCCACAACTCATTTTGAATTTAAGCCTATGATGTTTCAAATGCTTCAAACAATAGGGCAATTTGGTGGAGGACCTACTGAGGACCCACATTTGCATTTAAAACAATTTGTAGAAGTTTGTAGTAATTTCATTCTCCCTGGTGTAAGTGATGATGCTTTTAAACTTAAACTTTTTCCTTATTCCTTGAAGGATAGAGCTAAGGTTTGGTTAAATTCCTTGGAACCTAACTCTATCACTACTTGGAATGAGATGGCTGAAAAATTTATGACAAAATATTTTCCACCTATCAAGAATGCCAGGATGATAACTGAAATTACATCTTTTAGACAAACTGAATTTGAAACATTGTTTGAAGCATGGGAAAGATTCAAAGAATTGTTAAGAAAATGTCCACATAATGGGTTGCCTGTGGTTGTTCAAATGGAAACATTTTACAATGGGTTGGAACCTCAAACTAGACTGATGCTTGATGCTTCTTCTGGTGGAGTCTTGCTGAATGGCTCTTACCAAGATGCTTATGATCTTATTGAAACTATTGCTGCAAACAGTTATCAATGGCCAACAGCCAGGGTTAGTGCTCAAAAGAAAGTTGCTGGTATGCATGAAGTGAGTGAGGTTACTGCTTTATCTGCTCAGGTTGCATCCTTGTCCAACATGATCAAAAATATGAGTGCAACACCTGCTCCAGCAACACCGGCTGCAGCAATTGAATCTGTACCAGAAACTAAAGTGGCAGCAATTGAACAAGTACCAGTGGGTTCTGCTAGTTGTGTGTACTGTGGAGGAGGCCATTTGTATGAAGAATGCCCTGCAAACCCTATTTCAGTCAACTATGTTGGGTATGACAAGAACAATAATCCTTATTCTCGTACCTACAATCCTGGGTGGAAGAACCATCCTAATTTTAAATGGAGCAACAATGCAACACCTGCTACAGCTCCTGCACAAGGAGGCTGAGGTGAAAGAATTATGGAGTAGGCATTATGAATCTCTTGATCTAGGGGATTCTAATCTCAAACAGAATGTGCCAACTATTGAAAAACCTCCCGTGCTTGAATTGAAAGAGTTGCCCAAGCACCTGAAGTATGCCTATTTAGGGGAAAATGATTCCTTACCTGTTATCATTGCTTCTGACTTATCCCAAGGTCAAGAGCATGATCTCATTACTACCCTAAAGAGCCATAAGAAGGCAATTGGGTGGCAAATGGCTGACATAAAGGGGATTAGTCCTACCATCTGCATGCATAGGATCATTCTTGATGAAAATGCTAAGAATAGCATTGAAGGGCAGAGGAGACAAAATCCTATCATGAAAGAAGTGGTGAAAAAGGAGATCATCAAATGGTTAGATGCTGGCATTGTGTATCCTATCACTGATAGTGCATGGGTGAGTCCTGTGCAATGTGTTCCAAAGAAAGGAGGGGTCACAGTGGTAGCTAATGATAAGAATGAGCTTATTCCCACTAGAACAGTTACTGGTTGGAGGATTTGCATGGATTATAGAAAACTCAACAAGGCTACAAGAAAATATCATTTCCCTCTACCATTCATTGACCAAATGCTTGATAGACTTGCTGGCAAGGAGTTCTATTGCTTTTTGGATGGTTACTCTGGCTACAATCAAATAGCTATAGTGCCTGAAGATCAACAAAAGACTACTTTCACTTGTCCTTATGGTACTTTTGCTTTCAGGAGAATGCCATTTGGGTTGTGCAATGCCCCAGCAACATTTCAAAGGTGTATGATGTCAATCTTTTCTGAATTCATTGAAAAATCTATGGAGGTGTTTATGGATGATTTCTCTGTCTTTGGAGAAACATTCCAATTGTGCCTTGACAACTTAGAAGAGATTCTGGATAGATGTGAAGAAACCAACTTGGTCTTGAATTGGGAGAAATGCCATTTCATGGTCCAAGAGGGTATTGTGTTGGGACACAAAATCTCAAAGAAGGGAATTGAGGTTGACAAAGCTAAAGTTGAGGTGATTGAGAAGATGCATCCTCCAACAAATGTCAAAGGTGTTAGAAGTTTCTTAGGACATGCTGGATTCTATAGGAGGTTCATCAAGGACTTCTCTAAAATTTCAAAGCCATTATGTCAATTGCTGCAGCATGACACTCCATTCGTGTTTGATGACTCATGTGCTGCAGCATTCCAGAAACTTCAAAATGCTCTAGTTACTGCCCCAGTGATAGTGACTCCTGATTGGAGCAAGCCTTTTGAGCTCATGTGTGATGCTAGTGATTATGCCATAGGTGCTGTCCTTGGCCAAAGGTATGGTAAAGTTTTTCATTCTATTTATTATGCTAGCAAAACACTTGTTGAAGCTCAATTAAATTACACTACCACTGAAAACGAATTATTAGCTGTGGTTTTTGCATTTGATAAATTTAGATCATACTTAGTTGGCACAAAAGTAATTGTTTTCACTGATCATTCTGCCATCAAGTATTTGATTGCTAAGAAAGATGCAAAACCTAGGCTAATAAGATGGGTTCTCCTCCTCCAAGAATTTGATCTTGAAATTAAAGATAAAAAAGGGGTGGAGAACCAAGTTGCTGATCATTTGTCTAGATTGGAAGGTGATAGTGCAGGTAATCATTTTGGAGAAATCAAGGAAAGCTTCCCTGATGAGCAATTGTTAGCTGTTGCTGCTGCAGCACCTTGGTATGCAGACATTGTCAACTTCCTAGTGAGCAAAGTAGTGCCATGTGATTTGAATTATCAGCAAAAGAAGAAGTTCTTCCACACAATCAAGCAGTATTTCTGGGATGAACCTTATCTGTATAAGAAGTGCCCTGATCAGTTACTAAGAAGATGTGTGGCTGATGAAGAACAACAAGGAGTGCTGCAGCAATGCCATGCTGCAGCATATGGAGGACACTTTGGAGGTTTAAGAACAGCAGCAAAAGTGTTTCAATCTGGTTATTTTTGGCCTACAATTTTCAAGGATGCTCATGAGTTTGTCAAGAAGTGTGATAGTTGCCAGAGGAGTGGGAATATATCACATAAAAATGAAATGCCATTGTCAAACATCTTAGAGGTTGAACTCTTCGATATCTGGGGAATGGACTTCATGGGACCTTTTCCTCCCTCTTTTGGCAACTCTTACATCCTTGTTGCTGTGGATTATGTATCAAAGTGGGTTGAAGCAGTTGCTTTACCTAACAATGATGCAAAGTCTGTTAGCAAGTTCTTATTGAGAAACATTTTTACAAGGTTTGGAACTCCAAGAGCAATAATCAGTGATGAAGGTTCTCATTTTTGCAACAAATTGATTAAAAATCTCTTGGCCAAGTATGGGGTTAAGCACAAGATTGCAACAGCATATCATCCTCAAACAAGTGGTCAAGCAGAGTTGTCTAATAGAGAGATCAAGAGAATGTTGGAGAAAATGGTAGGGCCTACCAGAAAGGAATGGACAAATCATCTTGATGATGCTTTATGGGCTTATAGAACTGCTTACAAAACTCCTTTGGGAATGTCCCCCTACAGACTTGTGTATGGCAAGGCTTGCCATCTGCCTTTGGAGCTTCAATACATATCGCATTGGGCTATCAAAAAGCTCAATTTTGATCACACAAGGGCAGGGGAAGCTAGGCTATTACAATTGAATGAATTGGAAGAGATGAGACACTTTGCCTATGAGAACTCAGAATTGTATAAAGCCAAGACCAAGGCTTGGCATGACAAGAGAATTCACAAAAGGGAATTAGTGGAAGGTGATCAAGTGTTATTGTTTAACTCAAGACTTAAACTATTCCCTGGAAAACTCAAGTCTAGGTGGTCTGGGCCATTCAAATTGGCAAAGGTGTACCCTCATGGAGCTGTGGATTTGTATGATGATGCAAGTGACAAAACCTTCAAGGTTAATGGTCAAAGAGTGAAGAAGTACTATGGTGAATCCGTGGTGAGGAGTAAATTCACCACTATGATTAAGGATCCATGACCTTTGAAGGAAGTCAGGCTGAGGACTCTTAAACCAAGCGCTACTGGGAGGCAGCCCAGGGTTTTTAATCTAATAAATTAGTTGTTTTGTTTGTTTGGTGTTTGTTGCAGGAATTAAAATTTCAGCAAGTTGAAGTTTGAGGGTGTGACAGCAGTTGGTGCTGCAGCATTGCTTCCAGCAACTGATGTTGCAGATGCTGATGTTGAAAGCCCAATGTTCTCACCCTCTAAAAGAACAAGAACCAAGCATGCCCCCAAAAGGAGGAAGATGTCTGTCGTGCCTGAAGATGTGGAGCTGAATGTGGAAGGTGCAACTGCTGAAGAAGACGCTGCTGTCAATGCCACTGTGGAATCTGTCTGCAAAAGAATTGAAGATGCTGCAGCAGCTGATGCTGCAGCAATTGAAGCTGAGAAATTGGCTGAATATGAAAAGAGATCAAAGGCTGCTCTGGACTTGGTGATTGCCCAAAAGAAGGCAAGTGTTTCTGCTACTGGCCCTGCTGTTGCAGATGCAGGTCCAGTGCTGCAGCAACAGAAACCTCAAAGGCACCAGAAGCCCCTGTGATTAAATCACCTAGAGTCAATAGGCCAGTAAGAAGAGGAACAGCAACAAGGCAGAGCCCAAGAACTAAATGAGGATTCTTTGCACCTTTATCTTTTAAATTCTGTCTTGTTAGTCTTTCAAGTTAAATAAATTTGTTGAATGTGTCGTGTTCGTGTTTGCATTCAATAGTTGTGTTTGTTTGTTTTTATTTCTGTTTTGCTTTAAAATAGGCCTCTCCCTTATATTTCATGAGCAGTGGGGACACTGCAAGGTTTAAGTGGGGGGGGGGGGGGGGGGGGGGGGGGGGGGGGGGGGGGGGGGGGGGGGGAGGACCTAGGGTCTATGTATTGTACTAGCATCTTTACTAGCTAGTTGAATGAAAATTTTAATTTCAAGTGTTGAGTTGAGCAAACACTTAGTGATGAATTGGTGAGAAATTGAGTGTTAGTGCCCCTGTTTGAGTGTGAACTATATTGCTCCTGTTTTTGCACTTTGCATGAAACTTAGGAATAACTTAGTAAGTTAGAAATGATCTAAAGCTAGGCTAGTTGTAGGTAGACTTAGAGACTTGCCAAATTTTTATTAAAAACTTAGGGTAGCATAAGAAACTAAGTTTGGGGGTTCTTTAAGTTATATTAAGGCAAAGCATGAAGGAATGGGTTTAGGTCAAGTGCACATAGTCAATTCGTTGTATTGTGTTGTAAATATGTGTAATTGTTGTCATTGCCCATTAAAAAAAAGTAATAAAAGAAAAAGAATGCAATAAGCTGCCATTTTGAACTGAGTAGGGAGGCTATTCTGTGGAGACACATTATAGTTTCAGTCAAAAGGATGATAAATGGTAGTTAGGTTGATTGTGAAGTAGGGAGGCCAATTTGTGGTGACACACTTTGGTTTCAGTCGAAATCAGCAGTCAGCCTGTGTGAAAAGTGAGGATAGAATAAGGGCAATGCAACATCAATGTCAAATATTGTGTGTTTTTAAAATTCTGTTCTAGTCTGTATTGCTGCAGCAACTATTGCTGCAGCATTGAAATTTCAATAAGTGCACTGGCCTAGAATCCTAAAATTGCTAAATCAAAGCCCTTTGTCATGCTTATCCCCCCTTTCTATGCTTGAATTGTTAGTCTACCCTTAGTTTTGAAACATCTTTGGCAGTCTCAAAAGAAAGCCTCTCTAGTTTTAGTTAAGTGAAATTTTGAACCTTGCTATGTTCTGAACTGAGTTAAATGTCACACACACTCTATTGAGCAGGAGTAATTTAGGGAACTTATCATTTAGTGGGTTTGCAAGTTGAGTGGCCAATCTGAAAATTTTATGCTCAGCTTAATATTCTGTTTTGTGTACCTTTGTTAATGTTCAACTATCTGGTTGTTTGCTGGTATATTGCTTGTCTGTGTCAAGTGTCATTGCTTGAGGACAAGCAATGGTTCAAGTTTGGGGGTGTGATAACAATCAAATATGATTGTTATTACCTCTTATTTCAAGCTTAAATCATTGTTAATTCTCAAGCAATTTAGTGATTAATGTTGTAAATATGTTAGTTTAGAATAATTAAAGGTGCAAGCTTAATTATGTTATTAATGGGCACTTTGGTGCCCAATTGTGGTTTAATGTGTTTGTTTAATTGCTGCAGCACTTATTGTGGCAGCAATGCCTAAATGCACAACATGAGACAGAATGTAGCAAGAAACACGGAAATCAAGGCAAGGACAGCTGTCAGCGTGTGTCATGCGTGGGTGTGCGTGCCAATCATTGATGATGCGTGAATGACCTAGGGTTTTGGGCAAAAAGGACATTGTGCCTTGAAAAGGACAAAATGTGCCTCCACCATTTAGGGTTTCTCTCATCCCAAGGCCTTCCCTATATAAAGGCTCTCACCCCCAGAATTAGGTTAAGCCGAATTCCTGAGGTATAGACATAGCCTCAATTTTTCGTGCCTCCATTGTTACTTAGAATCAATTGCTGGGATATTGATTGCTGCAGCAACGTTAGATCTACTTCAACTTCGAAGGAGCTACATTTTGAGAGCTGGAATTGCTTGGTGGATCACCATTGAAGCTGTCTCAGTATCAAGACTTGCAGTTGAACTTCTCTTCTCGGGTTTTAGTATGAAATTCTTACTTCCCTTGATGTTTAGTTTAGTTGTAATGTTGTGTAAGCTCAATATGAGCTAAACCTCTGTAGTTGGGATGCTATTATGAATTTAATGAAGTTAAATTGTTCTTAATGCTTGTGTTATTGTGTTGAGCGCTTTATCTTGTGCGTTTTTACTATTTCCATCTTAGATTAGGATTGGCCGTCTAATCTAAGTAGATATACATTCACAGACATGGTTTGTATATATATCTCACAAGATAACATGGTATGTTGCACTATAGACATATAGTTGTTCCTTGCTTGAGTCCTAGACATAGGAGAGGCATAAGCCATGAGGTAAAACACTTAGGTGTAATGCTGCTTGTTCTCCAGTAGCCTAGGGAAATAATCTCTTCCGACTAAGACATAATTTGGGGCGACTAAAGCCTAGTGTTAAGCATTAGACATAATGCACAATTGCGGCAGCACCTAGTGCTGCAGCACTTAACATAGCATTTTGAGCATTTTAATGGATTTATTGAAGTATTGCATCTCAACTTGTCCCAAATCTGATTTCCACTACCCTAATACCTTTTTAGTTGTTTGTTACTTGTTACCTAACCAATTGTGTGTCATTTACTTTTGTTACTAAAATCACTAATTGTTACTTTGATTAAACTCTTGTTTGGCAAATTAATCCTCGTGGGAACGATCTCTACTTTCATTATATTACTTGTTACGATTGTGTACACTTGCACAAAAGAACGTTCACGTTTTCAAGCAACAAGTTTTTGGCACCGTTGCCGGGGATTAATTAGTTAAACACTGTTTAATTAATTGGCAATTTAGTGATTTCTTTTGTTGCTAATTCTCGTGCTCTGTTTTTGGTTGTTTCAGTAAGTTAATTGTTGCAGCAACTGTTGCTGCAGCATATGTACAGACGCAGATCACCAGAATATCAACTTCATCCTGAGATAGAAAGACTGTTTAGAGCTTTGAGAAGGGGACACGACCACTCTGGTCTCATTTCTTTGGGAAGAGCTGTCAATATGGCTACACCACCACCTTCTAATCATGGAAACACACCACCTCCTAGCAACCATGGTTCTGACAGACATACTTTAGCTGCCACTGAGCAACCTGAACATGTGAGACAAGTTTTGAATGAAACAGTTATAGGCATGGCTAATGACAGGGACAGACCTATGAGGGATTATGAAATTTTTGACCCTCACACTATGCAAATTAGCATAGTGAGGCCTGAACTTGCCACAACTCATTTTGAATTTAAGCCTATGATGTTTCAAATGCTTCAAACAATAGGGCAATTTGGTGGAGGACCTACTGAGGACCCACATTTGCATTTAAAACAATTTGTAGAAGTTTGTAGTAATTTCATTCTCCCTGGTGTAAGTGATGATGCTTTTAAACTTAAACTTTTTCCTTATTCCTTGAAGGATAGAGCTAAGGTTTGGTTAAATTCCTTGGAACCTAACTCTATCACTACTTGGAATGAGATGGCTGAAAAATTTATGACAAAATATTTTCCACCTATCAAGAATGCCAGGATGATAACTGAAATTACATCTTTTAGACAAACTGAATTTGAAACATTGTTTGAAGCATGGGAAAGATTCAAAGAATTGTTAAGAAAATGTCCACATAATGGGTTGCCTGTGGTTGTTCAAATGGAAACATTTTACAATGGGTTGGAACCTCAAACTAGACTGATGCTTGATGCTTCTTCTGGTGGAGTCTTGCTGAATGGCTCTTACCAAGATGCTTATGATCTTATTGAAACTATTGCTGCAAACAGTTATCAATGGCCAACAGCCAGGGTTAGTGCTCAAAAGAAAGTTGCTGGTATGCATGAAGTGAGTGAGGTTACTGCTTTATCTGCTCAGGTTGCATCCTTGTCCAACATGATCAAAAATATGAGTGCAACACCTGCTGCAGCAACACCGGCTGCAGCAATTGAATCTGTACCAGAAACTAAAGTGGCAGCAATTGAACAAGTACCAGTGGGTTCTGCTAGTTGTGTGTACTGTGGAGGAGGCCATTTGTATGACGAATGCCCTGCAAACCCTATTTCAGTCAACTATGTTGGGTATGACAAGAACAATAATCCTTATTCTCGTACCTACAATCCTAGGTGGAAGAACCATCCTAATTTTAAATGGAGCAACAATGCAACACCTGCTACAGCTCCTGCTACAAAGACCTAATGGAGCATTACCTTCCACTACTGAACCAACATCTTCTAAGGGAAAGGAATTAGTCAATGCTATATCTTTAAGGAGTGGGAAGGACTTGAAGGGACCATCTACTGATCCTAGTAATGGAACTGCAATAAAAGAAAAAGACAAAAAAGAGAAACAAAACGCACCAGATGCTGTCACAGTTGATGCTGCAGCATCTGATGCTGCAGCAATTCCATCAAAGATTGCTGATCAAGTTTTGCCTGATCCACCTTATCCTCAAAGGTTGAAAAAGGCTCAACAAGATAAGCAATTTGGCAAATTCCTGGAGGTGCTAAAACAACTTCACATCAATGTTCCTTTGGTAGAAGCACTTCAACAAATGCCAAATTATGCAAAGTTTATGAAAGATGTGCTTTCCAAAAGGAAGAGACTTAGGGAGTTTGAAATAGTAGCTATGTCAGAAGAGTGTAGTATGATCATGCAGAACAAGCTTCCAAGCAAGTTGAAGGATCCAGGCAGTTTTACTATATCATTCTCAATTGGTGAAACTTATACTGGCAGAGCTCTTTGTGACTTAGGTGCAAGCATCAATTTGATGCCTAAGTCTATTTTTGATCAGCTTGGTATAGGTGTTGCCAGACCTACAACTGTTACCTTACATCTTGCTGATAGATCTGTTGCTCATCCAGAAGGAATTATTGAGGATGTTCTGATAAAGGTTGATAAATTTGTATTTCCTGCTGACTTTGTAATTTTAGATTTTGTTGCAGATAAGGAGGTACCTATTATTCTTGGAAGACCTTTCTTGGCTACTGGAAAGACTCTAATTGATGTGCAAAAAGGAGAATTGACTATGAGAGTCAATGATCAAGAGATTAAGTTTAATGTGTTGAATGCTCTCAAGTTCCCTGACCAAGGAACTGAGGAGTGCTCTTTTGTGATGTCTCTTGATTCTGTGGTTCAACAGCACTTCTACAAGCAAAGTGATCATCTGGTGAAAGCTCTTTCTGAGATTGATAAGAGTGAACTTGTGGAAGAAGGTATTGTGCACAAGGAGGCTGAGGTGAAAGAATTATGGAGTAGGCATTATGAATCTCTTGATCTAGGGGATTCTAATCTCAAACAGAATGTGCCAACTATTGAAAAACCTCCCGTGCTTGAATTGAAAGAGTTGCCCAAGCACCTGAAGTATGCCTATTTAGGGGAAAATGATTCCTTACCTGTTATCATTGCTTCTGACTTATCCCAAGGTCAAGAGCATGATCTCATTACTACCCTAAAGAGCCATAAGAAGGCAATTGGGTGGCAAATGGCTGACATAAAGGGGATTAGTCCTACCATCTGCATGCATAGGATCATTCTTGATGAAAATGCTAAGAATAGCATTGAAGGGCAGAGGAGACAAAATCCTATCATGAAAGAAGTGGTGAAAAAGGAGATCATCAAATGGTTAGATGTTGGCATTGTGTATCCTATCACTGATAGTGCATGGGTGAGTCCTGTGCAATGTGTTCCAAAGAAAGGAGGGGTCACAGTGGTAGCTAATGATAAGAATGAGCTTATTCCCACTAGAACAGTTACTGGTTGGAGGATTTGCATGGATTATAGAAAACTCAACAAGGCTACAAGAAAAGATCATTTCCCTCTACCATTCATTGACCAAATGCTTGATAGACTTGCTGGCAGTTCTGATGAACATGCTTTTCAATAGCCTTTCGATTTCCGCTTTGATCTTCGACATGATTTCTGGTGCAAATCTTCTTGGTGTTTGCTTCACAGGCTTCTTCTCTGGTCGAATAGGTAACTTCAACTCAACCACCTCTTTTTTCAGCCCTGGCATCTCATTGTAATCCCAAGCGAAGCAATCTTTGTATTCCTTTAGCAATTTGACAATCTGCACTCCGAAATCTTTGTTGATCTTTGTACTAATATATGTTGGTCTTCTTGTTGAACCATCTCCCAAATCAATTTCTTCTAAGGGATCTTGTGCCTGTATTTTCTTTGTCGAACCCATTGGATCTTTCTCAAATCCTAATGGTTCATCATCATAGACACCATCAAGTCTCTGTGTTTCGACCATGATTTCTTTGTTATTATCTTCTATGGCTAAAGCAACCATTTGATGTAACTCAGCTTCTAGAATAGCTTTTTCTTTGTTTTCGGCCACATAGGCCGTAATTCTTTCCCATGCGTTGGGCTTTATAATCATTTCAAGGTCCATCCCAGCCAGTAGGCTTAACAAAGCCTCTTGGTCTATTCTCCTCATCACTGATTTCCCTTTCCCAAATGAAACCATAATTTGGGTGAAGGCTGACAGAGGAGAAGACATTGTCTTGCTCAATGAACCCAGCATTGGAAGAAGAACATGGAGAGATATTTGCCAGTTGCTTGTCGAAGGTCTTCTTGGTGATCGTATTCACTTCAGCCATGAAATAACTTTGGTCACCTTCAATGTTTTCAACCAACCCATCTTCTCTCCAAATAATAAGCCTTTGGTGCACAGTCGAAGGGATTGCCCCCACTCCATGTATCCATTCTCTTCCAAGCAGCAAGTTGTAGTTTGCCTTGGAGGGTACTACCAAAAACAAAGTTGGCCTTTTGACACTACCTACTGCTAATTCGACTTCAATGGCCCCAAGTGAATGGCTAGTTTTGCCTTCATAATTAGTGAGAACCACATTATGTGGCCTCAAATCAGTGTCACATTTGCCAATTCTTCTTAGCAAATGTTGAGGCATCAAATTCACAGCAGCACCACCATCAACAAGGACCTTGTTGATTCCCACATTGTTGACCTTGGCTTGAATGAACAGTGGCTTGAGGTGATTCATCATGCCACAATCTGGCCTTTCAAAGACAGCATGTTGCTCTTCGATGCAGCCATTCTTCAACACATAGTAGCATATGGGTTTATATGTAGTTTCCTCGTCGAAATCTTCTTCGACATCATTAACCTCAGAAACCACATCATACTCAATTGGTAAAATTGAGATGACTCCACATAGCACATCAAACTCTGACCCAGAATCAACAAAGGAAGAATCTAACTCCTCTTCTAAATTAAGGTCTTCTTTTTTGAAGCCTTTCTTAATTTCAGAAAGAGGAGGGAAAATTCTCTCAGTGGCTGGTTTCCTAACCACTTCAGTCGAAGGTAAGTTTACCTCTTTAGTTTTCCCTTTGTTTGAGGTCGTTGTTTTACCTGCAGCAAGAGCATCAGCCTTCTTTTGGCGTTGAAACCTTCGCCATTGAGTTCTTGTAATAGGATTCTTCCCTTTGTAGTTGTTACTATAGGCATACTTCTTGATTTCAGTTGCCTTGTTTTGGTTAACATCACTTGTGTTACCTTCGACCAGTTTAGGTGGCCTAATTCGATGGATAGCATTGCCCCCAGTGTGGTATATGGCTTTGCCTCTTCCACCAGAATGTACCCACTTTTCGACAGGAGTACCAGAAGGAGGAACATATCAGCTTTCCTCTTTCAGGAGTTTTGGTCGAAGTAACCATGTAGGGAATTCTCCTATCCGCAAAATCAAACTTGGGCCTTTTATCCACCCATTTACCTTTGCGCTTCATTTGAGGCTTGAACTCTTCAAGTTCTTTAGCAGCCTCCTTGTCAAAAACAGCACTGCACCTTGGGCACAACATCACTTCTGAGTTGCTTAGCTTGCAACGATTGAGGAAATCAACCAATTCCTCTTCAGCACTGCTTTCACCTTGTCATCTTTTTGGCCTTCAGTGACCATTTCGACATCCATCTTTGAACTTATGGTAGTTCTCTTCATATTAGCCTTACCAAGCACAATTTCAGAGGCTTCGACCATGTTGATGCTCACCTCAGTATACATTGCCTCAGCATCAGGCAAAGGATCAGCATCGATCTTCATTGGTGCCTTTGGTTTGTCACCAAATTTCAGCCTTCCTTCGTTGAGTGCCTTTTGCACCAAATCCCTGAAAAGAACACAACGAGAAGTATTATGACCCAAAAAATTATGGTATTTGCAAAAACCTCTTTTTTGCTTTTGTTCTAATGGTGGTGTTTTTAGTCCCTTAGGAACCAAAATCTGACCATCCTTAACCAACAAATCAAATATTTCGTCGCATTTAGTAACATCAAAAGTATATGTTTTTGCAATGAATTTGTCGTTTTTAGGTTCGACAGGATTTTTACCATTTGAAGGTTTTAGCAATGTACAAGTATATGGAGGTCCAAGTTTTAACTCAGCAACATTGACCTCTTCTTCGACCTCCTCATAGGAGATATCGAATTCTTGTCCTTCATCTTTAATTTCGACATAGGCAACTTTGTCTTTTTTATTATGAAACCTATTAGTTCTAGATTTCTCAGCTTTCAAACTTTCGACTTGCCTAACTCTATCAGCCAATTGAGCCATGTCTCTCAAATGTTGAGTGTCTAGCTTTTTCCTGATGGAATAATCCAAGCCACCAGCAGCCATTTCAACTAGCTCATGTTCAGGCACTTGAGTGAAGCACCTTGCTTTGAGAAGTCTAAACCTGTTGAGATAATCATCCACAGATTCATCCATTTTGCGTCCAACACTGGCCAATTCTTTGAGACTAATTTTACATTGTCCCATGTAGAATTGCTCGTGGAAAGCTTTCTCTAATTGGTTCCAATTAAACATGGAATGTGGGGGTAAAGTAGTAAACCAAGTGAAAGCATTCTTTGTTAGAGAATTAGGGAAAATTTTCATTCTTAAATTCTCATTTTGGGCTAAGTCTCCAGCCTCGGTTAGATAACGAGCAATATGTTCGACAGTGGATTCACTGGTTTCCCCAGCAAACTTAGTGAACTTAGGGATTTTCCAACCCCTTGGCAATTCACTTTGTAAAACATATTCAGACAAAGGAGAAACAAAATTTGGCCTATGCATACCTAAGTTAAGGCCATTTTGGGCTAAAATTGTTTCGACAAGATTAGCTATGTTATTTTGTGCTCCAAAATTATTTTGTTGTACTTGTCTGACTACTTCGTCAGCATTTTGATTTCTATTTACTAACACTACATCAGGTGCATTTTCGACCAACCTTTGTATGGGTTGTTCGACAACTTGTGTTTGTCCCTGATTTCTAGGCAATTCAATGTTAGGCCTTTCTAAAGGAATTTCGACAGGCCTCATAGGTTGGGCTTGGGGCATTGGCTATTGTTGTACTCTGGGGGTACCAAAGAAATCAGCAATTCGACCCATTTGAGTTGCCAATGCTTGGTAACTAATATTGGTGTCACGTATCAAAGGATTGAACACTGTACCAATTTGCTGGGTTAACATATTAACCATATCATGATTAGCATCATCTATTTGTTGCCTCAAAGCCAACAAAGATGCTGTGGTTAATGAGGGTTGGGCATTTCGACCATAAATGCCCTCTGGGGAAGTATGCACATTATCTGCATATGTTGATGAGTTCGCTTGTAAACCTACCATCATGGCAGTTGGCATGCCATAAGGGAAATTTCGACCAACCATGGGCATGCTAAATGGCATGTGCCCACTAATCATATAAGGGCTAGACATTCCCATCGTTTGTGGCATAGATACCATTTCAATAGGCTGTGTGGTCACTGTGGTGGCCATTGTTGATAAAGTGTTAGGCACAGACGATATCACAGCAGCCATGCCTGTCGAAGGCAACGGAGCAGTTACTCCCATGGCGGTTATTGGATTAGCATCATTGGTAGACGCATTTTCAGGCCCACTTTGTGCATTTGAAAAACTTGCACTAGAACGTGTCATCTCTGACAGAGATTTACCACTTCTTAAGCGCATGCACAGTTAACTTCAAAGGATTATATTAAACTAATACTCTAATACTTGACACAAATGTCCCACTGGGCGTGCCAATTTGTTTACCTGGGATTTTGGTAAACACCGCTGGTCTCCAATTTGGTTAACTTGCAGGATCAACCAGGGAATCCTAAGACCATTTGTGCGTAGAGTTTATAGTTTATTATGATGTTCTTGAATTGTCTCGCGTTTTAAACAGAAAAAGAGGAAAGAAATAACTGATTCCTTCGCGCAAAGTTATCAGAGTACTTCAGAGAAGAAGAACTTGAACGATAAAAACAAGTAAAACGAAAGAAAAACAAATTAAAATTGCATTAAAGTTAAAGGAAATGGTGCACAAATTCATACATTGTTTCTCTGACTTGTTTTTCTCTTGAATGCGGAAGTTAGAGCGTGAAAAGTAAAATATGAGTTTTTGTGACCCTTGTTTCTTCTCAGAAACTACTATTTATACTTAGTGGGAGGAGCAGAAACTGCCTTCAAAAACAGTTATAAAAATGTTGGTAACTGCTCCTCTTTTCGACCAACTGTTAGCTTTTCAGCGTATAACTACTTAGCCTTCTGTCTGTCGAAGCTTGTGTCCATTTTCCTCTTTCTTGTTTTTGTTTTTCTGGAAGCTTGTCGAATCTGCCCTGAACATGATCTTTGTCGAAATCCTCTGATCTATGTCAGAGTATAAGTCAAACCCTGTTGACTATTTTAAATGAAGCCTGTCGAAATTACAGGCTAACAAGACCCGGCGCAATGCCTATGCACCAAAGAAAAGAGAATGAAAATGCTTACCAAGGAGAGAAGTAAGAGAGGATGGATCCAAGTTGAAAATGAAGTGTGTGGTCACCAAGAGTCTTATTCTCCACCACGCACAAAATCATGCCCATAAAACCATGGGGTGGCCAAAGCCTAGACACAGCACCATGAGGATGCTTAGTCTCACGACACCAAAGTGGTGCCAAGACATCATCACACGACACCTTGGAGGGCTAAGCTCCCGACACGTTGGACGAACCGACAAAAATGCTTCAAGCCAAGACCATCCTTCAGAATAATCTCGGCTTGGGGGGCAACTGTTCTGGACTGGGCCACGAGGCCCATTCAGCAATTGAACATGGATTGGCCCAATCACTTTGATCCATATCCACAATCTACAGGCCCAGTTATGACTCCCATATTTGGAGGGCTCAGATCAACTCGTTCAATCCAACGGCTCACAATGGGCACGCTTTCCTATAAATACTGGCTCACATTGCCATAATGAGGTACACTCTCATTCCTTGCTAAATCACTCACCTACTCTCAATACTAACTTGGGCGTCGGAGTGGCTTCGCAGGTCCCCCTCCCGGGCGCTCGTTGACATCAAGCCATACCGCAAGATACCACCGACGCAGTCAGCCCAGCACTGCTAGGTACAGAACAAAATTTATGGTAACCAAAAACAACAAATCAATAATGAAATTTAAACATGAAAAAATAAAAACGTGTGATGTGGGCATATATACCTCTGTATCAGCCAGGACCATTTCAACAGTAACAGGAGTTTTGTAACACTGCGACCGAACCATGATAGTCCAATTCTCATGCACGAGATCCAAAACCGATAAAAGATCAATCTTCTTAGGGACCACAATGCTAGTCTTGTTAGTGGGTGCCATAGTGAGCAATATGGATGTTTTCTTTTGTGTCTTGGTGGTGTAAGATGTGAATCCAATCCAATTATAATTATTTTAACTGATACGTGAGAGACAGATGTAAATTTGTAGTCGTCTAAGGGTAGTGGGAATCTAAGGGACCCTTATTGCACCTTCAAAGATAAGTATGGCTTCATTATTGATCAATGGTGCTGGTCTTTATGGATGCAATGGTCTTTATCAATTATGTAAGCAAACCCAACGCCATTTATTTATCATTTTATTTCCTAGTTTTTTGCATCCTATACTGTTTAAATTGGTTACGTGATCATTTAAATAAATAAATATATGCATGTTATGTGATTTAATTTTCCAGTGAGGTACAAAATGCAAGACCTTTCCTCTCTGCCAGTAGAGGATATCCTGCGAAAGGATTTTAAAAAGTGGACAGGACGAGGTATATTAATCTTTACTCGACCATTCTTTAAAATGTGTCTTAAACATTTCATAATTCACATGCATATTTTTTTGTTGAATGTTTTTGAGTGGCATATGAAAATACTCAATAGGATGGAGTACGCTTCATTTCTTAGTCTCTAAAGTATATGAAAATGTATGAAATTTGTTAAATTAATTTTTAAAATTTTATAAGTAGTCTCTTACAAAGACTCCTGAGACAAGTTTAAGAAAATAACTAGTATATATTCTATTGTAATTCAATTGCGCCGGTAAGAAATTGTTTTTGCTGCTAAGGTTTTCCCTAATTTTTTGCATGTGTTCTTCTGTATCATTAGAAATTGAGTTCACGCGGGTACAAGATTCAAATTATGTACTCACGTGGACCAGCACCATCGAAAAGGAGGGGGTGAAGACTCACAAATTTGGACCTGAAGAGTAAGGTGGCTGGTGATTGAGAACTTGCATGTTCGAATCTGGCTTGGATCTTTTGCTTGGTGACAAACTGTTGCGGTTGTTCTGTTGGTGGTGAAAGAAGATCGAAAGTTGAAAGATGAGGACTAAGATAGGGAGAACTAGGCAAAAGAGAAGCGCGGAAGGGAAAATGAGTGTGAGGGAGATGAAAATCGTGTAGTTGCCTATTGAGTGGTTGGATCTGCTATGTGTCCGTTTATAAATAGGGATGTACCATGTGAGAGGAGTTTTAATATGAGAGGGTAAGAGGAGTAAATCTAGACCGTATATGTGTGGTTGTGATTAAAATGTGGGTGATTATCACATTGAATTTATGTTTTAATCTCAACCAGTAACCATTTAATCTATGACTACGATTCACTCATCTCACCCTCTCACAATAAAAAATACTCTCACTCGTGCATTGCACCGGAGGCAATTCTAGTGATTACTGTGTGTGTGAGGGTAATGATTACCGTGTCTACCACCGATAATCCAATTCAGGAATTTAGTTCCTGATTGCATCACATGAGCTAACTGATATAACATCTATGCGTACAACAATGTGCGACCCAATGAGTCACTTAGCATGCCACATCAACGACCTTAACCCTATCAACAATGTCTCAGAAGGGTAGCTCATGTGGTTTAGTGAAAGGGACATCGTTGGTGAAAATGTAGGCGTACGGGGTTCGAACCCCGCTCCCCCTCCCCTCTAACTACTAAAACACTAATTTCTAATCACTTTGCCTATTAAAAAAAACTAACATCGACAAACGTTTTGCAAATTTAAGGATCAATTTAGAACTATGATACTATGAGGGACTAGATTGACGATCTTAAATTTACGATCTTAAATAGCCTATTAAGTAATGCATTGGATAGAAGGATAGTTGAGGGTTCCACATCAAGAAATGGCAGCAAATTCATATTGCATCATCATCAGCATCATCATTATTATTATAGATAGTTAGAACATCCACTGAATATCCAAAATACATTCATGTCCGGTATACTGAAATTTAGTCAGGTATAAGAAATACGATAAGCAATATAACTTACGCATATACTTTAAAAAGAGAGGGTTTGGCACAATAATATATGTCACATGACACATATCTTGAAAGTTGAAACTTCAAATCTTCATGATGTATTCTGAAATCTGATAGAGAAGACCCCTGTATAGTTCAATGAATTAAATTAAACCATAACTTCTGTCGCTTAATTGTTTTCCTTAGGCCTAACTTCTATTCTTTCAAGAAACAGACCACTCTTCCAAATACCCTCTTTTATCTCGATAACACTCATCTACATCTGTTCATCTTCTATGCTTGAATTGAAGAACTCCCCCATCTCAATCTCTAACCACCCATCACTTCTTACACTAGGATGTACCCAATCCTATTACTCTGTTGTGAGGTCTACCACCTACATTTGGATCCAAACAGACAATTTTAGTACTACTATATTGGCCACATTCATCACCAACTGATAACTCCACAGCACGGTTATGAAATCCTCGGGCATCAATCATCTTGTACACAAGAAAAACAGCATACTGAGTATTTGGAAACAAGGCCTGGGTGTTTATCATCCCACGAATTTCAAGCCAACACGCAGCACGAAGTAGAGCAACTTCAGGGAACCTATTCAAAAGTTGTACACAAGTTGAGAGATAAGAATACAGGAACTGAGAAGAAAGCTGAAAGTAAATCAGCATTCATTACATCTCAGATTGAGTATTTATACAGGTGTAGATACACTAACTAAAAATGAAGGCTGATTAACAACAAATTTGAAGCTGTAAACAATGATAAATTAATAAATAACTGCAAGCCGAGACTGATAATGACAAACTTTTCAGTTAACAAGTTATACTGGCTTTTAAAATAAGAAAGGAAGTTGGTTTATTTTTGATAAGTAAAAACATTTTGGAGACTAATCCTGACTACATTGTAACACTTTATTTGAAACTAAATTACAAAAGGAATGTCAGAAATGGGGAATTGAGTAAGACTTGAGGGTTATGAACATGGTTGACAACTTGACATAGTCACCACGAACATTACTCAAAGATCACCTCTTTCCTGAATGATGGAAGATTTGGCAGAGAAAATAATGGAATAGGTATGAGTTTATAGTAATTAATTTGTAGAAATCATTTTAAAACATGAATGAAGGAACTGAAAACAAATCAGGCAAAGTCAATTTGTTAAGATCATGTTTAGCATTAACGCCTAAAATAGGAGATGTGTCTTTAGTTACTAAAGTAGCAAACAAATTGGACATAGATATGAAAAAATGGTAAAATGATGCATTGAAAAACAAATAGGATTGATTATCGCAGAATCCAAAATCCAACCGTTAGGATTAAGAAATGTGCAGAAGAAGCAATACCTGCAGCACTACGGGAAGAAGGATCTAGGTGTTCCAAGATGAATTTGGATGCAAGAAATAGATGAGTGGAGAACATGGATACGTGCTTCTGAGACTTCGCTGAAGTGAAGTGGAGGACTAGACTACAAATTCCAGGCCGCGGTGGGAAATCTGAATAAATGTTTAGGGAAAATGTGTGATACTGTTGATACCTATGTTAAGGGATGATTTATTCGAATATTATTGTTAATAGTATGACAAAAATGGTATATGAGCATGGTATGAGGAACTCCCTAAAATAAAATGAACCTGACTCTTATTATGTTTTCTATTGGTATGGTCAAACCAGAAGAGTGTGTTAAAACAGCTTTCAGATATTTTTAAAATTCTCATATACCATCAATCTTAACACCTAATCACAAAGTTCATAAAGCTGAACAAGCAAGAAGAGCAGATATACAACGACTTATTTAGGTATGCCCCTTCCATCAGTTAGCAGGAGATATTTGGAAACCTGTCATCTCCATATTTCCTCTGAACATCGAGTTCATTAAGGAAAAAAAAAAAACTTCTCTGACCTTATAAATATAGAGATTGGAGCTTGCTTGTGTCAAGATATCTTTTAATCCCTTTGATGCGGACCTCGTTAATGAAGGACAAAAGGGCAAAATGGGGTTAATGAAGATATTTTGTAATGAAGGGCAGAAGGGTAAAATCATTGAAGTTTTCCACTATTCTGATGTAACAAACTACAGCCACGTTAGCAGTAGTCACGTAGGGAGAGTGGGAATGTTCTGGTCAGTTAGAGGGGAGAGAATGCATATAAAAGGGGGGAAATCAGTAGCTGGAAGGGGGCTTGGATTGGGATAGGACTTGGGCTGGGAATTGGCATTGTTCTTGCCATTTCACTGTTTCTATCTTTTCATTCTGCATTTCCTTGTAAACACTTCATCCAATTTTGAGAGATCCTCAGAATTGAGTAAATAATACAAAGGATTGTTCATTTTGTTGTTCTATGTATTTGGGTACTCATCACCCTTAAAGAAAACAAGAACTACATATTTAATCTACTTTTCATTTTCTTACTGACTAAAAATATCTCCCAAACACTGCATATAAATTCAAATAACTTGAGATGTATTTAACAGATACTGTTAGCTGAAGATGTTGAAATAAACTATTGAAGAATATACCTGTATTTGCCAAACTCTTCAGGTGAAAGAATTTATCTTATCCAATTCCATCACCAAAGTCACCGATCTTTCGATGCCCATTTCATTTGCCCGAAAATGTACCCTTAAGAAGTCTGTCCAAACCAAACCACTGGTATCACTGGCCATACATCAAAATTCATCTATTCTTCATATGGACATTACAAGAACACATTTCTTTTATATGGGTTAGATCCATGGATAGCGACCCTCCAGGCCTTGACACGAGATGGAGGCATTTAGCTCATTTCAATATAATTAAGTGAGCAAACATGAAGATCGAAGAGGAATTAAATCCTCATCAAACAGACTTCAGAGTCATAAAAGGCAAATATGAGAGATAGTGGCCAATTTTCAGGAGCCTCGGATGATCTCACAAGTCACAAGATGAGCAAAATGAATTGCACCTAATAGGTTTCTCATGTGCTCATTCACTCCCTATGTGCGGCTTGTCTATCTCTATCAGACTGTATCCTGGAGTACTTTTCAATTTTATATTCTTTGTCATGGCCCTTATTCGAGCTACTTCATCCCATCTCCCCCCTTGTGCAAATATATTTGATGACAAAACATAAGAACCAGACCTATGTGGTTCCAATTCTAATACCTGTTTTCCAATAGCCTCACCGATCTCTGTATCCCCATATAGTCTGCAAGCAGATAGCAAAGCGGACAATGCGGCAGAACTATGTGTTGACGGCATGCTTTTGACCAGATTGTATGCCTCTGTAAGTCGTCCAGCTCTGCTTAATAAATCTACTATACAACTATAATGAACTTCACCTGGAACTATTGCGTATTCCTTCATCATAATCTCGAAAATTTGTAAACCCTCTTCTACCAATCCCGAGTGGCTGCAGGCAGTGAATATTGACGTGAAAGTCACTTCATCAGGTGTAATTTTTCCCAATTTCATATGATCAAAGAGTTTAAACACCTCTGAATGGTTTCCATGCATCGCATATGCACCTATCATTGCATTCCATGATGTGAGACAACGTTCCGTCATTAGCTGAAATACATATCTAGCCATTCGTAGTTTTCCACACTTAGCATATGTAGTAATAAGAGAGTTGTTTACAGACAACTCAATACCATGGAAAAGTCGGTAACTGAAACAGTGAACTTCTTTGACAGAACTTAGGCATCCAAGCTGGGATAATGCCTGAAGGAGACCAATTAGAATAACAGAGTCAACATTTAGATTTTCCCTTTGCAGCAAACGAAACAAAATAATGGCTTCATCAATGCGGCCATGATAAACATAACCCGTTATCATTGAAGTCCATGAAACCAAGTCCCTTGATTTCATCCTATTGAAGACTTCTCTTGCATACAGTACAGACCCACATTTTCCATATGTATGAATGATTTGATTTGCAATTTCCACATGCGCAATGTATTGATGCCTCAATATATAGCCATGGATAGACCTGGCTAGTCTGATGTCTTTCAATTTTGACACTGCAGAAATTAAATTAAGAAATGAAGCCACATTTGGACTAGCATTCACCTTGTCCATTTCACGAAAAACATCTACCGCCTCCACAGGTAACTCTTTTTCAAGATAACCATTCATCATAACATTATATATAACAGCATCCTTATTGTCTGTCCTTTCAAACAGTTTCCTCGCTTTGGTTACATCAAGTTTACAGTATAGGTCAACCAAAGCGGTGGAAGCTACCAGATCAGGTTCTATCCCCATCATGATCATATATCCATGGATACTCTTTCCATGACATAAATGACTCATCAAGTCAGCACAAGCCCGAATAGCATTGGCAAATGTTAATAAATCAGGAAAAACCTTTCTATGAATCATTCGACGAAACAGGCCAAAAGCTTCTAAAGCCTGACCATTATGAAGATAAGCAGATATCAAAGTGTTCCAAGTACCAACACTTGTAGTTGCAGCATCCATCTTGTCAAAAACTAAGGCAGCCATCTTTACACCCCCACATTTATGATACATATCCAAAAGGGTAGTCTCAAAAATATCATCAAAGACACCAATTCCTCTTCTAACAGCATAACCATGGATTGCAAGACCCTCTTGTAACGCCCCAAGATTCGTTGCAGCATTCATCAAGCTCACTAACGTTACTCGATTGGGAAGCAGCCTTTGTTGCTGCATAGTGCAAGCAATGTTGAAGGCCCTATAAGCATGGGAACCCCCAGAGCGAGCATAGGCAGTGATCATGGAAGTATAAGCCACAATATCCTTGTTGGTAATTTCATCAAACACCTTATACGCATCATCAATTTTTCCATTTTGTGAGTATAAGCGAATGAGAGAAGAACCAACGAAACAATCAGAGTTCAAATTAAGCTTCAAGGAATCTACGTGTACCCCTTTTCCGAATTCAAGGTTTCCTGAAGAAATGCAAGTTTTCAAGCAAAATGTGATGGCTGAGGCACATAAACCGAATTTATAGTGCTTGGAATCCGAATATCGACGGAGAAGGTCGACGTGTTTGAGGAGCGGTGTGGAAAGGTTGTTGTCGTTGATGATGGCATCAAAAGCAGGCCTAGTTTTCATTGCTAGGACGTGCGTTCTGTTAACATGGTTTGAGAACTAACCACGTTGTACGATTATGTGTTAGTAGTACCAGCTAGCAATTTCCAAACAGATAAAAAAAAAACATTGCATTGCTGGCTACTGAATTTTTCGGTTGTTTTTACAACACTATTTATATATTTATATTTATTAGAGATTGTCAAAAACAATTATATATTTATTAGAGGAATAACAATAACACTCTCCTGTCAACGTTTATATTCGTTTGGGTCTTAAGTAAATGAGTTTCATTTGCAAAGTGGTGGAACCCACACAAATTTGTTTTTTTGGTCAAGAGCTAATCATTCCTACACATCAACCCACTATTGGATAGTACAGGATTAACCCAATATCAATAGAAGAACGTTATGCATGGAGAATCGCTTATGACTAGACAACTACTACTAATCTACTGAGATCTAGGCAATCCTAGTCATGACATCGGCAAACTCATATAGCACTTAACAATCGATAATCAAAACATCCTTGATCTAGTGGATAGGAACTCACGCGAATTTCAACTAATCATAGAGTAAGTGTTGAAGGAAGAGTGTGATGATATTTGCTCAAAGCCGTGTGGTCTCATTTTTAAGTATTAAATACCTAATCTCGTCCTCGAATTGGGTACTTGTATTAGCCTAGTCTCTAACTTCATCAATATTCCAAATAGTCTTCGGCTTTCCAATAATATTATTTTGAAGGATTGTTACGAAATGAAGTCATTGATGCAACAGATTTTCGCGATTGTAAATCTAGTGTTTTGTTAGAAGAAGGGAAAAAGATGAATACACATCATTATGTCATGCGAGGGAAAACGATCAAGACACATTGACATTGAGGTCATGTATGCAACACTCACGTATGCGTTTTGTTTATGGAAAGTAATTGAACATCTAAAAAACGGTTGACAGTGTAAACAATCTGAAACATAAAGAACAAATTTAGGAGAAACAAAAGAGATTAGAAACTCTCCGAAACTATAAATTAAGTTACCTTGAAACTAATTTTGCCTACTATTTATAATACCATTGTTTTTTGCTTTTTTACAAAAGTTTTGTTTCTAGAAGTGTCACAATAGGTGCTCAAAGCTATGTGTTCCCAATTCAAGCAGTAAATACCCAATTTAATCTTTGAAATTGGGGTACTTGTATTTACCTAGTCTCTAGCTTTATCAATATTTTAAAATGGTCTTTATCTTCTCAAAACGTTAATTAGTTAGGCCCCTCGGTTAACCTCGGTTAGTTAATAGAGTTTGGGGGGTGGTGAAGTGTCACATTAACTGTGTCGCTATCACACATATCACTATACACATAGGTGCCACCTCATATGTCTCTCTTCAGACACAAAATTAGGGCCTAAATTGATACATGCTAGGGTTTTGAACTACACTCATCCAACTCTCATTTTCACACTCTCTTTACTTCATTCATGTCTTCTCCCCTTTCTTCTAAAACCCTAAAATATCCCTAGCCAATTTGAAGACGAAACTTTGGAAGGAAGACAACTGCAGGTTACAATTTATTGAATAAAGGCAAGGTAAGACAATATTTGGAAGTAAAAATGAACGAATTTTGTATTGCTTTCATGGGAGGGACGCGATTATCTAAATTTCCATAACTTTTTTTTTGACAACAACAAACTTAATTCATTTCATTAAACAGAATTGTTTCAATACAGGTTGGAATGAAATCAATAACGTGGGAACTAGCAAACAATCTTGATGCCCGTGCTAACGTATGAGCAACAAGATTAGTTTGTCTCCGAATATAGCTAACCTCAAAGCTAGGAAAAAGAAGTAATCTATTACGGCAATACAATAAAATAGTACCAAGCTCGGTTTTCGGCAAAGGCTCTACCTTCAAGCCATTTACAACTGGAGCACAGTCCAGTTCAATGGAAACAGAAGATAGCCCCAAAGCTTCCAACCAAGCCAAAGCTTCCTTAAGACCAATTGCCTCCGCTTCTTGCGGTGTTGGGACTCCATGGAACCACATAGTTTTACCTCTATAGAAATCACCTGTGGACGTTCGAATACACAAACCAATACCATATTTGTTGTCTTCCGCGAAAATTGCCGCATCGACGTTACATTTTAAAGCTCCTACTGCTGGCCGAACCCACCTCAATACCCGTGGCAGCTGCTGGCCCGAGAGCACAGCAGGATGGTGTTGTTGTTGGTGCGCTCCAAACCAAGCGTCAAACATATCCTTCCCGGCGTGAACGACTTGCTCAACCGGTTGTAGCACCCCAGCCCAAACCTTGTTATTACGGCGACGCCAAAGAGCCCAAATACCCATTAAAAATCTGTTTCTACTAGCCACGGACAACGAACCCAGCATCGAAAAAATGGCATCACGCAGAGTTGTTGCGTTTTCGGCTTCAACCCGAAAGGGCAGCAACAAGTCCAGCTTCTGTCACACTTCCTGCACAGCGCTACACTCCAAAAAAACATGACTATCCGTTTCCTCTTCTTGTTCACAAAAAGGACACAAAACGGTGCAATCAACATGTCTTTTAACCAAGTTACTACGAGTAGGAAGACACCCCCTAGCAAGCCTCCAAATTAATAATTTAACTTTCGGTGGAACGCCCGCTTTCCAAATAGACATCCAATCACCGTCAATTCTAGCATGTGAATTATTAATAATTGTCGGAGTATCCATAAGCGCATAGAAAGCCGAGCGAACCGAATAAAGACCGGACCGACTCCGCCACCAAGATAATTTATCTTCCTTCAAGTCACTGTACCTTGGCATGCTTTTGATGAGCATAGCCTCTTCTTGACAAAAAAGTTGATCAATTAAGCCATAATTCCAACCACTATTGTCTTGGTTCATCAAGTCCTTAACCCTCATTTCTTCCATCCCTTGAACCATAGGTGATCTAACAAAGCTATCACTACGTCCCTTCAACCACGGATCTCTCCAAACTGAAATTTTGTCGCCATTCCCAATCCTCCAACGTGCCCCCAAATTCACAACTACCCGAGAAGAGAAGATACTACGCCAAACAAAGCTGGGATTATGGCCCAAGCGAGCCCCCATAAAGTCATCATTAGGATAATATTTAGCTTTAAAAACTCTACTTACAATAGTATCTGTACGCATAGCAAGATGCCATGTCTGCTTCCCTAGCATTGCCAAATTGAAGCCATGAAGATGACGGAAACCCATACCTCCAAACTCCTTTCTAACCGAAAGCTTCTCCCAACTCAACCAATGAATACCCCTCCTCGTGCCACGGTTCGTACCCCACCAAAAATGAATGCATCATTCTTTCAAGCTCCTCACCTAGTGTAGATGGAAGCATGAAGGTGCTCTTACAATAAGTTGGAATGGATTGAGCAACTGACTTGATTAAGACTTCCCTCCCAGCCTTAGATAAGTGTTTCCCCGACCAATGATGTATCTTCCTCCAAATCCGATCCCTCAGGTAGCCAAAGAGTTGCTTCTTGTTTCTTCCAATCATAGACGGAAGTCCCAACTATTTTCCCGTTCCAAGACATTCTGTGACTCCCAATATAGCTGTAACATTAAAGCGAGCCTCCTGTGAAGTATTCCTGCTAAAATAAATTTCAGATTTTTGTAAGTTAATAGCTTGCCCCGAGACTCTCTCATAGGTGTTAAGAATATCCTTGAGATGCCTACTCTCTCTAGCATCGGCCCTGCAAAACAAGAAACAATCGTCAGCAAAAAGGAGGTGTGAGAGAGAAGGAGCCCCTCTGCACACCTTCACACCATGAATATCCCCTCTGCTCTCAGCTCTCTGTAGCAAAGTAGTGAGACCCTCTGCACATAATATAAATAGGTAACGTGACAGTGGGTCACCCTGCCTCAGTCCTCTCCCTGGAATGATAGGTCCCACTTTTTCACCGTTTATCATAACTGAGTAAGTAACTGTTTCCAAACACATTTGCATCCACCGAACCCACTGGTCATCAAACCCCATCTTCACAAGAATACGCTGCAAGTAGACCCAATCCACTCTATCATAAGCCTTACTAATATCAATTTTTAGCGCCAGCTCCCCCTTCTTCCCCGTTGTTTTGCACTTCAAATGATGTAAAGTTTCAAACGCCACCAACACATTATCAAGAATAGATCGATTATCCACAAAGGCGGATTGTTCAAGAGCAATAAACTTTGGAAGTAGAGGTTTTAATCTATTAGCAAGTACGTTCGAGATAATCTTGTAAATGGCATTGCAAAGAGAAATGGGCCGAAGATCTTTCATAGAAGTAGGATTCTCCACCTTTGGAATTAGCACAATATTAACATCATTTATATTAGGGGGGAATTCACCCATGACCAGCCACTCCCTACCAATATTAAACAACTCCACTCCACATAAATTCCAGAACCTCTTGAAGAATGCCGGATTTAATCCATCCGGTCCTGGCGCTTTGTCAGAATGCATTTGAAAAAGAGCTTGTTTGAATTCTTCAATCTCAAGAGGACGCACCAATAAGTGATTATCATTATCCGATACCTGTGGCTGAACATGATCAATAACGCTCCCATAATCACCTCCCCCACCATGAAAAAGATTTGCGAAATAACCCCTAGCCACTGCGCAAATATCCTGCTGGTCCGTCACTTCCACACCATCCTCTCTAACTAGCTTTGAAATGTGATTCCTTCTCCGCCGTGCGCTAGCCATCGCATGAAAGAAGCGAGAGTTAGTGTCCCCGTCACACAACCAATATACCTTAGCACGTTGTCTCCAAAAAGCCTCCTCTTGCGCTAACAAAGTGCTTAGACGATTCTTGGTCTCTATAACCATTGGATCCTCACCCCCACCAGGCATGACACGCAATTCATCAATTAAACAACGACATTCATTGATCTCATCACGGTACCTTGATCTAAGCTTCTTACCCCAAGCATCCACCGCCGATGTACAACGATTTAACTTATGCAAATCTAAATGGGCTTTTCTTTGCATGTCTGATTTTTGAAGGTATTGTTGAAGTGTATATTGGTTGTGTTTAGGGTTTTTTGATTTGTAATTTTTTTTCATAATTGTTGCGTATGAAGATGAAACAGATCCCCATTTTTCCTGATGCGATGAAACTCTTCGTATAATGTACCTAATGGAGTTGTGGGTGTGTTTATGGTGTGATGGGAGGTTGTAATTGGTTTGCTATTGAGAATAATGATCTAAGTATCCTAAAGATTTTAATGGTAATAATGAATCGAAAAATTGATCTTACGAGTATTTAACAAGTTTCTTAAACATGCAGAAAGTTATTAACAAATATGAATCAAGCACCCTACATCTACTTTGTACAAGTATCAAGTCAACCACACGAAGTATGTATCAACTGCAAGCATGAGTATGCATCAAGCATAAGCCAACAAGAAGAAATTATCACCAAATGCATGTATGAATGATCAAATTAACATAAAAGAAGAATTTGTTTTCAGTCCAACTCTAGTCGAACACCCAAACAAGTTCCTTCTTCAGTTAGAAGGTTGGCCAGGTTTTTCCAACTACACCAAATATCCTCAATTAAATATAGGCTAAATACCACTTTTGGTCATTTATCTTTGCACTAAGTTTCACTTTGGTCCTTTATCTTTTTTTTGGTCTGTTTTGGTCCCTCATCTTTCATTTTCGTTTCATTTTGGTCCCTGCCGTTAGTTTTTTCTAACGGACGCCACGCTGACAATTAACTGCTGACGTGGCGTCTTAAATTCATTAAATGACATGGCAAAACATATATTATTTAATTCCAAAACATTTTACACATAAGCAAATCTGAGAATCAAAATAAAATCTGGAAAATTGAAGAAACTATCCATGAATGCTTCTTCAGTCACAAAAGAATCTGTGAAAGCTTCAATTTTTTTTTGGTGAGAGCTTCAAAAATTATATTTGCCTTGTTTTCCTTCAAAAATTAAATCCAGAAAAAAAAAAACTAAGTCTATCTTTCTAAAATCCCAATAAATCTGCAGAGAATAGGAAATCAAAGTGCAAAAATTCATTATTTCCCAATAGAGGCAGGTTTATCGAGAATTTAGCCATTGCAATCAATAGATTAGCTTCATCTTTCTGTAAAAAACTAGATTAGCTTCATGTTCAATTTCAAGCTTCTAGCTTTGTAAAGTCACTTCCTTTGTTTTCATCGCTGCAAAAATTTTCAACGGGATAATCCTTTTCAATGGCAAATCGTTGCCGCAATGGGGTACTGCTCGGGGAATAACAAAATCTGGGTTTGGAAACGAAAACGAAAAAGATAAACAGATTCAACGAACAAAAACCATTTACTGGCCAAAATCTAGAAAAATCGATGGTTGTCTCTCAGAGTATGGAAACGATTTGGGGATAACAAAATTTGGGTTTGATTCTTCTGGGTAGAAACAACAATAACGTTCAACGTTCAGTGTTCTTTCGTTGGGGTTTTGAAGGGGATGACTCGGTGGGGAAGAAGATGAAGATGACACTTTTCAAGTTAGGGTTTACCTGCTCAAATGGGGGTGATGTGTGGTGGAGAAGATGAAGTTGGGGTTTTGAAAGAGATGATGTTCTTCACTATTCTTCAATTTTCCAGATTTTATTTTGATTCTCAGATTTGCTTATGTGTAAAATGTTTTGGAATTAAACAATATATGTTTTGCCACGTCATTTAATGAATTTAAGACGTCACGTCAACAGTTAACTGCCAGCGTGGCGTCCGTTAGAAAAAACTAACGGCAGAGACCAAAATGAAACAAAAATGAAAGATGAGGGACCAAAACGGACCCAAAAAAAGATAAAGGACCAAAGTGAAATTTAGAGCAAAGATAAAGGACCAAGAGCGGTATTTAGCCTTAAATATAAAAAAAAAATGGATGAATTTAACTAGTTGATTTCATGTTAATGCAAAAATTTATATAGCACTAATACAATTGAGAATTTATTTTATAAACAAACTTAAAGCATTATTTAAATCAAATAATAATTATTTTAAAAAAGGATCCAATGACTATAAATTAAAGGACCTTGAAATTAATTTTGCCTACTATTTATTAATACCAACTTTTTTGCTTTTTTACAATATCAAGTTTTGTTTTTAGCCATTTTTAAGTGTGATAATATTTGCTCAAAGCTATGTGGTCTCAGTTCAAGCAGTAAATACTCACTTTAATCTTTGAAATTGGGGTATCAACCTAGTCTCTATATTTTTATCAATATTTTGAAATAGTCTCTATCTTTTCAAAACGTCAACTAGTTATATCCCTCGGTTAATCTCGGTTAGTTTGTAGAGTTTGGGGTGGTGAGGTGTCATATTAAGTGTATCGCTATCAATGTTCACATATATGTCACTTTTATTAGGGCCTAAATCGATACATGCTAGGGTTTTGAACTACACACATATGACACCCATTTTTACACTTTCTTTACTTCATACATATCTTCTCCCCCTTTCTTCTGAAACCCTAAAACATCCCAAGCCAATTTGAAGATGAAACTTTTGAAGGAAGACAACGAGTGGCTGGTCGCAATTTTTCGAATCAATGCAAGGTAAGAAAGGCACATTTGGAGGTAGAAATGAACAAATTTTGTATGGCTTTTGTGAGAGGGACACGATTATTCAAATTTCCATAACTTATGTCAATCTAAACGGGCTTTTCTTTGCATGTCCAGTTTTTGAAGGTATTGTTGAAGTGTATATTGGTTGTGTTTAGGGTTTTTTGATTTGTAATTTAGTTTCAAAAATATTGCTTATGAAGATGAAAGATATCCCCATTTTCTCTGATGTGACGAAGCTCTTCGTATAATGTACCTAATGGAGTTGTGGGAGGTTGTTTGTTTTCTGTAGAGAATATTAATGATCAAGTATCCTAAAGATTTTAATGGTAATAAATAATCGAACAATTAATCTTATGAGTATTTAACAAGTTTGTTAAACACACAGAAAAGTTATTAACAAATATAAATCAATGACATTATACATATACTTTTTACAAGCAACAACCACGTGAAGTATGAATCAACTACATCAAGCATAAGCCAACAAGAAGAAATTATCACCATATGTATGAATGATCAAACTACAAAAAAAAAAAAAAATCGTTTTCGATCCAGCTCTGATTGAACGTTCGAACCGGTACCTTCTCCATTTAGAAGGTCGATCAAGTTTTGACAACTACATAAAATATTCTCAGTTAAATATAAAAAATAATTTTAGATGAATTTAATTAGTTTATTTCATGCTAATGCAAAAATTTATATAGCACTAATACAATTGAGAATTTATTTTATAAACAAACTTAAAGCATTATTGAAATCAAATAATAATTAGGCTTAAATATGTTTTAGGCCCCTGCAAATATGGGGTGTTTTGGTTTAAGCCCCTGCAAAAAAAAAATTTATAAGCCCTTGCAAAATAACACATTTTGTTTTAAGCCCTTCTGTTAGCAAACTGCTAGTGAGACATTAAAAATCTCTTCTACGTGTATATTTGCAGGGGCTTAAACCCAAAAAAATATATTTTGCAAGGGTCTAGTAAATAAAATATATTTTTGCAGGGGCTTAAAATAAAAATAAAAACACACGTGGAAGAGATTTTTAACGTCTCACTAACAGTTTGCTAACAGAAGGGCTTAAAACAAAACGTGTCATTTTGCAAGGGCTTATAAATAAATAAAAAATTATAAGTTAATGATATCTTAATTTGTGTATAACAAGCCAAAAGCACCAAAGATTAGGAACAAGGGAGTAATACATTATTCTGACAATTTAAGTGACAATAAATAAAACATTTAATATATAATTGCTTTAAAAAATTAACTGATTTGAATTTGGCCGAGAAAAGTGTGTTAAAATGTGGTAATTGATTTATGATTTATGATTTATGCATTCTTTAGAAGCGATAGAGTGGGAGCAACCGAAAAATGTCCCTAGTCCAACTAGCTGAGCTTTGCTAATGAGGCTAATACTTATGAATTTTAATAATAGTATTTTAGTTAGTAGTAACGGCTCCCCCAACATTTTCGCCAAGCTCCGCCACCGGCCATATGTGTGGTTTTTGGATTTGCTCTTCACCTGCCTTCTTGTTTTCTATGTGAATGTGAAGCCCCACATCTTCTTGTTTTCCCTTGTGGCTATTCATATACACTATGTATGTCTATATGGCGGGTTTGTAGGTGATGACGACAAGACCGATGTGGATGTGGATGTGGATGTTGATGAGTAGTCGGTGCTAACTTAGTCTCGAGTTTTGATTAAACTATTATTTATTTATTGTCTAAGTTTTGATGTAATAAGTACTTAGTAAAGTTCTAAAAAATGTGATTACTTTTCTGGTTATTTAACCTTTCTTCATAAAAAAAAAAATTTGCAGGAGTTTAAACCAAAACACCTCATATTTGCAGGGGCCTAAAACATATTTAAACCTAATAATTATTTAAAAAAAAAACCATATTTTATGGTTTATTGTATTCGAAGGGGGAATGAATGGGTGGATAGAGCAAGTAGTATAGTAGTAGTTGTTGGCGTGAAAGTTTCATTTGAGATAAGGAACGCAAAGAGAAGCAAAGAGGAATAATGGCAGGTTGTGCAATATCATCTGGAAACTGCTTCGGCTTCACTGCTCTTCGCACAGTCGCAGACAGAAGAACCAATCGACCCTCCTCAGCCTCACCCCGTAACTTCATCTCTTCGCATTTTCAATTTGCTTTGCTTTCTTATCTTTTATTCACAAAATTTTACTAATTTGTATTTTTTTTTTTTTTTGTGATTTCAGAATTAGGGTTCTTGTGCTCCCAGTTAAGTGGCCTCAAAATCTCCTCTCAATCATCGCCGAAATTGTCCTCTACCGTTGTTGCTTCTCCCTTTCGCCCTATTGTCGCTCGTAAGTTATTCCTCTACTATCAATTTTTTTCAATTTCAGTTGTTTTGTTTACTTTTCCCCTTTTCTACGTCTTTGCATTCCATTTCTCTGCTATAATTATTGGTTAGCCTTCACGTAATTACAAATTGAAATTCACCATGACAATGCTACCCTTTTGACTCCTTGATTTGCTGTCCTTTTATACCTTTGCCCGATTTGCTGCTTGGACTCCTTGATTTTGTGCCATTAATATTCTTTATTCCTTTGATATGCCTTCATTTCCTTGATAGTATGCTTCCATGATTACTTCACGCATTTCTAACTCTTCAATATTTCACTTCATCCTTTTGAATTTCTCCTATTCTTTATTCTTTATAAAAGTTTATCTTCTTTAGTTCCCAACATTAATTGCTAGGTATGCGATAACAAGGTTCTAAATAGCGGTCACGGCCGCACTAAGGATTTTACGAATACGGCTGTTGCAGATGTTGCGACACGAATCGCGATTTTCGTGGTGTGAATTCTTCTCAATATTTCACAACTTATATTCAAATTATTTATACTATCATATAATATATTTTTGACAATAACTTTCATATAATATGTAATAACCTATAATTCTTACTTTTTTCATCAGTATAAGATATCCAATTTTTAAATTTGATTAAACTTATTTTTTTAAGG
The DNA here is from genome assembly GCA_963573325.1 of Astragalus glycyphyllos. Lineage (NCBI taxonomy): Eukaryota > Viridiplantae > Streptophyta > Magnoliopsida > Fabales > Fabaceae > Astragalus > Astragalus glycyphyllos. The sequence continues at coordinate 34,577,454 of OY754309.1, forward strand.
GTTAAATATGTTTTTAGTCTCTACAAAATTTTGCTATTTTGTTTTTAGTCCCTATAAAAAATTTCGTCAACTTTTAGTCCCTATAAAATTTCACAATTTTGTTTTAAGTCCCTATAAAATGTAAACTCGTGTATACCTTTACAATTTTTGAATGATATTTTACATACACGTTAAAGATATTAAAAATATCTCCCTCACAAAAAATAAACTCAAAATTTGATTTCTAGGTTAGTATTTCCTTTAATTTGTTTATCGAATCTTTTGCACTTAAAAAATTTAGATTTAATTTATGCATTGTTAAAAAATTGAAAGTTTTTCTGGAAGAGATGTTTATAATGTCCTCAACATGTATGCAAACATCACTCAAAAATTCAATGGATATACACTAGTTGGCATTTATAGGGACTAAAAACGAAATTTTGAAATTTTATAGGGACTAAAAGTCGATGAAAAATTTTATAGGGACTAAAAAAAAAATAGTGAAATTTTGTAGGGACTAAAAACATATTAACCCTTTTTTTAACGACCCCCTCATCCTTAAATTTTTGATCAAGTAAAGTTCCTTCTAACTATAAACAGAGTCCCTCTCAAATTTTCACTCACCAATCACCATTTCAGTTCCTTCAAAAATCAACCAAGTATTATGATATCTAAAAATCCATAAGTCCATTCATTCCCATTCAAAGAGGTCAAAAATGTTTTTCCTCACCCACCCGCGTGAACCACCTACAGTAGCACACCCTTTTCCTTCACGTCACTTTCTCGGTCTCCTTCCTCACCATTCCCCCACTTCCTTCAAGCATCATCCCTCACTCACCTTTTACTTTATCAAGTTTCTATTAAATTGTCAAATGCAAGCACATGGTAGCGGCCAAGAGAGACATCAATGGTGGTACTGGTAGAGTAGAGGGCACATGATGTAGCTAGAATTCTCAACATCTGAATTTTTTTCATTTTTATCATATTTTGTCAAAAAAAAATTGGGGTAAAAATCTGTTGCAGGACTGTCGTTGGTGTTTAGCTTGTAATCAGGTTCTTGCGGCTGTAACACCACTACAATGTGGTCATGACACATGATTCTCCTTCACCCCACTATTGCGTTCAATATCGGAATTGGCTGTCGATACCGTATTGTTACGCCTGAGACACCCATACCGTTCCCTTTTTTTAAACCTTGTGTTATAATTCTTTCGTCATTTTCACTGTACGTGGCTACATTACTTACATTTATTGTTCAGTCTGGAGCCTATTTTGAAATCAATTCACGATTGGTGTTTTGATCTAGTATCATAGATTCATGAGACCTAAAATCGTTCTTAGTAGTTTTCCTCCATGTCTTCATTTGGATCTTCCCTTTTACTTGTAAATGCGCTGTCACCTGTGATTTTAATTTTACGTCGCCTAGTGAGAAAAGGCTTTTGTTGGTATTGTTATCGCCTAACCAAGTTGTGTGTAGATTATTATTTTACATATTCAAGAAGTCTTGATGGTTGGTTTTTGCTTTGATTTTGTTCTCATTTTCATTCATTCTACCAAAATATAATGTGTGACAAACAAATATTGTTGCCAGTCCTTTCATCGTTTTTTTGAATTGAGGTATAGGAAGCTCTCATATTTGCATACTTATTTTTCCCTAATCCTTACTGTTCCAATTCCAGCATCTCTTTTTTGTTAATATACTCTTCTTCCCTAATCCTTATTATTCCATATCCAGCATCTCTTTTTTGTTAATATACTCTTTTTGCCTAATCCTTAATATTCTGTCTTTAATCTTAGCATTTACTCTATATATTTTGTCTTTTACTTTTACTTTATCGATTTTATTTGATGATGTTCTGAATTTGTCCTTGTGGTGATTATGCTTTTAAACGTGTAAGATGTATTAATAACTCTGATATTTGTAATGTATGGGTTCCTCTTGAGGATTTATTTTAGCTCACAAAATGCAACTAGTAATCTATGTAGTGAATAGCAAATAGCATCCGACCCCGAAAATGCTATTGCGGTTTAGCGGGTAGCGGTATGACCGCTATGTCGAAGTCTAAGGAAACAATATAAACATTTTATACTATACACATATAAAGGGTAAAATACTGAAGAATACACAAAACTAAACACATATTTATAAGTAATCATTAAAGTTCATTGTTGGTTGTGTTTAAACATATCCCCAGTAGGTTTAACCAAACCAGGTGCTGATTGTGTTGGTTATGACTGAAATGATGCCATAATAGAGGCTTTGTTGAGAAAACAGAGAGGAAAGATTTATGCAGAAAAACTTGGCGCGGAGTATAGGGTGCTCAGAAGTGGTGAAAACTCGTGTAATTTAATACTCGTCATAATCTATGTTGACCTACAATTTTAGGTTTTTTAATAAGAGAACATGCATCACAAACAATATTCTAATATAGTTATTGCTTGTTGATGTCAAGTTACATTGTCTGAAGCATTTTACCGCAAAATACTGATTGATATGTTTAAACAATTTAACTAGTTGTTTGGTGATCACTTGTCCTAATAATTTGGTTTTTTTTTTTCAGGGAGAGTGTGTCCTTTCACCGGAAAGAAATCAAACAAGGCCAACAAAGTATCTTTTTCAAACCATAAGACAAAGAAACTGCAGTTTGTAAACCTTCAATACAAGAGAATTTGGTGGGAAGCTGGGAAACGCTTTGTAAAGCTTCGTTTGTCAACCAAGGCATTGAAGACCATAGAGAAGAATGGACTAGATGCAGTTGCAAAAAAGGCAGGAATTGATCTTAAGAAGAAATAAGAATACCTAATTGTGATTGTAGTTGAGTGGAAGGATATATCCATGTTAATCTGTATCATTTGTTTTTTTATAAAATCTCTTTTCATGTATTTTTTTTAGGGACTATGGTTGGTTCTGGCTATGGTCAAAAGCATATTGTGTTGTGTAAAAACAAATATGGTGAGATCTATTAGACCATGAATCTCACAAATTGAATTATTTTTGAGCTAATGCTTACAACGTTCGCAGGTATCCTAACATGATTACTAGTAGCATTATTAACATGAATTTTCCTACTAAACTGGTATTTGTTAACACATACTAAGCAACAAGTTTTGGTATTACAGCATTGTTGTGGGAGATTCTCTTTTCTTACCAATTGGCAATCAAGTTCTAGCAGATGGATTCAATTTGAGTACCCATGTGTAACAAGTTGAAACAAGTTGTGTGTAGATTACCATTTTACATATTCAAGAAGTCTTAAATAGTTGTTTGCATGTTGACTAGTGAAATCATCGATCGTATCATAAAGAGTTGGTCCTAGATGGTATATTAGATATGCTACCAATGTCATTTTAAAAAGTAGTTGTCTTTAAGACTTCTTGAAAACATAGAGAAATTCCATAAACAAGTTTTTGAGTAGGAGAAGAACTATTGAAAACATTAATAAGTTTTGTAAACTTGTTATGAAAAGTGTTTCATGTGCTAATTTATAAAAGAGGTACATATGCAAAATGGAGGTTTTATAGGGTTGCTTCTTGCATAAATACAGTGTTTGTATGGCGCAACTAATAAAAAACACGACAATAGAAGATTGTTGACAAAACACATTCCCTATTATTGATTGAAATTCAAATAGGTCTAACTAAATTATGTGGGTCCTGTGTAATTTTGGTGGGACCTACAAAAATTTCAACCAATAGAAGAAACGAAATTGAAAAGATAGTGTATTGTTATCATTTCTCTTAAACTAATGATAAAATTAGACAAAAAAAATTCTTTGGTGAAGTAATTTAAAATTATCTCTAGATTTTGATAAGTTGTACCAAAAAATTATGTGCTCATACAAGAATTATTCGTTTTGTAGTTTTCATATGTGGTCAATTTCTAGTAATATTGATTTTAGCATCAATTATATTGGTTTTAAAGTTAAGGGTCGATGCTTGTCTCGAGTGCAAAAGATACATAGAAGTCAGAAACAACAGAAATGATCGTTAATTCTCATAACAGTAAACCTTGTCTCTTGAAGAGCCCATTTCTTCCCTCCAACTACAGGCAAGGGTGATGACCAAGGTAGCCAAGTTCGTAATCCTAGGTAGGAACAGTGAGGGGTCATAGGTTCGTAAAGCACAAGTTCGTAGCACGAAACGTAGTTCCTATGAAATTGTCCAGCTAGTGTATATATGCATATTAAAACATAGGAATAGAGATAAAAATTATAAATAAATGAAAAAAATCCCAAAAACATAGTTAACTTTATAAATGAAAATTATTTTTATTTTTTATTTTTATAATACATTTTAAATTGGTATTTTAAATAGTTGTGTTTGTATATGTATTATTACAATTATAACTATAATTATAAAAATGTATAATATATATTAGAATTATAGTTACGAAATTACAATAAAATAAAATATAGAAGTCAAAAATAAAAATAAGTTAAAAAAAAAAAAGACCCAACGCCAAAGAAAAAAGAATGAGATAAGTAAAAAAAAGAGTAAAGAAACACCCGTTTCTAAAAACGGAGAACATAAAACGTTAAAGTGAAGACAAATAATAAGGGCTCCACGGTGCTCCTGTGCGCTCCTACACTCTTTTTCGCTCCTGCAACCGCTCCTTCCGTTCCTGTGTTATTTGCGCTTCTGTGGTGGAACGGGAACGCTGGGCAGCCATAGGTTCGTAGGAGCGTACGCTCCGGAGCGCGCTTCTGTCTACCTTGGTGATGACTACCTGTCGGTGACCAACTATACTTTTGGTTCCAACTTTCTCTTTCTAGTAGCACATGTATACTCTTTTCTTTGGTCTTTAATCCAAGCGAATAGAATGGGGGACGTGGAGGGGGGAAAGTAGAGAGTTCAGGTTCAAACCTGTGCTTTCACTATCCACACAATACTTACTTGTGTTTTACAACTAGATTGTGCTCTTAGAAGATGTATAATCTAATACTCATCATAATCTATGTTGGCCCACAATTTTACGTTTTTTTTTATAAGATAACATGCATTACAAACAATATTTTTTTTGACAATAACAAACTTATGGCATTTCATTAATCAATATAGTATCAATGCAGGATGGAATCAAATCAAAAACATGAGAGCTAGCATATAATCTTGACGGCCTTGCTAGAATGTGAGCTGCAAGATTTGCTTGCCTTCGAATAAAACTAACCTGAAAGCTCGTAAAATTAGATAAAAATGTAATACATTTAAATATTAGCGTGCCAAACTCGGTATTTGGTAAAGGGTCTGCCATCAAGCCATTTACAACTGGATCACAATCCAATTCTATGGAAACAGAAGTCAGCCCAATTCCTCCAACCAAAGTAAGGTTTGCCAAAGTCCCATAGTCTCTGCCTCTTGTGGTGTAGGAATACCTGTGAACCACATTTTCTTGCCTTTGTAGAAACTGTCGGTAGAGGACCAAATGAACACGCCAATGCCATATTTGTTTTCAGATGCAAAAAGGGCTGCATCTACATTACATTTGAGAGTACCATGACACAGTGGTTGCCAGCGAGTTTCATTTTCATGATGCTGCCTAGTTGCTCTGTTTGCTGTATCGTTCTTCGCTCGCGCCCAACTCCACTCATGGAAGTGATCCATCGCTTTGCTTACGACCTGCGCAACCGGCTACAAGACCCCCTCCCAGACTTTATCATTACGCCTGCGTCATATAGCACAAAGGGTCGTGACAAATCTGGTCCTTTTATCCTCGGTAAGTACCTGCATAAGAGAAAAGAAACAGCTCCTAAAATCAAGAGCATTAGTCATCGCAAATCGGATTTCATTAAGCAATCCACAATCAATCCAAATCGGTTTTGTATGAGAGCAATTAAGGAAAGCACGGCAGTTCGACTCAGGCTCATCTTCGCATAGCGGGCAGTGATCCTCACAATCAACATGTCGCTGTAATAAACTGCTACGGGTTGGAAGGCACCCCCTAGCAAGTCTCCATAAAAACAATTTAACCTTCGCTGGAACACGACACTTCCAAATAGACATCCAATCACCCTTTATACGCAAGTTTGAACTATTTCTAGAATCTTCCATGAATGTGTAACATGTTGATCGAACAGAAAAGAAACCATTCCGACTACGACACCAACATAACCTGTCCTCTTCATCCACATGAAAACACGACATAGTTTTAATCAAATTCGTCTCTCCAGCATTAAACAACTAATCAATGTAGTTATAATTCCAGCTTCTAGTATTATTACACCAAAGATCCTTCACACGAAGCCCCTCCGTGCCCAGGACAATAGGAGATCTCAAAAAACTGTCCCTTCGACCCTTCAACCAAGGATCATGCCACACCGAAATAGATTCCCTATTTCCAACCTTCCACCCAGATCCCGAGTTGACCACTACCCTAGAAGTAAAGATACAACGCCAAACATAATTGGGACTATGGCCCAAACGAGCCCCCGTGAAATCACCATTTGGAAAATATTTTGCCTTGAATACTCTAGCAACAATAGTATCTGCGTGACTTGCAATATTCCAAGTCTACTTCCCTAGCATTGCCAAATTGAAACCATGAAAATGAGAGAAACTCATACCTCCAAACTCTTTCCTAATAGTAAGCTTATCCCAACTCAACCAGTGAATTCCTTTCCTTGTGCCATGGTTCCATCCCCACCAAAAAGAATTAAGCATCCTCTCAAGCTCCTCATCGGTTATTTAAAAAGCCGATGCTAAAGGTGGCTTTTAGCATTGGTTAAATAATCGATGCTAAATGTCCCACATTTAGCATCGAGGGATTTAGCATTGTCGGATAACTGAAGCTAAATGTCCAAAACAACTGATGCTAAATGTCTTTTCTGCACTAGTGAATGGTGGGTGTTCTGGAGTGGGCCGAAGCCCAATCCATCAATAGTTAGTAGATCAGCCCGTTTACGAGGGTCAGAAGAGTAGGAACCAAGATCAACGGCCCTGATCGGTTCGTACAATAATCCTACGGCCACCTGTGATTCCCTGACACTATATTAGGAGTTATTGCTTCATTTGTCAGGTACACACTATTCACTAGCATCGTTACTCTGCTCGTCCTACCCTGACTTGGGCGTTGGAGTGTTATTGCAGGTACCACTCCCCCTTTTTCTGGACGTTGGGGCACGACCAACAGAGCAAGCAGACAAGACTTGATACCTTGATCGTTCTTCAGCACACAACCTAAGGTACAGATCATTTGGCGACCACAGTGGGAGCCCGCGCGCTGTTCCACCTACTTCTTCATGCCTCCTCGAGGTAGACCTAAGGCGACCCGCCTTCAGAGCGTGGCCGAAATCCCAGATCGACCACCACCCGTTCCTGAAGGAGCAGCGGCCGATGGTGCGGGTACTAGAGCCGTCCATCAGCCAGACACGGCCCAACCGGTCACTGTTACCCTTCCTGCAGACTTGGTTCAGGAGCTACGTGATTTACTCCGCGACTGTGACCAAACTCTGGCCCATCATAATGACCATTTGACCCAGATAGAAGATCAAGCAGCCTCTCAACGGGCGAACACGGCCCCTGAACGACTAGGTCGTAACCATGATTCACCCGCCCCACGGGCGATCCCAGCTAGATGGCATCGTTCACCCCCTCGAAGACAGCTTGTCCATCGATCTCCACCCCGAAGAAGGGGACGAGGAGGAGGACTTACGCCACCGAGGACGACCCCGTCCACTTCAGACTACACGTATTGGCCTGAAGAGTCTTCTCATCAGGAGTCTTCTTATGGTTCATCTAGTTAACCCACCCGTTCGCATAATCGGTCAAATGAGCGGTACGGCCACTACCATTCGAAGAGATATACTGAGGAGGAGCGACGTGGTCATCAGGGGCGATACCTTGAGGACCGACCACATCGCAAAGAAGAGGTTTAGACAATGGTTCAGGAACTACGAAGAAAGGACTATGGCCATTGAAGTCGCTGAAGCAGGCATGAATCAACGACCACGAGGAGAGCGCGATCAGAGGGTGAAGGAAGAGCATAGCAGACCAGCAAAGGATCACAAAGTGAAGAGGTTCGCTGAGCGCACCAAGTTGAACACCTCATATGCGAACATACTCGCGGAGTGTGCAAATGCAAATTTTAGAGACATTAAAGCACCAGAACCTCTCATTCTCAAGGAGGGGCAGCGTCCGTCCAAGAAGTACTGCCGGTACCAAAAAAGTAACGGGCATGATACCAATAATTGTATGGCCCTCAAGGATGATGTAGAAGCATTGATCAGGAGAGGAAAATTAACCCAGTATGTGAAGAAAAATCAGGCTGATGGACGAGAGGATAAGCAAGAAGCTCGATCGCCCAGAAGAGGGAAAGCACAAGCTGATGAAGTGGCCAAAATAATAGAAGAGGAAGAGGACAGTGAAGATGATATCCTGGACACCAGAAAGTCAAAAGGGAGGTCAGTGGCCATGGTGATCACAAGAGGTATTCCCACTGATGCCTCAACTAACAAATCAATCGAAAGAAGATGGGACGAGATCATGAGCATTGCCTCCACCTCAGCTCCAAGACCCCCTTCCAAAAGACCACCCATATCTTTTGGAGACGAGGATTTCATCGATGGAACGCCCAACTACGAGGTACCACTTGTAGTGGTCGCTGTGATGACAAATATGGAAGTTAGACGGATACTGGTAGATCAAGGAAGCTCAGCAGATATCATTTTCGAAGATCTTTTGGACGTGTTGAAAATATCAAAAGACGGTCTGAGACCATACAGAGGCACTATTTTGACCGGGTTCAATGGAGCGTCCACGACCCCAATAGGACGAATTGAATTGATGGTCACCTTTGGGGATGACACAACGGAGAAACCTGTTTATCGAACGGTCAGGACTGATTTCATAGTACTACCGTGCAACTCCATTTATCAGGGCATCATTGGACGACCAACCTTGGCTCGATTAGAAGTCGTCCCATCCATTGTCCATCTGAAGATGAAGTTTTACACGAAGAGTGGAGAGGTCGCCACCCTCCAAGCTGATCCGCTGTCCGCAAAACGGGCGTTCCTTCTGAGTTTGAAAGACAAAGGAAAGAAGGTCATGAAAGAGATAGGAGGGGCAATGAAAGGGGGCGAGCACGTGAACGTGGCAGATCTAAATGCTCGCTACGACCCAGACAGTGAGGAGGAAGGAGGAGACGACCTCTTGACCGGGGAACTTAAAAAGAGGATCAAACAACCTGAACCAGATGGAGAGTTCATCCATGTCCAACTAGGGAGCGACCAAGAGAAGACAGTAGGGAGCGACCTCCCTCCAGAAATTCAAGACCAGCTCGTTCAATGCTTAAGAGAGCATGTTGACTTGTTCGCTTGGAACGCTGCTGACATGACTGGAATCCCACCGGAAGTGGCTTGTCACCACTTAGCAGTAGATCCTGGGGCAAAATCGGTCGTACAATGAAGAAGGATCCAAAAGGAAGAAAAGGCACGGGCAGCGACCAAAGCTGTTGAAGACCTACTTGAAGCAGGTTTCATTAAAGAGATAAAATATACCACTTGGTTGTCCAACGTAGTCTTAGTTAAAAAGGCGAACGACAAGTGGAGGATGTGCGTGGACTACACTGACCTCAATCGAGCATGCTCAAAAGATGCATTCCCAGTACCAAGTGTTGATCGTTTGGTTGATAGTGCAAGTGGGTACAAAATTCTATCATTTTTGGACGCTTATTCTGGGTACAATCAGATTGCCATCAATCCACCCGATCAGGGAAATTTCTATCGAGTCATGCCATTTGGTTTAAAGAACGCAGGGGCGACCTACCAACGAATGATGAATCGGGTTTTCCAAGGTCAGATAGGCAAAATGGCGAAAGTCTATTTGGACGACATGATCATCAAGAGTAAACAAGACCTTGGCCACGTGAACGACCTCATAGAGGTGTTCAAAGAAGCTCGAAAAATTCGTTAAGATTCAACCCAGAAAAATGTACCTTTGGAGTAAGGGCGGGCAAGTTCCTTGGTTTCTATCTCACAGAAAGGGGAATAGAAGCCAACCCAGATAAATGTCGGGCAGTGACAGAAATGAGGCCTCCCACAACCATGAAGGAAATTCAGAAACTCAATGGCATGGTGGTCGCCCTCTCTCGCTTCATTGCAAAGGCAGCAAACAAATCCCTGCCCTTGTTCAAGCTGTTGAAGAAAGAAACCATGTTCGAGTGGACGCCTGAGTGCGACCAAACTCTCAAGCAACTGAAGACAGCCCTAACAGAACCTCCCATTTTGACCACACCAGAGCCAGGGGATACCTTATACTTGTACTTATCTATCACATACGAGGCTTTGGCCGCTGTGCTGGTACGAGAAGCAGAATCCTATATACTTAGTGAGCAAAGCATTACAAGGCCCAGAGCTCAGGTACCAAAAAATTGAGAAGCTTGCTTTCGCATTGATTGTGGCCACTCGAAGATTGAGACTGTATTTCGTGGACCATTAGGTCGTACTTCGCACTGATCAACCCATAAGGCAAATCCTGCACAGACCAGATTTGGCGGGCAGAATGATCAAATGGGCGGTCGAGTTATCAGAATTTGGGATCAAGTATGAAACGAGATCGACCACCAAGGCGCAAGTCCTGGCTGATTTTGTCGCAGAAATGACTTCAGTTTCAAAAAGCCCAGTCCAGAGTTTATGGACATTGCATGTTGATGGCTCCTCCAATAGTAAGGGCAGTGGAGCAGGTTTGATCCTTGAGAACAATGAAGGAACGACCATTGAGGTCTCGTTGACTTTCTCGTTCCCCACTTCAAACAATTAGGCAGAATATGAGACTTGTGTGGCAGGATTGTTGCTCGCCTTAGAATTTAATGAGAAGAGGGTGCATTCAGATTCACTGCTGGCAGTCTCTCAAATTAAAGAAATCTTCAGCGCAAAAGATGAGATCCTCCAAAGATACCTGACAAGAGTTAGAGAATTGCTCCAGAGATTTGAACATGCTGAGGTCAAGCACGTCCCTAGAGCAGAAAATACTAGGGCAGATGTACTATCAAAGCTAGAAAGTACCAAGAATCCTGGTAACCATAGGAGCGTTATACAGAAAGTACTATTACAACCCAGCGTAAAGTTGGAGGTCGTACTTGAACCAGACATATGTGCAGTTGACACAGCACCAACATGGATCGACCCCATCCTTAAGTATATCAGGGATGGGGAAGAACCTGGAGATCCCAAAGAAGCAGCGCTCTTTCGAAGACGAGCATCCTCCTACTCGATCATAAGCGGGCAACTCTATCGGAGAGGTTTCACCATGCCGCTGCTCAAATGCCTTCTCCCAGCAGAGTCAGACTATGTGTTAAGAGAGATTCACGAGGCATTTGTGGGAATCATATGGGCACACGAGCGTTGGCCAAAAAGGCTTTAAGAGCGGGCTACTACTGGCCTACCATGGAAGCTGATGTGAATGTGTTGGTCAAAAAGTGTGATAAGTGCCAAAGGCACGCAGATGTCCATCTTGCTCCTTCGACCGAGCTCAACAGCATGACCGCCCCTTGGCCGTTTGCATGGTGGGGGATAGACTTGCTGGGACCATTCGCCATTGCCTCTGGTCAGCTCAAATTCCTAGTCGTGGTCGTTGACTATTTCACTAAGTGGATTGAGGCTGAACCATTGGCCACGATCACATCAAGAAATTGCCTTAAATTCTTCAACAAGAACATCTTAGTATGGTATGGTATCCCAGAGGTGGTCGTATCAGATAACGGTACGCAGTTCACTGATAAAAACTTTCAAGAGACCCTGATCGAGTTGAGAGTGAAACAGCATTTCACATTGGTGGAGCACCCGCAAACGAACGGGCAGGCAGAGACTGCGAACCGTGTCATCCTGCGCGGTCTGAAAAGAAGGCTAGATGAAGCAAAGGGAAAGTGGGAAGAAGAACTTCCCTCAGTCTTATGGGCATACAGGACGACTCCTCATTCCACCACAGGAGAATCCCCCTTTAGAATGGTCTATGGGACGGACGCCCTAATTCCTGTAGAAATTGGGGAACTGAATTGGAGAACGACCAATCCTAAACAACCACTCGAGAACGAGTAGACCACTAGAGAAGAGTTAGTCCTGGTAGAAGAACTTCGGAGCAAGGCAGCCCTAAGGGAGGCATTGATCAAAAAGGGCATGGCAACAAGACATAATGCCAAGGTCGTCCCAAGGGTCTTTGAAGTAGGACAACTCGTTCTAAGGAGAGCATACATTGGCCAAAGGAATGCTGGTCAGGGCAAGCTCGCCCCCAATTGGGAAGGGCCCTATAGAGTAGTCGCAAGAACGGGCAAAGGTGCTTATATCCTCCAGACCATGAGTGGAGGAATGATCTCAAACACTTGGAATGTTATGAATCTTTGGAGATACTTTACCTACGTGGATATCTTGTAATTATGAAAGAATGTCATGTTACACTCGAATGATCAATGAAAAACAGAACGGGCGGGACACTCTTTTTCCCTACGGGGTTCTTTATTGAGGCCCGCTCGTCCGTCAATAAAATGGCGAGGAATTTCTTATACTTATGTTGATTTTATTTTCAATCGCTGATCGACCCAATAAAGAGCGACCTCTTGAGCGAGTTAAATTCAAACCGAGTTTGATAAACTGCTGAAAAGGGGCACACCCACTTAAACGCATTTAAGTAAAGAACGTAGCAACCAAAGATTGGCGGTCACACCCCTATAAACGAGCTAAATCTAAAGTAGAAACTTGGTAAGCTGCTTATAGGCGACCACGCGAGTTTGGTCCATGAGGCCCGACCAAAGAGAATTTACGGTCGACCAAATCAACTTAGCAGAATTTAATAATAATTCAACGATTGGATGATTGAAAAGGAAACATGCACGATTCAAACATTGACAGTTACCCGGAGAAGGCCGGGCTCCATTAAAGTAAGCATTACAAAAAGAGGGCGACCACGAGGCCGCCCAAAGAACAAAATACATAACAAAGCAAAAAGAGTACATCAATAGTAATCATTCAGGACGCCTGTAGATGACCGTCTCCTCCTTCACCACATTTCCCTCCTCGTCTTCCTCCTCCGGTAGGACGATCTGCCCGTCCTTCAAGAAGTGATTGTTGCTCACTATCTCACGATTGACCTCAAGAGTAGGGTAGCAGTATTGAATCTGAGAAACAGCCTCCTCAAAATGTTCTTTGGCGATCGCAAGAGTAGACAGCTCAAGGGCCTCCAGCTTTTCCAGAGCTTTGTCACGATCGGACTTCATCTTTTTGAGGTCCTGTTTAAGACCATTAACTTGTCCTTCCAATCCCTGCACCTTGGTCGTCAACTACGTCACTTTGGTCATCTCGGAGGACAGTTTGGACTCTGCCTCAACTTTGGCATTCAATGCAGCATCCCGTTCAGTTGTGACCGTGCTAAGAGTGTCCTTGGTTGGTTGGAGGGCGGTCTCAGCATCCTTGAGTTTTTTCTTGGTGGCTTCCAACTCTATCCGCAACTCTGTGATACGAGCAAGGGCACAATTATATTTATCAGTCTTATTTATGAGGTCGTCCTCCAACCACAAATTACGATGGACGAGACGCATACCTGCTTGACGTTCAGCCTCCTCTTCCTTGTAACGAGCAAGTTTAGAAGAGGCCGCCTTGGCAACATCAGACATAAAGAGAAGAGGATCTTCCCGGAAGCGATCAAAGTCTGCTTCATTGAGGTCGTCCAGATTGAGGGACGATCTCCTCTGAGTTTCTTTGTTTCGCTTTGGAATAGGAGGAATCTGATCGATCTCGACCTCGCTTGTCCCCGCAGTATGTTGGACTCGGTTCCTTTTCTTTGAGGATGAGCTCACCCCCTTGTCAACAATAGATGGATTTTCTTCGCCCTCCAGATCAATAGTGCGGGAAGGAGAAGCAGCAAAAGTGACACGTTTCCCTTTCTTCGCCTTCTGGTAGAGTGCCTTAAAACCAACACCTGACATTTCAGCTGCAAAGAAAAAAAGGAAATAGGAAACGGTCAGAAACAGAGAAAAGAGAGAAAGAACGGTCAAATACGTAAATGAACAACTAATCAAACCAAATTTATGTTTCCCATGGGCTATGTTTTTTGCACCAGCAAAATGGTTGCAAGGAAACCGTTCCTCAGGCAAGAAGCTCGCCAGGTTTTCTAAGATTCGAACACTTTCCAGGTCGTACTCTCCCAGCGAGCTCCGGGTTCGGTAATTGATGGTATCTCGATCATAGTGGAAATTTGTCCAAGCAAGAGGAAATTTCATGGTAGCAATTCCACCTTGGTCGTTCAAAGGCCCGACCATCTCACGAGCACGGTCACAAACTGGAACGACCCAAAGAAGCCCGTGCCTCCAAGGCTTAGAGGATTCGCAATAGGGTTTAAACAGTTTTGGGGCGTCCTGAGGGGCTTTCAATGATACTTGCTCCCATCGCCGTGGCACGCTTTTCAATTTGACCGTTCGGCTAACCTCAAATAAAGTAAAGAAAAGGGCCCAGTTGATATCCCGATCAATCTTAGAACCCGCCTTTGGAAATATGTGAACGGGGGGCGTATTCTTATGTCCCTGAGGGTGTTGGTGAACATGATAAACTTTAAGGTAGAAGGAATGTTGGCCGTGTGTTCTCCCTTGGGGACACCTTCTACTTTCCATTCTTGGTCGTCATGACCGACCAGTTGCTCGAACCATTTTAACACGTCCTGAGGAGGAAAAATAGAAGATTGGCCAAGAATGGCAGACGAGACCCATGATCGATCTTCGGCAATTCTTCCCCGCCAATCATGTTCCTCGGGAAGCACCTCGTTGGTGGGAACAGGTGGAGGATGGGGAAGCGCATTTCCCACTCTTTCTCCTGGTAAAGAGCCTCGTGAAAAGTCATTGGACGTGTCGGAACGACCAAAAGAGGATGATATTGATAGATCAGTTGAAAAGGAGAGGTGTTCAGAAGAAGGAATCTCACTCATCTCCACGTTATCAGGACGAGCAGCACACTCTGCTAAACGAGCAGGAGGAGCACGCGTGATTATGGCCGTCTTTTTTGTTTGCACCAGCACCCTACCCTGCAAGTAGAGGAAAGTCAGGATCACCCAAATCGATGATTCGCAGAAGGGGGCGACAAGGTCGACCCCGAACCTGACACCCCCCTCCTCGCCCCAAAGAAACCAAAAATAAGGAGTAAAGGATATCAAGGACGATAAAAAATTCATACCTGGAGTGGGAGAAAAGTTAGGGCTCAACGTGGTGTACTCCTTGATGAACAGAATCAAGCGAGCAGAGGTCACGAACCGTCGAAGAGGGAATTCGTATACTAGAGAGAACCTCGCCAGAGTCGCACTAAAATTCTGACCGCCTACGGAGGAGAATTTGATCACTTTCAGAGAAATGGGAAGCAAAGAGTGGAATTCACTGAAAGGGGCAACGTATTTATAAGGAGTTTGATGCCAGGCAAACGAAGCGAAGTGACCTTTCGCTTGCACGCGTCTCGTAAGACGAACTATCATCATGATAGTATCGCCATTTCGAATTCCAAAGCATCATTAATGACACCTTGGGGAACGTGAAACATCACTTCACGAAGATACCACCTGTCATGTGGTCAGAGCATGACCAATCACGCGCTCGACCTCACAACGGATGCTTGCACGATCGACCACGTGCCCCTTCAAACGAGCAGGAAAAATATTCAGATAAATCAGCACTATTAAGCCTAAGCCCGTCCCAAAGACAACTTTGGCTTGGGGGGCAACTGTTCTGGAGTGGGCCGAAGCCCAATCTATCAGTAGTTAGTAGATCAGCCCATTTACGAGGGTCAGAAGAGCAGGAACCAAGGTCAACGACCCTGATCGGTTCGTACAATAATCCTACGGTCACCCGTGATTCCCTGACACTATATAAGGAGTTATTGTGTCATTTGTCATGTACACACTATTGCAGGTACCACCCCCCCCCCCCCCCCCCCCCCCCCCCCCCTTTCTTCTGGACGTTGGGGCACGACTAGCAGAGCAAGCAGACAAGACCTAACACTGATAACTCTATTTTATATAGAGTTATATACGCTTTGAAATCTAAATTATTGTAAAGAACTCAATAAATTTATAACTTCAAATAAAGGAAAACAGAAGAAAAACAGCATCTTTAATTTAGGAACTCATCATCATTGATTATCATGATTTGTGGCATTTTATGTGTTTGTTCAATTGCTGCAGCAATCATTGCACCTGCAATAGGTCAAACAACTATTGCACCTGCAATACAGGAAACAGAAATTCTGAAGAAAGCAGATACATTGCACCTGCAATGATGCTAACAACCATTGCACCTGCAATGTGCCCAGATGACAATGCACCAGCATTGCACTAGCAATCATTGCACCTGCAATGACCACAACACAGAATGCTCCTGCACTATGATGATGATGTCAGCAGGCCAAGTTGCAAGTGCAAGTTGTGCAAGTGGATGGTTGCAGCGTCAAGTTCAGACCCCTTGGACAACAAGTTGTAACTTTTTGAGTACACTTGTCCACACATCATTGGACCACTCTTCATAGTTGGTGGGACTTCCAATCTTGCTTTTTGAAGACAAGGGAAGAAGGGAACCCTAAAATCAGCTTGGTGACCAAGGCAAAGCACTTTTTGAAGCCTATAAATACATCCCCTCTTCTCCATTCAAAAGGACATCTTAGAATATCAATAGTTATCATATTCTCTCCATCTCCATAGTTTAGTAGATAGTTTCATTTTATTTTTAAAGTTAGAGGTACTCAACAAAGCTTGAAAGAAGGAAAGAAAGTGACAACTTCTTCCTTCTCTTCTCGTGGAGTTCTTGTTGGTGTTTTCCACTGTTGAGAGGTGTTCTCCTCAACATAAGCTAGGCAGAAAATGCAAAGGATCTTCATGTGTGTAATTCCTAACTCATCTCATTTCCTTTGTATTTTCCTTCTTATAAACATGTCTCATTCTGTTTATATGTGCCTATTTATGTTAAGTATGAACTAAACTCTTTATGGTTGGAATACCTTAACTTTGTAATGAAACTTTGATTAGTTATTATGTTATATTGATGTTCTTGCAATTTGGTTCTTGTGCTATAATTCTTTCAAACTTATTTTAAGATTGATCACTTAGAATAGGTAGGGTCATAAATACAGAAATGGTTTGTGATTTAAACTCAAGAACTAATATGGATAAGTGTTTTAATAAGAGGAAACTTTGTTAAAACCATGCTAAGACTTAGACATAAGATAGCATAGTCCATAGGGTGAATCTGTAAGGGTTTAAAAGACAAGGGTGAACTTATTTAGGGCTTAGACATAAGACTTATAACGAAACCCTGATGATAGTTGCAGAAATGCACAAGTCATTTTATACAGCATCCATTGCAGGTGCAATCATTGCAGAAGCAATGATTGCATGAGCATCATATGTAACATAATGCTTTCAAAGTGAATTTACTTAGAAAAGAGTATTTCAACCATCTCTCTCAATTGAAACACAACATCTTTTACTTGCTTTAATTTACATTCTGTTTGCATACACCATCCTCACATCAACTTAATTTTATTTTACTTTCCTTTTATCACTAGCATTACTATTATTTTAAACTCTTTAAAATTAATCCAATCCCTGTGGGTATGATCTCTACTTATCAGTATATTACTTGTTTTAGACTGTGTATACTTGCACATCCTTTTCACACAACAGACACCCTGATCGTTCTTCAGCACACGACCTAAGGTACAGATTAGTAGGAAGCATGAAAGTACTCATACAGTGAGTGGGAATGGATTGAGCCACAAACTTCAATAAAACTTCCCTTCATGCTTTTGAAAGATGTTTCCCCGATCAATGTTGAATTCTCTTCCAAATTCTTTCCCGAAGATAACCAAAAATTTACTTTACTCCTGCATTACAAACAATATTAAATATGGTTAATCCCTATTGATGTCAAGTTACATTGTTTCAAGCATCTTACCACAAAATAATGATTAATATGTTTAAACAATTTAACTAGCTATTTGGTGATCAATTGTCAGTAATTTGGTTTTGGTTTTTAGGTAGAGTGTGTCCCTTCACCGGAAATAAAGTAAACAAGGCCGACAATGCATCTTTGTCAAACCATAAGACAAAAAAAACTGTAGTTTGGAAACCTTGAAAGACCATAGATAAGAATGGACCCAACGCAATTACAAAAAAGGCTGGATTTTGATCTTAAAAAGAAATTAGAATATATAATTGTGATTGTAGTTGAGTGAAAGGATAAATCCATGCTAACTTGCATTATTTATTTATTTTTATAAAATTTTCTTTTTTTATGTATCAATTTTAGGGAGCATGATTCTGGCTATGGTCGAAAGCATCTTGTGTTGTATAAAAGCAAATATGGTGAGACCTATTTGACCATGAATCTCATAAGCTGAAATATCTTTGAGATAATACTTTACAACGTTCAAGTATCCTAACTTGATTACTAATAGCCTAGGTTGCATGTATGGGTACGATGTTGGCACTAGGTACGGGTGCTGGTGCTGATGCGGGATACATGGTTTTTCAAAAAATCAGGGTATGGGTACGTAACATAAATTTGCTATAAAATGACTAAAAGATAGAAAACAAAAATAAGTAAAATATTTAACAGAAAAATATACAATGAAATATAGGAAAAATTGTTTGTATTGCAGCAAATAGAAAGAAGATATATAACGTAATAGGAAAAGTTTCAATATCGCCAAAAAAATGAATGAAAAATCTAATTATTCACTATAAGACAAACAAATATTTTTATATCGTACCGTAAATATAAACTGATAAGTACCCATGAGTACCCAATAAGTACCGATACCGGATAGTACCCCATACGGGTACTACTCCTATTTTGAAATATTCATGCTTCAGAGATATTAACATGAATTTTCCTACTAAATTGGTGTTTGTTAACTGGTACTAAGCAACAACAAGTTTTGATATCTTAGGATTGTCATCATAAATATTTTTTTGCTTACTGATTGGCAATCAAGTTCTAGCGGATGGATTTGAGTTGAGTGCCCATGTGTTACAAGTTGAATTAAGTAGTGTGTAGATTATAATTTTACATATAACAGAATCTCACCCCCAAAAAAAATCCATCAACAATCCATTTTACAGTATTAATTATCTCCAACATTGATCAATGCATTTTAATGAACTCTTTATAGTTTTTCACTTGGTGTTTTTAATTGTTCTCTGTACCTAATATTTAAATTTTACCACATTTCTAGACTTTGGGTCTTATTTGAGCAATATATCAATTTCTTGATTAATTTTTGTTTTTGTTGCATATTGACCCTTGTCTACTCTGTAGGCAATAACTTTGGCTGTGGTTATTCGTTCGAGGCGTACGGCCATGCTTCGGAAAGCTAAGAAACGGAGCTACAATTCTTCTGGTCTGCTCGAAACCCAATTCTGAAGTATGTAAGGTCAAAACTGCGAATTACCGAAGCAGTTTAGTCAATTACGGGTTTATGAGCCAATTACTATTTGTTATCGGGCTTTTATCCAAGAACCCATTTAGGGATTAGGTTTTTCGCTTTGTCCTAGTTAAATACACTATTCAGAGCCGTTTTTGCTCTGTTACGCATTATTATACAATTTTGAGGATTTGGTGCGCTAACCTCCATCGAAGCTTAAAGCCTTAGATCAATCTATTGGTGAAGGGTGTCGCTGTAAGGATTTTGAGGTTCAGTGCTTAATGTTTATTTCGTTTTTATGGTTTTAATTCTTTCTCTATCAATTTCATCTCTGTAATTCTTGGTGCAAATTCGGTTTGTGTTTTGCTTAACTACTCAAACTCTGCGATTTGCTTATGTGATTCGTTTTATGATTCAGTTTTGCTTAATCACTTAATCATGATTCTATTTTGCAACTCTCATTATACAAACTATTTTATCGCTTGTTTAATTTAGTTTGGATAGGAATTGATAGAGTCTACGACACATGTTTATAGGATAGATAGAATTCAGTTATGATGTTAATTGTGATACTGGCACTTGTTAGCTATCACGGTTGATTGAACACACTATCTTGACGCTTGCTTTAAAACAATGTGAATTCGTATAAACTGAATTGCCCTTGTTCACTTATTTTATGATCAATCAAGAATTATCAAACCTTGCACGAATCTTTATTTTAGAACTGATGATAAATCCAAGAAACGCACCCGAAACCAATGGATTGATTGTCTATCTTTAATTGATTTTCTTCCTTAAACATAAACTCTTCTACTAAACCCCCCCCTTTTATATTGTTACTTTCGTTCTTGATTCTGGTAGTCCTTAATTCAGAGGTCTTTGTGAGACGACTAAGGTCAACTACCTTGTACTATATTTTATATCTCTTAATTATTTTGACCCGCGTACGACTGCTGATCAAACATCCAGACCACCCATCTCCAAAAATACCCAAATCTCATTCGAGCATGTCGATTCAAGGCAGGTTAATGGGGAGGAGCACCAATTTAAAAATGAAAGAGGAATTAATTCCCTCCCTTTCAATAAACCAACTCCATGAGAGCTTTAGGATCCGGTTAAACCGGGAAGATCCATCAATAGTGCAGCTTATTTCTTGTGTTCCACGGTATCAATGAAGTCGTAAGCCAAATTAAATACTTTACCCGCTTTCTCTTTTTCCCATGAACAAAACCACCATGCTGTAGGAAGTTCTAAAGTGGATTGATGTGAAAAAATTTGTATGCCTCTAATCAAGCTGCCACAAAGTACCATATTGTCAAAGCAACCTTGTAGCAAAAAAATAGGTAAGGTATTTAAAACAGAGGGGACACATAGGGTGTTTTGGGGATCAATAACCCCTCAGTTGACGAGCACGACCCTTATATCCAGCTTGCAAAAATCTGTACCTTGGACGAAATGTTGCCCAAATTCTCTTTACAGTGTCTACTTCCAAATCAGAGTGAAATGGTCAAACACATTCAAATTGGGGCAGAAACCTCAAATAGCTTCTTCAAGATTTGAAGCAATAACTTTCTCCCCCTCTAAGAGCTCCATGCTCCAACACCACTTCCACTTCCAACCGATCAACCCCTACATTTCTCCCATCTCAAACACAATGGCTTCCCTATTAATTGTCGAGGAATACAGCCTTAGGAAACGAACCTTCAAAAAAGTTGAGTCAGCCCAACACGAAGTCTGAAATTGTGTATTTCTACCAATTCTGTTTCATTTGAGATTTTTAAGTCTCGCTACCAAAGTGAGTTCTTCCTCAATCTGCTTAGTCTGATGCTTTTGGGATTTAAGCATTAAGACTCTAACTCTCATATCGTTCCTTAAGAATGGGATGCCAAATGGTCACCGGCTCAATAAAACATCCCCACCAACATTTTGTGAGTAAGGCTGTATTGTATGACAACATTTATGTGACTTGGGATCAAAAATCATACCCCTTTCATCTTTTAGAGTAACCAATAATGTTGTCACTCGCTGTTAAAAAGAATGTTGTCGCTCACTATTTCGGGTTATAGTTTCCTTCCACAAGCCTTATAAGGTCTTGCCTCAATTGGATATTCCCACACTTGAAATAAATTAATTTTCACATGATTATAGTTGTTAACCTTTTCTTTTTCCACCCCCCTAAACCAATGAAGTTACTAAAGTACCCCTAAAATTTAAAAGTCTCCCTCCTCCCTCTTCTCCACCTTCTTCCCTTTTAACAACACTCGAATCTGTAACAGATGCGGAACTGATGAGAAAAGTCATTTTTAACCGATGCGAAAAGCCTAAATTGTAGTAGTGTCTCCCCAACCTCCATCTCTTAACCACCCACCTCCAACCTATACTCTTTTACACCCATGTTATCCTCTGTAACCCCCAGTTTTCTTATTTATATGTGTGCATATATGTATGGATATATTAGTAGTTTTGTGTGTGCTTATTTTTATAGTTAGCATATTTTAATAGTATATTATCATTTTGTTATTTTACTTTAAGTATTTGCCATAAACGAGGATGATGATTGATTATGTTGATGTTGTTGTTAGTTGATTAGTATGGTGAAAATTACCAAAGAGACTTTTTAGAGCCTACTAATTGATTAAGACTTAGCTGTTAATGGATTGGACTTATTCTTGGTCTGTCGGATATTAAAATTATCTAAGAAACCATTTGGAGTTTGTTACTTAACTAAGACTAAGCTACTAATGGATTAGGACTATTCCAGGTGTGTTTTGGATGATGCCTGAACCTTACTAAGCTAGTTTCAGGTAACCTTAACCCAAGGATGAAGATTGAGAGAATAAAATTCATAAATAAACCTTAGGAAATATCAAGTAATGGATGAAGTTGAGATAAGAGGGATTGAATCAAGATGACTACATATGAATATAAAGTTGACATTATTATCTAGGATTAGCGGGGTCTTGGGTAATAGTTATGACTAGTGATGATGGTTATAGGAAAAGTGACCCCCTAATTAAATGTCGATAACAGAGTTATGATGATATATGACAACTAACCCCCTAGTTGTATGATTATACCAAAGATGATGTTATAGGATAAGAGACCTCGTAGCTGTATGATAATACTTTTGGAATTAGGAATTCTTATGGACACTGATGATGATGATGATGATCAACAGGTTTACCAGTTTAAGGAACCTTGTCATAGTATGGGAAAGGACTCATCGCAGTATGGGCGAGTCGTACCTTAGTAATTGAAATTTGTAGAAGGAACATTGTCGCGATATGGGCAATGACTCGTTGTAGTATGGGTGATTCATACCTCAATGGTTGGTGATGATGATAGGTGGGGTGGTAAGCAAACATTTATGGAAGTAGTAGTAGTAGCAGTAGTAGAGACGACCACAATCCTGCATTGTGGGTATCGCCGGTGAGGAGGTCCTAAGTGGGACACCATTAGGGTGTTCCACAAGAGATTGGAATACCCTGACTAGACTCTATCTATTGCCTGCGATGTTGAGGGAACTTGCACCCTCTTATTAGAGTTAGATGGATCCAAACATATTGACAGAGTACTTGACGTTTTGAGCATGACGTGGAGTAACTGATGTTAGGATTGTATCGACGTTGTAGTCCTATGACTGTTTGTTAGGTCGCAAGGATGATGATTAGTCGATTATTGATTGTGTATGTGTGTTATTATGTTGTATCCACTACCGTTGATTCTTTCCTATGTTATGTGATTTCCTCGTTCTTCTTTCTTTGTTGCTACCTGTGTGCCATTGTACACAATTAGGTGATGAGCAAGCAGATGATGATGAACTTGCCAACATGGACACCGATGATTGGTTCGTATGAGACGAAGACTTTAGTTGTTATCTTTTGATTATCTGTTTGTTTTTTAAAAAATTTGACGAAGTGGTAAAAGCTCTGAGACATGTGACACATGGGTTCCACAGGGTTTTTACTATACTTGCGTTATTTGGTTTGATTTGTATTTTCTTGTTTGTTGGTTATATATACTTGTTATTTCGTTTGATTTAAAGCTTTTTTAAGACTTATGTCTATTAATTCCTTTATTTACATCACTTTTCCAAACTGGGTAGCGGGTGTCACATTTAGTGGTACCAAAGTAGTTTGGTCCTAATCGAACTCTATGTGTGGTCTGCTGTGGTTTACAATGTGTGAACTTTGAATAGAGTTACATGCATTGCTTGTTTGATTCTTGATAATCGTGTTGTTGACCAATCGAGCGGGTTAAGCCCTCTAGGAAATGGGATGGGTCATAGGTATTCTTTTGATTAGGAAGAATCGTCAAGGTTAGAGTAGATAAAAGGAAGTAGAATCTAAGAGAGAACCCAAATATCTCTGATTCTTATTCCTTAAAGAGAACTTTTTGTAGAGCTCGGGAGTAATGATGTAGCACGTACATCATTACATTCAAGCCCTATCAATGATTCTCGCATATAGAGCCATTTATGAGTTGTGTAGTTATTATTGCTCAAGTCACCTCGCTAGAAGAGTAAGAGGGATTGATCACCCCCAATTACTTTTCGCTGGTAATTGAGCAACGATGAACATGTTAGATAGTGAGGTGTTGTGTGAGTAAGAATTGTCTTGTAGGTAGACCCCGATAATTTTTAGGCATAAATAAGTGAGTACCAATAGCAGAATTCAAAAATAGGACCCACAAGGGGGTATTAATGAGTTACCTTTTACGCGAGTAGAGAGATATCGATTTTCAAGTTCCACACTGCTGATACTAATCTCTTCCAGGGAAGTTTGATGTTAACTTTAGGAGAGTCATATAGTTAAGAAGTATCTCACCCAAAAGTTATACTTGTCTTTGATTGACCGACCATTCCTTTCCTTGAAACACTCTTATGCTTTGACCATTTTGTCCATCTTTCCAACTCTTCTGAGTAGTTACTCTTTTTTGTCGTTAGACTTGAAGCAATTTTCGAGGAGGATTTCTTTTTAGGGGGTAGAATTTTAACGCCCCGATTTTGTTATTATTATGTGTGCATATATGTGTGGATATATTAATAGTTTTGTGTGTGATTATTTTAATAATTAGCATAATTTAATTGTATATTATCATTTTATTATTTCATTTTGAAGTATTTGCCATGAGTTAGTATTATTATTATTACTACTACTACTATTATTATTATTATTTTAAATAATAGGTTAAATGATTTCATGGTTTGACATGCCTTTGAATTATTTAAATATGTTGTTTTGATATGTAATTGTAATTTTATTTTAGATTTTAGATTATATTGATGATATATTGTTATTATGTTTAATTATATGTTTTAATACAGTATAATTATTTGATATTTATTTTGGATATTATTGCGAGACTATTGAGGTGTTAAAATGGTTGTTATAAGTAGAATGGGCTCTTGTCAAAAAAAAAGTAGAATGGGCTGAAAGTTTTTTTGGTCAAAAAATGGGCTGAAAGTTATAATATAACATTTATGGGCTTTATGCCTTTTACTTTTTCAAATTTTGCTAGTTGCACTCCACTCTTTCATACACACATCTCCCTGTCCCTTAAAACACTAACAACCCTCGCTCATCTCATTGTGATATATTGTGTATAATTTTCACTCAATTATATAATGAATATTAACAAAGGAATGTGGATCTAACTTACTCCAAGAGTAACTCTTGTAGTGTTACTCCACTTAATATCTCTTTACAGGTATTAAACTTTACCGATCCAATCGTTGAATAGTTTTATATTATCTTAATGATCATGCATACCAAAAAATTATAGAAATTGAATATATGTAGCTATTGAATCTTATAGTTCATATTTTACTTGTATTTTGAAAAGTATAATATACGTTGAATCAAATTTATTTGATAAAAGATCAAACATTTTTAAAATTTTTTAAAAACTTACATATTTGATCGTCTCAATTTTATTTATTTGCATATTAAATCAAACATTTTTGAACATGCAAACTTTTGTTATATCAAACTCCTCAATTTTATTTCTTTGTTTATTTCTTTTACCCGGTGATGACCACCAACAACTCCAATAATGGATGGATGCATAGGACTTTTTCTACACATTGTCATTCCAAAACAAATGGGTAAACTGAAATTTCATCATTGTTTGTTTAGTTCAAAGTGATCTTGAACATAATGACAAAATCAAGAAACTTTTCTCTCCAAAATCATTAGAAAGCTAAAAACATAAAATGCAATCATGTCATATCACACACAAAAGAAATGAAAAGAAAAAAAGAGAACATAGACAAAGAAAGCAAGATTGGACATATATTGGCTTAGAGGACACATCTTCCTTTGGGCAACTTCTTTTAGCTGCCTAGTAGTACTATATTTGTGTTGGAATATTTTATTCCAATATCATAAATAATGGGCATATATTCTTTATTAATTATATTAGCTATTTATCAATTAGGAGCTTTGATTGATATGTGATCAAAATAAGTAAAAGGCTATATTGGATTTCTAATTATATAATTAATTAATTAATTATTATTGATATGGGCCCAATATGAGTGGATGTCAGTGATAGCCCATTAGAGGGATAATGGGAACCCTAATAGACTGTCACACTATAAGTAGGCTATGGTCCCCAATATACCGGACTAACCGCACTATACACACGTTTACTCTCTTCTCCCCATCTGAAGAGAATCTAAGGCATTAGGAGTCCCGGTTGAGGAAGAACCATAAAGCCGACGAGTAACTGTTGCTCGTTTCACTCACTCCTTTTCTTGTAAGGATCCCTTTTCCGCTTCTTTGCTATGGATCCAGGTATATATCTAATCCTTGATATATCAACATGTCGTAGATCCTAAGGTTATCAAGGTTATGGCTTTGTTCTTGATTATATAGAAGCATGCTTGTATGTCTTTGTTTTCCGCTATAGTATATTCGTGATTATAAGCATGTCTTGTAGATAGATTAATTCCTACAATTTGAACTCTTTTTCATATTAATATCTCTATTTCTATTTCAGATTATATCAAAATGATCTTCTTTTTTTCCTTAAATGTTGGTAGATTTAGGGCCTTAGTGCATACCTCCCCATTACTTATTTCCATGTTAAGCTCTTGCTAAAATCAATAAGTCTCCCTAAGTACACACCTTATATATAAAAAGGTCAAAATAAATACAAGAAGTCTTATTCGACCAAATAAAAAGACTTATAAGGGGTGCAATTATTAATATCTCATATTTTGATAACACAATTCACCTTTTCGAGTTTCAAAAAGCAGTTTGGTGGTAAACTAATGGATACTGAATTAGTTTTAAGTACGACGACGTCCAGGTATCGAATCCTGTAAACTAACAATTCTCATTCTCCTAACTAATTAACCTGTTTCGATGTATTGAGATGAAATGGCAAATAAATAGCATGCACACACACTACTACTACTCACACCCGAGTCAAACCCGGGAGCCGACGTCTACATGTCGTTGAAATTGCCAACAGTGATGGACAATTAACCAAGATTATTTGCCTATAAAAAAACAACCCACCTTTTGAAAAGTTAATTTTTGCACAATTATTCGGTCTAGAAACAAGCTTTTGAATAAGCGGGGGTGTGTTATTAAAAGGGGTGTATAGTTGCACCTTTAAAAACCCTCTTTTCTCCCAACCATATGCATGGAATCCAACTTTCACTTTGCAGATCATAGATAGGCCCATGACCACCTCGTGCCTTTTTTTGACCACCTCGTGCCTTTTGTCAGCTCCAATAAAAGTATAATAAAGTGGATGGATATTGAAAGAAGCCAAACCACTTGCAAAAGCTTGCTACACTTTCAATGATAATGATGTTACAATTTCCTTTTTTCTAGCTTTTATAAATCATTAACCTCATCTACTTCATCATTGCTTTGAACCAAACTATTAAAATCTAAGTAAAATTATTGACAATATGGGAACTTCACGTTGCATCATCATAATTCAATTTATCTTTTTTTCTTAAATTTTTTTTATATTTTCTCTTCAATTTTCTTTTTCTTAGGTTTTTTTTTGGGTCAATTTTTCTTAGGTTAATCAAATTTTGTTTGTAAGTATTATTTCATGTATATGATGCCCATACTTCGTCCAACCCCCTAGTTACTCAGTAGTCACTCCTAACATGCGTGAAAAGACCAAAATGTCATTAATGAGTCATGTGATCCAACGATGGTTCGGCGCACGGTCGTCCGAACCGGTTCGGACGTGGTGCCACCGAACCAAAAACAAACACACAGACACCCCCCTTTTTTACTGTTTCAATGGCACCACGTCCGAACTGGTTCTGCCAACCGTGCGCCGAACCAATTAAAATGCAGTGTGAGGGGGTTTTTCCTCGTGAGGGTATTTTGGGAATATTTAAAGTTTGAGGGTGGCCACCGAGTAGAGGGTGGGTTGGACGAAGTATGACCCATATGGATTGTATGTAGGTACGTTCTTAGCCCATTGAATGGCCCATTTAAAAATTTGGCCCATATACTTTGGACAATTGTGGGGCCCAAATAAGACACCCAAAAAGACAAACCCATCATCACTTTTTCTCTTTCTGACATCTCAACGAAATTGTACTTTTTAACCTACTTTTTGTTGGCTTGGTGTATATGATTCGTATATTAAATAACCAATTAATTATTAATAAAAAATATGATAAAAGAAAGAAAAAAAAGTTAAAGTGAAAGTACTTGGTGTTTTGGAATTTTTGACCAATTTTGCTTTTGAATGAACGATGGCTAGAATCTAAGCTATTCACTGTAGTTGGTTCAAATTTGGAAAGCAAATGCAGTAATTTGCCTTCTATGGTGAGAACAGAAAAAGGTACATATCCTAGAGCCACACAATCTATAAGATATAGAAATAGAAACAGTGCTAAACTTGAGTAAGTTTTTGAAGTTGAAGAAACCAACACATTTGTTTTGAATATGACAAGTTTTAGGTTCTATAATCTTCAATGCAAATGATGTTTTATCACTAAAATCTTATTCTTTTATAAAAATATATATCCCATCCTATTCTTATTCTTATTCTTATTCTTTCTCTCTTTTTCAAACAAATGAATTGTAATAATAGTAATATATTTTTTGTGACCAAGTATTACTTTTTTCTCTAAAAATATATTGGATGTTGTCATGCAAGATGGAGAAGAGGCGTATCCAGACTAGGTAACAATATTGAGTCGTACACAATATACAAAGTCGAAATGTGTATTGTTTGATCTCAATCTAATGGTTCACATTGTCTAGCTGCGAGTGATTGGAAAATTTGTAATCGCAGAGAATCCAAATCATTAATAAATGAATCTTTTGAGAAATTTACCTAGTCTGAGACTTTTAACAACTCGTGTAGTTTACTTACACTCTTAATGAAATAAAAATTTTGAAAAGTTAAAAATACCCTTTGTTTTCAAACCCTCTTCCTCTCTCCCTTTCTGTCATCTCTTTGAATCTCTCTAAAGGGGTGTCGAAGGTTGAAAGTTTCACCTAAAGTTGAAAAGTTGTCAAATATTCCTCCATTACCACTCAATTGCACTCGTTATTGAGCGTTTTCACCTCCAATTTTGGGGGTTTTTTCTTGCATATCGAAACCGTAGGTGAAAGTTCACGTGCGTATAATCTCCAGTTTTTATAGACAATGTGCGCATGAATTGAGTTCACTACAGACAATTTCCCTTTTGTACATACTTGAACTCAATTTATGCATCATATGTAAAAATTGAGTTACAAAGCGACTCGCAAACTAAGTTCACGTATGTTTTACGCTAAAAAATAAGTTATTTATATACGAGAACTCAATTCACCCATGTTTAAGTTAACCGAAATCACTAAAACATATGTATGCCCAAAATTAAGTTAGGGTAAATAAGCATTTTGGTCCTTGAAAACATTGTCACACTAATCCCTAGC
This sequence comes from Astragalus glycyphyllos, assembly GCA_963573325.1. Classification (NCBI taxonomy): domain Eukaryota; kingdom Viridiplantae; phylum Streptophyta; class Magnoliopsida; order Fabales; family Fabaceae; genus Astragalus; species Astragalus glycyphyllos. Next base: position 34,606,723 of record OY754309.1, read on the forward strand.
TAATTGCATTGAATTTACAAATTAATCCACAAAAACTAATGTGTTTATCACTTTAGACCCTTAAAATTATTCTTTATTATCAATTTGATCATCCCTAAATTAACATACAAAATTTTTTCCCAGAGGACCAAACTAACTAACGAATGACATATTTGAGGATTAATTTGTATATTAAATACAACCAGGGACTAGTGTTACAATGGTTCACACATTTAAGACCAAAATTGCTTATCACCTGAATAAGTTATAATGAACCTATGTAAATTCAGTTCACATAGGTTTAAGTGATTTGAAACCAAGTGTACATGAACTCTGTTTATGTAGGTACATAACAAGTGGCAGATCTAGGACCCAAGATTAGGATGGTCAAATAACACATTTAATGAAAAATAAACTTCAAACTACTAAAAATATAACCATAAATTGAAACTTTTTAATAGCAAAAAAGAGAAGGCAGTGAAGCTGAAACCAACAAAATCTTCTCAAAGGCAATTGCATCTTAAATTGAATGTGCCGTGATTATAATCAAAGTGGCATTCTCAATGGAACATTGTTTAAACAGAAAAATGTATTGAGAAAGGCATGGAATGTTTAAAGGTAAGGTTATCAAATTAAAATTGAAGAAAGCATAGAAATGAATACCTTTCACACTGTTCTGGAATTGGTTGTGCAGATATTTATATTTAAGAAGCATCTACAATGACATCCTCTACTTGTAGCAAAGAGGAAGGGTTCTGGAACAGTTAGCAAAAACAAGGTTAAAGCTATTTAGACAAAACGGTACTAGTAATTAACAGTGTTAGGAAATCCTAGAAAGTACCTAAACTGAGTTGGGGATTTCCTTTTGTGATATCCAGCGACGTCCTTCTCCTTCTTTCGTTCAGTTCTGTTTAGAGAGAAAGAGGGGAAGAAGAGAACCAATGAAGGAGAGGAAGATAGCTAGCTTAGGGCAACCAACGACGGAGGAAGGGAGAAGAAGAGAGCGCAAATGAAAACAATACCTAACATCCGACTACGTCCTTCTCCTTCCTTTGGAAGAGTGCGAGAGAGGAAGAGGTGATAGGAGCTTATGGGCGAGAGAGTGTGCATTGACGGAGGTTTGCGAAGAGGGAGTGTTCAGAGAGCGGGTTTCAAAGAGCGAGAGTGTTTAGGGTGCGTTGGAATAGGAAAAAATTAAGACTATATTCTGACTTTTAGACTTTTAGCATCAGGTGTTTTAACAACCGATGCTATACACATTTAACATCGATTGATTAAACAACCGACGCTAAAAGTCTCACGCAAATACCTTTAACACCGGTTGTTTAAACAACTGATGTTAAATGTAGGCGCGAAAACTGAAAATTTCCATTTAATTACAAAATTTCCACTGCGTCTACATTTAGCATCGGGTGTTCAAACAACCAATGCTAAATGGTACTTTTTAATCTCAAATTTGCACTAGATCCTCTATGGGAATTGAACTTTGAAGCACTGAGTCGACCCCATGTATCTTAGTGTAGCTTATGCTACTGGGCGAAGGGTGTTGGGTTGTGAGATGACGAGTCTTAATACAATTAACTAGGTGATCTAATTTGGTGAGGTGTTTGAAAGGACTAGATTCTCTCACGCGACATGAGAGTCAAATGAAGTTAAAACCATCTATTAAAGAAAGAGAGAAAAATATATTTATAATACAATAAGTGAGAGAGAAGAGGTTTGATTGTGAGATCTATTTCACATTATTTTTTTCAAGTTTTTTTTTCACTTGAGAGAGGATCTTTTCCGTGAGTCACAATAAGTCTTGGTATAATTTTGGAAAGACACATATAATTAGCCAATTACTTTACTGGGGGGAGGGAATTAGTAGCAGATTTATTATATGTAACTTAAAATATTTTTCTTTAAAACTATTAACATATTATATATGTCTTTAACCCCGCATGTGCATATAATCGACCCCTTTCCTATGTTAACATTCCCCATATTTTAAGGAGGTCCTTTTTTTTACTATCTTTGTAACGGGTTGGAGCACCCCTTGTATTTTTCCACTTTATGAAAATTATTATATAATTACTTCTCTTTTCCAGTTCATTTAAAAAAAATATTTTTCTATAAAACTGTCATTCTTCTTTGATCAAAAGATTCAAAACACACATAAATATGTAACTTAAAAATTAACATACACACGCGTCAAGATAGTGGTTGGATGATCTGAATGCAAACAAAGGAACTCAATATATATATATATATATATATATATATATATATATATATATATAGCGCAAACTTTGCATATACAAATAATTTTTAGAATTACATAGATAAAAGAAAAGAGATGGTTTAAGTCTCTTCCAACTTAATCAAAGTCTTGAATTTGAATTCGTCATTGCACCATAAACCCAACAAAGATTTTTACTTCTCCAGTAAATAAAATAATCAAATATTTAAAAAATTAACTCGAAAAGAGATATTAAGAGAGATGTATCAAACTGAGTTGATACAACAAACTGAGTGTACTAGTACCTTCAATAACTATGAAAATTAAGCCAATCATATCGTTGAATCATAAGTTCTTGTAGGTAGATTAAATCTATAAAATTTTAAAACTAATTATTTTTTTGCACTATTTTATTTTAATGCATAATATGCTATTTAAAATATAAATACATATCTTGTCAAAAAAAATATAAATACATATATACTATTACATAATTTATTTATGTTTCTAAAAAAGTTATATATTTATGAATGTCTAAACTGTTTGAAATTTATGTTTGTATTGTGTGTGTATTAAATGGAAAATATTGTAGCTATTCTCTAAAATGACTAATTTCAGATAATATTTTTTTTGGTTTGCACCATTGCTGGGCTATTTACGAAGTGTCCCAACGCTTTCAACAAAAGACTAACTTCATCTCGTGCTTAGAATCAAATATTGCACTGGCCAACACCGAGTTTGTCCACTACAGGAATCGAACCTGATAGCACCGGATCGACCCCCTCTGTGTTCCAGAGTAGATTAAGTCATTGGGCCGACGGTGTTGACTTAATTTCATATAATATAAGTCAAAGGAATAAAACATTGTGTTAAATACAACTTCTCTGGAGAGACAGGATCACATGTAGACTGTAGTGTATGCTAAAACTTGTTTTCTCCCTTAAAAAACATCCTATGTATAACACATGGCATACCAAATGATGCATTCAACCTATACTGAAATTTCATACTAAAGGTTTAAGTATCACTTGTCACCTATATGAGAATAGGTTGAGTAGTGCTTTGCCAAAAAAAGCAAATCTGCATTTGCCTTTCACATATTGGAAAAAGTTTACAAGTTCACATGTTAAATTCATTATTTATTAATTATCATACATGAAAACTCAAAAACAAAAAGTTCAGAATTACTTATTTATATGAAAGTTTTAAAGCTTGTTCACTGCTGCTGGGTCATCGACGAGTCCACACTCTAGGCACATAGCATAATGGCCACTATATACTTTTATAAAACGATGGCAGAGGTAGCAGAGAGCCCAACAGTACCCAACATTGAAATGGGTGGAATCATAGGCTGCATTTGCAATAGCAATGAATCAGTGGAAGATGTACAATATTGGGATTGGGATGTGTTGTGTTGTGTTGTGTGTAAGTAGAGGATAGGTAGGTAGGAACCCACCACCACAAACCACTTTTCTCCTTCATTCTTTGTTTTGTATATTGCTTAGGAATTCCCACCACCACTATCATGTACAAATGTATCATCCTTCTCAAACATATGCCCCGATTTTGTCCTATCACTAGCACCAAAAAAGAGAGACACATATTTGGGTTAGATAGAGTCACAACTATTTGCATTTTAAGTGGGTGTTTGGTCATGTGTTGATAAGAAACTGTTTTTTATATTAACCGAGTATCATCTGCACATAACTGCAGAGACTAATCTTTCGAGTCGGGTAGGACTACAATGGCCGCGACAAAACTCTGCATCAAGAGATTTAACACTGCTGCATGTCCAAGACTAGATTCGAACTCAGGACATTGGAAGCTAGAAGAGACCCCTACCATCTCATCTAAGTGCTCTTTAGTCTTGTGTTGATAAAATTGGTTATAGTTAAAAGTGAGTTGAATCTATATAATGTGACTTTTGTTTGGATAATATATAAGAAAAGTGATTTTCATCAATTGGTCTGTTTAGATAGTTGGAATCAAAATTTATTTTGAGTGTAACATTATGTTTGGTTTCGCATCACCATGAATTTAGTTTTATCGTGGAAGTTACGACACGTAGCTTCGACACTGACGCACATCAGGGGCAGACCTGCTTGTATTTTAGGGTGTGCCTGAAAAATAAAAATCTAGACTTATACTCTATATAATTTTTATTTTGACCACCCGAGTTCTAAATTTTGCACCTACCTCTTGGTTCTTTCAGCTTTGACAGTTAAATGAAAAATAGATTCTTAATTTAGTTCTTGAACTTACTTCATCTCTTCTATTTAATCTTTAAATTATATAAAATAATAAGCAGTACCTATAGTTTGTGAAGTATGTCAAATTAATTTCTAAAATTTAAGAAATTTATCTCATTAGTCTCCTTAAAGGACTACTCATAAAACTTTGGGAATTAATTTAACAGATGTCACAAACTTTAAGAATTAATTTTTGTTTTCATGTACGAAATAGGAGAAGAAATGTATGCTAAGAGACTAAATTTGGAATTTACTTGTAAATAAGTTTAGAGTTAAATTTGGTTTGAAAAAAAATTTTCAACAATCCTATAAAAACCGACAATTTTGATATTGAAATTTACCCCCCCCCCCCCCCCCCCCCCCCCCCCAACCCAGAATCTTGGGCCACACTGTCCAACATCAATGTGTCATGATTCCAAACGATCGATATAATGAATTACGGGAGGAGATTATTGAGAATTTCACTAGAGACCATCTAATGTTAGATCTTGACTATTTAATACCCTCTCTCTTTTTCATTTGTTAAAGTCTCTATAGTCTAATTAAAATTAAATAGTCAACATTTCAACTTCACAAATCACATTTTAACCATATTTCAATTATTAATGGTTTGACCTTAATAAAAAGGTTTAAATGCATCTAACTACATGAATGAGAATGGATTTTTTCCATTGGACTTTTCACTTAAAAATGCCAAGTGTTAAATCTCCACCTGTCAACTTTCTCTCTCAATTTTTATAATATTTTACTCTCATCATTTATCCTATTTAATGTGTAGCTAAGATTTCATGACACAATAAAGTCACTTGAAAGAATCCATTCCCTTACATGAATACATGTAGTTGTGACAAGCCTAAGTCAAGCAAACCCTGACATTTAATTTGGTTGATTGCTACTTGGGTAGTATGGAGCGCTAGAAATGATGTAATCTTTAGAGGGAAGTCGGTTAATGTTCCGAAATTGTTTAATCACTTCATAGTTTTGTTGTGGGGATGGTTTTTTGAAAAGGTCAAGTCACTTAACTGTCTCATTCTCTAGTTGGAGTTCTTATCCTGTGTCATGCCTAAATTTGGTGTGATCCTCATGTAAATGAGTTTGATTACCCCTTATACTTATTTAATAAAACTTCTTTACTTATAAAAAAACACACCCAAACACCCACATATAGAGGACAATATTTTACTTCATTGTAATTCGAAACCAACAAGTAATGCCCATCACCCCACATTCCCATGTTTAACCTTAATTAATCCACTAATTTATTTTTGTTTACATAATTCTTAATCCACTTAGTAATATTGAATGGGGTGAACATAGGTTATTTGTATGACCACATCTTGACCATGCCAAAACAAAATGAGCCCATGCCTCTACTAAGAAAATTAAATTTCTCTCTCTGGCTCTCTTTCTGCGGAAGTAATGATTTGGTGCATTGATTGTATGGTGGAATCATGTGAGCATGCAACCAAAACCATCTTCGTAAAAAAGACCCTCATTATTATAAGCTGTGTTATAGGACAATTATGGTCCTCACTAACCCCCTTTTAAAATCTTATAGCAGGAGTAATAATTTATTACTATAGTAGTAAATTTCTTTTTCACTTACTATCAATTATTGTTTTCTCTCCTTTGGGCTCTAGAACCATTATAGTTAGTGGTCCCTGTGTTTAGTGGCCTAAAGCAACTAAGTCAGTACTTGCTTCTTAGGTCAAAGATATAATCCGATGTACTTGAATAAAAAAATACAATATAAATAGTTAAGAAGGATCCAGAATTTGTCTCTATTCTCTAGGCTATACTCTCATTACTATACTTATATTATTCATCATATTCTAAGCTAGGTCCTTCCCAGAAAATAGTTAGGAATATTGGCGCCCACTGTGGGGCCTGGTAAAATCACACCTACCCCACAAAATCTTGAAACAGCTACCCTGAAATGGTAGCCACAAGGAATACAACCTCAACCAACAATAATGATCCAAGGATCTTGGAGTTACTTGACGCGGTGAGAGCACTGCAGGACCAAAATGCAGAACAAGCCCGAAGGAACGAAGAGCAGCGCCTACGCTCCCAGGCGCTGGAAGCTTGAGAAGTGCGGGTACAAGAACAGTTGGCATAAATGCAAACACTCGCTTAAGGGATGGAGGCAACCAGAGTTCCCTTGAGAGCCTTTCAGCCGTTTGCAGAAACCTTAGAAGAAGTGGCAATCCCATACCATTTTCGTGAGCCCTCCATCGGCACCTATGACGGAACAGTCGATCCACAAAGCCATGTGGATGCATTCCAGACACAAATGATGATAAGCGGCAACAATGTTGCTGTCAGTTGCAAGATGTTTGCAGGGACTCTGGCCGACGTTACCTTGAAGTGGTTCAGGGCTTAACCTCTCGCTCAATCACCAGTTTTGAAGATCTCGTTAGCCACTTCGTGCAGCAATTCTCAGCCAACAAGAAGAAGCTAGTGCAACCGGAGGACCTGTTCGATCTGGACCGGTTCAACAAAGTAACTGTCCTGGTGGATGATCCTGACGAAAGGTTCTTCGTCAAGGCATTCATGAAGGGTTTAAGGAACGACACGTTCATCGAGGCACTTTTCATTTGAAAGCCTCAGACCATGGACGAAGTAAGAGCCCAGGAAGACAAGCACATTGAAGCAGAGGAGACCGCCGCCAGCAAAGACGAGCGGGATACCAAAGCACCAAAAAAGACAATACTCTCCACAAAAGAGATCGGCGCGGGCCGACCAACAACATTTCTCTGGCAGACGTGACCAAGGAGGGAGAGCAAGAAACCAAAAGTCACGTCCTAACCTGGAGGTGGCATATACTCCTCTCAGAGCTAAGCCCTCTACCATCCTCAATGAAGCTCTCAATGACAGAAGCACACAGAGGCCGACACCTGCCGTCCCACCGGACAGAGGGACACACCACTGATGATTGTTGGACCTTAAAGCAGCAAATAGAACAACTCATCCACAGGACAACTCAAGAAGTATGTACTAACAGAAGAGCAGAAGAAAAGGCGAGCGAACAGTCCACAACCCAGACCGACAACAAAGGAAGGGGGAGCTCACAAGGAAACCGCACAGAAAGATGGCCATGAGATGGCAGACACGGGCGATGTGAACACCATCTCTAGATGTTTCTCAGGAGGGGGATCAACCTTGTCGGCACGAAGAAGGTACGTCCGTTCCATTATGTTTGTTGCTAACAGGTAGAAGTCCGCAGGTACATGCATCTCAGAACTACATTCGGAGAAGGAGAGTCGCCAAAACAGTAGTCCTCTGATACATGATCATAAATGCAACGTCCTCCTACAACATCATTATAGGCAGGCCGACCCTTAATGCGCTCAAGGAGGCAATATCCTACCCGCATCTCTGCCTCAGATACCCTCTCCCCAATGGAGGGGTCAGAACAGTTCGAGGTGACCAGGCGATGGCTTGCAAATGTTATGCCGAAAGCGCCAAAGTGAAGACAGTTCAGAAGTCTGAGGTAAAAGGTTCTAATTGTAGTTTTCTTCACTTGGATCCAAGAAAGTATAATGTAGCTAAAGAAGAAAAGAGACCTAGGTCGGAAGTAATCATCAGCCCAACGCAGCATCAGAGGACAAAAATTGGAACCGGACTATCAGCAGAGATCGAGGACCAGCTCATCAAACTCTTGTCGGACAATCGAGGATCAGCTCATCAAACCCTTGTCAGACAATGTCCACATATTTGCAAGGCCCCCCAGGACATGCCAGGTATTGATCCGAACTTTGTCTGTCATTGGTTATCTCTAAACCCTTCTGCCCAGCCCATGTCGCAGAAAAAGAGAAAGCAGGGAGATTGTGAACACCCAATTTTAACCTGTATTTTTTCACTTTTTCAAAAAAATCACAAAAATATGTTTTTCACGTATATTTGATTCTTAATCCCTCGAATAGGTCGTTTTGCGTTCATTTACCAATTTTGCGTTATTATTACTTTTTTTAGTTGTTAAACAAAAAAAATGCTAGTCATTGGGTGCATCGTAAAGTTAATTGTGATAATTTCCCCTGTTGGTTGCAAGTTACACCTTCAACATCTTCAGATGATTATGCAAAGAATTATACAATATCTTTTGAGCTTGTCATCTTGATCTACCATGTAACCCATTCTTATCAATTCCTAAAGTTTATACAGTAGCCTCTCAATAGTTGTGTATGGGAACCAAACAGCAAATGGCCTCTTCCTTCTAATTATATGTGCAAGTCTGATTGAGACAAACGATTCTATGTACTCAAGTAAAAGGCAATTGAGGCAAAGCACAAAATCTTACAAATTGAGAACAAGAAGATGAAAATACTCAAAATTGCAGCTACTGTGCGAAGGCAATTTCTCTCTCCTCAGACCTCGTTTCGACGATCCATGATTTAGAGTTGGCAGCGGTTGTGTATGCACTGAAAATTTGGAGACATTACCTTTATGGTTCTCGTTTCGAAGTTTTTAGGGATCACAAGAGTTTGAAATATTTGTTTGAACAGAAGGAGCTGAACAAACAGCAAAGGAGATGGGTAGAGTTTCTGAAGGATTATGATTTTGAATTGAGATACCATCCAGGAAAAGCTAATGTTATAGCTAATGCTTTGAGTAGGAAATCTCTTCACGCAGCTGAATTGATGATGCATGAGATGGATCTTTTGGAGTCGTTTTGAGATCTCAACTTGAAGGTGAAACCTAGAAGGAACCGGTTGGTGTTGAGCCACATTCAGATTTCAAGTTCTTTAAGAAATCTGATTCGTTCAACCCAAGAAATTGATGTGGAGCTGCAAGCTCAAAGAGGATTACCAAATTTTACCGAAGATAGTGATGGAATTATTTGTTTCAATTGTAGAATTTGTGTGCCAAATGATGAAGACATCAAGAAGCAAGTATTAGAAGAAGCTCATAAGAGTCAATATTCCATACATCCTGGATCTACCATGATGTATTAGGATTTGAAGCAATTCTATTGGTGGCCTGGGATGAAGACAGAGATTGTGGAGTTTGTGTCTCGATGCCTAACTTGTCAAAGGGTTAAGACAGAGCACCAAAAGCCAACTGGTCAGTTGCAGCCACTGAATGTGTCAGTGTGGAAATGGGAAGACATTTCCATGGATTTTGTATTGGGATTACCGAGATCTCAAGCCGGTAACAATTCCATTTGGGTAGTTGTGGATTGTTTAACCAAATCAGCTCATTTTATTCTTGTGCGCTCATACAGTAAAGTCTCCAAGCTAGCAGATGAGTATCTGAAGAATATAGTAAGGTTGCATGGGATTCCTACAAGCATTGTGTCGGATCGTGACCCAAAGTTCACTTCTCGGTTTTGGAAAGCTTTGAACAACGCTTTGGGAACTAATGTGTTTGTTAATACTGCTTATCACCCTCAGACAGATGGTCAGACGGAAAGGACTATTCAAACCTTAGAGGATATGCTTCGGGCTTGTGTGCTTGACAGTGGTGGTCAATGGGAGGATCATCTTCCATTGGTGGAATTTGCTTACAACAATAGTTATCACTCGAGAATCGGAATGGCTCCATATGAGGCGTTGTATGGAATGAAGTGTAGAACCCCATTGCGTTAGTGGGATGTTGGTGAACAACGGTTGTTAGGACCCAATTTAGTTTGGGAGACTACTGAGAAGATTCGGCAAACTTGAGAAAGGTTGAAGACCGCCCAGGGTCGATAAAAGAGCTATGCCGGCAAAAGGAGAAGGCCATTAGAATTTGATGGAGGTGACCATGTGTTTTTGAGAGTTTCTCCAACCATCGAGACCGGTAGAGCATTGCGTGCGAAGAAACTCAGTCATCGGTATATTGGACCTTTCCAAATTATCGAGCGTATTGTGCTAGTAGCACATACCGTCTTGCTTTACCTCCAGCCTTGTCAAATTAACATGATGTGTTCCATGTATCTCAGTTGAGAAAGTACATTCCTGATTCGAGTCAGCCGTTAAGTTTTGAGACGGTTGATCTTCGACCGGATTTGTCTTATCAACCCTATCCAAGTCAAATCATTGAGCGAGGCGAGAAGACGCTCCGGACAAGAACAATTCCAATTGTTAAAGTCATTTGGGATGGATTTTCGGTCGAGGAAGCAACTTGGGAGTTGAATGAAGACATGCAAACTCGTTATCCTTATCTTTTCTCATAAGGTATGTTTTGTTCAATTTTGAGGACAAATTTTTTTAAGTTCAGGTGAATTGTAACATCCCTAATTCGGTTAATTTCGATTAACGAAATTAACTAGCGATTGTTCATTCGATTAAGTAATAAATAGAGTCATAGACGTGATAGAATTATGAAAGCAATATTTATTTACTAAGTTATATGAATTGTATGAATTATTGTTTGATTGATTAGTTAGAAATGGGGGTTTAAGTGAGAATTAGGGAGCAAGGGTATTTTAGTCTTTTCCATACCATTTAAAACCTTCAGCTCATTTTAGTCTTACACACACAAGACCAACACTCAAACCCACACATAACATAAACAAACACACACAGACACACCATTCAGAACTTAGAAAGAGAAAAGAAAGCAAAAGAGAGAGTAACGAGAAAGAGAGAGAGAGTTGCGAAGGTGAGAGAGAGAAGAGAAGAAAGAAGAGCCATCTCCACCATTGATGCATGTAGGTAATCTTTACCCCATTCTTCTCCATTTTTCTTGCTCTACACATAGTTACTAATTTCATCTTCTACTTCTCCACCAATCTCTTTACACCATTTTCGCATATTGAAGCTCAAGTTTGGAGAAAATGGGGTTTTGGAGATTCTAAGGCTTTGCATGTTAAGGCTAGGACAAGATTAGGGCATTGTGATACCCACATTGTAGGTTGGAGTAGCAAGAAGGAGTGATTCGTTGCTGAGTTCAAATTTGGAGCACTTCGGGTGATTCGAGTTTGATTTGGAGAGCGTTTCGGGGATATTTCGTGTGGTTACATTGTTGTGTGCATTTCCTTGATTATCGGTTATTTGTGATTATCATCACAATCAGTGAGTTCTAACTCGCTTAGGAATTAGTTTATGTTTCGATGGTTACATATTCTGAATGTGTCGTGTCGTCGCTCGTTTCGTAAATTTTTGAGTCGAAAACTGTTACATTAAAAACTATGTATTGTTGGGTCTCGGAATGAACGAATGTTTGATATGTGATGCCTTGATTGTGTTGTTTGGACTGGTTTTATGTGTGAAATATCAGTTTCAAGGTTGAGAATTGATTGGGTTACGGATTGGACACCAACGGAAATGCGAAAACGAGAAAATGAATTGATTGGGAAGTGTTGCTAAAAACACACGGATCGTGCGCTTCTGTGGCACAGACCGTGCGCAACACACTGTTTGTTGGCTAAACTTTTTAAAAACCACGCACGACCCATGCGCAGAGGCACACGGACGGTGCGTCCTGTGCTGATTTTGAACACTAATTCTCGTTTTCGTGTTTCCTTTCGATTCCAAACCTCTTCCAACCTTTTCCCAAACCATCCCTAATAAAGTTAGGATAAAAATACTGTGATTATGATTATGATTATGATTAAAGTACATATATTGTATTGGTCATGAGTTAAAAAGGATTAGATATACCGTATAGTTAGTCACACGTGAGCGTACATTAAAACATGTAAATTTAAAGAACTGTAAGTTCATTCAAGTTCAAGCTAATGTTTATATCATGTATTATAATTAATTATCATAGAATGGGTGACGACCAGAGAAGAATTAGCATACTAGGTGAGGGGAAGTCATGAGCCCCAAAACCTAGACATCGTTCATGTTTGCCGTTAGCGTAAGGTTAGCGAATGGAGTTCACCGGGAATGGCGTGGTTATTGTCGGTGTTGTGCTATGCCAGGAAGAGCTATATGCACGTAGTTATCCATTATGGACTACAATTGAAAGGAAGTAATAAATGAACCGAGAGTGTAGTAAGGGGTTCCGATAGGACTCGCTGAGATGTTTATCTCACGGTTTATGTTTTGTGGTTTTATAGAATGTTATTTCCCTAATTTTGTATCTCGATTATATGATTTGTACTAGTTATCAGTTATAAATCGTTTTCGCTATGTTTATGTTGTTGGATATTGAACAATTAGATTATGTCAAGTTGAGAAAAACCTAAGACTCAAAGTATTTAAGTGATTGTAATTCAAAGTCAGGAGTTATGTTTGACTCTTTGATGTTGTTTAATCAAGAGTTTTAGTATTGTTCAATATCTAAAACAAGAAATTGTTCTCTGATGTATACTAAGCTGTATATCTTAGTATTTCTATATGTTAGAGATACTAGGGCCGGGTGTTACAAACACACAAACATTTTCTACACAAGAACCACGCAGCTATATATGAATTCTCCATCGCACCTGGAGATATGTAGGAGCAGGGGCCAAGTCCTGTCAAGCACAAAAAACTAATTTTTTTTATTAAGTCATTTTTCTTTTTTTAAGGGTAAAACAGTCATCAAATACAATTAATTAGAAGGTAACCTTTCTTAGGAAGGATGTCGTGGGGGTGCTAATACCTTCCCCATGCATAACCGACTCCGAAACCCAAGTTTGGTCTCAAGGACCTTTATTCAAACCCAAGGGATTTTCCAATATTTTCTTTTAAACAAAACTTTGGTGGCGGTTTCATTTTTGAACCTTCGAAGAATCCTTTCCCGAATTTTTCATTCGCTACAGATGGCGACTTCACTGGGGACCATCTTAGAGAGTCAGGCCTAACCTAATCTGTTGTAGGATTTTTTTACCAATTTAATGTTTTGTTTTACCCATCGCTTTTGTCTTCTATTCCTATTCTTATTACATGTGATACTATTGTGTGATATGTAAACCCTAGGGTAGAAGACAATATTTTTGCACATGTGTTTGTTTCTTTTGCAGCTTGGGGGGTTACTTTAAACATTGCTCCTACACACACGTCTCACTATTACACTTCATCACACACGTGAGTATAGTCCTATACCCGGACTTGAGCATAACCTAAGTTAGGACGAGGTTGCGTAGTGACGGCCTGCTGAATGTACGTCCTGTTGGGTGGTAACGAAGACCTCATCTAGAGTTTGATTCCTTTTGGGGACGCTATCACTTCTAATAATTTACCTATTGTTGGGAACAACGTTCTTAACTGGGGTCCTTGGCTCTAGGAACCATGTTTAGGGTCCTTTAGAGCTATCATTGAAAAGTTCACTTATTAGAATTTTTTTTTGTTCTTTTGATCCTAAAGAAACCCTTCTAGATCACAACTGAGCTTCATTCCCTTGAATTCAAACAAACACTCATGTGTCTGGTCCCCCTTTCAAAGAAAAAAACAAAAATATAACCGTTTCAAAAATCATGTCAAGCATCATGCATTTTTCTTTCAATACATTAAAAATCACCGCAAGTATCATGCACCATCATTCATTCATAATCACTCACCAAAAAAAATCATATTGCAATTCATGCATAAAAAGCATAAAAAAATCATATTGCATTTCGTGTATCAAAAGCATAAAAAAAAGTAATGTTACATTTATAAAAAGAAGTTCATTTCATGTAAAAAAAAATAGAATTTAATGAATCTTATCTCATTTTTCGCATGTCATTGAAGAGTATAAATTCATTTGCATTTTCCTCTGCATAAGTCCTTAGAAAAAAATTAGTAGGTAATGCACATTCTCATTTCATTGTCATTCATCATACTCATTAGTCAAAAATCATTCATCATAAAATTTCTTCATATTTCATTGCGTGTTTGTAAAAGTCTTTGCACGTTATGCATACTTTCATGAGTAAATAAAGCAAAGAACGTTATCACTTGTCAATCCTCACTACATTTCTCTAAAAAAGGGGGCAAAAGAAAAATTGCATTGCATTTCTTGCATAAAATTAATAGAAAACATTACAAAATAAATGCATATTGCATCTTAGGATAAATGCCTGCACACATAAAAGTACCTTCATGTATTCCATAACATCTTGCTTTCTTTGATCCATTCTCATGTAGTATTTTTTTTATTTAAAGATAATAAAGGAAAAAAAAAGAGTTTTGAAATAGTTGAGACTATATTCATGAATAAAGGAAAGTTGATTTTTTTTGTTTGAATGAAAGGGAATACCAATCAAGCTTAGACTCGTGGAATGGGATCATTCTCTTGAGAGTTGTTGGGAAGATTAATCATTAGAGGTGTAGAGAACTAATGTGAGAGGAAATATATCATGGGGCACAATACTTGGACATATCGAGAGAAAAAAGGGAGACATAAGGTTGGTACTTAGTAATTATCTTTTCTCAAAAGAGAAAAGGAAAAAGATGATTGTTATTAGTGCTTGTCTAAGCATGTAACTTGAAACCAAGTTGACTTAGTTGAAGCTTTATACTAATACGAATTTGAATGGATTTAAAAACTCATTTCCATCCTTTCTCACCCCATGTTCCCTTAAAACACCGACCCCTTCTGAGTTCTTGCCTCTAGCAATATTTCCTAAATCCCTTTTGGTTGCGTCATTCGAGGGTGAACCAGTGAAAGAATATCATATTTGGAAGGTACATTTTCCAAAAAATAAAAACAAAAAACACAAAAAAAAGAAATAAGGCAGAAAAAAAGCAAAAGAAAGAGAGAGCAAAGAATTTGGCAAAAGAGTGAATTTTTTTTCGAAATTAAAAATTTGAAGATAATGAATAATGATTCGAAATGAAAAGTGGCTGTTTTTTTTCTATCCCAAATTATATATCTTGATGTCACCCTGTTGAGCCTATAATTTCCTTTCATTAAACCCCGGACAATGATCGACACTACATTTGAATTTGGTGCATTTAGGTGAATTTCAGATGAATTTGAAAGTTAGAAAATTGATGAGATACAAATATGGGCAATGGAGGAAAAGAAAAAAGAGAGATTGAAAAAAAATAAATGATGGGGAATAAAAAAAGTAAAGAGAGGAAAAAAGCTGAAATGAGATAAAGCAAAAGCTGCAAAAAAAAAGGAGAAAGAAAAAATTAGAAAAAAAAAAGAGAAGTGAAGGAGGAAAAAAATCAAAATCATGTAAATGGACGAGTTTTACAAAAAGAGGGTGTTATCTTTGAAACACAATAGAAAGTTGAATGCACTAAAGATTCTTGGCCCATTTTACTTGTAAAATATTTCTTTGAGCCTTCTAATCATTTTTGTTCCATACCCCATAACCCATACCTGTACAACATTTCTTTGAGCCTTCTAAGCATTTTTTCCAAAACCCATGACCCATGGCCACTTTACAAGCCTCTAAAAGTCCACTCTGATTGATGAATGATTGTTTTCATTTTCATAATATTAATTTTGGGAAAACTTATTTACCTCTTTTAAACTTTTCTTTGCTCTAAGAAAAAATGAAAGAAAGAATGAGGCCTGCTAGACTAAAAACTTGTAAAGGCAGTCTAGGCAAAAATTAGGGTTTTAAAAAGTAAAAAATAAAAATAAAAAGACAAAGCCTGCTAGACTGAAAACCTGCAAAGGCAGTCTAGGCAAAAATTAGGGTACAAAAGGGGAATGAGACTTACAATGGATTTCCCCTATCTATGCCGTACATGAGTGCACATTGGGCAATTTTGTGGAAAATAAGCTTGAGTCTCAAGAAATTCCGCACTGGGGCAAAACTGTGCAATACCCTTTTATGAGTCAAAAATTTCTTCCTACACCAATGTATTATTCTCTCGAAACAATGTTTTTCACCAGACTGGGGCAGAAATCTTTCAAGACCCTTCATGAGTCAAAACTTATTTCTACACCGGTGCTGTTTTGAAGAGTGTCAGTTGCCACACAGAGGCAAAAAAATTTTGCAACACCCATCACGAGTCAAACTTGTACACCGGTGCATCCTACTCTTGGGGCAATTCCTTCTACCAATACTGGGGAAGAAATATTTGCATGATCCTTCACAGGTCAAGCTTTGCTTGCAACGCTAGGTAGTATTCCCTCTATGACAAAACCTTTTGCCAATTCCCACCAAATTTCCAGCAAGTAAGCTATCTTAAATAAAAGAAATTCCCAATAGCTCGAGCTTACCATATACCCTTTTCCCTACCACTTCCAAACCTTCAAAACCCAAAACACAAAAATCCGAAAAACAGGAAAACTAAGAAGCACAGAAAAGTCCAGCTTGTCAATATTTGTGAATCCATGCATGCTCGTTAAATAAAGCTTCAAAAATATTTAACTTGGAATCAATGATATGATTTAGAGAGCTAATGACGATCTATGAAAAAAAAAGAGAAGGTCAAATTTGAAGGTGTTTTACTTTAAAATGTGAGATGTGACCATAAAAGAAAAAAGATCTTAGAAAGCTAGTCAGGATGAAGATAACCTTCCATCTGAGGACGAGTTTGATTGGTTTCAAATGAATCATGCACAAAAAACAAAATGTTTTCATTAAACCTAACTTCCAATTCCATGAAACTTCCATCTCAATTTCAACTCAAGGCTCATGCATAACTCATACATCTCATGTCATAACATACATGCAATTTCATGTCAAACTACGCATTCCACTTCATGACTAGAAGCATGTGTTTTTTAGTCGCATTATGAATAAATTAATAAAAAAAAGGCCATTCAGAACAAGACATCTCTTGCATTTTACGAGACTTTCATGCTATGGTTCAGCCCTGACGCTGGTCTTTTTGATTTTGTACTACGGTTCAGCCCTGATACTGTCTCCAATATTGTGCTACTAATTCAGCTCTAGCACTGCTTTTAAATTTCATGCTACTGATTCATCTCTCGCACTGTTTTTACTTTCATGCTATCAGTCTCGCCCTGACATTGTCTTTTAAATTTTCGTGCTATCGATCTTGCTCTAGCACTACTTTCAAAACTCTGTGCTACCGATTCAGCTCCGGCACTAGTTTTTTTATGCCATTGGTTCAGCCCTTGGTTTGTCTTCTAATTTCTTGCTACTGATTCAGCTCTGACACCCGTTGTTTTCAAGCTACTGATTCAGTCCTGACATTGTCTTTTAAATTTCGTGCAACCGATTCAACTCCGGCACTTGTTATTTTCATGCTATCGGTCTCTCCCTGATATCGTATTTAGTGCTACCGATTCAGCTCTGGCACTTGTTTTTTTTCATGCAATCGGTCTCGTCCTGGCATCGTATTAGTGCTACCGATTCAGCTCTGGCACTTGTTTTTATGCTATCGATCTCGCCCTGGCATCATATTTAGTGCTACCGATTCAGCTTTGACACTTCTTTTTCATGCTATCGGTCTCACCCTGACACCATATTTTAAATTTAGTGCTACCGATTCAGCTCTGACACTTATTGTGCATATTTCGTCGATTAAAATTGAGGTTCATATCTGTACTTATTTCTTACTTTGATAATACAATAAAACATAGTTTTATGTATTATCTCGTAAGAAAGTAAGCATAGAGGGGCATATGTGAACACCCAATTTTAACCGGTCTTTTTTCACTTTTTAAAAAAAATCACAAAAATATGTTTTTCACGTATATTCAATTCTTAATCCCTCGAATATGTCGTTTTGCATGTTCATTTACCAATTTTGCGTTATTATTACTATTTTTAGTGGTTAAACAAAAAAATGCTACTCATTGGGTGCATCGTAAAGTTAATTGTGATAATTTCCCCTGTTGGTTGCAAGTCACACCTTCAACATCTTCAGATGATTATGCAAAGAATTATACAATATCTTTTGAGCTTGTCATCTTGATCTACCATGTAACCCATTCTTATCAATTCCTAAAGTTTACACAGTAGCCTCTCAATAGTTGTGTATGGGAACCAAACAGCAAATGGCCTCTTCCTTCTAATTATATGTGCAAGTCTGATTGAGGCAAACGATTCTATGTACTCAAGTAAAAGGCAAGTGAGGCAAAGCACAAAAGCTTACAAATTGAGAATAAAAAGATGAAAATACTCAAAATTGAAGCTATTGTGCGAAGGCAATTTCTCTCTCTTCAGACCTCGTTTGGACGATCCGAACGGTGAAAGTGAAGATATATTCCTCACGAACCCGCTGTCAAAAAATGATGACGGTCCAACGGTTAACGAATCTGGAATCACACTTTTACGGTGACAGGTTTGAGAAAAACGGGAATTGCTTTCTCTATCTTGTTTTTGTCCCACATCGCTGGGGAGAAATAAGAACTATCTAACAATTGGCTATAAAAGAGGTTGAGAGGTCAAGACTAAAGGGGAGAGTGATTGGCTAGTTAAGTGATCTTTTGGGCTAGACTTTGCTGTCCATTACACCAAAAGTCTGCCTTTGATTATTTTCTACGTTTTTTAGTCGGTTTTCCGGTCCTCAAAGCGGTTTTTTGTACATGGCAATTTTGGGGTCAAAATGAACCAGATAAGAGTCTGGTGCGCGGTTGACCTGGTCAAACTACTCGGTCCGATTCGGCATTCATCGTGTTTATCAACTTAAGGTTAGTTTTGTTATTTTATTTATTGTTGTACATATTTATTATTTATTATCTATATATTGTTTATTTATTTGTTTATGTATATATTTATTATTTATTTATTTATGTGTATAGTTATTTATTTATTTATTCTTACTTTACTCTTTATTAATTGTTAGTTTTGTCATTAACTTTAAATACACAAATTATTTTCTTTCTTTAAAAACCAAAATAGGGGATTAAGTCGACGGTACAGTCGGGTTGGTCATCATTTTAGGATAAATGAGTCGTACGGCTCAAAGGTCCTAAAACCCCTATAAAAATAAATAAACCTCCTTAAAACTCCTCAAAAAATCCATTTCTTTTCAAAAAAACCTAAATAGAAGACTAAGTCAACTGTATAGTTGGGTTAGTCATCGTTTTAGGAAGAATGAACCTTACGACTCAGGAATCCTAAAATCCCTATTAAAATAAATTCAAACAACCCAATGCACAAACCATTTTCCACAACACAGGGGGTTAAGTCAACCATACGGTCGGGTTAGCCATCGTTTTAGGACGAATGAACCGTACGGCTAATTTTTTTTATTAAGTCTTATTTCTTTTTTTATGGGTAAAACAATCGTCAAATACAACTAATTAGAAGGTAACATTCCTTAGGAAGGATGTCGTGGGGGTGCTAATACCTTCCCCACGCATAACCGACTCCCGAACCCAAGTCTGGTCTCAAGGACCTTTATTCAAACCCAAGGGATTTTCCAATATTTGCCCTTAAACTAAAAGTTTGGTGGCGGTTTCATTTTTGAACCTTCGAAGAATCCTTTTCTGGATTTTTCAGTTGCTACAAAGATGAAAAGACAAAAGCAATCAAGGAGGAAACAAACAAACTGATGGCGACTGAATTCATTAGAGAAGTGAAGTATCCAACCTGGCTGGCAAATCCTGTGATGGTGAGAAATCCAATGGCAAATGGAGAATGTGTGTGGATTACACTAATCTCAACAAATCCTGTGATGGTGAAGAAATCCAATGACAAACGACGTAGTCTGATTAGCATGATAGTTGCCACCATGTGTTGCTCTGGGGAGGCCACCTATCCGTTAGATTAAGAAGGGGTTCAGCCGCTCCATCAGGGAGACAATGACTAATCTACCCCCTTTTGAGGAATCCTCTACCTGATTGGTAGGATCGTGCCATGATGTTTCCCTATGTTTCTCAACCTCCTTTTTATGCACACGAGAATTCATGTTTTTATGCGCACATGGCTCCGATGAGGCCACCATATCCACATTCTTTTAGGAGACAACCATATCCACCTACTAAGGAGGTTCACCCTCTGTTGGACATCATTATGATTTCAAGTGATGGTAGAGAGATTAGAGCACCCCCTAATACCTGAGCTCAATTTGGTGACATCTGATGATTGTTCAGAGAGCCC
Source organism: Astragalus glycyphyllos (assembly GCA_963573325.1). Classification (NCBI taxonomy): domain Eukaryota; kingdom Viridiplantae; phylum Streptophyta; class Magnoliopsida; order Fabales; family Fabaceae; genus Astragalus; species Astragalus glycyphyllos. The sequence goes on from OY754309.1 coordinate 34,626,992, forward strand.
CCGTTAGAGGAGTTGACTGGCTGCTATCTCGAAGAGCCGTAGACGAAGGAATTCATAGAAATGTTTCATGACTTACACTTTTTGTATTTAATCTTGGATACATTTTTGTATTCGAATCTTGGATATCTGTACTAAGATAATTACATGTTTATCTTTGTATGTTACTCTATATATATTTTGAAGTCTGTTTTTATATTTGGTTTTCTTTTTTAAAGTTAAATTCGAGTGAATCTTAGTTTACCATTTGAGATTTGATATAAAGAAGCGTGAGTACTGGAGATCGTAGGTGGAACAATTTAGGATTAAACTTTTTCTTCAATTCGCTTAGTAGTTAGTCATTGAATCTGATATCTTATACTTGACAGAATTTTGGTTCACTAGTTTTCCTATTCTTGTTAATGAGATTTGCAAATGTTATACAACATGGACATAGCATGGGGAAAGATTAGACATCTCAAGTGTGCCCCAAATAGGGAAACTTGATGTAAATATGGATGGCTAATTGAGGACATGATCTGTGATATTGGGTCTGAATCTTTTAAGCTAGCACATGTGTATGATACTTTATGCAAAGATAAAGAAAAGTCTGATTGTAATGCACAAAATTCACACGATTCGGTTGTTTTAAGATTTTTCAATCTATAGATGATAAATGGGTGGACTAAGAGCTTTTCCAAATTGCTTGAGTTGTTAAAAGACATACATCTGGAAGGTAACACATTATTGAATTGTACGTATGGTGCAACAAAAGATAGTTTGTCTGATGAGTGTGGAGTATAAGAAAATTGCATGCCCAAATGATTACATATTGCATTAGAATGATTTTGAGGAGTTGCATAAGTGCCCCAATGTAAGTGGCCACACTACAAAGTGAAGAGTGGTAATTCTAATTGTGATATGAAAGCGTAAATGGTTTTCCTGCGATGAATCTCTGAATAATTCTCAGGTTCAAATGATTCTTTGCTAATGCAAATAACACAAAGAACACTAAAGGTCATGCAAATGAAAGAAAATGTAACTGACAACTTTGCCATCTGGCTAATTCTATGCAATGGAGGAAAGTTGATAATTTGTTTCCAAATTTCGGCGTTGAGCCAAGTAACCTTAGGCTTGGGCTTGCTTTTGATGGAACGAATCGATATGGTAACCTAAGTACAATTCATAGCTTGTGGTCTGTTCACCTCAAAATTTACAACCTATCTCCTTGGTTGAGCATGAAGTGCAAGTACATTATGGTGTCTATGATGATTTCTGGCCCAAAACATCCAGGAAATGAAATAAATATTTAACTTAGTACCTGATTGAAGACTTAAGGAAAGTGTGAGATAAATGCATTGATGTGTTTGGCAGACATTGCACTGAAAGTTTCAAGCTATGCAACTTTTGATTTTTCAAATTCAAAGAAGAATACATCATCTCATGTCTATCTCAATTATCAATTTTGTGTTAAAAAACTACATCATCAAGGTTTTTGCAAGCTTTAGGGCTATCTAAGAAAGCCACACACTCGTGGCACTCACATTCCTTAGGCGACAACTATTGACTAAAATATTTTAATCTTGGGTGTGGAAGACCTCTGTTGGGAGGGGAGAACCACACAGACCGACAAAGTTAGGTATACACGCTGCCAACTAAATTCTCCGACATAGATTAGTCACCGACAAAACCGATGGATACTACACACCAATAACACGGTAACAAAAAAAGTAAAGAGAGACATTAAACGAAGGACATTAAATGCAGTACATGTTTTCTCTAAACTATCTTTGAGGATTCATGAGCATTAATGAAGGACATTAATGCAATAAATGTCAAAGACTACATTAATGGAATTAATGTTTCCTTGGAGATTAAGTTAACTTGAGGAGTTAATTAGGGTTACTTTTCAGATCTTCAAAAAGCAATTTGAATCCCACACTCAAACACAAATGGAGTTCCAATAATGAATGGCCATGTGTCCCTAAGTGAGTGACTCTTCAAAGCTAGTCTTCTATGGTGGGCTATGGTGGGCGCCTACTTTTGTAAGTTGCATGTGCCCCATGTGATCCATGACTAAGCATGATGTCATCAATCAAGTGCTGGTGCATTGGTATGGTCAAATGTGCTTCTTGCATTTGTAATCTGTTTTCAGTGCAGGAGCATCGAGTGCAGGTGCACTGTTGTATTCTGGTGCAGGTGCGTCAACTGCAGCTGCACTGAACAAACACATCAAACATACAAATATATATGCAAAATGCTAAGTCATACTTTTAACCCTTCAAAATTTTGAATGTTATTATTTTATTCATAAGACTATATTTACTTCTTATTTTACTTGGATTAAAGCAATTTATTTAGGTTTAGATGCATAAATAACTCTATATAAAATAGAGTTATCACAGGACCATCTCCAATAGCTCTCTTAGGGGTTCAGCGCATATATAAACCTCAATGATCACTTCAAAAGATTTTTGTGAATTATCCATTTGTTTATTTATTTTACATGCATATATACTAATTAAATTTTATTTTTAGTATTTTCTTTATAATTTTTTTATTTTAATATGTTATTATTATTATTATATGCTAATTATAATTTTATGATATTAGTGATCATAAATTTAAGTTTTTTTAATGTTTTCTCCATAAAGTGTTTGTGCTAGGCCTGAAACGGGGAGTAGATCCTTCCTTTGAAAAACCCTCTAGTTTTCTCTTGTGGCCAAATCCTCACCCTTAATTACTCTCTCTTTCATCCTTTTAACTCACTCTCTCACTTTTTAATGGAAGGTCTAGATTTCACATAACTCTATAGTCATGGGAGAAGATCTTTTCTCGTGAAAATGTGTATTTTATTTTCCATCCCGTTAGAAATAAGAGATCTAGACGAGTTTTTTGTTGGTAGTGAGGGCATGAAACTGTTGTCAGTGCCATGCCACTAGAATTTCCCATAAAAAATAGGGTTGTTTTTGTACCCCATTTATACACACTATACCCTCACGTTGGGTGTAAAAAGACCAAAATACCCTCATATTTCTGTTTCACCTACGCAGAAGTAGCTACTTCCGGTTTGAGAAAAAACAAAACGGAAGTACCTACAAGCAACATATTTTAGTTTTAACTACGAATTTATCTACTAACTAGATAAATCTATTTTAATTTCTTTTAACAACGAATTTATATTTTATTTAAGTAAATTCGCTTAACAATTTTCAATGGGATAAAATAGAAATAAAAAATTTGGTGTGTGTGGGGGGGTAGTACAATGTGTATTGGTGGGGGTAAAGAAAACCCTAAAAAATAGTAGTAAAAAGCAACAAATATTGGTGTTATGATGTGTGTGGGTTCCGTGGGTCAAGAAGCAATGATCAAGAACCAGTTTTGCAATATGCAACCTTCCAAATTACAATCGAGTAATCATCGATATGATTCACAGTGGGACCCATCCAAACCTCTTATAGTCTCAGTATATCATCATCATCATCATTTTAAAGCCAGCCACCTCACGTTTTGTCCTTCACACCTCCCCACACCACCCTACAAAATCAGCAATAATCATGATCATCAAGATCCAACAATCAAGAATCAACATTCAGGAATCAAGATCCTACCCTGACCCACAAGAACCAGAGAAGCACCGAATCATACCAATTAAAACTGAAGATAAATTTTTTTTTTTTTAAAAAAAGGTGTTAGAAAAGTGGACCCAAAACCACACTGAATCGACCGTTACACTTACGAGGCTTACCAAAGCACAAGGTGGTAAGTAAATGGATTATGGGCAGTGAACACTTAACTAAAGTAAAAAACATTGTTCGAACATTTACATAGGAACCAGCAACATTTTTAATATTTATTATTATTAATATTTAATATTAAGGAAAAAAACACATAGTAGTATAGCAGAAGCCTGCAATATAGATGACTCTGCAAGTTCGAATTATTCTTCTTCCTTGTATCATTGCTTTTATAATCCTCAGTACATCTTTTGGACTCATCTCCTCTCTCTCTCTCTCACTGATAATAATATTTTTATTGTTTTTTTCTTTGTTTGTTTTTCATAAATATACATACTCTATGCTGCTACAAGAAGAGAGAGAAGGGGAGGGGGCAACTAATAAAAAAGCAAAGAGAGAGAAAGAGAGAGAAAGGGGCAGAAGCAAAAAGCCTTTTACACGTGATAAAGAAAACAAAACACCAAAAGCTCATTTGCATGCGTGTATAAGATTCATCACCATCATCATCTTCCTTTCTCATTTTTTTCATTTTCATTTTCACCCCAAATCATTTCAAATGACCCCAGTTTTATTTTCTTCCTAATGCTTCTATATTATCCAAATCACGTGTCTACCTATACTTAGCTAAGCTAGATAGATTTCTTTGAAGAGAAAGAGGGTGAGTTTTCAAGTTTATTTTTTGTTTTTCACTCTTTTTTCCATTCTTATGTAAACTAGGGAAGTTAGCTTGTTGGTCGGTTGTTAGCTTTTCATTTTCTGTTTTGACTTTGTTTACACTTCAAGTCATTTAATAGAGTAGTGAGTCACTCACACCATTTTTCCTCTCTAGTAGCCTTTGCATTAAATTTTCTTTTTTCTTTTTTTAAATTTTTTCTCTCTTCTGTTTACATATCTTCTAGACAGTGATTTTGCTACCCTTTTCAATGTTTATTCCTTTACTTAGGTTGTTTTGTTCTTGATTTTTGTTTTTTTCTGGTTGTTTTATTCACTTCAATCTTAGCTTCACATTTACTAATTTTTTTAATTGCAATGTTTTTTTTATTTATTATTTTATTTTTGTGGCTGTAGTATTTGTTATCGTCATCTTGGTTGTTTTTTTTTTGTAGGGGAAAGGCCTAAGAAGCTGATTTTAGCTTCTGGGTATTTCCATTTTGCTGGATTTCCCATGTGTCTTATCACATTTTTTATACATGGTGATTCGTTTGTTCACTTCACTTCACTTCACATGGTTTTTGCATAGGTTGTTTTTTTGTCTTTTACTGGGTGTGATATTTCGTGTGATGGTCACGAAAGCCATGTTATTGAGCTTTAAATCCGCATTGGGGTTTCCTTATTTTCTGGCCTTTTTGTGAAACTTCACGCAAAAGGGTGGAAGGAAACGTCTTCAAAATTTAATTTTTCGGTTTCAACTTTCATCACCATTTTTGGTTTTGCTTGCTGAAATAAGGGTGACTAGTTGGATTTTTCAGTTTTGCAAAGGAATAGTAATGTTTTTGTTTCCTTAAAACAGTGTCTTTTACTTTACATTTACACTCTCACGCAATACCATTTTTATCTTTATGCATAGCACACAACATTGATAATTAAGTTTCACTTTTCACTTTACACACAGCAATAACTACTCATTTAACTCATCACCTATATATTTTCCATCTTTGTTTCTGTATTTTTTCTGAATCAATTCTCACTGTTTTGCAGTTATAGGCAAAAACTAAACGTGAAAGCTGGTTTTTGCTTTATCAAAAGGCCAAGATGCCAGTGAGGCAAATGAAAGAGAGTTCTGAGCAACATCTTGTGATCAAAACCAATTTGCAAAACCCTATGAATCCATCTAAGAAGGTTTCTAAGGCTGTCCAAAATGGTAAATCTCCACCATCACTGCCACAAGAGCCTCCACCTCATAACCAAACTTCACCTCAGGCAAAGAGTGGTGGAAGGAGAAGGAGTAGAGCTGGCAGAAAATCTGATCAAGGAGATGTTTTTATGAGACCCAGTTGCAGACCTTGCACTGCTATGGCAACCACTGAAAATGGGCTTGTTGAAAATGGCAGCGTCATATCTAGTGGTGATATAGATATGAGTGTTCCTACTTCAAGCAAGTCTTTGAGTTTTGCTCAAAGACCTGGTCTTGGTCAAGTTGGGACAAAATGCATTGTTAAAGCCAATCACTTCTTTGCAGAATTACCAGACAAGGACTTGAATCAATATAATGTAAGCTTCTTTTATGGAAGGCTTTAAATTCATCTGTGGTTTCCTCTTGTATATGTGCTGTTTAATTGCAGAAGGAATTGAATGTGGATCTGCTTTTTGTTGTCCTTTTTTCTTGTAGTACCATTTATGAGTCTGTAAGTTTGGTCACATGCTTTGTTCTTATTGTTGCCTTTGTTTTAATACCATTTTCTGTTGATTTATGTTATAGGTCACTATTACACCAGAAGTGCCTTCCAAAGCAGTGAATAGGTCCATTATAGCTGAACTTGTGAGGCTGTATAAAGAATCTGACCTTGGGATGAGGCTTCCAGCTTATGATGGCAGAAAATGTTTGTACACTGCAGGGGAGCTTCCCTTTTCATGGAAGGAATTTAATATTACTATTGTAGATGAAGAGGGTGGAATTAATGAACCCAAGTAATGTTTTTATTGCATATATACACTTTTAACACAAAATATAAACCCAATGATATAACATTTTCATTTGACTTTGAGACACAAGCATGGACCTATGTAGAACCGGCACTTCAATTACTTGTATTTTTCAAATTAAAACCGGTGTCTGTGTGTCTGATGTTCGTGTCTGTGTCGGTGCTTCATAGGCATGGACTCAGGTTTATTTTGTAAACAATTTATGTTTGAATTAAGTTCAATTTCAACTGACATTGACACCATTTTTCAGAAGGGAAAGGGAATACAAAGTGGAGATTAAGTTTGTTGCAAGGGCAAACTTGCATCACTTGGGGCAGTTTCTAGCTGGTAAGCGTACCGATGCTCCACAGGACGCAATCCAAGTTCTTGACATTGTTCTAAGAGAGTTAGCATCTAAGAGGTAGCCTTACAAAATAACAATCGAGTGTAATTGTGAAGCTTGCAAATTCTTGTTTAATTTTCTCACAAAAGCTTCATTTTGTAAAGGTATTGCCCCATTGGGAGGTCCTTCTATTCTCCTGATATTAGAAAACCACATCGTCTCGGTGAAGGATTGGAGTCATGGTGTGGATTTTACCAGAGCATAAGGCCTACTCAGATGGGCCTTTCCCTCAATATTGGTATTTTACTCATTACACATATCGTTTCCTAATGAAAATTACAATTCAACTTGTGATTCCTCTTCACGCTTTTATTGCATTTTCGTAGATATGGCGTCAGCTGCGTTCATTGAACCTCTTCCAGTGGTGGAATTTGTTGGTCAGCTATTAGGAAAAGATGTGCTGTCAAGGCAATTATCTGATGCCGATCGCATTAAGGTACTTACATGATCAAATCTTGCTTAGTTAACTTTTTGTGTTATCTTCAAACTATACTATTTATTAAGCTAATATAAGATGTTTAACAGATTAAGAAATCCCTTAGAGGAGTTAAAGTTGAAGTAACACACAGAGGGAGTGTTAGAAGAAAGTATCGTGTTTCCGGTTTGACTTCTCAACCAACCAGAGAGCTTGTGTAAGTTAATTTTCTTTCTGGTTTCGTAACCATTGCTCTAGACCAATTTTGGAAGAGTTGTCATGGTTTTTCTCTAATTTTCTTAATTATCTCTTTAGGTTTCCTGTGGATGAGAACTCAACTATGAAATCAGTGGTTGAATACTTCCAAGAGATGTATGGTTTTACTATTCAACATACTCACCTTCCTTGCCTTCAAGTTGGAAATCAAAAGAAAGCAAACTACTTACCTATGGAGGTAGTGAAAATTTCCTGGTGATTGGTGTAACAGCTCTTCTTGTTCATAATTGTGTTGATTATTCTTACATGCCTATGGTTCCTCAGGCCTGCAAAATTGTCGACGGGCAACGTTATACTAAAAGGTTGAATGAAAAGCAAATTACTACTCTCCTGAAGGTCACTTGCCAGAGACCCCGTGATCGAGAAAATGACATTTTAAGGGTATTTACTTGGCGTTTGAATTTGATTAACTTTCATTGAATGACAGCTTTTCAATTAAAAAATTTCTTCAAAACATTCTGATTATAATTTTTTCTGAATATATTAAGCTAGTAGATTCAAACACATAGTCATTATGATTTATGAACCCTAGTAATAAAGAAGAGGAAAATTTGCACTGCTTACAATTACATTTGGTTGCATATGCATAGCCATTATGAAAATGAAGAATCTTTTCATTATTATTTTGTCTTAATTCCTTCTAAAAGTGCTTTCCAAATTCATTTTTCTAGCCATTATGTGTATCATTTATTCCTCGAACGTCACAACCATATAAAATTCACATAACTATATCCGGGATTAAATTTTCAAACTTGAAATCTTATTGATAGGTCTTTTCTGAGTTGTGATCAATAAAATTTTAATCAATAATGTTGATTAAGGAAAAGTTCATTCAACCATGACATTTTGCATTTTCAGGAACAATTAATGTACAGATATGATATTCTAGAAGCTAACTGATAATATTGGACCTTCATATTAATTCAATTTTGCTTACATGCAGACCGTTCAGCATAATGCATATGATCAAGATCCTTATGCAAAGGAATTTGGGCTTAAAATCAGTGAGAAGCTAGCTTCTGTGGAAGCACGAATTCTTCCGGCTCCTTGGGTAATGTGCTTCTCCAAAGATATTAGATGCCAAAATTACAATCTATTTTTTTGCCACTATTCATTCATCTGTATCGTTTCTGTTTGCAGCTTAAATATCATGACAGTGGGAAAGAAAAAAATTGTTTACCCCAAGTTGGTCAGTGGAATATGATGAACAAGGTATTGCACATTGATATTTTTTACATAACTCGATGGTTTTGGTCAAATTTATTTTAAAATTATAAGATTCCAAAGTACATGCTTTCCTTGTTTGACAAGGAGTTTTGAATTATGACTTTTAGAATTCATATCGGTATTCTTGTCTCCTAATACGTGAACAATGCAGAAAATGATTAATGGAATGACGGTTAGCCGGTGGGCATGCATAAATTTTTCACGAAGTGTGCAAGATAGTGTTGCTCGCACTTTCTGTAACGAGCTTGCGCAAATGTGCCAAGTATCTGGCATGGTAGTTTCCCATCCTTTTTTTTTTTGTTTTGTTTGAAGTGTATAATTTTTTTTTACTGATTTAGAATGTGGCTTTTTGTTGTAGGAATTTAATCCAGAACCTGTTATCCCCATCTACAATGCCAAACCTGAGCAAGTGGAGAAAGCTTTGAAGCATGTTTACCATGTGTCTATGAACAAAACCAAAGGAAAGGAATTGGAACTATTGTTAGCAATATTGCCTGACAACAATGGTTCTCTCTATGGTAAGCCGCAGAAATATAGTTTTCTATTTGCTTCAGTTCAAATTCTAAATATTCATGATTTCTTATAAATATTTTTGTGTTCAGGTGATCTCAAGCGTATTTGTGAAACTGACCTTGGTTTAATTTCTCAATGCTGTCTGACAAAACATGTCTTTAAGATTACTAAACAGTACCTGGCCAACGTGTCTCTCAAAATCAACGTCAAGGTTTGTTTGCTCTCAAATTTCAATTACACGATACAACATTTTGCTAAGCACATTTTTAAATGCATGGTTGAGCTGACTTTCGTGTATAAATCCAAATCTACTGGTTAGGATTCTTGGGATTAATGTCCTAAGTACTACCCAATAAGCCTATAATGGGTGCAATTTCTTGTAGCTGATGCAAATCTGAAATGCAACACTTGCACTTCATTGATTGCTTAAGCTTTTACTATAGTTTTTGAACGACATAAATGGAGATGCAATCCTGATAATTTTATCTTTAGCTCCTGTTAGTAAAACATAGGATATAGTGTCACTATTACTTTCTTACTTTTCTAAAATGCTTCAAATAACTGATTGATGATCATTTCCCCTTTTCATGACGCAGATGGGAGGTAGAAACACTGTTCTCGTTGATGCCGTAAGCTGCAGAATACCATTGGTCAGTGACATACCAACTATAATATTTGGAGCAGATGTTACTCATCCTGAAAATGGCGAAGACTCGAGTCCCTCAATAGCAGCTGTAGTAGCGTCCCAAGATTGGCCTGAAGTAACAAAGTATGCAGGTTTAGTGTGTGCTCAAGCTCATAGACAGGAGCTTATACAAGATTTGTACAAAACCTGGCAAGACCCAGTTCGTGGCTTAGTTAGTGGCGGCATGATCCGGTAATAAACGAATATGATTTCCATTTTTCTAATTATCAATGTTGTTCTTTGTTGTATTATATGTATTTTAGTATAACATTTTTACTTTTCTCCTTTCCCTCAATTTTTCATATGGTGTCCTTTTTGTGCAGAGATTTGTTGGTTTCCTTTAGAAAGGCAACTGGACAGAAGCCACAAAGGATTATATTTTACAGGTCTGTCTGCATCTTTATTTATGCTTAATAGAAAAATGAAACTGTTAGTTACCAATGTATTAATGGGGAATTTGTACAGGGATGGTGTTAGTGAAGGACAGTTTTACCAAGTTCTACTATACGAGTTGGATGCGATTCGAAAGGTTTGAATTGTTTACTCACTTATGTTTTAATCTTATGTTATAATAGGTTCTTTTTATAATGTATATATATATATATATATATATGTAATATGTGCAGGCATGTGCTTCTTTAGAGCCAAACTATCAGCCTCCAGTAACTTTCATTGTTGTACAAAAGAGACATCATACTCGGTTATTTGCAAATAACCACAGGGACAGAAGCAGTACAGATAGAAGTGGAAATATTCTCCCTGGTATGTTGAATGTTCCTGAATTGCTTATACACACTAATGAATTTGAGTCATTATTTTAATTTAAAAACCATTGTCCAATGATCAACTTTTCACGATCTTTTATATTCTTTCAGGGACTGTTGTTGATTCCAAAATCTGTCACCCAACAGAGTTTGATTTTTATCTTTGCAGTCACGCTGGCATCCAGGTAGAGAAATTGTGTTTTCTCCTCGTATTCCCGGCTTTATTGATTACGAATACGATGATTGGAAGCATAGCTCACTCGTCTGTCCTTGGATATGTTACCACAGAATAAATCTAAACCTATGATTTTCCTAAACTATGGTTTCTGCTTCTGTTATCATGTAGGGTACAAGTCGTCCAGCGCATTATCATGTTCTGTGGGATGAAAACAACTTTACAGCAGATGGGATTCAGTCTTTGACAAACAATCTCTGCTATACTTATGCTAGGTGTACGCGCTCCGTGTCTGTTGGTAAGCCGATTTGTTTCTACATTATATATTTGTTTTGGCTGAAAAATCTTGTATTGAATTGGAAAATATGGAATTTTAATGGACTTTTTGGTCGTGCAGTTCCTCCAGCATATTATGCACATTTAGCAGCTTTTCGAGCTCGTTTCTACACGGAACCAGACCTGCAGGAGAATGGCTCCACCACAGGTTCTGGTCGCGGTTCCAAAACATCGCGCACAGGTGGAGATTGTGGTGTCAAACCATTGCCAGCCTTGAAGGAAAATGTGAAGAGAGTAATGTTTTACTGTTAGATTGCATGAAAATCAAATGGCACATGCATGCAGCAAGCACCATGATGCATTGCAATATTTAACATCCATCCCCCAAAACAGTTACTTGTACATTAGTGACTCTTTCTTTCAGCATAGTGGCATGGTTTCCCATAATAATAGATTCATGGTTATAGTTCTAGAGGCCTAGTTTAGTATTTCTAGATGTATTTGGCTGGAACTTGGCATAGTTATAGTTTTAGAGTTGCTGACAACTTCCTTTGTATATCATGAAGATGGTATCCATCGGGCATATTGTTAACAAATTTCCATGAATCAATCTTTATTGTAGAATTTTATTTTCTTGCCTGAAGGCCATTGCTGAAGAGTAGAGAATGTTCACTTTCTATTTTTACAAGGATTGTAAGTGCAAAATACTAAGGTAGCATTTCTAGTTGAACTCAATCGAGTGCCGGAGTAAAATTTCTGTATTTAATATTGCATTGAAATTAAAAATGGTTTGTAGAGTAAATGCAATATTAAATCAGAATGGCAAAATCATGGTTATGGGTAAGATTGGTGAGGATTCTCTTTCATCCATTAATGATGTTTTATATGTATAAGGTCAGAAACATTACCTACCTAGAACATTTAGGTGATTGTGGTTATGAAATTTCATTTAATGACGATGGTTGTAAGGTTGTCAACATGATGGATCCATAGCTTTTGGTGGCAAAAAGAAGTCAATTATATATACCTATAAAGTAGACCTATCTGATTTGTTGCCTACTTACATACCGGCAAGTGGAGATCCCGTGTTCGAATTTGGGTTACTATAGAAAATATTAAAAATAATAAGACCTTGTGCGTAAGTAGACCGTACATAGACCTAAATGTTTAGTATTTGATCTCTGTAAACGACGAATAATGGATCTGGCACAAAAGACTTGCCTAGTCTTCTGTGTAAGCTTAACGTGTTTGGTGAGAGGCTTACCCCAATTTCTTTACCAAATTGACACCTTGTGTGAGGCATGTCAGAGAGAAAAACAAGTTAAAACTCTCTTAAAGCCAAGATCGATGTTCTACAAGATGGACGTAGGTTAAATTCTTGGCAAGATGAACGTAGGTTACAAGTACAACTTCTCTTTATGGTAAAAGATATGGATTAGTTATTGTTGATGACTTCACAAGATGAACGTAATTCTTGGTCATAAAGATGAGTCTTATAATGTATTTTGTATCTTATCATAAAGTTCAAAATGAGTTAAAGACATTTGTCTTGCCACCATTAGAAGTGACAACTGTCGTGAATTCAAGAATGAGAGCTTTTAAAAGTTTTGTAACGAGAATGTGATCTTCTCTGCTCCTAGAACACCACAATAAAGATAAGTAGTTAACAATGTTGAGCAATACGGCCTATGAGTTGTTTTGGTCCATATTGGGTCACAACTCATAGGCCTATCTTAGTTTTGGTCCGTGCTGAGCAATACAAAGATTGTCCATGTTGGATTGTTTAGTAGTTTGTATTTTGCCGTTGGGCTATGCCCATGAGAGCCTGGACACTTGTGTCCATTTGGGCCACCTTAATATGTGTATGGTTTGGGCCTCCGCCCGTTATTTTTTTCAAATCATACCCACTTGACCAAAAAAAAGATTTCCAAGTTGGGCAGAGGCAATCAACAATGTATGTTATATACAAAATAGAATATATTTCATAACATTGCTAAGATACCTTATGAATTGTGAGAAGGTAGAGCACCTAGCATTTCATATTTTTGTGGTTTGCCAAAGCTAGTATTTGGACAAAGAGAGACTCTAGGAGTGAGCGCATATATGAGACATTTGACTCAAATCCCCTTATATAGTGAACTCGACCGGTTAAAATGACCGTTATTGTTTAGTTACTAACTTCACGCAGGAAACCATTGATTTACTTGATCAAGATGATAATACATGTGTAAGCCACTGTAGTGAGACAAGTAATATCAGGATTCACATGCTTATCACTAAAGTGGCTTACCGTTGGGCACCTCAAATGTGAGATAATCTCACATCGCCAAATAATAATAAGATAAAGAGTATATAAAAGATTATATCTATTAACCTATAACTTGAGATTTTAGGCACAGACATAGTCTAAGCCTCTTATTATCGAAGATAAAAATATAGAATAAAATAGAATAAATAAAAAAACCAAACACTTACTACTTGGGCCTTTAGGATTGGGCCTCTACGAAACAATTATAAACCTCTCTTGTAATATATTTAATAATTAATAATAATAATTTTCATATAAAAACAAGGAAAGGATTGAGAGAATCAAACTAGTGTCCTATTATGTCTTTTATTAGGTACTTAAGTCACAGCAGAGTGAAAGCTATGCGGAATTTTACCAAAAGCAATAAAACAAACAAAGAAATGAAATTAAAGACAGTGGCTTCAATTTCAAAGAAAACGCATGAGAAACCAAATGGAGGGGGGAGAGACACATATATGCAAAAATAAAAAAAAACATTCAGAAGCAGATGAATGATAATAACATGACATGACATGATCGAGATTCGAGACAGATTTATTCATTAGATGATGAGGACATATCCTTCATGAGGTTTTGTCCAATTGGATCAATATTCAAGATCTCACGCTAATTAAACTTGTTTATTCAAAAATCCTTAGAGGAAAGTACTCCAAATTTTGAGAATATGGGATGGGATAGTTAAATTGATGTTTGGTTCTTACATCTAAAATCAATTTTTTTGGTTTAGAATTGATTCTACTAGAAGCTAGAAATTGTAGCTTATAAAACAATTCTCAAACTATAATTTAAATTTGGGTTAAATATGTTTTTAGTCCCTACAAAATTTCACTATTTTGTTTTTAGTCCCTATAAAAAATTTCGTCAACTTTTAGTCCCTATAAAATTTCACAATTTTGTTTTAAGTCTCTATAAATGTAAACTCGTGTATACTTTTAGAATTTTTGAATGATATTTTGCATACACGTTAAAGATATTAAAAATATCTCCCTCATAAAAAAAACTCAAAATTTGATTTTTAAGTTAGTATTTCCTTTAATTTGTTTATCGAATCTTTTGCACTTAAAAAATTTAGATTTAATTTATGCGTTGTTAAAAAATTCAAAGTTTTTCTAGAAGAGATGTTTATAATGTCCTCAACATGTATGCAAAACATCACTCAAAAGTTCAATGAATATACAGAGTTGGCATTTATAGGGACTAAAAACGAAATTTTGAAATTTTATAGGGACTAAAAGTCGATGAAAAATTTTATAGGGACTAAAAACAAAATAGTGAAATTTTGTAGGGACTAAAAACATATTTAACCCTTTAAATTTTATTATAAACATTTAAATTATATTATCATTTACATCTTCCATAATTACCCTTCACTAAAATTTGATATTCCATAGTTGCTCTTTACTATATTTACATATTCTACAACTACCCTTCACTAAGTTGCATTGCAATTTTGTGTTAAAAAAAAATTGCGCTGCAATTTGAATAATATTTTCTAATTATAATTCCTACTTAGATATTTTGTATGCTCATTTAATAATTTTGATTGTCTATTTTATCAAATTTGAAGTTTTTAATGTTATTTTAAATTGAAATCCATTTTGGTAATTTCACACTTTAAAAGCAATTCTAACTCAACCTATCCAAATAACAATGATGTCAAAAATCACTTTTTTAGTAAAGGTATCCAAAAATCACGTCACGTTCAATTCACTTTTAACTAAAATCAATTTTATAAAATCAATTCTATCGGAATTAATTCTATGTGGTTATTTAAGTGGTAACAAGCATTCTTAAACTTTTAAACTCAACCATATGACTCCCACTCTTACTTCACTCCAATCATTTTATGGTGCAGTGAAATCTAAGCCATTAATTTAATATGGAGAGAGAAAGAGACTTCCAACTAAAAAACAAACAGGAGTAAGGTATTAATTATTGAGATTCGTTCACTTGAGAAAACTTTAGAAAATTTCAGTTGATAGGATCTCCTTTACATCCATTTCACAATTATTAATAAGAATGTGTTGAATAAAAACTAATAAAGAGTACATTGTTAATTATTAACATACTTCTAACTTTGGTATATATGTAGATAGGAAACAAACAAGTTAACTGTTTCCTTCCGTAAAAAAACCTAGCTAGTTAACCTTTTTTCCCCATTTTTTTGAAGTAAAAGATCGTGTGTGTGTGTGTCAAAAACAAGACACTAGAGTGCCTTGACCTGTGTACAGGCTAACAAAAATGCAATGAAAAACTATTTTCGGCTAATACAAATATATGAGGCGAGATGCCAGTAATTAGTAAAGACACCGCGATCCCCTTGACCTAGAAAGTAACCCCCGCTAAGAAAGAGATTTTCTCCTCTGGACAATAGAATCCCAATTAGAGGCTTTGGCAGAGAAAATACATTCATTTCTCATATCTCAAGATGGGGAAAGGACGAAGTGCCAAATCAAATTGAAGCCTCGCTTTTCCTTTTCCCCGGGCCCAAAGAGCAGAAAACAGAAAATAGATAAAATAAATCGTGTGGCATTTGTATCACTCATCCTAACTACCGAGAAACCGCTACCAATCAAGCTAGTTAACTGTCTTCTAAATAATGATGAAAAGAAAATATAAAAGAACCCCAGGAGTTGAATTCAAAGAAGGAATTTAGATAGTATAAACAAATGTGATTAAGAGCATATCAAAATCCTTATAATATGATCAACATCTTGAATCCTTAAAGAAAAGTGCAAACTACCACCACCACCAACAGTATATATACTCACAATCAACCATAAACAGAATTTATGGCAATTTCAAGGGTTAGGAGTAGAGAGGTCCAATATATAGGGCAATTGTTACATGTTCGAGTGCCATTGGAAAGAATACATGTGTAGAGAAAAATTACTATAACAAGTAAATAATCAGAAACATCATACCTAGCCATGTTTGCAAAGAAATAGTCATTGATAATAATTAAGAATCTCTTACTCACAATCAACCATAAACAGAGAAGCACAAGTAAAAGGTTTAACATAATAAAAATTAGGAATTTTAAAGTTCTTCATGCAAACAACAACTAAGTGAAGCAACCACATGATCTTATCATTCCCTAAGAAAGAAGGAAAGTTGAGATCATGCTGGCAGCTTCACTTGGTAGTGGTCCATGATAATAAACTAGCTAGTACTTCTGCATGCCACTTGATTATGGGACTGAGATTTAAAAGGAGGTTTAATTGTTAGAGTTTGTATTGAGAAGAAAGTATGAATGGCCACTGTTATATATAGTAGATCGAGCTCACATGAGATAGATACAACTCAGAGTAAAAATTATAATATGTACTTTTTCCCTCCTCTATTTTAATATTTGTTATATACAACTCATGACTTCTTTTTACAACGTACAAATATTCTTTTTAGTGAACAAAGGTATCCCATGCTTGCAATCGTAGAGGTTAATCCCTCGAGGTATTGAGATTCATTTAAAAGATGGTAAATGAGTCCAAGTATCTACCATTTTTACTACACCGTGTATCTTGGTTAACATACAAAAATATTATTATATCGTAGACCAATATATATCTCCCACCAGATGTTTTCCATTTTAAGGGGTTGATCTCTTGTACCAGATGTTTTCCATACGCACCAGTCAGCAATCAAACCATTGATCAGATGATTAAGGACTCCGAGTATCTATCGGTTAAGTTTATTTTAATATCTGTTATATACACCTCATGAGTCATGACTTCTTTTAATTAGAACATACGAATATTTTTTTTAGTAAACAAAGGTATCCCATGTGTGCAATTGTAGAGACTAATTCCTCGAGATACTGAGATCCATTTAAAGACTTAACCTCTCTCACAAGATTTTTTCCATACACACCGACCAGTGATCGAATCTTTAACCAGATGGTAAAGGAGCTCAAGTATCTATCACTTCTGATATACCGTATATCTTGGTTAACATACAAAAATATTATTATATTGTAGACCAAATATAGAAGACATTGGAGTTATTATTGAAAGGAAAACAAATTCAAAGAGTTAGAAAGTGGTCCCTCCTCATGCAAATTGAATATTGTCACACCAACAATACACCATGCAATTTTCAGACAGGTTAGTGAGTGTTTTCTTTGTATACTGCAATAGCATTTAATAACTTTTGGGTTGGGAGCCAAAGGAAGTGGGGGACCCTTTTACATATACACTATTTATCTACTAGATGTGCACCCATATACAAAATCTTTTAAGTTAAAGATCTTTTTGTGTACATTCACACACATGCCATTTCCTCTTGCGAATTTTCTATTTCTTAGATACTTGCTTCTGATGCATTTGGTTAGTGCCAGATGCATAGATACTATTTAATGGAAACATTTGATACTGCTTAAGAAAACGACTTGTCAGATAGAAAATTAATGATATCTAGAAAAAAATTACTTTGTTATGGTTAGGGCTTGTAGTGACATGAGAAATGTAAAGTGTATGTGTCATCATCTAATTTATAGCTTGTAGATTTTGTGTGTATCTTCTACGTACAAGGGCAAAGGTTGGAGGATCATAGATTTGGCACGAAAATATTTGACTGGCTTTATTGTGTATTTGGATATGCGATGCTATGTCACTTCACCGTGGAAGCTAAGACATATTGTTGGCAAAAAATTGCACACGTCAACTACCTAACCCACACACGCAATCATCTTTGATGGAATATGGATAAACATGCAATAAAGAATAAATGAGAGCCACAAAGATTTAACGTGGTTCAACACTTATTGTCTACGTCCATGAGAACACCTCAACACAATTCATTTATTTTCTCAAATAAGATGACAACAATTTGTAGACCAACCCAATGTGTGTTTAACCCTACAATACTTCTCACTGTAAGAGTTACAAGGAATGATAACACTCACATTTCACACAATAAATGATCACCAACACTCTCATCTCACTAGGACATGGTCAGAGATTCTTCAACTCTCTACACGATCACCCAAGTGGGGATGCCTCATCTCTCCACATGGGATGGATGTCTTCACCTCTTCACAAGTCTCTCTATTTATAAGAGAGAACATGACTTCCATTTATGTATGTAACTTAGTTAACATTAATTGTCCATCATTTCCAAGACTCTAAATACATTCACCAACCTTATGAAATGTACCTCTTAAATTTACATTCATTTGCACTTACTTGGAAATTTCAATTAACTTCCCAACACATATTGCATGTTGTATTGACGCTTATGACTCATGGCGTGAGTCTGGAGCAGCCTTTGCCATGAAAATGAATAAGCTACAAAATGTAGTTTATTCATTAATGTGGAAATTCGGCCGTGAGTTTATACAATTGTGGGAATTCTATCGTCAACTCAAACACCCACATAGAGATTTTCAATTGGCACGTCCACGAGTCCCACACTGTGGTTCCAAACACTCCTTAAGTCATTAAAATAAATCAATTGTTGATATTTTATATAATACTTATAAATTTTTATTGGCTAATTAATTAACTTTATAGTCCCTAGTTACTCCATTCGTCTCAAAATAATAGTTTTTTAAGGTTGTTTTGTATAAACCAAGAAATAACTTTGATTACAAAGTAAATTTTAGATATACCCTTACCTTTTACTGGTCCACTCACATATTTACACTATTTCTTAATGTAAGTGTAAAATAATTAATAAAGTAGGGGTATAATTGATAAAAAGATAATTAATGTTAAATTGAAACTTGAAAATGACAAATAAATTAACAAAATTTGCTCAAAAATAAACAGCTAAAATGAAACAATATGTTTTATTTGAGTTCTTAAAAAATCTTGTTGGTTTATAATCCAGTTGTCACACCCCGATAGGAGCAGAAAGCTAGAGTTTGTGGCTAAGAGCTCACATGCTACTGGGAATATAGATTCTCTCCATTGAAAATTTCATTTGAGAGTGTCAAGGGCAAGTCTAAACTATTCATTACCCTTTCTCTGTGTTTTTTCACGTGTTAAAGTTTTTCGCTTTTGTTTTTTAATCAATGATTGAGATTCCACATTATAATAATGTCAACGGAGAGAATCCATTCCTCATGCTATTGTAGACCCATCCCATGGAAGAAAGAATCATCATTGGAAATGACCCTGAAGTATAAAAGAGAAAGTCTACATTCGACGAACAAAAAGTAGCATTTTGAAACCAGACGAATGATATTGTGTCCGACTCCTAAATGGTTTTGATGACAACAAAGCCATTTGAGCGAACAAATTTCTTAAGAGTATCTGACAAATTTTCAGGCTAAATTACACTTTTAGTCCTTTAACTTCATTTTAGTTTTTGACTTGATTGCTTATCTATTGTTTGTCTCATTTTGGTCTCTTAAGTTAACAAAGTTATATATACAATGTTGGCCCTTTCGTAAACATTGTTAATGTTAGCTTATGTGGCTACAAACTGATAATTTTACAGCTAAGTCAACACGTGGAATCAAATAATATATAGGATAAAAGAGTGAATCGAGTTTTTTCTCTTTCTATACTGCCATATATCTAGAGTTTTATTAGTTATCGATTTGGAGAAGAAGGAGAAATAAGTTGATTAAGTCCTTTATCTTATTATTTGTCGTCTCACTCCCTCCGCGTGCTGGCTCAGATCAGATCATTGGTTAACTACCACATAAGCTAGCATTACCAACATTTGTAATGAAAGGACGAACATAGTATAATGTTGTCAACTTAAGGTACCAAAATGAAACAAATAATACATAAGAGATCAAATTGAAAACTAAAATTAAGGGACTAAAAGTGCAATTTATCCAATTTTTTAAATGTGCAGATTAATTTGTCTAAGTACTCGCTTTATTTTTCATTTTCATCACACCAATCTTACTTCACTCTTTCTCTCTCCAGAAAAATTAGTGGTCTAGACTCTAGAGGCTAAAAGAAGAAGAGGTGCATCAATAAGCAAAGGGAAACATCTACTTATAATAGATAGTGTGCTATAATTTAAATTCACATTTTAAAACCAATTGGCTATTCTTGTTTGGGGAAGAAGCTTTCTTTTATTTATTTTTTTTAAAAAAAATTCCAAGTCTTGGCAATGATGTATCTTTTTAGATTTTCTCTATGTAAGAGTATCTTTAATGCATATTGAAATTAAACTTGGTGCATATTGAAAGCAACCTACTTAATTTCTACATCATTAAATAGAGTATCTTAATTTAAGTAATCTATATGCATTTTACTCCCTTGGTGCATATTGAAAGCAACCTACTTAATTTCTTGTACTTTTTTTAGTTGTGCTCAACTTTTTTATTTGAATAAAAAAAATGTTTATAAACGTAGAACTTAATGCATATAGAAGAAATGATTGCTTATGATGAAAGTAGCATAAGTTCCTTAACACCTATATGCATATAGAAGAACTTAATGCATACTTAATTTAAGTAATCTATATGCATTAAGTTCCTTACCACCTAAACCATCTCTAATGGGGAGGAAAAAAGAAGAAATGATTGCTTATGGACAACAAACAATCCATAATAGAGTTAATTTTGCTTAGCATAGTGATCGACCCTTAAAACATTATTACGGTGTAACGGATAGCGGGTAGCGGGTAGCGGGTAGCAATATGACCGGTGCCCTGAAGCCTAGAGAAACAATATAAACACTTTACCATACATATATAAAGAGTAAAAATAAAAGAATACTCAACTTAAATCATTCATAACTAGTGTTAAGAAAATAGAGGAAGATTATGTAAAAACATAGGAATAAAAACAATGGAAGAAGTTGTTGCTCCTGTTAGAAATCGAGGGACACGTTTTTACTGTTGCTGCTATCTTTCTTTACTAAGGTGCTACAAGGGAGATAATGAGCCGTGAGAGATGAAAGGGAAGAGGGATATATTTTATTGTCGTTCCTCGGTTTTTAGTTTCAGAATCAGTAGGGGGAAGAAGAGTCTATGATTTAATATGAGAAATCTTATTTGGTACGACACAAAAAATAAGAATGACGTGGCAGCATCTGATATCTTTGGTCGAAGTATGCAATACACGTAGTTAATATTTTGAAATTTTTAAAAATCATGTCTAAAACATTTCGTATGGAATTCGTTCGTACCATATGCTCCATCTCTTTTCATATATGAGCAAAAAGCAGTTATGCACACTTATCAAGAGAAGTTACAAAAAGAAATATGATTCCTATATTACCCTTATTAACGTTTCTCAAAAATTGTGAAAAAAAAAAAGAAAAGTTGGAAAACCAAGGACTACTTGCATTGAGAAAAGAAAAAGTAATTTGGTACATTAACTTAAAAAACTGAGTTGCTAATATTTGATAACATGACTTTGTTGATGTTTTTGCTTGTATACGAAAACGGAGGGAGCATCAGTTATCGGGTTAAAAGAAATTAACCCACAGTGAAAAACACCAAAAGGATTTAAAATATCTATAAACAATTAAAAATTTGGGGTATTATAGACTTTTATCATTTTTAATATAGGGCGATTTAGGCATTTCACAGAGAATTACTGTTTCTCAATCTTTTCTGCGTGGAAATCTAGAGCACCCCTAATTTCGTGTTGCCACATCACATTACAAGTCACTGGACCATTGCAACGCAACGCGCTGCCGCTAAGGCCGCACTTTACTATAGAGATTACCACATGCTCATTATTCAAGGCCTTTAGATTGCGCTTCAATATCGTTAATTTGTTTTCCATACATGGAGATTTTGGTTTTTAATAGGCTAAATAACACTTACGCTTCTATATCTTTGCTCTATGTTTCATTTTGGTTATTTATCTTCTTTAATTTCGTGGATTCTTAAGTGTCTAATCTGATTTGTCATTCATTTAATGACGTGGCAAAACTCTATTTTATTTAATTCTAAATCATTTGACACATAAGCATTTAAGTTTTTTAAATTTTGAAAAATCAAACCAGAAATAATTAAAGCCACGTATAATTAAATTGAGAAATCATTAAAACCGGAAATCTGAGAAATCAATTTAAAAACAGAATTGATGAACCCTAAATCCTAATGCCACCACCAATTGATGAATCCAGAATTCATGAATGTGATTGAGACCTAAAGAAGACGCAAGCAAGATAGAAGAAAAATCTGGACATTCACGTTCACCTTTAGGTTCCTTCTCCTTTCTCTAATCAGATAAAGAGGTTCATTTTTTATTTTTTTTTCAAAAAATGATAACATACTGATAGCAATAACATACCGAAGAATCAAGAACACATTTTTTTCTGAGTTTTTGTTTCCAGATCGAATAACACATTGTTTTTTCTGGGTTTCTGAGATGAGAGAAGAGAGATGGCATGCTGGATGAAAGAAGAGAGGCACCAAGAAAACCCATGAGAGGCAGCGAAGTAGATGAGAGAAGCGAGATGGAACGACGGAGGAGTGGATGAAGAAGATGGAACACTGACTTCAATCTTTTCTGGAACACTGGCTTCAAACTTTAATATGTTTTAACTTTTAATTTTGTTATCTATTCTTTTGTTTTCTTCACGATAGCAATAACATACTTACAGAGTTTTGCTTTAAATAAAATAGAGTTTATTCTTTTGTATTATTTTGTTTTAAATAAAATAGAATTTTGTCACGTCATTAAATGAATGACATATCAGATTAGACATTTAAGACGCTAACTCGGCAGTTAACTGTCAGCGTGGTGTCTGTTAACTTCAATTGATGGAATGAACCAAAATGAAACGAAAATAGATGATGAGGGACCAAAATGAGACAAAAAAAGATAAATGACCAAAACGAAACCTAGAGCAAGGATAAATGATCAAAATTTTCTATTTAGTCTTTTTAACAATATAGGTATCTAGCCATCGCAAGTAGGCAATTATGCGCAACTTCTATAAGAGTTGGAGGTAGATACCCACACTATTATGTGCTAGACTTAATACAACACACATATCCTTACAATTACAAAATACTAGCACTTACCTAATTCTAGAAGAGCCATACTACAAGTCTACAACCTAGCCCTGAGAATTGGACTTGTCCACTAGACGTAGCCAAAGAGAAGAAAACTAACCATACGTATGCATCACCCAAACTAAACCTAACCCAGTTTTAAATTAGAAAAGAAAATAAGCTTAGAGGGCCTCTGATACACACACCCCTTTATGGTCTATATATCAGTATTTACACCTCTTTAGAACATAAACTACTCATCCTTCTATCTATAAACCTTTTCATTGTAGTTGGATGAAGTCTTCATCCATCATCCTAATGTTAAAAATTTGTCTAATGTTATTTTGAATGAACATAATTATTATAAGATTAAAAACGAAAACATGAGAGTTATATTAGAAAATAGGTTTGTCCACTATGGGCAAATGTATTGTCTACTCTTGATATATTACTTTTAAAATTGAATGAATTGAATTTGTGAAAGAC
Source organism: Astragalus glycyphyllos (assembly GCA_963573325.1). Classification (NCBI taxonomy): domain Eukaryota; kingdom Viridiplantae; phylum Streptophyta; class Magnoliopsida; order Fabales; family Fabaceae; genus Astragalus; species Astragalus glycyphyllos. The sequence continues at coordinate 34,650,773 of OY754309.1, forward strand.
CTGGAAATATATTTCCAGAAGCAGCACAATAAAATATCTCCGAATATTTATTTCTAGATCTTGTCAGACACATCAACCACAAGGAGGAGATAGATCCATTGTTTGAAACACTATCACTATTTATCACATTAACAGTTTATGTATGTAGGACTTAAATACAAACTCGAATTAAATTAGATTAAATAAAGACAGGAGAAAAACCACAGCGTAAATCGATATTATTACACCAAATATGCCAACAAGAAAGTATCAACTTAATATTGATTGCAAACCTCACCAGATATAACAGGGGGAACAGAAGATGCCTGAAGTGGAAACTTCAACTAAGTTCAGCAATATCATACCCTTAGCAATTCAATCAGTAATTAGAAGACCAGTTAGCAGCACTCCCAACTCTTGGCATTCCAGTTGTTTCCTTCTTAGATTCAGCATCCACCTTGAAAGTTGAACCACACACCTGTCCAGAACTGTCGATCCTCGGTATAGGCTTCAACTCATTAAGCGGATGTTCAAAACTCCTTAAACCTCCAGTTGTTGTAAAGAAGCACCCTAAACATATACAAACATGGATTTACTTCTTGAATCAAATACATTTGATTTGAGTAAAATATAATTTGAACATACATGCACATCCACTTACCATTTCTAAGCCATCAAACTCATTCTCCCTTCACATCATTCCATTTAACAAACTTGTACCTGTCAAACTGGGCCGCCCGACTCGGCCCAGCTTGTCCCAATGGGCCAAAATGCAAAAGCGGGCTGGGCTAGGCCATTCCAGTTATCTATTTGGCTGTGTTTTTTTAGCCCAGCCCAATCCAAAGCATTGGGCCAGCGGCCAGCCCAACCTAGTCCAATTTTAACAAAGAAAAGCACAAAAATGTTCAAAAAAGCCTAAAAAAGCAGGCCCGGTTTGGCCTATGGGTTATCAGGGCTGGGCCAAAATGTTCAGATTCTTTTTGGGCCTCTATTTATTGAGCCTACAACACTAGGCCATCGGGCCGGCCTGTTGGGCTGGGCCAAAATTGACACCTTACACACGGAATAGCTTTTAAAAATGGGTCTCAACTCTCAAAGATGTTCAACACCGGGGATCAGGAATTCATCTACTTGAGCACACTCAATTTTTATCTTAAATCATATAATTACCTTTAGGGAATGGTGCATAAGATTTCCCACAGCTCTTACTTACAATCTCCTTCTGGTCTGAAAGAACTAGATTTTTATCAGCATCCGTTCCCCAAAAGAAGGGAACACTCCCGTCAGCGTCCTGAAAAGGATCATAGTATTATGCTAGGTAAGAGCGGAAATTATCGCAAAATATGACAGTGAAGTAATACAAAGATAGGTCCTAGTAGGATTACTCACAGCAGCAACAAATGCAGTTTTAGAAGCACTGTCAAAAAGGATAAATGCAAATTTGCCCTGAAAATCTCTCACAACCTGATCGGCAGGATAGGGACCACGATCTCTTAGAGTCCTGTAAGCTTCTATGATAATTGTCACCTCATTTGCTGTTTTGCTTAATCCGTATTGTTGTTTAAGATTAGCAAGATTCTCAATGTGCCCTTGAAACAAGCAGAAGATGTCATCTACAACTGCAAACAACCTAGCAACAAGAGAAAAGAAAAACAAATTACATTCATTTTTCATGAGATAACTTTTTAATGATTTGATTCAAAGAAAAAGGACTTTATGACATGGTGATTTTGGTTAGTATTTGAGCAAAAATCAAAGATATACATGGAGGAGAATACTAGGTGAAACAGTGAAAGTGAAATATCAGAAAGGATATATATATATATATATATATATATATATATATATATATATATATTAGGCAGGGTTATTTGTAGTAGAACAAGAAGAAGGCAATGGTAGAAAAATTAACAAAGGACTCTTCAAAAGGTTACAGATTAGATAAAAAAGAAAATTGAGAAAAGACAAATGATATATAATTATTAAGATCTAAGATAAAGCAATAAAAAAGAAACATTATTGTATCACACACCAAAATAACTCTAAAGGATGACCTACATGGTTTTGTATATATCTCAGAAGATGGGACATGCAGATAAACCTAAATATATATCTTAGATATTTCTTTAAGGTCATTAATAATTGAAACCACAAGAAAAATGACAGAAGTGAAGAACATATATTTGGAATCATTAATCATATATACATATCCCAAGTAAAGAGCCACAAGAAAAATGACAAAGCTCTACTATGAACACAAGTTGCATATCTTAATCAAACACTTTACACTGGCCATTGTGAAAAACTATCAATAAATTTTCCTTTCACCATGAATACAATTTCTACAATTAAGATGCCAAGCTGTGAAGTAACCAACTAACAAAACACACCTCTTATCCCAACAAGTGTGAACTTTTTCAAAACATAAGCTTTCATCTTCAACAAATCAAAATCAAGCCAAATACTAAAAAAAAAAATTATGATAAAATTAGCAACCTAGGTTCCAACTTCGAAGATAAAAAAACAAATCTCAACAGTACAAATACATCAATTCAGTGATCACTAAATGTTCAAGGGGATCAAAGGGGTAGTTTATCCAAAACAAAAGTTTCCAACTTTGATCTTCTCAAAGAAGAAAATTGAAGTAACAAAATACGACAATGTTCATTTTCACATAAATTGGAGAAAAAAAAGATGAGAAATTTAGAGAAATGGGTATTATACCTTGAGAGTAATGGATTGTTTTTGTCAAGAGAATAGGCCAAGAGAGCAGAAGAAGAAAGGTTAAGGGTTACAGAGGAAGGGTGAAGAGAAGAGAAGTGTTGACCCAAAAAACCATCTTTGAGTGATGAAACAGAAACAGAGTTTGATTGAGGACTCTGAAGACCCTCTGGGCTCTTAGCCACAGATTTGTCAAAAACTGCTAACATTTTTTTTGTAATTTGTATTGATCGGTTGTTGTTTCTAAATCGAATCGAATGGAGTGTGGATCCTCCCAGAACGAAAGCAAACAAGAGTATTTTTTTGGGACAAAAAAAACAGTTATCTTTGCTTGTTTTTTGATTGTAGAAATAAGGGACCCCACTACATTTCTGAGTTGGACAAATAGTGTGCATTTCATTACTCCATGTCAGCTTCTATCTACGTCATTCTGCCTTGATTTAAAATTCCCACTTTAGTCCCCAACAAAATTAAAGTCTTTTATTTTTAACTTATTATTATTTAACTTCAAAAAAATATTTATTATTATTATTCAAACTTCAGCTAAATTGTTCATCGTTCTTCACCTCCCACCCAGAATCTCTGCAACTCAAAGAGAGTGAAGAAACTTTCTTCCTTCTTCATCTCCCACCCAGAAATCTCTTGGTGGGAAGTTCCTCTCGCTCACAGTTTCTCTCCGTAGTTTGAAGTTTGAACACATCAAAGGTAATGTTGTGTTTAACTCATTTCTTTCATCTTGTTATGATGTAATCACGTATTATATGAAATAATGTGTTTAATTGATTTTCGATTTTGGTCACAAATTTTCACTAAAGCCCCCAAATTAGTGTCTGTGTAGACGAATACCACAAGTGAATGATGATATAGACATGGATAACTCCTTTGATTCTTCTCAAGAAAGTGAGATAACCACGATATTGCGAATGCGATAGAAGCAAATAGAAGTGAACTGACCGCCGATGATAGTAAAGGTGTAGAATTTCAAGTATTGCGAAAGCTGGAGAACTTTATGTTAAGTATGCTAAATATCATAGTTTTGCTGTTAGGAAAGATGAAATGGCTTATAATAGTGCGAATTAAATTCCAAAAGATGCCACCTGTCCCTATGGCATGTTGTTGTGTTCGACACTACATACAATAAAAATAAACACAACATCCTTTGAGGATTAATGCATGTGAAAATGTTAAAGTCACACCATTTCTGGAGGATTTCAAGAAAGCAATGTACTCAAGTTTCACCTTTGAGGAATTTGAACAATTTTGGGAAAGTATGGTCGCAAAACATGATCTTCAACTTCAAGGCACCCCTACCCCTTGGGTATCGACAACAAGTCTTTATGGGCCACTCATACTTTCGTGATACAGACAGCATCCCACTTGAAGCTATCAATGGTCTTGTCAAGACATATGTTAGGAAGATGTGCAATATATTTAACTTCAAACAAAATTTTGAAGAATACAGAAATTAACTATTTTCACTATGTCACTTTCATTATTGCTGATATCCTCATGAACGACAAAGAAAAACACTAGTATTTGTTGGTAGCTGACATGTGGTTGGAACAACTGGTGATTCTTGACTTTACACCTTCAAAGAAAATAATGCATGCTAGGCAGAGGTTAGGTAAACTGTTTGTGCTTCAATGCAGAGGGTTGTTAAACTTGAATATTGCTTTTAGTCTTGTATTCGTGTTTTCTGTAATCAGTCATTTCTCTTAGTATGTGATAAGTAATGGTTACATTTTGATAAGTAGTTGTTCATTTCAGTTTGTTAAAGTTAGTTCAGCCAGTTAATCTCTATCTCAATTGTATATATCTCAATACAATCAATGAAATGAACAATTTGCTGAAGAAATCAAATGCAAATACATACATCTCAACAAAGTGATCCTTCAATGTTTTCATTCAGTTTTTGATATGTTGTTTGGTTATGCTTGGTGCAACATATCACAAAACATCCACTAAATTTGAATATGCTTTCGTTGTACATGAGTTGTCATGTTTATTTCTTTTGGTTGCTTCTTCACTCAATGCATTTAACAAGACCTAGTTCCACGTCAAAATTTCCTTACCTTCTTGACTGAGTTTTGCAATTTGACCCTTACTCTTTGGCATACCTACAAAAACATTTGTTGTTTTTTGTCAAAAGAAACAAGATGATATAATGTTGATCATATACACACAATGACATATAAATTAGAGATTAGAAAAAAATACAAATGATGACATTAGATATTAAGAATCCATATATTGGAAAAATACAAACCAGGAATGATATTACTTAACTAAAAAATAGAGTTAAAAATATAACAACATAAAATCTCTGAATTAAATTGGACATAAATATAATAATTTTCTACATTGTGAAAACAACCGACTATATTAAACACGATAAACATTTCATATTTTATTTTTAGATTTTGTCACTTAAAAGTGCTCATTGTCTGTAGTCATAAAAAAAAAAACTTTGAGCATCAATATCTATTTAAACACGTTGTTGTGTTTGTGGAGTATCAATGTTACTTTGAGCATCTAAAGATTCATCAATGTCCACGCTCAGCAAAAAATTATGTAGTATACAACAAGCAAATGCTATATCTCTCGTAATTTCAAATGAATAATGTGGTTCTATGCCACATGATATAATAGGATTTTTTTTTAATTCACCAAAACATTAAAATGCTAAAAAATCGATTGATAATACTACTATCGCTTTTAATAAGCAAACTAAAGTTGAGTTGAGAAGGGGAAATACTTAACATAGTCTTCAAAAAAAAACTTTGTGCACTATTGAAAAAATTACGTTTGTTACCTTTAAAGATTTGTTTTCTTTTTCAATTTGTTTTAAGATGTTAATTATGTTATGATCACACTTTACGGTTGCACACCCAAGTATAGGTTTGTCTCAAGTAATAAATTTCTCGGGATTTCTCGGGAGTCCGAGTGTCGAACCACAGGGATATTCTGAAGAACAAAATATGTCAATCTAATTGTGAGGCTTGAAGTTTATATAAGACTAAGTACTAGAGCTTTGGGGTTACACTTAAGTAAAATCATAGAGTTGTTCTTGGTTAAACTTGATAACTCAATTGAAATCCAACAATCAAGTGATTTCAATCGAAAGATAAAACATTAAACACTTAGAAAACTTTGTAGCTTTTGAAAACTATCTTTGTAGTTGTCTTAAAGAGTTTATGTAACCGATTGTTGTTATTTACAACTAAGCATTCATTGTGCCACATATGTCTACAACAAATCAAAGCTTTCACAAAACAAAATCATTTTCATATCTCATTAAACAACTCAAAAGAATTAACATCGAAGATCATTTTGAAAACCAAGAACAATACTACTACTTTACAAAAGCTTCACCCTTAGCTCTAGCTAAAAGTTTAGCTAAAACAACTCTTAGATACTAGATATATGATACACTTCTGAAGCTAGAGAGTGATGCCTCCAAGGCTTGCCAAATCCCCCTTTATATAGGCTTGAAAAGTGAGAACACTTGAATACTTCAAGACAATTTCGGACCCTCTCATTAATTGCAAGATAAGTTATCCTTCCTGTTGAAATCTTGATTATCTTTCTGAATATCAATTTTGGGTCTTTGAGTCAGCACTTCAGATCACGTTTTATCTTTCAAATTGGATTTTGCATGTAGAAGTTATGGGCGAAATACTGCTCCTACGTCAAAAGCTCATCTCAGTTTTGACAGCTTCTCATGCCCAACTTCCCTGATTAATTACACCATGAATTCGAAGTATAATACATTTGGGCCCTGAAGATAAAATGTGGGGCATTTTGTCTTCTTTTCAATGCAATTGGAATCACTCAAATTGGATTTTCGTGTGAATTATGGTAAATATAATGTCAAAGTGTGTTCTGTGTAGTTTGAAATCTGGAGCATTAATTGTCATGATGATCACGTTGCATGTCATTTTCACCCTTGAATTTCATCTTTTCAGCAGTTTGTACCTGAATAAAAATTGTAGATATATGAGTTATCTAACCAATACAACTAGAATTGGATCAATTGGACTTGTATTGCTTTAGATATGGGCCATATACGAAAATGTGTTATGGGCCAAAACTCAAGCAAACTTTGGACAAAAATATTGTCTAGTATTATTGAGGTTCATTGGACTTCAAATGAGCAAAATTGGTTTCCCACACCCATTTATATCTTTAGTACATTGTCTTAGGTGTCCAAGAACATCAATATCACACTTTTTGAATGAGTTTAACTTAGGTTATGGCCCAAACATCAAGCAATACACATACTAACCATGTTCAATCATGCATATGTTTTTTATTAGTATAGAAAATTGGATATTAATAGTTAAATTAGATAATACCTAATTATGCATAAATAAGACACAAATACTATAATACCACAACTAAATAGCACATAAAGTTGATATAATATATGCATGTTTACACACTAATCATGTTACCTTTTTTGTAATGTTCCTTTCATTTCCGGTTAGCAGAAGCTTACATGAAAATATGTTGGTGACCTAGAAATTTGCGGGATTTTGAGGTCCTTTAATTTTTTTTTCCGATTAGGTTCTTTAAGTATCAAAACTTGCATGATGTTTCTCGTTCTCTGGTTTCAGATTGACACTATTAAAAAAGCCTCATGGATGTTATAACGCCAGTACCACTATAACAGTGTCTGATATGATTTATTTTAATTATTAGCATTTGAAATCTGTGGTTGGATTGAAGGAGAAGAAGAACATAATTGACTTTAATTTGTGTTCTTTTACTTGTTATACAAAATTAAATGAAAATATTTTTTTATAACTATTTGGGTATTAGGCATATCATATCAAAAATATTATAGCCACATAAGCGTTATAACAACCACATAATTTTTGTTAATAGAGCCAAACTAGTCGAGAAAATACATAAGAGAATCAAAACTTAAAATTTGGACCTTGAAATCCCACGAACTTCGAAGTTACCAACATATTTCCTTGCGTACAAGCCACCTATCATGTCACAACAATTTTTGTTAACGGGGATGGAAGGAACGTTTAAACAAGGCTAACATTAAAACATCAATGGCTAAATTGAGAAGAACAAAACTTAAATAACGAATCCAAAATTTAAAATTAACTTAAAGGACCACAAATACAATTTTACCTGCACTATATAAGTGACAACTTGAGAATCAACTTCTACGTGAAAAGAACAAAAGTTGAACCAATTGGCAAACTTACAATAGAAAAGTCCCCAGAGCTAAATAGTTAAAACATGGAAAATTTCAAGATTACGATGGAAGCTTTTTTAATACACTCTTTGTAACACTTTTAACATGATTGATTGAAATTTGTGAGTTTTACCATTTTAGAAATAAGATCCACATGATTTATTGGCTCATGAATTTCAAATGATCATGGAGAAGAAGTTGAGAACATGCATTAGAGCATGTATTGACATCACTCCTCAAACAATTTAATATTTCCATGGAAAAACAATTTAATATTTTTCTTTAGTTATATTACCTTCAGACTTCAGTCCTACTTATAAGGAAAAAATGAGTTATTTTAATTACACAAAATATTTACTTTTATTTATTATATGACGACTTAGGAACAAACACTTCTATTTCCCCTAAAAAATATGAAAGGGCAATATATATCTTACACTAAAGGTATTTTTGAAAAAGCATTATAAAATTATAGAATTATTAATTAATTGACGGTATCCCATTTCAAAGAACTTTATTAGTCTTTCCCCTTCTCTAGGTCTGGACAACCGGCCAAAACCGCGGTTCATAATCACAGGCTCAATTTCGCCCAAAGTTTCCCTCGGATCGTGCGGATTCGAGTTAGTTGGGATGCAGTTTGTCTCAGTTGGGTTATGGCGGTCAAAACAAATGCAAAGCCATTAAATAGTAGCCTTTGATTACATTTATAATTCTTGTGCAATATAAATCTAACGATAGAAAATCACACATCACACGTTTCGGGTGGGAGCGGATTTCGATGGTTCATTATCCCAAAACCGGAATCGCCCAGCCAAACCCACCTGTAACTGAGAATGTGCACCCACAGAACCGCGACCCGTTTACACCCCCCCTAAATGTTGGCTTTTGCTACGGGTACTTCGGATTTCAGGCGGGTGAGTTATTTTGTCCAGGCCTACCCTTCTCTATGAGCTCTCAAATAACACAAGCTAGCTTAAGTGGCACAAATAGGAGTTTGGAGTAATTCAAGGTGGAGCTAGAGCCTACCGTGGATGAGGGAACTGGATGCAGGTGAACAAATTAAGCAACATGACCTTGAAACTATTTTTTATTGGTTTGTCCCGTTTGTCACAACAATTTGTAACTACCCTTAGATTTGGTATTTATGAAAGCAAGCCTATGAGGTAGAGTAACACTAACATTCATATTATTTCAGATTAATCCGATTTCAGGCAGGTTGCTGAAATCCCCATATGGACACACCAATTTAGTGTAGAACTGAGTGATTAAGATCATTGTGTTCATTGCATTTACCTTTATTGTTTTTTCAATTTTTGGTTACTGCACTTCTGTTCACCGCATTCTTGATACTGCTTCTGGCTCACTGTTGTTGTGTTCATCATTGAAGACCAATACAGACATTGGTGCCGTGGTCAGTTTGGAGCTCGCCCCATCACACCATTTTGGTGCTGCCGTGATCTTGCGCGGCTGGCTCAGGTTCTATCGTTCCATTTGTTTTACCATAGAACAGTGTTTTAATTTCAAAACAAGTTTTGATTCTTTGCGTTATTGTTGATTTAGGGATTTCGTTTTCCTTAGATTTGGGCTTATTGACATTAACGTTCTTCTTTTGTTTCAATTCGTTTTTTTCCTGTGTTTTGAATGTTTGTGCGTTTCTTCCTTCAATCTTTGTTTAGCAAAGCTTTTGCATATCGATAACTCTTATTTATATGAATTATTTATATTCTTATTACTTAAATTAATATAAGATCTTAAGTAATATTGTTGTTTAACTAAGTAAATAGATGTTGTTTAATGTAAAAGAAGGTTAGGAACTGATTAAGTGATCATTTGGCACTTTGGTGCCCAATCTTGTATTTTAATGTGTTTGTTCTGTATGCTGAAGCATAGACGCTATATCGTTGTGTTCTGCAGCTGATGAGAGAGAAAACGAAAAAGCAGCTTCTGCTGCGTCTCAAATCAGTACAGAACAGTGCAGAACTTTTCTTGCAGCAGCCACCCAACTTTTGACTTTATTGGGACACTTATCTATTTTGTAATGGATGATGAAAAGAGTTGTTGGGATAGCTTGTCAACATTTTTATGAGATAGGAGAGTTAGAAATAACTCTCTTGCATCCCATTTTCGTTCTAAGCTCCATTCAGCTCATAGAGCTTCATTCTTGTTGGTTCTAATGGAGAAACACTAGACATATTTTGTTGGTACTGCACGCAACTGCAGCAACGAAATAAGAAAGCTGCACAAGGAACAAACGTGAGGATGAAAGACCGGAGGCGCTTGGTAGCTGTCCTGAAGAACTTATTCGCCTCTACAGCGCAAGTTCCCCGAGATACAACCAGTTCTTCCCACTGGCAGTAGCGAGCGAGGGAGCAGAACTAGGAAGAAGGAAAACGAAGTTCCTGACAGGAGAGCAACCCAGGACAGACGGATTTGGAAGAGAGAAATCGTTTTTGGATATGATTGAAAAGCCATTCCAGAGTTGGTTTATATAGGCAAACATATAGCTGTTGGAGCAAAGGCTCCACCAGTTAATACTGGCCAACATAACCGAAATTTCATTAATAAAAATTAAAGAAAGAAAAAAATAGCTGTTGGAAAACGGATTAATCAAATGTAAAATTCAGTTACAATTTGACCAGCTTCAATGATTTAGCCGTTGGGAAAAATTATTTTGCTGTTTTACAAAAAACGGCTTAAACAAGGTGTTTTCGGATAGGCTTCAAAAAATAATATTTGATAAAATAAAAATTAGCGCAAAGCTAATCGTGCGCGCAGGGGGGAGAATCAGAAGATTTGCAGTGAACCAAACCAAGTTGGTCCCTGCTTGAGTGCGCGAGGGAGTCCCTCCTACATGCTTGTTTACAACCTCTCATAATGCTTTGGTATATAAAGGCTTTGGCAAGTCAAAAACCAAGCAATGTGGGACTTCCCACTTTTGAAATATACTTTGTTTTTCACAAAAAACACAACAATCCCCCACATATTTCAAAAGTTGGAAAATAAATTTATAAAAGGAATTTCCTAGGTTAACATCGTAGATGTAGTGTATCGGAGCTGTATAGCAAGCTATGGAACCAGTCCTAGACAGATAAAACATAACATACAGTGAATTGGTTTAGCAAGCTATGGAACCCAAGACACATATTATATGTTAGAGGTTTTACTATCACATTACACCCCCACAATTCTTGCTGTTTTCGCGGTGGTGCGCTAATAGGCCCTGCGCGTGCTCGGTATTCATGAGTGCTCCAGAGATCTTGCCAGGATCTCATGCAAGCGGCCCCACTTGACACTCATATAGGTGATTTCATCAAGTGTATGCTGCAAGTCATACACCACCCATAAGGGCTATGAAAATCATTAAAGCTTTAAGCTTAACCTTTAAACCTTGTAGTCTAGCACTATCACAATGACACCATAGGAAGGGACAATAATAAAATTAATTACATGAATTAATTTTTCAGTGCTAGGAATATCAAGAAGTGACTTGTTTTTACCACATTTGAACCTTATTCATGGGATCTCCAATCACAAAGGTTGGGTTACCATCACTTCTTAATTTAAATTGGCTTAAGTCCCATTCCCCTCGATGTCTCACAAATTAATTTCCTCATCAGAGGTTTTGTCAGAGGATCGGCCAAATTCACTTCTGACTTCACATAATCGATCGATATAGCTCCACATTTTTGCAATTGTTTGACAACATTATGTCTCAATTGCACATGCCTATTTTTTCCATTATAGGTCTTATTCTTTGCAACGGCTATTGCCGACTGACTGTCACAATGTATTGACACTGATGGTGTCGGTTTTATTCCCAAAGGAATTCCAGCTAGAAGGTTCTTTAACCATTCAGCTTCAGTACCAGCCAATTCCAAAGCTACAAATTCCGACTCCATGGTCGATCTAGTAATAATGGATTGTTTGGCTGACCTCCAAGTTACCGCACCCCCACCAAGTGTAAAAATGTAACCACTAGTAGATTTTGTCTCATCTGAATCAGATATCCAGTTTGCATCACAGTATCCTTCTAATACTGCGGGAAATCCACTGTAAGTAATACCATAACTTGTGGTACCTCTCAAATACCTCATAAGGTGAGCAATTGCCTTCCAATGATCCTGACCAGGGTTATGAGTATACCTACTCAGACGACCAACTGCATATGCAATGTCTGGTCGAGAAAAATTCATTAAATGCAGTAGGCTCCCAATTACTTGGGCATACTGAGGTTGGTCAACAGGATCACCTTTATTTTTCTTTAAGTGTGAGTTAGCATCATAAGGGGTACTCAAAGGGGTAGAGTTAATGTGTCCAAACTTCCTAAGAAGTTTTTCCACATAATGATCTTGTGATAGTGTAATGCTATCACCTTCCCTTATGAGTCTAACTCCTAATATAACATTTGCTTCACCCAAATCTTTCATATCAAAACTAGATGACAGAAAAGATTTTGTTGCAACAACAATATCAAGACAAGTACCAAAAATTAGCATGTCATCTACATACAAACAAATAATTACATGTTCTCCACACACAGTTTTAGTGTAAACACATTTATCAACATCAGTTGTAGAGAAACCATCACTAATCAAAGTTTGATCAAACTTTTCATGCCATTGTTTTGGTGCTTGTTTTAAACCATATAAGGATTTAAGGAGTTTGCATACTTTGTTCTCTTGACCAGAAACTATACATCCTTCGGGTTGAGTCATATAAATTTCTTCTTCTAAATCACCGTTCAAAAAGGCGGTTTTAACGTCCATTTGATGAATAACTAGTTTATGGATAGAAGCTAAAGCTATTAAAACTCTAATAGAAGAAATTCTTGTTACTGGAGCAAAAGTATCAAAATAGTCAATGTTTTTTTTTGAGAAAAACCTTTTGCTACTAATCTAGCTTTGTATTTATCAATAGACCCATCAGGGTTATATTTTCTTTTGAAAATCCACTTGCATCCAATTGGTTTTGCTCCAGGAGGTAAATCAACTAAGGTCCAAGTTTTACATTTGGAAATTGAATCTATTTCAGTTTTAATAGCTTCTTTCCAAAATTTCGATTCAGAAGAAGAAATTGCTTCAGAAAAGGTTTCAGGATCTTTTCCAACAAAATAAGTATAAAAATCATCTCCGAAGGATGTTTCTTTTCTTGGTCTTTTGCTTCTCCTTAATTCTTCATACGGTTCCTCACGAGGTTCATCACTAGTAGATACTAATGGTTGTCTAGATATACTATCATGTTTTAAAGGAAATACATTTTCAAAGAAATCAGCATTTTTAGTTTCCACAATAGTATTTTTATCTAGAACATCACTTTTCACAACAAGGAATCTATAAGCAGCGCTATGTTCAGCATATCCTATAAAAACACAATCAGAGGTTTTGCTACCAATTTTTCTTTTCTTGGGATCAGGCAACATAACTTTTGCTAAGCACCCCCACACTTTTAAATATTTCAAGTTAGGTTGATAACCTTTCCATAGTTCATAGGGGGTTTTCCCGGTTTTCCTATGAGGAGTGCTATTTTGTATAAAACATGCAGTTAGGATAGCCTCACCCCACAAGTTATTAGGCGCACTAGCACTAATTAGCATAGCATTCATCATTTCTTTTAAGGTCCTATTTTTCCTTTCTGCTATACCATTAGATTCAGGTGAATAAGGGGGAGTTGTTTCATGTATTATACCTTCTTTTTCACAAAAATCATTAAACGATATGTACTCTCCTCCACGATCGGATCTAACTCGTTTAATCTTCCTATCTAATTGGTTTTCTACTTCGGCTTTATATGTAAGAAAAGCTTCAAACGCTTCATCCTTTTGTCTTAACAAAAACACCTTAGTATATCGCGAAAAATCATCTATAAAGGTCACATAATAATGTTTACCGCCCCTAGTTGGAGTTTGTTTTAAATCTCCTAAGTCCGTATGAATTAAACTAAGCAACTCAGATTCGCGTTGAACCGGGGGACATGATTTCTTTGTTAACTTGGATTCAACACACACATCGCATTTAGTATGTTGTTTATCACTAATCGAGATCATGCCAAGACGTTGCAATTTAATAACAAACGGAAAATTAATATGTCCTAGTCTAGCATGCCACATATTATAAGAATCAATCAAGTAAGCAGAAGTAGAAGCATTGTTATTGAAATCAAAAGTGTTGAGTACAAAAAGTCCATGATCATAATATCCCTTCCCAACAAAAGTGTTGTTCTTCGTGAGAACAATCTTATTAGATTCAAAGGTCACTTTGATACCATGCTTCAGCAGAACTCCAACAGAAATCAAGTTTGCCCTTATATTAGGCACATGAAGCACATTTGTGAGAGCCAAGGTTTTTCCCGATGTGAGCTTGAGAAGAACTTTCCATTTTCCCACAACTGGGGCAGGATGAGAGTCACCTAGATAGATGTGTTCTTCTCCTTCCCCTACAGCAGTGTAGGAGGTAAAAACTTCTCTGTTAGCACAAATGTGCTTGGTGGCTCCAGAATCTACCACCCACTTGTTCACATCAGTTGCCATATGTTAGCCTGTAATTTCGACAGGCTTCATTAAAGATGGTCAACATGGCTTGATTTATATTTATTTCACAAAGACCATATTATTTCGACAAAGAAAATGGTCATGCGCAAGGTAAACTCGACAAGTTTCCAGGGAAGCAAAAGCAAGAGAGAGGAAAATCGACACAGGCTTTCGACAGACAGAAATCAGGGCAGTTATGCGTTGAAGACTAGCAGTTGGTCGAAGCGTGACAGAGCAGTTTCGGTCGAAAGTAGGAGCGGTTACTTGGCCGAAAGTAGGAGCAGTTACTTATTTTCAAATTGTTAGGCAGTTACCTAGTTCGAATTTTCCCCCCTTTTTCCCTTGTATAAATAACTGTTTCTGAGAAGAAACAAAGGTCGCGAAAATCACAATACACACCCGATTCCTGAAACTCTAACTTCCAAGCCAGAGCGAAAAACGAGTGGAAGAATCCCTGTATGTGATCGTGTACCATTTTTATGATTCAATGCAATTTGTTCTTCTTTTCTTTACGATTCCTGCACCATTTACTGCTTCTTTTCTTTTCAATTCTGTTAATCATTTGCAAATCGTCCCCTTTTCTACATTTTCTGAAACAAAAACTTTTGCAATTCAAAGGCAATTGCTTTGAGATTTTTCTAGTTTGATCTCACAAACCTTCTAATAAAACTAGTGATTGTTTGCTAAAAACACCAGCAAACAAATTGGCACGCCCGGTGGGACTTTGCCTTTGATTTTGTTCATTCTCGTACTCTCTTATTTGTGTTCGCTGTTGTATGCACTTAAGAAGTGGTAAAATGGTTCGTTCTGGTACGAATAATGCATCTAGTTCCAACCCTGTGGTTTCACAAGGGCAAGGGACAACAATGGATTCTGCAAGCATTAGCGCAGGACCATCATCGTCGATAACCGTTCCTTCATTATCAATGACTAATGTTGGTTCAACGCAGTCAGAAATGGCATCTCTGCCTATGTCTTTGCCGTTAAGTTCAGGGCTTCATAGCCCTTACATGGCAATGGGAAACGGTTTAGACCCACGTTTGAATAACGTGCATCTACCCCCATTTCCTTTGGGAATGTATGGCATGCCTACTGGAATGCCACATATTTCGACCTTTTCCCCTACACATGTCTCTTCTGAGAGCGTATTTGGTCGAAATCCCCCAGCATTAACCAATACGTCTTTGTTGGCCTTAAGACAGCAAGTAGATGAGAGTAATCACGATATGGTTAATATGCTTACCCAACAAATTGGTACAGTTTTCAATCCATTGATTCAAAATACCAATAACAGTTACCAAATGTTGGCAAATCAGATGAGTAGGATTGCAGACTTTTTTGGGGTTCCAGCGGTTAATAATAGGCACGTTCCTATTATCGCGGGTAATGCGTCGCCAGTTAACCCCCAAGAAGCAGTTACAGTCGAAGCGTCGACAGTTGTAGGCGAACTACAAGGGACGGTAAACCACGTCCCTGAAGTAGTTGTGGTAAATAGACACCAGAACGCTGATGAAGTTGTTCGACAAATGCAACAACACAATGCTGGCGCAGAGAACAATATAGCTACTTTAGTCGAAACTATTTTGGCGCAAAATGGCCTTAACATAGGTCTACAAAGGCCTAACTTCGTATCACCATTATGTGAATATGTATTACAAACTGAGTTACCAAGGGGATGGAAAGTTCCCAAGTTTACTAAGTTTGGTGGTGATACAAATGAGTCCACAGTCGAACACATTGCTCGTTTCTTGACTGAGGCTGGGGACTTAGCACAAAATGAAAATTTGAAGATGAAATGCTTTCCAAATTCTCTAACTAAAAATGCTTTCACTTGGTTCACGACCTTACCCCCTGGTTCTATGTACACATGGGGGCAATTAGAAAAGGCATTCCGTGCACAGTTTTACATGGGCCAGTCGAAGATTAGTCTTAAAGAATTGGCTAGTGTTCGGCGCAAAATGCCTGAAACTATTGATGATTACTTAAACAGATTCAGGCTGTTGAAATCTCGTTGCTTCACACAAGTCCCTGAACATGAGCTTGTCGAAATGGCTGCTGGTGGCCTTGATTACTCAATTAGAAAGAAATTAGACACATCTCATTTGCGAGATATGGCTCATTTGGCTGATAGAGTTCGACAAGTTGAAAGGCTTAGAGAGGAAAAATCTAGAGCGAATAGGTATCATAAAAAAGAAAAAGTGGCATATGTCGAAGAAGAATTTGACGTTACATATAGTAATGTCGAAGAGGAGGAGATAGACGTGGCTGAACTTAAGCCTGGTCCTCCTTATACCTGTAAATTATTAAGGCCTGCGAATGGGAATAACCCTGTAGAGCCTAAGAATGATAGATTTATGCCTAAGACTTATACTTTTGATGTTACTAAATGTGATGAAATTTTTGATCTTTTAGTAACTGATGGTCAAATATTAGTGCCTAAAGGCCTTAAAATACCAACTCTTGACCAAAAAAGAAAAAGGGTTATTGTAAGTTCCATAATTTTTTGGGGCATAACACTGACCGTTGTGTGCTCTTCAGGGATATTGTGCAAAAAGCAATTGACGAAGGAAGACTCAAATTTGCTGATAAGAAAATGAAAGCTCCTATGCAGATTGATGTTGATCCATTGCCTAAGGTTGAAGCTATGTACTCTGAACCTGTCGAAGCTGATGTAGGAATGGTGGATGCTCAAATGGCAGACCCTCCTAAGTGTGTCAAGACTGCCACCGAAAAATTAAAAGGTTTTATGTATGCTGAAGGTAAGAAACAGGAGGTGACCCTAAAAGAATATGATGGGAAGATACATGCTGTGTATCCAAAGGCTGAGGAAGAGTTGATAGATTTCCTCAATCGATGTAAGTGGAATAACTCTGAAGTTATGCTTTGCCCAAGGTGTAGTGCTGTCTTCGATAAAGAAGCAGCTAAAGCTGTCGAAGGTTATCAGGATCAACAACAACGCAAAAGAAAATGGCTTGATAACAGGCCAAAATTTGACTTTGCAAAAGGAGATCTTCCTGGCTATGGGGCTAATGTGTCAGCAAAGCCTTCAACAAGTAAACAACAAATTGCTAAGGAGAAGTCCTCAGCACCAGGGTATTTGAAGCTGTCAACAGGTAAATCCTTTGTTCCAAGTGCTAGTGCTCCTGTCGAAGCGTGGGTACCCAATAATCAACGTGCTAAAGCTGTTAAGCCAGGTACTGATGCTATTAAGTTTAATTATAAGAATAACTATAAGGGTAAGAACCCCATGACTAGAACACAGTGGCGTCGTTACCAAAGACAGCAGAAGAAGAAGGCACACTTTGACATTAACCAGGTTCCAAGTCATTTGGCTAATAATCAAGTTCCACGCAGCATGATAGTGGCTAAGAGTGAGGTTCACAAAGCTGAAGTTGCCACAAAGAGGAATGCTGATGCTGCTAGTCATGTGTGTGCAGCGAATAAGGCCAAAGGCAAGGCTGTGGTAACAGAAAAGCCAAGAAGGCCTGCTCTTGAAAGAATATTTCCTCCATTGTCAACAGTGAAAGAAAGAAATGCTGATTTCGACATGGATGAAGACATGGAGTCTGATTTCAATGATTCTGAAGATGACCTTGACGTTGTTTGCAATGTGGTATCAATACTGCCTCTTGAGTACGATGTTATCACGGTACCAAATGACGTTGAAGAAGATTTCACAGAGGACATGGCTCATCATAAGCCAATGTGTTACTATGTGATGAACGATGGTTGTGTCGAAGACCAAATGGCTACCTTCGAGAAGCCAGATATGAGTATGCAAAACCACTTGAAACCCCTGTATGTCCAAGCCAAGGTCAATGGTGTTGGAATTAACAAAATGTTAGTGGATGGTGGAGCTGCAGTGAATTTGATGCCGCATGGTCTTTTGAAGAAGATTGGTAAGTTCGATACTGACCTCAGGCCACATAACATTGTCTTAAGCAACTATGAAGGCAAAACTGGCCACTCTTTGGGGGCCATTGAGGTGGACTTAATTGTTGGTTCCATAAAGAGGACTACATTGTTCTTAGTGATAGCCTCTAAAGCGAATTTTAATTTACTCCTTGGTAGAGAGTGGATCCATGGAGTTGGTGCTGTCCCTTCAACGTTGCATCAACGTTTAGTAATGTGGAAGGAAGATGGTTTGGTAGAGTATGTTGAAGCCGATCAGAGCTACTTCCGTGCTGATGTGAACCAAGTTACCAAGGAAAATTTTGAGAAACAAATGGCGAAGATTGCGCCATGTTCATCTTCTAATGAGGCATATGTTCCTGCGGATAATGTTTTTGCCTCAGTTCATCTTGACCCAAATTATGGTTTTGTTTGGGAAAGAGAAATAATGGGAGATGATAGTGTCTATCCTGATGGTGTTTTTCGACCAACGGGGTGGAACACTGGTTCTTGAAAGTGTTCTTATGTCAGTGCCCAATGCATGGGACAAAATTACGGCTTATATGGCCGAAAACAAGTTTAAAGCGGCTATGGAGGCCGAAATTATTCAACAAACAATGGCTGTCGAAGCCAGTGAGTTACATGAAGAAAATAGCATAGTCATAGATGAAAGACTTGATTGTATCTATGATAATGATCCATTAGGTTTTGAAAAGGATCCTAGAGATTTGACAAAGCATATGCAAGCTCAAGACACGTTAGAAGAAGTTGATTTGGGAAATGGCTCAATAAAAAGGCCAACTTATATTAGTGCAAATATTGATGTTTCTCTAAAAGCCCAAGTCATTACATTGCTAAGGGAGTTCAAAGACTGTTTTGCTTGGGATTACGACGAGATGCCCGGGTTAAGTCGAGAAGTAGTGGAAATGCAATTACCAATTCGACCAGGGAAGAAACCAGTGAAGCAAGTGCCAAGAAGATTTGCTCCTCAAGTGTTGGCTAAGATCAAAGAGGAAATCGAAAGGCTATTCAGAAACAAATTCATCAGAACTGCCAGGTATGTCGAATGGTTAGCCAATATAGTTCCTGTAATAAAGAAAAATGGGACTCTTAGAGTTTGCATAGATTTTAGGGATTTAAATAATGCATCTCCCAAGGATGAATACGCAATGCCTGTGGCAGAAATGCTAATAGATTCAGCAGCAGGATTTGATTATCTTAGTATGCTCGATGGTTATTCCGGATATAACCAAATCTTCATTGCTGAAGAGGATGTGTCGAAAACTGCTTTTAGATGTCCAGGGGCATTGGGTGTTTATGAATGGGTAGTAATGCCCTTTGGCTTAAAGAATGCTGGTGCTACATATCAGAGGGCCATGAATTCTATGTTTCATGATTTTATTGATGATTTTATGCAAGTATACATAGATGATGTGGTGGTTAAATCTTCCTCAGAAAGTGGTCATTTAGACCATCTTCGCCGTTCTTTTGAAAGAATGAGGAAATATGGATTGAAATTAAATCCATTAAAATGTGCCTTTTGTGTGCGTGCAGGTGATTTCTTGGGTTTTATAGTGCACAAAAAAGGCATTGAAATCAATCAAAATAAGACTAAGGCAATTATGGAAACGAAGGCCCCTTCGACCAAAAAGGAGCTTCAGTCGTTGTTGGGAAAAATCAATTTCCTACGAAGATTTATATCGAATCTAAGTGGCAAAACACAAGTTTTTTCGCCATTATTAAGACTGAAGAAGGAAGAAGAGTTCAAATGGGAACCAATGCATCAAGCAGCCTTCGACGAAATCAAGTCTTATTTGATGAAACCACCAATTTTGTTGCCTGTTATTAAACACAAAGTGCTCAAATTGTACATAGCAGCTTCTGATAGAACAATAGGTAGCATGTTAGCACAAGAGGATGATAGTGGTATCGAAAGAGCCATTTATTACCTCAGTAGGGTCCTCAATGATGCCGAAACGAGGTACACTCCTATAGAAAAGTTGTGCCTTTGTTTGTATTTCTCGTGTACAAAGTTAAAGCAATATATAAAACCAGCCGATGTTTCTGTTTATTCGCATTTTGATGTTATTAAGCATATGTTGTCGAAACCAATAATGCATAGCCGAATTGGTAAATGGGCTTTGGCTTTGTCAGAATACAACTTAACTTATCAACCTCTAAAATCAATTAAAGGACAAGTGGTTGCTGATTTTATAGTAGACCATTCTGTTGTCGAAGAAACATTAAGTTTTGTAGACGTATATCCTTGGAGGTTGTACTTTGATGGCTCAAGCCATAAACATGGAGTTGGGATTGGTATTTTAATAATATCTCCTACTAACATTCCAACGAAGTATAAGTTTAAAATTCGAGATGTTTGCTCCAATAATGAAGCTGAGTATGAGGCTTTAATAGTAGGCCTTGAAATTTTACTTGAGCTGGGGGCAAGTCATGTCGAAATAAAAGGTGACTCTGAGTTGGTGGTCAAACAATTGACAAGAGAGTACAAATGCATTAAAGAGCACCTTATCAGATACTTTGTTGTTGCCAATGCTTTGTTAAAAAGATTTGAGTCTGTTCACTTAGAACATTTACCACGAATTGATAATCAAGTGGCAAATGAATTGGCACAAATCGCTTCAGGCTATAAAGTTTCAAAACGAAGCCTAGAGGAGTTAATTGAAATAAAGGATAAAATCATTTCTAATGACTATTCTTCGTCACTATTGTCAACACCAACAACTGGGGGGGCAACAGATACAAATGCAAACGAGGAACTAGCTGTTGTTGAAAAACGTCAATTTTTTGGTGACTTTGACTTAGCAGAAATTCTTGCTCTTGACAATATGACCAATAATGATTGGCGAAGGCCTATTGCGGAATATTTGCAAAATCCCACAAGAAATACCAATAAAAAGGTAAAATACAGAGCTTTGAGCTATGTGATAATTGGAAACGAATTGTTTAAAAAGACTCCTGAAGGAGTATTATTAAAATGTCTTAGTGAAAATGAGGCATATTTAGCAGTTTCCGATACACATAGTGGAGCGTGTGGTTCACACCAAGTAGGCCAGAAAATGAAGTGGTTATTATTTCGACAAGGAATGTATTGGCCAACTATGCTGAAAGATTGCATAGAATTTGCTAAGGGATGCCAAGAGTGTCAAAAGCATGCTGGGATACAACATGTACCTGCAAATGAATTGCATGCCTTAGTCAAACCTTGGCCATTTAGAGGTTGGGCTCTAGATGTGATTGGAGAGATAAAGCCAACTTCGTCGAAGGGCCATAGATATATCCTTGTGGGAATTGATTACTTCACCAAATGGGTTGAAGCTATACCTTTAGCCAATGTTGATCAGGAAGCAGTGATAAGGTTTATTCAAAATCATATCATTTATAGGTTTGGAATTCCAGAAACCATTACTACAGATCAGGGATCAGTTTTTACTGGTAGAAAAATGGTAGAGTTTGCTTCCGAAATTGGTTTTAAGTTATTAACTTCGACACCATATTATGCGCAAGCCAATGGACAAGTAGAAGCTGCCAATAAAGTTATTATTAATTTGATTAAAAAGCATGTTGGGCAGAAACCCAAGAATTGGCATAATACCCTTGATCAAGCGTTATGGGCTTGTCGAAATTCACCTAAAGAATCTATCAACACTACTCCTTATAGGCTAACATTTGGACACGATGCAGTGTTGCCTGTTGAAATTTGTCTACAATCAACAAGAATTCAAAGACAGTGGGAGATTCCCTCTGATTATTATTGGAATATGATGCTTGATGAATTGGTTGATTTAGACGAAGAAAGGTTATTAGCTTTAGATACGCTTATTCGACAGAAAGAGAGGGTAGCTAAAACTTATAACAAAAAGGTTAAGTCTAAAGCCTTTAATTCAGGTGATCTAGTGTGGAAGGTCCTATTGCCTATGGATAAAAAAGATAGAGTCTTTGGTAAATGGTCCCCAAGTTGGGAAGGACCGTTTAAAATTTTACAAGTTTATTCAAACGGCGCATATGAAGTCGAAGAGATTGGCGCTGATGAAAGGATTTTGCGTATAAATGGTAAATACTTGAAAAAGTATAAGCCAACGTTGCACGAAGTTAAAATAACGCTGGAATAAATATAAAGAAAGCGTAAAAACATGGCATTTAAGTTGCCAAAACATGGTCAAAGGCCGAAACTACAGGCTGTTCAAGTTCAAGGTTTGAATATGGAAACAACACTTAACAGTGGTGACATCAGGTATACAGCTATTTTACTCAAGTGCAAAGTTATTTCGATGGTGAATTCAAAAAATGTCTTTCTCTTCTTCCTCCTCAAGTTCAGTCGAAAAAGACATTTTTGGGGGGCAATTTGTTAGCCTGTAATTTCGACAGGCTTCATTAAAGATGGTCAACATGGCTTGATTTATATTTATTTCACAAAGACCATATTATTTCGACAAAGAAAATGGTCATGCGCAAGGTAAACTCGACAAGTTTCCAGGGAAGCAAAAGCAAGAGAGAGGAAAATCGACACAGGCTTTCGACAGACAGAAATCAGGGCAGTTATGCGTTGAAGACTAGCAGTTGGTCGAAGCGTGACAGAGCAGTTTCGGTCGAAAGTAGGAGCGGTTACTTGGCCGAAAGTAGGAGTAGTTACTTATTTTCAAATTGTTAGGCAGTTACCTAGTTCGAATTTTCCCCCCTTTTTCCCTTGTATAAATAACTGTTTCTGAGAAGAAACAAAGGTCGCGAAAATCACAATACACACCCGATTCCTGAAACTCTAACTTCCAAGCCAGAGCGAAAAACGAGTGGAAGAATCCCTGTATGTGATCGTGTACCATTTTTATGATTCAATGCAATTTGTTCTTCTTTTCTTTACGATTCCTGCACCATTTACTGCTTCTTTTCTTTTCAATTCTGTTAATCATTTGCAAATCGTCCCCTTTTCTACATTTTCTGAAACAAAAACTTTTGCAATTCAAAGGCAATTGCTTTGAGATTTTTCTAGTTTGATCTCACAAACCTTCTAATAAAACTAGTGATTGTTTGCTAAAAACACCAGCAAACACCATATTGACCAGAGAAACGACAGCAGAAATGACATCGTCATCCTCATTATCATCTCCACCAGCATCAGCCAAGTTGGCGTTTGCCTTAGGAGGATTTTCGTTTCTCGCTCTATGCCTACATTTAGGTGCATAGTGTCCTGGCTTTCCACAAACAAAACAAAAGCCTCTTCTCTTGAATTCAGAGCTATGAACAGCTGGGTTATGATCATTGTTCTTTTTGCGATTCTTTTGATTAGCAAATTTCTTGGAATCATACCTTTTGTTTGAAGAATCAGTTTTGCCTTTGTCGTACCTTGAAGAGTTGTTTACCACCATGTTAGCACGTGCGGCCATTGATTTTCCCTTGTCTTTGTTGCTTTCTTTCCGGTTGGTGTCTTCAATGATGATATGAGTCAGCAGCTCGTTCAGAGACAGCTGCTTGTGTTTGTGCTTCAGCTGTTGCTTGTAGTCCTTCCATGATTCAGGTAGCTTCTCAATCAGAATCCCAGCAATGAACTCATCTGGGAGAACAATGTTTTCAGCCTTCATTTCCTCTAGCAATTTGTGATACTGGTTAATCTGATTTTTGATTTCATCAGATTCATTCATCACCCAAGTGTAGTAGTTGCTGATAACGAACTTTTGCTTGCTCGCATCTTCAGCAGTATATTTGAGAATCATTGATTCCCAAATTTGATTAGCTTCCTAGTAGGTGCAGTAGATGTCAAACAATTCATTGGAAAGAGTGCTCAAAATTGTATGACGACACACCTTATTGGCATGGGTCCAAACCTCAATCTGTTTGGGAGTTGCAGAGTCCATTGGCTTGGTCTCAGTGAGTGCAGCAGCAACTCCGTGCATGTCAAGAAGAGAACTGACACGCTCCTGCCACCTGCGAAAATTTTGGCCCGCGAAGACCTCAATTTTGGAGATGTCAGGAAAAGGCTTGGCATAAGTCACAGGGACAGCAGCAGCAGGAATGACAACAGTGCTATCGTTGTTCATGGTAGCACCGGTATCATTGTTGGTGTTGTTGGTTGCGTCAGCCATAGGAATAAGTTCTTCAGATTGTTGGTACTGCACGCAACTGCAGCAACGAAATAAGAAAGCTGCACAAGGAACAAACGTGAGGATGAAAGACCGGAGGCGCTTGGTAGCTGTCCTGAAGAACTTATTCGCCTCTACAGCACAAGTTCCCCGAGATACAACCGGTTCTTCCCACTGGCAGTAGCGAGCGAGGGAGCAGAACTAGGAAGAAGGAAAACGAAGTTCCTGACAGGAGAGCAACCCAGGACAGACGGATTTGGAAGAGAGAAATCGTTTTTGGATATGATTGAAAAGCCATTCCAGAGTTGGTTTATATAGGCAGGGGGGGGAGAATCGGAAGATTTGCACTGAACCAAACCAAGTTGGTCCCTGCTTGAGTGCGCGAGGGAGTCCCTCCTACATGCTTGTTTACAACCTCTCATAATGCTTTGGTATATAAAGGCTTTGGCAAGTCAAAAACCAAGCAATGTGGGACTTCCCACTTTTGAAATATACTTTGTTTTTCACAAAAAACACAACATATTTTTCCCTCCGTTTTTATCACTAAAGTAGAAAATTATGCACTTGAGATGTTATGAGCGATGTTGTAGCGTCACGAGGGCTGCCATCATTTGGAGTATTTCTTTCTCTTTGTGATTTCGGTTTTATGGCTTTAGATATCACCTTTAAGCTTTATTTCTTGTGTTTGTTGCTCATCATGAGCTGAATCTCTTGTAGTTGGATGCTTATAGTTATGTAAGGATATTTTAATAGTTTTAATGTAATGTTTAATGTTAGTATTTTAACATTTGCATGAAACTTCTTCCCATACTTATTTTCGAATTGATCAGCTAAATTTAAATACATTTATAGGTTCATACATGGTCTATAAATCGAACTCAAGGATTAATGTGGGTGAGTGGTTGTTTTAAGGACACATGGAACAACCCATACTTAAACCTAGACATAGGAAAACATAGTTCATCGGGTGAATACTGTGGGAGCTTAATATACAGGGGTGAACTTATTTAGAACTTAGACATAAGAGTCTTGCAACGAAACCTTGGCGATAGTGACTTAAAGGCACACATCAAACACTACAGCACCCAATGCTCTAGCGTCAAACAGAACATTAAACGGTTTTTATGAATTTACATAGTGAAAGACATTCCAACTACTCTCATTCTAAATATCTACTTATCATTTATCTTATTTTCTTTTGTACTTTTATGTTGACAACATTAATGATTCTACAACTTGTTATTGTTACTTGTTTTTCTCACTAGCTTAACTACTAATTTAAATATAGAAATCAAGTCAACAATCCTTGTGGGAACGACTCTTTATTACTTTTTGCGAATGTGTATACTTGCACATACTCATTTTCCCACAACAAGTTTTTGGTGCCGTTGTCGGGGATTGTGAAAGTTAATTTCTATTATTTTAATAGTAAGTTGAGTTAGTTTAGATTATTTTATTTAGCATATTCTGTTTTTCCAGCAATTTTTTTATTGTGTTTTGTGTTTGCAGTGTGTTTCTCTTTGTTGTTATTTGTGTTTAGTGTTTGTGAAAAAAGTCTAATTTATGCCATGGACCATTGGAGTTTTTACTTTATACAAGAATTGAATTCTCAAAAACATTGTTTTAACTATGATTTCCATGGGAGTGAACATGAAAGGGGTTGTTATGAGACAAATTTCATGCCTATGACAGCTCAAAATATGGATTATGGCATGGGAAATGTCGTGCGAGCAAGATTCACATTCTCAAGCTCAAACCGAAGGATTACGTGAAAGAAACTCTGATTTAAAAGAACTCTTAGCTCAATCCATTGAATCTATGAAGGCGGGGCATGACAACTTTGAAGCTTCATGTAAGAATATAGAGGCTCACTTTAAGACTAGAATGGAGCATCTAAAAGACGAGAGTTGTATTGTAGAGGTGGTTGAGAAAGAGGAAGAAAAAGAGAGTGTAGAGTGTGAACTTGAATGTGGTCATTTGGAAATAGTGGAAGAAAAACAAAAGCTTTGTGTTGTAGAACAAGAAAAAATCAAAAATAGTGACAAGAAAGAAAATCCAAGGTTGAGGTATGAAAAGAGTCATGTGACAATTGAGATTCAACCTTTGGTAATTGAAGAGAGGGAGAATTCCTATCCAAAATGCTTATTGGTTGGGGCATGAGAACACTTGTTGCCATATGCCAAATGCATGTATTTCTAACAAAAAAGAGAAAGCGGAAGGGTGATATTTCCTTCTTGTCCTATTATCCACCCTAACTTGGGTTTTGAAGGCCAAGTCTAGCTAAAAACTATAAATCAAGCGCTACTGGGAGGCAACCCAGATTTTTGGGACTAATTGTGTTTTCTGTGTGTTTTTGTTTTTACTTTTACAGGTATGAGTAAGAGCTCTTGCGGTATGTATGCGCTATCAATTATGCATAATTTTGATGCTGTAGCACCATGTGCTACAGTGCTCGTGGCTGAGGTGTTGAGCATGTGGTCAAAAAGGAGAATATGGGAGATGGAGAGAATATGATATATTTGAATGAGGAAGTGAGGATGTATTTATAGGCTTCAAAAAGTGCTGAAGTCTTGAGCTCCAAGGTGGTTTTTAGGGTTTCTCAAAAAAGCTTGATTTGATGCCCACCAACTATGAAGAGAGGTCCAATCATGTGTGGACAATTGTCTCTCAAAAATTACAACTTGTTGTCTAAGGGGGCTGACTTGGCGCCACATCCTTCCACTTGTGCAACTTGCACTTGCAACTTGACATGCTGACATCATCATCAGAGTGCAGGGGCATTCTGTCTTGTGACCATTGCTGGAGCAATGGATGCTGGTGCAATGCTTCTGTCTTCTGCTGAAATCCTTATTGCTGGAGCAATGACTTCTGAGCTTATTACAGGTGCAATGGTTGCTGGCTCTATTGCTGGTGCAATGATTGCTGCGGCAATTGAACAAACACATAAAATACCACAAATCATAATAATCAATGATGATGAGTTCCTCTTTTACAGATGCTGATTTTCTTTTGTGTTTCTTTATTTGACTCTATATGATTACTGAGTTTGTCACAATAATTTAGATTTGGAAGCGTATATAACTCTATATAAAATAGAGTTATCACACCCCCAAACTTAAACCAATGCTTGTCCTCGAGTAATGACTTTTAAACAAGAAAGATTTTGAAATCCATGGGATTGATTTTTAGAAGATCAGATCAGCTAGGCCCTTTAAATACATATTTGTAATGAGTGCATTTTCTTGAAACTATGCTCTTTTGTTTCCATAAAGCTTGTGAACCATAGGTTCTTTTAACATTCAAAGTTATTGTAGCTCTTTTGTGTGAGTGTGTGACTTTACTGAACTTTAGATTGGTCCCTAACTAATTTTGAAAAGTCTATTTAGCTTTTGGATAGAAAAAGTTTGCTTTTGATCAAAACTACAAGATTTTTCAAAATAGAGAATAGACTAACAATCTCTTCGGCTTCAAAGCACAAGAAAGGGTCTTTGCAAGTAAATTCAATTTGTGTCAGTGCTGCTTATTTTGTGGTGGTTCTTTAGTGCAGGAGCAATGTGCCTTTTGTATTGTAGGTGCAATGGTTGTTTGTAATATTGTTGCTCCAGCTTTCTTCTTTGGAGTTGTAGCTACATTGTCCTCCTCGCTGTTCCCTTTTTTGCATATTTTATTTATTTCTTTTTATTTCACTTTTTTCTTCTTTCTTTTTCTTTTTCATGCAATTTTTGGAACGGATACAGCTCATATGATTTGGAACAATGTAGCTTTTTACATGATAGTACACTTTGTAGATGATTTGTAAACCTTTGCACTGACTTTCCTAAAATTGAATTACTTAGCCTTAATTTTCATTGTTGCACCACCAAACTTATTTCTTTATGCTATTCTAAATTTTTATTAAAAATTTAGCATTTGATCTTGGGTCACTAGGACTACCCTTGGCATCCACTTATTTTCTAGTTAATTAGGTTTCTTTCTTATGTTCAGTGATCTAAGTGTTGAAGCAAAAATAATTTTGATCATTATCCAAACCTAGGCTACAACACTTAATGTTTCACAAAGAAATTAGTTTCTTGAAAATGAACTTGTTCTTTTTCACAAAATAGGGTTTTAGCTGATCATGCTTCTCAAGAATGTCACTTAATTTCCTTTTTGTACCTGCATGTTCAGTGTTAGTCACAGATGTTGCAGCTTTTGCTGCAACAACAACAGTTTCAACAATTGTGGATTGAGTGGTAGGTTGTTCTGGTTCTTTTGATTGGACAAGTGCTTGATGTTCAGGGTCTTTTTCTGTTTGTGAGGGAGGTGAGTTTGGTAGGTTTCTTTCAGTTGTTTGAGTTGGAGATTTCTGTTTTGGTGGTGATTTTTCAAATGTTGGGGTAGATGGGATTGGTGTGGGTGATTTGGTGGGGCTATTGTGGGGGGTGGGTGGGATGTAGTGGTGGGTTTTGATGTGGTTGGTTGTTTGGTTGATGTAGTGTATTTTTTTTCTTGCGGCATTCTCCATAATCACCTCATCTTCTTCCTCTTCCTCCTCACTTTCTGTTTCTGATTCATCCTAATCCTCATGTTTCTCCCTTTCTTTCACCGCCCTTCTATCTTCTTCTTCTTCACTTGTGTCCAACAAATCTTCAGACTCTAAGGGTTGTTCTTCTTCTACTACTTTTTTCTTTCCTTTGCCCTTCTTTTGTGGTTGTTGCTTCCTAACTCCCTTACCTCTTTTAGGCTGCTCACTTTCTTCTTTCTCTTCTGATTCTTCTCCCTCCTTTTCTTCTTTTAACACCCAATCAGGAAAAATTGGTGTTGGTAAGTTACATTGCCCATTGGTCAGATGTTGAAACATCACATTCTGCCATGCCAACTACTCTTTTTGAAATTTCCACACAGCACGTTGCTGGAACATGAATTGCTCCTACAATGAACTGCTAGCATCCTCCTTCTGCACCTTGGTTCATTATTTGATGTTGGCCGCAAAGGGACCAGGTGGAAATTTTCTTAACTCACTGCTATCAATGGTTACCTCAGCTTTGATGCATAATTTTGTGATCAGACATTGGAAGAATAAATAGCCAGAATCTTTGTTTTTGCATGTTAAAATATTTTTGGCAATTATCCTTCCTATGTCTATGTTCTGTTCAGTTAAGATTGCATCAACAGCTAGCATTCTTTCTTTCTTGATAGATGAAGTGTGTGATGTGGGATAAAGTGAACATGCAATGAACAAATGCCATGTTTGTGCTTCAGGTGTAAGATATCTACTCTTCATGTCGTACTCAGTGGCTGTGCACCTTTCCCAAACAGCATCAGCTTCAGCAATTCTAGTTTTTACCCTATTCATCTCTTTCTTATCAATATTTCCAACTCTCTTTTCAAATTCAGTATCATTGTATCCTAACAGATATTGATCATTGATAGCTATAGAATCAAATTCTACTCTTTTTCCTCTAACAATAGAGTAGTACAGCGTCTTACCAAATTTTTGATCAGGAATACCTGCATAGAACTCACGAACAATGGGGATGCAGTATGAGAGTCTGTGTTTGACAAATGATTCCCATCCCAAGTTGTTCACAGTGGAGATGAATGATGGTGCTGCATCAGCCATTTTGAAGCCTCGTTCTGCCAAACATTCTATTCCCCAGAATTTTGCCCCTTTGTTGCTGATAGTTGCAGGAGCAATAGTAGTTTTCTTAGTAATTTGGGTTGATGCTCCTGCATCACCAGAGGATTTGCCGGATGTTTTGAGTGCTGATTGTTTCTTCACCATTTTTGACTTGCTGGATCTTTTCAGTTTTTGGAATTTTGGAGAAGATGAAATGCGTTTGCAATTGGAGAGGTATGAAAGTATGATTGAACTGTGAGAGAGAGAGAGAGAGAGAGTAACGGTAATAATGCTGAACGTGGGTGGTTTTAAATGGTGAGACGGTTATGGGTAATGGGAGGTTAGGTGAGTTTAGTGGGTTGTGATTTGACACAATTGTGACCGTTATGCAAGGTGGGCACGCATGCAGAAGGACGCGTGGAGGTTTAGGTGGCATCAAACTGTTTAATGGCTAAGTTAAAACTGTTCAAGTGAGGGAGGACATGTCTCAGTAGAATTGCTGTCTTAATTGCCAGCGCATTGACCCCATCCATTGCAGGTGCAATTGTTACTCCTTCCATTGCTGGTGCAATGGATGCTACCACCATTGCTGGTGCAATGGATGCACCAGCAATCCTGTTTCCTGCAAAAAATTTCAAAATAAACTAAAACAAGTAATTAAGTTAGTAAAGCAAAAATTCATGGGTTGCCTCCCAGAAAGCGCTAGATTTAAGAGTCCTTCAGCCTGACTATCTCCATTTTGTTTAGGGATCTTGGAGATGAGTGGTGGTCTTGTTTCTCACCACATGGTCACCATGGTACATCTTCACTCTTTGTCCATTAACTTTGAAAGTGGTGTTGGATTTTTCATCAAATAACTCCACTACACCATGAGGGTAGATCTTCATTAGCTTGAATGGTCTTGACCATCTTGATTTGAGCTTTCCAAGGAATAACTTTAGCCTGGAGTTGTAAAGTAACACCAAACTTCCTTTAATCAAGTCCCTCTTCTGAATTCTCTTGTCATGCCATGCTTTTGTCTTGGCCTTGTAAATTTCTGCATTTTCATAGGCAAAGTGCCTGATATCTTCAAGTTCATTGAGCTGTAGAAGCCTTGAATTACCTGCTTGATCATGATTGACATTGAGCTTTTTGACAGCCCAATAAGACATGTTCCAATTCCACAGGCAGGTGACATGCTTTCCCATACACAAGCCTATAGTGTGACATTCCTAGGGGTGTCTTGAATGTTGTTCTGTATGCCCACAAAACATCATCTAAGTGCAATGACCATTCTTTTCTTGTAGGACCAACCATTTTTTCAAGGATTCTTTTGACTTCCCTGTTGGACAACTCTGCCTGCCCACTGGTTTGTGGTTGATAGGCAGTGGCTATTTTATGCTTGACCCCATATTTCGCTAGAAGATTTTCAATGAGCTTGTTGCAGAAGTGAGAGCCTTCATCACTGATAATTGCCATTGGGGTACCAAATCTAGTGAATATGTTTCTTTGCAGAAACTTACTGATTTAGCATCATTGTTTGGCAATGCCACAGCTTCTACCCATTTAGAGACATAATCTACAACCACCAAGATGTATAGATTACCAAAGGATGGAGGAAATGGTCCCATGAAGTCCATTCCCCAAACATAAAAGAGTTCAACCTCTAAGATATTGGTGAGTGGCATTTCATGTCTACTTGAGAAGTTGTCAGCCCTTTGACATCTATCACAGTTCTTGACCAATTGATATGCATCTTTGAATATTGATGGCCAATAGTAACCTGATTGTAACACCTTAGCTGCAGTTCTTGTGCTGCCAAAGTATCTCCCATATGGAGCTGCATGACATTGCAGGAGTAGTGCTTGTTGTTCATCTTCTGATGATTTGATCTGGACATTCTTTGAAAAGGAAAGGGTCATCCTAATAGTATTGTTTAACTATATGGAAGAACCTTTTCCTTTGTTGATAAGTCATGTTGACAGATACAACCTTGCTTGCAAGATAATTCACTATGTCAGCAAACCAGGGTGTTGCAGCTTCAATTGCTGCTGCAATGGTTGCTCCTGCAATGTATGTTGTTGCAGAAATGGCCAACAGTTTTTCATCTGGAAAACTTTATTTTATTTCTCTCTCTGTGGTACCTGCACTTTCATTTTCAAGTCTAGACAAGTGGTCAGCAACTTGGTTCTCCACCCCCTTTTTATCATGAATTTCAAGATCAAATTCTTGAAGGAGGAGAACCCATCTAATTAATCTAGGTTTTTCATCTTTTTTAGAAATAAGATACTTTGATTGCAGAATGATCTGTGTAAACAATTACGTTAGTGTCAACCAAGTAAGATCTAAATTTATCAAATGCAAATACTACAGCTAATAATTCTTTCTCAGTCAGTGTAATTAATTGTGCCTCTATGAGTGTTTTGCTAGCATAGTAAATTGAATGAAAAACTTTGTCATACCTTTGCCCTAGGACTGCTCCCACAGAAAAGTCACTGGCATCACACATCAATTCAAATGGCCTGCTTCAATCTGGTGTGACTATCACTGGTGCTGTTACTAATGCCTTCTTTAGTGTTTGAAAGGCTTCCAAGCAAGATTCATCAAAGTTGAATGGCACATCATGTTGCAAAAGCAGGCATAATGGTTTTGAAATCTTTGAGAAATCCCTGATAAACCTTCTATAGAACCCTGCATGACCCAAAAAACTTCTAATACCTTTGACAGTGGTTGGAGGGGGTAATTTTTCAATCACCTCTATTTTTGCTTTGTCAACTTCAAAGCCTTTCTTTGAAACTCTATGGCCAAGTACAATGCCTTCTTGGACCATAAAATGACACTTTTCCCAATTCAGAACTAGATTGGTCTCTTCACATCTGTGGAGAATTTCTTCTAAGTTGGATAAGCATAGTTGAAATGTCTCCCCAAACACTGAGAAGTCATCCATAAAAATCTCCATTGAAAGTTCAATGAAATCTAAAAATATTGCCATCATGCACCTTTGGAATGTTGGTGGAGCAATACATTGTCCAAATGGCATCCTTCTAAATGCATAGGTGCCATAGGAACATGTAAAGATTGTCTTTTCTTGATCTTCAGGAACAATAACTATTTGGTTATAGCCTGATTACCCATCTAAGAAACAGTAGAATTCTTTACCTACTAACCTGTCCAGCATTTGATCAATGAAAGGTAACGGAAAATGATCCTTTTTTGTGGCCTTGTTAAGTTTCCTGTAATCCATGCATATTCTCCAACCTGTGACAGTTCTTGTAGGTATCAACTCATTCTTCTCATTGGCTACTACAGTCACTCCACCCTTCTTTGGTACACATTGCACGGGGCTTACCCATGCACTATCTGAAATTGGGTAGATTATGCCAGCATCTAACCATTTGATTATTTCCTTCTTCACCACCTCCTTCATAATGTGATTCAGTCTCCTTTGGCCTTCAATGCTATTTTTGGAGTTTTCCTCCAAAACTATTCTATGCATGCAGAGGGAAGGACTGGTTCCTTTGATATCTGACATTTGCCAACCTATTGCCCTTTTATGTTTTATTAGGGTAGTAATAAGATCATGCTCTTGCTTTTGTGTTAAGTCAGAAGCAATGATTACTGGCAAGGTATTATTTTCCCCTAAGAAAACATATTTTAAATGCTGGGGCAATTCCTTGAGTTCTAGTTGAGGAAGTGTTTCAATGGAAGGAATATTTCTCTTGAGATTTGAGTTCTCAAGTTCCAATGATTCATACTTTCTTGCCCAAACTTCTTTTACAGCAACTTCTTCATGCACAACTTCACTCTCTATTTTGTCTTCTTTTTCTGGTATTGCTCCTGCAATGTATGCTAGAGCATTGGTTAAGTGATCATGCTTCTGAGTGAAGTGTTGTTGTATTGCTTGATCCAGAGAGACAATAAGAAAACATTCTTCAACATCTTCATTTGGGTATTTAAGAGCATTCACGATGTTGAATTTGACTTCTTGATTATTGACTCTCATTGTCAATTCCCCTTGTTGCACATCAATGAGTGTTCTTCTAGTAGCCAGGAATGGTCTCCCAAGAATAATTAGTACATCCTTATCTACATCAAAATCAAGAATAACAAAATCTGCAAGAAACACAAACTTTGATTAAAACATCCTCTATGATCCCTTCAAGATATGCAATTGACCTGTCTGCCAATTGAAGAGTTACAATTGTAGGTCTGGCAGTTCCAATACCTAATTGTGTGAATATGGATTTAGGAATTAAGTTTATACTTGCACCTAAATCACATAATGCACGACCAGGGTAAAATTTTCCAATTGAAAATGGTATGGTGAAACTGCCAGGATCCTTTAATTTCCTAGGTATTTTGTTCTGCATGATCATGTTGCATTCTTTTGACATGGCTACTATCTCAAATTCTCCCAATCTTCTCCTCTTTGTGAGCACATCTTTCATGAATTTTGTGTAATTGGGCATCTGTTGTAGTGCTTCAACAAGAGGTACATTGATGTGTAGTTGTTTGAGTACTTCAAGGAACTTACCAAATTGTTTCTCCTCATGTGCCTTCTTCAATCTTTGTGGATAAGGAGAAGAAGGATATTCTAGTACTAACCTTGGTGGTGTGGAAATGGTTTCTGATGTTGTGGCTTTTGATGCTCCTACATTTGTTGCTCCTGCAATGGATGCATCAGCATAAGATGTACCTGTATCATAAATGTTATTTTCTTTTCTATTTTTTTTTCGGTTTTTTCATTTTTTTTTCTTTTTCTTCCTTTTCTACACCTTCTGTTGCATAAGGTTCTGAGAGATCTTTTCCATTTCTTAAAGAAATGGCCTTGCATTGCTCCTTTCCATGCTTCTGTGAGGTTGAGGCCTCTGTGGTAGATGGTAGTGAACCAGTTGGCCTTTGATATAATGATGTAGCTAGTTGCCCCACTTGATTTTCCAAGTTCTTCAGTGAAGCATCATGAGCTTGTCTTGCAGTTCTGGTTTCACTGATGAAGGCATCAGTTTTGGTCATGTATGCCTTGAACATTGCTTCCAATGAGTTATCATTTGTAGGTGGAGGAGATTTTTGATAATTTTGAGGTTGAAAGCCTGGTGGAGTTGATGGTGCTGCAGCATTGGGTGCTGGTGCATTATTGTTACTCCACTTGAAGTTTGGATGATTTCTCCAACTTGAGTTGTAGGTGTTAGAATAAGGATTGTTGTTTTTGTTATATCCCATATAGTTAACAGAGACAGGGTTGCTTGGACATTCTTCATACAAGTGACCACCCTCACAGTATACATAACTTGTGGAACCTGGAGGTGCTTGTTCTATTGCAGCAGCAGTGTCTGGCATTGCTCCAGCAGTGGATGCTGGTGCATTATTATTGTTGAGGTTCTTTATCATGTTTGTGAGTGATGCAACTTGAGCTGCCAATGCTGAAACTTCACTGATTCCATCGACCCCAGCAGCCTTCATACAAGTAAATATATGTTGTTTAATGTAAAAGAGGGTTAGGAATTGATTAAGTGATCATTTGGCACTTTGGTGCCCCATCTTGTGTTTTTAACGTGTTTGTTCAGTATGTTGTAGCATTAGACGCTTTAGCGTTGCGTTTTGCAACTGATGAGAGAGAAAATGAAAAAGCAACTTCTGCTGTGTGTCAAATCACAACAGAGCAGTGCAGAACTTTTCTTGTAGCAGCCACCCACATTTTACTTTATTGGGACACTTGTCTATTTTGTAATGGAGGATGAAAAGAGTTGGTGGGATGACTTTTCAACCTTTTTATGAGATATTTTCTTTATATAGAAACCTCACAATTCTTCTTCTTCATCATGGGATTGCTGGTGTGAAGAGAGGAGAGTTAGAAATAACTCTTTTACACACCATTTTTGTTCCAAGCTCCATTCAACTCATAGAGCTTCATTCTTGTTGGTTCTAATGGAGAAACACTTAGACATATTTTTCTCTCCATTTTATCACTAAAGTAGAAAATTATGCACTTGAGATGCTGTGAGCGATGCTGTAACATCAAGGGGGCTGTCATCATTTGGAGTATTTTCCTTCTCTTTGTGATTTCAGTTTTATGGCTTCAGGTATCACCTTTAAACTTTATTTCTTGTGCTTGTTGCTCATCATGAGCTAAATCTCTTGTAGTTGGATGCTTATAGTTATGTAATGATATTTTAATAGTTTTAATGTAATGTTTAATGTTAGTATTTTGACCTTTGCATGAAACTTCTTCCAATACTTATTTTAGAATTGATCAGCTAAATATAAGTACATTTATAAGTTCAGACATTGTCTATAAATCGAACTCAAGGATTAATGTGGGTGAGTGGTTGTTTTAAGGACACTTAGAACAACTCATGCTTAAACGTAGACATAGGAAAACATAGAGACATAGGAAAACATAATTCATAGGGTGAATACTGTGGGAGCTTAATATATAGGGGTGAACTTATTTAGAACTTAGACATAAGAATCCTGTAACGAAACTCTGGAGATAGTGACTGAAAAACACACATCAAACGCTACATCATCTAATGCTATAGCGTCAAACGGAACATTAAATTGTTTTTATGAATTTACATAGTGAAAGACATTCCAACTAATCTCATTCTGAATTTCTACTTATCATTTATCTTATTTGCTTTAGTAATGTTATGTTGACAACCTTAATGATTCTACAACTTGTTATTGCTACTTGTTTTTCTCACTAGCTTAACTACTAATTTAAATATTGAAATCAACTCAACAATTCTCGTGGGAACGATCTCTACTTTCTCTTTATTACTTGTTGCGACTGTGTATACTTACACATACTCGTTTTCCCACAACAGATATCACGTTATCACATTAGTGGATCACTAGGAACAAACAATTGGCATCTGGAGTACACATTTTACTTCCACAAGAAAAAAAGTTTTCTCGAGATAAAATGATGGGGGGATCTAAATTCATTATTCACAAATTTACGGAGGAAAATGACTTCGGGTTATGGAGGTTCAAGATGAGGGCTATTTTGATGCACCAGGGATTGATTGGAATGCCTGGAGGCACGACCATATTGCCTTAGGGGATGAGGTGCTGAGAGAGGTCACTAAAAATGGAGGAAGATTCTTCGTTGAAATAACACCTATTAAAGTTCAATATGATCGTTCTGAATTTGAAAAATATTGATGCCAAATTCGATGAGGAGGATCTAGCAGTCATTTTACTATGTTCACTGTAACATCCCGGGTTTTTAGTCGACATTAAAAATTCAAGATATTACTTTTAGCATTTCAGAGATGCACTTAAATAAAGGATGATAGTGAAGTGGCATGTAGAGTCACAAGAAAGGGGGTTGAATTGTGACCCTTTGAAAATTTATAACCTGCAACTTAGAAAATGTCCTGTCAAGTTGATACTTGGAGATGAGATAGTTAGCACAAAACAATTTCACAAGACATTCTCTTCTTGAGTAGGTTCCATGCATTAAACTTTCTCTATGTTGAGTAGGTTGCACACAGTGAACCTTCTCAATCTGAGTAGGTTTGATGCACTGAACCTCCTTTGGTTTAGTAGGTTCAAAGTGTTTAACCTTCTCTGGGATGAGTAGGTTCCACACTATGAATTTCCTCTACCTAAGTAGATTTCATGCAGTGAACCTTCTCTTGTTGATAAGTTCAATACATAGAGTTTTGTGTTGTGTTTATTCATAAATACATTTTGCACGTCATATGAGATTTATCCTTTTGATGAATGTGGGCATTCAGTGTTTGATAACATGAGGAACATATTATCAAGAGATATGAATGTTAAGGATAAACTATTTAACGTAGAGAAGTTTGTGAGGATGAAATCATTACAAATCGAAGCTTCTTAGGCTTAGGATTAATCAGATACTTCAAAACATAATATGGTTTATGCAATAAATACATGAGTAGATTCTGTTTTAAGCATTAGTTAATGTGAGGATAAGAAGGTAGTGTAATATGAACATAATGTAAAGCATGCAGAGATAAGGGATGAGAGGATTACACATGGAAGATTTATCCTGGTTCACCCATTAACATAGGGCTACATCCAGTCCTCACCTCCTGTGAGATTTTTCCACTACTCGGCGACACCATGGTTAGATCAGCATCATAAACTAGACAGTTGCCCACATTCCTTCGGACTAGCACGAATGCCCATTCCTTCGTTTCGCAACATCATCTATAGCCCTCTATTTCTGCTGCTGTTTACCTGGGATTTTGGTAAACACCGCTGGTCTCCAATTTGGTTAACTTGCAGGATCAACCAGTGAATCCTAAGACCATTTGTGCTTAGAGTTTATAGTTTATTATGATGTTCTTGAATCGTCTCGCGTTTTAACCAGAAAAAAGGAAAGAAATAACTGATTCCTTCGCGCGAAGTTATCAGAGTACTTCAGAGAAGAACTTGAACGATAAAAACAAGTAAAACGAAAGAAAAACAAATTAAAATTGCATTAAAGTTAAAGGAAATGGTGCACAAATTCATACATTGTTTCTCTGACTCGTTTTTCTCTTGAATGCGGAAGTTAGAGCGTGAGAAGTAAAATATGAGTTTTGTGACCTTTGTTTCGTCTCAAAAACTATACTATTTATACTTAGTGGGAGGAGCAGAAACTGCCCTCAAAAACAGTTATAAAAATGTTGGTAACTGCTCCTCTTTTCGACCAACTGCTAGTTTTTCAGCGCATAACTACTTAGTCTTCTGTCTGTCGAAGCTTGTGTCCATTTTCCTCTTTCTTGTTTTTGTTTTTTTCTGGAAGCTTGTCGAATCTGCCCTGAACATGATCTTTGTCGAAATCCTCTGATCTATGTCAAAGTATAAGTCAAACCCTGTTGACTATTTTAAATGAAGCCTGTCGAAATTACAGGCTAACAAATTGCCCCCCAAAAATGTCTTTTTTCAACTGAGCTTAAGGCAAAGGAAGAAAAAGAGCATTTTTGAATTCAATGTCGAAATAGGTTTTACACTTGATCGGAATATCTCACCTACCTGACGTCATCACTGTTAAATGTTGTTGGCGTTATTCCTATATTGGTGTACCACATGGCCTTCCACGTTCTGCTTTTCAGATTAAGGATTTACTCCACAAATTGGCTGAACTTGATGTTGATGGAGTCCTTGATGAATCTGTTAGTGACTTTGTCTTAGCTGTCCAGCCTCTTTTCGAACAACTTGCTCAAGATATACAGAAAAAGAGGGATCATGACAATCCTCTAGAGCTTGAGTCGAAACGCAAGGCAGAAGTGGCAGCACTTGTTGATGCCACTCATGCTAGCTTTTCCTCCTTGAAGACCAAGTCAGAAGCTGAGATGAAGGCTATCGAGGATTGCAATGCTGAGATCAAGACACATCAAGAGAGTATAGCCAGATTGCAGTCGAAAATTCAAGCATTGGAAGAGAAGAAAGGAACCCTTTTAGGGTCTTTGACTCCTGCAGAAAAAATTAAGGACCAGATTGACCAAGAAGCCACCAATTGCCTTAAACACTTAGAAGAACTTGAACGCTGCAATGCCACTGTCGAAAAGCTAACCAAAGATGGCAATTTCCTCAACAGGAAGATCTTCAAAGCTAAAGCTTTGTTCAATGACTTGAAATCAAAAGTCATTTTGTAATAATATAGATTCATTTTCCTGTCGTAATACTTTAACCATTTTGATAATGATTTACGTTTTGCTTGTAATTCTGACAATGCTCATATGGCAATCACAATTTCTTTTGAATGCCACGTACTTACGCTTTCTTTATCTTTATTCCAGCGTTATTTTAACTTCTTACAATGTTGGCTTATACTTTTTCAAGTATTTGCCATTTATACGCAAAATTCTTTCATCAGCGCCAATCTCTTCGACTTCATATGCGCCGTTTGAATAGACTTGTAAAATTTTGAATGGTCCTTCCCAACTTGGGGACCATTTACCAATGACTCTATCTTTTCTATCCATAGGTAAGATAACTTTCCAAACGAAATCTCCCACGTCGAAAGTCTTCAATTTGACTCTTTTGTTATAGGCCTTAGCCACTCTTTCTTTTTGTCTTGTGAGCATATCTAATGCACTTAGCCTATCTTCATCTAAATCAACTAATTCATCTAACATCATATTCCAATAATGATCCGATGGAATTTCAAATTGTTTTTGAATCCTAGTTGATTGGAGACAAATCTCTGCTGGCAATATTGCATCATGCCCAAAAACAAGTTTAAAAGGAGTACTATTGATTGACTCTTTGGGAGATGTTCGACATGCCCATAAAATTTGGTTAAGTGTCCTATGCCAATTCTTGGATTTTTGCCCAACATGTTTTTTAATCAAACTAACAATAATTTTATTGGCTGCTTCAACTTGACCATTTGCCTGAGCATAATATGGTGTCGAACTTAACAATTTATAACCATTTTCAGCAGCAAATTCGACCATTTTCTGACCAATAAAAACTGAACCTTAATCTGTGGTGATAGTTTCAGGCACACCAAATCTATATAATATATGGTCTTGAATAAAATTAATCACTGCTTCTTGATTAACATTGTTTAAAGGAACAACTTCCACCCATTTAGTGAAATAATCTATTCCTACTAATATGAAACGATGGCCTTTCGACGAATTTGGTTTAATTTCACCAATTATATCCAAAGCCCATCCCTTGAATGGCCAAGGTTTTACAATAGAATGCAATTCATTTGCAGGTACATGTTGTATTCCTGCATGCTTTTGACATTCTTGGCATCCTTTGGCAAACTCTATGCAATCTTTTAACATAGTCGGCCAATAGACACCTTGTCGAAATAAGAGCCATTTCATTTTATGGCCTACTTGGTGAGCTCCACAAGTTCCACTGTGAGTATTAGATATTGCCAAGTATGCCTCATTTTCACTAAGACACTTGAGTAAAACTCCTTCAGGGGTTTTCTTAAACAACTCATTGCCCATGATCACATAACTTAAAGCTCTATACTTGGTTTTTCTATCAGTTATACCTGTTGGATTTTCCAAGTAATTAACAATTTGTCTTCGCCAATCATCATTTGACATACTGTCAATGGCAAAAACTTCAAACACATTATCACAATAACCTTTGTCGGAAACTTCATCATTAAAATTTTCAATAAAATTTTCAGTTTCACTTGGAGGTAATTGACTTAAGACTAAAGAGTAGTTCTCTGCCTCCTCTAGTTTTTTCCCTGACAAGGTTTCTTGTGTCATTGCTGTCGAAATTAACTTGTTTTTAATTTCGATTAGCTCTATTAATTTTTCTTTAGAAACTTTATAACCAGAAGCTATTTGTGCCAGATCATTGGCCTCTTGATTTGCAATACGAGGCACATGTTGAATATCAACGCTGTCGAATTGTTTCAATAAAGTACTGGCAGCAATAAAATAAGTAATCAAATTTTCCTTAATGCACTTGTATTCTTTCGTTAATTGTTTGATTACTAATTCAGAATCACCTCTAATTTCGACCTGTTTTGCCCCCAAGTTTAACAGAATTTCAAGTCCTGCTACTAAGGCTTCATATTCAGCCTCATTATTGGAGCAACTTTCTTTAATTTTATACTTGTATTTAGTTGGAATCCCTTTAGGTGAAATGATTAACATCCCAACACCAGACCCATTTTTATGGCTGGAGCCATCGAAGTACAATTTCCAAGGTCGAAGGTGCACAAAGTTAATTTCTGATTCAACTATTGAATGATCAGCAATGAAATCCGCAACGACTTGGCATTTGATAGCCTTTAAAGATTGGAATGTTAATGAATACTCAGATAAAGCTAAAGCCCATTTGCCTATTCTACTATGTAGGATTGGTTTCGACAGCATATGTTTAATAATATCAAAGTGGGAATAAACATACACATCAACAGGCTTAATATATTGCTTTAACTTAGTACAAGAGAAATACAAGCATAAACACAATTTTTCAATAGGGTGATATCTAGTTTCAGAATCATTTAAAACCCTACTGAGGTAATATATGGCCCTTTCTACACCATTTTCATCCTCTTGTGCTAACATGCTACCTATTGACAATTCTGATGTTGCTATATACAATTTCATTGTCTTATTTCTAATAGGAGGCAATAAAATAGGAGGGTTCATCAGATATGTCTTGATCTCGTCGAAAGCTACTTGATGTTCGACATCCCACTTGAAAACTTCATCCTTCTTCAGTCGAAGTAATGGCGAGAATATTCGAGTCTTGCCACTTAGATTTGATATAAATCTTCTAAGGAAATTGACCTTTCCTAATAATGACTGTAATTCTTTCTTTGTTGAAGGAGGTTGTGTTTCCATGATAGCTTTCGTCTTGTTTTGATTTATTTCAATGCCTTTTTTGTGCACAACAAAGCCTAAGAAATCACCTACACTTACACAAAAGGCACATTTGAGTGGATTCATTTTCAATTCATATTTTCTCATTCTTTCGAATGATAGTCGTAGATGATCTAAATGACCATTTTCTGATGAAGACTTAACAACAATGTCATCTATATAGACTTGCATAAAATTTTCTATAAAATCATGGAACATAGTGTTCATAGCTCTTTGATATGTAGCACCAGCATTTTTTAAACCAAATGGCATCACTACCCATTCATAAACACCTAATGCCCCTGGGCATCGAAATGCAGTTTTGGAAACGTCTTCTTCAGCAATAAAAATTTGGTTATAACCAGAATATCCATCAATCATGCTTAAATATTCATAACCAGCCGCTGAATCAACCAACATTTCTGCCACAGGCATTGAGTATTGATCTTTGGGAGTAGCATTATTTAGATCTCTAAAATCTATGCAAACTCTAAGTGTACCATTTTTCTTAATTACAAGAACTATATTAGCAAGCCAATCAACATACCTGGCAGTTCTGATGAACTTGCTTTTCAATAGCCTTTCGATTTCCGCTTTGATCTTCGACATGATTTCTGGTGCAAATCTTCTTGGTGTTTGCTTCACAGGCTTCTTCTCTGGTCGAATAGGTAACTTCAACTCAACCACCTCTCTTTTCAGCCCTGGCATCTCATTGTAATCCCAAGCGAAGCAATCTTTGTATTCCTTTAGCAATTTGACAATCTGCACTCTGAAATCTTTGTTGATCTTTGTACTAATATA
Organism: Astragalus glycyphyllos; assembly: GCA_963573325.1. NCBI lineage: Eukaryota > Viridiplantae > Streptophyta > Magnoliopsida > Fabales > Fabaceae > Astragalus > Astragalus glycyphyllos. The sequence goes on from OY754309.1 coordinate 34,693,893, forward strand.
TGTTGGTCTTCTTGTTGAACCATCTCCCAAATCAATTTCTTCTAAGGGATCTTGTGCCTGTATTTTCTTGGTCGAACCCATTGGATCTTTCTCAAATCCTAATGGTTCATCATCATAGACACCATCAAGTCTCTGTGTTTCGACCATGATTTTTTTGTTATTATCTTCTGTGGCTAAAGCAACCATTTGATGTAACTCAGCTTCTAGAATAGCTTTTTCTTTGTTTTCGGCCACATAGGCCGTAATTCTTTCCCATGCATTGGGCTTTATAATCATTTCAAAGTCTATCCCAGCCAGTAGGCTTAACAAAGCCTCTTGGTCTATTCTCCTCATCAATGATTTCCCTTTCCCAAACGAAACCATAATTTGGGTGAAGACTAACAGAGGAGAAGACATTGTCTTGCTCAATGAACCCAGCATTGGAAGAAGAGCATGGAGAGATATTTGCCAATTGCTTGTCGAAGGTCTTCTTGGTGGTCGTATTCACTTCAGCCTTGAAATAACTTTGGTCACCTTCAATGTTTTCAACCAACCCATCTTCTCTCCAAATAATGAGCCTTTGGTGCACAGTCGAAGGGATTGCCCTCACTCCATGTATCCATTCTCTTCCAAGCAGCAAGTTGTAGTTTGCCTTGGAGGGTACTACCAAAAACAAAGTTGGCCTTTTGACACTACCTACTGCTAATTCGACTTCAATGGCCCAAAGTGAATGGCCAGTTTTGCCTTCATAATTAGTGAGAACCACATTATGTGGCCTCAAATCAGTGTCACATTTGCCAATTCTTCTTAGCAAACGTTGAGGCATCAAATTCACAGCAGCACCACCATCAACAAGGACCTTGTTGATTCCCACATTGTTGACCTTGGCTTGAATGAACAGTGGCTTGAGGTGATTCATCATGCCACAATCTGGCCTTTCAAAGACAGCATGTTGCTCTTCGATGCAGCCATTCTTCAACACATAGTAGCATATGGGTTTATATGTAGTTTCCTCGTCGAAATCTTCTTCGACATCATTAACCTCAGAAACCACATCATACTCAATTGGTAAAATTGAGATGACCCCACATAGCACGTCAAACTTTCCCAGAATCAGCAAAGGAAGAATCTAACTCCTCTTCTAAATTAAGGTCTTCTTTTTTGAAGCCTTTCTTAATTTCAGAAAGAGGAGGGAAAATTCTCTCAGCGGCTGGTTTCCTAACCACTTCAGTCAAAGGTAAGAGTACCTCTTTACCCTTCCCTTTGTTTGAGGTTGTTGCTTTACCTGCAGCAATAGCATCAGCCTTCTTTTGGCGTTGAAACCTTCGCCATTGAGTTCTTGTCATAGGATTCTTCCCTTTGTAGTTGTTACTATAGGCATACTTCTTGATTTCAATTGTCTTGTTCTGGTTAACACCACTTGTGTTACCTTCGACCAGCTTAGGTTGTCTAACTTAATGGATAGCATTGTCCCCCGTGTGGTATATGGCTTTGCTTCTCCCACCAGAATGTATCCACTCTTCGACAGGCGTACCAGAAGGAGGAACATAAGTATTCAGCTTTCCTCTTCCAGGAGTTTTGGTCGAAGTAACCATGTAGGGAATTCTCCTATCAGCAAAATCAAACTTGGCCTTTTATCCACCCATTTACCTTTGCGCTTCATTTGAGGCTTGAACTCTTCCAATTCTTTAGCAGCCTCCTTGTCAAAAACAGCACTGCACCTTGGGCACAACATCACTTCTGAGTTGCTTAGCTTGCAACGATTGAGGAAATCAACCAATTCCTCTTCAGCTTTTGGGTACACTGCTTTCACTTTGTCATCTTCTTGGCCTTCAGTGACCATTTCGACATCCATCTTTGAACTTATGGTAGTTCTCTTCATATTAGCCTTACCAGGCACAATTTCAGAGGCTTCGACCATGTTGATGCTCACCTCAGTATACATTGCCTCAACATCAGGCAAAGGATCAGCGTCAATCTTCATTGGTGCCCTTGGTTTATCACCAAATTTCAGCCTTCCTTCATTGAGTGCCTTTTGCAACAAATCCCTGAAAAGAACACAACGAGAAGTATTATGACCCAAAAAATTATGGTATTTGCAAAAACCTCTTTTTTGCTTTTGTTCTAATGGTGGTGTTTTTAGTCCCTTAGGAACCAAAATTTGACCATCCTTAACTAACAAGTCAAATATTTCGTCGCATTTAGTAACATCAAAAGTATATGTTTTTGCAACGAATTTGTCGTTTTTAGGTTTGACAGGATTTTTACCATTTGAAGGTTTTAGCAATTTACAAGTATATGGAGGTCCAGGTTTTAACTCAGCAACATTGACCTCTTCTTCGACCTCCTCATAGGAAATGTCGAATTCTTGTTCTTCATCTTTAATTTCGACATAGGCAACTCTGTCTTTTTTATTATGAAACCTATTAGTTCTAGATTTCTCAGCTTTCAAACTTTCGACTTGCCTAACTCTATCAGCCAATTGAGCCATATCTCTCAAATGTTGAGTGTCTAGCTTTTTTCTGATGGAATAATCTAAGCCACCAGCAGCCATTTCGACTAGCTCATGTTCAGGCACTTGAGTGAAGCACCTTGCTTTGAGAAGTCTAAACCTGTTGAGATAATCATCCACAGATTCAGCCACTTTGCGTCGAACACTGGCCAATTCTTTGAGACTAATTTTACATTGTCCCATGTAAAATTGCTCATGGAAAGCTTTCTCTAACTGGTTCCAATTAAACATGGAATGTGGGGGTAAAGTAGTGAACCAAGTGAAAGCATTCTTTGTTAGAGAACTTGGGAAGAATTTCATCCTTAAGTTCTCATTGTGGGCTAAATCTCCAGCCTCAGTTAAATAACGAGCAATATGTTCGACAGTGGATTCACTGGTTTCCCCAGCAAATTTAGTGAACTTAGGGATTTTCCAACCCCTTGGCAATTCACTTTGTAAAACATATTCAGACAAAGGAGAAACAAAATTTGGCCTATGCATACCTAAGTTAAGGCCATTTTGGGCTAAAATTGTTTCGACAAGATTAGCTATGTTATTTTGTGCTCCGAAATTATTTTGTTGTACTTGTCTGACTACTTCGTCAGCGTTTTGATTTCTATTTACCAACACTACATCAGGTGCATTTTCGACCAACCTTTGTATGGATTGTTCGACAACTTGTGTTTGCCCCTGATTTCTAGGCAATTCAATGTTAGGCCTTTCTAAAGGGATTTCGACAGGCCTCACCGGTTGGGCTTGGGGCATTGACTGATTTTGTACTCTGGGGGTACCAAAGAAATCAGCAATTCGACCCATTTGAGTTGCCAATGCTTGGTAACTAATATTGGTGTCACGTATCAAAGGATTGAACACTGTACCAATTTGCTGGGTTAACATATTAACCATATCATGATTAGCATCATCTATTTGTTGCCTCAAAACCAACAAAGATGCTGTGGTTAATGAGGGTTGGGCATTTCGACCATAAATACCCTCTTGGGAAGTATGCACATTATCTGCATATGTTGATGAGTTCGCTTGTAAACCTACCATCATGGCAGTTGGCATGCCATAAGGGAAATTTCGACCAACCATGGGCATGCTAAATGGCATGTGCCCACTAATCATATAAGGGCTAGACATTCCCATCGTTTGTGGCATAGATACCATTTCAATAGGCTGTGTGGTCACTGTGGTGGCCATTGTTGATAAAGTGTTAGGCACAGACGATATCACAGCAGCCATGCCTGTCGAAGGCAACGGAGCAGTTACTCCCATGGTGGTTACTGGATTAGCATCATTGGTAGACGCATTTTCAGGCCCACTTTGAGCATTTGAAAAACTTGCACCAGAACGTGTCATCTCTTACAGAGATTTACCACTTCTTAAGCGCATGCACAGTTAACTTCAAAGGATTATATTAAACTAATACTCTAATACTTGACACAAATGTCCCACTGGGCGTGCCAATTTGTTTACCTGGGATTTTGGTAAACACCGCTGGTCTCCAATTTGGTTAACTTGCAGGATCAACCAGTGAATCCTAAGACCATTTGTGCTTAGAGTTTATAGTTTGTTATGATGTTCTTGAATCGTCTCGCGTTTTAACCAGAAAAAAGGAAAGAAATAACTGATTCCTTCGCGCGAAGTTATCAGAGTACTTCAGAGAAGAAGAACTTGAACGATAAAAACAAGTAAAACGAAAGAAAAACAAATTAAAATTGCATTAAAGTTAAAGGAAATGGTGCACAAATTCATACATTGTTTCTCTGACTCGTTTTTCTCTTGAATGCGGAAGTTAGAGCGTGAGAAGTAAAATATGAGTTTTTGTGACCCTTGTTTCGTCTCAAAAACTACTATTTATACTTAGTGGGAGGAGCAGAAACTGCCCTCAAAAACAGTTATAAAAATGTTGGTAACTGCTCCTCTTTTCGACCAACTGCTAGTTTTTCAGCGCATAACTACTTAGTCTTCTGTCTGTCGAAGCTTGTGTCCATTTTCCTCTTTCTTGTTTTTGTTTTTTTCTGGAAGCTTGTCGAATCTGCTCTGAACATGATCTTTGTCGAAATCCTCTGATCTATGTCAAAGTATAAGTCAAACCCTGTTGATTATTTTAAATGAAGCCTGTCGAAATTACAAGCTAACAGTTGCATGGTCTGATGAAAGGAGAAGGCCAAGAATCCTATGGTTCGGTGTTTCAGGAGTTTTTGGGGCTAAGACAAATCTCCATGAACGCAATCCGGATTCTTGGTCTCGCCATTGAATTCTTTAACTTTCACCCGTGAGTCTGAAAAACAATCAACAATAAACGGTGAGATTACAAATCTCAGTGAACTCTTTCACGACCCCTCACTGTACCTCTCGTTGTCTTTATCTTATCTTTCCCTTGTCGTAACGCAATCCATAAGTAGTTGAACCATGTCAACCACAGCGGAGAACCTAATCCAGATAACAATCTGAGCCTTGACATAATCTGGATAAACAATCTGGGACTTGAACTCAAGAGACATGACCTCTCATTCCAAGTACGCTACTTAACCTCTTGGGATCGTCTTCCCCATAGTGTTTTTATTAATATCCTTAGTTATGTTCTCACTCGTTTGTTCATTTCATAAAACAATATCGTTCGACTAAGACAATATTCGCATAATCAAAACCTCGCTTGTGGACATTAATAACCGAAGTAATTAAAAGTTTCTAGTCCTTAAAACATATCAAAATCCAGTCATAATCATTCATTAATACTTCATTTGGGTTAGGATTAGCATTGGGAAGGAATTAGAACTCAAAAGGAAGAGGAATGAAATTTTTAAAGAGGGGGTACCAGATGGTGGCACAGTCCGAGCCAAAAAGTGGCATGGTCCGTGCCAGTTTCTCAGCACTACAAAAACAGTGTTTTTCAACTAGTTTCCTCGCTCTTTTCGATTCCAATTCGTCCCTAACGCTAAACTCAGTCCAATGCCTCATCATATCATTAATATTTCCAATCCATATCCAACCGAATTTATAACCACATTCCCACACAGTATACATGAGTAAAACAACCACAATCACAACATTGAAGAACTCACACTTTCGAATTAAGAACAACATCAATTCATGCTCATTTTTAAACCCACAATTTTCCATATTTGAGAGATAAAGTACTTTCATCATCTTATGAACATGTCAATATCAGAATATAAGTTTCCATTTTAATATGCAAGGTATATCAACACTCACAATCATTAAACATTTAAACTTTCACATGCTCAACACACGAAATTGAAGGTGAAGAACTCACCTCTTGAAGTTGATGATAAGCACAAGTAGGAAAAATAGTTTGACACAAAAACTAGCTCTTAATCTCCGACAAATTCAGAATGACTTCAGCAATGTCTCCTCAATAGCGCTCCTAGATCCACGTTTATCTTCCAAATGCCAAAATCAATAACCCCAATACACATGCAACATCCAAAGTTTGATTTTCAACCACTCCAAGCCACATGCAACAAGTGAATTGAAAGGAAGGGTTTGGGTCTCGAAATCTTGTGAATGGAGTAGGCTAGAGAGTGATTAACTTGAATTATTTCAGCAAAGGGAATGGAGCTCTCATGAGTTCCTTCATTTCTCTCTCTTTCGACTTCTCTTCCCTTTCCCTCTCAATGTCTCTGGTTTTCTTTTGAAATGTAAGGAATGAATGAAGAGAAGTGTGTGTCCTATGTTTCAGCTGGAGCATAAATGAAAGTGTTCGGCCTAATTCAAAGGGTTGGGTTTTCTCCGAAACTCATGACTAAAGGTCCAGGAATTTTTTTCCTGATGTAACCCCCTTATATTTCTATCACACAAGACCGATCTATTCCAAACTTTAAAAGAACATATAAAAACAATAGATACGTGTAATTCAAGCACTTGGGAAAATCATAGTTCAAACAATTTCAAAACAACTAACTTCAATGCTACACACATAGCACTTCAAACTCATCACTTAAATGTATACTTAACCAACAGGCCCGTCTAAGACCCTGTGCAAGCTGTGTTTATGCACAGGGCCCAACCCAAAAAATAAAAATTTAGGGCCCCCAAAAATAGATATTTGCTTCAGCCTGTAACCCAAAAAACAACTTAAGACTGAATTTTAGGACCATGCAAACGATGGCCAAATTGCCGCAAATTGTTACAAGCTGAGTTGCGAAGAAGGCAAACACTCCTTTTTATAACTCAGGCTCCACACCATGTATGCTAAAGTTTTCGATGTGGGACTTCTGTTTGGAGCCAACTATTAAAAAAAAGATTTTTTTTTCATCTTGTATGGTAACTTGTTCTAGCCACAATTGGAGACCTATTCTTGCAATCCATGTCATTAATTAGTGAAACTTTGCCTATCATATCCTTTGTTCAATTATACATTCAAACTTTTTTTGGTAGAATTATACATTCAAATTTTATAGCACTGTGATAGTGAAAAATAATAGTTTTGTTGACCTGTACAAGAATTAACAGATTAATATAATTAGGGCCCCAAAAAATTCATATATCCATTCAATAAAAGTATAAAAAAAATTAGTATATCAATTCTATAAAAGTATAATTGTTCAAAAAAAGTTAGTAAATCCATTAAATAAAAATTAGTATTTTGGTGATTCATTTGATAAAAATATAATTAGGGGCCCAGTTTTTAAGATTTGAACAGGGCCTCCAAATTATTTGGGACGGCCCTAACCAATCACACAATTAACTAAAATAATTGAAACAATTACTTTGGGATATTACATTCCCTACCACCTTCCTTTGGTAGTTTAACAGACACTATCATGCATGGAAGAGATACTCTGTGTTAAGAGGATGTAAAGGCAGTCCTAATGTCTAGGGGCATAAAACATAAAATTGAAGGCAGGTGAAGAAATTTGTGGTGAATTGATGATGACTAGAGGAAGAAATCCCAAGAGGGATAATAAAGGGAACAACAGGGGCAGATCAAAACCAAATGGAAAATTCAAGTGCTTTATATGTCACAAAGAAGGAAACTATAAAAAGACTGCCCACACAGAAAAGAGAAGAACGAAAAGGGGGAGACAACAAAAGTGTCTCATATGCTTCTGATGGGTACTCTAGTTCTGAGGTATTGATTACATCTGACATACAAGGAGAATCAGATGTGTTAGGTACTTCAAATGGTTCTAAGGTATTGATTGCATCTGATGTGCAAGAAGTCCAGGAGAATCAGATGTGCTACTTACTTCAAATTTCAAATGGTCAAGGGAATATTGAATGAGTCATGGACTCGGGGTGCTCCTATCACATGAGTCCAAATATGGACTGATTTTTTGAGTAAAAATCTTTTGATAGAGGACCAGTTTACAGGGAAACAATATTACTAATGGGGTACTGGGAATTGGCTCAATCACGATAAAAATGGGGAAGAAAGAATCCTCACTCAAGTAAGACAAGTTCCAGATTTTATAAGAAGTCTCATTTCCCTAATTAAGGACTCGTGAAAAAACCAGGTACCGCTTCAAGGGAGAAAACTCTATACTAAAAGTGTCTAAGATTACTATGGTTATTATGAAAGGCGAAAGAAGATAAAATTGCCTATATGTCTTAAAGGGAGAAACTGTTGTGAATGTATCTTCTGTTGCAGAAGATAAGGGACCTAGTAAGACTATGCTATGGTATCTTGGGAACATGAGTGAAAAAGGCATGAAGGTATTAGAAAAACAAAAACTGCTTGGCAAAGACAAGTTAGAAGATCTACAATTCTGTGACCATAATAAGCAAACAAGGGTGAGCTTTAAAACATGTATTCACAACACTAAAGGAAAGCTGAACTATATTCATTCTGACTTATGGGGACCATCTAGGAACCCTACTCATGGAGGTATAATAAGTATTTTATCCAATGTTGTCAAAACCGGACCGGACCGGCCGGTTGAACCGGGAACCGGACCCCTATCCGGTCCAAATGAACCCCAGAACCGTCTGGGTGAAAACTGGGAATTGAACCGGATAACCGGCTGAAAACCGGGAACCGGACAGGAAACCGGCCAAAAACCGGGGAACCGTGCAGAAAACCGGATTTGGTTTATTTTCCTTAAAAAATGGTATACCATGTTGATTTTTGAAAAAAAATGATAAATGATGTTGATTTTTGGTACATGAGATATTTTTTATCATTTTTTATAATTAAATTGATGTAATAAATAAATAAATAATTATAAAACAAATGTGTACACTAATATTACTATGAGAGTACTTACATTATAGTATCTAATTATCTATGATTGTTGAATATTATAGTTTTATTATGTCATACTATGATTCTTTTTTGTTTTTTATCCTTTATATATTGTAAAAAAAATATTAAATAATCTATTTAATTAATTTCGGTTCAACCCCCGATTCAACCGGTTGAACCCAAGAACCCCGGAACCGCTACCTCTTCCGGTTCAATGTCCGGTCCGGTTTTGATTCCCTTGATTTTATCACTTTTATTGGTGACTTTAGTAGGAAGGTATAGATATATTTGCTTAAATGTAAAAATGAGGTTTTTAAAATCTTTGTTGATTGGAAAACTATGGTAGAGAAACAATGTGATAGGAAAATTAAAACTCTTAGTAGTGACAATGGTTTGGAAATATGTGGAAATGAGTTTAAGAATTATTGAGAAGAGCATGGTATAGTTAGAAATTTCACTGTGAGACACAACCACAACAAAATGGTTTAACTGAGAGAATGAATAGAACCACTTTGGAAAAGGTCGGGTGTATGCTTTCTAATGCTCACTTGTCTATATTGATTTGGAGGGGGGGGCTGAATACACTGTATACCTCATTAGCAAGTCTGTTTCTATTGCTTTGGAGCTAAAGACACCTCAAGAGGTCTGGAGTGGGAAACCAACAAGCTCTGACAACCTAAGGATCTCTGGGTGTCCTTCCTACTTTCATGTAAATGAAGGTAAGTTGGAACTAAAGGCTACGGAAGGATTGTTCATGGGATATCCACGTGGTGCAAAGGAATACACGATCTGTTCTAAAGATGAAAAGAAATGCATTACAAGCAGCGATGTAAAGTTTAATGAAACTAATATGCCTAAAAGAAAACTCACTACAGAAACTACCAAAGACGCTTGTACTGAAAAAAATGTTGAAATTGAGATGGAGCATACTAGACCTGAGGTGGAGCACACAGGGACAAGGAGAACAGATGAAACTGGTCAAGGGACCAACTTGGAAGAACCACATACAAATGATGGATCAGAAACCGAGGGGAAATCAGACAATGAAAACTAGGATGAGTACTTATTGTGCAGGAACCGAACTAGGAGGAATATTAGACCTCCTAAAAGGTTTGGTCAAGAAGTTGTGATTGCTTATGCTCTGAACAGTGTCATGACCCTTAATTTTGATGAGCCAAAAACATATCATGTGGCTATCAGTAATAAGGATCATGGAAAGTGGAAAATGGCAATGGAGGGAGAGATAGAGTGTCTCCACAAGAATGAAACTTGGACACTGATTAAGAAACCACCCAACACCAAACTTGTTGGGTGCAAATGGGTTTACAAAATAAAGGAAGGAAATTCAAAAGGTGACCCACCTAGGTACAAGGTTAGGTTGGTTGCTAAAGAGTACACACAGTTCAATAAGGGTAATCCTCGCAATGGTTACTCAATTTTGATTATGTCTTGAACAAATGGATGTGAAAAACAACTTTCTTACATGGAAACTTAGAAGAAAGAATCCTAATGAAACAACCTGAGGGCTTTGAGGACATGACTAAAGCTGATTGGGTGTGCCTACTTTGGAAATCGTTATATGGTTTGAAGCAGACATCAAGACGCTAGTATAAAAGGCTTGACAAATTCATTCTAAGCCTAAAATATAATAGAAGCACCTCATGACAACTGTGTCTATTATAAGGATCTAGCAGGAAATGGATTCATCTATCTTCTTGCATATGTTGATGACATGCTCATTGCATGTAAAGATATTGAAGAAATAGAGAAACTAAATAGACAGTCGAAACTTGAGTTTGAAATGAAAGAGTGGAATTATGGGTATTATACAGAAGGATTATGCTGTTAGAGTTCTACACAAATTAATTTAACATGGTGGAAGCTAAGGCTGTCAAGGGAAGATTGTCCTAAAACCCTCATTGAAGAGAGAGATATAGAACTAGTACCCTATGCAAGTGTTGTAGGTAGTTTGATGTACTCTATTTTATGCACTAAACATGATTTGGCCTAAGCAGGTACATGGCAACCCTAGAAGACAACACTGGACTGTTGTAAAACATATTATGAGATACCTAAAAGGGTCTACAAATGTGGGTCTTAGGTATTGTAAAAGAGAACATGAGCAAGGTGGAGCTTTGGGATATGTGGACACCGACTATGCAGAGGATAGAGACAAGAGGAGGTCACTTACTAGTTATGAGTTCACACTCTTTGGGAGTACAATTAGTTGGAAGGAAATTCAAGCAAGTTGTTGAACCCTCCAGATGTACACACCAATTTGGTGTGGAACTGAGTGATCAATATCATTGCGTTCATAGCATTTACCTTACTGTTTTTGCAATTTCTGGTTACTGCGGTTGATTTAGGGATTTCATTTTCCTTATTTTTCGGCTTACTGACACTAACATTCTTTGCTGCCAATTCGTTTTTTCCATGTTTTGTTTGTTTGTGTGTTTCATCCTTTATTATTTGTTTAACAGAGCTTTGGATAACTGTTGTACAGTCCAAGATTCGAGTCCCCCATAATCTCTCTTAGTTTTCCCTAGTGAGAGCACTTTGATAGGTTGCTAGTGGGGGGATACTATTGTATTAGTTTTTTTTTTTTTTTGACAAAATGCTATTGTATTAGTTGATTAGTTCTTTTCCTGATTAGTTGATTAGCTACACATCCCAGATTCACTAGAGAAAGATACAGATGAGGTGTTGAATCAATTTCCTGCTTTTTGAAGTTGTGGGGTCAAGAGATTTTGACTTTTATCCATTCAACTAATCCTTCAGAGTAATTATCAGTGTTCATCCTAATAGTTGAGTCTGAAATTAACTCTAACATGAGGAATAAAATGACACCTAATCAACATCATGCACATGATGTACTTGTAAAATGCATAGAAATGGCTATTGCCTCATTATTTCGATTATATCTGAAAACAGAAATATATACTCCCAATATTCTAGAAATTTTTCATACAAGATTATCAAATTTGAACTCCACTGGTACACTCCCATGCCCATCTCTTATTGCAAATAAGTCCCCAAAATCACCATTTAAGTAACCTTTCAAGAATGCAACAATAACTCCTCCAACAAACCTCCTCATTGATTTCCTTGAATCTCCATTCTTGCATAAACAATATGTAGACTTCCCTCTAATTCCCTTAGTATCATCATCTAGCATATCAAGATGACCATAATCCTTAGCCACAAAATACCAAGCAGGTTTATTACATTCCTTAAAAAAGTTCTCATGATTAACACCTTTAGGTGCACAAGGAGGGAACAAAGGATTCCTTTTCACTTCACCTAAACCAGAACCTATAACCATTGTTGCCATATCAAGATCAAATGAATGAGGAACATAACTGAGAACTGGTGGAGGTGTTTGCTTTCCTTTATCCATTCCATCAACTGGATCCACTCCTATTAAAGCTGAAAATTTGAGATTAGTAGTGATGTTTAGTTTTTTTAATGCAAGTGCAAATGCTGTTTTGCCTCCGCGACTATGGCCAGCGAGCGCTAATTTACTGAAATTTGGTGTTATGTTTGGTGGAAGAACTTTGCAGAGTCCTTCTGATAGCCAATTTGTTATTGCAGCTGTAGAATGAATCTCATCACTTGTATCAGGTCCAGCTACTGTATATAACTGTAGAGTGCAAACAAGATTTAACCTTCATTTGTAGCTAAAGGGATTCTAATTGTTGTGAAAATATGGATTTTACTAGAAGTAATTATATAGAAGCAGTATTTGATATTTGAAAATTGTGTTCAAAGTTTATAGGCTATATATAATGATTTGATGCTAAGGATTTGTACACTTATGCTTAAAGGAAAAACTTTCATGATACCCATACAACAATCAAAGCATTCATCTTTGTAGCTTTTGCTGCAAATGTAATTTTTACAATCAAATTTATTGTTCATATTTTAAGCAAATGTATCCAAACATAAATCATTTTACATTCAACTCACTTTTAATTAAAATCAATTTTACAAAATTAATTTTCACCACTATAAAACCAAACACACACTAATATCCTTGTGGCTGATGGTGGTGCTGTAAAAGTGATTTTTGTCAAAATTGCTTCTTACATTAAGATGTGAAATGGTCACCAACCTGAGGAGCAATGAGAATGAAGCCATGAGAAGCAACATGTTGGATAAGCTGGGAATAAAATGAGTTATGAAGAAGATAGCCATGCAAGAAAATTACAAGTGGGAATTCTCCAGCTTCAATAGGAGTTGCAATCAATAGTGGTTTTGGTGGTGGAACTGAACATAGAAAAAACACACATGAACTAAACTAAATAGCATCATATAAAAGATACTATAATAACAGAACCAAAGGAATCAAAAGTGTACCATATTGTGTATAGGAACTAGATTGATCGACTCTCTGTAGCTGGGTAGTGTACTTGCCAGTGTCAAAGACATTAATAGATGGATGAGAACACATAACTGATACTTTGAACTTCTACTTTGCTTCTCCTTAAACTGCAAGTGTTTAACTTTATGGTAAAGAATCGGATGATAAATTTGTGGCTTTTATATAGTCTTGTCGACTTTTGTTTTTCGATATTTTGGTTCTTTTTTTTTGGTCTAATTTAATAGTGATATTATTAATTAAGTAGATGTTTTCTGGTGGACTTATGAATCAAGGGCCCAAATATATTTGTTAGGCCTTCAGTGACTAGCTTAAGATTCAAGGCACCCCTAATATTAACGCCCCTCATTTTTCTTTAATATTCACCCCATTCCAGAATTGAGGTTTTGAAGACAATTTGGAGATCCAATCCAGGAATTTAAAAAAGGGTAAAATATGTTTCCAACTCCTATAGAATTTGGAGTTAGTGTTCCCTTGCGCTCTCCGCTAGGGTTTTATTAGTGCAGCGGCACACTCTCAATTGGCAGCTAGCCTCTCATTGCTGTCTCGGTACGGCCTTCCCCCTCCTTCCACCAAGATGGTGAGATTTGTTCCTCTCCAACCGATGGTAAACCGACCAGACTCTCACCAGCCCTTCTCTCCACCTTCTTTGGCTCGCCCCTTCCACAATCACCAGATCTGTCTCCGTCTCATTGTTTCGACATTGAACCTTCTTTGGCTCGCCCCTTCCACAATCACCAGGGCCTTCCCCTAAACCTCCAGATCCTCACCAAGGTAAAAGTTCTACGACCTCCATCGCCAAAACTGTCACTCTCTTCCCCAACCCAACCCCCTATTCCTTCGATTAGGATCCCCTGCAGTTGAGTTTATCTTCAGGGCCTTGGATTTAATTAAAATGAAGTCTTTCACATTTTTGCTTGAGTTTTGGTCTTCAAAATAGTGTTCAAAAAATTGAGTGATGTCTAAATGTGATTTTGTATGGGATCGTATCCCTTCTTGCCTAGAGGGTGTTCAATGCATGCTTCGGCCAAATTTGAAAGAACCCAAAATTTGGCCCAAACCAACCTATTTTGGACTATTTTTGTGTTTTGGCCAAACCCGAACAAACCCATACTAACATGTGGTAGTTTGGTTCGGGCTACAGAATTTAAAAAACAATCTCGCCGACCCGACTACCCGAACTATAGCACTAATGGCTAAGTATATTTGATGACTATTTTAAAAGCACATGTGCTATTTGCTTAGACTTTTTACATTTGTAATTTATGTTTTTTTAAGGCGTAAGATTTTAATACCTTAGATCAGATGACTATTAATGAGCATGAGTATGAGTTTGATTAGTTTTTGGCTACATTGAGCAGTTTATTTTGAACAAACAGAATTAAGCAAAGTGGAGGAATCAATATAATGTACAGCATTCCTTACAATGATGGGGTCTAGCTCATAAGCTTTCCTTTAAAACAATTCCTTGGGATCCAATCAGGAAAAGCTAAAACCAACAATAATAGTAAGCAAAAAGCATATAAAATCAGCTTGTCTTTATCTTCATTCAATAATAATATTACACTTCACTAAATAAAATATATCCGTTTCCTTTTTCTTTTGACTACTCAGTCCAAGATACTCCTTTACTTACTTTCCATTCATATCAATGAAAGAACAACTAAGGTTCACATGATTTTTCCATTACTTTGGTTCAAATTACATTACTTTATCATTCAAAAAATACTAATGTATGGTCCTCAAGATTAAATAAAGAGACCCCCCACATCTACCATACCTAGGACTTTACTTTACCCTTTATACAAATGGATTAAAACCCCACCACCACCATGTATACATCAAAAGATCTACTACCATATGTTAAAACTGAATGACAAATTCAGAATCAAACAGAAGGGCATATTCTGTTTTTGTTGTTTCTTTCAGCAGCAATAGATAGAAGCCTTGAAACACCTTGAGTCCACACATCATATTCTCTTTGATTTCTGCACTCAAACTCAACAACACCGCGCATTATTGTTTTCAAACCGAAATAGCGACGGTTTTCACCGCCGTCTAGCAAGTGACGACCAGACCAAGCAGGCATATCTTTCATAACTCCAACCACAACATCTGTAATCAAAATTTCAAAAAGGATGTGAAATGAATGAAATTAAATGAAAGTAAAGAAGAAAATGCTTTTGATAAAGAGAATGACTTTCACAAATCCCTAAAATGAAACAAGACCCACCTCCAAATCAGTAGTAGTGAAAAAAGTGTAATAAAAACAACAACTTACTCTTTTTCTTTTTAGTGATGGTCCCAGCAACATGTCTACTCTTCATCTTTAGCATAACCTGTACAAAAAGAGGTTTCAAAGAGTTACATACATTTTGCAGATTTCTAGGAAACCAAAGTTGTAAAGCAATGTTGATCGATCCTTTGGCATCATCACATCGTACTAAGAGCCTTCACTTTATAGCTTTTTTCACGACCAAGTTCACATTCATCATTATAACTCCTCCCATTGATGACCAAATAATTGGTCGCCATCAAGAAATAAAGTGTGAAAAGATTAAGGAGAATAATAACTAGTAATAATACCTGGTTCATCTTGTTTATATAAACTGATACGATTTTCCAATGAAGTTCACCTGCAATTAATCCTCTTATCAAATCACTTTTCTATCACTATATACATTAAAAAGAACACAAGAAACACTTATTTAAAACTAGTTAAATGAAATTTCTTTTCACTCCACAGACATATATTGAGATATTTGTCAAAAATTAGTCCTAAATTGGTTCTTTACTCGACAAAACAGATATTCAAATCTGTACCAATGAAGCAAGAATTAAGATATTTGTCAAAACAAAAGCAACTATTGAGAAATTTGTCAAAAAGAAGCACCTACTGAGAAATTTGTCCAAAAAAAAGCATCTATTGAGAAGCACAATACCAATTATTAAAAGTGAAAACTTAATAAAAAAGTTGATTATTAGGAAACATACCAGTGCGTGTGCGCTTGAGGAGTTCACAACCTCTTGCTAGCAATTCTCTACTACATATACCCAAGAAATTTTCTTCTGGTGCAAGTTCACCACTGAAGCTACTATTAGAGCTACCATTGCTACCACTACCTCCACCATTACCACCACCACCACTTACTAAATTCTTCTCCACTGGAATTACAGCTGCAATATTCCAAACTTCCTTAAGTGCCCTCGCTTTCAACGTTGCAGCACCACGCAATGCTGTAAATTCAAACCATAATCCACAAAAATTAAAATAAAATACAGCAACAAATTTTGTTCTTCTTTTGTGTTATCTGAAAAACAATCACTCCGATGTTATCATAATCTCTTTAGTATCGACACTTCTGATTGAAGCCGTGTCCGGTGTTCGACACATATCGTGTTGGACACACTTCAATTACTTGTACCTTCTAAATGAAAACAGGTGTTTGTTTTCATGTCAATGTTGTGTCCCGTGTCCGTGTGTGCTTTATAGATCATAATACATGATGGCTTAAGATAATATCAAAGAGTAAAAAAAAAAACTAAAATATGGCACTTTATAAAATGTGAAGACAAAAAACATATACACCAATTAAAAATAGAAAATGAAAATTTTATAGAGATTTAAATCATATTTAATACAAATAATAATTAGATGTTAAATATACCACAGTAATTTTAGGAAAAAAAATAGCAAAGATACAACAAAAATTAATTAAGTTGTCAAAAAAAAAACAAAAATTAATTAATGTAATAATAAATTGAAAAATTACATATCCGGATAATTTATATGCATGTCAAAGTCATTAAAAAAATCATTAAAAAATGCAAGCAAGAATGTTGTTTCAGTTGTTGCCACGTGGCCAGCGTACCTGTCGCCGCAGCTGCTGTCAAGGTGGTGATATCGCCGGCGGACCTTACATTTACGGCGGAGCTAACTACCGACGCGAGATGATCCCGCTCAGCACCCATAGCTTCAGCAGCCTCAACACATTGAGCAGCCACCAACGTCGCTGCAGACGCAACCGCCATATCAGTCTTAGCCATCTGCTCATCTTTTCTGGATCCCGACGATGCAGCGGTAGCAGCAGCAATAGCCGCCACAGCTGCAGCAACTCCGGCAACCGAAACCGCCGCATGAAGCTGAGCATTATGGGCCCTCGTTTCTTCCTTTTTCTTTTCCTTCCTTTCCTTCAACCATCTCCCCACCGTCTTCCCACCTCCGCCGCCGCCGCCAGCACCTCCGGTTCCGGCTGCACGGTATTGATTATTCAAGGTGGCGAAGATGCTGTTGTTGATGTGGTTGGTGTTGGTACGGTTAAACTGCAGAGAAGAATACATTTTGTAAGTGGGCCAATCATAAAATTGCTTCATAATTTCATAAATTTATTTTATTTTCTTGTTCTCTTTTTTTTTTACCAAATTTTCTTGTTCTCTTGTTAATTACTAAAAATTAAAACTTAAAATGGTTAAAAACAATTTATATAATGAGATCCTGTTGTGGGGGTTACTGTTTGTTAAAGTAACTGTTGTGGGTGCAATGTTTGGTCCTCAATTTCTGACCAAAGTAACAAACTTGGTTTGGCAGTGTTAAACAAACCATGCTTTTCCAAATGCATTTTACCTATTATCCCCATTTTGCCCTCAAGGTGGGGTCCATCACCCATTAATGCAACCCAAGAGGGACATTTTTTTTTCGAATTTTTTGCCTTCTTTGCTAAATCAGGAATCACAAGGGCAGTTTTGGTTGTTACTGTTAACCAATTTAAGGTTAAAGTGTCAATTTAGTCTTTTAAGCTAATATTGTTTTTTTATTTAGTCTTTAAATTGTATGAAATTAATTAATAAATAGTCTCTAAATAGGATAGAAAGCAACCAATTGGGGGGTTATTTTATTTCCCAATTTTACTGTGGAAACAATGATAACAAATTTTGCAGGCTTAGATTTACACACTTAATATAATAGGTTTAGAAGTTGTTGAAGTAAGTACTTTAAGTAAGGTTTAATTTAGTAAATTGTTTAATGGGTAGGGGCATAAACTAGTTTTGCTGTTTGGTTGTTTTGCATTGAAGATTGGAAAGACAAAAGCTGTACACTCTCTCTGGGTGTCACCTTCCAAGTTCATTTCTTGGAAACAGAGAAAGCTGAAAGTGTGTATGATTGATTTGATTCTAGGTGTGTGCAGTGAGATCATTATTCGTGCTTTGTAATGAAGAAAACAAAAAACAAAAAACAAAAAACAACAATCCAACATGGTTTGTCTGTTTAAGGTTGATGTCAGGTTTTGGTCACCCGTGCCATGAGAGAAATTGAGAGAAGCTAACATACCTTGAAATCGTCCATTTCAGAAGGGGAAAGTGGTGGGCTATCAGTTAAGGAGCCATTAAGAGGTCCACTACTGTGAGAGAGTCTTCCTGATGTTCTTGGTGATACTTCCTGCTGAACAAATTGAAATGAAAATAGGGGAGTTACATAAGTAATTTATGGTGGTGCTAATATGAAAAAAAAATTAGGAGAAGGAATTATCATCTTTTTGAATAGGGGTCAGAAAATAGTTTTAACTAATTGTATGCAAGAAGCTATTTTTGTTTGAAGTAGTAACAAACAAGCATCCATTGAATGAAAAAGAACAAGACAACAAAAACCCAACATAGCATCTTACAATTTTGTTTTTTCTATTTGAAAGACAAGGAAGAAATTGAGTGAAACAGAAGCAAAGAAACAAAAAAAAACATAAAACACAAAAACAAAAACATCATAGTACTAATATTACATACCGAGTGTGACATGATACGGTCCAAAACCATTTGAGAAGTTTCAGAAGAAGCAAAAGAAAAAGGGTTTCCAGAAACAGTAGCAGACTCTTCAACTTCACCGGTTAAATCTTCTATTATCACGGAACCATTGTTGTGGAACATTGCGAGCTTATTAGAAAGAGGGGGTTGAGCTGGAGACAGAGCTTTGGAAACTTCCATAGCAGAAGCACTCCAAGAACGAGATAAGAATTCCATAGGGTCACGAGGTATCTCTGGTGGTTTCATTATTGTCCATAGTTGTGAATCGAGTTTCTTTTCTTTTTCCATTTTGGGTTGAAGCCTTGAAGGTGAAGAGTATTTTGGGTTTGATTGCGCTTTTAATAGGGAGAGAGTGTGTGTGTGGGGAATGTGAGAGTGAGAATGGAAATGTGGAGTGGAATTAAAAAGCAATATGTTTGATGGGTCACATTTACACCGTTGATCTGACCTCAATAGTAAGGAACGGCTGTTATTTGTTAGTACTACTTGTTACTCACTTGCACAAAGCTTCTTAACAACAAATCTACATTTTGGACGATTCTACTACTTTTTTTGGACTAATTTTATTCCAACTAAGATTTTTTTAACACCTCATTTTTTTTATATTTGAATCAATATTTCGTCTTTAGTGACGGCAAAGGATAGAGAGAGGTGCACAAAATAACCTTGGCTACAAAATCAATTCATATTCATCAAATGTATATTTATTATAACCGGTTTTATAACTAAAATAACATAAACGATTATTAATTTGTAAAATCGGTTATGTAACCGGTTATAGTGATTATATCTATATCCGGTTAAAAAACTAGTTATAAATCCATAACCGGTTATAGTCGTAACTTGTAACAACTATTTTTTAAAAAAAAGTTAAAATATTTTTCAATATTTTAAAAAAATTCCTTGGAAATAAATTTTTTAAAAAATTCAAAAAAAAATATTATATATTTGTTTTTGACAAAAAATATATTATATATATATATAATACAATATAATATATATATAATATAATATGCCAACCACCACCCACCGGAGCTCCGCCGGCCACCATGTGCTACTTTTGTCTACCTATCATACCCATTGAGAGTTGGATAGGTATGATACCTTCTAGGCGAAACTAGGCAAAATACACCTTTTTTCTATTTAAATATTTTAAAACAAAAATAAATATTGAACTAATTTTGTCTAGTTTTGCCTAGAAGGTACCATACCCACCTAACTCTGAAATGAGTATGAGAGTGTTAACACCCAAAAATAAATAGGTCGTAGGCCGAGGATCAAAGAGGGGAAAGGGGAAGTAGGGTGTGAAGGCAAGCCATATGATAAGGGGCTATTTTGCCAAGAAAAGAGTGAACCCAAGAAGGTCCTCGGGGCGCAATAAACGGAGGGAACCCCCGAGGGAGGACAATGCCCGAGCACCAATGAGCCAAGCCGAGGGAGAGTAGTCACCCCATCCTATAGAGTGCCAAGGCCTTGGTGGCTCGGACGCCTGAACCATTACCTAAGGTGGGGCCAGGATAGCCGAGCCACCATAAGGCCGAGGCAAGATGGGTGTTACTTGGAAGGCAAGACACGACACGAAGAAAGAACGTGGGAACGGTTGAAGTTCAAACGGAAGAGCGAGGCCGCAAAACTCGGAGCAACGAGCACTCACCCCACTAACCGTGCCAGTGGGATCGTGGGCAGTTACTTCGCTTCGTTGAGGGCCTATGAAGCAATGAGAGCCGTTGATCTTAGATCAATCCAACGGCATGCAAATGTTGACTTGCTTAGTGGCCGACGAGGGCCTGTGTATATATATATATAGCATTAGAGTGGATTGTAAAGACACACATCAATCAAATCAAACTCTCCGTTTATTTCATTTATCTTCTTAATCGCATTTCTTGCCTTTACTTTATTTTTTATGCATTAGTCGTAGTAATCCAACACTCGCGTCCCTTCTCACCTTGCCTGACCCTTTCTAGAGGAGTTAGGAAACCCATAGTTGAGGAGCAGAGTTCCCTCCTTGAAGCAATTGCTTGAGGAAAAAAGGAATCAAAGACTGTCTAAACCTCTGGCTGACACCACGGCTAGGACCTAAGAGTTTGACGACAACAAAAAATTGGCACGCCCAGTGGGACCGGAAAAGGTGAGAAAACGCCCCCGTTTGATTCGCCTAGACTGGATTACTGTTGGCGTATGCACTTGCGCTCTGGCAGAAACCTAAGTATGGAGCCAGCATCGACATCAAAGAAGGTAACTGCCACGAAAATGAGAAATAGTGAGCCAACAAGTGTTTCGGAGGCAACTCCCCTCACGGTTAGTGTTGAGTCTACCGACGGTTCCCCACAGCATTGTAAGGAGCCTGTGGTCATGACCACGTCGTTTATCCGGTAGCAAATCGACATGGGGATCCAGGACATCATGTATCAATTGTCCCATCAATTGGCTGACATAGTGAAACCTATGGTGCATAATGAAGTGCAACAGGCCAAGGAAGTGGAGCAAAGACGTGCTGCGCAAGCCAGTAGCATTATGAACTATGTTGTCTCCGGCCAATCATAGGGAGGACAACCTTCTTCTCTGGGAGGACCGCATCAGGCCCCGCCATACACCATCCCTGTTGGACCTCAGCAAGCATCCTCTTATAACCTTATTGGAGGCTTGCATCAGTGTCCACCGAGTGGGAGCATGACTGAGACTCAACAGACGTACTATTTTACAATGGGCTCACAATGCTATTCAAGAAAGGCCTTAGTCTAGTGTCTAGTAACAATAACTTTCGAGATAAATTTGTGGATAACATTAGACTGAGTAATCGGTATCTATAATCTATTCCTTAAAAGAGTTTGGATGGTCTACCTTAGATATTAAGACAATAAGAGTTCGCCCTGTTATGAAAATAGCCCAAGTCAAAAACATTATTCACAAAGTGCCAATTGTCATGTCCCACTTCCTCCTAGAATGTTGTCAAAAAATGGTTGGTAAACTTCTTTCGTGACATTTTAGTTTGATTTTGCTTCATCTCCCAAATAGGATCATATTGTTCATCAAACAACCTCTATATACCGTATTGCAAAATAATTTCTTGAAGTAATTACCTTCTTATGGTTTATAAAATATGTTCTTGAATGGGCCAAGATGCTCAATCCTCAAGAGAAACGGCCCAATCTAGTACTAGATCTGGTCCAGTCTAGGAGTTAGCGCTCGGAACTGAGATCAACGGCTTAGATCGGAGCACTCCGATCCAACGGCTTCAGATCGGGCAAGACCCGCAAGACCCCCCAACTCTGCGTCTATAGATAAGGCATCACCCTCGAATATCAGGTACATTTTGCTCATTTGTACCTCTCGCTGACTTTTGATCGTTGATTTTGGCATCGAAGTGTCTACGGCAGGGCCGTTCCAAACGATTTGGGGGCCCTGTGCAAGTTTTAAAAATTGAGCCCTATCAAATAAATCACCAAAAACTCAAACATCTTTATTTAAATTGTAAATAACATTAGTCGAATTTCACAACCGGCATGCTACATTAGTCAAAAGACATACAAATCTTTCATCAACAATATTAAAAACAAAAAAAAAGTAAAACCTTTTCAAAAAAATTTGAAAGGAAATTAGGAAAATTAGAAAATTGAGAAAATGAAGAGATTAATTTAATACCAACATACAAAATATATAAAAAACACTATTAAAGAGACTTTCTCATTTTCCATAAAGATATTAAATTAATACAAACACACAATTCTAGAGAACTATAAGAAAATAAAAACTTGACTAGTACCATTGCTCAACTGGACCAACAACATTTCACTCACAATTGCCATGCTCAAACTCTCTCGGACCGACATGCTTCACTAGTTCGCTGGAAGGAAGTATTAAATTTACAATTTTCAGAATATAACTATTTTTTTGTTGGTCAAGTTCAGAATATTACTATAAGTTACACCTTGATGCTTGTTAATTTGGGGGCCCTAAAAACATTGGACTGGGGTGAGACCCTGTGCTATTGCACAGCCCTGCACCCCCAATTGATCGGCCCTGGTCTACAGGTGCCAACCCCGTCGAGTCCAATCTCAGGGGAAGGCGACGTTGAAGAGTATAACCTCGGAAGACACCAACTTCCGGGGCATCGAGCCAACCTTGACCTAAGGAAGGATAATTACAAGACTCAATATACCAACTGCTCATCTTGGATCCAGATCCAAAGGCAAGGTATCGAACAAAATATAATATAATTTTAAAAATGAAAACAATTTGAATTAAAACATGTAACTTTTTTAACAACTTAAATATTGATTTATTTTCTGTTGTGGATCATCTATTATTTCTGAAAAACAAAAAAAAAAGATGGAAAGAAAAGAAAAAGAGAGTGGGTGAAAATGTGTGATGAGGTTAAGGTAGATAAGATGGATAAGATATTTGTCTTTTTAGCAAGTGAGAGAGTGGAAGAAAGAGAAGAAGGTGAGACACATTTTAATTTCACGAGAGAGGCATGCTGAATGTGAAGAATGAAGATATGGGTCCCTCCCTTGTTAGAAGAATAAATCGTACGGCACGATTCGGTTGAGACCGAGAGACAACGCTGCTTCACTCACGCAGACCCAGTCCGTGCCGTGGTACTCTGTTAACAATGGAGGATGTAAATAGTATACCACAAACAAAAACATAGTGGTATCGATCATGGATGGCAAT
This sequence comes from Astragalus glycyphyllos, assembly GCA_963573325.1. NCBI lineage: Eukaryota > Viridiplantae > Streptophyta > Magnoliopsida > Fabales > Fabaceae > Astragalus > Astragalus glycyphyllos. The sequence goes on from OY754309.1 coordinate 34,717,428, forward strand.
CGACACACTATTGATAGGTACGATACTGCTTGTATTTGAGCCCCTGATATGCATGATGACAGTTTTTGGGGTATGAATTATGTAACCTTTGTCTTTATCTTTTTTCATTTTTCTTTTAATCTCTCATATTTTTCTATACTCTCTTTTCTTTCGGCCTAAATTTACTTAAAGTTATGTGTCTTTTCGTCCCCAAAGTTAGGCTCTCATTGGTAAAAAAAGAGTAGATATAAGAAGTGGATAACCAAGTAGATTGACTTTAAGTCTGTGGTAAAATTAGCGGCTGACCGGCTTATGAATTTCAAATGTCATAAATGGATATTTGTAATTAATTCCTAAAAATGAGAGAGAATATTCAATTAATGGAGAATAAATGAAGAATTTAATTAAAGTAATGAAGTTCAAAATGAGAGAAAAAGTGAAAAATTATAATTATAGTTCTGTTTGACGAGGCAAATCTGCTAGCTTATAGCAGATACCTTATAGCGGATAAACTATTTGTAAGTGTTTGGCGCAACAAACTTATAGCATTTTTCACTAGTTTATAGCGTTTTTTTAAACGCTACAAGTAGCGTTTGAGCTTATAACTTATAGTGTTTCACGTTTTCTCTCATTTTACCCTCGTTACTTTAATTAACTTCTTTATTTATCCTCTATTAAATCAACATTCTCTCTCCTTTTCAAACATTAACTACAAATGTCTATTTATGTCATTTTATATTTATTTTTTGGTTCGGACCATTGCTGGCTACACGCGGAGTGTCCCAAATTAAGAATTTTGGCATGTCATTTTATATTTATAAGCTAGTTCAACCGCTAATTTACCAAGCACTTTAAATTCAGTTTGCTAGTTCATCCGCTATAAGTTCATCCGCTATCCGGTAGCCTATCTGTTATCCACTATTTTTTTGCCAAACAAAGCTATAAGCTATAAGCTCAAACGCTACTTCAAATTATGTTTCAAATAACACTATAAGCTAATAAAAAACGTGATAAGTTAGTCATGTCAAATACAAATAGTTCATCTGCTATATTACAAATGACACTATTTCGTGAAATAAAAACATCAAAATTGATTTAAAAAGAGTTTTCAAAATCAAAACACAATCAAACCGACAAAAATCTTTCATTGTTTTCACCACTTGCTTACTTTAAGTTAGACAGCCCCATAAGCTGTGAACAACAATAATGCATACAGTTCTATGAAGAAGAAGCATCTTCATCTCATGATCAGTGTGTGTAAGCAGAGAGCCTGATAATAAAACTGTTCAACTTAGCTTGTCGTCCATTACCTCTCTCTTTTCAATGAAGAAGCATGCATACATCGAGAGAGAAGGCTTCTTTATTCTCATTTCTTCTGTTTAAATAAAAAGGAGATCAGAATATGCTAGAGAATATCTCACATTATCACTTTCCCTATCCTCCTGCTACAGCAAATGGATAACAAGAGATCAGGGAATCCTTGATCTCTACAATAGTGAAACAACCGAGTTAAGTGTTGGATTTCATACAATGGCGATTCGTGAGTTCTTTTGACCAAAAAAAATCCAAAAAATAAATCGGTGAGGTCTATATATCTCATTCATTAACTAACTTTCCTTCAATTAACAATCTAACAAACTAATCAAAACAACAAACTATCTTATACACATTCTTTATTTTAGTTCCTTTAGTAGAATTTTTTTGTATTCCGATGGAAATTAGACACAAAAAAAATAAAATTAGTCTTCAAATTTGACGTTGCTAATACTTAGAGATGAAATTTGAAACAATTTTTCCATTGCTATTTCATGTTTTTTCTGTGAGTCTTCTTCTTCTCAACTCCTTGAACTTTTCACCCCTCAAAGGCTTTGGTAGAACTTCTGCAACTTGATTATCAATTTAATTTGCATTAATATTCCATAGCTAGCATTACCTTGTTTACTTTCCATAAAATGTTCGGCTTGGGTTATGTTATGATTGATTTACTCCATATATTCAAGCATCAACAACACCCTATTCTCGTTTGCCAGTTATTGTTACCAAAGACGGCTAGAATGAATTCCACTCTTTATTGTAGCAAAAGTCTATCCAACTTGAGTTTGACACCAATGGATAATGGCAAGATGTCAAAACCCAAAGTCAATTACTCTCTAGCTCTCAAAAAAGCGAAATATGTTTGTTCATGGTTGAAAGGATTGGGGATGCCGAACGATTATTCTTCTAATCCTTCAGGATGTGCGGATGTGAACACTAGAAAGATGTATGGGATGAAAAGTCATGATTTTCATGTATTCATGGAGTGTTTACTTCCAATTGCTTTTAGTTCATTTCCAAATTGTGTTTTTGAACCACTTACTGAAGTGAAGTCAAATTTTTACGAATATGTTCTCTTCAACTCTAAGAAAGAATGATCTTATTAAGATGGAACATAATAATCCAATTATTATCTATAACTTGGAGAGGATACTTCCTCTTGGTTTCTTTGATTCCATGGAGCATCTCCTGGTTCACCTTCCATGGATATTTCCTCTTATCATTTATTTTACTTGCTTCTCAACATTTCTTATATTTTTTTTAATATATTATGGTTAAAATCTTAAAATATTAAATCTTAAAATCTCAAATCGTAGTCCTAATTTACATTTACGCTCTGTTTGGTAAAAAGTAGTAGATAGCGGATAAACTAGCAGATAGAGGATGAACGGATATCAGAGAGTGAATGAGCTAGCGTATAGTGGATAAGCTACGAGATAGCAAATCGTGTTAGTTAAAATTAGCAATTAAACTAATTAATTAATGTAAAATTAATGACATCAAAAAGAGTGATTTAAATATGTTAAATTTAATTTAAAGAGGACAAAGACGAAATTTAAGAAAAATAATGAGGGCTTTGAAAATAATTTAACATTTAAATATGTTAAATTTAATTTAAAGAGGACAAAGAAGATTTATATATATAATTTTTTTAACGCTATAAGTAGTGCTTTGGAAAACGCTACTAGAAGTAGCGTTAAAAAAACTTTAAACACTACCCAAAAATCACAAACTGCTAATGCTAGCCAAACACGTCTATCCATCATCCGCCGTATATTCACTAGAAGATGGAAACTTGCTAAACAAAGTCTTACTACTTTTAACAACTAATACAAAAAATAAATGAATATTAATTTTTTAATAAACATACAATTACGGGTCTTGCTTTGCTTTGGAAGCATCCGTTTGATTGTCGTATCTTGAATTATTCTTCAAATTTTATTAATGTGGAGGTTAGTTCTGTGGGCCGTCCTCTTTGGCGGCTTACGGGTTTTTATGGGTATCCGGAAAGTGGAAGAAGGAGAGACTCTTGGGATCTTTTGAAGACGTTATCTAGGGACAACGATTTGCCATGGTGTGTTATGGGAGACTTCAATGACATTCTTTCCAATGACGAGATTAGAGGACAACAAGATCGTCAACCGTGGGTAATTCGTGGTTTCCAAGAAGCTATTCAAGAGAGCCATTTAGTGGACCTTCCCATGGAGGGTCATAGATTCACGTGGACTAAGAGTTTGGGTACGTCGGAAGTAAAGGAAGGGAGACTTGATCGTATTTTTGCTACTCAATCTTGGTTGGATACTTTCCCTAATAATAGATTTGTGAATGGAGTCTCGGATAAGTCGAATCATAGTCCTTTGTGGTTGAGGTTGAATTACTTGGAGAGAATCTTGAGGAGGCGTGAGTTTCGGTTTGAGAATAGTTGGCTTGAAGAAAATGAGCTTCCCTTGGTGGTTGAGGAGAGTTGGAGTCGTAGTGACGGGTTGGGCTTCCTTGATAAATTAAATCATTGTACATCGGCGGTGGATGCTTGGGGTAAGAAGCTTAGATCAAGGTACCGGGATGAGATCAATGAATGTCGTCGCTTAATTGATGAATTGCGTGTCATGCCTGGTGGGGGTGAGGATCCGATGGTTATAGAGACCAAGAATCGTCTAAGCACTTTGTTAGCGCAAGAGGAGGCTTTTTGGAGACAACGTGCTAAGGTATATTGGTTGCGTGACGGGGACACTAACTCTCGCTTCTTTCATGCGATGGCTAGTGCACGGCGGAGAAGGAATCACATTTCAAAGCTAGTTACAGAGGATGGTGTGGAAGTGACGGACCAGCAGGATATTTGCGCAGTGGCTAGGGGTTATTTCGCAAATCTTTTTCATGGTGGGGGAGGTGATTATGGGAGCGTTATTGATCATGTTCAGCCACGGGTATCGGATAATGATAATCACTTATTGGTGCGTCCTCTTGAGATTGAAGAATTCAAACAAGCTCTTTTTCAAATGCATTCCGACAAAGCGCCAGGACCGGATGGATTAAATCCGGCTTTCTTCAAGAGGTTCTGGAATTTATGTGCAGTGGAGTTGTTTAATATTGGTAGGGAGTGGCTGGTCATGGGCGAATTCCCCCCTAATATAAATGATGCTAATATTGTGCTAATTCCAAAGGTGGAGAATCCTACGTCTATGAAAGATCTTCGGCCCATTTCTCTTTGCAACGTCATTTACAAGATTATCTCGAAGGTACTTGCTAATAGATTAAAACCTCTACTTCCAAAGTTTATTGCTCTTGAACAATCTGCCTTTGTGGAAAATCGATCTATTCTTGATAATGTGTTGGTGGCGTTTGAAACATTACATCATTTGAAGTGCAAAACAACGGGGAAGAAGGGGGAGCTGGTGCTAAAAATTGATATTAGTAAGGCTTATGATAGAGTGGATTGGGTCTACTTGCAGCGTATTCTTGTGAAGATGGGATTTGATGACCAATGGGTTCGGTGGATGCAAATGTGTTTGGAAACAGTTACTTACTCAGTTATGATAAACGGTGAAAAAGTGGGACCTATCATTCCAGGGAGAGGACTGAGGCAGGGTGACCCACTGTCACCTTACCTATTTATATTGTGTGCAGAGGGTCTCACTACTTTACTACAGAGAGCTGAGAGCAGAGGGGATATTCATGGTGTGACGGTGTGCAGAGGGGCTCCTTCTCTCTCACACCTCCTTTTTGCTGACGATTGTTTCTTGTTTTGCAGAGCCGATGCTAGAGAGAGTAGGCATCTCAAGGATATTCTTAACACCTATGAGAGAGCATCGGGGCAAGCTATTAACTTACAAAAATCTGAAATTTATTTTAGCAGGAATACTTCACAGGAGGCTCGCTTTGATGTTACAGCTATATTGGGAGTCACAGAATGTCTTGGAACGGGCAAATATTTGGGACTTCCGTCTATGATTGGAAGAAACAAGAAACAACTCTTTGGCTACCTGAGGGATCGGATTTGGAGGAAGATACATCATTGGTCGGGGAAGCACTTATCTAAGGCTGGCAGGGAAGTCTTAATCAAGTCAGTTGCTCAATCCATTCCAACTTATTGTATGAGCACCTTCATGCTTCCATCTACACTGGGTGAGGAGCTTGAAAGAATGATGAATTCATTTTGGTGGGGTACGAACCGTGGCACGAGGAGGGGTATTCATTGGTTGAGTTGGGAGAAGCTTTCGGTTAGAAAGGAGTTTGGAGGTATGGGCTTCCGTCATCTTCATGGCTTCAATTTGGCAATGCTAGGGAAGCAGGCATGGCATCTTGCTACTCGTACAGATACTATTGTAAGTAGAATCTTTAAAGCTAAATATTATCCTAATGATGACTTTATGGGGGCTCGCTTGGGCCATAATCCCAGCTTTGTTTGGCGTAGTATCTTCTCTTCCCGGGTAGTTGTGAATTTGGGGGCACGTTGGAGGATTGGGAATGGCGACAAAATTTCAGTTTGGAGAGATCCGTGGTTGAAGGGACGTAGTGATAGCTTTGTTAGATCACCTATGGCTCAAGGGATGGAAGAAATGAGGGTTAAGGACTTGATGAACCAAGACAATAGTGGTTGGAATTATGGCTTAATTGATCAACTTTTTTGTCAAGAAGAGGCTATGCTCATCAAAAGCATGCCAAGGTACAGTGACTTGGAGGAAGATAAATTATCTTGGTGGCGGAGTCGGTCCGGTCTTTATTCGGTTCGCTCGGCTTACTATGCGCTTATGGATACTCCGGAAATTATTAATAATTCACATGCTAGAATTGACGGTGATTGGATGTCCATTTGGAAAGCGGGCGTTCCACCGAAAGTTAAATTATTAATTTGGAGGCTTTCTAGGGGGTGTCTTCCTACTCGTAGTAACTTGGTTAAGAGACATGTTGATTGCACCGTTTTGTGTCCTTTTTGCGAACAAGAAGAGGAAACAGATAGTCATGTTTTTTTGGAGTGTAGCGCTGTACAGGAAGTGTGGCAGAAGCTGGACTTGTTGCTGCCCTTTCGGGTTGCAGCAGAAAACGCAGCAACTCTGCGTGATGCCATTTTTTCGATGCTGGGTTCGTTGTCCGTGGCTAGTAGAAACAGGTTTTTAATGGGTATTTGGGCTCTTTGGCGTCGCCGTAATGACAAGGTTTGGGCTGGGGTGTTACAACCGGTTGAGCAAGTCGTTCACGCCGCGAAGGATATGTTTGACGCTTGGTTTGGAGCGCGCCAGCAACAGCACCATCCTCCTGTGCTCTCGGGCCAGCAGCTGCCACGGGTATTGAGGTGGGTTCGGCCAGCAGCAGGAGCTTTAAAATGTAACGTCGATGCGGCAATTTTTGCGGAAGACAACAAATATGGTATTGGTTTGTGTATTCGAACGTCCACAGGTGATTTCTATAGAGGCAAAACTATGTGGTTCCATGGAGTCCCAACACCGCAAGAAGCGGAGGCAATTGGTCTTAAGGAAGCATTGGCTTGGTTGGAAGCTTTGGGGCTATCTTCTGTTTCCATTGAACTGGACTGTGCTCCAGTTGTAAATGGCTTGAAGGTAGAGCCTTTGCCGAATACCGAGCTTGGTACTATTTTATTGTATTGTCGTAATAGATTACGTCTTTTTCCTAGCTTTGAGGTTAGCTATATTCGGAGACAAGCTAATCTTGCTGCTCATACGTTAGCACGGGCATCAAGATTGTTTGCTAGTTCCCACGTTTTTGATTTCATTCCAACCTGTATTGAAACAATTCTGTTTAATGAAATGAATTAAGTTTGTTCTTGTCAAAAAAAATAAACATACAATTACAAGGGTAACAACAAATATAATATAAATTTTTAAATAAACTTACAATTTTTAAATATAATCCCATTACATACGTGAAATGCATGAGACCTTTTGTTATATTATGGCTTGTCTATTTCAATTAATTTATTTGGATTTTTTGATGACCACAACAATGAAAAACTAAGAAATTGTACAAAAAAAACTAAAAAAATATATTAATAGGAATCCAAATGTTTGAAGCATAACAATGTCGTAGCATTGTTTATTAATCAAATTAGATTAAGATCAAAAAACTTAATGTTCGGTACCGGAGTACGGATTATCGGGTCGGATTGGAGCACGGCGCAAGGATGAAAGGTTGACTTCGGATGGTTGAGTTTGGACCTCGGATTGACCGAGGCAGTCTTCTCCCGCGTCTCGGGTGGGGTACCTGCAAGCACTTCGATGCCTAAGTCAACAAGGGAAGATAAGAGGTATATGAGAGTGAATAAGTGCGTACCTGGAAATGATGGCTGAGCTTTGTATTTATAGGCCACGGCACCGTCCCCGTATCGTTGGATCGGGCGAAGGAGTTAGGACGGTTGGATACGGGTCAAGTGCGGATTCGGCCATGATGAGTAAAGTAATGGGTCGGGCCCAAGCTCCATGGGGGGTTTGGCCCAGTCCGGAACAGTGACCCCTAAGTCGAGGTCGGAATGTGATCGTGTTCGGTCTCGGCTTGAAGTGAGTTCCTTCCATGACAGCTTTGATTGTAGCGCCACGTATCCCCTGTTTCACTACAAGAAATAGTTGATTTACTGTCCAAAACTTTCCGGCGGAATTGAGGGATTTCCGGCGGATTTGATCCCACGGTAGTTTCCGGCGGATTTTTTGGACTTTCCGGCGGATTTTTATCCCACAGAAACTTTCCGGCGGATTTTTTGGACTTTCTGGCGGATTTTTTTTTTTTTTTTTTGCAAAAATCCGCTGGAAATTTTAATAAATCCGTCGAAAATGTTACCGGAAATTTCCAGCGGATTTTTGGTAATTTCCAGCAGATTTTCCAAAAAAAAAAAATTTCGAAAATCTGCCGCGAATTTGAAAAAATCCGCCGGAAAATTTTGAAGGGAAAAAAATCCGCCGGAAAAATTTAGAGGGAAAAAATTTCGTCTATAAATACAACTTTCTCCTACACTCATCTCATTCTCTCATTTATCTCTTTCTTTCCTTCTCATTCTCTTCTACATTTTCTCTATCTTATCTTTCTTCTTCTTTCTCATACTCTCTAATCTTCAAAAATTTCTCTACATATCTCTCTTCTATAATTCTCCTTTCTTCTTCATTCTCACTTCTTTATTCTTATTCCTTATTCATCTCACTATTTTATTCTTATTTCTTCATAATTCCTCATTCTTATTCTCTCATATATTATTTCTTCTCATATTCTCTTTTATTCTTTCCTATTTCAACAATACCATTCAACATTTGATTTTACTTTTGTTTTTTGACTTTTATTTAAAACACATATTAAGTTATAAAATTCAGAATTTTTTTAAAAATTTTCGGAATATTTTTTTTTGTCAATTTTTTTTTTTTTGGAAATTCCGCCGGAAATTTTAAAAAAAAAAAAACATTTTCCGGCGGATTTTTGGTAATTTCCGGCGGATTTTCCAAAAAAAAAAATGACTAAAATCCGCCGGAAATTACCAAAAATCCGCCAGAAATTACCGGCGGAAAATCCGCCGGAAACTGTTTGCAACGAGGGTTTTTCCGGCGCCAAAAATCCGCCGGAAAGTCCACATTTTCGGCGGATTTTGGTCGCCGGAAAATCCAGTTTTTCTTGTAGTGTTTGAGCAGGTGACATTTGGGGAATCTGAGGCAAGAGTCATAATTATGGTGCAGTTTCCTATGTCAGGAACTGATAAGGCGTATTGATTAGATGTGACGGTTTGTCTTCCGAGGCCTAGTGGTATTTAAGCTCGTTGCGAGCTCTCCATTTTTTACTTGTTGTCTTTAGGCGAATTGGACTTTCTCTCCGCGCGAGGTCAGTCTTAATCTTTTCCGGCAACCGTTCCGACGTGAGGCTCTGATTCCGAGACCAAAAGTCCCCTTCCTGCGTCAGTCATTAAGATGTCAAGCTCATCCGCGGAAGATCAGAGAGACTCCCTTTCAGAGGGGTCCCCACAGGGGTCTGCGCCCGAGGTCCGTGATTCTAACACGGTGGGCCTGATGCTGTAGAATACCAGTACGACCCGAGCTTGTACAATTGAGTTTCTGTGAAGGTAGTGGACACTAGGTCGAAGCTGAATGCTGGTGAAATCACCGAGCTGGAGGCGTATGTTGCCGCTCCTTCAGAAAAGAAATGGAGGCTGGAGCACCCGGGGCAACTTCCCGCCCTTACCAAACTGCCACCAAAGGAGATCGGGTATTTCTTTTATAAGAGGTGCCTGGACACAATGGGGATCAAGATTCCGTTGTCCCAGTTCCAGCAGGGCATTCTGGATCACTTGCTGGTGGCTCCTTCTCAATTGGCCCTCAATGCTTGGGGGTATGTTAAAGCTTTCGAGGACGTCATGATCTACCTCGGGCGGACTCCGTTTGTAAGGGTCTTTTTCTGCATTTTCGATGTCTTTCGTCAGCCCGACAAGAAAGATCCCACCCGCCACGGTCATGTTTGCCTTCGTGGGAGGCGGAAACGGGCTTACCTTTCCCCGGTGAATGATTCCAACAAGGGCTTCAAGAAGTTCTTTGTCTACATCCGAGCTGCGAACAGGCCAAGCAAGCCATTGCTGATTTCGAAGGGTCGGAGCCGGCAAAGCCCCACTTCTCTTTTAGCATTTTCCTTATTCATAAAAAACAATATTGGGATTATGCAAGTATGCATATCGAAAACTCAAAACAACATCCAACTACTCTTTCTCAAACTTGATAGCATCCTTGAAAACCTTCAAGAAGCAATTAAAGTAGAATAATTGCTACCCATATCCAATAGCCTCTTAAGTATAATGAATTCCTCAAAATCCTTCCTATGTTCGATACAATCCTTAGCAATATCACTAACAATGTTAGAAGACTTGTCAAGAAAGTCCTACAATTATATGTCTTAATGGTTAATCCAAAATGTAATAAACTATATTAAATTCAAATATTGTATGCATGAACCATACTATTAGAGGTAAAGTTGAACTTGCGCAACAGTCTCGGTTGACACCGCATCACTCATTGACTGTACCCTCCGAATTATCTGTTGAAAATTCAAGTGTGAGTGGTTAGTCCCACATCGGTTATGAATGAGCTATATGAAGGACATATAAGAGAGGAGACCCATATACCTAACGCCTTAAGGTTTTGGGTGGAGATGTGGTGTCCAAATCTCTTAGTGGTCTGGCTCATTGGATAGCTCGGTGTTTCTCCCGGTGCTCCCCAGGACTCCCCATCATTATCTACATCATTCTTGCCGATTTGAAAGTAAAGATATGCAAAAGAGACCATTTTTCTCAAAAAATTGTTTAGTTTACATTTAAAAATTTGCAAATAGATAGTTAACATCCAACGTGTTGACCTTTGAATTTATCCAATACATCAACTTTAAGTACCAAAAATATACAACAGTACACATATCATATAGGTGTAGGGTAACTTAGGAAAACTTAACACTAAACAAAGTGAGAGGAAGCATAAAATTTACCTAACATGTAGTTGGTGTCTCCCAAAGGCTTGTTACGAAGAGAAAAAGTTTAACAAATTTGCTACATCTGAAAAAAAAAAAAAAGACGAAAAAGGAAAACGTACTCACAGAATCAAATCGAGAAGATTTCATTAATCAAATATGTTTTTAAACTTGTCCAGTCAAAAAGAAATATGCACAATAACATTCATTTTAACTTAGAAATTATATAGATCAAAATAACTAAAATGTGATTGTCTTTTATTTTAGGTGGGTAGTGTGTTCATACCAACTGAATATGCAGAGGGAAAGAACCCTAAAACAAAAACACAAGAGGTAGCAGAGATCTATTGTTCTAAGACAATTAAAGGGCACAAAATGAATATGTAGAGGGAAAGAATCCAAAAACAAAATCACAAGAGGTAGCATAAACATGTATGTAAGAAGTCACCATTATGTTTCTTCTCTTTCACACTAATACAGCTCAAGAGTTTCGAAGAACCTGGAGGGTATCAAAACGCATAGAACATCTGGTTCTTCAATGGTAAAAGAAAGGTCAACTCACTGACGCAAGAAGGGCATAAGTTAGAGAAAAAGTTGTGAAGTGTGAACAACCACACATGTTATATCAAATTGGAATAATCTACATTGAAAATCCATAAATTTTCTAGGAAGAAATTACATAAAGAAATAGATAGAAACTCATCTTTTCTAATAATACCATGAAAGTAAATGGGAAGTTATATTCATATTAGAGAGCTAAAACAAAAAAGAATCCAATAAGAAAGAAGAGAAATATGGTCTCACGGTCTCAAACCTTCACCAAACTCCTAGAACAATAAACCTCTCGATCGATAACTTATCTCACCCAGAAGCATGCATTGATCTCCTTTGCAGTCTAACCACTACTTATCGTCATAGCAATCACCTAAAAAAATAGAAAAAGAGGGGGGGAAATCAATCATAGCAGCAGTGATAGGATCAACAACTAAGATATTTTTTTGATAGCAATGCCATTACTCTCATGTAAGTGAGATGCACTGAAATTGATGTTTTAATTGATCATAAAATAGGCAATCATAAAATAGGTATGTGTATAAATGCTATTAATTCCAAATTGATTCTTGTGTTGTTTGTAAAAAATGGAATTCAATTGAGTTATTAGCTCATTTGAATTATTTCAAATTGAATTCAAATTAAAAAAGAGGGAAATCCGATTGTAGGTTAATTTTTGAAAAGTGATGAATGAATTTGAATTTATAAATTAAGGTAAATGTATGTTAACTGTTGTTTTTTTTTAATTCACCCGCATGTGATATTAAAATAAAAATTCACTTTAATTTTTTAGGATATTTTGATTTATGAATATTATTTAAATGTTTTATATATATATATATATATATATATAATGTATGGCCGCAAATTGATATTTTAATTTTAATTATAACTATATTAAGCCATTATAATCTTTTCAATATTAGTATATGTATTGTTTATAAGTCGTATAATGGTAATCACACTAATAACAATAATAATAATAAAAATAATAAGGCTTAAAAAATAATAATAATAATTAATAATAATAATAATAATAATATTTCAGATGATTAAAATGTCATTTCGATATTTTATTTTTTTATCAATACAATACACCTATTATAATTGTGGTCAAGAAGTTGTTCTTAAAGATTTAAATTAGTTTCATTTTATTATTGTTTTTAAATATGTGTTAATATTTTGAAATCCAAAAAATAATGGGATTGAATATTACACATTTTTGTTTTGAATTATTTCAATTTGAATTCAAACTTAAAAAAGAGGGACCTCTAATTGTAGGTTAATGTTCCTTTGAAAATCAGATGTTCATTTCCTGAACGTTTTTGTTTGTCAGAACATTTTTGTTTCTATAGTTCTCTATTTCTTGTTAAAATCAAATTGGTGTATTGATTGTGCTTTTCAAATTGATTTCACGGTTTTAGAGGGAATTTGTCATGTTTATGAATTTTAAATTTTGGCTAAATTATAGTTTTGGTCCCCCTATTTTTACAAATCCGGATATTTAGTCCCCCTATTTTAAAATTCAGACATTTAATCCCCCTATTTTAAAAAATTCAGAGTTTTAGTCCAAATGGGAGTTTTTCATTTTTTTTATCTGATGTGGAGGTGTGTTAAAAAAAAAAGGTTGATGTGGCCTTCATTAATTGACGTGGCACTGATGTAGGCATATGACATGGATGCCACGTCAATTAATGACACACATAAGCATTACATGTCATTATTTAATTAATAAATTATAAAACAAATAATTTACAAACTAAAATCAAAATGAAAGATATCTGATAAAAGAATTTACAAAACTAAAAATAATTTACAATCCCCTTTGAAGGACAACCCAGATTAACAACAACATTTATACAACCCAGAATAGCAACAACCCATTCGAAGGACATTAACAAAGAAAACTCATACAACCAGAATCATCGTTCTCATGCTATACAACCCAGAAACCTAATTCTCTGCTTCATCATGCTATTACCCAGAAATCCAACCCTTCTCTAGAACTCTTCTAATCATTGTTTTCATCGCTTCCTCGTGTTCTACAACCTCAAACCCAGATCTCTACAACCCAGAAAAAATCGAAAGGAATCAGAGGGCGAAAATCGCAGAAAAGCGAGGAAGAGAGAGAAAGTGTAGAAGGAAGAACAGTTTTGGATTTGGTTGGAAAAGGAAGAACCTTCATCTGGATCTCGATCGAACCCATCTTTTTTTCAGATCTATTTTTCTGGAGCCATTAATCTTCATCTTCGTTTTTGGTTTTGGTTTCTTTTCCATTGAGCATCTCGTGTTTGCCTTGTAGACCGAGAAGTTTGTATTGTAGAGATTTGGGTTTGAGGTTGTAGAACATGATTTCGTTGTTAACGATCTGGTCCTGTCTTCATCTTCGTTCCTCTCTTCATTCGATTGCAATAATTTTACCATACTTGGCTGTTAGGATTTGTTCCTTGGTGATATTGGGATTTAGGGTTGAAAGGGGAAGTAGAGAAAGTAGAGGGTGAGATGAGATTAGGAAGAGAATGGAAGAAGAAGAAGTGAACGATTCTGAGTTTACTTTTAATTTTACGTTTTTTTTTCGAAGCATTTTATTTTACGTTTTAATCTTTCAAGTTTTTATTTTAATTTTAGTCTTAGGTTTTAGTATTTTAATTATTTTTAAGTTTTAATAATTTAATAATATTTGGTCAAAAAAATAATTTAATAATAAGTTGCTGACATGGCTGTACATGTGTCTCATTAAATGACGTGGCAGCCAGTGTGCAAGCTTTGTCAGCTGCCACATCATTTAATGAGTACCACGTAAGCAGTTTTTTTTAAACAAGTATTCATATCAGCAACAAAAAATTGAAAAACCCCCATTTGGACTAAAACTCTCAATTTTTTAAAATAAGAGGACTAAATGTCTGAATTTTAAAATAGGGGGATCAAATGTCCGAATTTGTGAAAATAGGGGGATTAAAACTATAATTTAGCCTTAAATTTTTGAATTTCATTCTAATGTTGGAATGTTTGACAATGAAGAATTGGAATTGGTAGGTTTTGATTACATTTAATTGAATGTTTCTTGTGCAGGCCTACAGTTTTATTTATGGAAATTATTAAATTCGTTTTGGTATTAATTATTGATGACTTGACTGAGAATAATTAAAAACTATATATATCTTTGAATCCTATATGTAAATTACACTATCAACACTAATTTTATATCACGTATAGATAGATTATTCTAAGTTGAGTTTAATTTTAGAAAAATGGCTTCTAAAATCACCTTGTTGGTCCTAGGCCTCTTGGCCATGGCTGTTTTGATCCCCTCTCATGGAGAAGCGAGGGAGTCGACTGAGACTTCCCCAATCTTTACAACAGGTCAGTTTGCACTTTGCTTTAAATTATCATATATGAATACGAAAAAAATGATTTAAATTATATACAAAATAGGTGCACAAGTATTTTACGCTATCTACTAATTACAAGTTAACACATCATTAAAAAGAAGTTAATCAATTGGTAACTACCTTATATATCAATTATTTCGTGAATTGTTATTAGTTGTGGTTATAAAAGTATATACACGATATGTGTATATAAATTAAACTCAAGAAAAAAAACAACCATCATATGCTATTAGAGCTTTACAATTCAAATAAAGTTACAGTTACATGTTTTAACACCAAATATGCTATTAGAGCTTATCAAAAAATCAATGGTGCTTCTGGGGTGAAGGAGCAAATCAAATCTCTCACCGGTGAACGACTTTTGACCGTAGGATAAAACTGTGTAAAATAATTATTTTTTAAAAGAAAATTTATTTTGTTTGTTGTCTTGATGCAGCGAGTAGACGCAACGACAAGTGCGACAAATCTAGCATCCAAATAAGCCAAGCTCCAACTGCCCCAATTGGTGGGATTCCCACATACACAGTTGAGATAGCGAATACATGTGTCGACAATGGTTGCATTATCTCTAACATTCATGTTGATTGTGGCATGTTCAGTTCTGCAACCCTAATCAATCCAAGAATCTTCAAACGCCTCAAATACAATGATTGTCTTGTTAATTATGGAAACCCCATTGGTAGTGGTAAAGTTGTATCGTTTAAGTATGCTACTACCTTCTCTTATCGACTCCTTGTTGCCTCTGCAATTGTTGTCTGCCATTGATCCTAGCTCCATATTTGGATCAATGTTAATTTTGAACTTAATTACTACTGTTAGTAAAAGATTATAGACAATAGGGGATCAAAATTATTGAATAAAAATCCGCCTGTTCAATTTCTAAATATCAATGTTGACTCATGGTTTTTTTGTACAAAGATTCATATGATTTTAAATAATTAAAACATAACTGCCACATTTTTAATCATGACAAATTTAAGTTTTTGATATTGAATATAAAAATTTATTTAAATTAATGTTATGAAATTAATTAGATTAATTATAAAGAGAAAAATCAACTACCTTAAAATAAAATGAAATGATATATAATCCTTGCAATTTTGATAAAATAATGGGGGCAGATCTCGCCCAAATAATTACCAAAAATTTGGTGGCAGTTTTGCAATTTTGATCAAAACATGAGGTCGTATATTACACGTAACCACACCGCAAAACTCACGCCCTTTTTTCCCCTTTTCATATTTTAAGGAGTGTGGTTAGCCCTCACTCTGCAAGACTAACAATACTCTCAGGCATTCATTACAAAAAAAATCACTGATGTAGCATTAGTTCTTTTCAATGTATACCCATGAAAGAACCAAATTAGACATTAAAATATTTGTGAGGAACGAAATTGGATATTATTTTTATTTTATTTGATCTAACATTCTCTCCCTGCCCAAAAGCTTCAACACAGCAGCTTCTTTTCTATCCATTTTCCTTTTAACCTCTTTTGTGAAATACTTTTTTGTTTCTTCTACGTAAAATAAAGGATCTGGCATTTTGTATTTTTCGTGGTGTCCCATATTATTTGCTGCAACATGTCTCTTTAGCGAGTAAAAGTTAATGTGAATAGCAATGAAATAAAAAACAAAATGGCAAGGAATATTTCAATAGTCAAATATGTGGGGTTGTAAATGGCTAATGGGTTAGTGAGAATTAATGGAGAATTCACTGAATAATGTTTGTACTTTTGTTCTTTTAATGCCAACATTTTTGGAACTTACGCCACATGATAAAAACACTAGTCCCACTCCCAGCCTCAGATGTCCATTGTCAAAATTACTGCAAAAGACTTTTATCTTAATTTAAAATTTTACAATATTGTTTATCTTTTTTTTGAAGTTCGTCTTTTGTTTGAATATTAAAATGTTAATAATATTATTGAAATTTTCGGTCATTTTCATCTATTTATAGTGTACTATATTTTTTTAAATTAAATATGTTTTTAGTCCCTAAAAATTTTGGGAATTTTGTTTTTTGTACACATAAAAGTCTCACTTTTTAATACCTAAAGGTATAATATTGCTAACTTCTTAATACTTAAATCACCAACTTGAAAAAAAAACTGATATATTCAACTTTTAATTAAGATAAAAGACAGGTAATTTTATCTGTTTTTTATCAAAGCAGTAACTGTGAATACTCACATTTTGGACGAGTTGGTTAGCACAAAATGCCTCAATGTCTGATGATACGTCTAACCCTGTGGTAGCAACTAACATGAGAATTTTAAGAAAGCATTGGGGTGATGTGTTAGATGATGATGCTGAAAATAATTTTGAACCAGTTGTGTCCCAGTTTCAGATGAAGAATAGGCTAGATGTCCCAGAGTCTGTCACTACTTCTAATCCAGTAGTAGCATCTGACATGAAAATTTTAAGAAAGCTTTGGGGTGAGGTATCAGATGATGTTGGTGATCCTGTGGCTAGTGATACCTAAGGAACTATTGTGCGGTATGATAATTTTGAACCGGTTGTGTCCAAGACCCAAAAGAAAAAATTTAAGCAAAAAAAGAATTTGGTTGTTGGATATAATACTCGTTCAAAAGCAAATTCGGTCTCTGTCTTCTTTTGATATGTTTTTGTAATTTAGCATCTTAAATGGCCTTATAATTTGTCTTTAGGATGAATTGTTTTAAGGGGTCTTCAAGTTAGGGTTCCTTATTACTGCATAGATTTTATTCTCTATTCTTGCCAAAAGTATTGGTCTAGTCCCCCCTGGCCTCTCTTCTGTCTTCTTTATTGTTTCTCTTTTTTTAATAAAATCAAAGGGAAGTACTCTTTTTCTTTTTTGATGTTTCAACATCAGAAGGTTTTAATGAGGCCTCTTTCCTTCTATTTGCCTAAAAAAATACCTGTTTATTAACAAAAAAAAAGCTTTGCCCCTGTTGTATAAGTTTCTAGATTTGTCCATGATCTCCACCCTCGTTGTGTGTTTAAAAGGATGATATCTTAGTTCCAAACACTAGCCAAGTGTATGTTGCGGTGATAAAGACCAGGTCCGACCATAGGCCTAGGCTAGGAGTGCAACCACCTAGGGCCTGGGTTTGTAGGGGGCAAAAAAATTATACTCAGCCTTTTTTATACTAATGTTATAACAAAAAAAAGTGTTATAATAGCGGGAAATAAAAATGGAAATCAAAATATAAAATGGAAAATAAAAATGTCACAAAAACATCTACTCTCTCTCTCTCTCTCTCTCTCTCTCTCTCTCTCTCTCTGTGGGTGAAAATTGGTTTCTGGTTAAAAACCAGAGATTTAAGGTTGAAGATGACTAGAGACCAATTTGTCCCAAAAAGCTCAGGGACTGATTTGTCCCTTTTTTAAAAAATATTCAAATATGAAAAGCCAAGGACCTATTTGACCCAAAATACCCACTTACATGGCGTTTGATGTGACAACGTGGCACTTAACGTGTCATGTAGGAGGCGTTAACTGTGCTGACAACGACTAAATGGATGGAGGGACCAACGTGTCCCGTTTTGAAATTGTCATGGACCAATGTGTCTCAAAAAAATTGTCAGGGACCAATTTGTCCCGCGAGGAAATTGTCAGGGATCAATTTGGGACTAAGGTGTATTATGTTAAATGAAATAAGTTTTTTTTGTCTTTTATTGAAATATTTTCAAATTAAAAAATAATTATGTAAAGGAGTCATTTTCTCACGATTTGTTTAGAGCCCATAAAATGTCAGGAACGAGGTTGATAAAGACCGATTTGGAATGAATTGATTTTGTTAAACTATTTCGTAAATATTTATCATTTTCCTTTTACTATAACTATAACTATTTTGCATGTAAAACCTGGATTGGAAAATCTGAATTTCACCCATGCAATACACATGTACTGTACAGGTGAAATATGCTAGTAAATTAGACCTTGGGTCGTGGTCACTAATCATGTAAAGGAGTATCAGGCTACAATGGTTGCTTCTAAGTCAGTGCAGGATCGTGTTATGGATCATGTTAGTGTTAGGTTGGATCCCCCCGATGATGATTGGTTGTGTCTTAATTGTGATAATGTTGTAAAGGCTACTTCTAAGGTTGCTGGTTGTGGTGGTCTAGTGAGAAACTCTAATGTTGTTGGCTTCCTGGTTTCCCTAAACATATTGGCTTCTATGATCCTTTAGTTGTTGAGTTGGGGGGCGTTTTCATTGGCTTGCAACTTGTTCGCTCTAAGGGATGGTGTAGAGTGGTGGTGCAGATGGATGCCAATGTGGCTTGTCATATAATCCTTGGTACAGAGAGTGGACGTATTTCGAGGTGGAGTATTGTTAGAGAGATTCGTAAGCTACTACAGTTGCCTTGGGGGGTCCGTTTTTGTTAGCATTTTCAGATAAGCTAATCGTTGTGCAGATGCCTTGGCAAACATTGGGCGTTGTCAATCTGATGATTTGATTTTTTATGAGCAATGTCCTATTCGTAGGACCGTTATTGATTTCTGATGTTGTAGGAAATTCTATTCCTAGAGTTGTTCTTGTTAAGTTTCTATTTTTGTCTCGGGGCTTAGCCCCGTTTCATAACAAAAAAAAGAAAAAAGAAATATGCTAGTAAATAAAAAATGATTTAACTAATGTTTGTTGTAGTATTAAAGACTTTTCACACGATCAATCAATCACAATTGTCATCTCATTAATCATGTCACATTTTCTCCTAACTGCCAAAAAAATTCATTCATATCATGATGTAATTGATCTAATTCCAAAGATAATGTTTTAAATCCAAATATAATTGTATAATGAAAAATGTTATTGAATTTACTAAGGATCGGAGATTCACTTACAATAGTGATTGGAATTACATCTAACTTGAACTATTAAGTGTATAAATACTATGATATTGGTGTGCAGTATCCACCGATTTTGTCAATGATTAATCTACGTCGGGGAATCTGACTAGCTACAAATACTCGGTTTCGCCTATAATTACCATGATATCGATGCGCAGTTACAAGTACCCGGTTTCGCCTATAATTACCATGATATCGATGCGCAGTTTCCACCGGTTTTGCCCATGACTAATCTAAATCTACGTTTCGCTGGTCCGTGTGGTTCTCCCTTCCCAACAGAATTTTTGCGACAACTAATATTCGAACTTGAGACCTTGGGGTAGAATCCAAGTCCAGTTACCACTCGAACCAACCCTTATTGGTTGTTAAGTGTATAATTGAACAAGAGAGAGAAGAGTAAGAATCCGAGATAGGAGAGTAGAGAAAATTTTATCTTGCAACAGAACACTGAAATTTTTTATTTAATTTTCTTTCCCTTTTCCTTCTTCTAATTTCTCAAATTCCTATTCACGATGAACAAAACATGGTGATACTAGTACTTCAGCTCTCCCTTACGCCCAGAATTGAGAATTCTGTATGTATACATTACACTGACACACCAAAGTACATGATTCGTGGTTTTTTAACTTGAATACAAAAGAAAAGTACCGTGATTGAAGCCATGACCTCCTTATTGAATTCGAATTTAGGCCAACCCTAGAATTTTACACCAAAATGGAATCTACTATCTATATATCTATCTATCTACTATTTTCTATAATCAAATCTAATACTAGCAAAATGACATCCATAGACATCTTAAAATCTTGCCATTTGGCAAAAAGTAAGGGTAATTTAGTCAATTTGCCACTAAAAGACAAAACAAGCAACTTTTTGACAGCTTTTTTAAAAAAAAAACTTTTCTGACGCTGACACGCCGTCAGCTGTCACACTGACGCGCTGTCAGTTTTTTTTTTTAAATCAGTTTTACTTTTAAATTTAAAAACTGATTTTTATTTTTAAAAAAACCTGTTTTTCTTTTTAAATAATTGTTTTTTTAAAAAACAGTTTTTAAAATAAAAAAATATTTTTTCATAACTTTTTTTTTTCCACCAGTTTTTTTGTCATAAAAATTAATGTTTTTTACCCTTTTTTTTACTAAAAATTCTTACTATTTTTATAATTTAGTCAAACTATTAGAATTAATTACTTTGTTAAACTTAACTACTAAAAAAAACTGTATCTGTAACAAAAGTTTAAACTTAACATTTTTTATATTAAGTCGTATAGAAAAAAAATAAGTCATAATACGTGGCAACAGGAGTAGCAATGTGAGACTGACAATGAAATCGACAACGGGAACAGGAGTAGGAATGAGTGAGGCAGCGAAAGCGCCAACGTGAATGCATATTTTAAAAAAAATTATTTTCTTTTTTCTTCACTTTTACTCCATCTAGAATTTATTTTTTTCTATTATCTCTCTATTAAAACTATTAAGATCAATCAATTTAATCGCTAAGAATTGTAAAAAAAATCACTTTAGCCACTACCAAATATTACAAAATAACTTACTTATAATTATACGAATATGATTTAATTAATATTAAATCATATATAAAAATAAGAGTTAAAACGTGGCAACGCGAGCGACTGGCAATGGGAGCTGCAACGGGAGTGACAACGAGAGAGGCAACGAGAGCGCCAACAGGAGGGACAACAATGATGCAAACGGTAGGGCCAACGAGGATGCATATTTGACCTCTAATGTCTAAATACATTATTATGAATCAATGTAATTTCTAATGTCACGCTGACGCGTGTCAGTTTTTTTTTGTTTTTTTTATAAAAAACAGTTTTACTTTTAAATTTAAAAACTGTTTTTTATTTTTAAAAAAAACTGTTTTTCTTTTTAAATTTCTTAACTTTTTTTTCCAGTTTTTTTGTCATAAAAATTAATGTTTTTTACCCTTTTTTTTACTAAAAATACTTACTACTTTTTATAATTTAGTCAAACTATTAAAATTAATTACTTTGTTAAACTTAACTACTAAAAAAACCGTATCTGTAACAAAAGTTTAAACTTAATATTTTTTATATTAAGTCGTATAGAAAAAAAATAAGTCATAATACGTGGCAACAGGAGTAGCAATGCGAGACTGACAATGAAATCGACAACGAGAACAAGAGTAGGTATGAGTGAGGCAGCGAGAGCGCCAACATGAGTGCATATTTTTAAAAAAAAGTAGTTTCTTATTTCTTCACATTTACTCCATCTAGAATTTATTATTTTCTATTATCTCTCTATTAAAACTATTAAGATCAATCAATTTAATCACTAAGAATTCTAAAAAAAAAAAATCACTTTAGCCACTACCAAATGTTACAAAATAACTTACTTATAATTAGACGAATATGATTTAATTAATATTAAATCATATATAAAAATATGAGTTAAAACGTGGCAACGCGAACGACTGGCAATGGAAGCTGCAACGGGAGTGACAACGAGAGAGGCAACGAGAGCGCCAACCGGAGGGACAACAAGGATGCAAACGGTAGGGCCAACGAGGATCCATATTTTACCTCTAATGTTTAAATACATTATTATGATTCAATTTAATTTCGATTGTCAACGGGGATGCATATTCCACTTTGAAATTCAAATCATACATTTTGGACATTGTTCACAACTTATGAACATCATCCAAATTACTATTATAACTTCATAACAATACACCAACCATACAGTATCACCCGTGCATATACACAGGTAAAATACTAGTGCTATTAAATTATTTACACTCAACAGATATACTGCAAAAGGAGTGACACCTACAGTAGTGTCACATGAGTCAGAGTAGCCAACAATTAATGTTGTGGGGTTCATTGCAAAAAATTAGATCTAGATTCATTAGATTGGTCCAATGAACTCATTTTCATCATTAACACTAAGATAAGACACTACCTTCAGCTAAAGGGAATGGTTCTCAATCCCACTGTCAGTTCCTCCTAAATTTATTATTCTAGCTATTGAAATTTGATGGGACCTTTAACTGCATATTGGTTGTTTAATTAATGCCTCCTACTTATAAGCCAATTAGATAACCTTGATTAGTTATTATTTGTGAGGATTATACTAGTGTCTCTTTTGATATGATAATGATAGGTATTTAGTGATGGAGTTTATATATTGTGTAATGATGTAAAAGTTGGATATTTAATGATATGGGGTAGGACTGCATTTAATGAGAAACAACAAGAGTAGATTTGTGAGAAGGACATGGTTATTTTTGAATTTAACATTTAGAATTATCTCTCCACAATAGCATCCTCCAATACATTTTTTATCTTCCTCCAAATTTTAGGGGGATTTAGTTTTTTTAGGGAAAAATAAACTTCCCATTAAAGTTTATGGTCTATCCTTCATTTCATTTATCTTTCATCATTCCTTTTCTTCAAGCCCGCCCCCCAACTCCCAAAAAGCCCTAGAATATTGGGTATATGGGTCACTTCTATTAGATATTATTTATTTAGCTTCTTTTTAGTCGATGTGAAACTAACCACTCACACTTGAATTTTCAATACGAATTAATTAGGGCTGGCCTAGAAATATTTATTAGTAGGTGATCCTAAAATAAGTTTTAGTTGACATCTTTTTCCTTTTAAGTTAAAAAGTTTTAGGTTTGACCCTTTTGTCACTATACTAGACCTTTTTGCCTTATAAGAACTAACCGCAAATAGTTTTTTGTTTTTTTAACAAAACAAATAGTTTTTTTTGTTGGTAGGCCTAAAACTATGGTTTTAGGATTTAACAACCTTATCCTTGCGAGGCCCTAGAATGAGTAGCAAAGTTTTAAATAGGGTTGCTTATAAAAAAACTTGTAGTCGATGCAGTCTCTTTCGCATTACAATCATAGAGATGTTAAAAAGAACCTTGATGTTGTAACCTATATTGCGTTAGTAGACTTTTAAAAAAAATAGAACCTTGCAAATTACTTTCCATATTAATTTGCGCAATGTAAATGGCTAACACACTTTATCTAAATTGACGAATTCAACCAATACCCTAGTTCGATGCCCAACAATCAAACCACTTGAGATCAAATTTATATACCCCACTAAACTTTGGATTAGTTTGAACTTCTTTCCACCAGAGAAATCGAGTTGTATCAAATATCTCCCAACTAAAAAAATACCAATAAATTAACATTTTCCATTCAAAATAATGTTGTCAATCCAGCCAATGGGTCTAATTATTTAATCAGGCAGTAAACTATGTTTTTTTGTTGGGTCAATATGTCTTTAATTAGACCAAGAATTGACCCTTTTATTTATATCAAGAAAATTCAAGAGTTAATTCTAAGGCCCACAATGTATCATGATTTGATTTGATATACTTAACACCCATTGACCAGTTAAGCACTAAGAGAGAGATAAAAAAAAGACAAAAAGTCCCACAAGAGTGCTCTGAATATATCCTTTTCAACAAACCCATTTGGCCATTTTGTAAGGGTCAAAGTTACACTATAGATAACTCATGCTTTTCTAATTTTGTGCTTAGCAAAATGTGATAAATTAAAAAAAGCCATAATGAGATGCATATTTGAGGAAGCAATGGGGAACGTTAATGGGAGAATAGTGCCATCTTCTTATAGAAACACTCAATTGCGTGGATGACTGTTTCTGTATGATAATATTTGTTCAAATTTCAAATATGGTTTCAGTGGAATATTTGATTGTGAGCACCAAGACAACCAATTTGTAGACACTATGGGGGAATTAATTGACTTGATGAAGATGACATATCAGTCACATATATGAGTGCTCTAACTTTGGCAAATTCAACAATTTATATGTAATTTATTTTAAATTAAAGTAAACCGCATAGATGAGATATAGTAGGAGCTTCTTCCACCTTAACTAAGGTCTTTGGTTCGAATTCAGCCTTGGACACGCAACAGTGTTAAATATCTTGAGGGGGAACTTCACGTCCATTGTGGTCCTACCCGACTCGATGGATTATTAACTGCAGTTGCACGCAGGGAATACTCGATTCTAAAAAAAAGACAAATAAGAAGGGCACCGAATGTGTAACTATAAATTAATTAAGAGGCCATACTATTACCTCTTATATGGTTCAAGGTGAATGAAAACAGAAGAAAAATTATCAGAAAAACAATTAAATAGAGGAAAAATACCAGTTAGTTCTATAGT
Source organism: Astragalus glycyphyllos (assembly GCA_963573325.1). Taxonomy (NCBI): domain Eukaryota; kingdom Viridiplantae; phylum Streptophyta; class Magnoliopsida; order Fabales; family Fabaceae; genus Astragalus; species Astragalus glycyphyllos. The sequence goes on from OY754309.1 coordinate 34,742,122, forward strand.
AATTTCTCTAGCTAAAATCAAATAAATTTTAGCTTATAGATGAATCTTTTTTTTACTGAAAGTTCTTTGAGTGAAAGTAACTTTTAGTAAAACAATTTTTGATTCCAAGTTAAATTCCCATGGTTCCCCCATCTTGAAAAAAAATTATAGATTCTCTACTGACTGAGTTTTTGAATTTAACAAAAGTTGGTTTCCCTGTTACTCCCTTCGTCGCATATTATATGTATTTCTAGCCTGAAAAATTTGTCTCATAATACATAACTTTTTAGAATACCAATACAACATCAATTTTCTTTTCCAGTCATACTCTTGATTATTTAATATATCTCTTCTTATAATTCTACTTTTTATGTTTCCAATGGCATTAATGAAGGACAATTTGGTAAATTAACTCACAATCTCTCTTTTCTATACAAAAGTAATTATTTTTCTTAATTCCTGTACCACAACTTTAAACGACATGTAACATGGGACGGAGGGAGTAATTAAAAGAAAAAAAAATTGCACTAACTTCAATCATTGCATTTCAAGAATTGCAATTTGCCAAGCTGGGATAGTACTACCAGTTAATCAATTTTTTATTATCTTTAGAAAATTAATGCTCCTTAATTAAAATACAGTAATAGGTTTAATAGTAGCATCCTACAAGTAGTCAAGTAGAGCTAAATTTAATGTTATTGCAGCTTACTATAATTGTTAAAAAACGTGCGTATGAGAATTATAGCAGGGACTAGTAATGATTCCCTTCTAAGGTTCAACAAGGGAGAAGATAATGAACCATTATTAGGCTTTTTTTACCCCCAGCTTCTCTCCCATACCCCCATTTTTATGTTTTAAACCAAAATATACTCATTTTTTAAAAAAAAAAGTTTTTTTTTCCAGAAATACACATAAATTCGGAAGAGGGTATGAAAATTTCCGAATTTATGTGTAAATTTGGAATGCAATTTTTTAAAATACATTCTGAATATACGTATAAATTCGGAATATATAAAAAAATGTATTCTGAATTTACACATAAATTCGGAAATGTGAATTTTTTTTATTTTGAAAAATCAGTTTAAATTAGTTAAAAAAACAGTTTAAATGACAGTAATTTAATAAAGTACGATAACGATAACAAACGGAAAAAAAAACTGTAATATAATAAAGTCGATAAAATACGAGTACATATACAAAAAGAAAACCAAAATAAATACATCTACAGATGAAAGTCTAAGTGTCCTAAAGCCTGAAGGAGGCTGTCATATACATCAGCTGGAATGCCTCCCTCATAACCCATAGCATCGAGTATGTGTCCAGCGGCAGCATCCATCGCATCCAGATAGGTCCGTGGACCGACATCCTCAGCTACAGCCTGCTGATGTGGTACATGCTGCTCTGGTACATCCTCAGCTGCAGTCAGACGTGGAATGGACACCCTCCGATACCATGGTAGATAGTCATCGGTGCACTCACCCGCCACGCCTGCGGCTCACCTACTACGAAAAAAATGTTGGGCTGGGGATGGACACACCGACAATCTCTCTAAAATGGAGATCACTGATGGACGTGATCCTGAGATGGGTGCAGGAGGGATCTGCTGGATGCGCCCAAACTGCCAGCGGACCCGGTCAGCCATATATGTCACAGCAATATCTCCCCAGAGCAGCCAACCTCTGAAATGTGCCATGCTGTGGAATGAAACGTGCAGTCTGTGGTCCTCCCAAGGCGTCAGAATGACCTGGTCCAGCCGCAGGTTATCGATCCGCTCCCAAAAATGTATAAGCTTTAGATCATCGCACTTAAAGTTCTTCCACCTGCTGCAACGTGGAAGCCCAGTATCAGGGAACACCCTCCGCCGGACAATAGTAGGGAAGTACTCATAAATCCAGGACTGAAATAAAATAATTAAATGAATAAATAATTAATTATATCAATAAAATCAATTAAAAGAATAAAAGTAATCAATTTATTAATTACCTGTAGCAGATAAGCGTATCCGCCAATCTGCCTGGTGTCCCAGTAAGCGGTCAAGTTAAGCTGCTCATAGAGATATGCCAGAGCAGCTGGACCCCAAGCCGACTGGCCACATGTGTCAAAATCTGAAATGAGAACAATCCACTTATCAGGCACGTACGTGTGACTCTTGTCGGAGAAGATGGTGCCCCCAACAAGTGTAGTAGATAGCACCGTGCTGCGTGGTCATACTCGCCCCGATGCATGTTATCTCTGTAGGCATCCTCTAAAAATCTGAATCTGAATGCCGGAGTCCTGCAGGCATTAATCTCGGTCCAGCAGGCCGCCCCATCTACTCCTAGAAAATCCACCCCAGCCTGAACGGTCTCAGCATGTGAAAGATGTAGAGGCTCAGCCAAATGATTGTCGGTGAGCGGCAAGTGGAGCAATGCAGCCACGTCGTCCAATGTGAAAGGAGCTAGTCTCAGAATGCCACCTCTCAACAAAAGCAGATACAAGCTCATGATTGATGTTGTTGAGAGGTGTGGCGTCTAACTGAAATAGCTTCGCCTGGTCCAACCATGCTGCAATATGAGGGTGGTGCACCTCAGGTCGAATAGTGGATATCTTTCCCCTGTGAGATGCAACCTTTAGCGTATCTCAGTCTTGTAAAAAAATAAAAATAATTAATAAATAATTTAAACTAAAAAATAAAAGTAATTAATAAATAATTTAAACTAATAAATAATTACCTCCCCGACAGTAGCCGACTAATACGGTGATCCACAAAGCTGTGCAACAAAGGTCGCTCAACAGCAGCCTCAGCCTGATGCTCAGCAGGTTCCTGTATATCTGGTTGCTCAGCCTGTGGGATATAATAATTAAAGCTTAGTACATTTAGTACTACTTATTTAAATTAGTACTACTTATTTACTGCGGTCTTCCTGCATTGCTCTATTGTTTAGGTTTTTTTTAGGGAATCGTGATCCCTCCTTCCTTTCATACTCCTCTTAATACACACTCTTTATTATTATTTATTAAAATTCAATTGAGTCTCTTTATAAATCATATCGTTGCATTGCTTGGATGAGTTAATTTAGTCACACATGAATATTCTAATGCCAAAGAAGCCATTTTTATTAACCTTTACAAAATCTTGTGGAGGACTCAGGACTCCTCCAATAAAAGTATATCAGCAATATGTAATGCTGCTTCCCATTAGAAATAAAGATTCTAACAATACAAACATTTGTAAAGATATATACACGCCCCGCACGAATCAAGCAATGAACCGTACCTCTAGGGGCTTAGGGTAGACCGGTCAGGTGCGAAATCGTGATGTCCGGTAAGGAAGTTGGGAGCAGGGTCCAAGACGGGTTGTACCTACAAAGACACTCTGACGTCCAAGTCGGGAGAAGAAGTCAAAGCAGGAAATGAGATTATGGGGAAAAGTGTACCTTTCAGTGGGGTTTACCCCTATTTATAGAGTCAGGCAACGCTTTCCTGGCCATAGGATCAATCGGCTCGATCGAAGTCGTTGATCGTGGTTCCTGTTCGCTTTGTACCACCAGGCGAGTGGCTTTTCCTTAATGTGGGCCGGTCTCGGCCCATTTCGTGGATTGGGCCATCGGTCCAGTCCAGAACAATATATTATATATATATATATAATATAAAAAGATAGAAAAGTAATTAAATAAATAAATAAAAGAGTGTTCAACTTCATAGTGATAAAGGGAAAGTATTGTTTGATATTTTAAGGCAGGTGAGCCTAAATTTTGATGGAGTAGATTTTTGGAGCTGGATTTAGAGTCTTCAAAATGTTTTTCAGTGTGCTCTTGTTACCAATATCTACTGTCATCCGATCCAACTTTTCCAGTGGTTAGTGACACCAATTTTTGAGATTATGAAGCCTTTCGGAAATCTTCAATTCCATCGAAAATTCTGATTGTTGGATGGAGATTACTTACTAATTCACTATCGGTTCGTGACTTATTGGTGAGACGACATACCATCCATACAAAGGAAGGAGCAATTTGTGTGTTCTGTAACAACTTCAGAGAGGAAGTCCAACATCTAATTCTAGATTGTGATTTTTCTCATAAAGTGTGGAGTGAGGTTGGCTGCTGGCTCGATATCGAGCTGCCTAGTTCTTATAACTTATCTCAACACTTTATCCTGTTCAGCAACTTCTATAGAGGGAAAAAACAGCTAAGAAGGTGCGGTATTTACTCTGGTTGACAACTTGTTGGTGTCTCTGGTTAGCCCAGAATTGATTCATTTGTGGCGCATATCAAGTACTTGTCTTGGTGTTGGTTTATTTTTGGGGTGGGAAGAGATTCTAGCTTGTCTCCACCACTATGGTGGAACAATACTCATACTTGTATCAACAATTTCTGATTTCCTTTTGCATCTGTGGTTTTGAGCATCCTTAATGCTCTGATCAATGAATCATTGCTTATCGGAAAAAAACTTAGAAGAGGTTGAATTTCATTTCAGTCTTTTTGAGGGTAAATATAAAAAGTAGAACTTGGGGATAATTTCGCAATTTAAAAATTAGGATGACAGATTCCATCAGGAACCTCCAAATTGGAAGGAAAAAGAAATGAAGGTAAAAGATCGATGGAATTGAATTAAATGGAGTAGATCCCACCATGTACCATTACATAGTTATTAAACCTGGTCAGTGAACTGGGTCATTGAGTTAGTGGTCAAATCGACAGGTTAGTGGTTGGTGGTTGGATTGAATGACTTTGACACGATTAAAAATAATAAAAATAGACATGACATATATAAATCATACATCAGAAAGAACTTAGGGGGTATGGTTGAGCGATTAGGGCTCATCCTCCTTTAACCAAGTGTCGAAGGTTCGATCCTTGCCTTGGGCATGGAGTAGCTTTAAATCCCTGGGCCAGCTACCCCACCCTTCGAGGTGCCTCCAATCCAGCGAGTGATTTGTTACTGCGTTCGGCGGTGGATACCCTGGTCTCGACCAAAAAAAGTACATCACAAAGCCATAAAAAAATTATCATATCTTAAAAATATAAAGAAAAAAAATCTCTACACAATATTAGCATAATTCACCAACTCATTCGTCAAATTCAAGAGTTCAAATTATCAAATGCACAATCATAACGTCCATAAAGATGTAACTTTGGGTTTTTTTTTAGTTTTTCCAAAAACGCACAAGACCCAACCTTGGTCATGGGTCACCGGGATGATGATGCTAACTCGGTCGGGTCGACAGGTTGATCCGACAGGTTGATCTAGGTCAACTGGATAACCAGACTACAAAGTGACTCAATTTGTCTATGTGACCAGGTCACGGTCGAACAATCTGATCAGCCGGATCAGTCTGGGTTTGAAAATAAATTTTTATTCCATCTATTTTTTAGAAATACAATGAAATCATTTCTCACCCCATTTGATTTTACGCCATATGCTAAGGGGGTGCAAAAAGCAACCTCCAGAAAGTTAAGGATTGTGGTCCGTAGTCCAGGAATGTGCCATAGGCCCAGCATTTTACTTGGTCGACGGAAGGAATAAAGGTTTTTTTTTTTACCCCACCCTTTAAACTTATACCCCCACATAATTTTTAAAACCTGAAAATACCCCTGCCAAACTAAAACTCGCTCGGATTTACCCCCACCCAAGGTAAATCCGATTTGTTATTTTTAAAAGTCAGATTTACCTATCCAATAGGTAAATCTGACTTTTAAAAATAACAAATCGGATTTACCTTGGGTGGGGGTACATCCGAATTTTATTTTTTTTGGGAAATTGGATTTACCTATAGTGGGGGTAAATCCGATCCTCTTTTTTTTTAGGGAAATTAATTTTTTTTAAATTAATTTCTTTTAAAATTAATCCGGTTTTCTTTTAAAATTAATTTTTTTTAGAAATATAAAATTAGATATGAATATCAGCCGTCTTTTGGTTCTGTTTAGTGTGTTGTTCGTTAACGCGTGACGATGTTGTACGCCGGGTGAATAATTTAGGCTACAAAATCGGTTTTCGAGCAACCTACTCAGATTGTAATGACAACCACAACCATTAAAACCGAAAAAAATCAGGGATCACAAATTCCATCGTTTACTATTTTTTATTAATTTGTTTAATTTTTCATAATCTCCAAAAAATCTAAAAAATTTTGCATAACCTTATTTTGGTTTAATTAGTTTTTTAGTGGTGTATTTATAATTTTTAGATTAGTTTTGACGCTTTAATGAATTTTTAGTAGTATTTTTATCACTTTTTTTTAAAAAAATAAATAAAAAACAGTTACTTTTAATGCACAAAGTGGATTTACCTTTGGTGGGGGTAAATTTGATTTTTTTTAGGGAAATCAGATTTACCTATTAAAAGATAAATCCGATTTTGGGAAAAAACTAAAATCGAATTTATCTAGTAGGTAAATTCAAGCGAATTTTTTAAATGGGGGGTATTTTCGGGTTTCACTTATATGTGGGGTATGGGATAAATAGGTGGAGGTAAAAAAAAACCAAGGAATAAATTTCCGCACGCATCTCAAGTGTTGATAAAAAAGAAGCACCCACCTCAAGAAGTAATTTATGTATGCAATAAAAGAATTACATTTCGTAATAGATTTGATATGTATTTTGTCAAAAAAAAATAGATTTAATATGTCTATATGATAATATATTTTTTAATATAGAAATATTTATGCAATAAAAGAACTACATTTCGTAATAAAGTTAATATGTACTTTGTCCAAAAAATAGAATTAATACGTAGATATGATAATATATATATATATATATATATATATATATATATATTATTCTATACTTTTTTTAACTTTTTTTTGACGGAACTATTTTTAACTTTTTTTTGACGGAAACCAAACTACTTCATTTCAATAAATATAATGTCACGGATACAGGTTGAGACATAATCAAAAATCGTGGAACAAGCATAAAGTGTTGATGCTCTAGCAAGCGTATGAGCAACAGCAGGGATTTGCAACTCCTAGTAATAGAGCTGACTTCAGTAGTAATGAATTGGTTTCCGTTGATACCGTTAACAATTGGTAAGCAATCCAATTCAATGGTAACTCGCTGGACTCCACGCTCAATAAGCCACCTAATAGCCTCCATCGCTCCGGTTGCCTCTGCTTCTTGAGGGGTTGGGACTCCTCCAAAAGTCATGGTCTTCGCCGCAACAAACTCGCCCTTCTCGTCACACACACACATGCCTACTCCGAACGCACCTTGGGACTCAAAAATAGCTACATCAACATTACACTTCAACTCCCCCGGCGCCGGCTTCACCCATGAAACCGGATGAGGGGCGCTATGCATAAGGGAACGCGCACCACTATAAAGACGGACTGACTCCCAATCATGCAAAACATCCATTGCAATCCGAACGAAGACACCCACCGAACGATCAATCCGCTCCCAAACACGCTCATTCCGCCGTTTCCAAATACACCAAAAAATCATGGCGGTAGCTTTCGCTTGAGGGGCACCACACAATTCAGGAGAGGAAAAAATACATCACTAAAACCCCCACCTCCTTGCACTTGCTCATGAACTACATGCAAAAGACCAGCATGTCGCCATACATCCTCCACTTGCCGGCAGCCAAAGAACGCGTGAAATTCATCTTCATCATGCTCCTCGCAAAGCGGGCATTCCCTAGGACATTGGACACGGCGCGATTGAAGATTGCACCGAGTCGGTAAACAACCGCGAGCCACACGCCAAAGAAAAAGCTTCACCTTTTGAGGAATACGAAGGCGCCATATACTCATCCAATCACCCTGTTTTCGCAAGTGCGTGTTATTGATAATATCCTCCATGATCATATGATAAGCCGAGCGGACTGAATAAGATCCATCCCTACTTTTATTCCAAAGCAAGACATCTTCCTCCTGTGTACATAACAAAGGCATACGTGTAATATGTAAGGCATCGCCGCTATTGGAAAGTTGGTTAACAAGTTCAACATTCCAGCGATCTCCGTGAGCGTTCAACAAATCCCCCACCCGTAGCTCCTCATGCCTCGTAATTATAGGAGAATGCACATACGGGTCCCTCCTCCCCCGAATCCAAGGATCAGACCAAACCTTAATATTCATGTCATTCCCAACCTTCCATCTAGCCCCCATCGTTACCGCTACCTGGGAAGAGTGGATACTACGCCAAACAAAACTGGGATTATGGCCCAATCGAGCCCCCATAAAGTCCCCCAACGGGAAATATTTAGCTTTGAAGACACGTGAAACAATAGTATCATGATTGGTTGCAAGCCGCCAACCCTGCTTCCCTAGCATGGCAAGATTAAAGCCATGGAAATGCCGAAAACCCATATAAAATATTTTTAATTTTTTATATATCTATAATAATATAATATTATAAATTATGCATAATATTATTTATGATTTATATAATTTATGTATATTACATAAAAATAATAGTTTACATATTACACTATATATTTCATAAACTATTGTTCTATATTACAAAGACTATTCGAACAATCTTTATGCTATCTTTTACATTGAAAATTTTAGGTCTGAATTTGGCATATTACCTATCATATGCCTATTTTAAGGCCCAAATCGGTCTTCTGAGAGGTCTGATAAAACCTGTTAACCTATTGAACCTATCAGAATTACTCCGTTTAATGATTTTCTAGATTCTAATGAACTGATGAATATGGGCCTGAAAGGTAGCAAATTCTCTTGAATTAGTAACCCTCGTGAGGGAATGGTAACTAGACAGAAAATTGATCGTATTCTTGTGAATTGGTCTTGGAGGAATATGTTTCCAAATGCTCTGGGAATTGCTCTACCCATAGTTAACTCTGACCACTCACCATTAGTACTGAAACCTAAACCAAGATTAGCCAGTGGAAAGTCTTTTAGATATGAAGCTTTTTGGGAGGACCACCCAGATTGTAGGGGTGTTATTGCGGCCAGTTGGGACTCATCTTCTCACCTTGAACACCCTTGGCAGAATCTTGACAAGAAGATTAACACTTGCAAAAAGGACCTTACCAAATGGCACACTAACACCTTCAGGAATGCAGCAAGAGAGATTATCAAACTAAAGGCAGCAATTCAGAGGCATCTTAATAGTGTTCAGGTTAATTGGGATCTTGTTAAAAGAATGAGAGAGGATGTTGATAAATTATGGAAGCAAGAGGAGAAATATTGGGGCCAAAGATCTAGATTAAAGTGGCTTAAATGGAGGACAAAAACTCAAAAAAAATTCATGCAACAACTATCCAAAGGAGGGAGTACAACAGGTTGCATAGACTCAAAGATCTTAATGGTAGCTGGATGGAGGGCCAAGCTGATATTATGCAAGGTATCTTAAATTTCTACTCTAATCTATACTCCCCTAGTACCCCTACTATGATTGATCAGTGTATTAGTGTTATCCCAAATTGCATATTTCATTTAATATGAATTCTGCACTTACTGCCCCGGTGCATGAGGAGGAAACTAAGAAAGTTGTTTTTAATTTGGGTGCTTGCAAAGCACCAGGCCCTGATGGGCTTAATGGCATGTTCTATCAAAAGAATTGGGAGACTATCAAGGGTGATGTTTGCAAGGGAATAACAGATTTATTTACTACTGGTCATCTGGATGAAAACATTAATTCCACTTCTGTGGCTTTAGTTCCAAAGATTCCTAATCCTGAATCCATCTCAGATCTCAGACCAATAAGTTGTTGTTCTTATATGTTTAAAATTATATCTAAGGTGATTGTGGCAAGACTTAAACCTATAATGCCTCAAGTGATCTCCCCCCAACAAATCGGGTTACAAGAGAATATTTGAATTACAAGGGAAGAACATCATCAACAATAACTCTTCCTATATTATTCCTAAATCCTCTTGGCAAACAATTTGGAACTCAGACATCCCACAGAAAATCAAGTAGTTTGTTTGGAAAGTTTATCATAATGCAGTCCCAACTAAGCATAATCTTTTTAGAAGGAAACTTACCAATTCTCCTTGCTGCCCCATTTGCCATGTAGAAGACGAAACCATTGAGCACACCCTTCTTCTCTGCCCTTGGACTCTTCTTGTGTGGTGTAGCTTGAGATTGATCAGACACTGCCATCCTCAGAAAATAAACAACAGTTAGCATCCTGCTTGTTCATCACAATGTGGAATATATGGAAAACTCGTAATGAGGTTGCTTACCAAGGTAAATTACCTAACCCTGTTGAAGTTGTGCAGAAAACTTTAGCATTGGTATCTGAAACCCTTGTTCTCATTGGCACCTCCAATGGTAATATTGGACCCCCTAGCCAGAAATTCAAAGTGAAATGGCGCCCTCCAGTACCACATTCCCTGAAATGTAACTCTGATGCTGCGTTTGATTTGGACACAAGTAAAGGTCATGCTGGTTTTGTGATTAGAAATGCGTCAAGGAAGATGGAATCTGCGTCATCGAGTAGGATTTTTGCAGCTTCTCCGTTAGCTGCTGGAGCTATAGCTTTGCGTTTGGCGATAGAGTTTGCTATGAATCTTGGAATCACAAATATCATCTTTGAATCGGACAGCTTGGGGTTGATTGAAGCTTGCAGAGGCTCGATTACAAAGAAGGAAATTAGGGGAATTTGTGAGGACCTTAAAGCTTTAAGAAGAGGATTTCAACAGTGTGGTTTTACCTGGGTAGCTAGAGAAGGCAACACTGTAGCACATTCAATCGCATCTCTTGCGTCTTCTGGTGGCCTTCAAGGAAATTGGACCATGAATCCTCCATTATCGATTCTTCGCGAGCTTAACAAGGATTCGTGTTGCCTGTGATTGATCTTTGGTTCTGGAAATAAGTAGTTTGAGCAATGGAAGTAGGGTTTCGATTGCTTTGGTTGTAGACGCCGCGTGCAACTAGGGTTACACTTCATTTGAGTGTACTTGTACTTTCTAAGTCAATTTAGTTTAGTTGCTTGGGTGTACTTCGTGGGTTACTTGGTCCGGGTTGTGGACTTTCTCTGTTGTCCGGGTTTGGGCTTGTAACTTTCTCGTTCTTTAGTTGGGTTTTCCTTGTTGGACTGTGTCTAGTCCTACATGGTAAGCCTTTTGGCTTGTATTGGTTTGGGCCTTGCCCACTTCTATTAATCAATACACCAGTTGACTAAAAAAAAACCTGTTAACCTATTTAAAAGCCTATTTAGCATTTAAGTTCTAAGTAAAACAATAAGCTTACTATTAAATAGGCCAAGTTTTATGAAGGCCCAAGCTTGTTTTTCATTTCTTCCATCTCTTACGCTGAAAAAAAATTACACACTATCTTAATTGTGTATAACCAACGAAAATTAGAGGAGAAGCCATTAACCTGTTTCACATAAATACAAAAAACAAAATAAATTAATAAAACACTAGTATAGACCATGACTTAGGAAAATTTGGTAATAAATTAATGAAACAAATTTGTGCATAATAGTAGCAGATCGCAGGAAAGAATAAAAGAGATAAAGAGGCAACATAGGGAAGAAAAAGATAAAAATATATAATAGCATTGTGCCTAGTGAAGAAAAAAGAAAACTTGTAATTAGACAAGCGAATATATGAATATGGAGTTGGTCCAATTTCAAAGCGTGAATACTAGCCGCCAAAACAGAAGATAACTCATCTCACAACAACATCATCAGTTGCATATCTGCTAGAGAAAAATGAAGTTACTACTAAGACATTGAAAGAATAACGAATGCCAATAAAATACCAAATAAAACAATAACAAATGTGTTGAAAGGAATCTACTTGAATACAAAAGCAAAACAAGTGTTGTAGCTATATCTAAGTAAAAGAAAGTTTTTAAGGAATAACTTCTAGCACCACTACCACTTTTCGCCTTCCTCTTTTCACTCTAATCTTCAGGTCTGCAGTATTTTTTAGGGTTCAAAGTTCCCACTTACTAAAATATGATGTGTGTTTTGTGGCATTTGTGACATGATCATGGGCTACTTTACTACTTACTTACATTATATATTATTTTATTTTAATATTAGGGTGCATGTAATATGGACTCCTCAAAGATAGTCTAACGGTAGACTTTTACTATTTTAATAAGATTGAATAAAATATTTTCTATTTTCCATTTTTTATTAATAAATTTACACACTATCCTACTTGTGTATAGCCAACGAAAAGTGGAGGAGAAGCCATTAACCTTTTTCACGTAAATAAAAAAATAAATTTATAAAACAATAGCATAGACCACGACTTAGACAAATTTGGTAATTAATTAATAAAACAATTATGTACATCATGGTAGCAGATTGTAGAGAATAAATAAAAGAGATATAGAGCCAACATAGGGAAAAGAGATAAAAAAATATAATAGCATCGTGCCTGGTGAGAAAAAAAAATAAAACTTAGAATTAGATAGGTGAATATATAAATATGGAGTTGGTCCAATTTTAAAGTGAGAATCTATTCGTCGCTGGCCAATAGCCACCAAAACAAAAGATAACCCATCTCACAACAGCATCATCAGTTGCATATCTACTTGAGAAAAACGAAGTTACTACTAAAGCATTGAAAGAATACCGAAGGCCAATAAAACACCAAATAAAAAAATAAAGGCGTTGAAAGGAATCTAATTGAATATAAAGGCAAAACGAGTGTTTTTGTTATATATCAGTCAAATAAAGTTTTAAAGGAAGAATAATTTTGTTTGGTAAGATTTGGAAGAATATGGCAACAAAGAAAAAAACTTCACAGGAGGAAGTTACCAAATTGCGATTGCGACCAAGAATACCTAGCAACACTACCATTTTTTGCCTTCCTCTTTTCACTTTAGTGTTCAGGATGTCAGTACTTTTTAGGGTTCAAAGTTCCCATTTACTAAAATATGATGTGGGTTTTGCGGCATTTGTGGGCTGTTAATGATTATGGCCCACTACTACTGTAATATTTACTACTTACCGACTTTAAACATTATTTTATTTTAATATTAAGGTGCATCACTCCTAAAAAATGGTCCAAATGTAGACTTTTACTATTTTTAATAAGTTTTAATAAAATATATTTATTTTCATTTTTTTATGAATAAAACTACACATTATCCTAACTGTGTATAGCCAACGAAAAGTGGAGGAGAAGCCATTAACCTGTTTCACATAAATACAAAACAAAATAACGAAGGCCAAAGATAACAAAAGATAACTCATCTCTCAACAGCATAATAAGTTGTGTATCTACTAGAGAAAACCGAAGTTACTACTAAGGCATTGAAAGAATAATGAAGGCTAATGAAATACCAAATAAACACAATAACAAAGGCGTTGAAAGGAATCTACTTGAATACAAAGGCAAAACGAGTGTTGTTGGTATATCATAGTCAAAGAAAGCTTTGAAGGAGTTTTTTTTGGTAAGATTGAAAGAAGAATATGGCAACAAAGAAAGAAACTTCACGGGAGGAGATTATCAATTTGCGATTGCAACCAATAATACCTAGCACCACCACCATCACTTTTCGCGTTCCTATTTTCACTTTAGTTTTCAGGTCTTCAATATTTTTTAGGGTTCAAAGTTCCCACTTACTAATGTATGATGTGGGTTTTATTGCATTTGTGGGTTGTCAGTGATTATGGGCCAGTACTACTATAATGTTTACTACTTACTTTTAAAAAAATAGTTTTCTTAGGATGTATCTAATACGGTCCCCTAAAAATGGTCCAAAGGTGGACCTTTACTATTTTTAATAAGCCTTAATAAAATATTATAAAATTCATTTTTTAATTAAAAATAGTAAATGTCCACCTTTGAGCCTTTTTTGAGAGGTCCATATTAGTGCACACATATTATTTTTTTACAAACTATTTTTTTTTGACAAAATTTTTTTTACAAACTATTATTAATATTATTATTTATAAATATGTTTAGCATAAACTCCTTTTATTAAATTTATATAATTAAATAGGCTCAAGCCCTAATAAACTTTTTCTTAAGCCTAAGTCTGACCTATTTAACTAAATAGACTTTGTAAAAAGCTTGAGCCTAGCCTTTTTGTTAAATAGGATAGACCAAGCCAGGCCTTAAATAGGTTAGCCGTAGCCTTCTGTAAGTTGGCTTGCCTATTCCTACCCCTATTGGTGAGTCAAAGAATAGACATAAATTTTTTTAATAAGAAAAGAATGTTATAAAAGGAGCACTAAGGATGTTCCAACCCAATTACATGAGAATTATATACAAACTTCCAGCAAGAAATTGTGTTGTTCCACCAATAGGATATAGATAGACCCAACTTTCTATCAAACTTACACATAGATCACCCGCACGATAAACATTTAACTTTGTTAATGATAGCAACAATGTCACCAATGGATTCTCTAAATAAGATGCTATTGCTTTCTAACAAAATACACCATATTGTCGCCAACTAAATCAAATATTTAACCCAAGGGGATCTTTTACCCTCAATAAATCTTCCATAATAAAGAAAGTGTTCCACACCTATTCCAACTCCCGCGACCCCCAACGAATCATTTATTCCTTTCCAACCCTCCACAACAAAAATGCAATTAGAAATCAAATGAGATAATAATTCATCACAATTCCAACAAATGACAAAACTACAGTCGCGAGCGCCTAGATCAATACCTCTAGCCATGAGAGTTTCACGAGTAGTTAGGCGACCAAGCAACGGCTTCCAACCAAACACCAACACCTTAGAAGGAATCATTGTTTGCCACAAACCCCCAAGGTACTTAAGTAGTCCCTCATCTACACTGTTGAGAGATTTTACTCTCATCAAATTTTGATGCAATGATGCCACAGTGAAATGTTTTAAGTTGTCCAGCCCCAAGACCATTTATCCAATCCCACACTTGGCCTAAACACGACAAAAACTGCTTCCAACAACAGTAGCGTTGTGGCTTAGGAAGCCTCCAGAGTGCGATTCCATTTCAACTTCTAATTCCAGACGCCCTCATAACAATTCACCAATTCAACCACTGCATCATTTTTATTTTCAGACACTGCAAATAATTCTGGGAAGACCAAATATAAAGGGTATTTACCAATCCATTAGTGCTTCTAAAAAGATACCTTTGAGCCCCTCCAAACGATATACAACAGATACCATCCAAGAAGACATTGTTATTTCATCTAGAAGTCACCCCTCCTCCCCAAATAGAGGATGTCACACCATCAAATAGAGTCCCAACTCCACAAAGGATCATCCCTAAAAGCAAGAAAACACAAATTTCCATATCTATGTTCTAACAGACCCCTCCACACAGCCTTCTTATCATTGAGATACCTCTATTTCCACTTTTATAAGAGACCAATACTGAAGAGTTCCAAATCTTTCACTCCAAGCCATGGTTCCTTCTTAGATTTACAGATCATCTCCCGACCAACCTATTTTAATTTCCTTCTTACCTCCCCACAGAGAATTTCTTTGAGTTTTAATAATCCAACAGCGTTGCCTTTAGGGCTTTACCAAAGAAGATTAAATACAAGGATAGACTATTAAGCACATAATTAATTGAAGTTACTCTACCTCCAACGAGCAAATTATTCGTAAAATAAGTGAGAACAATAAGAATAGAAGCAAAAATAAAAAAATTACCGTAAGATAATGTGCAAAAGACTATGGTCGTATTTAACGATTCATCGGTGAGAGATTTGATTTTCTCCCTCACCCTAGAAGTACGCTAAAAATTTGTAAAAAAAAACAAAAAAATCATAAATAAAATAAAGTAAAATAAGACAAAAATAAAAATAAAAATATAACAATAAATCTGATCTTTTTTTATTGTCAAAAAAATAAATAATAAATCTGATATTTTTTTTTGTTGATAAAGCAACAATAAATCTGATCTGACCTCACTCACATTCACATCACAGTGATTCACAGTGTAACAGTAGAATACAATATAAGCGTGTTTTGAACTCTCACTGCCTTTCAAATCCCGAAACCCTAACGCAGGAATCCCAATTCTTGAACCAAAAATGAGTATTCGGAAATTGAGTTCCGAAGAATCGCGATCACTCTACAGTTTCCTCAGAGCAGAGCAGCGCCCACTTCACGAGATCCTTGCCGAATTCAACTCCACCGTCCCGCCCACTCGTCATTTCACTCTCTGTTCCTATCTCGTCATGCTCCTACAGGTAACCCTTTCTTCAATTTCATCTTTTCTGCTATATATTCAACTTCATTAGGGTTTTAGATTTTTTTTATTTTGCAATCGTAATTCTTGTAATCTTGTGCTGGGTTTTGCTATCATAAATTTTGGTCAAAAAATGTTTCTTTTTCACTATCTTGTTGTTAAGATCATTGTGAGAAACTGGTTCTGATTTGAAATAATGTGGTGGATTGGACGTGCGTGGGGTTTTGATAATAATTTTTGAGATTTATTCGTCTTTCTATTTGATTGAAGATAGTGTTGAATGTTGTCTAATTGGAATCTTTTATGCACAGGACAATAAGGTACTCAACACCACTGAGCGATTAATAGCTTTTGCTCTGCTAGTTGAAGCTTATTCATCCCAGAAACCTGCTTCAAATCCCTTCATAAGCTTTATCATAAACGTAAGCTATTTCTTGCATTGTAATATCTTTTTTTAATTACTATGCTGCATGCATACAGATACATGTATCGAGTACAATACAGTACCGGATATTCGATTTTTTAAAAAACTAAGTTACGGATGCGATAATATAATTTTAAATATATATAAAAATAAATTTTATATAAACATAACTAGATTGTATAAATGATAGAAACCACAAATATAATGTATGAAAAAGAAAGATTAAGATCATCGAATTGGATGTTTACACAATGAAAGATAGGAAAAAACTTGTTTATATAGCAGAAAATAGGGAAAGAATATATAATGTAGTAGAGGAAATATCAATATCATTAAAATGGGAATGGAAAATCTTAATTTTTTATTTTTTTTCTAAAAAAACAAACACGTTTTTATATTTGATCTCAGGTCCAATAAGTACCAAAAAGTAACTTTGTACTCAAACAAAGTACTTGATTTTTATGATTTTTAAATTTTTTGGAATGTACTTGGGAGTTCCCAACAAGTACTAGGTACGAGTATGGCAGTGTTGTCAATGGCGGATGGCGGAGAGCCAAAAATCCGCCATTTTAGGCCGCCATAATCGCCATAAAGCCGCCATAAACCGTCATCCTTCACAAATTGGCTAAGGCAGTTTTCAAGAAATCCGCCACCGCAATCTGCCATGGGGTTGACAACACTGGAGTATGGTACAAGTATGTTTTTCATTTTGGAGTACCCATGCTTCGGAGTTTAATTACTATTTTAGTGGATACTACAACTAAATGGTGCGTCTTATTCTTAGAAATTAGAACCATTTTTTTTTATTTGAAGAGAGAAGAAAAAATTGAAGAGCAAGAGGATGATAAGATTCCTTCACGAAGACTCTAAATAAACAAAGAAAAACGGGAAAACACTTTAAATAAGGCTTTACCATTGAAATCAGCCAAAAGATTGTCTCAGAAAAATGGGAAATCTTGTTCTGATATGGGAAGCCAAGATTCTTTCTGCTGAGAAATTTTCTCCTGTTTACAGTTTCTCAAATCCGAAACCATGAAAAATAGAAAACTGTAGAGTCAAAGGGGAGGGGAGAGATGGCACTGTCTGATGTAAAACCTTTGAATAAACTGCCAATGGAGCTACCCTTCCATGAATCTAGAGTGTTGTTGAAGACTCAACCTCTCAAGTTTGTGTAACCGGTTCCATAGAGGAAGCATAGCTACAAGTAGTTCATAAGGACTTAGATAAGAAATGCTCTGTTTGAGAGATTGTGTTTGGATAGGCTTTACTAGCTGATGATAAGCTGGAATTATTTATGCAATCTACAGTAACTTGAATTCACAAATTTGTCCTAAATCTCTCGAGTTTTTGTGTCTACCTGATGGTGAGTGTACTGAATTAACAAGATTTTGTCACTTCGAGATTGAACTTTATGAGTTTATGGTTAGTTCTTGCAATTTGGTGCCAGTAAGTGGATTAAATGGAAGGCCGTCCAATTAAACTGGAGAGTAAAGTCGAAAGAAATATTGGAAAAAACCACTAGAAAAACTTATTGCAAATGTTGTTGAAATTTCCATTTTTATAGTGCCAGTAGTGTTTGTTGGTTTATGTACCCAACCTTACGTACTAAATATACTGGTTGTTGTAGTAGTTCTTTGTGTAATTGCTTTTTTGGAAATCTATATGAAGCTCTTAGTTAAAAGTTTAAACGATTATACAATGTTAATAATAATCCTACGGATATGGCATTGATTTCCGTCTCTCTGTACTAATACATTAGCTTGTTCTTTTTTATATCATCTTCTTTGGATACTTGTAATGGGGTTTTGCCGTGTTACTGCATTACGCGACAGTTGAGATAAAAATAATTTCTTGATTTCAGGCTTCTTGTCATGAAGGGTCCAAAAAAGTTGAAAGGGCATTTATTCTGCAACTATTAGGTGTTGATGGTCCCAACAGTGGCAAAGAGGTTATATTCTGTTGTATTATGTCTTGAAAACACCGTGATATTAGTTGTTATCACTTATCGTCTATATTGATGTTGTTTCCTGGTCAACACATTTCCTATTTCTAGTTAAACATCATTTCTCACTATCTATTAGCTACTGTTTATCTGAAATCAGAGCCTGGGATGGGAAATAGATATTGTTATTAGGCATGTAGGCACTAGGCATAGAAAGATTGAAAGAGACATGCTTTGTCTCATGTAACCAGGGTGCATTTAGTTGGAGAGTAGAAATCTTTCTCACAAGATGTATAGATGGGGAATAATTTTCTTAATGTTTTTTCTATAAAAAGTATTGTATGCAAAGTCATCAAAATAAGGTAGGAAATCCCAACTATGTTGACGCCTCAAACCTTACCTATCATTTGCGACATACTAGGTAGTTAAAGCGCGCTATAGCGGTGCGAAAGCGGAATAGCTTAGCGTTTTGAAGGTCAGCGCTCTGCGATAGTTGATTGCGGAACAGAATTAATTAGCGGAGTGCATCCGCGAATAGCGGCGCTAAAGCAGTATGGCGGTGGAAAAACGTCCGCTTTTTCTGGGGTAGTCGGTTCTGAATTTATTTGCCTATTTATTAGCTCCACTAACTTCGGTTTCCTATTTATTCGCACCTCTTACTGTTTTTCAGTTTCTTTTTTTTTTAAATTGAAACAAAACCGTTTTCTCCTTCTTTTTAGTTTTCTTTTCCTATTATTTCTGAATCAAATCAGTTTCGTTTCCAACTTTTTTTAAAACAGGTCAATTTTTGTTTACTTTTTAAAAAACAAATCAATTATCTTTTTTATAAACTTTCCTCTTATTTAGTTATTTACCCTAGATTTTTATTTTTACTGAGTTACTATATTATAACTCAGTGTACAGAAGACACTATTTCCTAATCCCACGCCCCACTCTCTTAAATCCTAATCCACTCTCCTCTCCTCTCCTCTATATTACGCTCTGTTTTTGATTATCAATTTAATTATTTTGAATGTTATTGGTGTTGATTACTTGTTTTGTTTTGGATGTTAGTGACAATTGAATTTATATTATTAAGGGGGTTTGTTACTATACTTTTGTTCTTGAGTAGTTTTTATTTTTAGAGTATTTATATATGTTGCCTACAATTAAGTATGTATATTGCATTTGGAGGTCAAAATAGCGGCCATACCGCTATCCGCTAAAGCGCTTTAGCGTTTTTGGGGTCGGCTACTCTGCTCCGCTTTCCGGGATTAACTACTTAGGCGACATACCGATAATTTTATCAATAAAAGAAATGAATACAAAAGCACGGGGGACATAATCGAAACCCATGAAAATCATGTAAATCTGTAATTAGGCAGACACTACACTGAAGAAGTCTATCCTAATAAAATCCAAAATATGCTCCAAGAAAATACTTGGAGACAACTCCAAAGGATGCTAATTTATCTGCACAATGGTTTCCTTCTCTATATACATGAGAAACTTTAAATTCAAATCTATCACTAATAGCAACAAAATTTATCCACCTATTCCTAATATTCCAAGGGACCAAGTGAGGAGAGGAAAAGGCCTAGTCCACTCGAGGAATCACATTCCAGTCTAGTTCTGTCACACTTGCCAGCAGCTATGTAGATTGCAGAAATGAACACAACAGCCAAGCACTGCTCCACAACGGTCTCTAACGATAGCACCCCCTCTAGCACGACTAGGGGACCCCTTTGCTGTTCCATCAGTTTTAACTTTATTCCAACAACAACTAGGTGGGATCCAATCAACTTGAATAATCTTGGGGGCAATGGAAGGGTGACCTGTAACTCCCAATGATCTGAGAATAATTAATTCAACCACACTGTTGGACGTCTGCTTCTTGGTGAGGTTGCCGGTGGATGATATAACCATATTGATGGCTCCTCTAACAATATTTTTATTACCAAACTTAAATTTATTTCTTGTATCAAATCACCATGACAACGTAATAACTGCTGCTTCGTCAATCCCCCTAAGCTGATCACTCCATGAAGTGTTGCAAATATCAAGCACTGCCTTTGTGGAAGAGGAGTCTATGCACATATTAATGACTGGAGACAGCCAGAGCCAGAGTTGCTTAGCATAGCTACACCCAAAGAAAGGGTGTTCAGTATATTCTGCATTAGAGAGACATTAGCTGCAGACAAATAGTAATACAACCACGCTTCTGCAAATGAGCTTGAACCAAGCACAAGAGGCATGAGAAGGCCTGAAATATGGCTAGGCATCTTTAAAGCTAAGACCGTCACTTTTGAGTTTTGCCACATGAGTTAATCTGGAGAAGAAAAAGAGGGCACTGTATTCGTTGACAGCACAGCAGCTAATTATTGGTGTTTATTACTGCCTTGACTATAAAATACTGCTTGTTAAGTTGTTCTATTATATTTCCTTCAGTTTATTTTGTCTACTTCTATTTTTCGTAAGTTCTTATCCTGCCTCCAATATTTTTTGTTTTTTCATCCAAAAAAAAACCTTGATTGAAGCTATCGTTGTTGGCCATTAAATTTTATTTTAGATTGAAAAATTTGTAAATGGGATGTTCTTTGTTGGTTGAACATGTTATTAGCATGTTTGCAGTACTAAAATCTTTCGTGTTTCGCCTCAACATGCATATAAATATTTGAGGCATGTGTGCATCAATTATACATGAATGATGCATTTGTTGTTGGTGCACAATTGCTTCCTTACTCTATCTTGTTCATTAGATGTTCATCTTTTGTGGTTTGTAATTTCTGATATGTTTTTCTTTCACTTGAGGATTGCAGTTTTTTAAACAGTCTGCATCAGATTACGTGACAAGATTTGATCAGTCATTCAATGTAAGCTACCAATGTTATGTATTTGTGCAAAGTACTTCCATAGTATATCCAATATCGCCCTTCCATAATACCTAAATTTTCTGAGATGCATCCCTGCTCTTGCAAATGTCTTAGGATTGTCCTTTTGCTCTATATAACGTGGACTTTTATTTGTATTTTTCCTTTCTGATTTCAGGAGTTCCCTCCACTAGATCATTTGCAGCAGCTGTTTTCTGATAAAAATCATCAAGAACCATATCATTGGTTTTTTAAAGAGGGTTTTGTAAAGAATGTAGTCCCAGATCCGGATTTCCCTCCAAATTGTGATACAGATTCATCAGAGTATGGCCCTGCGCAATGGATCGATTAAATTATGAAATTTTATTTGAATTACTTTTACTTTTTTTCTGCATCTCTTCAATGGTTTGTCATTGCTAATTTAGAATGACCAAATCAAAGATTTTGTGCATTATACTAATGATCCATTTATAGGTTTGTGTTGCGACCTGGAACAAAACCTAAACTTGGAACCGGAGATAAAGATGAAGCAGTAGTTGGGTTATTGTCAAATCTTTCGCTGGAAGGACTAAGTCCTCACTGGATCAGGCCTCTTCCACCAAGGCTCCCAATACTTGATGGGGAGGTACTGCATATTTGTGTGTGCAATTTTTAATTCTCGAGGCTTATCTATTCTAACAATTTATGCTGGCAAAACCTTTTTCAGCTAGTTTGGCTTAACCCTGAGGAAAATCATGACCTTATGTGGGACTATGGTATGTGCGTTGATACTAGTAGAGGGGCTGCGGTAAGGGACTTAATTGCAAAAGCTCTAAAGGGAGCCCTTGTGCCTGTACAACAAGAGGTGATTATTTTATTATTATTATTATTATTATTATTATTTGATAGAAAAAGAAATTCATCAAAATGGGAAGATCAAAAGAGTAAATCTCTATGCATCTCTGTTAAGGACCGTGTGCTGATGAAAGCCAAATTCTCAATCTCTTCTCAAATCTTTTGCTGAAAACATTCTTAAAATGCGTATCATTCTCTCTAACCAAATGAGCCAAAATATTACACATCGCAATAAGAATTTAGTCTCTATACTTGGACCAAAACCATCAAAGGTGTAGCTTTCATGTATTTGTCCATGGGCTTAGGGCATACCCAACATTCACTATAAGAGACAAAAACTGCCTACCAGATTTCGCTCCACTAAAATGCAGAGTTCTCTTTGTAGAGAGAAGTGAGGCATCACAATTCTCAACCATTAATGACAAAATCAAGGGGTAAATATGAAGGGCTTATTTCCTTTAAAAAATTGCTTTCTGTTTTCATTTTCACTCTTGATATTTCTTGTCGATGATTGTCTGGGAAGAGGAAGAAGCACTGAGTTGCGTGGCAACTCCATAACTCATGCAAACTCTTTGCATCAAACACTAAACTTGTCTCGTTGCAACCATTGATGACTGAAAAAGATTGAGATACATGAGCTTTCACACAATTGTTGTCCTAAAAGGTGCACATAGAGTATAAATATATATTTTTTGACTCTATAAATATATCAAATTATAAATATAGAAAGATTATAAAATTTTTAGTTGCATACAATTAATGTCTTAAAAATATCATAAAATATATAAATAAAATGTGGCTGGCTATGTGCGATGTATTCAAATGGGACATGCAGTTACTCCCCTTCAAAGTTCATTTATGTATTTCTCTCAAAAGAAATGTATAATCAAACATGCTCGTTATTTAATCTTATTTTACTTAATAATTAACTTTTTTTACAATGCCACTCGGTTACTCAATCTAGGATTGTTTTATTCTCTAAAAATTATAGGCAAATGGAAATGTAATGAAAGCAGTGTTTTAAATCCCGGATAGCGGAGCGTAGCGGCCGGCTCCAAAAACGCTATAGCGGTATAGCGGATAGCGGGATGGCCGCTATTTTGAAATATAATTCACAAATATGGGATAATTACTATATGCATGAAAATTATCAAAAACCGTTAAAAATACTCAAAATCCATGACATTCAAACTTAACATAAAAAGTCATAAGTGTCTCAAATCTCAAAAGCATAACAAAAATAACATAAACCAAAAACCAACGAAACTCTTAAAGCAAATGACCAAATTACGTAAATTGTCTAAACTACTCTAAATGAAAAGACTAAATCTAAGATTCAAATCTAACCATCATCCTTAGTGTAATCATAGTCTGGTTCATTATCACTACTATCAGAGCTGGATAATTCATTCTCCTCTTCCTCATCAACTTCATTAATCTCTTCATCATCTTCTTCCACCAATATCTCTTTGCCCCTAGAGCTTGAAGCAGATGCAACAGGTGTTTTCTTCCTTGCTCCTCGCTGCCTAGTGTATGTTAAAGGCTCATCTACACCAGCTGCATTTGCCACATCTCCCCAAGTCAAGTTGTCATCACCAAAAACAGGGAATAAAAAGAAGAGAAGTTTGTATAACAAGAACAAACTGAAGTGAAAAAACAGAGAGGAAAAAAAGAGAAGAAACATGTAATAGAGGCAAAGTTAACGTAATAGAGAGTAGATGGAGATCGAAACTCACGGTTGGAGATGGGGAACAGTTGCGCTGCGCGGAAGGAATGTAGAAGAGTCGCAAAACAGAGCACACGCAGAGTCGCAAAACAGAGTCACGTTTTTCTCTACAGTACCGTTTAATTATATATAGATATTCTATTTTAAAACCCTAATTTTTAATTCATTTAACCTAAAGACAAATTACCCGAAATACCCTTAATGAAATAACTAAAGATTATAAAAAAGGAAGGGCGTTTTCGTCAATTCCCCTTCTATCTTCAACCTATTGGATCTGTGTTAGATCCAGAACCCAAAAACGCGTGAAACAGTCCGCGAAATCGCCGCCACAATGCCCGCGACGCCCGCTACACCGAAGAGCTCCGGTACACCGTCGCTGTTGCAGCCAGAGGGCGCTCCGCTCCGCCGCAATAGCGCCGCTATTGCGCACGATTTAAACCACTGAATGAAAGGTAAGAGAATGTTTAACAATCCAGTCAAAAGAGATGTTAACGATTGTTTAACATTATTAAAGTAAAATTGTAGAAAATATTTAATAAATTTTTATTCTTTATAATAAAGTATAACAAAGTATTTAATATTTACTTTTAAATAATAATAAATAGTATCATATATTAGTAAATAAATAATATTGTAGCATATCAATTAGTATTCTGTCAAATACCCATACTAATTAATATGATATTTTTATGGGAAATTAATGAAATCTTAAGGTCACGAGTTCAGTAATGAAATTTATTGAACAAGTAATAAAAGTGTATAATTTTCATAAAAACAATGTTGACAGAACCAATTTCATGATCATAGAGGATTTGTTGATTAGCCTTTATTATTCTCAAAAGTCACTCAAATAATAGAGTATATAATTTTTCTAAAATAAAATTGATTGCAATAATGCCCCCGTTATCTCTCTGTTTCTTGTTCCATAGATTTGTACATGAAAAGTGATTTTTTTTCTTTCCTTTTAACTGTTTCCCGTACAAATCCTAAAAAACAGAAAACAAAGGGAAAAAGGGGCAATTTTGTTTATTATTAAATTTTAAAGTAGAAAATGTTTTGTCAGAGTAAACATTTTGTTTTGCATAAAACTATCATTATTTGTAAATATTTTGAACTCGTGACCTGACATATCACATATCCATATTTTGTTTTGCATGTCATCTATTAAAAATTGTTGATTTTCTAGTCAATATTTGGAAATTTCCGACTTTTCCCTCAAATAGAAATCTCACTTGGAAAGGCTGTGCACGCCGTAAAGGGATTGTTATCAACGCCCAAGGTTATCAAAATCGCGATTTTTCTTGTAAAATCGTACGACTATACGAGTTTATTAAGCCTCGCCTGTTCGAGTCGCATGCAAAACCGCAATCTTAGCAGAATCGTGAATTGCACGATTTTGTGAGTCAAGTCGCGATTTTTAGAGGCAGAATTGCATCTGCCTCTGTTTCTTCTTCACTCTTGCTCTTAGATTTGCGTCTCTGCATTTTCTGGCCTGATCTGTGTTTTCCGGCCAGATCTGTGTAGAAAAGGACAAAAAGAATGAAGAGGCAGAAGAACACTGGAAAAAGAAGAACAAAAAGAAGACAGCAGAAGAAATGATTGAAGAAGACTGAAGAAGAAGAAAGCAGAAGAAATAATAAAAAAAGAAAAGAAGACAGTGACCTTACGTTACGGCTGCTGGAGTAAACTAGTAGTAACACAAAACTAGGGTTAGTAGTTAGTGTCATGGGCTTGGCCCAAAACTAGTGTAAATGACACTTACAGCAGAAGAAATGAATAAAGAAGACTGAAGAAGAAGACAGCAGAAGAAATAATAAAAAAAGAAGACAGTGACCATACGTTACGGCTGCTGAAGTAAACTAGTAGTAACACGAAGTTAGTGTAATGGACTTGGCCCATAAATAGTGTAAATGACACTTAGCTATTTTTCTGAAAAAACTATACTCATTTTTCTAATCACACTCCTTTTTTTCTCTAAAAATACCCCTTGTCTTGTTTTATTTACGATTTTAGTTACGAACTTGCTACCCCTTCTCGATCTACTTAATTACTTCGGTAGAATCTTACGATTTTACTTGCAATTTTATGAGTTATGATCTTGTTACCCTCCTCCCGATTTTACTCCAAATTTCGGTTTTGATAACATTGCTAACACCTTTAGTTAGTTAGTTGGTAACAAGTAAATAGTCAGTAGATTCAGATAGTTAGTTAGGCACAATGTAGGTATTTAAGTAGACATTTGAGTGAATTGGGGCCTTTAGGCATTGGGAGGTTGCAAACCCTTTCCCAAACTTGTTCGGATAAATTTCAGTTTGTATCGGTGTTGGTAGTGGAAAAATATAAGGAATATATGAGGAACTGCTTAAGATACACCACACATAACACACACATTAAGGAAAAGTGCCTTGTTTGGTATCCAATCCTGGAACATTTTAATGAGATTGCATGATGGTCCTATTATTACTTGTAAGGAAAAAGTGTTTTCACTCTTATGTTTGGTTAATGAAAGCACAGAAAACCCACAGAAAACTCTTCTTTCTATAATGGTATAGATAATCTGCTGTACAGATTCCTCGCTACATGTTGCATCTGCACTCTGCAGTATGGAAAGTGATATGTGTACCTTTTTCCTTATTTTCTCAAATGTTCAGTGAAGAATATAATGTTTTTTTATTTTATTTTCCCCCCCATTTCCCCCAATCCAGCAAGTCATGTTGGAGCTGGGAAACGATCCAAAGCTTGTATATCACTGTGGACTGACTCCAAGAAAGTTGCCGGTACGTATTTCCGAAATCATTTTGATGAATCAATGAGCAAGCTTGGTCTGGATATTTTGTTCTCATTTTACTCTTTTGCCAGGAACTGGTTGAAAACAATCCCCTGATTGCAGTTGAAATTCTCACTAAGTTGATAAATTCTCCTGAAATAGCAGAGTATGCAGTTTACCTCTTATATCTGTCTGTCTTTTAGCTTATATAATAACGAATCACTATTATTTTCTTTATTTCTATTTGCTTATTTATGGATACAGATACTTTACAGTACTCGTCAATATGGACATGAGTCTACACTCCATGGAAGTTGTGAACAGGCTTACAACAGCAGTTGAACTTCCATCAGAGTTCATTCACATGTACATAACTAATTGTATATCATCTTGCGTGAACATCAAGGTTCGTCACTTTGCCTCTGTGCTGTAAGCTTTTTATGTTCCGTGGGACGAATATGTTGGTTTTCACTAGAGGAGTATGTTTTTGTATTAATAAAGTTACCGGCCTGCTGTTCTGATCTATTCATAAATTGTAGTTTTTCTAGGGATATTGGATTAAGCTTCTGTGTGATATTTCGTTCACCTGTGGAGGTGGCATAATAAACTTAACGGTGATAAGATTATGGGAGAATTTGGAATGACAGAGGGGAGGAAAGAGGAAAATAATTGTCATTAAGGGAGGGTGTTAGAAGTTAGAACTTAGATATAGAATTTGACAGAAACTCCCAGTCTATTTACTTCTTTTGGCATCATAAACTTCTTTCTAAGTGGTTGAGCACCTTGACTTCAACATAAAATTTATCAAACTGGACAACAATGTATCCTCAATTCCTCATGAATGGGGGACACATGTATGTACGTGCATTTGTACTTATAACTATTCCCGCATCTAATCAGCCACACAACAACGTACGTGTAGCCGAGTGCAAGAATGGTCTTCAAAAGAAGTTAAATTTTGCATTATCTAACCATGATGGTTTTTTAGTGTTTGTTCAACCTCACCAATTCCTATGGTCAAAATGTTGGGTGTTATAACTTCTTTTCGCATGGTCGTTGGAAAGCTGAACATATATATGGAGGGATAAATAATCCGGTGAAAGTTGTGCCGCCATTAAATTTGAACTGATTTTAATAAACATTTTGTAAATTATTATTTTGTGGAACTGATTCATTTAAGAGGATGAATAAGTTGCAGTTCATAATGTGCTGCATGTTGCAATGTGTCTATGTTTCACTCATTGTAGATGTTTCTACACTTCAAGGTTTTATGGTTGCTCCTTGTTTTTATTCACCACTAGTATGCTGTATCCATATTAAAAATATATGGCTTGAAAAATGAAAAATGATAATATTTCTCGTATCTATTTGTCTCTGCACTATATATGATGACAGAATTATTGCTATTTTTGTAAATTGACATGTAAGCTTTCTGCTTTTTCCCTCAGGATAAGTACATGCAGAACAGGCTTGTGAGACTCGTTTGTGTTTTTTTGCAAAGCCTAATTCGGAACAACATTATCAATGGTGAGTTTATCCAGTTTTTCCTGAAGCCTGAAAACTGTTGTTTGGAAAGGCATTTGGTATATTTTTGTATTTATGCATATATTGGTTAACTTAAAGAGATGGGTTGTTGCATTCATGTTTTTCATCATCATCATCATTATCTGTTGACACAGATTATGGTGATAGTTATGCTTATCATTGCATGATAATGCAGTATCTCTAGTGGTTCTTTTTTTCGAATGGCAAATTATATTAATGGGAGCACCAAGGGTGCTCCAGTCCAACCGTACAAATGAATCAAACAACCAAAGGAATGAGGTGAGGAAGATCCTATAACAAAAACCCAAGAAACCATGGAGGAAAGACTACTCTAAACACTAGGAAGGTAAATGACTAGCGCCTAATTATACACCCCACGGGATTCATGTCACTCATAATACAAACAGAGGGGGCTTACCTCGGGCTAGGAACCATCTCCACAATAGGGACCTAATTCGATCAAAAGAACCAGCAATATCTGGTACCCTCCCGGAGAAGATGAAAGCATTCTGAATATCTAAGATAACCCACAGTCAAATGCCAGAGAAGTGACAGCCCTTTCCTACCGCGAATGTTTGTGGAGAAACCACTGAAGAGCGAGAAAAGAGTGAACATATTCTGAGGCATGAAAGCAGCACAGCCCAGCCAATCAGCCACCTCATACCAGATCCTCAAGGAGGAGGCACGTCTTCCAAAGAGGTATAGAGCTGACTCCTGTTGAAGGCCACAGAAAATACACAGAAGCTGCAGGGTCGGTATAACTCCACGCGGCAAGTATGTCCAAGTGAAAAATATAACTCAATTTTGTTTGTTGTTACATTAAAGGGGGGAAATAAGGATACATTGTTGGCAAATAGCTAGTTTTGCTCTAGCTAAATTGGGAATGATGACAATCTGAAAGTGTGTAAATAGCAAACAAAAACATGTTAATTTTTTTTAAAAGCCTTTGCATAATATGTTAGGGGATAAATGTTCTCGTTTGTATATTAATTTCCTGATACATAAAAAGAAGAACGGGAAATTGGCTGCTTGTCACTGATTTTTGTAAATGATCACACCTTGCAGTTAAAGATCTCTTCATTGAAGTTCAAGCGTTTTGCATCGAGTTTTCGCGGATTAGGGAGGCAGCTGCATTATTTAGACTTCTCAAATCATTGGAATGATTGATGTTTTAACCTGTTAATTTTAATTTCTTTCATGTCCTACCCTTCCAAGACTTCTCTGTAGATACATCTAGGTAGCGTTGTGTACTCTTTCCGACTATGGAAAATAAAGATCATAGTTTGTTGGCGTACATATTCCAGTAGACTATTCAGACTTCAACCATTGGTCAAAAAGACTTCAAATGATTGAAACGGGCTATTTTCTGGTTCAAGGCGACCAAGTGCAAATAGAGAGAGCATTATTGATTTAAGGCTCATAATTTTGTCACCGATTCCATACCCCACATTTTCATTTAATACCAATTTTACATCAGATGCCAATTTTTTTGGTATTTTTTTTTGGATTTACTATTTTAAAATTAATTTGGGAATGTATTTTTTAAAAGTTGTACTATGGATTTATGTTTGAAAAGGTAATTCCATAATGTATTTTTGAAAAGTTGATGGATTTATGTTAGAAAAGGTAATTTTGGAATGTAATTTTTAAAAGTTGCATATTGGATTTATGTTTGAAAAAGTAATTTCAGAATGTATTTTTTAGAAGTTGCACGAAGGATTTATTTTTGAAAATGTAATTCTAGAATGTAATTTACATTTTGGAGTTACATTTTCAAACATAAATCTGGAGTGCAACTTTTTAAACTTACATTTCGGAATTAACTTTTCAAACATAAATTTATAGTGCAACTTTTAAAAAATACATTCCGAAATTAACTTCAAAATGGTAAATTAGGAAATTACTGAAAAATTAGTAAAGGTAAAAATGGTATTAAATGAAAATGTGGGGTATAAGATCTATGTGTGGAACAAATACCAACCTTGATTTAAAAACCGCCCCACCCTCGGCATGCGCGCTATATTGTTCTACATATTTGGACTTAGTAATAGAGCCATCATGGCTGTGGAGGCGAACTAAGGCTGTGGAGGCGAACTAAAAAAAGCGTAAATTCATACCACAAATATATATATATATATATATATATATATATATATATATTTATATATATAATATTATAAAACTATCAAAGCTATAGTAAGAAGAAGAACAGGAGCATGAGATAAGGAGACAAAGATAATAGTCTTTGTATTTCTCTTTACAAGTAAGTCTCTACATATGAGGGTGAACCTTGTTTATAGGATGGAGATTGGTAACTGAGTAGTCCATCATAAAAGACCACTTACAAGATAATGATGAGAAGGTAGAGGAAGAATAATGGACATCCAATAGTAATTCTTCATAACACCCCCCCTTGGATGTCCATCGAGGATATGCCTAATTAAAACCTTAATAGAAAAAACCCAGTGGGATAAAAATCTAGCGAAGGAAAAAAAGTACAATATCTTGTCAATGGGAACTGCCTCGTTAAGGAAAAAACCCAATGGGACAAAACCATGGCAAAGGAAAAAAGAGTGCAGCTTTTCTCCCCTGAATGAAGCTTTACTTCAGAATATGAATTTCAACATCTGGAGTTTCTCCTTGAGTGCATATGGAGCAATCTACTTCGCTGTCACTTTTGATGTATCCTCGTTTAATGGAGCTTTGCGGTCAGTATTATCTTTAAAACATCTTCCTTTAATTTTTGGCATTTTGGCAAGAAATGAAGAAGCAAGAACTATAGGTCATTTTGTAGATCAAAAATAAATTTCAATGTCACCACGTGTAGATAATAGCTGACTTGCTTTCTGACTTCATCTAAATCATAGAAATACTTTGTATCTGCATGGTTAATTTGTGTAACATACATAATATGATTTATTCATTAGGATAGTCAAAAATGAAATATGCATCCCACTTGGTTCTAATGCCTTTTGGTTCGTAATGAGCTATATTGCTACTAATTATCACATAATATTATCATGTCAAGGGTATAACATTTGGTAATATGCATGCATGCTTTCATAGTCTTCAGGACTGAGATATTTCATATGTACTCAATATAAATAATATCTGTAGATCAATATGAGACTTTCTTTCTCAAAAGAATTTAGTTAAAGACATTTCCTTTTATCTTGAATCTTCTAGAATTTTCCATGTAAAGGTCACCTCTAGGTTCAACCTCAAAAATCCATCAGATATAATTTGATGTCATTCATCTAGAGCTCTTTGTTTGAGCAGTCTATAGTTTTTTATTTATTAGAAGCTATTCAGGAGTTCTGATAATATTTATGTCATCAACATAGACATCAGTCATAGCAAATTCTTTCCCAAATACTTTTATAAAACTATATGGATAGGTGATGTCATTTTTGTATCCCTCCTTTAGAATATTAATTTACACGATTATCCCATATGTGTTCAAATTATATTCTCTCATGGAGGGATCAATTCAATTTAAGTGAGAATTCGAAAAGTGTGTATTGGAATATTAATCCTTCAGGGATCTTCAAATAATTATGACTATCAAATGAGTCATGCAAATAAGTTGTAGCAACATTCATCTTGTGAAAATTGAGCTCTTCATGTGCTACAAGGCTAATTAAGTACCGAAAAGTACTTGCATCCACTCATGAGCAACATGTCGAGCTTTAAATCTCACAATTTCACCATCCTCATTCAACATCTGGTTTCACACCTTCAGGTGTTTGGACTACAGGTCCAAAAACTCTTGTAAAATGAGCTTAATTCTGCTTCAATTTCATCTTTCAATTTTGGCCAATTCTTTCTTTGCCTACAATCTTTAGTAGGCTTTGGTCCATGATCATCGCTATCATTTATCACATTTAGCACTATATTATATGTGAAAATATCGTCAACGTTGACTTCATTTCGGTTCCATTGTATTTCATTATTGACATAATCCATTGAGATCTCTTTAATTTCAGAATTTTTCAGTTATCTTAATTAGTTCTTCTGGAACTGAAATATTAATTATGTCTTAAGACTCTTTTAGAGTTTCTATATCATTGCTTGGACCATCATTCTTTTTAGCTCCTTTTCTTTTTCGAGGACTTTTATCTTTGGAACCGATTGGTCTACCATACTTCAGGCGCGATTGAGACTCATTTTCAATATTGTATTGTCCAACAGGAACATCCATTTTTTTTTGGAGCATTAGCAGTTGATATATATATGAGTTGGTCACATCTTTTAGATCAGTGAATGCATTTGATAGATGATTAGCTAAGCTTTGCAAATGAATTATCTTTTGAACTTCTAGTTCACATTGTTAGTTTGAATATCGAGATGAGATAATGATAATTCATTCCAATTGATCTCTTTTTCCAGCTGCTTATTCTCTCCCCCTAATGTTGGGAAATTTAACTTAAATGATAATCATCAAACTGGACTATAAACAAGTCTCCAATTGTTAGCTCAAGCTACTTTATAATACATGCTTATTTATATCTAATATATTCCCAAAATTATTTGAGACTCATCATAGTGCATTGCGAGTGGAGAATTTGGAACATACATTGTACATGCAAAAATTCTAAGATGGGAAATATTAGATCCATGAACAAAAATCAAATATAAAGGGGAAGAGTTGTGATAACTTTTTGGCCTGATGCGAATCAATGTTGTAGTATGCAAAATTGCATGTTCCCAAGTAGAAATTGGAAGTTTCTTCTCTCATAAATATTGGTCATATAATTAACTTTAGATGTTTAAAGAATAGTTCTTCAAGACCATTTTATGAATGAACATATGCTACGTGATGTCAAATATCAATTCTGATAGACATTCAATACTCATCAAATGCTTTCTAGAAAATTTAGATAACAATTTAAATTAGAGTAGCAAACAATCTCACAAACATCTGGTTGTAAATTGACGACAAATATATGTGTCCATCTAGTTGATGCATCAATTAAAATCATAAAATATCTAAATGGTCCACATGGTAGGTATATTGACCCATAAATATCACCATATGTATTCCTTCTAAAAATTTGAGATATTCACTTCCAATTTTTGTTGGTGATGGTCTAATTATCAACTTCCCTTATTGGATTGAAGAATCTTCTAGTTCTTCAATTGATGACCACATTATATTTCGCATCATTATGATATCGGGATGGCCCAACCAGTCAAGCCAACACAACTTTTTTTTTTAATAATATGTAAACTTCTGGTTTACAGCAACATGTGCTTCAATTGCACTGATATAAGTGTAGTACAAACCAGAGGAAATGGCAAAGTACTTTTCCACTACACTTGTTTTTTTTTCCAATGTATGTCTCGTTATAAAAGATATTCATTATCTCCTTCATCTCTCGTTTCAATATGATATCGATTTATATGAATATCTTTGAAACTTAATAAATTTCTACGAGACTTAGGGAAATATAATGCATTCTCAATGTGTAAATTTGTTCCCCCGGATAACAGTATATTAGCTCTTCTGAGCCTTCAATTATATTTGAAGAGCCAAATATAGTATTAACATTGGTTTCTCGCTTCATTAAATAGGAAAAATATTTTTTTTATCCTTTAAAATTATATGGGTAGTTCCACTATCAATGAAACACATTTCTCCATTATTGATGCTAGTGTCGATACTCATTCTATCCTAAAATAAAATAAATATGTTAAAAGATGGGCATGAGAAAATTAAGTCTCTAAAATATTATATGCCTGCAAAGATCAAACTTTAGGAACTACATAAAATACAATTTCTCGAAGAACAAAATATTAGTAGAAAACTATATTTGCTACTCAAAATAAGGAAAATAAAAAGCATAGAAACAGTAGAGAACTATATTTGCTAAGCAAATATACAAATTCTTTTGAACATAAAAGTGTCTAGCTAGTTCTTTAGGATCTAGTCATACAATCAATTCTTCTTATTCCCCCTTTTTTTTATGCAACATTTTTATTTGGAATTCCAAGCATAAGAAAGAAGAAAAATTACCTTTTTCCATAAGATACTACACCACCATTAGGAATAACAAATGTTACAATCGCAAATGTTACAGATGACACTTAAATAACATAATGATAACATTTACCACATCAATGGTCATCACCAAAACTTTTCTTGTACCGAAATTATAATGTGAATCAATCACTTCTAGGAATGAACTTCAATTCATTGGGCGGCTTGGGAATACTCTTTAAATCACGATAACACATAATCTATACTCAAATATTCTTGAAAATATTTTCTCATTTTCCTATTACATGAGAATATATGAGACATAAATTATATTTCCTCTGTTTTGCTTCAAAATATACCAATAAAATATACAAATTAAAATCAAATTGTTCTTATAGATTTCGGTAATAATGCAAATGCCTAGTTCTTCAGGAACTTCACCACAAATATTCAAAAGAGATGCCCAAAGACAAATATATTTTGTGCAATCCTCAAGGATGCTTGGATACTAAATTTTAAATTTCTTCAAGAACTATATCATAAATATCCATAAGCATAGAAACAATTATTTGTGCAATTCGTCGGGGATGCTTGGATAATCGATTTATTGTTCTTCAAGAACTATATCACAAATTTTCATCATTTTGATTCTATTATTTCGTTATCTAATATGAAATGAATAAGAAAATAACCAAGAGCATAGAAAGATAGACCCAAAAAGACTTTTGGAAGATCCAATAGGAAACATAAAAAAAAAATTGACGAGGTAATCAAGAGTAGTCTGATTTTTTTATAGGCCTTGATAGATAATTAACAAATCACAAGAATTTTAAAAGCCACAATCCAAAAAAAATATATAAACAAAGACAAATTGGTCAATAAATCATATGGTAATTTGAAAACATACAAACAAATAGATAAATAAAATTCTTTAAATCTTTTCATCAACAATCATAAATTATCAAAAAGAAAAGTGACATATAATAGCATATGATAAAAGCAAAACCAGCCAAAACATAAGTAATATAAGTCATCCCCATGCCAAGATTCCAAGAGATTACAATCTTATCATCCCGTAACTATAGTCATCGTGAGTTTGATGAAAATTTATCATCATCATTACATTGAAAACAAAATATACAGCCGCAATTTACAGAACAGAACCAATTAAAACTAAAATTCTAAACACATCAAATAAAATAAATAAAAGCTTAAAAACAAAACAAACGTTGGCAATGAAACATGAGTCATCTAATATGAAACAAAAGTTGCATAAAATCATAAACCATATAATAATACAAACCATAAATTTGCGGAGAAGAAAAATAAGAAGGAAAAGGAGTGATCATCTTTTCTTACATGTGTCAAGCCTAAAATCTGAGCATGGACAAAAGAAATGTGCTTTCGGATCCCATTCATGTACAAATGTAAATAGGTAGTATCCAAGAACCAATATTACCTTAGGTTGTTAGAGCTTCGTGCTGATAACGTATTATAAAACTATCAAAGCTATAGTAAGAAGAAGAACAAGAGCATGAGATAAGGAGACAAAGATAATAGTCTTTGTATTTCTCTTTACAAGTAAGTCTCTACATATGAGGGTGAACCTTATTTATAGGATGGAGATTGGTAACTGAGTAGTCCATCATAAAAGACCACTTACAAGATAATGATGAGAAGGTAGAGGAAGAATAATGGACATCCAATAGTAATTTTTCATAACAATATATATATATATATATATATATATATATATATATAATGCAACATTAAAAAAATACATTTCAAAATTAACTTTAAAATGGTAAATTTGGAAATTACCGAAAAATTTGGTAGTTGAGAAAGTAGTAAACGTAAAACTGGTATTAAATACGTGTGGGGGTACAACAAATATCAACCTTGATTTAAACCCCCCACCCATCCCCATGCGTGCTATATATTGTTGTACATACTTGGACCTAGTGATAGAGAGGAGAGCAGACTGAAGCTTGAACTTGAAGCTTGTCACGCAGAAAACAAAATGCAGGCTTGTCTATAGATTTTGTGTGAATATCTGCGATTTGTTCCTCTGCGGGAACATAAGAGACAAGTAGGGACTTACTTAGCACCATTTCCCTTACAAAGAATATGTCTAACTCCATATGTTTAGTACGAGAGTGTAACACAAGGATGTGACTGAGAGCAACTGTACCTTTATTGTCACAGTAGACCGCAAGAACATCAATAGGGACCTGAAGTTCTTGAAGTAGGGATTGTATCCAAAGAATCTCTGAAGCAGCAAGTGCCAAACTACAGTACTCAACCTCTGAACTAGATTTGGCAACTAATGTTTGCTTCTTGGACGACCAAGACACTAGGTTAGGACCAAGATACACACATGCACCAGAGGTGGACCTGTGATCATCCACATCCGATGCCCAATCAGCATCACAATATGCTCGAAGCATGAATGGAGGCTCCCTAGTTGCAGGCTGCAGCAAAAGACCAAGCTCTATTGACCCATTTAAGTACATTAAGATGTGTTTAACACCAACCCAACGTGATTCAAGGGGTTGAGACATAAATTAGCACACTTTGTTTACTCCAAAGCCAATTTCTGGACGAGTAATGGCAGCATATTGGAGACCTCCCACAGTTGACCTGTACCCACTGGGATCCTGCAAGTAATCAAATCCAAATTTGGAAAGCTTCACTTTGGCTGGCAATGGTGTAGAGATGCCTTTAGCACCAGCCATGTCTGCCTTGGTCAACAAACCACGAATATACTTGGACAGAGATAATAATATTGAGCCATTTGCAACATGCTTGACTTCTATGCCAAGGAAGTAATCAAGGGCACCAAACTGCTTGAGGGAAAACACACCTCCAGTTTGTTAATAATGTCTTGAACTGCTGAGGAAGAGGAACCAGTAATAATAATGTCATGTACATAGATTAGGATGTAGAGACATATACCATGATGATTGTACACTAGTAAAAAAGGATCACATTTACTGGACACAAAGCCAAAGCTAATGAGAGTGTGAGCGAGTCTATCATTATTCACATCTAGCTGTTGAATGTTCCTTTTATGAGTAAGAGCAAGAGTTAATATGATTCGGACAGTGACATGCTTTACAACAGGCGCAAAAGTTTCTGAATAATCACAACCATACTGCTGCAAGAAACCCTTGGCCACAAGCCTGGCCTTATACTTGTTCACTGGCCCATTCGGGTTTTCCTTGACACAAAAAATCCACTTTCTACCCACAACTTTCCTACCAAAAGGTAAAGGAACTAATCTCCACGTGTTATTAGCAACTAAGGCTTGATACTCCAGCCGCATAGCAGTATGCCATTCTGGAGTGGTAAGAGCATGAGCAACACTGTCAGGTTCAGCAGCAATGAATAACAATGTAGGGTGTAGCCTTGGCTTGACTATACCACTCTTGGATCTAGTTTGCATTGGGTGGACATTAGTGACACGTAGGGAAGATGGCACACCAGTAGCAGAAGGAGAAGAGTGAGGACTAATGTATGGAGATGTAGTTAGAGGAAACTAAACTGGTGTAGATACAGAAGAAGAAGCTAAGTGAGGAGACATTGGTGAGTGATGAGAGGGAAACAAAGAAATAGGAGAGGGTAATGTTGAAGGAGCTGATGAGGCTGGGAGGGGTGAGGAGGGGTGAGGTGTAAGGTTAGGGCCAAGTTTGGCAGGTAAGACTCCAAGAGGGAATGGAGTATACACTGAGGAAGCAATATCTGATGAAACAGAAGCAATGTCACAAAATAAGGAAATTTCCACTCATTGAAGATGGCATTTTTAGAGATAAAGAGACGACCATTGGAATCGAGGCATTTATACCCTTTATGAGACACTGAAAGGACCAAAATTGGAAATTATGATCATTGTATGGTCTTAACAAAGGAAAACAGGCATATCCAAACACTTCAAGAAAATCAATGTCAGGCAGTTTGTTAAACAAGAAAGTGAGAGGTATAGCTGCTTGATTGGAGAGGGAAGGCAACCTATTGATTAGGTAGACGTCTGTATGAAAAGCATGGTCCCAAAATTTTAATGGTAAGTGAGCTTGAGAGAGTAGCCTAGAGTCCCAAAATTTCTTTAAGAAAGTATATCCAAGTAAATCTACTATACACATCAATAAAGAAAACATAGTATTTGTAGCCTAGAGTAGATGTCATGGGAGAGGGACCCCAAAGATCACAAAATACAAGTTCTAAGGAGGAATTATAAACTGTAGTTGAAGACTTAGGAGGAAATTTGTGAAGTTTTCCCATACAACATGCTACACAAAAGTCATGAGTAGATTTACTTGAAACAGATTTATTACACAACTGTAGTATATTGTTCAACACATTGTGGTTAGGATGACCTAACCTAAGATTCCATAAAGAGGAAACTATAATGGTGTGTGCCGGTACAGTGTTTGGGGAATTGGGAAGAACAGATGAGTTTATTACAGGTGGAATGCAACTATTAGAGACAGATGATAAACTACTATGACAAACTACTAGTAGGAGAAGAGCTAGAAGACTGAGCAGCTATGGTTGAACTGGAACTAGATGAACTGGGACCAGGTACATGACTTGGAAAAGTATAGAGACCTTCTGAGTTAAGGTGACCACGCAACAGAATTGAATCATCAACCTGAGATTTAACTAGACAAGCATAAGGATGAAACTCAAAACACACATTGTTATCCTTGGCAAACTTACTAACACTAACAAGATTCAAGCATGTTATTGAGATGTAAATAAGTGTTAGGTGCAAATGAAGATGTGAAAGTTTTAGAACCAATTGCATTAATGAGAAGTCCTTTACCATTACCTAGGAACATATGTTCCTGACCAGCCAGAGGAGTGGAGATAGCAAGGTTGTTTGGATTCACTGTGATATGATGAGAGGCGCCAGAATAAACAATCCAATTATGAGATTGTTGTTGAGATGTATTCAAAACAGAACCAGCAGCAACGTATCCCATAAATGCCTGAGGATACACGGGAGCACTAGTAAATCCTGTAGCAGCCGCAACAGCAAGAACGAAGGCATGATTAGTCCACACCAGAACATTTTGAGGTGCAGGTCTGATATATTGATAAGGATTGCATGCAAATTGTTGAGGTTAATGTGGAATGTATGCAGGCACATAGTTCGCACTGAAACCATGATGATAACAATTGGCAGCATCATGACCTACTTTAAAACAAACTTGACATTGCACATTGTTTCACCTTTCTTCATTTTCCGGAGTTCAATTCGAAGATTGCGCGCTTGCGCTTTGATTGCAGTCAATTTTCTCCCAAAGTTGTCATGTAAAGCGACAACCTATCACTTGCGCAAGAACAGAAGGCGTGAGCGACGATTGCAACCACGCGAGCAAAAGTTAATCTTGAAGTTCCCACTCTGTATAGGCAAGATTCTCCAGATTTGCTTGACGATCCGAATCAGAGAGAAATTGCTGCAAAATTTCTGGTGAAAGACAAAAGCGATTGAGCTTATGTGCTCGAAGCACTGGCTCAACTTGCTGGAGCCACGCCGGAAAGTTATCGGCGTCGAGTTTAATTGAATGATTTGAATGGTTTTAGAACAGAGATCGCCGATGATGATGACAGATATGACATATTGATGAATGGCGAACAGATACGACCTACGCGGAAGATAACGAAAGAGGATAAGAAATCCACGACGGTGGAGTTACGAGACTATTATGTAGAAGATAACTGAATTCCACAGATAATTCATTTCAATTGTTTTTTGTTATTCAAATTCTGTTCCTCTTAACTGAGAAACTAGATTATCGGCTCGTTTGGATCAACTTATTTGGGTTTATCTACTGACATAAGCACTTGTGAAACTGTTTGTGAGAGCTTATGGAAACAGCTTATGACATATTCATGAGCTGTTTTCAACTAATTTCCATAAGCTCCAAAGGATAGCTTATAGAAAAATAGTTTTAGCATTATTTTATCCTTTATTATATAAACAGCTTATGCATAAGCATTTTTATGATAATTACTTATGCCACGTGCTTAATTAAACTATTTATCTAAACGGGCCCTATATATAGAGTGACCTACACGGAAATACAATGTGCTGATGTGGCATCACAAGTCAACAGCTAACTCACTTAAACTATTACAAGTTACAATTCAATAGAATGCAATGTGACTTACTATTAACTACGAATTCACTTTTGGTCGAGACCATGGTATCCACCGCCCTCGCTGGATTGGAGACACCTCGAATGGTGGGACAACTGACCCAAGAATTTAAAGTTGCTCTATACCCAAGGTGAGGATCGAACCCTCGACACTTGATTAAGGGAGCTCAACCACACCCCTGGGTTTATGAAACCTTTTACTATAATTACCTTTTATTAAATTAAATTTTTGATTAAAATGGAGCTGTTTACGCATACTAGATTAACGTGAAATGGATTGTCTAGTTTGATTTGTGATAACTACGTAGGGTTTTTCCCATTTTCTATGTAGTGGATAATTTATCTAGGAAAAGTAATGATGACGAATAAAATAATTGATTAGTTTTCAAAACACGAGGAACATACAATATAACTTCTAAGTGGCAGAAAGTGCAAAAAAAAATAAAAAACTTTCAGTTGTATCCTTTCAGTTGTAGAGAATCCAATTTCTTTGAGTCTTTCTTTTGTCAAATCTCTCACGAGAGTCACTAGGAGCCATGCTAATATAGTTATTCATAGTCTAGCTAAGGTGGCCATATAGATTTAACTAATCCTCAGTTATTTTTTGATGTCCCAACATTTATTGCACCTTATATTTTAATGAAATGAATTAATTTTTTCTTGTCAAAAAAAGTTTGATTATTTTAAACTTGAGTAACAAGTACTCACCTGTGGTAAATGGATAGTTAATTAAGCATATGATGATGTAACCGTTATTGGGTAATGCAACTCAGTTTTTTTTTCTGGTTGATGCAAATGAAATAAAGAAAAAGAAACAGCAACAAAAACAAACTAGATGCATGACATGAGACATCAACTAGTAAAAAAAAATAATCAAATCACTAGAAGGGAATTTCAGAAGCTAATCCCCTGACATTCTTATTAGTAAAGCTTAGCTAAGCAGTGTGCAATCAATCAAGCCAATTATTTTCATCAATAAGGATACATAAGCATGAAATATGTGGTGATTCCTATTATGCAGAATCACAATAGAATCCTTGAAATCTGAGTTGAACATATTATCAACCACATTTTTGAACTCATGAATTGAGGAATTGTTATCCCCAAAGTAGTCCCATTTTGTGGTAGAAGTAGTCAAGAAATACAACCGTATTATTATTGATCAGTTAATAACTTCATATTTAAGCAACAGGAATTTTAGGCAATCAATGTAGTATTGGCAAATGAATATAATAGAGAAGACAAATGCCTAAATTAGTTGGACCACAACACAACAGTGGACACTTGACAATAACAGCTTGTTTTGTAGAAAAATCAGATACTAAGAACTTGTCACGCTCATTGAGAAACATTAAAGTCAGTAGGTGCCATAATTGTTGTGTTACTGGTTCAGCCAACCACAAACCTTTCCTCTACAATTACTTTGAACCTACCGTTTGTAAATGCAAGTATGTATAAACAGTGAGAAAGAGACAATGCATAGAGAAATACTAGAAGCACCTAAACAAGTTGCAAGAAGATCATAAAACATTTCCAAAGAAAATAACCAAAAGTTGTAAACCCTCAATCAATAATGTGTTGTGGAATAATTGTACAAAGAGAATGAAAAAAAACCAATGCAAAAAACACATCACATCCTTAATATCTCTCCTCTACTAGATATAGTGATCAAAACTGTCGTGTGATTAGACCCTAAATCATCACCAAACCTTAAACTAATGGCATGAAATGATATTCTAGTAATGACACCATCCAGCAACTCTTCCTATTGCAACAGCATGACCATAATCAGCAAAACCAGCCAAAGGGAACTTCCTTGTAGAATTGAGCTACCTGATAAACCCAAAAAATTATCACGTGGATAAGTTAATTAGCAAGATTTATATCCTGTAATAACATGCCTATAACAATGTACAATAAATGAATAAATAGCTTAACTAGTTGATTTCTAGCCAGAGAAATTTGAAAAACAGTATTAAATCTTAATTGCAATTTTGATAACAATTGGAGCATATATCTGTTAAAAAATTATAAGTTTGATATTTGAACAGTTTAGTTGTCAAGCACCCTGCTAAATTTATCTTATGCAAGTAGCTAAGAAAACCGCGGTTCAGTGCACAAGACTCCCACCAGGTGAGGTTTGGGGAGAGTAGATGTACACGATCTTACCGCGGAAGCGGAGAGGTCGTTAACAAGATTTAAACATCGGTCACAAGACAACAACCTTACCGTTGCGGAAAGACATTAGGATGAATTATGATTTTATTAGAAGAAGAAAAACAAATGATGAATTGCTAACTTAGCCATAGAGTTGTGACCTTACCCTCATTCTTCCTGTCGTCATTCAATGCTGATGGTGTAGGAGGAGATGATGAGTTAGTCATTGATATTCCAAGGGCAGAACAACCCATGCCAAGAGCACCTTCAATACAAATTTCAAATATCAAGTTATCTTCTACTCCTTTGGGGCACAATGTGAACATAAATAATAACATTTTTTTACATCATAATCATTGAATAAATGATCATGGCCAGCTCAAGGCAAGGTGAGGTCTAAAGTTAGTTGAAGACTCAGAGTGAACAAATCATGAGGATAGACTTCATATGTCTTATAAGGTATCAAAATAGAGGTGGTGATGCCATAAAGTTAGCCGTCCTTGATTATCTCTATAGTACCGACACCTCAGGTTGAAGACATGTCCTGTGTTTGACAGTGTCGTGTCAGCAACCGACACCGACACTTCAAATACTTCTATTTTTCAAATTAAAACTAGTGTCTACATGTTAGTGTCAGTGTCGTGTCAGTGCTTTATGGCTAATTATTCCCCTAAAGCAAATGCTTTTAACTATGAGTGAAGCTTGAAATCTTACATTCTTTGTAGCAAGGAAATGCAGTCACATTGAGGAGATTGTAATAGCCAGCATCACATGCACAATTATAGGAGAAAACGGATGTCTTGTTACATGATCCACCTCCACAGTCAACCCAATGGCAAGCTACAACAACATAACAAAATGATTCAATATCATGAAAAACATCAAATATCAAAATTTGAGATGCCTATGGTTGTATTGTGTCTTTCAATTACCATCAAATATTGACTCATTGGCTTTTCTTGCCTTTTCCGGAGCAGGTGCAGGAGCTTTGGAGCAAGCGTAGTTGATTGTACCTATAAAGGATATGATGCAAACATTTCACCATCCAAGAAAATAAAATACTTTTAATAGTCACGAAGAACTCAAGTACTGTTCAGGGAAATTATAATTCAAATCTTAATATAATAACCTCCATCCATGTTTAAAAAATCTCTAGCCTAAACAAGAAAGTTTAGTACAGTTGATTCTTTGCTTCAAAACTTGTATGATTTAGACCCTTTTCTACTTGATAGACATTTCACCAAATGCCATGGACCTTTTCAACATATTAAAATTGACAGCAGAAGAAAACATACTAGATACTGTGTTGCTACTTAACACTTAAACAAATAGAATTATCTCCTAAGACCCATCCACCACATAGAGACTAAGTTCAATGACATCAAACTAAGGAGTCCAAACCAGAATTACTAGTATGTTTAAGTAATACCATTGATCTTGTCAAAAAAAAAAAAAGTAATACCATTGATACTACTTATTATAGTTTTTGCTTTGCAGTATTACCAAGTGTTAGTGACGTTTAGAATGAGCTTATTTTGAGCTTATGCAAATAAATAAGCTTTTATGTATTGTTCATAAACTTGTTAATGTAGTTTATGGAAAAACAACTTATGGAGATATAATTTTTGTTAGTGTAAACTTGTTAATCAACATAAAAACTTATTTATCTCCATAAGTTGTTTTTCATAAGCTCGAAAATAAGCTAATCCAAATGGGCTCTAATACAGTACTAAATATATTTTTCCCATGAGATTCAGTATCAAAATCAAAAATCAACAGAGAACAACAAAACAGCAGTGAATACTGTAATTTTTTACATGAAGGAGAGAGTTCTTAGTTCTTACAATTGGGAATTATGCAAGGAAGAAAGTTGAGTCCCCCTTCATTATTAGAAGCAAGAGCTTGCTTCCAACCTTGATCACACACACATTGAAAGGGGAAAGTGCTATTTGTAGAAGGTTTGCAAGTTCCTTTCCCACACTCCACTTCTTTGCATACATCATCTGAACAGCACATTCAAAACCAAACAAACAAAACAGCATGTCAGAGTAATTCAGAAATCCCCACATACATATTATTAAAAAAAACGAAAAAAAAAGGAACTTTAGAAGACCCTTTTGATTAAAACTAAAGCCCCTCAAATTAAAATCAAGAATTACAGTATTCGAATAGAGAAATTGATTGAAACAGAATAGAGAAGAAATAGTACAAACCAAAGAGGGGTGAAAGGAGAGGAGAAAGGAAGTCACTTGTAGCTGAAAGGGGTTGGAGAA
This sequence comes from Astragalus glycyphyllos, assembly GCA_963573325.1. Classification (NCBI taxonomy): domain Eukaryota; kingdom Viridiplantae; phylum Streptophyta; class Magnoliopsida; order Fabales; family Fabaceae; genus Astragalus; species Astragalus glycyphyllos. The sequence continues at coordinate 34,786,820 of OY754309.1, forward strand.
GAAGAATTGCAAAAAGAGCTATGAAACTTGTGAATCCCATTTCTAACATATAGTAATAACAAAGAGAAATAAAGAAAACTAAGATGTGGGGGAGTTATTATATAGTAGTAGAACTAGAAACAAAGGACTAGTTAGGCAAGTTTGAAAATGAAACGTTTTAGAATGAAATAGAATTAATGGTGGAAGTTGAACGTGGCTACATATATCTGAAAAGGGTGTGTGTGCATGCTATTATGCTATGGAGTATGAAATGGGCAGCAGAGGGAGTCGTTGGAGGTTGAGTTTTTTGACCAATTTATGTATCTATACCAATTGTGATGTTGCACGTAGTAACAGTAATTAAGGTTTTTTGGGTCTTGAAACCGGCCAAATCGAATGTGATGTGATCATATTGAATATTGATAACTGTGTTGTCATGTTAGCGTGAGTATGACCTTGGAAAAAGTCAATCTGTTTTTTTTTAGGGTAATGTATTATAGCATGTACCAGCAAAAATATGCTGCACCTGATACACAATAGAGCAACACCGTTGGTTCTCTACAATTTTTAATTTAATGGTCAAGATTGAGTTACTAGTTAAAGGGTAAAACAGTCTAATCACACACTCTCTGTTTCTCCACCTTCTCCGAGTTCGACCTTTTGGGAAACAGATTCTCTGCATGTTTGACTGCAGGGAATCATGATCTGACCTTTTGTAACAAAATTTCTAAGGAGAGGTTTGTTGATTCTCTTTATTTGAATCTAAGTTCTTATTCCTGTAATTATCTATCTATACTCTATATTACTATGTATATATTTATTTAGAAATAAATCTCATTAATTACACCTCCAAGTGTCAATCTCTCATGAATTTACTAATTATTATTGTTCTGGTATGAAAAAATGGGGTGGTATGGTCCTTAATGATATAGGCTTACTAAAGTAGACCTCCGAATATACATAGAACCAAAGATCCTCATACAATAGCAACATGCACTATTTATACTACAAAGGAGTCATACGATACTCCATACTGTAGGGTATCGTCGTCCCGTGTCTACCACTGAGGTATGGCCACTACCTCGGTACGAGTCAATGGTTGGCTGTCATTTCCTCCTCGTTAGTCTTCTAGGCGACCGCGTCATGGTCCGCGCATGGCCCGTACGGTGGTGCATGCAGTATGAGACCTCCTCCAGTAGTATTTGTGTCTCCTTAGGTGTTGATTACGCTCCCCGGTTGCTTTGCCTCAATCTGCTTAGGTCTTCCTCGGCTAGTTGAGGTCTCCGTCGGTCTTCTGGGGCCTAGGTCGACAATTCCAAATACCACCGTAATACACTTTTAAAAAAAAATGAATTTATCTATTTAGTTGATAAATCTGTAATTTAAACATACATTATAGATTTATCAATTAAATAAATAAATCTGAATGTATTCAAATTTATCTATTTAATTGATAAATCCGTAATTATTCTAAATTGTTAAAAATTATAGTTTATTTTATTTTTTAAAATATAATAGATATGAATACCGATGATCTTTTAGTTCTGTTCAGTGTGTAGATATTCCTTACACGTGACGATGTTGTAGGTCGAGATATATAATGTAGGCGAAAAGTCGATTTTTGGGCAACCTGCTCCACTATCTTGAAACCACAACCGTTAAATCCGGAAAAAAAGCAGGGACCATAACTTCTGAAGAAGGGACTTTTATAGAGACTGCGATGCTCAAAATATCAATTTCTTTCGTTTACTATTTTTTATTAATTTTTTGAATTTTTCATAAACTCCAAAAAAACTATTTTTTTTGCATATAGTTTAATAGTGGTCTCTCTCTCTCTCTCTCTGAAACCACAACCGTTAAATCCGAAAAAAAAGTAGGGACCATAACTTCTGAAGAAGGGACTTTTATAGAGACTGCGATGCTCAAAATATCAAATTCTTTCGTTTACTATTTTTTATTAATTTTTTGAATTTTTCATAAACTCCAAAAAAACTATTTTTTTTTGCATATAGTTTAATAGTGGTCTCTCTCTCTCTCTCTCTCTCTCTCTCTCTCTCTCAAGTTTAATAGTGGCCCATGTTAAAAGCAGTAACTTCTGAAGAAGGGACTTATATAGAGACTGATATGCTCAAAATCTCAAATTCTTTCGTTTACTATTTTTTATTAATTTTTTGAATTTTTCATAATCTCCACAAAATCTAAAGTTTTTATGCATATAGTTTAATAGTGGTCTCTCTCTCTCTCTTGTAAGTTTAATAGTGGCCCATGTTAAAAGCAGTGTTTTAAAATCCAGCTCAGTCCGGCCGGTAGGACCGGGAACCGATGGGGTCACCGAATCGAGCCACCCTGTGGATCACAAACTCGTTAAAACTCGGTTGGCTCGGTTAAATCCGGTTTGCATTTGAATTTTTAACTAGATAAACACAGTGTACCAAAAATCCAAAGTTTGAGGATAGAACCTCAGACCTCCAATTCAACCCTTGGCTAGTTTTGCCACTAGGCCAATGTGTACTTGTTAATTTTATCTTACAAAATAGAGCTACATATTCGTGAAAAACCGATTATGCGGTTCAACTGCCGACCCTTCGGTTCGACCATTGACCTAGTGACTCAACAGTACCCTCACCGAGTCGGTCACCGGTCCGAGTTTTAAACACTGGTTAAAAGTAACCTTGTGAGATAGATAGATGTAATTGACAATTTCAACGCTTATTTGTGTGAGAGGTGCAACCATCATGTTGTTAACGGGAATGAATTCTCTAAATTTAGTTTATTCTAACTTTGGTAACTTTAGGTTTTTTTTTGGTGAAGGTGAAAGATGAGAAATCGCAGAAAATATATTGAGAGAGAATGAGTTGAAGGAGGGAAATAAACTCAAAAGTAGATGAAATTCTCACTTTTCACCTTAAAGTTAGAAAATCCCTATTTGTTGTTAACTTGATACTACTATATGGCTCAAGGCAGAAAGCATGTCATATCCTTCATATCTATCTCCCCTTTACTAGTAGATATATAGATAAAAATTGTCGTGTGATTAGACCCTATATATTATCACTACACCTTAACTAATGACATGAAATAATATACTATTGACACCACCCAGCAAACTATCCTATCAACTGCATGTTCGCCATAACCATAATCAGCAAAACCAGCCAAAGAGAAGTTCCTTGTAGAATTGAGCTGCCTGATAAATCCAAAAAATCAAATAGCAAAAAAAAGAAGGAATTATCACTTAGATAAGGTGTTGAGTAAGATTTAAACATTGAGATGAGTTATGATTTTAGAAGAAGAAAAAACAAATGCTGAATTGCTGACTTAGCCATACAGTTGTTACCTTACCCTCATTCAATCCTGCTGGTGCTGGTGCAGGGGGAGATGATGAGTTTCTCTTTGATATTCAATGCTCAGAGCAACCCATGCCAAGAGCACCTTCAATACAAATTTCAAACAAGTTAATTTCTACTCCTTTAGGACACAATGTGAACGTAGATAATATTTTTGACATCATAAAATCATTGAATTGAATTGAATTGAATTGAATTGAATGGCCCATTTGGATAGAGCTTATGTAAAACAACTTATGCAAATAAATAAGTTTTTATGTATTATTCATAAGCTTTTCAAGGTAGTTTATGAAAAAACAACTTATGTAGATATAACTTTTGTTAGTGAGAACTTATGAATTAAAATAAAAACTTGTTTATCTCCACAAGTTTTTTTTAGATAAGCTATTTATCTCCCTAAGTTGTTTCTCATAAACTTAAAAATAAGCTCATCTAAACAGACCCTAAATGATCGGGGCCAGCTCATGACAAGGCGAGGTCTAAAGCTAGGTGAAGCCTCATAGTGAGCAAATTATGAAAATATGTCTCAAATGTGTCATTTTTTCATGGTATCCAAATAGAGGTGATGCCATAAAATTAGTAAGTTACAGAAGGGACTAAGTGGAGTGAGAGGTGAGCTAAAACAAAGACTTGTCTGACCTTACCCTTCGTCGGGCCGTTCCTAATGACTCCCCTAAAGCAAATGGTTTTAACTAATAATGAAGCTCGTCTATAAGGTGTCAACTCAATAATAAGAGTTTGACATTGTAACCTTAAGGGATGGAGTTCAACTTTCCTTTGGGATAGTTGTTAGATAGCCATTAGTACCACTTTAATTAATAATTATTGAAGTCCCACATCGACTAAAGATATGACCTAAGTTATCCTTCCAAGATTTGAGTAGTCATCACCTTACAAATCAGTTTTGTGTGTATGAGTTAGTCCCTAAGCCCAAATTCAAGAATAATGATTTTCTGATGTCCCAATTTGGTTTTTTAAAAGCTAACAATGAAGCATGTAATCTTACATTCTTTGAAGCAAGGAAATGCAGTCCTGTTGAAGAGATTGTAATAGCCAGCATTGCGTGCACAACTATAGGAGAAAAATGATGTCTTGTTGTAGCATAATCCACCTCTACAATCAATCCAATGGCAAGCTACAAGAACATAACAAAAATAATTTGATTTCATGAAAAGCATCAAACAGAAATTTGAGATGCCTAAGGTTGTATCTTTCAATTACCATTAAGTAATGACCGTAATGTGAAATTGTCTTTTGGTGCCATTTCAGGAGCAGGAGGGGTGTCATACCCTAATTTTGTCCGCCTAGGTCAAAACCCTAATTCTCAACAAAAATAAATAAATTGAGAAGTGTGGCATTATTTTGAAAAGTGTGAAGAACATTGTGCATACATTTTTTTGAGTTTTTAGGGCAAAAGGGTATTTTGGTCATTTTCTAAAAATAGGATAATTTTTCATCAAAAATCATTGTGCAATTTTAGAGGAAATTATTTGAAGCAAGACACCCTTGGTCATATATTTTTTTGCGCATACATGCACGCATTTGCATAAAAAATCAAATTTAAAAAAGGCATCAAAAAGGAATATTCTACAAAAATTTCAAGATGAGGTTTTTATGATATTTTTGGTCATGGTGATCTCATAAAATGGCATATTCCTAAGATTCCTAGTATGTGGCCTAAATTGGGTGTATTTTTGTACAATTATCCTAAGAAGAATAATAAAAAATGAAGGGATAATAGAATGGTCATATGATAGTACAATAGTACAAGATGACAACTTGCAAAGCTTGGGCACCACTCTTCTCTCATTGCTTGGCCGAATTCACTCCCCTTCATTTCCCTCTCATTTTGCATTTTTTTTGACCTCAATCCATGTGTGATTCAATCCTCACCCTCCATTCAAATTTTAGATGCAATCCTAGGGTGAGATGAGATGCACAATGACCTAACTACCCTTAAACCTAATTGCTTTCTATATATACCCTCATATCCTCACCTCTCACAAGGTTTTGGCTCACAATTCACACTCAAAAACCTAGCCTCTCCTCTTCTCTCTTCTTGGCCGAATACACCTCCTCATTCCCTCACCTCATTTCTTCACTTTTTCACTTCAAATCAACATTCTAGTCCTAAATCCTTCATCATCCTTGCATTCTCTTCAAAGATCCATCTTCAAATCTCAAGAATAAAGCTCAAGATTGAAGATTAGAGGGTTGATTCAAGTGGTTTAGTGTTCATTCACCTTATTTCTTTTGCTATTCTAGCTTGGAGTTGAGGTATACTCTCAATCTTAACATCATCAAAATTTTAGCATAAAAAATGTAGATCATCAATCTATTTTTGCATATCAAGCATTTCTTTGCATTTTAGTGCTCTATTTTATGTTGAAATGTTGATATAATTGTTGTTGTTGAATGAGAGATGTGTTTCAAGCATTTTGACAAACACTTTGGGAGGTTTTGATGCTTGAAATGCATCTCTCTCTTGGAATAAATTGTGTGTTTGTGCTATTTTCATTTTGTGCTTGCATTTTCATGAATAAAATTGTGATTTGGGATTATGTTTCATTTCGCATATTGTAGAAAAATTAGAGTTTGTGTGATTTTAGTGCATTCCTTTGCTTAATCATGTGAATCCTTGCCAAAAAGCTTGATCTATGTCATTTGCTTGCATGATTTTGTTGCTTTCAAAGAATAAAATGAGGTTTTAGCTCTATGTTGGTGTCGCATTTCATGAGATAATTAGGGTTTGTGCTTGTTTTTGTTGCTTGCTTTGAAAATCATGTTTGTGTTGATGATTTGGTAAGAGGATTTAACACTTATGCACTTGTGCATATCCCAAGTGTTAAAGATTACCTAAAGGGATTCAACACCTTAATTGTATATGCTTACGCTTGCATTGTTGATTGTTTTGCTTGCAACTTGTTAAAGTTTACACTTTGGTTCTTGATTTGGAAATTGATTTGAATTCTCTACTTCTTTTTCTTTTGGATGCCACGCCATCCCAACAAACTTTTGTGATCAATATCACCCTCCAATTCTCTTCCTCTCTTCTTCAAGTCATTTCTTTTTCCAAATTATTTTCCAAATTAAAACTTTTCTTCAAATTGTTTTTCTATAGCAATCAAATTTTTTCAAAGATCAACAACAAACCTTTTTGAAAATTCATAAGGAGTCAAGTCGGACGTACGGCCGGTGTTGACTAGCGTCCTAAGATTGGAGTTGTACAGCTCAAACATCTTGGGATACTTATGAGAATTAAAACAAGTAATTAACAACTTGAACCCTTTTTTTTTTAAAAAAAATGAGTAAGGAATCAAATCGGATGTACATCCGGGATCGGTTAGCGCCTTAAGGTTAGCGAGCTGTACAGTTCGTGCGAGCCTAAGATACTTGCTCAAATAAAAGTAATCAACCTCACAACAAATCCTTTTTTTCAAGTAATTCAAACCATTTTCAATAAGTAGGGGGCACGTCGTCTGTACAGGCGGGGTTGTCTTTGTTTTAGGTCTAGTGGACTGTACAGTCTAGGACCGAAAACCCCTACAATAAAAAACACCAACACAAAGTTTCTCGACTAAGGAGAACTACATAAGCTTTGAATTCTCCATCGCACCGGGAGATACGTAGGAGCGGGTCACATCCCGTCAAGCACACTTTTAAAAAATAATAAAAAGATTCTTCTTTTCCCCCGTTTTCAAAAACACTTTTCTCAAATAAAAAAAAAAGAAGTAGAACGAATTGTTTCAAATCAACTCTGTCAAAACCGCACATCAAGTTAAAGGTTCCCTTTCGGTAGAAAGGAGGTGTGGGATGCTAATACCTTCCCCACACCTAACCGACCCCCGAACCTACATCTCTAGTTCTCAAAGGACCACCCGCCTTAAAAAAAGGACCATTTTTCAATGTTTTGGTCCCTAAATAAAAAATGTTGATGGCGGCTTCACAAATTTTCACGTTGTACGATGAAAGGTCCAATCCGGATCTTTCGGGGTGCAACAGCTGGCGACTTCACTGGGGACTTTCTTTTTTTAAAACGAGGGTCAGGGCTAATTAACTTGATGTGCGGTTTAATTGTTTGATTTGAATGTGATTGTTCTATTTCTCTCTTTTATTCTCCTTCTTTTTCTTCTCTCTTTCTGATGTTTGAATGTTCTCTTGCATTCTCGTGTTGTTGTGTTGCATTCATGTGCATTTGACTCTTCTTCTTCTATGTTCGCTTCTTGTTCCTTCTTCTCCTTTCATCTTCTTTTGTTTATATGTTTAATATGATCATGCATTTCTCCAATCACCATGTCCCCTTCTTCTTTGCTCCCTTTCTTCAAGGTAAGCTCATGCATCATTCCCCCAATTCTACTATGATCCCTTCTTCTTTGCTCCCTTTCTTCAAGGTAAGTTCATGCATTCCCCCGATTCTATTATGACCCCTCTTCTTGGCTCCCTTTCTTGAGGTAAGCAGTGCATATGATTGTTGTTGGAACCCTAGGTTAGTTTACTTGTTTGTATTGAAATGATATATGCTTGCAAAACCCTAGGATAGACGACTCTTTGTCTGGACTGTTTCTGGATTTTCTTTGCAGGTGGGGGGGTATGTTTGTCGTTGTGCTCCTACACACACGTTGCACTCTTTTTACCCTTATATTTCTTGGTGAGATAGCCCTATACCCGGGCTAGAGCATACCTTAGGCTAGAACGAAGTCATTAGTGGCTGCTCACTGGACGTACGTCTTGTTGGGTGGTTGCGAAGACTTCACCTAGAGTTTGGCTTTGTTTGAAGACATCATCACTTGGACGTACGTCCCTGGGATCGGTGCTCTCAGATGAGGTCGTTGGCTCTAGGAACCTTATTTAGGGTCCTTCTTTTAGTGCTATCCTTGAAGTGTGTACCCGTAGAAATAGCCATAGACCCTGTCTCTAAGAAACCTTGTAGGACACAAAGGAGCTGCATACCCCTGCATTTGAATAAAGATTTTTGCAAATAAACCGAAAATTTTCAAAAAAAATGTATGTGAATTTCTAGCTTTTGAAAAACTGTTATGTTGAAAATATTATTATTTTTTTTTCATCATGCATCCATTCATACACTTTGCATGCATTCTCACCAGTGCCGGGGAAATTGTAGATACCAAAAAAAAATGCATTTTGCATCGCATGCATACACATATACTTATGCATCCATTCATTTCATGCATCCATGCATCTATTCATTCAGGCTCTTACACAATAAATATTTAAACAAACAGAAAAGGCAAGCTGGTTCGCCGTCACCGTTACTACACTCGTCTACAGGCAAGACTCATGGCAGAGAATCAAGAAAGTCCAAACATTGAGATTGAGAGTTATCACTCGGGTCCGGATGATCCGGTTATAGAGATACTCAACCCCGAGCAGCTAGCTCAAGAAAACCGGGTTTTGAAGGATAAGGTAGGGGCTATGGAGGCCCAGATGGTTGAAATGATGGGTATGCTGAGGAATCTGAAAGGTGGGGCCAGTGCTGAGGCCACTGCGGTTGTAAACCCTGATGGAGTTGTCACCTTCATTCCCCCTCCGAGGCCTGTTAATGCTGCAACTACTATTCCTCCTCCGGGAACAGGGATCCCTCATTTTGTCCACTCTCCAGGGGCAAACGGTCAGAGCCATCCAGCTGCTCAGAGGTACCCGTGGGGAATGCCAGTCGGTTATACGCCTCAAAATGTTGAATCCAATCCAGCTGGGGTAACAGGGCCAAGTCAGGCTGCTGTGGTCGTACCTGGTGGAGTTGTTGGTAGACCACAGGTCCACGCTCTTAATCATGATGCTGCGCTACAGAGAAATCCACTCAGTCCTACTCCTTGGATCACTACCAATCCTCAGAATGTTGCGTATCAAGTAGGAAGTCCCGCTCAGTTTGGGGGAAATTATTATGGCATGAGTAGTCATCCTCAGGGGCATGTGTTTGAAAACTCTCAGCCCAGAGACCAGTATCGTGTGCTTGAAGAACGATTGAGGGCTGTGGAAGGTACAGGTGTTAGAGTCAAGGATGCCCGTGATTTGTGTCTCGTTCCAGATATAGTCCTTCCTCCAAAGTTTAAGGCACCTGATTTTGACAAGTACCGGGGTGTTGGTTGTCCATCAAGTCATATAACCATGTATTGCCGAAAAATGGCTGCGCATGCTAGTGATGATAAGCTGTTGATCCACTGCTTTCAAAATAGCTTAGCTGGGGCATCCTTAGACTGGTACATGCAGTTACAGTCTTCCGACATCCATAGTTGGAAGGACCTCTCAGAAGCCTTTTTGAAACAGTACCAGTACAATATGGATATGGCTCCAGATCGATCTCAGTTACAGCACATGGGCAAAGGAGATAAAGAATCTTTTAAAGAATACGCCCAACGGTGGAGAAGTACAGCCGCACAAGTAAAGCCATCATTAACAGAGAAAGAGATGGTATACATGTTCATGGAAACTCTTCCGGCAATCTACTACGACAGACTGATAGGGAGTGTCTCGTCAAATTTCTCAGACATGGTAGTTATTGGGGAAAGGCTTGAAAACGGTTTGCGTAGCGGGAAGATCGCCAACCACTTTGGTAGTTCAGGTAGTTCAGGCAGTTCAGGTGGACAAAGAAAGCCCTCTTCTCATTTCCCTAAAAAGAAGGAGGGAGAGACCAATGTAATTTCCGGAGGAAATCCATCTTTCAGTACTCCACCGCAGACGGTACCATTCTCGGCACCAGTGCAACCTCAACGAGCCAATGATGGTTTTAAAGCCCAGAACTACCAGTATAAGAAGCGCGTCAGTTTTGATCCAATCCCGATGACTTACACGGAGCTGTTCAATCATCTGGTCTCCAAAAACCTAATCAACACTCGCTCGATGAAGCCTCTCCAGCCTCCTTTCCCTAGGAGCTATAATGCCAATGCTACTTGTAGTTTTCATGAGGGTGGAATCGGTCACACAGTGGAGGACTACAAAGCTTTTAAGCACGTAGTTCAGGACTTAATCGACGCTAATTGGATTTCTTTCAAACAGAACAGTCCAAGTATAACTACAAATCCACTGCCAGGACATGGGAATCCGTCGACCAATGCAATAGAAGATTCTACTGGACAGGTGATAAGGGAGGTTGAGAAAATTAAAACTCCCTTGGATGCCATTCACGCTGAATTGTGTCGATTTGAGGTCATTGAGAAAGGATGTTGTCAGGAGAATGGGTGTGCTGATTCCCTGTGTAAAGGGGTCTGTGAAGTTTTTAAGCAGATCTTGCAAGACTTGATGGACCGCCGTGTAGTTCAAGTAGTTACTTTTGAAACAGAAGAAAGCGTGATGACCCTTCAGTCTAATAATGGCAGAGAAGTCAGAAGGCCAATTGAGATTTTATATGATTACAATCCGAGGCCATTGGGGATGGCAGAGGAAAGAAAGAGCAGGTGGTTGGCCAAACTGAGAGGCCATGATCCTTGGTCAAAAAAGATCCCTATCTGTGATATTCGCCAGAGCTTTAAGAGTGTAGGGTTGCTGGACCCTAATCAAATCGCTGCCATTGGGGATGGTCCTGGAGCTGAAAAAGGTGATACCAACCTAGTCCGCCGTTGCTTTGCCGGTGAAAAGTTGAAGAATTGGGAAGCTGCTAACTTTCCCGTGGCTTTTAATTCAAAGTAATAATTTGTAATGCACCCCTGTGGCTCTGCCCAAGGCCATAGGATAAGTTGTTAGGGGCACGCATGTTTTCATCTTCATTGCTATCATCATCAATAAAAAACGTTGTTTTTGAAATTCATCAATAAAATCATTTCCCTTAATTTCATGTGTCTTCTCCGCTTTATTTTATTTTGCCTGTTTGTTTCGCCTTTCATTCTGCTTTTTGCCTCTGCAAATGCAGATCAACAATAATTATCTCTGAAAATAACAATGCCGATGATCCATATTTTGACTTTGGTCATCCAATTAATCAAACTGAGGGAGATGTTGAGAACAACTGGGAAGCTCCTCCAGAACTAATGAGATTAATGGAACAGGAAGAAAGGGTCATTCAGCCTCACGGAGAATCAACTGAGGTAATCAACTTGGGTACATATGAGAACAAGAAAGAAGTTAAGGTCGGTACCGCAATGAACGACAGTGATCGTATGAAGTTAATTCAGCTCCTGCGCGATTACGTTGACATTTTTGCATGGTCGTATCAAGATATGCCTGGGTTGGATACCGATATTGTTGTGCACAAGTTGCCAGTAAAGCCAGAATGCCCGCCTGTAAAGCAAAGACTGAAAAGAATGAAGCCAGAGATGTCGTTGAAAATCCGGGATGAGGTAAAGAAGCAGTTTGATGCCGGGTTTCTAGCGGTTGCCAAGTATCCTCAATGGGTTGCCAATATCGTCCCAGTTTCGAAGAAGGACGGGAAAGTCAGGATGTGTGTCGATTACAGGGATCTGAACAGAGCCAGCCCCAAAGATGATTTCCCCCTACCCCACATTGATATTCTGGTGGACAGTACAGCCCAACACTCTTTATTCTCCTTCATGGACGGATACTCAGGATACAATCAGATAAAGATGGCTCCAGAAGATATGGAGAAAACAACCTTCATAACTCTCTGGGGAACCTTTTGCTATAAGGTGATGCCTTTCGGACTCAAAAACGCCGGTGCAACGTATCAGAGGGCCATGGTGACATTGTTCCACGACATGATGCACAAGGAAATCGAGGTGTATGTGGATGATATGATTGCTAAATCCAAGACTGATGAAGAGCATATTGTGAATCTGCAAAAACTCTTTGAACGTCTAAGGAAGTTCAAACTCAGATTAAACCCAGCTAAATGCACCTTCGGTGTAAGATCCGGAAAGCTACTGGGGTTCATCGTCAGTCAGAAAGGGATAGAAGTTGATCCAGATAAAGTCAAAGCAATCCTTGAAATGCCAGTACCAAAGACTGAAAGGGAGGTCCGTGGTTTTCTTGGGAGACTGAACTACATCTCAAGGTTCATATCCCAACTGACAGCCACTTGCGAGCCTCTCTTTAAGCTGTTGTGCAAGAATCAAGGATCCAAATGGAACGATGATTGTCGGAGAGCCTTCGAGAGAATTAAAGAGTATCTTCAGAATCCACCAATTCTGATGCCACCGGTGTCCGGAAGACCGCTGATCTTGTACCTAACCGTGTTAGACAATTCGATGGGGTGTGTGCTGGGGCAGCATGATGAGTCAGGCAAGAAAGAACATGCTATTTATTACCTGAGCAAGAAATTTACTGACTGCGAGACAAGATACACAATGCTGGAGAAGACTTGTTGTGCTTTGGCTTGGGCTGCTCATCGTTTAAGGCAGTACATGCTGAGCCATACAACTTGGTTGGTGTCTAAAATGGATCCGATCAAGTACATTTTTGAGAAACCAACTCTCGCAGGACGGATTGCCCGTTGGCAGATGTTATTGTCAGAATATGATATCCTGTACGTCACGCAGAAGGCAGTCAAGGGCAGCGCACTTGCTGAGTACTTAGCTTGTCAGCCTATCCCAGAATACCAGTCGATGCAGTATGATTTTCCCGATGAAGACATCATGGCACTATTCGACGAGGGGAAGTCCCAAGAAGATGAAAGATGGAGGATGATATTTGATGGTGCATCCAACATGTGGGGGCATGGGGCCGGAGCTATGTTAATCTCTCCAGACAATCGCTTCATTCCGGTCACTGCAAGACTGAGCTTTTATGTTACAAATAACATTGCGGAATATGAAGCATGCATCCTGGGTATTCAGGCAGCCCTTGAATGGAAGGTCAAAAGGCTTGATGTGTATGGTGATTCAGCCTTGGTTATTCATCAGGTGCGAGGTGATTGGGAGACCAGAGATCCCAAATTGATTCCCTATTGTGATTATGTTCAAGAATTGATGGAGTCCTTTGAGGAAGTCACTTTCCAGCATATCCCTCGAAGCGAAAACCAGTTGGCCGATGCTTTGGCAACCCTGTCGTCAATGTTCAACATCAGCTGTGACAAGAGTTTAGCTCACCTCAGAATCCAGCATAGGGATCTGCCAGCACATCATTACTGCACTGCAATAGTTGAAGAGCCTGATGACAAGCCGTGGTACCATGATATCAAGCAGTACATCACCACCAGGGAATACCCTCCTGGGGCATCAGAAAATGACAAGAGAACGCTCAGAAGGCTGTCGAGGAATTTCTTCCTAAATGGTGAAGTTCTCTACAAGAGAAATTATGACATGGTTCTCCTAAGGTGTGTTGCGAAAGAGGAGGCCGAAAAGATTATGAAAGAGGTCCATGAAGGCTCATTCGGGGTTCATTCCAGTGGACACACCATGGCCAGAAAAATCTTAAGAGCCGGCTATTATTGGCTGCAAATGGAATCTGACTGTTACAGCTTTGTAAGAAAGTGTCACAAATGCCAAATCTATGCCGATCATATCCATGTACCACCTGCTTCATTAAACGTTCTGACTGCTTCTTGGCCATTCTCAATGTGGGGGATGGATGTCATCGGTCCTATCGAGCCAAAAGCATCAAACGGGCATCGCTTCATCCTTGTCGCCATTGACTATTTCACCAAGTGGGTTGAAGCTGCCTCATACTCAAGCATCACTAGCTCTGTGGTTGCAAAGTTTGTAAAGAAAGATCTGGTTTGTCGTTACGGCCTTCCAAACAGGATCATCACCGATAACGGCAGCAACCTAAACAGCAAGATGATGAAAGACCTGTGCATAGAATTCAAAATCCAGCATCATAATTCTTCCCCCTATCGACCCAAGATGAATGGGGCAGTCGAAGCGGCCAACAAGATTATCAAGAGAATAGTTCAAAAGATGGTGGTAACCTACAAAGATTGGCATGAGTTGCTTCCTTTCGCTTTGCACGGATACCGCACTTCAGTGCGTACCTCAACTGGGGCAACCCCTTTTTCTCTAGTATATGGGTCAGAAGCAGTCCTCCCTATTGAGGTTGAAATACCCTCCCTGCGGGTATTGATGGAAACCAAGTTGGAAGAAGCTGAATGGGTACAAGCTCGTCTGGATCGGTTAAATCTCATTGAGGAAAAAAGAATCGCAGCTTTGTGTCATGGACAGCTGTATCAACAGAGGATGAGGACGACCTTCGACAAGAAAGTTCGCCCTCGAGAGTTCAACGACGGAGATCCTGTGCTCAAAAAGATATTGCCCATTCAGAGCGATCCCCGAGGAAAATGGACTCCCACTTATGATGGACCTTATGTGGTCAAGAAAGCCTTCTCTAGAGGAGCACTAATACTCACCAACATGGACGGTGAAGAACTCAAAAACCCAGTCAATTCAGATTCGGTGAAGAAGTATTATGCCTGAAAGAAATAGACGAAAAAAGAGAAAGATAAGCCAAGTAAGAATTAGCTCGCTAGGTTGAAAACCCGAAAGGGCGGCCTAGGCAAAATCAGAGCGACCCGGTGGATTGAAAACCCGCAAAGGGCGATCCAGGCAAAAATTAGGGTCAGAAAACTTGGGCATGAAAATAAACAAGGGCATACAGCACTCCTGAAGGTTTGGATAGAGGGGTGATCAAGGTCAAGGACATAAATGTTTGGCATTGTTCCACAGAGACGGACATTTAGAAACTAGCTTTTCTCTCTTTTTGGTGTCTTTTTGCAGTTTAAATTTTCAAATGTATTGAACAGTCGGCGTAACTTTCTGTGCGACCGGTTTCCACATCAATAAAGTTCAATTTTTCTCATATCTGTTTGCTTTTCTATTTTCTGCTTTTTCAGCTCAAAATAAACGTTTTATGATGATGGTAATACTGAATTGTAAAACATGTGCATAAATCCTAGAGCATTGCAATCATTGCAAAATCCCCAAAAGTCACGGGAAGGAAGTGATTTCTCAAAAACAAATTAATGTTGCAAGGAAAATAATTGCGCCCATCAATCACTTCAGATGGCAAATCATAAAGCAAACCTGCACCCGGCCCGTGCGCCGCAGCAACTCTAATAAGTTCCCCAGTCTTGTGCCATGAGTGTCACGGGTCGGTCGAACCAGCAAAGAGAAAATAAGTCAAAAAAAAAAGATCAGAAAAAAAAAGAGAAAGCTGATCAAGAAGAATCAAAAGAAAATCAAAAGCATTTTCACGGCATTCATCAAATCATCGCATCGCATGCACCCGCATCACACGCACTCGCATAACATGCTTTTGCATAACCTGCACCCTTGCATTCATGCACCATTCCTTGCATCAACTAACGTATGCAGGTACCCTGGATCAGTGCGGTAGCATTGACCAGCTGAAGAAAACTAATTGGATTTGCGGATCCCCCTTTGGACCCACGTGTCCCCCAGAAGATTGACTTCACTTCGTATTCGAGCTGCGAGTAAGTCCCCCTGACCTCAATAGGTCCAGTCGAAAAGGATAGCTGTGTTGGCCTAAAACATGGCGCAGTCCTAGGGAAATATCGAGATCTAGACTTGATATAGTACCCTCCCCCGGTCGCTCGAAAGACCACCCCTTTGAGCCCACGTGCTCCCCAGGCCCAAGTGCAAACTCGGATCGTTTGCGATTCGTTAAAAGGCTTTAGGCAGCCTCCTTCGCCGGCTTAATAAGGGCCGACACCCTTTTTTTTTTTTTGCTTTCTTTACTGCTTTCGCTGGCTTATTGAGGGTTGGCACCAATTGATTCCAAAAAGAAAAACAAAAAAAAGAGAAGAAAAAAAAAATCTTTTCATTGCATTTGTATCATATTTCAAAAAGGAACAAAAAAAAGAGAAAAAAAGAAAAAGGAAAATTCTGTTTTCTCTAAGTAGACAAAATTGGTATAATTTCTGAATTCTTTATTTCTATTTTGCCTCGGAATATGTTTCGGCCAATTCATATTCCTTGTTAAAATCCAAATAAAGAGGGGCAGCTGTCATACCCTAATTTTGTCCGCCTAGGTCAAAACCCTAATTCTCAACAAAAATAAATAAATTGAGAAGTGTGGCATTATTTTGAAAAGTGTGAAGAACATTGTGCATACATTTTTTTGAGTTTTTAGGGCAAAAGGGTATTTTGGTCATTTTCTAAAAATAGGATAATTTTTCATCAAAAATCATTGTACAATTTTAGAGGAAATTATTTGAAGCAAGACACCCTTGGTCATATATTTTTTTGCGCATACATGCACGCATTTGCATAAAAATTCAAATTTAAAAAAGGCATCAAAAAGGAATATTCTACAAAAATTTCAAGATGAGGTTTTTATGATATTTTTGGTCATGGTGATCTCCTAAAATGGCATATTCCTAAGATTCCTAGTATGTGGCCTAAATTGGGTGTATTTTTGTACAATTATCCTAAGAAGAATAATCAAAAATGAAGGGATAATAGAATGGTCATATGATAGTACAATAGTACAAGATGACAACTTGCAAAGCTTGGGCACCACTCTTCTCTCATTGCTTGGCCAAATTCACTCCCCTTCATTTCCCTTTCATTTTGCATTTTTTTTGACCTCAATCCATGTGTGATTCAATCCTCACCCTCCATTCAAATTTTAGATGCAATCCTAGGGTGAGATGAGATGCACAATGACCTAACTACCCTTAAACCTAATTGCTTTCTATATATACCCTCATATCCTCACCTCTCACAAGGTTTTGGCTCACAATTCACACTCAAAAACCTAGCCTCTCCTCTTCTCTCTTCTTGGCCGAATACACCTCCTCATTCCCTCACCTCATTTCTTCACTTTTTCACTTCAAATCAACATTCTAGTCCTAAATCCTTCATCATCCTTGCATTCTCTTCAAAGATCCATCTTCAAATCTCAAGAATAAAGCTCAAGATTGAAGATTAGAGGGTTGATTCAAGTGGTTTAGTGTTCATTCACCTTATTTCTTTTGCTATTCTAGCTTGGAGTTGAGGTATACTCTCAATCTTAACATCATCAAAATTTTAGCATAAAAAATGTAGATCATCAATCTATTTTTGCATATCAAGCATTTCTTTGCATTTTAGTGCTCTATTTTATGTTGAAATGTTGATATAATTGTTGTTGTTGAATGAGAGATGTGTTTCAAGCATTTTGACAAACACTTTGGGAGGTTTTGATGCTTGAAATGCATCTCTCTCTTGGAATAAATTGTGTGTTTGTGCTATTTTCATTTTGTGCTTGCATTTTCATGAATAAAATTGTGATTTGGGATTATGTTTCATTTCGCATATTGTAGAAAAATTAGAGTTTGTGTGATTTTAGTGCATTCCTTTGCTTAATCATGTGAATCCTTGCCAAAAAGCTTGATCTATGTCATTTGCTTGCATGATTTTGTTGCTTTCAAAGAATAAAATGAGGTTTTAGCTCTATGTTGGTGTCGCATTTCATGAGATAATTAGGGTTTGTGCTTGTTTTTGTTGCTTGCTTTGAAAATCATGTTTGTGTTGATGATTTGGTAAGAGGATTTAACACTTATGCACTTGTGCATATCCCAAGTGTTAAAGATTACCTAAAGGGATTCAACACCTTAATTGTATATGCTTACGCTTGCATTGTTGATTGTTTTGCTTGCAACTTGTTAAAGTTTACACTTTGGTTCTTGATTTGGAAATTGATTTGAATTCTCTACTTCTTTTTCTTTTGGATGCCACGCCATCCCAACAAACTTTTGTGATCAATATCACCCTCCAATTCTCTTCCTCTCTTCTTCAAGTCATTTCTTTTTCCAAATTATTTTCCAAATTAAAACTTTTCTTCAAATTGTTTTTCTATAGCAATCAAATTTTTTCAAAGATCAACAACAAACCTTTTTGAAAATTCATAAGGAGTCAAGTCGGACGTACGGCCGGTGTTGACTAGCGTCCTAAGATTGGAGTTGTACAGCTCAAACATCTTGGGATACTTATGAGAATTAAAACAAGTAATTAACAACTTGAACCCTTTTTTTTTTAAAAAAAATGAGTAAGGAATCAAATCGGATGTACATCCGGGATCGGTTAGCGTCTTAAGGTTAGCGAGCTGTACAGTTCGTGCGAGCCTAAGATACTTGCTCAAATAAAAGTAATCAACCTCACAACAAATCCTTTTTTTCAAGTAATTCAAACCATTTTCAATAAGTAGGGGGCACGTCGTCTGTACAGGCGGGGTTGTCTTTGTTCTAGGTCTAGTGGACTGTACAGTCTAGGACCGAAAACCCCTACAATAAAAAACACCAACACAAAGTTTCTCGACTAAGGAGAACTACATTAGCTTTGAATTCTCCATCGCACCGGGAGATACGTAGGAGCGGGTCACATCCCGTCAAGCACACTTTTAAAAAATAATAAAAAGATTCTTCTTTTCCCCCGTTTTCAAAAACACTTTTCTCAAATAAAAAAAAAAGAAGTAGAACGAATTGTTTCAAATCAACTCTGTCAAAACCGCACATCAAGTTAAAGGTTCCCTTTCGGTAGAAAGGAGGTGTGGGATGCTAATACCTTCCCCACACCTAACCGACCCCCGAACCTACATCTCTAGTTCTCAAAGGACCACCCGCCTTAAAAAAAGGACCCTATTTCAATGTTTTGGTCCCTAAATAAAAAATGTTGATGGCGGCTTCACAAATTTTCACGTTGTACGATGAAAGGTCCAATCCGGATCTTTCGGGGTGCAACAAGGGGCAGGTGCTTTGGAGCAAGTGGGATTGATTGTACCTATAAAAGGATATGATGCCGACATTCCAACATTTAAGGGAAATTATAATTCAAACCTAAATATAATAATCTCCAAGACTCCATCCATGTTTAAATAAATAAATCAATAATTATGCGGGAAGTTTGGCAAGATTTCTAGCCTTAAGGGAGAAAAGTTTGGCAAGATTTCAACAATAATTTTTTGCGGGAAGGAGAGAGTTCTTACAATTAGGAATTATGCAGGGAAGAAAAGTTTAAGAACTTTTCATCATTGGAATCAAGGGCTTTCTTCCAACCTCGATCACACTCACATTGAAAGTTGAAAAGGCTATCACTAGTAGGTTTGCAAGTTCCTTTCTGTGACCGATTTGGATTGCAAGGGAGGGAGCTCCGGAACAATCAAAGGTTCACACAAGAAATTCCAATGGATTGAATGGAATTTGGAGTAGTGAATCTAGGGTTTGCAATGTGTAAATGCAAGTGCAGAGAATTTAGTAGAGAGAATAGATTTGATAATGATTGATGATGATATTGATCGCCTCAAATTGAGGAATTAAGTACACATACAATCATTGGGAATATTCCCTTGGCTAGTACAGCTGTACCAATGTCTTCTAGAAGCTAAAATAGGAAATGTAGTACAACTAGTAACCCTAGTAGTACATTTGGTAAAAAGTAAAGTAAATAAGTAAATACTTAATACTGGAAATAGAGGTGCAGGGTATGCACTCTGTCATAATACCCCCTGCAGAATATCACTCTTGTCCTCAAGAGTGGAATGAAGGGAACTCCTTAATTAAGTCATAGTAAAACTCCCACATGGCTATCTCAGGTGGGTAGTTTTTCCACTTCACAAGCACCTTGGTTGCAGCCCTATTCTTCCTCTTAACCATTTTCCTGTCCAAGATAGCCTCAGGTTCACCTTTGGCAGAGATGATATTTGAAACAGCAGGGTGTTGAATCACTGTAGTGGCAGGGGCAGTGCAGAGCTTCAGCTGAGAAACATGGAACACGTTATGAATTCCAGAAGAAGCAGGAATTTCCAATTGATATGCAACCTTGCCAATACAATCAAGAACTTTGTAAGGACCATAGTACTTTGGGTTGAGCTTATGAAAGGATTGGTTTCTCAAACTGTATTGTCTGTAAGGCTGCAGTTTCAGAAATACAAAGTCACCAATGGAGAAATTCCTGTCAGATCTGTGTTTGTTGGCCTGCTGCATCTTACGGTTCTGTGCTTTTCCTAAATGAAACTTCAGTAGTTTGATGGCTTCTTCTCTTGCCAACAAGGATCTGTCAACAGTTACAGAGGAGGACTCCCCAGGCAGGTAAGGCAAATGGATAGGGGGAGGTTGGCCATACAGCTCTTCATAAGGTGTAGTATGTATAGAGGAGTGGTAATTGGTGTTATACCACCATTCAGCCAGAGATAACCACTGAGACCATGTGTTTGGTTGCTCACAGCACATGCAACAAAGATAAGTTTTCAAGGCTTTATTTACAATCTCAGTTTGGCCATCACTTTGAGGGTGATAGGCACTGGATTTGTTTAAAGCTACCCCTTGCAGAGAGAAAAATTCAGTCCAAACCTCACTAAGAAACACAGGATCTCTATCACTGACAATAGAAGAAGGCATTCCATGAAGCTTAAAAATAGAATCCAAGAATAACTGAGCAACATCAATTGCAGTATATGGGTGAGCTAGTGTGAGAAAGTGAGCATATTTACTAAGCCTATCAACCACAACTAGAACAACCTGCTTACCATTTGAAGTAGGGAGGCCCTCTACAAAATCCATCCTAATGAAGTCCCATATACGCCCAGGGATAGGCAATAGCTGTAACAAACCAGGAGAAGCCACTTGCTCAGTTTTATTCCTCTGACAAACAAGACACTCACGAACATAATTCTGAATTTCTCTTGTCATACCTTTCCAGAAGAAGAGAGACTTAATTCTGGCAGTTGTGTTGTCACGGCCAGAGTGACCACCCGTGGCAGAATCATGGAGCCACTGCATGATAAAGCTCTTGATAGCAGCATTGTGACCAACAACAAGTTTTCCTTTCCGTCTCAGTATACCATTCTGCCATGTAAATTTGGAATGTGAGTTAGGATTCTGTTGAAGCTCCTCAATGAGCTTAAGAGTGTGAGGATCAGAGTCCCATGAAGCCTTAATTTTATTGAGTAAATCAGGCTCAGCAGAATTAAGACTAAGATCAAGAAGTTCAGCTCCTTCCACCCTGGATAGAGCAACAACAACAACATTGTCTTTGCCCTCCTTGTACACAATTTCAAACTCATAGCCCATGAGTTTAGACATCCAAGCTGGCTGAAAGGGTGTGTGAAGTCTCTGCTCTAGCATATATTTGATGCTCTTCTGGTATGTTTTAATGATAAATGGCCTGTGAGCAAGATAAGTACTCCACCTTTGTACAACATACACGATTGCCAGCATTTCTTTCTCATATATAGACAGAGCAAGTTGCCTAGGACCAAGGGATTTGCTAAGATAAGCCGCAGGATGATTTTCCTGCATTAGAACTGCACCATTCCCTTTCCCAGAAGCGTCTGCTTCAAGGACAAATGGCTTGGAGAAATCAGGAAGAATGAGCACAGGAGCTGATATTAAAGCAGATTTAAGGGCCTGGAAAGCTACTGCAGCAGCAGGAGACCAATCAAAGCTATCCTTCTTGAGCAAATCAGTCAAGGGCTTAGCTATTTTTCCAAAGTCTTTGACAAAGTGCCTGTAATACCCAGCAAGTCCGAGGAATCCCCTGAGCTGTTTTAAAGTTTTTGGTGCAGGCCATTCTGCCACAGCTTTAATCTTGGTAGGGTCTGTAGAAACACCCTCCTGAGTGATGAAATGACCAAGGTATTCCACTTTGGTAGTTGCAAAATGACATTTACCTTTGTTGAGGAATAGTTGATTAGCTCTCACAGTTTCAAAGACTTGAGACAGATGTTGGAGATGGTCCTGCAAACAAGAATTGTAAACCAGAATATCGTCAAAGAAAATTATTACAAATTTTCTCAAAAATGGATAGAACAGATTGTTCATAAGAGCCTGGAAGGAAGCAGGAGCATTGGTGAGCCCAAAGGGCATCACTAGATACTCAAAGTGCCCACTGTGAGTCTTAAATGTTGTCTTAAACTCTTCTCCTGTACTCATCCTGAGTTGGTGATATCCAGACCTCAAGTCAAGCTTAGAATAGATAGAAGATCCACCAAGTTCATCCTTCAAGTCTTCAATTAAAGGTATAGGAAACCTATCCTTTATGGTGTCATGATTTAATTTCCTGTAATCAACACAAAGCCTCCAAGATCCATCCTTCTTCCTCACTAACACAGTGGGGGAAGCAAAAGGCCTGTTACTATACTGTATGACACCCTGCTCAAGCATTTCATCAACTAATTTATCAACAACATTCTTCTGTACAATGGAGTACCTATAAGGTCGCATATTGACAGGGTTGGCTCCCTCCTTCAGAGGAATTTTGTGGTCAAAGCCTAGCCTACTTGGAGGTAATGTACTAGGCTCCTTAAAGATATCATCATACTTAGCAATCAACAACTCAATTTCTTTAGGGATAGTGGGTACAGAATTACCTGACTGAGAAACATTGCAAGAGGGAATTATAAACTGAGGTACAAATTGCTCAACTTGCAAAAAACACAGCTCTGCTCCATGATCAATGGCAGTGTTTAAAGCTTCATTGGAGATTAATTTGACAGCAGCAGGTTTAGCAGCACACAATAACACCTTATTGTTGCCAACTAAAAACTCCATCTGCAACTTCTCAAAGTCCCACAAGATTGGACCAAGTGATTTCAGCGATTGTACACCTAAAATAAGATCACAACAGACCAATGGAAGAACAATAAAATCAGCAGTAAACTCATGGTTATGCATAGACCATGTGAAGCCCTTGCACACATAGGGAGCCTCTAGTTTATGCCCTCCTCCACCAGTGATACTCATTGGCTTGACCTGTTCCAATTTGCAACCCAATCTCTTGGCCATAGCTAAATCCAAGAAATTATGAGTACTTCCACTATCCAATAGAATTTGGAGAACCTTCTTGTAGTATAAACCCTTGACTCTCATGGTTTGATAACTAGAAGACCCCATCATGGCCTGGAGTGATATTTGAGGTGTCTCAACTTCCTCTGTTGCTGTAAGCACAGGTTCAGGGTTTGTTAGGTTTAGAGGTGGATGGTTTCTGGCCAGGGCTATTTGGGATTAAGGGTGGTTGATTTGGTGAGGTAGTTTTGGGGTTATTGTAGCTCTGTTTGTAGTAAGGCTGTTTCTGGTTTGTGTTTAGGTTCTTGGTGTTCTCCAACAATTTGGCAAGGTTGGAAGCATGAGAAATGGTTGTCGGGTTAAACATGCGTACATGAGCTTGTGTTATGGGGTCTAATCCATCTATGAATATACTCAGTGCAAACTCAGGCAATATGTTCACTTGTGTAAGTGCTAATTCAAAGTCATCTATATACTTTTGAACATAATTAGCTCAGCAAGTGGGTCTTCATACAAGTCTCCAAACCTTCTCTTAACATCAGCAGCATATTGAGACCACAATGGATACTCATCAAACCTTCCCCTCATATAGTTGAGGTGCCATTGCAATGCAAGCCCCTCCAAATGAATTGAAGCCAGCCTCACGCGCGATTTCGGTGGTGTTTCTTCAAGGAGGAAGAATTGGTCACATTTATAGAGCCAGTCCTTCACCTTCTTTCCATCAAACCTAGGAAATTCAACCTTGGAAATGCGGGTGGCGTAGTTGTGAGCTGGATTGGGTTCGGGTCGGGTTGGGGTGGGTTGTGGATGTTCAAGGGCGATCTCTGGTATGGGTGATGGTAAAGGTTGTGGGTCGTGGTTGGTCGGAGATGCGTTGCTGGAGTGTGATGGTCCTCGCGTTTGAGCGAGGATCAAGTTGCGTAACTCATCCATACGCGTATCAATCGTCACCTGGACCAGATCAATTCGAGCGTTCACCGCCGTCAAGCTCTCATCCATTTTCTGATCAAGTTCAGCTACGGATTGGCTGTGTGTAGTCATGGTGTCGCTGCAAAGCACCAGGTCGAGTGCTTTGATACCAACTGTGACCGATTTGGATTGCAAGAGAGGGAGCTCCGGAACAATCAAAGGTTCACACAAGAAATTCCAATGGATTGAATGGAATATGGAGTAGTGAACCTAGGGTTTGCAATGTGTAAATGCAAGTGCAGAGAATTTAGTAGAGAGAATAGATTTGATAATGATTGATGATGATATTGATTGCCTCAAATTGAGGAATTAAGTACACATACAATCATTGGGAATATTCCCTTGGCTAGTACAGCTGTACCAATGCCTTCTAGAAGCTAAAATAGGAAATGTAGTACAACTAGTAACCCTAGTAGTACATTTGGTAAAAAGTAAAGTAAATAAGTAAATACTTAATACTGGAAATAGAGGTGCAGGGTATGCACTCTGTCACACTTTCCCACATTCTTTTTCTCTGCAAACCTCACATGAACTCATCACACAATCAAAACCAAAAAAAAGCATTACAAATATATTCAGAAATCTAAAGGCCATCAAATTAAAATTAACAATTAAAGTTTCCCAAAAAGGAAAGTCATTGAAACATAACAGAGAAGAAATAGTTACAATGACTTCGAAAAGGGTTGTAGCTGAAAGGGGTTGTATATAAATTAAGTCACTTGTAGCTGAAAGGGGTTGTAGAAGAAGAATTGCAACAAAAGCTATGAAACTTGTAAAAGCCATTTGTAACATAACAAAGAGAAATAAAGAAAGAACAGACGTAGGGACTTGATGTATATAAATGACTAGTTAGGCAAGTTTGAAAACGAAATGTTTTCGAAAAGGGTGTTGTGTGCATGTGATGCTATGCTATGGAATGGGAGTACTTGAGTTAGGACGAATCTATATATTCAATCAACCTGTGTACATTCTGCTTTACCCATGTGATGGTGCACGTACATAATGGTTTTTTTTGGTCATGCAACTGACCAATGTGAAACTGATGTCATTTGATCACATTGATTACTGTATGTTAGAGTAGTACAATCTCAATCTATAGTACTAGGGAGTCTTTGGAAATCGCCTTGGCTTGTACGGTGCTCCGCTATGGGAACTCGATGGAGTGGTACTTGCACACATTCTCATCCGTTGTGTGAACTTGTTGAGTCGTACGTACCTGCACGTACTGCGATGCCTAATAACGAGAATGAGAATGAGGCAAAAGTGAATAAAGCATACGTGATCAATGATTGACATAGGTTTTTATGGGGTCCTGTGCCAACTAATGTGGATTACTTCACGAGGCACGTGCGAGCGCATAAGGTTACCGACATGGCAAGGTAGTTATGAGCTGCTGTATCGCGACTGAGGTCACTTCCTAACTGTACGATGAGATCTAGGTCGATCTCGGTTGTTGGATGCTCCTAGAACGCGTGGTTCTTGTGTTAATGCAAAAATTGGACCCTTGAGGCTGGCCCAAATTTGGAATGCACTTCGGCCTTGCCCGAAACAATTACCCCACAAGCCGAAGTCATTTCAATGAGAATGGCTTTGGGTTGATCGTTGAACCACTCAGTGCTGCGTTAGGGCCTCCGCCACATCTTATTTGACGTTTAAGGTTGTGACACACAACCAACATGGTGTAACATAAATGGTAAATACTTGGTCTTATTAACCATCTAGTCAATGGTTCGATCCATTATTTATAGTATAGAAAAACATCTGGTGAGAGAGGTCACCCCCTTAAATGAATCTGAATACCTCAATCTCACAAAATATTAGTCGTATTTAGATTCGAGGACATACTAAAATGGGATTGGTAGTATAGGTTTTTCTGTTTCTCTCACAATATTCTAATATATTTTTGAAAAATTCACAAAAGAACTTATTAAATATTTAAATTCATGTGTATTTAACAAAACCACTTCCTCCTCTTCTCATCCCACTAAAAGAAACCTTAATACCCACCCTTCATTTGTTTTAGGGAAGAGAGAATCTTTACTCTCTTCTCTCTTTCTATTGTTTGGTACATTCTCTTTCTCTTTTCCTTTACTCTTTTTTCCTTCTTTCACCTCAAACAAACACACACTTAGTGCAAAATAGTACTAAACTAATCATCTCTCTTTCTATCTATCGTATTTCTCTCCTAAACCAGACAATAGAAAGTAATTATCTCTTTCTCTCTTCCCTTTCTCCCCCTTTTCAACCAAACGGAAAAAGAAGAGAAATAGGGGGGAGAGAGTTGTACCTCTTGGTTTGGTTGGAGAGAAAGGATATTACTTTTGAAAGGACAAAAATACTCATATGTGTGTGATTTGATTTTTTTATTTAATTAACTTAATAGTTATTTGATTAAATTAGCTAAATAATTATTTTAATTAGATAAACAATTATTTTAATCATTTGATTTAATTAGTTAAATATTTATTTTAGTTATTTAATTTAATTAAATAATTAAAAGTATTAGGAAATGGGGTGATAAAGTCAAAGTAAAATGGTAAAAGCGTAATTACAAAGTCTTTTCTCCTCATTTTCTTTCCACAATTGGAGAGATTGCAAAAAGCACCAAAACAATCACACCTCTCTCTCTCTCTCTCTCTCTCTCTCTCTCTCTCTCTCTCTCTCTCTCTCTCTCTCTCTCTCTCTCTCTCTCTCTCTCTCTCTCTCTCTCTCTCTCTCTCTCTCTCTCTCCTGCCCTAAACCAAACATGAGAAAATTACCCTCTCTTCCTTCTTTCACCTCTAAGAAACACACCCTTAATATTTGTTTCTTTCTTATTAGGCGACCAAATCTGTTTTTCAAGATTCATATCTATGACTTAAAGTGCCATATATGTTCTTCAAGCTCCAAATCGGTTCATAATATGTGTTTTTTTGTACTATTTGTTTGCTCCATGTTGTTTAAATTTGAGTTTTTTAAGCCATGTCTATATATTATTTTTATTGTTTATGTTGTATTTTTGGTTTGAAGGTACTGTGTTCATTTGTTTACCGTGATTTCCACTTCCAAGCTTTGTTGAGAAAACATAAATCTGAACGATCAACAAATTATTATGAATTTTATGATATACAACACTTATCATTATTTTGCCTAAACAAGTGTTAATTGCCCGGTTCTTACATTTCAATCACCAAATTCATAATATTTTGTCCTGTTATTAAATTTAAATGGCCATTTACAATTAAAATTAAAATGGACAGTTCCAGATAAAAAAACTAAAATGGGACAAATCATAAATTTGGGCCAAATCCTAAATTTGGGCCAAATCCAGTAATAAAGGAAAAAGTTGAGCCCATGCTTCTCTCACTCCCCCTACTCACCACACACCTCCAAACCTCAAATATTCCTAAAAGATCCTCCATGGAAACCCCATGCTGTATTTTGGAATGGTAATGTACCTTAGTGTCAGACTGGTTCGGTACTTTGATACGGTACCTGTGTAGTCAAGTCACACAACCCACATAACAATATCTGGTACCTGTGGCAAATACTGTGTAGTCAAGTCACACAACCCACATAACAATATCTGGTACCTGTGGCAAATATTCAACATAATAGAGAGAGAGAGAGAGAGAGAGAGAGAGAGAGAGAGAGAGAGAGAGAGAGAGAGAGAGAGAGAGAGAGAGAGAGAGAGAGAGAGAGAGAGAGAGAGAGAGAGAGAGAGAGAGAGAGAGAGAGAGTTGTAACTCTGGTTAATTCATTTTTTTAGTGACTTTGGTTAAGCATGTACAAAAAAACTAGTATATATAGTTACAACTATATGTACACTAGTTTTTTGAACATGATTAACTAGAGTTTATGCTCTTCCTATTCTCTCTCTTCCAATCCAGAGTTTTTTTTTGATAAGCTGGTCCAAAACGCACTATGGCGTGAGGGTATTTTTGGGAGTTTTGGAAATTAGAGGGTGTTTGCGAGTAGGAGGGGATGTAATAAGAATGGAACTTATTTTTTTTTGTCAAATAATGGAACTTATTTGAAGCTGAACTACCCCAACAGATGGAATTGGGCCTTATGTCCAGAGAAGTTATAAACCACTACCTTCCTCCCAAAATATAAGTAAAAGTGAGTTAATGAAAGTTAATTTACTTGGTCACCAAATACATTAATTTTCATTAAACCACTTTTGCTTATATTTTGGAATCAAGGGAGTAAGTGTTATGAGTTAAAAGTATTTATTTTTACAGATTCTAACATGTACTCGTGTACTTTTGATGTGTCTGTCTCTCTCCCACTGGAACTGTCTAGAAACTTGAGAGGACCGGTGCCCTTTTATAATATAATGAAAAATTCTCGTATAGATTAGGTCTATCATAATAGGGTAAATTAAACAAATAGACAACCAACAATATTATCACCATAAACTATAATAAGCTTATTAAAAGAATAATGAAGAGAATAAGGGATAAACAGATAGGCCAAATCCCAATGGGGTGTATTTCTCAATTGAATATCCACCCAAATAACCAGCTTATAAACTTTCCATGTGATTGCCAACTGATTGTGAGTTTGTAGAAAGATATCAACACAAATCACAACTCTATGATAGGTTTGGTGGGTCCTACTCATATTAAATTGATACTCATCTATAAGCAACCACTTGGTCCCTTTTGATTAATTGAACTGTTGGAGTACATTATTTGCTTACAAATATTTATTCAAGCATTGATTGTAAATTTAATTTCTTACTCTACTTCATATAATACAAAAAGAAAATCTTGAATGATCACATTAACAGCAACTCAAATCTTTTTGAATAAATTAGATTAATGGATATATTGTTTCACACGCATGTCCTAAGCCAACTACTAGTTTTTGAGTAAATAAATGAGTTGAATATCTATCACCTCATCTTTGTACTAGAATGCAAAGTTTTCAATTTCTTCCATAAATTTCCACTACAGCACAAAGTTGTAGTCATTTCATTGTTTTTTTTTTGTTACTAAATAAAACAAAGTTTTAGTACAGGGAGCACTTGATATATAAGTACAATTTTGTCACTACCTCAGCTAACCAATCTAGCTATTTAAGATCTTTGATATTGGTTTGGTGGTGACCCTCATTCATGGCAACGAGCTCTAGTACTCTGAATTAGGTCTGTCCCTCCCTATCCCCATAAACTTAGATCTCTGCTAAATGTTATGTCACAATTAGAGTTTATTGCTCCTTATCAAAAATGTGTTTCGTGAGAATCGAACCGTAGTCCTCCCCACCAAGGTTACCGAGTGCAACCAAACAATTCAAACACATTGCATATATAAAACAAGAAATGAACACCCCACACACACTATCACACCTTCACACTTTGGTTCGAACCTGGGAGTCTCCATATTGCAGAAATTGTCAATGCAACTAACCGTGGAGGACCGTAAGGGAATGACAAAACTACGTGTTCCCGCATGACCTCTAAACAAGACACTTAATAGTGGTCCCAAATCATACAATGCTTGTAATTTTGTATGGTTCATCATATATAGCTTCTCATGTGGACCCACAACATGCCAACTCTTCCTACCTAAATATGAGTATTTTAGAAGGATTCTGCTAGTTGTTGAAGTATTCTTCACATGGTATCTGATCCAACCAATTTCACGTTAACCGACATTTTAAATTACCATAACACCCTTGGTCACCATATAATAGTGTTCCCTAATATGGCAATTGGGTAGCTCCTTCTATGCTTCTTCTAACACAAGCATCATTTACCAAAATACATAGCACAAGGACCTAACCATACTCTGAAAGTGGTAATTAATAAATAAAATAAGTGACTTCCAGATCACATTGGTACTTTTCTGTTCATCAATTAACCTTGATATTATTATGCAAGAGAGCCTAGTGTGATCAAAAAAGTTTAATTTCAAAAATTATTTAGGAATTTCATTAATATCCAAATTAGTCCCATAAAAATATAGAGACCAATTTAGCCTTGAGAAATTAAAAGTATTAATTTGGTTGTCTACAATCTTAAATGTAGGTCAAATTAGTCAATTTCTTAAGGACCAAATTGGTCACCGCGTTTTTTTATCGGTGACTAATTTGAATATGTATTATAATTTTAAAGACATGTCAGATACCTACAATTTCAGGAACTATATTAGTGAGCAAATAAAGTGAGTTTATGCTATTCAAAAAACTCAACTATTTTTAATATGGGGACCATGAGAATTGAAAGCAACTTATCAAATAAAGATATGAAGAGATCTAAACTTCATTTGGTTGCTTTCTTTTAAGTTGTTGAATGTTAACACCATGTATGTTTTGACAGTGATGGGAAAGACAACCAAATGGCTAAGGAACTTGTTGACAAGGAAGAAAGAGAAGGAAAAATGTGAAACCAACCTGAATTTTTCAAATGGAACAGAAAATCCAACAACTCCAATTTCCACAACACCAAAAGAGAAAAGAAGATGGAGTTTTAGAAGATCATCAGCTTCAAAGGAACAAAATGTTGCAGAATCATCAAGTGTCACTGCTTCAGTTACACCATTGCAAATTTTCACAGATGCTGAGAATAATCAAATAAAACATGCTGCTTCTGATTCTGTGATCTCCTCAAGAAATAATGAAGAGGCTGCTGCTATTAAAATTCAATCTGTCTTTAGGTCTTATTTGGTATGTTAACATTACTAGTATTTAGAACTCGTGCAACACACGGGGAGAAATTCGCTGAAAAATTTATCCATTTCGATTTTTTTTTAATTCTAAAATGTTTGAATGTTTTTTATTATAGGCAAGAAAGGCATTGTGTGCTCTAAGAGGATTGGTGAAATTGCAAGCACTAGTGAGGGGTCATTTGGTGAGGAAACAAGCAACAGAGACACTAAGATGCATGCAGGCTTTGGTTATAGCACAAGCTAGAGCTTGTGCTCAGAGGGCTAGAATGTTATCAGAAGAAAAGGCTAATCAAAAGCAATCACCCTATAGAACAACCAAAGAAGAAAATTTGTTCATGCATATGTATAATGTAAGTTCTATGATTTCAGTCAACTACCTTTCAAGTTGTAGAATGATAGTTGAGTTTTTTTTTTTTTTTTAGAATTTTTATGATTTTCTGTCTATATAGATGATGGTGAATTGTCTGAGGAATGATAGAAACTGGTCTTTACACAGTCTAAATTAGGATCTTTGTTAGAAATAAAATGATATGTTTTAGGCTTAATTATGCTTTTTATCCCTATTGAATATAGAGGTTTTTACTTTTTGTTAAAGTATTTTTTGTTTTTCATCCCTACAATATCGAATTTTTTGCTTTTAGTCCTTATTGTTTTGTTTTAGTCCCTAAAATTAAAGACCACTAAACGAGGACTAACTCCAAAAATAGACATTTATTACATGGACGAAAAACAAAAACAAAAAAGTGTTGAGGAACGAAAAACAAAATTTATGAAATTACATGGATATATTTTTCTAGTGATGAAAAACAAAAACCTCTATATTTGCATAATGAAAAGCATTATTAAGCCTATATTATAAATTGAATTAATTGGTGAAGCATACTATACACGCACACATTGCAAGTGAAAATTATAATCCAATTCATAGAAGAAAGTTGCTTTAGAATGTGGCTTTTGTTCCTATAGGAAATGGACAGAGGCTTAGAAGAGAATATAAAGACAGTGGAGATGGATGTTTGCAAATCCAAAGCTAACTCAAGAAGAAGAAACAGCTCTGAAAATCAAGAACATGATGAATTATATGGCCATAGAATTTCAGCATATTATTCACCAAATGGTACAAACACAAAAAAACAAAACTACAAGGTATCACCAGCACCATCAGCACTAACAGAATTGAGTCCAAGAGCAAGCAGTAAACATTTTGAGGATTGTTCCTTTAGTTCAGCACAGAATAGTCCTCACTCAGCTATTTCAAGAATAGAAGATTCAAAGGTTCCTTTTGCTTTCACTAAACAAGCCTATGAAGAATCTATGTCCTATGACTACCCTTTATTCCCAAGTTACATGGCTAATACACAATCATCAAGAGCTAAAGTTAGGTCACAAAGTGCACCAAAACAAAGGCCAGAATCATGTGAGAAACAACCAAGTAGAAGAAGAGCTTCTATTGAAGGAAGAAATGTTCCAAGACCAATGAGGATGCAAAGGTCATCTTCACATGTTGGTGCCACTGCTCAAAACTATCAGTATCCTTGGTCTATAAAGCTTGATAAGTCATCAGCTTCACTTAATGATAGTGAATGTGGTTCTACAAGTACAGTGCTCACACACTCTAACTACTGCAAATCTCTTGTTTCATATTATGTGAGTACTTAACATTCTCTTATTACATGTTCTTACCACAGCATAAAAGGAAATTTGCAGTCTGAGGTTCATTGAATAACCGGTGTATCTGATCTGTATTATAGCTCAGATACATAAGTTATTTAATGAACCTAAAACTATAAATTTTCTTATAAATAAATAGGACCAGAGGGAGTATATGGTAACATCTGATGAGGTTTTATCACTGTTTGTTTTGGCCGCAGCCTCATGGACAAAGGTATTGACAATGCACCTTCTATTAAAACAAAGGGCAGACTGGTTTTGCAGGAACACCAAAAATCTAGAGTTCTTCTTCAAAGTCCGTCTCCTTGTTTATATACTTTAAAACAAATTATAAACTTGGTCTATAAAAATCTAGAGTCCTTGCAAGGGATTTAATTGAAGTCCACTTTTTGAAGAGTTTCTTCCTCTATATATTGTCTTGTGCCAGGTTGTGGATTACATTGTGAGAAAATATTTCAATAGTTTATGAAGTGTGTATAAATTTACCAAGTGTGGTATTTCCTAACAGCAGTTATTCTCCAACTATGTTTACTGTTTGTCTTCGGAAGACTTTCTTTTCCTGATTATATTCTTTCTAGAAAAAAATAGAGACACGAGGACCCTACTGTGTTTTTCCTATTCATACTGCAACTTTCATCAAATCAACTGATAAATAAGGAATAAGAACTTAACAGTTTATTAATATCAGGGAAGTAAAAACTAGCATCCAGTGGCTTATCAAATGAACAACGGATAGGGCATGTAGCAAGCTTCTGCAAACATCATCAGAAAAATCATGAAATGTACAAATAAAACCATATACATAAATAAATTGTTGATCTAACACGCCAACTTTAATATCCATCTCTCAACCACAATACATCATACAACATCTATGCCAACTAGTACTACTTCCAAACTTGCCTTTGCTAAAGTCTCGAAAAATCCGAATAAACCAATCACACAATAAAAAAATGCCAAAAATGTAACCTCTGGAAGGCTTGGATAACTGAAAAAAGAAAAGATAAATATGAAGCACATCTTGCCAGCAGTTTGTTACATTAGCCTATCATTTTTCTTGTAAAATATTCACCAAATACTAGTGAAGTACACTACGAACGAGCGTTTATTTGAATAAGCGAGGAACAACTTCATGGGCACCAATGTCCAAAACCTCTGGGTCCCTGAAAATAGCAAATACAAATTAGCTTCAAACCTCAAACTAAGTTTATATAACCAAAAGTTGAGAAAGGGAATGCTTAATTGCACATGATATAACTATAAGTATATAACGGTTTAGTTTTCATACCAATACCAATTATTCTAAGGAGAAAATATAACAAAACCGAGCTACCAACAGGAATTGGATACTAATTGGATCTTTGGCCTGGAAATTTAAATAAATTCTTCTTTTACTACTGCAAAAAGTTAATGGAATGTCTCTATCTATTTAAGTTCAAGGTATAAAAATATGATATGACCTCTAAATAATTGACTCGTGGTTGATGGTCCACGTATTTGTTTTGGTTTTAGGTTCTAATGATGTTTATACTATTGTCCTTTTTTATATGGACAGATTAATATATTCATTCTTTTAGTTTTATGCAATTGTATTTATTCTTATCCTCTAAAAAAGACTTGTTTTTTCATGGTGCAACTCTAATTTATAACAACTTAAAAATATGTTTCCTAATCCTAACATTTTCTTTTGTTACGTAATAGAGTAATTATACATCACCTGAAAATTCTTTTCTCGGATTTTCCGAGAAAGCTTACTAAGGAAATAGTCTAATGGTTATAACAATTAGACAAAATTTTGACTCATTACTGATATACCAAATGCTTTTTATGCTTTTAATGGGTAAATTATGCTATGGCCAAAACGCCTCCAAACACAACCCATATCCTTCCAAAATCTGATGAGAGAACCTATTTACTGCATCCCACTTAAGATTACAAATATTCCATACTTTCAGCACAAAAGGCATCTGTTCATATATTGGTCAGAAGTAACATACAAACCAGGTGGCTTTTTTTTTTGAGGGACAACGTGAAGCAGTGTTATTACCATTAGACTATTTATTTAATAAGCTTTCGGGAAAGTACGTAATATTCTAGTGAAGAACTAGATAGAACATATGTGGGTTGGGATCTTTTTGAAAAACTTTGTCGGGGCTTCTAAAAGCATAGTTAAAAACTGTGGTAAAGTCTACATCGCTAGATATAATAGTGGGACTTCAAACATAAGACAGCATGGGGTGAAATGTGAAGTTTGATTGTAAATGTCTTCATATCCCTCTCTAGACCAAGAAAAGTGTAGCAAGAAGATTTGAGGTAATCATCAAACATGATTATCCTTTTTCTTTTGTTGAGCCTGAAAGATTATTTTTTAAACTCACATGCTAAAACGATATTTAGAAACACGACAAAGGCATATGTTAAGTTGTATTGAAAAGAAAAAGAAAATCTTAAATGTTACTTGCAGACTATTCCTAGAAAAATTTGTCTAATTTCTGATTTATGGTCATCATTCACCACTAATCAATATATGGTGTTGAATGCACACTATATGGTGCATATATTTTAAATTTGATTGTCCACGAGGGTCAGAAGGTCATAGATTGTTCATTGGTTAGAATTCGAGAGTGTTAAATATATTAGGGTTCAGATGCAAGAAAGTCAAAATGTGCATCAAGTTTAGACTATCTCTAGTACTTGACATCTAAATAAGATGCAAATTTTGAGTTTCTTGCATATGAACCCCTAATATAATTAACATTATCTCAATTCTAGCCAATGAATCATCTATGACCTTCAAACCCTCATGAACCATCAAATTTAAAATATTTGCATCACCCTTAGTATGGAAGTATTCTCCATCATGGTTATCAAATCAGGATACGTATCGTGTATCAGAAGACCTATTTTCTGAATCGTGTATCGTATCTTGTATCGTATCGTAAGATACATGATCCAAAAATATATAACTTTTTTAAGTAAAACTAAGTAACATAAGTAAAAAAAAAACATGAACTTCAAAATAAATCAAGTCATAAATAAACATAACGTGTTTGATTAAACCCCTATAGAAACAAGGCCGAAAGTTTTTAAAAAAAATTGCATTTTAAATGTTAACCGTAGTCCACTATTTGAAGACAAGAGATGTAAAAACCCCTATTTGAAGACTCACTATCATCTCTTGTCTACCTTACTACGGTTTTTACACTTTGCTTTTAAAAGCCCCTTATCACTGACAAACATCTCAAAAAGATATTAAGTCACATATGTTCTAGTTATTTTTGAATTAGGGGATGATCTTTTTTTAACTTCATCCCCCCAACTTGATACACCTCACTAGACATATTACCCAATACAAAAATCACATAACAGAGGATGAAAAAACAAGTCTGTTCAGAAGATGGGGGTGGTTGCAACTGGTTAGACACAAGAACGTTTCTATGTACTTAAGCCTAGGGTCATGGGTTGGAATCCTTGTAGGAGATGAAAGAAATACCACATCGAAGGTGGTAATAGTCTTGTGAGTGACAGATTCAGTAGCATGAGAGGGTTGGTCTGCTACAGATTCAATCCATAATTTTTTTTTTAGTTTGTAATGGAAGGATTGATTCAATCCAACCCCAAATTCCCTTCCAACAACTCCCTTTCCATCCTTGCAACACCCCATCCCCCACCTCAAGAAAAAATAAAGAGTTACTAGGTAAATCTCTTTAGCAGATTTTTCATATATTTGCATTTGGAACAGGAATAGGATTTAGCAAGTAATAGGAAAAAGCAAAACAAAGCTGATTGTATTGCAAGCATCTATCAAAAATTGTTTTCATAAAATCTATCTTCTAATATTATGCACTATAAATTACTGATAGAATCTGGTATCCCTTATCACTAGAAAATAATGAAGAATCCCTCTTGATTAGAGAACCATGACAGAGCTTCAAGGATCTGTCCACCACTCCACCTCCAAATGCCAAAGGCCCCTAAATGTTTCAAAATGACAAGATACGCCCCTCCTACTATATATAGGCACTTGCCTTATTCCTCTTATTATCAACCCCCGCCCTCAACTATAAAAACTGACTCAACTACTAATTTATTGAATATACAATACAACTATTAATGTGTATTGTTGAAGTTGTGGGATTTTAGATAAACAGAGGAGAGAAAATAATAAGAGTTTTGAATATTATTGATAGTAGTTGAAACTAACTTAATAGTAGCTTGATACCAACGACTAACCTCTATTCTTAGAGATACAAACTCGATACTAAATAAAAACAGAAACTAAAAAACTAATAATAATAATAATAATAATATTATTAATAATAATATTAAAATTGATCCTAGGAGATACTTTAAGATACACTAAAATTGAAAATTGATCCTAAGGAAAAAACCAAGATACTATCGAATATTATTTTATTTTCTAACTCTCCCCCAAAGCTAAAGTTTTAGCTATTACAACGAAACAATACATTATTACCCCACAAATTGAAAATAAATGGAAAACCAAACAAAAATTGACCAAAAACAATGATTGGGAAGACAACTCAGGGATGCCGGAGAAGCCGGCGAGAATTGCTATAAAAAAGCGTAGCCAAACAGCTGCTAGAATGATCATCAGCCAAGTGAGAACTTCATGGCAAGCAATCGATGGCAGGGTTGGTCGGAAACGATAAAGACATGCCAAGAAAGTGAAGAAACAGCTGCAGAAGGCAGAAACGCAACCGAGAAAGGTGCCGAAAAGGTGCCTCGGCAGTGGAAGAGGGCAAACCAGAGTTACAACATGGTTTCACATGCGCAAAAGAGGAAACTATTAGTACAATTTCCAAAATTTTGGGGAACTCGGCAGCGAAATCGTGATAGGATAAGTCAAGGAGGATCGAACCAAGCTCTAGGTGCCATGTTGAAGTCGTGCAATTTTAGATAAAAAGAAAAGAGAAAATAATAAGAGCTTTGAATATTATTGATAATAACTTGATACAAAAGACTAAACACTAAAAATCCTTATTTATAGGGATACAGACTCAATCCTAATAAATAGAGAAATCGGGAAACAAATAATCATAATAATATGTAAAAGATATGAAAATTAATCCTACGAGACACTAAGATACACTAAGATTGAAAACTGATTCTAGGGGATAAACCAAGATATTCTAGAATAATATCAAGATATTATCAAATATTATTTTATTTTCTAACATGTACCTATCAGTTACAAACATCAAATAGTAAATAAGTGTATGCAATGCAAGAGAGGGAGGGAGAGAAACCTGCACAATGTCTGTCCCTTTTCATTTGAACTGGGAATGAACCACAACTTTCGCAGGGAAGGTGACTCAAATTGAACAAAGAAACCATCATTCTGTGCATGTTTCCACTTCCTTGATCCTTGGCCTTTCCAGACCTGCAGACACGAAATATCATTTAAGAGATTATTTAAGAGATTCTCAGTGATTCAGACTTTGCAATTCCAACTGAATGCGCAGACAAGCAGACCATTTGAACCACACAAATAACCAAAAAACACAACCCACTTTGAGCTCAGTAGTGAGAAACATTAGAGGCCCTAACAATGAATTTCGGGATCAACTTACTTATCTTTTGTACATCCAAATTTCACACACCTTGTACAATAGGTGTGAAATATCATTTCCTTTTCTCTCCTAGATGAAGGCGTGAACTGTCTCAAAAAGATTCACCCTCATTTAATGTATAAAGAAATCAGACGCTACCTGTGGATAAGCAATGCTGCTTTTGGCCGTCACTAAGCAGGCTGCTTTGGAGAAAGACTCCTCAGCATACTGCCTAAGAAATGAAATGCAGTTGCTGTGTGTCTCTGGCGATTCGAAGGCCTGGCAAATGAAATGAGACAAGATTAAAAATTAGAATACCATATAGAGAACTTTATTAAGTTTCTCTTGATAATCATAAGCCAACAAGAAAGACCAGCCTAAATTTCCATGTTTGGGCTTACAGTTATAAATTATATATCCAAGAACACAAAGGAAACCATGATAAAAAAGAAAGTGAGCCACAATGAAAATCTTTGAAGATTTAACAGGAAAATATATACCTTATCAATATTCACAACCGGGGCATACTTATCGGTCTGTGTCCTTTCCTTGTCGAGAAGAAAGTAAACTCTAGCATCCACCGAAGAAGTTTCATGCCATGATCTTACAGCACTCTCCATAGTTTCAACGACGAATGAGAACATTTCTTTCCAGCATTCTTCAGATCCATACTTTTTGGACTGCAAGGGGAGATCATTTCAATCCTCACTATGACAATTTTAAAAATGATATATTACAATCCTCACTTTTAAACACTCACTCAGTGAATGAGTGAAATTCACGTGGATCCCACTAAATCGGAGGTCCTGTTACCTATTTTGTGGAACCCGATTCCAAAGTGGTGGGACCCACATGATTTTTCCTCATATAGAGAGTGGTGGAAAGAGAGTTTCCTCATGAGCATACAAGCAGGTAAGTGAATTCTTTAACTACCTTACAAAGATAAGTCGCAATGAAGGAAGCAAATAAAACAAAAAAGGAATGAGATATATTTCTGACATTTTGGATTAAGTTTTCAATTCTTTTCTCCTGTTTTTGAGATTGTAATCTTCAGCGTCGAATATGGATGAATGAATGCAATTTCAGTTTTGAATATGTTGATATCCTATGACTTATTTCCATATTTATGTATTTAAGGACCCGTTCTGAAGATCTTTCTGTAATTGAAGTTGAGCAGTTCAGATTTTTGCATGAACAAAAGTGGGAATATGTAGAATTGGAACTTGATAAATAAAAGTATAGATAAAGTCTAAGGCATGTGATGCAAAGTGAAACACTAAAGACGCGTGAAGTCTTAAGACCCACCTAGCTTTGATGAGTTAAACACTTGATGAATTGATGAATTGTATTTGTGTATGAATATAGCTAATGCGTGCATTAAGTGTGTTAAAAATATTTATAGTGGGAAAACGAAATGTCATCATTTCCACGAAGGCAAGATGATAGGTACCGGAAAAATCAGAATTCTTCATGACTCAATGAGAACTATGAAAATGTGTATTCATGGTGTAAAACAGAAAATTACAGAGAAAGTAAACGATAATAGGCACTTCGAGAGGCCTAACTCTCCCAAAAAACTCTAAGTCTATTCTTAATTCTTGCTTACCTTCTAATTCCCTCCCACTACTATTTATAACCTCAACTAACTCATCCACTTCCCTCCAATTTACGACATAAGCAAGTTGGTTACAACAAACTCTCATTTCCCTCCACTTACACTTTATTTATTTATTTAAATCCTATCACAAGACAACTTTCGTGAATCTCCCAAAAGATCTCGAGCAGCATTGACTATGGACAAACAACCCAAAAATTGGATTGTCTCTACTCATGCAATTGAAGAAGTCCAACAAGAGGCATCATCTATGGATATACAAAGAGACATCGTCTATGGACAGACAAGTAGAACAAAGTGCGAAATTTGTACACTAGAAGACATGACAACAGATGGTGGGAAGAATGATGGAAGAAAAAATATAGTATTGCAATGCCGATCAGGAATCAGAAGGGATAATTCATATAAATTGGGATATAATTTTTATATTGGTGTTATTTATTAATAGTTTGGGTGTTACTAAGGTAATCTTTAATATATTTGGAGTTTTTAGTAACTAAGGATTGTTCATTGTCAAGCTGGGTTCACCTATAAAAGGATAGCTATGTATGAATTTGATACTTCAAACTTGATTTAAGATTAAAAATTGTTCCTAGGCTTTTGTTTATCCATCGCTATTTCTCACAAACCATAGCAAAAGACACTTTTTTTTGTCGCTATTTTATTTATTTTTTGGATATGTTCATGTCACATTAATTGCTCCTGCTGTGGTCTTCTTTGGCTTTAATGTTCTTACCTTCGTTTCTTTTGTTTTTATTCACATTTTTTGTGAGGAACCGAGGGTTGCTTTCATGTCATTTATTTCTTTTCTGTACCCTTCCATGATTAGTATTTTGGGCATATCAAGAACCTTCCTGCTCAACATCATTCTCATTTTAGTGTGGAATTTTCCTTTCATTCTCTTCATTTCACTATACCCAGTTACTTTTCTTGTCTATGTGCTCCTTTGATTCCATGTTTTTGGTGGGTTGTTTTGGCGTTTGACCATTTCACCAACACCCTACTTCTCATTTTACTTTTCTTCTCTCCCCCCGAATTATGCTTTCCCTTCTCTTTCACCCTAACTCTTTCTACATCAAATATATTAACCAATGCAAAAGGAAGTCTAACAGAAGTGCAGAACACATGCTCATTGAGCACTCTTAGGAATATAGCTGCAACAAATGTACTAACCATTTCAGGCTTCAATGTATCTAAATGTTTGGCCATGTCAACATTAGATCTCATATTCTCCAATTCTTGAGCTCGCTTGCTATCTTTCACTAGTTGATTTATCCTCTTTATCTTTTTTGATACTTCTTGACTTTGTGGGTTATATTGCGAAGCGATCTCAAAGGCAGCTAAAGCCTACAAATATTCAAACAAGCATATGCATCAAATTCAAAACCCCAAAAATTTAGCAGATTACCCGGCTTCCAGTCAAATGTTAAGAAAAAGAAGCAGTTGCCAGTTATATAATATACATACATCATCATATCGTTTCATAGCCTCCAATATGCTTCCCTTCCTGAAATATCCCTGAAAGTATATTCAAGCAGTATCACTGAAGAATGAATAATTTAAGGGTTCTAACATTGTTTAACATTAAGAAAACTTGAAGAACATTTTACCTTTTCCCATTGGGGTTTTAATTTAATTGTCATTTCAGCATCATCAAGAGCTTTGTTAAGCTTATCCAATTGAAGCAATGCTGCAGCACGATTACTGGTACACAATGTATGAAAATAAAATACATCAAAATAAGATACTTATGAATTGGGTTGATGTGATGTGACATCTGCCACAGTTGACATATGTAGATTGAAGCAGTTCAATTTGCATGAGAAAAAGCAAACAAGTAAATTGGTTTTCGATCTTGAGCAAACAAGTAAATTTGAAATGTACCACAAAATATACTACTGGAATTACTCATTTGTAACTATTTCACCACAAAACAAACACATTCTTTCCCCAATAACTAGCATTAGCTCGATGGTGGGCAGTACAACCCGGTAAATATGTTTGACACAAAGAACCGATAAGAATAAATTTCTCAATAGTTATTAATGAAAAAGGAATATTAAAAAGATCTCATGGTAACTAC
The DNA here is from genome assembly GCA_963573325.1 of Astragalus glycyphyllos. NCBI lineage: Eukaryota > Viridiplantae > Streptophyta > Magnoliopsida > Fabales > Fabaceae > Astragalus > Astragalus glycyphyllos. The sequence continues at coordinate 34,828,334 of OY754309.1, forward strand.
AATTTGCAATGGCTTTTCATTACCTCGTATAAGTTAAAAGTAGTTTCTGCACTTTAATATTTTCTGAAACTCTTGCATTTAACTCTTTATAATTATCTATAAGCTTAAAAAAAACTTAACCTAAGTCAAGAATAACTTATTTTAAATTTCTAATTGAGAAACTGTCAGAAGCTAAAAGCTAATTCAAACCGGGCCACAAAGCCTCCTAATCCACACAGCTTTACAAGTAAAGAAAGTTGATGAAAAGGTAACCTTCTAACAACATGACTTTGCCAAACTGTCACTAAAACTCCAATCCTGAAACTCTCATCATATACTGGCAAGTGGCAATAAAACTGGACACTTGACAGTCTATATTGTAACAAATGAAACTTACCAACCAATCTTAAATGATAATGATAATAAACATGTAAATAAATAAATAAATAAGATTGCTACTTATGATTTAGTATTCAGAACAAGTACACAAGATAGGAAAACAGAAAGCCCAGATCGCCAAAACCAAAATGCAGAGGCAAAATAACATCAAAAATTGAAATTTGAAAGAGAAAAAGTAACCCAATAGAGAAAAGGTGAGAAATTTGAAAGAAAAAATAAAAGGGGTACCTGTAGAGTGTGGGGTTTGAAGGGTCTTTCTTGATGGCTTGAGTGTAGAGAGCAGCAGCTTTGAGATACTTGCCTGACTTGAAAAACTCGTTGCCCTGATCCTTCAAAGACATCTCCGAACTTGATCCTTCTGCCATCGATTGATTGATCTTTGTGATTTTCTTCTTTTTCTTATAAATTATTAACCTTATGAATCAAATTTGTGATTCGGTTGCAAATTTTTGTAGGGTTTACCCGGTGTTTGTGTTTTGCCTCCTTCGTTATAAACCTTCATGCACCTCTTTTTTTATATGATATATTATATTATTATGATTAAATTTCTTTTTTAAAAAGTTTTATATGACTAGACTAAGAGCCCCTTTTTTGGTAGAGACTAGGGTATTTAAAGCTGCTCCATATCCAATGCGAGGATTGAACCCTCGACACTTGGTTAAGGGAGGATGAGCCGACTAAGAGCCCGTTTGTTACGGCTTATTTTCTAAAAAAATCAATTTTTTTTAAAAAATAATCACTTATAACGACATACCATGTGTTTGTTATAGATTTTTAAAAAAATGAAAAGCTGAAAATAATCTAAAAATTGCTTTATATGAGGAGCTGTTTTGAGTAGCTTCTCAAAAAATCAGTTTTTTTAAGAATGATTTTTTTAAAATAAGTGATTTTCAGTATGTTACACAAACACAAAACAACTTCTCATTTTCTTAAAAATCACTAAAAACTAATCTCTAACAAACGGACCCTTAATATCTTGATCACAACAAAATCACTTATTTTTTAATCCGTAACAAACGGACCCTAAACCTTCACAACTTGAGGATGAGATGAGATGAGATTTAGGGCATCTTTAACTATACTCTTTTTTAAAAAAAAAAATAGTTATTTGGATTTTAAAAGTTAATTAAAGAAAAAAAGTGTTCTTTTTAATTTGTAGAAAGAGTAAATTGTTTTAAAAAAGTTAATTATGTATCCTTAAAGTTTTCTTTAATAATATGGTATTCTTTTTTTATCAGCAATAATGTGGTATTGTGATTCAATAGAACAATCCTGTGATAGGTGCTGCTCGAAAGATTTAGTATGTTATTCGAAATGCATGCATAACTCGTTATATGGTTAACCACTTGAAGAAGCCTCTAAGTCGCACTTAAGAACAATTAGCAGCCAAGTGGATTCCTGTAACACTCTAGATTTTAGTCGACGATAAAATCTAGTTGTTCTCATTTTACACACCGGAGATGTACTGCTAAGCTTGGGATTAACAAACACAATATATAAAATTCCCAATAGGCTCGCCATAAGATATGTTGTTCCATAACAATAACACGTTTCACTAATAAGAAAAGTGTCTTAGGTTCTCAAAAAGAGTCTTATATCAACAATCCAAAGACTTAGAAACAGTACGTACCCTAATACAAGTGGTACATAATCCTATAATCCACTCTAAATACATCGAGTCTCATACGACATATCCTTCATAAGACACCATATACAAGCTTAAGATGTTGTCAACTTGAAGTACTTAAAGACTTGAAAATCTCATAATAACTTCGATTCTAATGTTGGTGACATATCTCTGTTGTCTCAAACTTCAGTTACCAATGATTCAGCCTGTGAATCTGTAAAACCACAAACATATAAAGGGTGAGATTACAATAATCTCAGTGAAGAACTGTTGTGAGTTCCTCAACGGTTCCTCACTATACATAAACTCACGGTGTCTATTGATAATATTATCGATGATGCATCCCCAATACGCAGTAGTCTTACATTTTTCTAATGCTGCAAATGTGTCGGTGTGGGAGCCCCATCTAAAGCCTTGAGCTTAAGTTCATGACACCATTCCCAAGTACGTCAATAGTCATTTAGTTCATTTATATATATATAAGTAGTATAGTTCTTCCTCATGTATCCTCAAGAAGCGATATCACCGACATTCAATCATATCTTATCAAGGTTTATAAGGGTCTTATTCAATGGTAAGGGTTTACCTTTGAATTAGGAAGGGATTAGGGATGGATTTGGTACTCAAAAGAATGAAAAATAGAAGTTTTAGAATTATGGGAAAGAAGGGCGCACGGGTCGTGCTCACTGGGCAAAAATTAGAATTTCAGGACCAGCATGGCGCATTGGTCGTGTAACTGGACGCAATGGTCATGCTCCTTGGACAGATTTCAAAAAAAAAACTTTGTTTTTCCATGTAGTTTGAATATCCATCCAAAATCATCCCCCCATCCTTACTCAATCCAAAATGCAACTTTACCACATTAACAATCAATCAAATACATATTCAAACAACAATTACAATACCAAAAATTATCCAATTTCATGCACACAAAGATACTCTCATTTTGGGCTAATTATAGCTTCACACCCCAATTGAGAAATTGGGTGGGTGATCGTGTCAATAAACACAAAACATTGTAATTTCAAACATTATGGGTTCAAACACCCAAGGGTGTCTAAAACCCTAATTGTAATCAAACTAAGGAATAGAGGAAAACCCACATGGACTTCAAAGTAGAGTAGTTTGAAATAAAAAATGAAGCACCAAGTCACCAACAAAACACCCAAATCCCCCTAGCTTTAGAAAACTCGATTTTCCCTTCAATACTTCAAGTATTCTGAACCTGTCTCACATGCAAGCTTCCATTTGACATCTATGGCTCTTAGAACTCGCAAAACTGAAGAGACTCAAGGGAGGATGGCATTGGAAATTTTAGAATTTAAATTCCCAAATCTTAGCCAAAATGAAATGGGTGAGGATGTCGTGAAATGAGTGTGTGAAACTTTCTGTGAAAGACCATTGTTGTCAAGAATCAAAAGAAAGGTATTGGGTTCCACCTATTTCTCTCCCTCACACTCGAAGCTCCCTCCCTCTCTCTTAGTTTCCTTCTTTTGTTTTGTAAGTGAAGAATGAGAGTGTTTTGTGTGTGTTGTGTGGTGGTTCAGCTCGGAGGGTTTTGTTTTTTTTTTAAAAAGGTGTTTAGGTCTTTTGTGTGAAATAAGGAAAAAGGAGAGCCCCCAAATGTCTCCCAATTATCTAGAAAATTCTAAAATTTCCTAACACAAAACCACCACAAATGCATTAATAATTCGCAATCAATTTATTCGCACAATTAATCTTTTCAAGCATAGCCATATATTCATTTATTAATTCTTAGCATGTCTAAAATAACCATAAAGTAATAAAATTACTTTGGGTGTTACAATTCCTCCCACTAATCATATGGTGAAGCACAATGTTGATGGTAATTGTAGTGTTGCTAACCAAATTAGTTCTGGTGGTCGCCTAAGAGATTCTCGTGGAAAGTGACTCATTCGCTTCACAACACCATTGCCTCTCTTTGATGTTGTCTCGTGGTGTCAATTGCACTATTGTGAGACTGACTTGCAAGATGCTGTTACTCGCATTTTAGGCAAAAAATCTCATCATTTTCATAAGTATGGAGATCTTTCGGTTGATATCTTTCTGCTCATGGAAAACTTTACGCATACCCTAATGTCATACGCTTACATTTTTGGAGTCAAATATATCTGCAAAGTTTTTGGTAACGCAAGGATGCATGAGTGGGTTTAGAAATATGGGTTCTCCTTTTCTGAGATGGTCTCGCTACTGTTATCGAATGCTTTAGGCATCTAACCTATTTTTGTTCTCTTTTTTCTCTTTATTTGTATGACTTGAACCAAACAAAATTATAAATTGCATCTCTTATATTATAGCAAATGCTTAGAAATTTCCTTGATCTATACTTTTGTCATTAAAATTTCCTATTATATTATATTTACTGTGAATGGTTTGATTTAAATTTAAATTTTGTTTTGTTTTATTTGTTATAGAAAGGGAAAATATGGATGGGAGCGCTTTGTCAAACCCTGATTGGTTGGTTTTGGTGGGTTGCTCCGTGATAGCTAGTATGAGCAATTTTATTTGTGAGTTCTATCGCTTTATGGGTCATTTTAATACTCCCTCCAGTCCCTATTATAAGGGGGAAATACAAAAAATGCAAAAATCACAAAGACCGGTGAGATTATTAAATGTGATGCAATTTAAGCCTTATTCCAAATATATCCCTACTATTAAATTTCTATACTCACTATGTGACTTTTTAGTAAACTTATATCTCACATTAAATAGGGGTATAATAGAATTTTTAGCAATTAATGTGCTTTGAAAAGTGTATTTTTTTCTTATAATTAGGACAAAAAATGTACAAAAAATTTTCTTATAATAGGGACCAGAGGGAGTATTATGCATGCAGAAGTTATGGGGTTACTCCTTGGTATTAATATGTGTTCGGAGAAGGGAATCACTAAGCTCGTGTGTTATTCAGTCTCCTTACACGCCCTTCATTTGATTGACCAATGTAATCAAGAGTTTCATGTGCTGAAGAATGAAATTGCTCTTATTAGAAAGTTGCTCCAGAGAAATTGGGAGATTGATCTTCATCATACTTTGAGGGAAGGCTTTCAATGTGCTAATTTTTTGGCCAAATTAGGTGTTCATGCTACTGAGGAGTTTACTATTTTGGATGCCCCTCCAAAAGGAGTTAAAGTTCTTTTTGTTAGTGGATGCTTCAGGTGTCACTTTTATGAGAAACTAGGTTAGTTTCTTTTTTAATTTTCCCCTTTTTTTGCATTTGTAACCAAAAAAAGAAAGGGAAAATATTATTTTTATTTTATTATAATGCAACAACTTTCTTATAAAATAATGTTATTTTCTTTAATTTTCAAAATACCTTGTTTCTTTTTCTTTTTTTCACATGCACACATTTATTTCTAATCCAACGTAATTGGGGTCTTCAACCCCCAATAGGCACTTCAGGGTACCCGTGTGACTTCTAGTCCTTAGGTCTATTATGCGATTTATCCCCGAATCGATATAAGGGTTTGTTTTATCACATGACGTTTGGTTGCCTCCCAATTGAGAGACTCTAGGAATAGAACTCGAATTGATATGTTATTTTTTTTTTTTGGAGTGGAAGTCATGTTACTAACACCATGATTCTAAAAAGTATTAAAAATAATTTTATGTGAAACCAATTCTTTTGGTGGATTCTATATTATTTTCTTATTTAATGGGTGCGCGCTATGGGTGGTTGCTACAATGGAACATCTGACATGAGATTCATTTGAAATATGGGTGGACAATGATTAAGAATTGCTAGATTAGCAACTCACTAAACCTTATCACGTGGTAGCCACACCAAATAGGGTTCATGACAACTCCATTTTGTCATATCTTCCTCTCGCACTTTTTCTTCCCATGATGTTGATCTATTCCAATCTTAGTTGCACTTTTAGTCCCTCAAGTATTGATATTGTGTGATTTTGGTCCCTCGTGTTCTAATTGTATGAATCGAGTCCTCCAATTTGGGTCATCCAAGTATCACATTCTGCAGTTTTTGTCATTTAAGTATCATGATTGTGAAATTTTCGCCAACAACACACAAATATAATATGTAAGAGTTTTTTAAATTTTAAGCACGAAACTAAGTTATATGTAAAGTCATACTCATACATGACACATGTGTCTTTTTGGATAGAAGTTAAGAAAAAATTGGAATGATGGACCAAAATCGACAAATATAGAGGACCCAAGTCGCATAATTAGAATTGAGGAACCAAAATCACAAATTCGTGATTATTTTGAGGACCTAATTCATGCAATTGAAACCTAAGGGACTAAAATTCCACTATTGCGATACCTAGTGAACAAAAGTGCAAAAAAATTGTAAAGTATTAGTAGGAAATATTATTATTTTCAAAATAATGTTTTCTAGAAAAGAAGTGTTCAAATTAGTTTGTATGATTAAGATGTTCAAATTATGTAAGCGTAACGTAGAATTTCTATTTTGCTATCCACACTCTTATCTTTTACTAGTGCAACCCTTATTTTTGCTTCAAGCACCCCAGTATTTTTATCACATAGTTGTTGAGGAAGTTTAATCTCTTTCATTCGACTCCCCAAGGTAATAAGAACTCAAGTTTTCTCCTCATACTGTATACTCATTCACATTAGAGTCATTCCTCCCCTCCATATGAGCATGCCTCAAACTACCACTGCCCCTTCTATTATGGCACAATTGTCGTTTCCTTTAAACTATTGTTCAATCTTGCCAGAAAATAGCCATGCCGCAAATTGACTTTCTAAAACCATGTTCACTCGTGTTTTTAACATGTATGTCTCCTTCTCTCTTTGCTAGAAATTTCATGGTGTTCACATTCAAGGAATGACTCTAGTCATCACAAGTGTCATCAGCAAAAACGAAAGTCGCGCTAAGACTCCCCCATGACATCCTTCTTCGAAATTGGGTACCCATACAAGCTAAGTTCTCTGAAATAAGTTTTTCACTGGAGAGACAAAGGTTGGTTCTAGAGTCGGGGTTGAGTTATCTCTCGTCTACAACAAATAAAATTTTGTTACACCAAAGTTAACGCCAAACCCTTTATAACTTGGCTTGTATTCATTTTTTTGGCAACCATGTACAAGTGTCGTTTACCCAAAAAGTTGCCAAATATAAATTTCCCTGTGCGAGCTTTTCAATATCCAATTGATCCATTTTTTGTTTTGTTTAGTTCAACATCAAATCGCCATCACAATAGTTGTCATAAGTGTTACATACCTTAAACAAGTATTTGATATGTAAGAGGCTGAGATTGTTTCTAGAATAAGCCAGACTTAGTGAAGCAAATCCTAGCCAACTCATCCTATTTACACCATTTTTCGTACGTCTTTCCCTCGTATTTCAAGGTATATGTATTTGTGTCCTCCATGCAAATTTTCTATGAGACCCCATCGAGACAATAAGCCCCAAGCAAGGAAGTCAAAATGGTCCATATCAAAACTACTTTCATCATAAAATTTTGCTTTCATGCAATATCATACGTCAAAATACTAATCCACAACCTCCTCATATTACAAATTAAAAGTTGAAAATAGACATTAATACAACTTTTGGATCATATGAGATAGATATTACACAAATAGAACATATAATTGTCAGACTTACACATTTTCTTTTCGATAATTGAAAATTGCATTAATGGTAAGTCAGCTAAGCATCATCGACACACACTTATATGAAGGGTTTGAGAGGTTGTCCAATCATGTGCTCAAGCTACCGGAAAAAATACACTAATAAAGTTACAACACCAGAAAAGTTCAAGATAAACTTTACAGGACACCAAGTAAATTAAGATAACAAAAAACAAGCTAAAACCGCCTAGGAAATGACTAATTACAAGACCATCTAAGCAAAGAAAGGGAAGAAAACTGTAGGCTAAATTCTCTAGCACTAAGTTCTTTGAGTTCACAGATAGATGCACATATATGGAGGAAGTTTTGTATGGCATAACAATAACTGATAAGAGTAATGTGTACTCAATGTTTTGATATATGGTGTAAAGTCATCAGAGAAAACAAATTGAAAAATACAAAAAAAAAGTTGTATGCACATTCAATCATGTCTCACTATCATATGCATTAAAATATTATTTTTCATAAATATTTACACAATGAGATATGATAGTGTAACATCCTAGTATTTCAACATTGGAAGAAATACCGAGATTTCTATAAATAGCATACATTAGAGCACTAATCCTGCTTAAGTGAACTGAACAACTAAACTCGATAAATAATTTATCAACTGCTGTCAAAAAATAATAATTTATCAACTATCCTTTAAAGTAACAAAGTTTCTTAAAAAGGATTAACTAATGACAATGAAACAAGTCCCAAAAGTCATTCATAAACTCTGTTGTTCAAGTTCTCAAAAGCAGAATTCTTAAGTCGATACATAACTCCAATTACAAATTAACAGTCAAAATATCAAATACAAACTTGTTACTTAGTGTAACACTAGGGTCAGCTAGGCAAACTATAAGTAAACTTGATCATATGAGATCCTTCTATAACTCGTAGCTCAGAATAGCAACTACTACTTCTTCCCTGTTTGTTTTTGCTTTCCCTGCTCATTTGTAAAATACCACCTAAATAAACAGTAAGATAATAATCTCAGTGAGTTCTTTCGGAACACCTCACCTTAATCTCTCGGTGTTTTAATTATCTTTTCTCTTTTTTTAGCACAACACCGGACAATCACTATGTGATTCCCCCGGTGAACCCACTCGATAATAGCTATTACCGAGTCAACTTATTATGTGCCTAGGCTTAGGGCTAATTACTACCCCTCACTTAGTGTGCTTTTAACTCGGGATCGTCATCCCCATGATATCTTATGTTTAGCTTGACACTTAGGTCGTTTTCTCACTTGATACAACATTACTCGGTTTGTTTCCAAACCCTAACATAAAGTCACTCATGTTGCACCATAAAAATACTTAGTTTTTAACTCAACTTGGTTCAATTATCATTGGGAAGGGTCGAGAAAGGGATTAGGGAAGGATTGGAGCCAAAAGGAATAGCATTTGAGGTATTTAAAATTGTGGGGCAAAAGGTTCGGCCCGGACCGGGCTCTAAGACGCACGAATCGGGCTTGTCGTAAAAAAAATTCAGCGTGCATCACAAAACGGGACGCACGGTCCAAGCCTAGGGGCGCACGGATCTGGCTCCTTCACCAGACTTGCAAACCAAAAATATTCAACGTGCATCATAAAATTTACTATTCCCATTGCTTCCGATACCTATTTCACCTAACTTCTAACTCAACCTCAGTTCATAACAGTACAAACCAACTACCAAACAACATATTTAGAGCAAGTTAAACATCAATGCATCACCCACTAACACTTTAAACGTGCAAACATTTCAACACATAAAATTCAGCATCTTGGTTCTCAAATATTCCAATTTCAGTTCATTTCACAAAAACACATGCAATGACCTTAGTTTTCATAAAATAAAACATTCATAGTATAAACAAACCCTAAGGGAAAATAACTCACATGTCTCAAGTGATGTCAAGAAAAAATTCTGAAATACAAGTCTCAAAACCCCCAAACTCAAGTTAGGCGCCAACAAAAGTTCCAAATTGCTCCTACTTGACCCTTAGCTCCTAAACCCTTACCTTGAGCTTCCAAATCAACAATGTAGCTTTCAATAAACCTATTCCAACTCCCAATACCAACATGCATCCACTAGGACTCCAAATCAAACATCAAACCCAACATGCATTTCAATAATCTTGGGAAGAAATGGATGTAAGGGCTTCATTGAGATTCTGATTTTGAGTGAGAGAAATGTCTTAAGAATGGTGAAGAGAAGGGAATGGAAATTAGTAAACTATAGTAGAGGTGAAAGAATGGAGAAATTCCCATCATTCTTCTCTTCTTCTCTCTAGCTCGAAGCTCTCTCCCTCTTTCTCTTTTCTTTTCTTTCTTTCTAAATGAGTGAGTTTTGTGAGTGAGAGGTAATGTAGCTTAACAAAAGTGAGAGGGAGAGTTTTTAAATATGAAATTACAGTTTTGCCCTCACTCTAAGTGCACTCCACTCTTTACATATACACTACCAATAATTAACTTGAACTATAGCAAATAAGCACACAAGTAACTCAATTAGTCATTTATAAAATAACTTAAATCACCAACTATAAACTCAATTGGAAATCAATTTAATAAAACCATCTACCAATTTCAAGAATTAAGATTAGTCACTTTGGGGATGTTACAAATAGAATGCCTCTCCTAGTAATTTTTCACACTAACAATGTATAGAAATTAAATTAGTAGAACATAGGGGTAGATTATTTTCTTTTTTTAATCAATTTTTGTGCCAAATTGTTACCAAAAATATTTCTAACTTTATTTTTTGTTACCATTTATTAGTGCGTACTATCCACCAGCTTTATTGGTGTTACATCGAGGAACCAGGTTAGGCACATGTACTCGGTTTTGTGGGTCTGTGTGATTCTCCTCTCCCAATAGAGTTTTTGCCACAAAAGATTTAAACTCAAGATTTGGGGTGGCATCCGAGCCAGTTACCGTTTGGACCAACACATGTCGGTAATTTTTATTACTTTATAAGGAAGGGCATTAGCTTTTTTCCTTTTTTTTTTTTGTAATAATGGATAAAACTTAGATGATAAGGAATGCCTTTTTTTTATTTGACCAAATATCTAAAAAAATCTTAATCCTTAAATATGGAAAATTAAAATTACATAAATAATATACAAAAGGGAATAGAATAAATTAGTATAATGAGATCATGGTATAAGGAAATAATCTAAATAATTGCAACTTTTTGTTGTTGTATGTTTTACGAGCCTTTTTCCAACCTTGAAATTTCATTTTGAGAAGTTTATGATTTAATACCTTGATAAACTTTCCATATATACTTCTCTACGAAATCCAGTGATATCTTTGGATATTTTAGGTAATAAAAAATGTTGAACAAAAAATTATTGAGGACTAAAAAAAAAATACAAATTACAAACACCATATTTTATAGAGACTAAAATCATATTTAATTCAAAAAAATGTTAGTCAAAATTTCAATATGATAAATACTCTCTTTTAATTGTTTCACCTTCCATTAGTAACCCTTGCAATTTACGTATTATAACAATAATTTAATTTATAGCTACTTTAAATGAATCAATCCGCTTTTTAAAAAAAAAAATCAAAATGCCTTTTGTCCAAAATAAATAAATTCAGAATGCCATAAATGTTTTATAAGATACTCTAATTAGCTAGCAAATCATTGCCATATTTGTAACTTAACATAAATGGAAATGGAAATTAATGTGAAATACACATTGTCGCCTATATAAATACCCCCATATAGTGCTCAATAGTTCTACCTCTAAACTCCTCTCTTCTAATCACCCCCTAAATCTCTTTTGTGTTGCAACACCATGGCTAATGGCTTTGGTAATAGGCATGATATGTTCAACTATAACAACACAGGGCAAATTGCATGTAGATTGTGCAACCGAGTTTTCGCAAGCACTCAATCTCTCATAACTCACATCGAGTCGCACATGGAATATGAAGAAGTTGCAATAAGAAGACTATATTCTTCAGAACACATCAGCTCTCAGAGACAACAATTGCCACCTCATCGTTTTCCACCAGGTGTTTCTCTCCCAGTAGCACCACCAACACAATCACCTACTGCTGTTTCTCAGCCTAGAAGAAACCCTTTTGGCCAGATTGGTTCTTCACTATCAATTAGGCCAATGCAATTTCCATCATATGAAGGTAGTAATAATAATAATAATATTAATATTAATAATAATAATGTTGGTGGTGGTGGATTATTAGCACAATTTCCTACTCCACAAATCTATCAAGGGAAGCCTGAAGAAGAATCCTCAAGTGATGGTACTAAACCATATATCTTGCAGCTGGAGAAACCTATCAAGAAGATTGATTTCATTGATTTGGCTAATAATGATGATGAGCAAAAGTTGGATTTAGCACTTAGGCTATAGCTAGCTAGAGAAATTTAGGGTAAATTAAGGATTTCAATCTTTTCTATTCTATCTGGAATTTTATTTTATTTTATTTAAGTTATTATTGTAGTATTTTATATATTAATTTGGTTGAATTCTATTTTACATTATTGATTTATTTAGTCTTTGTGGAAGTATATCGATTGTCTTTTACTTTTTTACTGATTCTGTTTCTTTCGCATTTAATGTGTTGAGTCGTCAGAGTTTGTAATTTGTCATATATTGTACGTTATTTAAAGATTAATAAATTAAATTTAATGAGAAATCAGTTATTAATGGGAAAAAATCTACGAAGTAAAACAATTTTTTTATAAACTTGGTATCCTCTTTGCGCAATTGTAGAAACTAATTCTTCGAGTCGGGTAGGACCATAATAGCCTAAATATTTCATATTATTTTATTGAAAGCGTAAAAAAGAAGATAAGGAGAATGAATACTTGATTCTAGCAACAATAACCTAAATTAATATGAATTAGAGAATTTTAGAAATGTATTTGATATTCTTTTAAAAAAGGATTTTTTTCTTTCTAGAAACCTAAAAAGGATTTTGAATTTACATATAAATTGATTTCTATTTTTACCAGTAAATTAGAAGCACCTAAAGAAAGTTGAAAAAGTACGGTTGAGGGATGTGTTGTAAATGTGACTGAAATTTTTGTAAACGAAAATTAAATTAAAATTTTTCGAGACCCTAAAGTACCCCAAAATACACTGTCACCATCCCACTTAACGCATTTTTTCACAAACTTATTTTTTTACCTCACCGGTTATTTACGAAAAAACTTCTTTGAAGAGTTAAATTTTTTTGAATCCCAAAGTACTTCAAAACATACAACTTGACATTTCACTTTATGCATTCGTTACAAAATAGTTTTTTTATACCATCAAGTATACCAAAATACACTTTTTGACATCTCACTTTACCTAGTTTTTCATGAAATTAATTACTTTTTCAATGAATCAATTATTGAAGACCAAAATTTACATATTTAAACATCTAATTTTTCTCGAGACCGTAAAGTACTCTTCAAAATATAAAAGAATTAAAAACAAAAAAAACTGAACAAAAAATTGAAAGAAAAAAAAGAAGAAAAGAAAAAAAACTGAAAGCAAAAAAAATGGCGGGAGTTCCTCCGCGGCATGACAAGCCGCATACAATTAATAGATAGATGCATAGTTTGTTGAATAAATTAAAAATTAAATATTTCAATAAAGTTTTAAAAATTAAATCAGTTGCTATATATAGAAACGATCTAAGATTTTTTTTCATTACTCAATTCTTCAAGTTAATGACATTAAGAGCTTGTTTGTTACACATTAAAGAATTGGTGATTTTGTTGTTAAATAATTTAGAGCCCATTTGTTACAATTTATTTTGAAGAATAATTACTTCTTTTAAATGAAATCAATTTTAGAAGGTTTTCATCTGTTTGTTACAACTTTTTTTAAAAAAATAGAATTTAAAAGTAATCTAAAAACCGCTTCAAATGAGAATCTGTTTTGAGTAGTTTATCATAAAATTCATTTTTTAAGAATATATTTTCAGTATGTTACTGTTAACACCCAAAAATAATAATTAAGTCGTAAACCGAGGGCTGAGGAAAAGGGAAGAGGGAATTAAAGTGTTACGGCAAGCCACATGACTAAGACCCAAATGGTACTTACTAACAGAGTGAATTCAAGAGAGGTGCTCGGGGAACATTATTTGACAAAACTCCCCGAGGAAGGGGTAAGCCCGAAGGCCAACAAGCTAAGCCGAGAGAGAGTAAAAGCCTCAGCCTATAGAGTGCCACGGCCAAGGTGACTCGGATGCCTAAGTAACTACCCAAGGGCGAAAAGCAACCGAGTGGCTGAGGTAAGGCAGGCTTTGCTTGGAAGGCAAGACAGAGAAGGCACGAAGATAGAACATGGGAGCAGTTGAAGATCAAGCGATGGAGCGAGGCCGTGAAAGACGGAGCAACGAGCATTTACCCCACTAACCGTGCTAGTGGGATCGTGGGCAATTACTTCGCCTCTTTTAGGGGTTAGGAAGTAATGAGAGACGTTGATCTTAGGCTGATCCAACGACAGGTAAGTGTTGGCTCGCGTAGTGGCCGATGAGGGCCTGTGTATATATATAGCAATCATAGTAAATGTAAAAAGACATCCACATCAATCAAAAACTCTACGTTTATTTCAATTTATCTTATCAACTGCACTTTTATCTTTATTTTATGCATTAGGTCAGTAGAATAATCCAACACTCGCGTCCCTTTCATCTAACCTGGCCCTTTCTAGAGGAGTCAGGATACCCACAGTCGAGGAGCTGAGTTCCCTCCTCTCGCAATTGCTTGAAGAACAAAGGAATCAAAGACTGCCCAAACCTTTGGCCGACTCCACGACTAGGACCTAAGACTTTGACAACAACAGTTACACAACCATAAAACAACTTATCATTTTAATAAAAATATCTAAAAACTAGTCTTTAAATTACTTAAAAACAAAATTACTTGTTTGTTAATCCATAACAAACGAACCCTTTGAGATTTTCTTTTAGAGATTTTTAAGATAATGAGAAGTGAATTTGTGTTTGAGTGATATAATGAATCACTTTTAAAAGAATTACATTCTTAAGAAATTATTTTTATAAGAAGATACTCAAAACAGATTCTCATTTGAAGCAATTTTTATATTGTTTTTAGATTCTCAATTTTTAAATAAACTGAAGAAAAACCTCTAAAAATGATTATTTTTATGAAAAAGGGGATTATTTTCAAAAGAAAATGTGTGAGCCCATTTGTTACAGGTTCTTTTTTACCAGAAAATCAACTTTTTAACTAAATTTTCAGTGATTCCGATTGTGTTTGTTTCAGCTTTTCTGAAAAATCGTTTTCATAAAAAGAATCGTTTTTATCCTCAAAATGAGAATCTGTTTCGAGTAGCTTCTCATAAAAACCATTTTTTAAAGAATGATTTTTTAAAAATCAGTGATTTTGAGTATGTTACACAAACACAAAATAAATTATCATTTTCTTAATAATTTCTAAAAGCTAATCTCTAAATTTTTTAAAAACAAAATCACTTATTTTTTAATGTCTAAAACCCTTAGAGATTTTCTTTTAGAGATTTTTAAGAAAATGAAAGGTGGATTTGTGTTTGAGTGATATAATGAAATCACTTCCTGTTATTTCGAAATTGTTTTTCAAAAATTAGACCGAATAGATTACTGGGATGAGTCGTGGACTAGGTTGCTCTCTTTAAGATGTTTCGTGGTACTGCTGAAACTTTTAGAATTTATTTGACTGAATAATTTTTAAAAATATTATCACTCAAAAACTATGCAGTATTTATCCATGCAATGCGTTGAACTTTTTTATTTACGATAGCGCATGACAATTTTGTAAAATATAAAATAACTAAATTAAAATTGTACCCAAAAAAGAAACTTCGGAAATTTTTAACTTATTTCAATATAAATTTAGATATTTAAAGTATTTATTATTTTAATATATTTACAATATTTTATTGTATTTTTTTCGATAAGCGATAATTCATTGATGAGTACTAAGGGTGCTTGAACCCAAACAAACAAATTAAAATCATAAATTGTTAATATATAATAGGGCGTTATTCCACTACGACAATGATAAATAATTAGAACGACTACCCACCCGATGCATAATAGGGCGTTACATGAGCAAAAATGGAGTCACTACTAACTTCGTCCCCCTAAACAAAAGTTTATTATGCGCTAACCATATACACCAACACGTTGCCAATCAAATAATATATTTAAGACTAAATAGCACTTTTGGTCATTTATCTTTGCTCTAGGTTTCATTATGGTCCTATATTTTTTTTTGGTCCGTTTTGATCCCTCATCTTTCATTTTTGTTTTATTTTGGTCTCTGCCGTCAATTGAATGTGGTGGTGAATAAATGTTTTATTTAATTCTAAATCATTTTATACATAAATAATTAAGTTTTTAAATTTTAAAAACACAAAACACAAAAATTAAATCAAAATCTGCATAATTCATCTTCATTTTCAGAATCAGAGACATATGTCACATTTGCATTCTTAAAAAAAAAAAGATGACACATTTTTCATCACTAATTTTTTCTCTCTTGTTGTTTTGCAATAACGAGATGAAGTGACTTTGAAATTTTTATTTAGCTAAAAAAGCTAGACTATTAAACTTAATAATTGACATCTCAAAAGATATAACAAGTGGTAAAAGATATGTGGTGACCTTTATAGGTTGCCAGTAAGTCCCAAGAGATAATGTGAGTTTAATAACAAATAAAAGTCCTACAAAATCCGTCAAAAAAAAGTCATTATAATATTATTTTTCATATATATATATATATATATGTATATATATTTGCACAAAGACATATTATAGAATGCCTCTGCTTTTAATTTTTAACACCTAACAATGTATAAAAATTAAATTAGTAGAACATAGGGCAGACTATTGATTCTTTTTTTAGTTAATTTTAATGCCAAATTGTTACCAAAATTTTCTTACTCAATAAAGAAGGGGATTGAATTTTTTCCTATTATTTTTGTAATAATGGATAAAACTTAGATGAAAAGGAACATTATTTTTTATTTGACCAAAATATTAAAATATTTTAATCCTAAAATATGGAAATTAAAATTAGATAAATAATATACAAAAAGGGAAGAAAATAAATTAATATAATGAGATCATCCTATAAGGAATTAAACTAAATAATTGCAACTTTTTGTTGTATATATGTGTTACGAACCTTTTTCCAAACTTGAAATTTCATACCTCCAATCCAGCGAGGGGATTAGTCACTGCGTTCGGCAGTGGATATTCTGGTCTCGACAAAAAAAACTTTGAAATTTTATTTTGAGAAGTTTATGATTTATTACCTTGATAGCTTTCATATATACTTCTCTAGGAAATCCAGTAATATTTTTGGGTATTTTAGGTAATAAAAAGTGTTGAAAAAATTATTGATGACTAAAAATACAAATTACAAACACCAAGTTTTATATTATAGAGACTAAAATCATATTTAACTCAAAAAAATGTTAGTCAAATTTTTTAATATGATAAATATTTTCATTTAACTATTTAACCTTCCATTAGTAACCCTTGCAATTTACATATTATACAAATAATTTAATTTATAGCTAAACTAAGTGAATCAATCCATTTTTTTTAAAAAAAATTCTGAATGCCTTTTGTCCAAAAAAATAAATTCAGAATGCCATAAATGTTTTACAAGATACTCTAATTAGCTGGCAAATTATTACCATATTTGTTACTTACCATATAATGGATATGGAAATAAATGCAAAATATACATTGTCACCTATATAAAAAACCCCATATAGTGCCCCGGCCTCTAAACCCCCCTCCCCTCTCTTCTAATCACCCTCCAAATCTCTTTTGTGTAGCAACACCATGGCTAATGCCTTTGGTAACAACACAGGGCAAATTGCATGCAGATTATGCAACCGAATTTTCACAAGCAGTCAAGCTCTCATAACTCACATCGAGTCGCACATGGAACATGAAGAAGTTGCAATAAGAAGGCTCTATTCACCTGAACATATCATCTCTCAAAGACAACAATTGCCACCTCATCGTTTTCCACCAGGTTTTTCTCTCCCAATAGCACCACCAACACAATCTCCTATTGCTAATATTTCTCAACCAAGAAGAAACCCTTTTGTTAGTGTTGGCCAAGTTGGTTCTTCTCAATCAATTAGGCCAATGCATTTTCCATCATATGCAGGGAATAATAATAATAATAATAATAATAATAATAATAATGTTGGTGGTTGTGGATTATTAGCACAATTTCCATCTCCACAAATCTACCAATGGAAGCCTGAAGAAGAATCCTCAAGTGATGGTACTAAGGCATATATCTTGCAGCTGGAGAAACCTATCAAGAAGATTGATTTCATTGATTTGGTTAATAATGATGATGAGCAAAAATTGGACTTAACACTTAGGCTCTAGCTTTGTTGAGAAGTTTTGGGTGAATTAAGGATTTAAATATTATGTTCTTTATCGATTTTTTTTATTAAAGTTATTATTGTAGTACATTATATATTTTATTTGGTTGATTTTTATTTTAGACTATTGATTTATTTAGTTTTTGTGGAAATATTGAATGGTTTATAAGCGATTGTCTTTTACTTTTTTGCTGATTCTGTTTCTTTTTGCCTTTAATGTGTTGAGTCGGTAGAGCAAAAGCAGCTAGCAATTTGTAATTTGCCATATATTGCATGTTATTAAAAGATTATTAAATTGAATTTATTAAGGAATTAATTACTAATGGGAAAAAATCTACGAAGATTTGTGGAAACACCATTACCAGGATGGGACAATCATCCATTTACGATTTTGTTTGGAATGCACCACGTCATTAGGTGGTGTATGACAAACCACTTTTGTAAGCATTTTTAAGCGTTGGATTGAGATGTCTTACAAAATCATGCGGTGGATCATCCACACTAAATCTATCCTCTTCTCCTTCTTATCTCACTGCCCTGGCTTACGGCAAATAGAGTCGTCGTTCAACTAAAACCCCTATCTCTCCCTCGAGATCCTCAAAAACTTCATTCGCACCTTCTACCGAATATTGAGTCGATCATGGCCTACCACCGTTTGATAGTCTCGAACTCTACTTTGATATCATATAACTATATAACATCTTAACCTTTTTAAAGCTAAAACATCAAGCGCTGCATGGTATATACATGAAATGTGGAAATTTTAAAACTTAAAGACAATCTCAAGCTATCCACCCAAATCTCGAATATTAACGACATTCAATTTAGAAATGTAACTACCTCTAACTTGTATCAACATTATATTAGACATCACATTACGTGAGCATTATTATAATTAAATATTGACTCAAATGCACTTTTGGTTCATTATGTTTCACCAAAGTTTTAGTTTGGTTCCTTTTATGCTTTTTTTCTCACTCTCCACCACCACCACCACCACTGTCTCTCTCCTCATTGACCATCTCTCTCTCCTCCCCCCTCTCTTATTTTCTCCCCCCTTCATCTTCATCCCCAAATTGAAACCAACCATCTTCATCCCTTAAATAAATAATCAACAAACCACAAGACTTACAAAGTTACAAACATGGTAGGTTCCCAACCCTAATTTTTTAATTTGGAAATGAAGAGAAAAGAGGACATGGACCGAAGGAGGAGAGATATTTACAATTAGGAGAGAGAGGTCGTAGTGATGGTGATGGTGGGGTTTGGGATGGAGTTTTTTTTAGCAAAAGTGCACTTTGGTCCTTTATGTTTCACCAAATATTCAGTTTGGTCTTTTATATTTTTTCCTAGTCACTAATGCCAACTAAGCAAGCCACATCACCTATTAATGGTCATCGTGGCATCCGTTGGACGAAACGTTAAAAAAGGGCCAATAATGCGTTTTAGCCTTAAATGACCAAAATGAAATTTTTGTGATACTAAAAGGACCAATAATGCGTTTTAGCCTTAAATATTCATCCGTATTATCTCATAACATTTAGTATGCATACATAACATCGTGATTCAGAGCTCACTTACATGTATCAAATTATGACATTCAAGTAATAATTGAAGATTCTTAACCCGATGTGTTAGCTCAGTGGTAAGAGTTTAATTTGCTTTGTATTCTCGAGGTGCTGAGTTCAAATCCCCTCGAGGACAGTTGTAAAATGACCATTAGTGCCACTTTGATTAATGAAATTCATTCCCCAATTAAAAAAAAGAGAACCTTAATCATCATATGATTTGAGATAATAACCATACAATCATGTATATTTGAGTACATACATAAATCATCACGAATCATGGATCAAAACAAAGTAGTTAGAGTCATAAAACATGAAGTTTTTGGGTTAAAATCATGTACCATTGCCTGGCGACCCCATGCCCATCGCCAGGGAATGTAAGTGAGAACAAATACACCAATTTTATTCGTCCGGTTGCTTGGTGATGGTCTCGGGTTGCCAGACAAGCCCTACTGCAAGAAGTTGTAGAGTTCGTTTTTAGAGGTTTCTTCATGAGCTTGTCATCCAACACACCAATAACCCAGAAAAATAAATGACTCAATTATCAACTAAAAACAACTTACTTAATCATGCTCAATCACCTATTGAATCTCACATGTAATCCCTCAAATTTCCAAATTTCACAAGATAAAACAATGCATAGATGCATGTTCAAGCAAGAACAATGGCATAATGCAATTATTCATTTCATTAGAACTTCAAATCATTCACTAGAGGAGATAAAAGGGCTCAATGATATACCTAACGAGGTCTTATGAGTGCCCTACCTAAGTCCCCAACTAGTGAAGAACTCACCTTGAAAATATGAGCATAAAATCAACATTCAGTGTTCCCCCTTTCCCTAATGTACACAAATTTGATTTGCTTTTAAAAAATCAGCTCATGCTTCATTTTTCTTCTAATAGCTTCCTTTCACTTGCTCCGAGCATCCGATTCTCCTTTTATCTCATGCATGCAAACATATTTGAAAGTGAGAAGAGAATGGTTTGGAAATGGGTTTTTGGGTGACTTTGGGTATTTTTTTGTTTGTGTATAAATGTTGAGTAGAAGATAGAGTAGATAATAGTTGGAAGAGGTGAATATGGCATAAATTGGAGGGATTTCAGATTGGCATCTCAGTTTTTCTCCCTTCTCTTCTTTCAATTTGGAGTCTCCTCTCTCCTCTTTCTAACTTCTCTCTAAAACATGTGATAAACTCCAATTTAATGTACTTTTAGAGATATTTTTGAGTCATTTTTTATAACAATTATTATTAATTAGATAAATCATTGACTTTGTGTTGAAAAAAATAATTGACTTAATTTGCTCATTTTGTAGAAAGAAAGAAAATATAAAAAAGAATGGAAAGTCTATTTCAAAAGCAGCTTTGAAGATAAAATTATATATTTATATATATATATATATATTTGGGTAGAAAAGAATTGCGAAAAGGCCATGGCCAAGCGTGGCCAAGAATTGAGTAGAAACTAATATGAATGGGTCATACTTCCTACAACCCCAAGCTACTCATTGGACACTCCTAAACCATGTCAAAAGACCAAAATGTCATTAATGAAACGTGTGCGCCCCTTATTTTCCTGGGATTACGAATTAGAAGTTTATTTTCGAACCGGCTCGAAAGTTTAGTTTTGTACAAAGCCTCCACTAGCAGACATCCCCATTTGCATGATTTTTAACAGATACTGTTTGGAAGTTTAGTTGCGTACCTATTAAAATGCAGTAGGGGGTTGGAAGCGTTTCACGTGAGTATTTTGGTAATATTTTAGAGTTGGGGTTGTGCAGTGAGTAATTGGAAGGTTGTAGGAAGTATCTGCCATATGAATTGGATGCAAAACCCAATGATGGAAGGAGCCCAAATTAAAAAGTGCCGCAAGCAGCAATTGGAGGAGCGAGAATTAAAAAAGGCACGTGAGCAAGAAAAGAAAGAAGTGTCGTGAATGAGATGGTAAAAGGGACTTGGCACAAAACCCTAGGCAACTAATATAAAAGGAGAGTTTCAACTTTCAACATGAATTGAAGCAAGCGGTACACAACACAAGAAGGAGCCGCAACATATACACACAAGAGCACAGACAGTGAGCAGAAGACTGAAGACTCAGAATAAGAATTTATCTAATTTCTGAGTTATTTTTATCTCTGTATTTTATGATTCTAATTTCTATTTATTGTTCTTAATGACTTTGGATGCCTAAATCCTCTTCTAGGGTCTTAGGTGAATCTTTTTTTATTAGAGACATTTTTATGTTCTAGTTTTATATTTGAATTCCTAATTTTATTTCAATTAATACTGTCCTATTGTTTTAATCACATACTTAGAATCGATCACTCTTGACATGTTAATAATCAGTTAATTGATCAGCGACTGTACTGCAATTAATCGGTGGATATATAGGATAATTGATACTATAATTAATGAATGACCAAACTTTAATTTAGTCCTTCAATAATTGATGCTATAATTAATGCATGACCAAACTTATCATGTAATTAAACATCACATTCTTAATGTTTTTATATGATGGGATTTCAAGTGTGAGTGGTTAGTCCCACTTGACTAGGAATGAACTAAATGAAGGATATATAAGAGACGGGACTCATATACTCATTGCCTTAAAGCTTTGGTGGAGATGCGGTGTCTAAGTCTCTTGGTGGTTCTGGTCATTTGCTAGCTCGTTGTTGCTCCCTGTGCTCCCCCCCAGATCCCCCAACAAGTGGCATCAAAACCATGGTTTGCCTTGGTGCGGGAGCGGGAAGTGAATCCTGGTTTGGATCAAGGCTAGTGACGTGGGTGACTCACACTTGAGGGGGAGATTGTTGGGATTACAAGTGTGAGTGGTTAGTCTCACATTGACTAGGAATGAGCTAAATGAATGATATATAAGAGAGGGGACCCATATACCCATTGCCTTAAGGTTTTGGGTGGAGATGTGACAAGTCTCTTGGTGGTCCTAGTCATTGGCTAACTCGTTGTTGCTCCCGGTGCTCCCCCGGACTCCCCAATATTATCCCTATGGGTCCTTGGCGCTGTCAGACCGAGTTCTTTGTCGCCGAATGCAATAAGTGTCATGTGCCTTACTCTTGACCGACTATCTTTTATCTTAACTTATATTCCTGTTTACCTCAAACTTTAGATGTGAATAAACCTTTAGATTCAATGAGTCTACAATAATTTTCCCTTGAATCACCTTTGGATTCATAAAGGGCTTCACAATATTTGATGCATCTGTATACTGAGTCTTCCATTCAAATTAATTTGGAGGAACTAAAACTATCCCACAATATCAACGTTTATAATCATCTAATTGGGCATTTTAAGTTACATACAAGAAGTATATCAACTTTTGGGTCAAAAGGAAAGCATTTCAAGTCAAGAATGTGTATTTTGTGGGAAATACGCTTGAGGTGCTAGAGGTGCACTCTCAGTTGCAGGTTTAGTTTGAAAAGCACTAAGGGGGCGCTTGGGGGTGCTGGGCGCACTCCCTGCAAAAGTGAAACTTTTGGTTCCTCAAGATACCAAACTTGTTCACAACCTCATTTAATCCATATCCAAACATGCTACAGCCACCAACATAAATATGACACTAAACTTCACACTACATGCTCATCTATCTACAAGCCCCAAACGTGAATCAATCTCAACATACATGCATTGTTTACTTCTAGCTCATACCAAAATGCACCACCATAAACACATATTTCATTTGAGGCTAAATTGCACTTTTGGTCATTTATCTTTGGCTTTGGTTTCATTTTGGTCATCTATTTTTCCCCCCGGTTTTGGTCCCTCATTTTTTGTGTGTCATTTTGTCCTTTTTTAGTATTTTCCGTCCATTAACTTTACAGACGCCACGTTAACAGTTAAATGCTGACGTTGCGTCTTAATTGTGCAATATGACGTGTCATTCATTTAATGACGTGGCAAATAGGGACTAAATTGAAACTAAATAAAAACATAAGGGACCAAATTGACAAAAAATATCCCATCTCCATCTTCATCTTCCCCGGCGAGCCACCACCACCCTCTCTTCCTCACATCCACTGCCACCCTCTCCTCCGCCGCCAGAGCACCAAAACAGAACCCTAAATCCCAATACCAATCCTAAATCCCTAAGTTGAGAACCCTCCGATTTGGTTCTCAACTTGTGGTCGTCGTTTCATCACTATCCCCTGTTGAAGAATGTTTGACCAAAAACGACATCGTCATTGAATCCAATTGGGATTTAGGGATTTAGGATTGGTATTGGGATTTAGGGTTCTGTTTTAGATTTGTGGTGGTGATGTGGCGGTGGAAGAGAGGGTGTTGGTGGATGTGAGGAGGAGAGGGTGGTGGTGGCTCGTCGGGGAAGATGAAGATGGAGATGAGGTGTTTTTTTCATTTTGGTCCCTTATATTTTTTAGTTTCAATTTGGTCCCTATTTGCCACGTCATATTGGGCAATTAAAATGCCACGTTAGCATCTAACTGCCAGCATGACATCTGTTAAGTCCCTAAATCCCAAAAAAAGACCAAAATGACACACACAAAAAAGATGAGGGACTAAAACGGGGAAAAAAGTAAAGGACCAGAATGAAACCAAAGCCAAAGATAAAGGACCAAAAGTGCAATTTAGCCTTCATTTGATTACAAAAAGCAACAAATTTAACCCTTGATATGCCTAATTGGGGTCTTATTCTCACCCTTCCTAAGTCCCCCTAATAAAAGAGCTCACCTTAAACCTTTAGGGCCCGTTTGGTGCATGGTCAGGATAGGATAGATGCATGATATGATATGAAGCAAGATAGTGATATGATATGAGTGACAGGATAACACTATTATATCATGTGTTTGATGTGCAACACCTGATAAGATATAAGATAATATACATTATTATATATTAATTCCTTTTTAGGTACAAAGGTAACATATGTTATTCTTTTATATATTTTACATAAGCTAATAAATAATGATATGATATATATTATAGGTTAATGACAAAACTACCTTTGTGACAACTATATTTCATTTGTGGAAAGATTAAATTAATATATAAATTTACTTATTTATCGCTTATTTTAATTTTTAAAATTTCAATAGATTTTTAAATTTGGGATCATACAAAAAGAAAAAGTTACCCTAATCATATATCATACATTATTTTTTAAAATTAAAGACCAATATTTTTAATTTTAAATTTAACATAATTTTTTATTTATGTTTTTTAATATATATTTATTTTTAATAGATTTCATATTTTTATATTTTAAATATAATTTAGAAGGATAAATGAATAAAGTATTTTCTTATCCCATCATATTGGTTTCTAACCCAGCTCAAACTTAGGATAAAATTTTAACTAGAGACACAATATAGGATAAGTCACAAGATTAAGTTATCATATCCTGTTGACTCAACAAATACCGGACTGAGGAAGGATATGATTTGGTCACCAAACCAGCCCTTGGGCAAGAGGACGAAGATGAAAGTGGTGCCTTGCTTGAGAACAAAAGTGGTGTTCTAGAATCCCTTGAGTAGCTTCTTGTGTGCCTTCTATTGTGGTTTGGAGCTTTTCTATCCTCCCATTTTCTTTTCTTCTGTCGTTACCCTTTTCGTTTTCTTTTCTATCCTCCCATTTTCGTTTTCTTATTGGTTGGAGAGTGTCTAGGTGCAAGTGGAAATGGAGGGATATGATTTTTTCTTCTTTCAGATAGGTATCTATCGCGTAATAGAAAGTATCGATCCCACAGAGACTTTGTAATTACCGATTTCGTTTTCGATGGTGATTAGCTAAAATGAATAAATGAATAATTTTAGTAGAAGGAATATTTGTTGGTTTTAAATTCAGAATTATAAAGGCGTCCTAGGATTGTGGTTTTATCTCAATGATAGAACATTCACAATCCCTCATCCATTCTCTATTTTATGTTAAGTTCTTTTCTAAGGACAATGTATTCAACGGTAACTCTTGTTTCCTCTCAGAATACAAGAGTGTTCCTCGAAACAATAATCAAAACCTATTCTCATGGTTGATTATTGCCAAGACCCCTTAAGTACAAACATTATTGTCCCAAGACTCTCAAAACCATTCTCATGTTTTGGTTGTATTGTTTAACCTCATAGTTCTAATATCAAACTTCACCTCTCGGTACTTCGTTTGATATTTGAATTATAGCTTTAAAATGAATGAGGTTAAATTAGAAATAAAACTTCGATAAAATAGAGCCTAGACTTGGAATTGTTTGGGGATCTATCATTGAATTATTCCCACAATCCCAAGACTAGAAGGGTCTACTCACTCATGATCATGGTAGAAAAGACTTAGAAGAATAAGAAGACATAAAGGTAAATGACAGAATTGTAAATTGCGGAATGTAAATGACGGAAAACAAAAGAAAGCTATAAAGGACTGAAAGTAAAGTGCTGGAAAATAAAAACAGAAATTAAAGGTGCAAGAAAGTAAAGAGCATGAAAATAAAAGAACAAAAACTTAGATAAATCTTTGAGAGTGAGTTTACAAGTGATCAAGCATGCCTAAGCACTTAGAAATTCGTGCTTTATATAGGCAAAAAAAAGAGACAAATCAGTTAAGTCCCATTACAAGCAATGAAGTACAATTAAGTGCAGTTTTCAACATCCGTTGGACTGCCACGGTCCGTGTTGAAGCTGATGCGTAACAGTCAACACGAACCGTGTTAAGCAACACAGGCACCTGTGTCAGCTTCGGCCAGAGGGTGTTTTCCATGCAAATTTTGACTGTTTTGGTCCTTTGTGTGTCTTCTATTCTTGGGACTTCAATGCTATGCTTTTTAGTGCTTGAAATTCTTCTTTTGCTCTTGACTTATCCGACAAAATCAAATCAAAATAAAAGCAATAAAATAGCCCCAAAATAGAATTAAATTACCAAATAAACCATTTAAAACAAACACTAAAATAACAACTAATTTGGACTGATTAGTCCCTCCATGGTTCAAGTTATGCCAATGTTACCCAAATATTGATCTAATCCGTCAAAATCCTATTTTGGTAACCACTTATGAACTGATGCCTAATTTATTCTAACAATACAAATCAATATAATCAATCAAGAATAAGAAATATGTGAACCATTACTTAAGAAATGTGGGGTTGCACCCTGTGTTATGTATGTTTGTGGATGCCCCCCTCTCCTCATTGTGAAATTAAATATAATTAGGCAAAATTACACCAGAGGACCTTTAAGTTATTTATTTGTAATAAGTTGGCCCTTTAAGTTTTTTTTTGTAACAAATAGGCCATTTTAGTGATTACTCTAGCTTATGTATTTTGATGTAATGCTACTTTACATATTGTGATTACTCTAGCTTATGTATTTTGATGCAACTAAGCATATTTTGGTGTATTTTGATGTAATCAATGATATGACATTTTACTAACTTAAAGGGCCAACTTATTACAAATAAATAACTTAAAGATCCTCTGATGTAATTTTGTCATATAATTATTATCAAATTAATGACTTTCTATTCTCTACAAATTAAAAAGTATGTAGTGTATACAAATTAGCATATCAATGTCATCCTTAAATTTTAATTATATAATTGTCTTCTTTTTTTTCTTTTATCCATTTGACTCATCTATCCTTTTCCATCTTTTCCTTCCACTCATTGTTTTGTCAAGCCTAAGCCTATGCCTAAACCTATGCCTTATAGTTGGGTTCTTATAATACCTGCATGAATCCTACCCACTTATAATTGGTGAAATACGAGAAGATATATCCACAAAATAAAACTTTACATGAAAAAGGAAAACACAAATTTCATTATTTTAATGTGAAGATAAATTTGCAAATACAATGGTTGATTTTGAAAATTGAAACTAAAGTTTATTTTCTTGTTATTTATTTTAGTACTCAGAATTTTTTTCTTTTTATTTTTGTAAATAACTCCTTTTTTTTTGTTTCTAGGCATGCGTTGGATGCTGATGTGGTAGATCAATGCTATGTGATGGTTGACATGAAATGCCACTTGCAATACTGATGTGTCTCATCAATGCCACATGTCACCATCATCTAATGTGATTGATATTGACACGTGATACTGCCATTTTTTTTAACAAAGAGTTAACATTAAGGAACGAAATTGGAGACATTTGATTTTACAAGAGAAAAAACAAAAGCAATTTTTCAAGAATTAAAATCGAAATTCACTATATTTACATGGACAAAATATTGTGAAATGAAGTAATTCAATCTAGCCAAAATTGTTAAGTGTAAAAGTGTTTTAATAGTATGGGTTAAAACAGTTGTTAGTTGTTGTGAAACTATTAACCACAGTGGGTTAAAATAGTTGCTAGTGGTATGGGTTAAAACAGTTGTTAGTTGCTATGAAACTGTTAACTAGTGAGGGTTAAAACAGTTGCTAGTTGTAACCCAGGTTAAGTGGTTTTGAGTCAAACAATAAATACCAATTGCAAAGTGAAAATAATACAATCAATAGAAATTGAATTCATTCACTCCAAAAATTCTGTTATTCTGTTATTGTGAAGCTGTGAACCTTCACAATCTTGCGTCAATTCTTCCAACAAATTGGCACCAGAGCAGCGATTCAGTGGCACGCACGGCGGCGATCATGGCCGCAACGCAGACCAACTCTTCCAACAACGGTCAATTCCCAGCAAAATTACCGGTATTTGATGGTAGCAACTACGAACGATGGACGGCACAAATGAAGGTGATTTTCAGGTATCAAGGTGTTTTTGAAGTCATTCGCAGTAGAGTGACGCCTCTTGGAGCAGCGCCAACGGAGGCACAAAGAGCAACTCACCGTGATCAAATGAAGAAGGACGACAAGGCAATCTTTCTAATCCATCAATGCGTTGATGTGAATGTCTTAGAGAAGATTATTGAGTACGAGACGGCAAAGGAAGCATGGGACGTGCTAGCAACAACTTACTCCGGTGACAAGCAGACCAAGAAAGTGAAATTGATGTCTCTATGGCGTCAATTAGGTTTGCTTCAGATGGAATCAAATGAAACAGTGGCACAATTCGTAAACAGGTTAGTAGTTTTAACCAATCAAATGCGTAATTGTGGAGAAGTGGTAACTGATGCTATGAAGGTTGAAAAGATTCTTACGGGCTTAACCCCTAATTTTGATCATGTTGTTGCTGCAATTGAGCAATCTAAAGACCTAGATAACCTGAAGTTAGAACAGTTGTTAGGATCTTTAGAAGCACAAGAATTGAAACTCAAAAACAGAGAAGGAGTTAAGAAAGATGAAAGGGATTCTGAGAAAGCCTTGCTGGCTCAATCTTGGAAGAAAGGAGGTGGAGGGAATGAATCTTGGAAGAATAAGAAGGGTAAAGGAAAATGGAAGAGTAACAAGGGTGAAGGTGGAAATCCTAAGCAAGACAATCAGAAAAAGGGAAGTGAA
This sequence comes from Astragalus glycyphyllos, assembly GCA_963573325.1. Classification (NCBI taxonomy): domain Eukaryota; kingdom Viridiplantae; phylum Streptophyta; class Magnoliopsida; order Fabales; family Fabaceae; genus Astragalus; species Astragalus glycyphyllos. The sequence goes on from OY754309.1 coordinate 34,857,287, forward strand.
AATGACAGCAAGAATAAGAAGAAATCCAAGGATCACATTCAATGTTACAATTGTCAAAAATGGGGACACTTTGCTGATGAACGTGTGAACCTTAAGGTCCCTAGAAAGAGGAATGAAGAGGCACAATTTGCGCATGACTCTGATGAAGAAGTGGTGGCATTGATGGCCACAATTGATGAGGAAGTGATGATGTTGATGACTGTAACTGAAGCAGGAACAATTGAATGGTGGTACTTGGATACAGGGTGCTCTAATCATATGACAGGGCACCTTGAATGGTTCTGTGAGATTGACAGAAACATAAGGAGGAGAATTAGGTTTGGTGATGGAAGATCTGTGAAGGCAAAAGGCATTGGCAAAGTGGCTATCAGAAGAGAAGATGGTAGGAAGGTATTGGTCAGTGATGTCCTCTATGTTCCTCAAATGAAAAGCAATTTTTTGAGTCTAGGACAATTGCTTGAGAAGGGTTACTCAATGAGCATGAGGGATAACTATATGGAAGTATTTGACAATGAAGAGAAAGAAGTGTTGAAGGTGTTGGTGTCAAGCAACAGAACCTTCAAAGTAGGAGTGAATTCCATTGACCAGAAGTGTCTGGTGGCTCATACTGATGATGGTGTGAGGAAATGGCACAAGAGGCTTGGCCATTTGAACTTTGGCAGCCTTGACCTACTCCAAAAGAAGAACATGGTGGCAGGATTACCTTTGATTAAGGAACCTAGTGAAGTATGTGGCAAGTGCTGTGAAGGCAAGCAACCAAGGAAGTCTTACAAATCATCAATTCCTACAAAAGCTATTGAGAAGCTAGGGATCATACACTCTGATGTATGTGGCCCATTTGAGGTAAAATCACATGGAGGTAACCTTTATTTTGTCTCTTTCATTAATGATTGTACTAAGAAAATGTGGGTATACTTGCTGAAAAGGAAGAGTGAGGTATTCACTACATTTAAGGAATTCAAGTTGCTTGTTGAGAAGCAAAGTGGATGTCCTGTTAAGAAGCTTATAACAGATGGTGGTGGTGAGTATACATCACTTGAGTTTGACAAATTTTGCAAGGATGAAGGCATTGATCATGTTGTGATAGCTCCATATACTCCTCAACACAATGGCACTGCAGAAAGAAGGAACATAACTCTGTTGAATATGGTGAGGTGTTTGCTTAAAGAAAAGAGTTTGCCACATGAGTTTTGGGGTGAAGCAGTGTCCACTGCAACCTATATTCTCAATAGATGCCCAACCAAGAGACTTGAAGGAATGGCACCTGAAGAGGCATGGACTGGTTCTAAGCCTAGTGTGAAACACATGAGGATTTTTGGCTCTCTATGTTACAGACACATTCCTGAGCAACACAGAAGAAAGCTTGACTCAAGAGCTCAGACTATGATACTTGTTAGATATCATAGCACTGGAGCTTACAAGCTATATGATCCAGTGCAAAGAAGAGTATACATCAGCAATGACGTGATTGTTGATGAAGCCAAGAAATGGGATTGGAGTGACTATGGTGAAAGAGTAAGCACATAAACTGTTGAAGTGCCACTTGACAGTGATCAAGTGCCTGCTACTGAACAATTGATCGAAGAGGAGCCTGCTGATGATGTTAATGCAGGCAATGTAGAGCCACTAAGGAGATCTCAAAGAGAAAGACATCCACCTGCAAGATTGCAGGACTATGATACTCACACAGTTGTATTGAATGAAGAAATACTTAACATGATACAGTTGGTTCTGTTAGCAGAGTCAGAACCTGTTTCACTAGAGCAAGCACTCTCTAGTAAACATTGGAAGGAGGCAATGGAAGAAGAACTAAAATCAATACAGAAAAATGATACTTGGGAGATGGTAGAATTGCCAAGTAATAAGAAGGCAATTGATGTGAAGTGGGTCTACAAGACCAGGATGAAACCTAATGGTGAAGTTGCAAAGTATAAGGCTAGGTTGGTTGCAAAAGGCTTCTTGCAACAACCAGGTCTTGATTTCAATGAGATTTATGCTCCTGTAGCTAGAATAGAGACCGTGAGATTGATTGTAGCTCTAGCTAGCAAGAACAAATGGACATTGAGTCAGCTTGATGTTAAATCAGCTTTCCTCAATGGTCCACTTGATGAAGTGGTGTTTACAAGGCAACCACCAGGTTTTGAAAAGAAAGGAATGGAAAGCAAAGTGATGAGGTTGAAGAAGGCTCTGTATGGCCTCAAACAAGCCCCAAGGGCTTGGAATAAGAGGATTGATTCATTCCTCTTGCAGTTGCAATTTGTGAAGTGCTCCACTGAGCATGGAGTATATGTAAGACAGAATGAAGCAGCTAGATTACTAATCATTTGTCTATATGTAGATCATTTGCTTGTCACTGGGGATAGTGAACAAGAAATCAATGAATTCAAAAGGAAAATGATGTGTGAATTTGAGATGACAGATTTGGGCAAACTCTCTTACTTCCTTGGATTGGAGTTTGTGGCACCCAAGAGAGAAATATTTTTACATCAAAAGAAATATATGAGTGATGTGCTTAAGAGGTTTGAGATGTTTGACTGTAATCCAACCTCCACACCAGCTGAAACAACAGTGAAGTTGTCAAGAAATACTGATGAAACATTGATTGATGCTACTCTATACAGAAAACTCATTGGCTCTTTGAGATATGTATGTAATACCAGACCTGATATTGCTTTTAGTGTTGGCTTGATAAGCAGGTACATGGAAGAGCCAAGGAAATCTCACCTTGTGGCAGCTAAGAGAGTACTAAGGTACTTAAAGGGAACACTTGACTGGGGAATTCTGTTCCCAGCAGCAAGTAACTGTGAAGCGGTGAAGATGATTGGCTATACAGATGCTGACTGGAGTGGTGACTCTGAGGATAGAAAGAGTACCTCAGGGTACATCTTCATGCTTGGAGATGCTCCAATTAGCTGGTGCTCTAGGAAGCAGAATGTAGTAGCACTTTTTTAAGTTATGAAGTTGAGTAAATTTCAGCAGCATTTGGTGCAAGCCAGGCACTGTGGTTGGAAATGTTGCTGAATGAGTTAAAACAGAAGCCTGCAGGAACTATGGTGCTGAAAGTAGACAACAAGTCTGCCATAGACTTGGCCAAACACCCCATTGCACATGGGAGGAGCAAACACATTGAGATAAAGTATCATTTTCTACGTGATCAAGTGAACAAGGGTAATCTGCAAGTTGAACATTGCAGCACTGATAATCAATTGGCTGATGTGCTTACAAAGTCCTTGAAGCCTATGAAGTTTGAAGACATGAGGAGCAGAATTGGAATGTACAAGTTGGCAAGTTTGAATTAGGGAAGTGTATTGTGAAATGTAGTAATTCAATCTAGCCAAAATTGTTAAGTGTAAAAGTGTTTTAATAGTATGAGTTAAAACAGTTGTTAGTTGCTATGAAACTGTTAACCACTGTGGGTTAAAACAGTTGCTAGTGGTATGGGTTAAAATAGTTGTTAGTTGCTATGAAACTGTTAACCAATGAAGGTTAAAACAGTTGCTAATTGTAACTCAGGTTAAGTGGTTTTGAGTCAAATAATAAATACCAATTGTAAAGTGAAAATAATACGATCAATAAAAATTGAATTCATTCACTCCAAAAATTCTGTTATCACAATCTTGCGTCAAGTCTTCCAACACTAAATATATATTTAAATCTCAAAAATATATTTTTTTTTGTTACAATCTCAAAAATAAGATAATATGTACGAGTAAACTTGAAATGCATAAATAAAAGTAAAAAGATTCGCAGATAAATAAACAAATAAATCTAACAGTTAAACCAAACATGAAAAGACATTTTAATTTTAATGAAAGAAAGTGCTTTTATGTGAAGGTGATTGATGAGGACGCACTGCTGCAACTTACTCTACCAAAGAAATGCAGCGTTAATTTAAGAATCCTCAACAGGACAATGAATGAATGAAGAAGAATAAAGAAAATCACTCCAGGGCAACATTGTAATTTCAACACTATAAAGTCGTTATGACATGACACGTGTGTCTGACACTGATTGCCTCACTCGCTCGGCATTCCTCAATATTTACCGAAATTCCAGTTATACCCCTCCGTATTTTCTTCATAATTCCAAAGACAACCTTTGATATTTGTGTTACAACTGTGAAGAAAACAGAGGGGTAATGGTCCCTCCCTGCTATGGGTTGGTATCAAATGAAGAATCCATTACTATTTCTCTGGCAGCCATTGAAGCCCTTCTTCTAAACCCATTACTACTATTTTATCTTTTTGAGCTCTGAAGAAACATGTTTTTCAAGCAAAGTTTACCTTTTTAAGTTACCTAAGTCAAAACCCATTTTTGGGAATGTGCATTTCTTTCTTCTTCTGTTTATGGGTATCTTACTTTAGAGATTCATCATGATGTGTGATCCCTGAGAAAACCTAGTTGCTACTTTAGTTTCTCTCAGCTGCTTTGGTTGGTTGCCATTATGAATACTTCAGCAAGGTTAGATTCAGCTGTGTTTCAGCTCACACCTACTAGAACCAGGTATTAGATTTTAACACCTTATTGGGTTTCTTCCATTTGTGACATTTTTCAAATCAAAGCTAAGAATTCACTAGGTTGTTTACTTTTTTTAGCATTTAGGATATTTAATTTTCCTAAAACTAACTAAAATGGGGATTGTTTCTTTTTTTGGGAGTGAATAATTTGAGTGACTATAATTCATCTGAGATTGTTACAGTACTTGTTACTCTCTATGTTTCTTTTCTTTGATTGTCAAGTGATTCAGTTCTAAAGTGTGTTAATTTAATTGGTTCCAACATTATTTATTGTTTTTGCAACTATTTGTTATTGATATCTTTGAGTTATTTTCATAGGGTTTTGTGACTGATGTCACATTTTTTATCAATTTATATTTTGTAGCACTTTTTTTATGTGATCAAAATTGAAGTTCTTTGGACATAACAATTGTGTTGCTTATAAGCTTCGGTACTAGAACTTGGATTTAAGGAATTGGAAGTTAGTGAGAGGCTGTGTTTTGTTTTTATTTATGATTTTTATGTAACTGATTTCAAAACAATGAATGATAGTTTCTGCCTGACTTGTTGGTTTGTTATTTCATTAGGTTTGACTTGGTTATAACTGTAAATGGAAAAAAAGAGAAAATTGCCTCAGGTTTGCTCACCCCATTTCTATCCCACTTGAAAGCTGCTCAAGATCAAATGGATAAGGGTGGTTATTCAATTGTTCTTGTGCCTGAGCAAGCCAGTGATGCCACTTGGTTTACCAGAGGAACTATTGAAAGGTGTGGTGTGGCTTGTTATCATAGTAATTTATGTTAATTACATTAATTGTTCCTATGGGCATATCTTGTAATTTGAATTGCAGTTATCTTTAAGTTTAATGTGCTTATTACTTATTAGGACTTACATTAGGAGTTCTTTCTTATGATGCTCAGCATGGCTCTCCAATGCTATTTTGAAAATCCTGTTTTATTTGTTGTAATGTGTAGTGTGTACACCGAAAATGTGTTTATCTGTCTTTTTTATTCTTTCTTTTTCCAAAGCAGTGGGAATTACTGGGAAAACGGCTGTGAAGCCATGCCTTTGAAAGTTAAACATAGATTAATGACTTGTAATTTTAAGGTTGGAAACTTAAAGTTTATTATCTTATCAATGTTTCTAGCTGGTACTGAATTTCATATAAATTAGCATGTTGAACTAATTTTCTCTGCTTCTATAGGTTTGTTCGCTTTGTGAGCACTCCTGAGATATTGGAACGTGTATATACCATAGGATCTGAAATCTTACAAATTGAGGAGGCAATTGCAATTCAAGGAAATAATTCTATACGGATTAGCATTGTGAGTAGATATCTAACCTATAAAGCACCAACACAGACATGGACACCGGACATGACACCGACACAGATACGTAGACACTGATTTTAATTTGAAAACTAGAAGTAATTGAAGTGTCAATGTTGGTATCTGACATGTCTTCACCCGAAGTGTCGATGCTACAGAGTATCTAACAGAACTTTTAAATTAAGTGACAGCAATAGAAAGTCTGTTTAAATTATCTTGCGTGTCTTCAGGTGGAAGAAAACCAAATCAAACAAGTGGAAAGCACCAAAGGTACTTTTGAAAACACAAGTAAATCTTTCGCAGGTTCTTATTGTGTGAAACTTTTAACTTGCATTCAACAAATATGGGTTTTGTTGAAATTTGAAATTGTTTGCAACTAAGAAAACTTGCTGTTTTTCTCAGGCAGGAAGACTAAGCAGGATTTAAGTGAGGAGAAAGCTATTGTACCTTACAAGGTTAGAGGTCTCGACTCTTGAATACCTAAACTTATATTGATTTATCATTTTCTAATATGTCTGTGTGGATATATCCCAGTCTGATGTACAGCCACCTAAAGCAAATGGAAGCACCTCATCAGAAGGAAACTCAAAGTAAATTCTAAATCTTGTCAAGAATCTTTTATAACTTAAACTTTTAGGTACCTGTTGTTAAGTATTGTTAGTAAATCTTGGTTGGGTTGAGATGCTCGTTTCTCCTGAATCCTGTTTTCGCAACGTTTGCTAATACACGACCTTCACTTGGGTACCATTATCCTGCTCGACTAAGTCAGACCGTCAGCGTATTTTTTTGTCAAAAGATTTCTAGTAGCTTATTCTAATAAATTGTATAGTAAAATTTATCGCCCCTTGTAAAATGGCTAACAAGCTGATATGCTATCTGGAAATCTTCATATCATGTTTTATCTTTATGATGGTTGCCAATATTTTCTCTTTTTTTTTATGGGCTTGACCTTCCACAGCAACTTTCAAATAAGGTTCTATATTACTCAAAGTAAGGAATCCTTGTTGCAAAAATAAATATCATACATAACATAAATATGATGAATGAAGACATTGACAGAGTTTTTGTAATAAAACATAGTTAAGCTAAAATCCAAACCTTATTTTTTACGAATGTAAAAGCGGTGCATTTCTTAGTGTTGTATTCATTGAGCTTCTTTTCACAATGTAAAACAGGTTGTTAACGTGTGTATTGTATTCACTTCTTTATTACGTACTGTTTTAGAGTTCAGCTTTTGAAATCTCTGGATACACGCAAGTCAGTGTTGCAGAAAGAGCAAGACATGGCATTTGCACGTGCTGTTGCTGCTGGTTTTGACATTGATTATATGCCAGCTTTGATGTCATTTGCTGAATGCTTTGGAGCATTACGCTTGATGTAAGAATTATTTCTTAACCATTTGTAACCTTAATATTGTTTTAGTTATATACTGAATTCTTCACCGATTGGCCATTAACGCACTTATTATTTCGGAAAATGTTGTTATTTCTGATTTTGTCATATTTCAGGGATGCATGTAGAAAATTTATATCTTTGTGGAAACGAAAGCATGAAAGTGGCCTTGGGATTGGAATTGAAGCTGCTGAAGTGATGTCCAATCGTGCAGACTTCTCTGCAATAAATACATCAGGCATTGTACTTTCCAACAATTCAGTCACTACATCGCATGAATTTGACTCAGAGAGTAATGGGAAAACAAATTCAGGTACCTGACAACTCCAGCAGTAGCACATTCTGATCTTGTAAATTCATACACTCTTCATAACCTAATGCATATCTTTCCAATGTTGTTACTCTTTCTAACATGCACAAACTCGTGTATGCACATATTTAGATCTAACTTGTTTTTCACATTTATAAGAGCCATTCTTCTTTTCATCAATTTAATCAGCATCTATTTAAAAGAAGTTATAAGAGCCATTTAGATTATTGCTTTCACATTTGAAGAAGTGTTTTATATGGACCGACAACCAACTGCAGGCCACCGAGATGATACTCAAGGTCAATTTTCTCATCATGGATTCTCCCCTTGGCCTATTCATTCTCCCCAAGGTGCTTTGCCAATGTTTCCGCCATATCCAGTGCAAGCTGTACCCTATTATCCGGCATATCCATTCATGCAGCGAAGTTGTCCATCTATGGAGGATCCGAGACTACATGATAGTCAGAGTATGGGACATAGAAGACAATCCATGGATAATAGACACAGCAGTACTGAATCCGAAACTTGGGGTATAAAATCTTCAAAATCAAGATCTCGAGATGAAGTGGATATGGAGAGGGAAGGTTTACAGACAGGAGAACAAAGGAAAAAAGCTAGTCGATCAGACAGACAGAAATCTGGCATGGTGGTCATCCGGAACATCAATTACATAGCAAAGACAGAACGTTCTGGCAGTGGATCATGTTCAGATTCTGCAGCTGAAACTGATGAATATAAAGATATTCAAGAATCTATGAAGAACTCAAAAAGAAGAGGATCTGGTAAGAAATCTTTGAAGAGGTTTAGTTCATCTGATAAGGAAGAAACAAACTATGGGAAAGATGCTGATGGGGGGCATTGGCAAGTATTCCAAAATTTCTTACTGAGAGGTGTAGATGAAGATAGACATAGCATTGACCGAGATCAATTTGAAGTGGAAAAGTTTGATCATGTGAGAAGAAAAAAACATGTTGCAGTCAATGATCCTTTAGATTTTACTGAGAGGGATATGCATGAAGATCAAGGAGGTGACACCATAGATATACATAGCGTTAGCAATGGATTGACACACATGCCTAAGTCATCTACTGATGAGTTATTGCTATCTAGAAGGGTTGGCCAGTTCGGTAATGGTACGTCTGTGGATGATATACAGTCTTTAGAAAGGAAGTTGTTTCAAAATGTGAGTGATGACTCCTACATAGTTGAAAATAGATCAGTCAGAGTCAATGGTCAAGGAAATATTGAGAGAATTGCTGTTGACTCGGAGTTCCCAAAGGTGCATACAAAGGAAAAAAAACAAAAAGTTTCTAATTATCAGTCAGATGAGTTGAGTCTGATGCCTGAACGAGGAGCCGAAAGAAGGTCAATGTGTTATGATCCTGCACTGGACTATGAAATGCAGGCCCAAGGTAAAGGTAGTTCTTCACAAGATAAGATGAACAAAGGGGCATTAGCTCACACCAAACCAGAATCTAAGATGTTGAATAAAGAGCAGAAATTAAAACCTACTTCTAATAGTTCTGATAGAAAAAAGACTGTTGGCCCAATAAGAAGAGGAAAGTCTAATAAACTGAGTCCATTGGACGAAGCACGAGAACGTGGCGAAAGACTACGTAACTACAAAGCTGATCTTCAGAAAATGAAGAAAGAGAAGGTACTCAGATTGAAGTAAACTTAACATAGTTTGAAGTATATTCACATCAAAACTAATTGAAGATTCATGTTTTAGGATAGTTCATCTTTTTCCTAAATATATTTATTTCTTCTCTTTATTTTATTTATTTATTTATATTAACCAGGAAGCGGAAGAGATAAAACGTCTAGAGGCGTTAAAGAAGGAAAGGCAAAAGAGAATTGCTGCTAGGAGTAGCTCAAACACCACTAAGACACCCATGCCATCTCAGCAAACCAAGAAACAGTTTTCAACAAAAATTTTGGCAGGGTTGCCTAAAGGATCAAAATTTAGTGATTCAGAACCAGGACCATCCTTACCCTTCCAAAGATTCCCCATCAGAATTGCTTCTGCTGTGTCCCATGATTCTTCAAAAGCCTCAAAGACCAGCAGATTGAACGCTGGTAGCCACTCAGTTACAAGCAAATTAAGCCGATCAGTGCCTTCTCTGCCTGCACCTAAGCAAGAGAAGGGTGATGGTCCAACTAATCCCAAGGCATCAATGGCACGCGTTAGAAGATTCTCAGAACCTAAAATGGGTACCATTCGTCAAACTTCTTCGGTTAAACCACGTGGTTCGAGGACAATTTCAAAGACGAAAGCAGCTGATGAGACTGTGAGAAAGCTTTCTGCTATTGTGAATTACGATAAAAGCAAGATTGCAACCCTTCCAGAATTGAAAATCGGAATATCTAAAGCAAGCAACGTTGTCCAAGCAAGAAATGAAATTGGAATTTCGTCCACTGACGATGGAAGTGACAATCCTATAATTGAGAAGACTGTTGTGATGCTTGAGTGCGAAAAACCTCGTGCCCCTGATATTAACAATGATAAAACAGGAGAAAAAACCACAATAGCAAAGAGACATTGTGACTATGATAAAGTAATGGAGAAAACCGAGACGGTATCGGGTTATGTTTCTGTTTGTGCACCAGTTTCATCCCTAAGCACAGATGTGATAGATATACAAACCTTGGAGAAGCAATCACAAGCGAAATCCATATCCACCAAGGTGCGTCTTCATATTTTAAGAGTATATTATTTTTAGTTAACTGTCTTGTTAGTTTACTTTATACCCTTGTCGTATCTGTATCAAAAAGAAAAACCTTTATAAACATGGTCATGAATATGACTGTGAATGTTGTGTCTGTCTAACAACATGTGATCTTTTAAATAAAATAACAGCGAATATGATGAGAGTTGCAATCAACTTAGCTTGCTAGTTACATTACTTGATGTTGTTATATTATCTGAAAGGCTTGAAGCTGTAGCTAAAATGTTTCAAATGCTTTATGCTTGCTTGGCTAGGCATAAGCATATTGCTCAATTCTACTGCACTTATTATAAATTGCGAAACTGATATCATAACATTAAACCTCGGTCCACTTTCTTAAAAATTTTCCATTCCACCAATGCTAATATATAGAATTTGGTTATTATATGGTGAAGTGATGTCCGTGTTCAATTCTATGATTCGAAGAAATTCGCTGATATTTGACTTTTGATTTCATGAATGTTATGTTATTTTAGACTTTTAACTGTGTGGGCAAGAAAATTTTAGTTTGATTTATTGTTACTTATATGCTTGTGTTTGTTTGTGTGAACTTTTCATGCATGGGAGAAATTCTTAGTACATCAGCTAATTTTGAATATATTGTCCTCCAAAATCAGGTTAAAATGAATAATATAGAGAAAGAACCTTCAAAGTCATCTAGCTCTCAAATTGCTAAGGAAACATATCATGCCCCATGTGCTCCAATTTTTTCTTCGGAAGATCGTAATGGTAAAACACCTCCCACAAGCTTGGAGACTGCATCGATAGGTCAGGAGACTTTCAGATCACACCTGTTGGACTCCAGAAACTCAACACTTGAGAAGATTCCCGAGGTAAATGAGAAGCCTCAGATGAAGGAAACATCGAAAGGGTTTAGACGCCTGTTGAAGTTTGGAAGAAAGAATAATAACTCAGCTACTGAACGTAACATGGAAACAGTTAATGAAATTGGAGCCAAAGGTTCCACCAATGAAGGTAGTATGATTCTTTCTAATGGCAACCAGCATGATTTAATAGTACATAGAGATTACGTTTGCCAACCATACTTAAAACTGACCATCATATTTGGTTTTGCTGTGTTGTGTTATATAGTTCACACTTTGAAGAATTTGCTCTCTCGAGATGAAACTCTCTCAACCAATGCAACTCCTCAAAAGTGTAAGCATTTGCACACTCCATTCAAGTGAACTTGAATCAACTCATTCTTTATCTTGTCATCTATATCTCTACTAGTGTTCTCAATATGGACATGATAAACATCTTGTTTCTTTTGCAGCCACTCGCGGTTTCTCATTGTTATCACCGTTTCGAAACAACAGCAGAGAAAAGAAGATAATAATGGCTTGATAGAATTGATGCTGATATTTGAGGTTGATGCAGTACCATTACTTGATTCTTTTCTTTTTCTTGAATTTCAGTAGTCCTAGATTTTTATGGTCAGAGCTGAAAATATCGGAGTAAATATATTGAATATTGATGCTGGAATCCACTTTTTTGGTAGTGCATTGAAAACATGCCTAGACCTAGAGGCTACTAGGCTAGAGCAAAGTTAAACACTTATATTGATACCCCTTTTTGGCTTCAAAACATTGACAATTATTTTATGTTTTGATGGGAAGATTTAAGATGAGTTTGGATCAATAGTTTAATTAAATGTTTATTGTAAGCGCTTATTATACCGAGTTTATGTTATAACTTATAAGCACTTAAATTTGATAAGTGGTTTGTGTTATTTTGGCTAAACCAAGGTATCATCTGCGCGCAACTGCAGAGACTAATCCCTCCCTCTAGGTACTGAGATCCATTTAATAAGTGGCTTGTGTTATTTTGGGTGGTTAAGTGGCTTTTGTTTGTATATACACATTGATACCGGTTGTATGCATTTGCAATGTTTGTTTTTAAACCATATATTGAAAAGTATTAGAATCAAAGAGAGAAATGAGTAACACAAGTTGTTTTTACATACTTTATTGGATGGAGTATTTTTTTTAGGGTAATGTGATTTTTGAGAGAAATTGAAATACTTTACCTTAAAGGTAAAAATATTTCAATTTTAATTTGAAGGTAAAATATTCCAATTTTCTCCAAAAATTACATTACCCTCAAAAAACACTTCATTCAAACACACCCTAAGTCTATGTTTGGATGGAGTTTTTTTTTTTTTTTTAGGGTAATGTAATCTTTGAGGGGAATTGAAATATTTTAGTTCAAAATTTTGAATTAAAATATTTCAATTTGACTTCTTCCTAAAAATTACATTACTCTAAAAAAATGCTTCATCCAAACATAGGGTTAGGAAATGGGTTAGTTTAGCAACCGGTGATCTAAATTTACTCTATCTTTATTGCCTCACAATATTCAAGAAAAGAACCAAGGTAGTGATGGAAATATGAAACATAATGAAAGGCCTTAGCAGCAAGATCTCCATCACAAGTACTATCATGGTTTTGTATGGTTAAATGATAGTGGTTACCATTTTGTTTTAATGTAGAATAATGAGCACACATTTCAAGAATTCAACATTAAAATAGCATTCTTTGTGATTCATAAAAAGCTAATTTTTTTCCTCCAATGTAGAAGCAACTAGGAAAGGGTTATGAAAGTGATGTTTGTAAAAGGATATTCTACATTAAAACAAAATTGATAGATATTTAGGCATGAATATCCTTTTTTTAGTATCAATTTGAATGAATATCCTTTTTTAGTATATTCATTCATAACCCTAGTTGTAATGTAGAATATCCTTTAAAAAAACTTAACCTAGTTGTATTATTTTGTTTGGTCCAAAGTTAATCAGGTTATATTTATATTTAAATTTTTAGGCATATTGAATTTTCAATTTTTGGAAACCCCACTTTTACCATATACCCATTCCCTCAATCGGGAATTTGATCAAGACCAACCACATTTTAAATAAACTTGTGGATTTGGCTCTCGAATTGATATTTATCTTGTTGAACATAGAATATTAAACATCGCTTAATTAAAAGGGTTTTTTTTTTAACATTACTGATCTTTCTAATGAAACTTAGGGTTTTTTTTACTAAAAAAGGATATTCGTTCATTCAAATTGATAGATTACATCGAAGATATACTAAGGGTCTATAAAAAAACGATTTTCAAAGGCTATGATCTCATCACCAGCATATATAATCTAATGGCTCCTAGGAGGGAGAGGGAAATGGAGAGGGAGGGAGGGAGGGAGGGAGAGAGATTCTGGTATTCGATTGTAAGTTGGTTGCATCCAATGGGTGTGATGTTGTTTTGATTGTACCGACTCTGATTATCCGCTAGACTCTAATTATCTGCTGTTATTATAGTCAATCTCTCTAAAAATTAATTTTTCTGTATTTTTCGAAGAAAAATAAATGGACACTCAGCAACTCTACTTGTAAATTTAATTTAATGGGTAAACCAAGGTATCCCCTGCGCGTAATTGATTAAACCTGTGACCAAATGGTTAAGAAGTCCAAGTATATACCACTTGTGCTATACCATGTTGTTGGTTAATGTGTGTGTGAATGCTGTGACTCTAAATAAATATTAATGCAGAAACACATCTATGAACTCTTCGGAAATTTTCCTTAAAAAAGGAAACTAAACATACCACAAAAATATTCTCATGAATCTACTGTGCCTAGATAATCCAGTGGTGGATTGAACTTTTAACACACCACATTCCAATCCTCAAAACTATATTAAAAACTTTGCTCACTCAAATTTGTATAGGTAGCTTTGGTGTACTAGCTAAAGCTTAAGGATATCAATCAAATCGAATGATTAAACATGAAATGTTGCTTTTGCTCATCCTAACTAAAGCTTCCTTTGCCAAACACTCAGCTGCTTCTTGTGGATCCTCTATGTGCCATATAAGATTCACAGCCTCTTGGTTCTTCATCACCTGCAAATATTTGAAGATTCATAAGCTACCATATTCTTTTTTCCTATTCTTTTCAAAGAAATATATGATTTTGAGGCTTACCTCCCATATGCCATTGCTTGCTAAGATCAAAAATTCAGTATAAGAGTCTATCCAATCACTTCCCACAACAAGTTCTGAACCTTTAAAATCCTTTGTACTTGTTGCATTACCTGATTCAGATTCTATTATTTGTACTTTGCGACAATAAAGTAAAAAGGAAGATCCAATCCAGTGCTACAATTTTTAAGGGTTAGACAATCGAGAGCGAACATCGATGGCGCAATGGTAAGGTTGCTGCCTTGTGAACTCAAGGTCACCAGTAAATGTTTTGGAAATAGCCTCTCTATTTGCAGATGTAAGGCTACGTACATCTATCATCTCTAGATATTATTACATATATGAGTACTCACGAGCTAAGAAACACTACAGAAGTATAAGAAGGAAGTCCAAGATTCAAAAAGATTTGAGTATTTGATACCTGAAAAGAGTCTGCGAAACCAATGTCTCTTGGTTGATTGATTATATCTACCAGTTATCTGATAAGCTATACCATCTCTACACAAAACAGTTCTGTAATCTCCCATATTGGCTATCACAAGATTTTCTCCATTTATCACCATCACAGATGTTGAACCTATTCTACATGTCTCCTTTGAGTTCTGTGCCTCTATGATCTTTGTTTTTGCACCTAGATAACCTCTCTCCAATGTTTCCTTGGTTTTTCTCCCCAAATGAGACTATTATGATCAAAAAAATCAGAAACACAAAAGAGACCAAAAATTGAATATAATAATAATAATAATTGATTACCTCTTTGAGGTTCTTGTTAAAAAAATTGGATTGCATATATTTGGTGACTCCATCTCCAATTAGAGCATCAAAGATTCCAAAATACCACAATTCTGTGTCACCAATTTGTTCTCTTTGAATCACAACTGAATCAAAATCTGAGTCATCAGAAGAATCACCTTTGATCATATTATGCTCAACCACATGATGACCATGTGATATTGGCATCATCCATAATGGCTTTTTTGCATCCCCATAGTTCCTTCTTCTGCTTCTATTTCCAAAGCACGAGATTTTCACCCTGAATCCCTGTTCAATCCAATTTCAAATTCAGATTTTGATGTAAATGACTAATAATTTATCTGAATAAGCATTTAGCAATATCATAGAGAAGAAAATCTCAAAAGGTTCAGGACCATATTTTTTTCCTAGTAACATTTTCTTTACACCCTTGCATTAGTCTATAGACACGGATTCCCCATCGTATATTAGTTTCCGGCAAAGTTAGTAGATACTGAATACCAATAATACAGTAACAAATGTGCACAAATATTTTGTTTTTCTCATTGATTCCAAAGATCTTCTATATAACAGTGGAATGGGGAAAAAACATTGACTTACCTTGAGCTTGATATGAAAATCTTTCATTTCCTCTTTCTTTTTTCCTCTAAGACACTCAGTGAAAATATAGGATTTTCAGAAGTTTGACTATAGAATCAAAATATAGGATTTTCAGATTGGCTTTGATGATATATTCAACAGAGGTGTTGAGAAAGGTTATAGTAGCTGCTCAATTGAAAGAATTAATTGACTTTAATTATTTGTTTGGAGGATATTTTGAATAAGGAGTAACTGTCAGTCTCTATATTTTGATGTTTTGAACTAACATCACCAAGGGAATTTAATGGATTATCAAATAAACTGCTTGCTACTTAAAGTCCTCCCTCTCTTAAATAATTCAAAGAAAGAGAAACAAATAAATTCACTTTTTTTTTCAGTCAAAGAAAAGTAAATTCATTTTTTAGTGGTCTCATAATTAATAAATGTAAATGTGGAATTGAGAAACTAATGTGATTTTTTTTTTGACATCATAAACTGATGTGACTGAAAATAAGACTTTTGTTTCTTATATTTAGAGCCAATAAATAAGTCATTATGTTTCTTATAAATACTGAAGGTAGTACTTGGACTTTTTTGTTTAGAATACCAATAATTCTTAACTTTTATCCTTATTTTTATGTATTAAATGAGAAATAACTTTAACCAACTACTCCCTCAGTTCCTAATCTTTGGTACTTTTGGCTTGTTACACACATATTAAGGTACAATTAATTTGTGGAAATACTGTATTTCTGGAACCCAAAATACAGTTTCAGAAATACGGTATTTCCGGAAACAGTTCCGGATATATCGTAAATTCGGGGGATTTATTTTTTAACGTTCTGGAAATACGGTATTTCCGGAAAATTTAATTTTTAAACATTCCGGAAATACTCGTAAATCTGGAAGTTTAAAAAACATATTCCGAATTTACGTCATAAATCCGGAAATTTTTATAATTTTTTTCCCTTTTTCTAATTAACCTTTTTTATTTATTTACAGATATCACTACGGCAGACGGCAAACTTCCCTTTACTTTTGATTTATCGGACGCGTTTACCACATCACAGGTACATATTTTTCTAAAGCGCTTATTGTTTATCATTTTGTATTTATTTTTAATTTATTTTACGATTAATTTACAGGTTTTTACTACTCGAGATAATCTTATACGTTGGGGCTAGAGATATCGAGAAAGCCAACGACGTCATTGTTATTATCATTCGATCTGAGTCCACAAAGAATGGTAAAGGGAAGAAGAATAAGGTTGTTTTTGGTTGCGAGAGACATGGGAGATATACTACAGTAGATGTTGGGTGTTCTGTGAGACACAAGACCTCAAAAAAGTGTGGTTGTCCGTTTAGATTGAAAGCTAAACCACTCGTACCTCTTAGTTTTGATTGGAAGGTTAGAGTTGTTTGTGGAAGTCACAATCATTAGCCTCTTAAGACTATCCTTGGAGTATCAATATTTGGTAAGTTTAACAAGGAGGAGCGGTCAGTTGTTGAGGAGCATATGTGGTTGGGGGTGAGAGCACAAAAAAGTCTAGAGGCAATAAAGAGGAGATTTACCAACAACTTAAGTAATACATCTCAGCTGTATAGAACCCGCAACAGTCTCCGGAAGGGAAAAAGAGGTAGTAGGACTGAGATGCAGGAGCTTATGACACTGATTCAGACTCATCATTATATTTGTTGGAGCAGACGGCTTGAAGGAACTGACATTTTCTGTTGCAGTTGCTTACCTGTCTCATGAGAGATATGATGACTACACATGGGGGTTGCAGAGCCTAAGAGATTTGATGGTGTTAGATATCCCACTTCCTCAGGTTATAGCAAGAAGTGGATGTCGATGCCTGATACAGGATATGTTATAGTGACTAGATATCAGATAGCCCTTGTTATGTTATCACCTCATGATGGTGGGTCATGGACATTCTTCCCTTTGAGAGGAGACTATGTTCCTAGTCAGAGTCGGTTGTTTTGTGTTGGGTTTGTCAATGGGAATCATTGGGGTACGTATGTTGAACACTACTAGTCCATTACCTCCTGTTCATCCTAGTTGGGGTACATATGTTTCAGATGAAGCTAGATCGTGGTTATATTCGTACGTTGGACGTATGTAGCTATGGTCTTCTTACTTTCCAGATCCTGTTGCACCGACCCACCGAGCTGATATTGATTACATAGACATTACATGATTGTATTATATTATATTTTATTCCACGAGTTTATATTATATTATATTTTATTCCATGGGTTTTTTATTTGACGTTATAGATTTTGCCGACACTAATTAACGCTCTAGATTTTGCTGAC
The DNA here is from genome assembly GCA_963573325.1 of Astragalus glycyphyllos. Lineage (NCBI taxonomy): Eukaryota > Viridiplantae > Streptophyta > Magnoliopsida > Fabales > Fabaceae > Astragalus > Astragalus glycyphyllos. The sequence goes on from OY754309.1 coordinate 34,875,171, forward strand.
ACTTTCAATGGTCTAGATTTTACCGACCACTTTTCATCAACGGTGGAAATCCACTTTAGGGTTTCAGATTTTCCCTTATAAATAGACTCATTGGGTTTCACTTCTTTCACACACACAACACCAAAAAATGTACACATGGAACACACAATACTCTCGTGATTCCACACTCACTGCCTTTCACCATCGGGGCACAATCACCAATAGAGAAGATGGTGCCTATTTCTGGAGTCCAAAACCCATTTTATGCAGGGTTGACGAAAACATCACCTTCGCTGCTCTCAAAGAAAAACTGACGAGTAAGGTGCAGCTGGAGGGTGACGAGCAAGAAGTCACTCGTATCAGTTATCGCTACGCCACTATGGGCGATAATAATCGTGTTCAGTGGTCCACAATGGATGTGAAGAACGACAATGATGTTCGAGTCATGATGGACAACCATGACATGTTTCAACTTCGGAGTCCTTTGCAGTTGTACGTCGAAAGCAGAAGGACGGTCGCTGAGATCCTTGTCGTTTAACTCCACCAGCTCAGTAGATCCTTCGTTTTCTTTGTTGTTGCAATTTTAAATCCATGTACAAGGCGTTTTTAATTAATCAAATAAATGTTTCGTTTTTTTTTTTGCATTCCGGAAACACAAAATTAAATGATAAATTAGGAACACAATTATTAGGAATTTCCGGAAATACGTCATATAATCATAAATTCGGAATATACTTTTTAAAAATTTCCAGAAATACGTAATAAACACATAAATTCGGAATACAACTTTTTAATATTTCCGGATATACGCCCTTTTACTGTAAATCCGGAACACATTAGACATTCCGGATTTACAGTAAAATGACGTAATCCGGAAGTATTAAAAACTTCTATTCCGAATTTATATATTTATGACGTATTTCCGGAAATTTTTTGAATTTTTAGGGGTATTTTTGTCCGTTTGGCATTTATGGGGGTAGGAAAAAAAAGCTGTAAAAATTGGGTGAATTATACATTGGGTTTTTAAAAGTACCATTATTTTGGAACAAAAGTAAAAAGCCAAAAGTACCAAAGATTAGAAACAGATGGAGTAATATTTAATAACTTTGTATTCTTTTTATTTAAGGATATTTTTACTACTTGTAACTTTAACCGACTAATATTTTGAAAATAGACGAATGACTTCAAATTTTCTTTTGACTTTTATTGTTATCTGCTTAACAAAAAAAATCACCTGTTAGGTATCAAAACATTTCTTACTTTCTTCGTCCCTAAATATAAGATTCTCTTAAAATTTTCCTTATCCCTTTCAAGAATCTTTCAAAAATTTCAACCACGTACCTTATTTTTTACCAACATACCCATAAAAATGTTACATCTTTTTTAACAACCTGTAATAAATAATGTGATAGAAACATAAATTAATTCTTTCTTTTGAAGGGTAAACTTGTAAAATAATATCAATAGTTAATTATACAATAAATAATAAATAAATAAAGGTAATTCCCTTAAGATTATTGAAACATTTAATATTTTTTATCTGAATAATTGAAATACTATAATTATATTTTACTAAAGGATACTACTTCAAAAAGATTGATGTTAAAATTAATGTTAAATGTGCCTAGTAAAAATCCTATATACCTTGATATATGCAAATCAGATTATTGAGTTACCAATTCTTCACTTGATAAAAATTGAACTTGACTGATTCTTCACTTGACTGATTCACTTGACAAAATATTAGAATTAAAAAAATAGCATTAATAAAACATATATAACATTTTAAAGTATAGATTTGATTCTTACTTTAGTAATTAATAGTATGTTCTCATATTTTCTTTTTACAAGGTTGTCACATTTTGTGTAAAATTTTACTATTATTTTGATAATTTTTTCTTATTATTTTACTCTAAACAAAATAATTTTTTTAATTAATAGTTGTACTATTTTCTATATTTATAGCTTATATTTTTAATTATTAAAATACTATTTATATTTCTTTCGAGATATGAAAAAGGATAAAAAGTTTTTTTTAATTTGCGTGCAATTAACTCTTCAGTTAAAATTAAAATTGTATGGTTATTAAGTAAAATTATAATTTTTCAATTAATCAAATAAGAATATATTGTAAGGTTTTTTTTTAAGATTCTCAAAAAAAATTTAATTTTTGCTGGTTTTAATATCTTGAGAATAAAATAATATATCAAACGATAGACAGTTAAATTTTGGCTTTGTTGTGACTTGAATATATCAAATTGACTTTGATTCTTCGATGCTAATTTGTCGCAGCGGCAGAAATGCTGTTTATGGACACCCAGTTGCCGGGTTCGATCCCCACCAGGAGTCGAACCATGGTTTTCCCATTTGTGTGTGTTAGGTCCTGGCACTTGCCAGTCCGATCATCAAACTAAAAAAAATAGTTTTTGATTATTTTTCTAATGACCAATGTTTATATAATTAAATTGGTTTAGGGAGCTATTTACAAATTATGAATGCACGTCAGCATTGACCAATTGTAATGTAATCGAAGGAGCTAATCAAAAAAGTCATATCAATTAGGGGACTTAATTATAATTTTTTTGTTTGGGGACCTATTTAAAAATTCTTAGTTTATTTTTGGACTTACAAAGTAATTATACCAAAAAAGAACCCATGTTTTTTGTTAACAAGAAACTATACATGTTTTTAATACTCCATACTTCATATGGTGGATGTATTGCTCTATTATGCTCAAGTTCCAAGAGATTTTAACCATTTCATCCAAACACTTTTGGGGTAATGTATTGCTCTCTTATGCTTAAGCTCGAAGAAACTTGAACTATGTCATCCAAGTGCTCTTGGGTGGATGTATCGCTCTGATTGTAAGTACTTTCAAATAAATTGAAATATTAAAATTGTTATATATACTCTGTTTTAATATTAGCCAGTCATGTATATTGTCACAATTCTTTCCTCTCACCCTCTCCATATAAAAGTGGTCTCATTACACCTGTGTGTCTGATGAATTAAACAAAAATGAATTAAACAAACATACCCATTTCATATAATTTCTTTTTGTTACATACTTTTATATAATTTTGTAACTGAATTTCTAGCAGTCAAAAATTGATTAGCTTTATCGAATAGATTAACTTTAATCCGATAAGTTTTTCCTATAATTTATCGGTTACAAACAAGATTATAACTTATTTTCATAAAACAGAGTCTATATTTCACTATTGTTTTTGTCAACAAAATAAACTATTGTTATAATGATTTTTTTTGTGTGACAATATTGTTATAATGATTAATACTTTAAAGTCAAACAGACAGAAGGGATCTTCACAAAGAAAAAACAGACAGAAGGGACGAATCATTCCGTTAGTTTAATTTATAAAAGAAAAAACAGACAGAAGGGATGAATCATTACAGTAACTGAAATCTCATTTTATGCTAATGAGAAGAAACAAATGAAGATTAGAGGAGGAGTCTTAGATAAAGTTGGCGGCTACTGAAAAAAGTTGGACAAGATAAAGATTAGATTGCTCTGTCTGAGCTTTTTCTAATTTGGGGATTTAGGGTAGAAGATATGTGTAATTTTTTGTAAAAAAAATAATGTTTAATCCAAGGTGGATGCAAATAATGGGTTTTAAAATAAAAAGAAATAATTAAAAAGCCACATAAGAGTTCCGTTTGTCATATCAGCATTTTTGTAACTGATGAGTTAACAGAAGGACGAAAATGAAAAAATTGGTATTTGCAGGGATTTTCAAATTTTTTTTTTTTTTTGTAGGGACTAAAATCAAAACACCCTATATTTGCAGGGACCAAAAACATATTTAAGTCTTTATAAAATATATGTTAACGCTAACATTAATATTATACTAGTAGTTTCTACACACCAAGTACATTTTTTTATAGGCAAAGTGGTTAGAAATAAGTGTGTTAGTAGTTAGAGGGGAGGAGAGAGGGGGTTCGAATACCAAATACATTGTTTTGTTAGTCTCTTATTCTTACATTTCTTTTCTTACTATATATCATTTCTCTACATTTAATATTATAGTTGTTCCCCCCCTCTAATGGTGACACTAGAACTTGCCTCCCTCCCATCCAATTATGCGATATATGGATATTTTATTTTCGGACTATTGTTGACTATCAACGGAGTGTCCCAATACTTTCAACGAAAGACTAATCTCCGTTCGCGCTTAAGATTAAATTTCGAACAGGCGAACACCGAATTTATCCACTGCGAGAATCAAACCCGAGAGTACCGGGTCAACCCCGTGTCCCAAGGTAGATTAACCTATTGGCCGACAATGTTGGTTATTAAATTATATAATATTATATATTTTTTATTAATTTGTCTAAAATAATAATTCAGTTCAATATAATTTTGTTTAACAATTATTTATTCAATTATTTTATCTACATTGAAACCACCAAGAAGCCATCTTTCAAAAAAATAATTAAAAAAAGCAAATAAAAAAACATTCAGTAAAAACTATATAAAAATATCAGAGATCAAAATCATCCCGTAGAATTGATGGATATATATTATATCTATATACAATATTTCATTACATTCATTGCAACATAGTTTCTTTTTTTTGCAACAATATTAATATTGCAAAATAGTTTAGTAGCATATATCGAGGTTAAAATTTAAAATAGAGAAAGACAATGCTCACTTGAGTAATTTCAATTAAAAATGAAAACAAAAATGTTTTTTTAGTGAAAAAATAAAGTTGTTATTTAGAATCTCCCAATTATTTAAAATTCAACTCTATAATTTTTTTTGAACTAAATATCTATTATCTTCCCAATGTCTCAATTAAATGTCTAGAATTTTGATTTAAATTAATAGTCATTTAATTGCATTTTCGTTTCCAAACTGCGTGTACCTCACTCTCTTTCCAAAATCAACTTGTTTCACCTTCCTGTTTTTTCTAAAACTCTCTCATATTCCAAAGGCCCTTTCTCTCAAGAAGTGTAATTTTCCAGTTTGGCAGCCCCACCACAAAGGTGTGAGCAGTGCGACTGTTCTTCGCATAGACGACAACAATAACAACTATAATGTGTCACGCGACAGATCCAACCATTAAAGAGGAAATTGCACGATTTTCATATCTCTCACGCTCATTTTTCTCTTCTTCAATTTTCTCTCGCCTAGTTCTCCATATCTCAGTCATCATCCTTCATCTCTCTATCTTCTTTCACCACCAAGGAAACAACTGCAACAATTTGTCACTGAGCAACAGAGGCACTCTAGAATCAAACATACAAACTTTCAATCGTCAGCTACCTCATTCTCCAGCTCCAAATTTGCGACTCTTCACACCTCCTCCTTTTCTTTATGATGCTTCAGATATCTGATGTTATTTTTTCAGATGGTTAATTCTTTTTATTTATTTATTTCTTATATGAAATTTTTAGATGCTTAACATTTTAATTTTTTGTTTGGACGATTTTTAATCTTTAGTTTTCATGTTCTTCATATTTCTGTTTACAATTTTCAACTCTTCCGTCTTTTATTAACTACTTTTCTATCGAGAATTTTTATGGTCTTTTGAAGCGCTTGGGAGTTTGCTAAAGAAGAAGAGATTTGTGATAGGTAGTTAAAATTTGTTATGATAAGCATTACGCTTTACATATTCTGTCACATAATTAATATTTTTTTTACGTAAAACGATTATTGAGGAATGACGTTCGCAATAGAGGCGGTCGAATTATTGGGATTACACTTTATATATTTTGTGAAGGGAGTAATTCTTTTTGCAACTCTACTTTGTGTAGGGAGAGAAACCAAATCCAGAATCCCAAATTTAGAAAGATGTGTTTGTCGGCATCAGAGGTGAAGAAGAAGCTAAATCTGCAACCTAATCCAGAAGGAGGGTTTTACATGGAAACATTCAGAGACACCTCCGTTCATCTTTCAAAGTCTCACCTTCCCCCAGAATACAAAGTTGATCGCCCAGTATCAACATCCATATATTTTCTACTTCCATCTGGTAGTCTATCTCGTCTCCATCGCATACCATGTTCAGAAACCTGGCATCACTATATAGGTGACCCTATTACCGTTGTGGAACTAAGTGAGAAAGATGCAAGTGTTAAGTTTACATGTCTTGGATCTGATTTAACTAAGGATCAAAAGCCACAGTATACGGTTCCTCCTAATGTCTGGTTTGGTTCATTTCCTACTAATGATTTTAGTGTCTCTGTTGATGGGGTTGAATTTCTGAGGGGTCCAGAAAGAGATGAGGAGAGTCAATACTCTCTTGTTGGATGCACTTGTGCACCTGCGTTTCAGTTTGATGACTTTGAACTTGGTCAACGTTCTTACCTTATTTCATGCTTTCCTCAATTGGAGCCTCTCATCACTGCTCTTACTTTTCCTGAGTCATGTAATATTACTACTTCCACCCCCTGCTTTTGCTAGGTTGCTTCAATCTTCTAGTTACTAGTTTTTGAGAATTAGGGGCATCTACTACTTGTTGTCTATTTATATTTCTTTATTTCAGTTTATCTATTAGTATAAACACTCTCTTTGGAAGAGTATGTGCAAATAGCTTGTACATTTCTTTATAATGAAAACTTGTTAGTTATATATAAGTATTGGATAACAGTTGGGAATAACAAATGCTAAACTAACTATTGGACTAAATTTTCGGCCTCTATCCATATAAGTATTTGTTAAGTGTTATGGTCCAATATTGATGACTCTGGTGCTATTACTTATGGTCATCATTTTAATGACATTAGTTCATGCTCATGAAGTAACCCGAGTTATGGTACCATGAATCAAAGAATTTTAACCCTTATTTATAGAGACACAATACTCTTTGTAACCATGGGCGCGGGGTTGTATTGGATTAGGATTCTTAAGAATTTTAAAAGACTTTTTTAAGTAACAAAATTTGTTGGTGTTTAATCAAAACTTTTAGTTAATATAAAAAAATCTTATGGTATATAATCTAAATTATCAGAATTTTTTAAAGAGTCCAACAAAAGTTGATAGCATTTATTTGAGACTTTCTGCAACTTACAAAAATCATTGATATATATATATATATATATATATATATATATATATATATATATATTTAAAAACAAAACATAAAGTTTTTGAAAGATTGTTTCATTAGATGGATCTGGTGGGACTTTTTAGTGATATCTGTAAATACCACACCAATCAAACAATCCCACTCATACTCAAGAGACTTAGAACTTTTTGTGTGCTTATTCACTTATTGCAGATTTTCAAGTGAGTGTTTTTTTGTTTTTTTTTGGTTTCCCTTTTTTATTATTACTTTTTTATGCCTTTATTGTATTGAATCAATAATTATTAGGATTACTATTAACACCTACAATTTACATATTTAACACCCTTTGTATCTAGAAAAGTGTTACATATTTACATATTCACGTATCAATAGCAAAATATTGATCAAAACATACTAAGAAACAATAATTTTCTACCGAGAACTACGTAGTCTTTGATTCTCTATTCACACAGTGACAGAGATACCTAGAGTGGGGGCCAACCCTTATCAAACACAGAAATTATATAGATTTTATTAACTTTTTCCTTTCAATTTGCAGTTAATATAAAGGTAGATAATTTTTTTTAAAAAAAATTAACAATATTTTACACAATTAATTAAAAGGTAATGTCTCTTAGAAATGATGTCGTGGAATGTTAATACCTTCATCATGTGTCGTTGAGGAATGTGATCGAGAGGATATTTAGTATTTTTAAATCGAGGTTCACAATTTTTAAGTTAGCACCTTCATTTTTATTTAAGACACAAACAAAACTCGTGTTTGCATGTGCAACACTACATAACTTTCTTTGTAATTAATATCGTTCTGATGAATTTCAATAAACTGACGGATATTCATCTTAACGCCGCCAATAATGAAGATCGTAGTTTTGTACTTATTATTAAAACCCAAGAGCAGGAACAAGAAGATGCTAATGCATGGAGGGCAAGTATAGCAATGGATATGTGGAGAAATACTACTTAGGTGGATACGAAATTATAGTGAATTAGTTAATAATGCAAGGAGGGCAAGTATAGCAATTGATTTTTCTACTTTTCTTTATCACAACGTTGTTGTTTTTTATTAATGTGTTTCACTCTTGCAACTTTAAATGTATGCTAGAAGTCCTTACAAATCTCGTAAGTCCACAAAGTCATTTCAAATCTTATGAATTCTTATGATACAAGTTCATCAGATTCCAAACTACAAAGTCTTAAAATTCTGCAAAGTCATGAAATTTCTACAAAGTCTTTTAAAATCTATAAGACTTTACTGAATGCGCCTATCTTTCTCATATCGAGAATTTTCAACTAATGGAGAGAACCCCAAATCCAAATTTAGGTGCACTATCTCTCTCCTATTGTCATTTTGGCAAGACAAGATCACTACTACCACATATGTGTCTCATTTATTTCGACATTTAACATTGTGGCATACCAATTGAGAGAAATAATTAATAGTGCATAATTCATAATATTATTTTATACTTTTCTAAAATGCCTCTTGTTACTTCACCTCTCTTAATAGTTAAGTATTAAAAGAGAAAACTACATTACTAATTTCATAATCATGCGCTTACAAAGAAAATCCAGTATTTATTTCCTAATCTAATGAAAAATAAATTCTAAACAATGTGTTACAATGTCAACAAACAAATTTAAAAGGCTTGCTATTTTATAAAGAGTTTAATTTATATACACAACATGATTATACATGTTTTACATATCTATTAATTATAGGCTAACACATTATTAAAAAGAAGTTACTCAATTAGTAACCACCACATGTGTCATCTTTACCATGTATTGTTATTGGTGGATAGTGTAATAAGTTTTGCAACGTATGTGTACGATAATTAAACCATTTTATGAATGGAAAATAAAATTATACAAAAGTTATACTTAAATATATAATTTATTTTCTTGGTAGAAAATTAATGTTTTTTTAGAAAAATTACTTTAGAAGCAAATGTTCCATATATTCTTGAAACACATCAAATATTTTTTTGTGACAAATGAAACACATCAAATCTTAAAATTGGGATGAAAAAAATTTGTTTTTTTTTGGGGAAAAAATTATGAAATATTCCCAATTTTCTCTGGAAACAAATAAAGAAGCATCAAATATTGTGAAGTTTCTTTTTTACTCTTGAATTTTTAGGATCTGTATCACCTTCGGAAGAGGGACAAAGAAAAGCGAGTGTTTTTGGAATCCAATTCTCATCTCATCTCATCTCCAACAACACCATTCAATTCTCTCCCTCCATTCTCGCCATTCTGAACAGTATGTATATATCATCTCTACTCTAATTCTTGCTGTTCATATTGATCAATGCTTCTTTATTTGTTTCCAGAGAAATTTGGGATGAAAAAAATTTTATTTTTATTTTTTGGGAAAAATTCTAAAATTGGGTATTTTTTATTTTCTTAACTCAATTTCAGTTGCTGGGTTGGTCTTACTTTTGCATTTGTTTTGTTGGTCCCAGCTATATTCTTCACTAGTGAAAGAGATCTGTTGTTTTTTTATTCCATGATTCATCGAATTTGTCCAATCTCAGTGGGTATATATTTATTCCATGATTCATTGATCTGTTGGTCCCAGCTATATTCTTCAATTGCTTTTTCATCTAGAAATTCATGATATTTTTCCAATCTCAGTGGGTATATATTTATTGATGGGAAGAAGAGTGGAAGCAAATTGTGATGATCTGATAGAATAAACTATAGAGCTCTGCTTAGCTGTAAGAAAATTTTAAGCTTTTGATGTGTTATAAATGTAATCAACTTTTAAATTGATTGTGATTTTCTTTTGGGGCATTTCTCAGAGTTATTGCCTTCAATTCAAAGAATCACGCCTTTACCTATTAGTCAGCATGCCACCCATGAAAATTCTTAATTTTTCTTCCCTAATTTCATATTCTTAAAATTTTCTCTAGGAGTAAGAAAAATAATATTTGTATACTTGAATTTCTGTTGCTTGTATTTTATTTAAATTTTTATATGCTAAGGTGTTTTGACTCTGTTATGTGCAGCAAAAGCCTAAAAATGGAGGGGACCGTCTTTGCTCCTGCATTGGAAGAACTTCAACATGTAAAGTCTGAGCAAGGAGAAATTCTGACCAAGCCTTTCTTGGATTCGTGCAGGCACATATTGCCTGTCATAGGTGCGTGCTCATAGTCCTTCATTAGACATTTTTCAAAGTTTTTCCACCTTTTTTTTCTGTTTTTTCCGCAGAGGGGGAGAATCCAATTATCCCTGTTCATAATCTGTAGCATATTTAGTGATGTTATATTTGCTAGATATTAATGAATTGTTCCCTCTTTGAACCATGGAAGATGCATAAAAGTGATCTTTTCCACAATGGACTTCTGATCTCATGATCCCCTTCTCATAGCATTCATAATAACTAAGATTTTTTTCGCCACAAAAATGGGAAAAATATTTTGATCGCTTTTGTTGAGAGTCCCACATCAGATGTGATATGGCGTGAAAAGGAGTTTATAAGTGGGAGACTGACATCTCTCACTCTACTAGTTAGCTTTGTAGGCCCAACCCAAATTCTAAGAGCTTTTAATGTATCTATCTCAGTCACTTAGTTTATTAAAACATGGTTATCAATATCTTACGATTCACATGATTCGTATCCCAATTCAAAACTAAATCAATCAAAAATGATACGTATCTTAGTGTGTATCTCTTTTGCACCTGAATCTCATCATGAATCCCGATTCGCTCTGCTGAATTTCACAATTCATGAATTTTGCTGAATCTTATGATACGAATTCACAGTGCTAAAATGCGTACTCAAAGTGGATCTTTTTTGGAAATTTTTCTTAAATGGGATCCAAAGTCCTGAGTTCGAATCCAACTTTGGGCATGCAACAGTGTTAAATCTCTTGAGGGAGAGCTTTCCCGCCCATTGTGGTGCTACCCGGCTCAAGGGATTAGTCTCTGCAGATTCACGATACGTATCCTAATTTGATAACCATGCATTAAAAAGAGAAAATATATACAAAATAGGATGATCTGTATTTGTTTTAGAGGAGAAACTTGTCTATGTCTTTTAATGTGTCAAATTAAAATTTTTCATGTTACAATCTAACTCCCTGGATTAGTTCCCTTCATAAGCATCAAATGTATGATATAATACTTGTACCGTGGTAAGAAGAACTGATGCTTGTCTTATGACAGATAAGTTTGGAGCTGCTATGGCGCTTGTTAAATCTGACATAGGCGGTAATATATCGGTATGCTTCTTTCAACTGCCTTGTTAGACTCTTATTTGAACATGTGTCAGCATATGCTATCATGCAGTTTTTGATGTATTTCTCTCCTTATTTCTTATGATAACATGGCGTCGCTATATTGTCATGCTGAGTGGATAATCATTTTAGTTTGTTTAACAATTATTGGTATGTACATGTACCATAAATATACTTGTATCATACGCTATATGTTCTCACTCCATACCGTATTGATTTTCATGGCAGAGATTAGAAACTTTATATGCATCCAATCCATCAAGATTTAATTGCCTGTACAGTTTGGTACAAGTAGAAATTGAAACTAAAACTTCTAAATCATCATCCAGTTGTACCAATGGACTTCTTTGGCTGACAAGGTAATGAATTCCATGCAGTTCCCATTTAACTCGTGTTTCATAGTTGCATGACATTCCCATATCTGTTATCTGGAGAACCTTTTCTATAACTTTTAATTCCGTTGATATAAGATTATTAATGTGTATGCCTAATCTATGCATGCCTGGATAAAAAGTAGAATATATGGAAAGCAAATTCAACAAGATGCATGTTATCACTAGCTTGGAGGTGAAAATTGGAGATCATGTCATACCACAAGTCACGTGGTTTAAGTGCTTTGAATTTATCATACAAAGTGAAGGATATGTAAATTACAGGATTCAAGCTACGTAGATGAATTGGAGAAATGCTTTATGTAATACTTATGATCAAAGGTGCCTATTAAGCTTAAAGAAATATGAGGCAGCAAAGTTCCGAAAAGAGAATTAGCCAAGTCTTGTTGAAATAAGAAAATAAGAAAGTTTCTCCATTGCAGGAGATGGATATGCAAGAAAAGAAAATAAAAGGAAATCAAGATTGAATGTACTAGGGATGAAGTAGGAGTAATACCATGTGTGGAAAAAAAATGCTAGAAGCCAGTCTAAGATTGTTTGGCTATCTGTGAAGTAGACTAATAGAAGATCCAATACGGACTAAGAATAGTTTATCAGACGAAGACCAATAGAGGCCCAAGAAACAGAGATAGAAGAAGACCGAGAAAAATTCCGAAAAACCAGTAAAAAGATATAGATCTAAATAAACTTATTGAGGACTTGATTTTTGACCCAGTACAATGATGTTTGATCATGTAGCCTACCCCACCCACCTGGTGAAAAAGCTTTTGTTTCGGTTGTATCGTTATGGATCCTTTACACTTGCTTCAACAAACTTTTTAACTTATTTTCTTTTTTTGAGCTTATCAAGCTTTTAATAGTTCATCTTATCTTTGTAAAGGTGTTGTTGAGGCTTTAATATCATAATCTTAATTTTTATTTGGTGGATGGATGGATGGAGACCTTATAATTATTAGTTGCCAATTTGCCATTACTTGTTCTTGCAACATTATTTATGATAATTTTATTTCTCTAATCCAAATCTTCAGAGCAATGGATTTCTTGGTGGCTTTATTCCAAAACTTGATCAAGCATGAGGATTGGGCATTGTCTCAAGCCTGTACTGATTCCTATAACAAGACTCTCAAGAAGTGGCATGGCTGGCTTGCTAGTTCAAGCTTCACGGTAATGTTCTTTTGATTCTTTCTTGAAATAATCTTGGAAATTCCTGATAGAAAACAAAATTTATTTGAGCTTCACTGGATGTGCTTCATTTTGGCCTACGTCTGCAAAAATTTTATACAAAATGCTTTTGTTTGCTATGTACATATTGTGCTGTCAACTTTCTACAATCTTTGCTCTTCATTGAATCAATGTTTCATATTGATGCATCAAACATTTGACCTACAGGTAGTTATGAAGCTTGCTCCTGATAGGAAGAAGTTCATGGAGGTGATAGGAGGCACTGGTGACATTAATGCTGACATAGAGAAATTTTGTACAACATTCTCTCCTCTCCTTGAAGAGAATCACAAGTTTTTGGTAAGATCTATTTGATCATTTCCTGTTTATTGATGATACTACTGCCATTGATCATCTAAACACAAGTTATTTAAATAGAATGATAGTATGATGTTAGTTGGGTTGCAGAAAGAGGTTTTTTTTGAGGTGTGTGCAATCAATCTTATTCTTAGGGGGGCCAAATAGCAATTTTGAACTTGTGAATAATTTTGCAAGCTTACACTAAACTCATCCTTCTGTGTAACCAAAAAAAGAATACTTGTAAGTTGTAACGAAAAATACTGACCCTTCTTCTGTCACCTCACAGGCTCGCTTTGGGTTGAATGATATGAAGGCATCATGAATCACTTGTTCATGGTCAGAAATTTCTGGTGAATGGCTCTTGCATGGATGGAAGCATGGTCAGAAGTTCTTGATGAGGGGCTCTGGCATCACTTTATGTTGAGTCTATTACCTCAATGTTTCACCTTTGACATCCACAGATCAACTAGCATGATAAATAAATATTGTCTTCAATGTGCTGCTAATTATATTCTATAAAGTCTTTCTTCTGTCAAATTTGTTACTATCAATTAGTTAAGTTTACTATGAGGCTAAAGCTACCAGTAGTTTAGTGCCTTGTTTTATGTAATACAGTTTGGTCTAGCTAGAATGACACTGGTTAAACTTTCAGGCATCCTTAGGGCCGTCTGATCATAAAAATATTGTTATTCTATTTTTTTTTGTTTACCGTGTCATGGGTGCGCAGTTTCCACCCGGGTACTAACTTCACTAAAATAATTATTTGGACAAAAACCAAACTTTTAGTCCATATGAAAAAGTTCACTCACTTTTAGTCTCCATATTTTCCTCCGTCAATTCGTTTAGTCCCTCATGACTTTTAATAGTACTTAGAAGTGCTATTAAAAGCCTAAAAAAAGTGCTATTAAAAATCATTAGGGATTAAAAGCATTGATGGGGAAAAATGTAGGGACTAAAAGCGAGTGAAATTATTTATATGGACTAAAAACAAAATTTTCAAAGTTTATAGCGACTAAAAACATAATAAAACCTAGTAACATTAAAATAGTTTGTCACTTGATTTCTTTTTAAAATTATATATTAAGGAGATCACATGGTTAATATGGAAACACACAGTATTCAAAAATAGGTTCGCATTATTAAGTTAAAAAATTGTTTGTGTTGACTAAATCAAAATTGTTTGTGTTGACTAAATAAAAGCAACTAAAAAACCACTGTTACTCTACGTATACGAATTGGTATCAACTTCTCATGCAAACTAGCATCCATGGAGCCCCTTCATATGTACATGTCATGCCGTGTTATATACTCGGTCGAAACAAATAGCATGGGTAGTCAATGTTTTTTGGACCATATTTAGGCCTGCAGTTAAATTATGGCATAACGTATGCAACATGTGTATGTCAAAAGGGTGTACAAGAGGTCCCTTTTACAAGTCAACGCTTTAAAGGGAAGTAACTGACAGAGGAATATCGGTGTCTGCATGCTTGTCTGCAGTTTTAATTATGCAGCACCATATTGCATCTTAACTCCAAGTTACCAAAAGTTGAGTTTGCCTCGAAATAACTCATTTTGCAATATGAGTTGGGATTATATGAAAGGGAAGTTGAGTTTGTGGAGGTTGGAGCAAAAATCCATTGGTCTATCAAAAGTGGCCTGGTTACAGCTTGCATTTGGATAGTGTCTGCTGCAATAGTAACATCTGGCTGAAAAGAATAATTTTAATAGACTACACTTTTAGACACATTTAACAATCGTTTTCCTTCTCTTTCTTTTGTCTTTACCGTATTTTCTCGCATAACCACAAACTCAATGGCCGATCAGATCGCATGCTACTTGGTGTGGAGAAGAAGAGGAAAGAAGATGAAGAGCTCGATTCTACCTTCACCTCTAGATCTCAAAATTCAGAGATGGATGAATCTGGTATATATGTTCTTTCATCTGATTTGTTCTGATTTCCTTAAAATTATAATGCTACCTTAAAGGTTGAAAAATTGTGGATCCTAGATGTTTAGTTTCTCCAAATGTAAGATTCTGTGATCATTTATCCATGACCATTGTTGCATTGTTTCTTATGATGTATTGATTGTATTCTTTTCACTTCCTAAGTTTTCTTACTCTGAAAATTTAGCAGTATACTATGATTTAAATTGCATGCGAAAAGGGAGAAATTATTTGATAAATGCAGTACTTGGTATCTCAAATTCAAATATGTAAAGTTTTGGTTGAGCCTTATGTCTATCTAAATGAATGATGTAATTACTGTTACTTTATTTTAATTTGAGACTTGCTAATATGTTTCTACATGCTTCATTATTTTGTTGGAATCTCAATTTAACTTCTGAGAGTAAACTAAAACACGTTTCTGAAAAGTGAAAACCTTATTAGTTGTTATTTTATGAGTAGATAAATTGTTATTTTATGATGAAACATATATGCAACTTTGTGTATTCTTCATTAGAAATATGAATTTACCTTTAGGAAGGCGTACGTTTCAGACTACATTGTTATTATAGTTTAACATCAAATTAAAGGGAGCCACAAATTAGTGAATGAAAAGGTATCGTCTGTTCCCAATTCAATTTTAATATTAGCAATCTATGGATAAATGTTGAGGGGAAGACATTCTTACACATCATATCAATATAATTATACAAAAATGAGTCTGGTTTGTACCATTTTTATCTTCTAATTCTGCACCACTCTCTCATTGTTAATCCTTTCTATGGTTTGTTTCTTGCTCCTCTGTCTTTTAGAAATTAGGAGCTTCCCCTGTGGGAATCAATTTTGGAGTTTGGATTTTAAATTGTTACATATTCTTGGTTTGTGATTGATATATTCTGGTGGTCAATTTAAATCCTGCTCAAATGCATATGCTTGATTTTAAAAAGAAAAACTTAGTCAGCAAATACATTTTATGTGTACCTAAATCATGCTTATTGAGGGAGTTCCCTAATGTTTTCTTCTAATTTATAGGTTTTCCCTAAATATAGGTTGTCCTGGGCATGCAGATTATGTTAAAGTAAGCTTTACATTTGTTCTGAAACCTCTTCAAAAAATATACTTATACAGCTTATCAGCTCATCTCAATCTGTATTGCTATAGGTTAAATGCTGCAAATCGACTTCCAAGGTCACTGATATCAAGGATCTCTTGGGGGAGTTTAATTATTGCTTTGAAAAGTTCTATGCATGTATACTGCAACAAGGTAGTTCCTTCATACTTAATCTACTTTCAAATGTGGTTATATAAAACTCATTTCTGGTGAAAATCACAAGGCCCTGTCATGCATGTGAAGTTCGAATGGTGTCATTATTTCCCTTTTATTTTCTTTCCTTCTTGAAGAGTATATAAGGTGAAGGGAACTCTTTGCTCAATGGCTAGAGTTATCTCATGACTCAAGGTCAGGGGTTTGAGTCATGGAATTGGCCTCTTGGCAATGCAAGATATGGTTGCCATGCCCTTCTGTCACAGTAGATATATAGTGAGTTTGACCCTTCCTTGGACCCTGCTATGGTGGAAGTTCCAGAGCCCCGGGTTTCCCTTTATTTTTAATAATTTTTTTTTTGACTTTGAATACCGACTCTCAAGAGTTTCGGTTTATAACTTAATCATAAGATAAGTTTGCGATTGATACTTAATAGGATAATGGGGTGAATGTCTTGCTCATTGTATTATCTTAATAATGACAGTCATAAATCAAAAACTATTATGATTTAGAAAGTGTCTTATGTTTGGAAACATGACAGAGTCATGTTTAGGGAGAAAAATGCAGGTTTCTCAATGTTGGACCTCATCACTTCACATACAATGGTTTACAAATTTGTTTCAAATGGTATTGGCCTTTTACTAACTTTAATATTTTGTATTATATAGGTTGATGTTGATAATGGTAAGACAAATAGAAAATTAGATTTGTCATCACACGACGAAGGTGAGACAAATACAAGTTAGAGTTGGCATCTCTAGACCTCCGACGAGCTCCATCCATAAAGCATAACGGCAAACATTCTGCTGATGGTGTTCATAACCTTTAGTGAGATGTTTTCAACCAGATTTGTTGCTCACAATTTCAATTGGTGGTATAATATTGTTTTCTACATTTTGTAGATGCATGTAACATTTTACCATATCTACATCGTATCAATGATTTTTCAATTAGCTTTTATGCTATTTTTTTGTCTTCCAACAAACTGAAAGAGGTGTATTGCAGGATGATGAGGTGGAAGGTTGCCCTATTGACTTGTGGATAGAAAGAAATTTCAAGAGCATGAAAATTAAATGAGGATAGCGTCATCAGATTTCACGTTCATAGAAATAGTGAGAGCAAAACTAATGCTATAATTATTAATTAGTTTGTTGGTTTTTGCAGTGTTATTTAAATTAGTTTAAATTGTTGAATGCTTAATGTCATGGTGATGTCAAGTTGTATTTCCATGGATGAATCCATTAGTCTTTGATGGAAGCATTTATGTTATTTGAACTGTGTTTCGTATTGAGATATCGTTTGCCATGACGATTAACAAGAGTCAGAGACAGTCATTAAAGCAGGTTATTGTGTATTTACTGAGCCCTGTGTTCTCGCATGGTCAATTGTATGTTGCTTTATCTAGGGTAACGTCAAAGCAAGGTTTACAAGTTCTGATCAAACACAATCAAAGTGATTCACGAGTTTTTACATCAAATGTTCTGTACCATGAGGTCTTTAAGAATGTAAAATAAATTCTTAATATCATGACATCTTCAATTTCGAATCGCTCTTAGCCAATATGGTACGTAGTAAGCATTTAACTAAATAATACTTCACGACTACCTATCTCTATAATAATAATTGTCATCAAATTGTAGACGCTCAGGCCCGTGCAGAGCACGAGTGTGTGTCATAGTAATAGTAGTGAAAGAGACGGTAGTACTAATACACGATACACGATATACTACAACCCAAGAATATCTATTTTATATTTATAATTTCTTTTGTTTCGTTCCTTCAAACTATGATGTAATATCTATTTTATTGTTTACGTGTTTAACATCAACTTTAACGAGATGTCATGCTTTAACTTTTACGCTGCATCTTAACGAGTTCACCATTGGAGTTTGCCACGTTTTTGCTATAGTGTGTTTTTCTTCATAATGCTATTTGTTTTTCCTCTGTTTTAGTAATCATGGTCGTAGTTGTGTGTTTTGTTGGGAGAGCATTGAATCAATTAACTACAGGCGGAGCTAGGATTTTAATCCAAGGAGTGTCGATAATAAAATGTATGACTTAATAAAATAAAGGAAAATGATAGTTTGTACGGGTACGAAACATCAGAATTAATAGGTGGCAATATCTGAACCGAACATGATGGGTTACACAGTTACTTTTGTGTCACTTCCGCACGTGATGGGTTACTCATGTGTACTATTCTGACTTTTCTTGCAAAAATGATTTGTACCTGTAAAATAAATTTCTAGATGCACAATATAAGTAAAACAATTAAATTTTAACAAATATTGTTTCAAGTAGAAGAAATATATAACTATATTGAATAAGTCATACTATATTGAATAAGTCAAGTAGAAGAAATATTTTTACATAATAGTAAGGAACAAAACAAAAGGAATTATAAATATAAAAATAAAATTATTTTATTTAATCTTGGACTAAAATTTATTTAATCAATATAAAAAATAATAATAATGAACTTTTATCAAATATTTGAGTTAAAAAGAAAGAAAAAACAAGAAATAGAAAACTCCCAACCCAACAATTCTCTTATTAATAGAACAAATTTAGCTTTTTTATGGTTCACCAATTTATCATTTCACAACCTTATTTCTCGTGCATGCTTTCATTAGTAAAAAAGCTATTCAAAAACATAGAGCCTAAATATAGCTATTGCATCTAAAAATTGTAATGCTTGTATATCTGGAATTTAACCTAAAATTACGTTGAGCTGCAAGTTTTGATTTGTCTCTCAACCGCTGAAGGGGGTATTGGATCAAAAACAACTTCTCTTTGAGTTTTCACTTTTGAGATTTTTCCACCTTGAAGTCTCCCTCTTCTTGGTTGGTTTTTTGTTCCACATAACCAACCAAGAAGCATGTACATGATTTCTTTTTCTGCATGACTTCTCTCTCACCAATCATATTATTCTATGATTTCTTCACTCAGCTACACGTACTTTAGGTTTTGTGGTTGCAACATTAGAGGGAGACCCAAAAAGTCATGAGATTTAGTTTGAAAATTAAGCATTAATTGTTCTCAAAGGTAGCCAGGTAGGTGTTTTTGTTCTAATATTTTAATTCTTTTAAAAAAATATACATTAATTGTGAAACACTTTTCCTCTTTGGAGTAGTTGAACAAAACCTTTTTCTTCTTCTCCTATTATGAACACAAAGGTGAAAACCTAATTGATACATGATTTTTGGGAAATGGTTTAGTCACTAAATTTATTATAATGATTGATTGGTACAAAGAAGAATTCTTATATAATCTATTGAATTACTTTTTTCTTTCAGGAATTTTAGTTGGTGTAATTGAAGATTGATTGAAATACATCAACAAGAGCTTAATATATAATCATTAATGTCGACTAAGGTGAAAGGCCTCCTTAAAGGACTTAGATACATATCCCAAATATTTGGTAAGTTCCATCTTTCCTTTCTTTTCTTTACAAAGAAATTGAAATGGATAGTACAATTTCCTTTGTTTCATGCATGTCATGAATTCTTTAATTAAACATCTCCATGAATTCATTCTTTAATTAAACATCTTCAGGTATATAATATTGCTATTAATTAAACTTTTGTAATTTTTTGGAAATTAGCTATCTTTATTTTGTCAGTAAAACTTAGAACAACTGGCAAAAACTATGTTGTTAGGCTGAACATTTTCTGTGGTTATTCGAATTCAAACTCATGATTTCCATTGTGCGTTCGTGAGTTTATCGGTTGTGCTTGTCACCACTCCGTCCGCACAGAAAAAACCATCTTTTGATTTGTTGTTGGTAACCTAATTGGTGTCTAAGAATTGCTGTCTGATGGATCTACCAATATAAACTAAAACTATTAGCCACTTTTACCGTGACTTTCATGTGAAAGTTTTCCATTTTTATTATTGGTACCCTTGTTAAATTCTATGCAATGACCAGATTAAAAAATATATCCTTATTTTATAAAAGTAAAATTTAGATGAATTGGATCATGAAATACTTACATATTGCCTATCAACGAGGTCTTCACACTAATAACAGAATTCGAACTCAAACAAATCTTTGAAGAATTTAAGTTGTGTCCTTACCGGTAGATCAATATCATCTTTTGATGCAACTACTAAAAATTCAAATCATCTCCTAATTTTTTCTTCTTTATCCACTCATATTTTTTTTTTCATCATAAACATTAAAAAATTGGCCTTTTCCTTATTGCTGGTTCAATTTATGCTTATTATGTAAAAATTATAAATTAGGTAGTGAATAAATTGTAGTTATTTTGTAGATGAAAAAGAAGAAGAAATTCAAATTGGGTTCCCAACAGATGTAAAGCATGTGGCACATATTGGATCAGATGACCCATCAGCAAATGCACCAAGCTGGGTACTATTTTCATTCTCTCTCTCTCTATTCTTTTAATCACTTTTTAATTCTTCCTCATTAATTATATTATATGCAATTTGAAAACTAATGCAGATGAACGAGTACAAATCAACAAACCCATCAGGAACAATAAACGCCACTGAGACGCTTGAAGGTTTGCATATGTTTTCTCTTAACACAATATTTGTTAATATTCTTACTTGTCACACACTGTACACATGTATGCAATCTAAGAAACTTTCCACAATGAATTTCTATGAAATGCTTCTTCTTTTCTTGCAGCAAATGGCAAGAGCTCACCACCTCCAAAAGAGAAATCATCAAAGATTCGACACTTGATTCCTAAGTCGAGACACCAATCAATGGACAGTGAGTCCAACACGACTAAGAAGCACACGCGTCGCCATCATCGATCATCAGACCCATCTGGGGACTCCTCAGTGAACTCCTCAGTGAGCTCCTCAGTGAACGAATCATCATCTGGTGGTTCCCGATACAGGCGACACCGACGCGGCTCAAACCACGGCTCCAACCATGGCTCTGAGTCGCCAGTGCCAGATATTCCACCGTCGGGTAAAACTCATCGAAGAAAATCGAAGAACTTAGAAGATGGCTCAGAGCGAAAGCCCTCTTCAAGAAGATCATCCAAAGGAGATTCGTTAACTGATATCTCCCTATCGGATTTCGGGTCAGGGTCTTTGCCCGAAAGTGAAAACGGGCCCAATAGAGTTTAAATTTAATTAATTTTAAAAATTGGAGTGTGAGAGGAAGTAATGCAGTCATCCTATTTAATCCATCTCAAATGTTAGGGGGAGAAGAAGCGAAAGGGAAAGTGAGTCTAATATTGTTTGCTTTGCAAGTTGTAAATTACAGATTTTTGATGCAATGTTTAATTCGGGGTGTGACTTCAACGTTTTTCTTACTTTTTTCTTTAACTCTAATGTCTTCTTTTTTTTCCTTCAGATTTTTCTTTATTTTTTTATATGGAAAAATTGCTCTTGGGGTCCGTTAACTTATTTTCAGATTTCGAATCAAACTCTTATGTTTTTTTGTAACAAATAGGTCCTTTATGTTTTAAAGTTATTGCACACTTTTTAACGTTTTGTCACTAACTGTATCAACAGACTGATTATGTGGTTGTTTGACTGCTGACTTGGCATGCCACATAGAATAATTTCATTATTTTATAATTATTTTTAATTAAAAAAATGTGAATTGTCTTTTTTTCCCATCTTCTTAGTTTCCCCCTTTCCAAACCCTATCTTCTGCAACACAGAACCCAATTTCAATTACTGGTTTCAACAAAATCAAAACAAATGAATATGAAAAGGGTAGTTTAACAAATCTAGAAAAAAAAAACAAATCTGGAAACCAAACAGATTTGGAAAGGGTTGCAAACAGATCTAGGTTTCAAACCCAGATGTTTCAACAGCAATTTTGAAGCCCAAAAACGCAACTGTAAAAACAGATCTCAGAAGCATGAATCTCACGGTGCCAATGGGTGGAAGTCGGCAAACAAGAAATTCCACCACCAGTTCTTTTTATTTTGTAATTTATAAGAATAAGAATCTATAAATTGAGTTTTTAAGTTACAAGTTTTTTGTTTCAAAAACAAAGTTACAAGCTTTTCATAGCACCTTCAATCACGGTGTTGGATGATGAATAGAGTTTTTAATTCTTATTTTTTTAAAAGTTAATTTTAAAAAATGATTCAGCAAGTGTTTAATGCCACATAAGCATGTGTAAGAGACACATCATCCCAATAACAGCCACATAATCAGTCTGTTAACGAAATTAGTGACAAAATGTTAAATAGGGTAACCATGCACACATAAGGGACTGATTCAAAATCTGAAACAAAACAAACATAAGGGACTGATTCAAAATCTGAAAATAAATTAAGGAGCCCGGGAGAAATTTTGCCTTTTTATATTTATAATTTGTTCATTTACTTTTTAAATTCAATTATTCAGATGATTTTCCTATTAGAATTCCAATTGTGAACTTTAGTTGCAAAATGAATATTTGGGCTCAAAATAAATGAATTATTTTATTTTCAAAGTTGAGAGAAGTTGAGTTACATTACTTGGATAGGAAGCTCAATCCTTTCATGTCTATTGATTTTTGTTTAAAGAAGGCCACTAGTGGAAAAATGACTTTAGAAAGCAACATTTAGCATCGGTTGTTTGAACAGCCGATGCTAAATGTGTAACCGGTGGCATTTTTGAAATTACGAGCAAAAGTTTAAGTTCACGTTAGACTTTTAGCATCGGTTCTTTTAACAGCCGATGCTAAATGTACTTGCTTGGGACATTTAGCATCGGCTGTCAAAAGAACCGATGCTAAATGACTATGCACCAGTTTTAATTTCTCGCACAAAACACAACTCACTTCGCAATGCTCACAAAACACAACCCAGCTTCGAAACCCTACGCGATGCTCACCTTCTCTTCCTCACAAACGACTCACTTCGTTCAGAAATCTTTGAAGCTTTGAAGCTTAATTCGTCACAAACTCAACTCACTTCGTTTGCATCTGTTTTCGTTTTCTCACTAATTCTGAGTCGCATTTCAGTTTGCATCTGTTTTCGTTTGCATCTGTTTTCGTTTTCGTCCAGAAATCTTCCTCACAAACTCACTTCGTTTAGAACTTCGTTCAGAAATCTTTGAAGCTTAATTCGTCCAGAAATCTTCAAGCTCACTTCGTTTTCGTTTTCAAATGGTAAGGTTACTTTCATCTCCCTTCGTTTTCGTTTTCGTTAGGGTTAGCTATCGCAAACTTCTCTTCTCTCAAACTGTGTGTGCTCTGCTCTCTCACACATCCCCAGCCCTAATTTTCCCCCAATTTTGAAACCCTAATTCTTTTTTCTCTAATTCTGAATTTTCCCTAATATGTTGAATTTGTTGTCACCAATTCAGCTTGTAGTAGTTCAACTTTCCCTAATTTGTTGAATTTTTGCTTAAGAACGTAAGAAGTTAGTAATATTCAATTAAAGAAGTATTAGTTGTCAAGGCAACAATGTTTTGAAATTAGAAGCCTCAAGTAGAAAAGTTTATGGTGTTCATTTCTTGTTCTTTCTCTGTTACATTAGGCTGGTAGTAGTTCATCAGAATTTTGTGGTGTTTGGGTTTTGAAGTTTTCATTTCCTGCTTGTGAGTTGTGCCTATATAATTTTTCATTGGCTGCTTTATGCTCAATATGGTATTCTGTTGGAATGTGACTTCAGCTCAGGATCACATCACATTCTTCTTTTATTATTTTAGTGTCAGTGTTGTTTTTTCACATATTGAAGCTTCCTTTTTGTTTGGCTGGTACTTGTCCTTTTTGTTTGTCTTGCACTCATAGGGGAATGTTATTTGAAAGTTATAGCTGATTGGTTATAGAACTAACTTCTGCATATGATAATGTACTCTGTCGTCTTTGTCATAGTGACTCCAAATTAACAACACAATATTATCAAGAGAAAATGAAGAACTTTGCTTATGCTCAATTGTAGTGAGCAACTTGCATGACTTGCTAGTAAATCTGCTCAGTGTGTTTTGGTTTACGCAGATGGTTTTATATATGCTCTATTTCAATTGTTATTACTTATTTCATAGGGTTTTTTAGGTATTTAGAGACTCACAGTTATTTACATACAAGAATAAAGAATACCATCACATTGAAAGCCTAAGGAGGTACTTTCTGCATGACAAATTTTGTTGCTCCATAAATCAGCTGCAACACCCGATTTAGGATGGTTTATAAAGTAAGATACATGTATCGTTAGATTTATAAATAGTTCATCACATAGAGGCGCAATTTGGTAACTGAAGGGCATGAACTACTAGTGAAAAGGAATGAAACAAGTAATGATCGTGTGTACTGGTGCATAAATCCTTTTTTTCTGCATAATCTACACTCCTAAAGCTTTGAAGAAGATTTTTCATATACAATTGAACTTGAGAAGAGTTAGTTATTGGTGGTAGAAAAGTGGATTTATACAAACTTGACTAGTTGAACCATGCTATAGACTACTAAAGGAAACAATGGGCATCCTATATCTAATCTAAACTGCTTGTTGGAAATTTAAATTTCTGGCAGCCTTGATAAAATGGATGTATTTGATCTGATCTTGCTTCATAGTGAGTGTTTGTCCAGTGACACTTAGCTGTAAAGGGTATAAATAGAGTATTTAAGACTATATTAGGTATTTTTCTGCAACTTTGATTGAGATGCAATCTGTTTTTGTCAGTTTCCCACTTAAGGAATTTTACAATTCTGCAAAATTGATCTAAAATCGTTGCTAGGACGTAAGGAAACCATATACCAAATTTCACCATGTTCTAGTAGATTTCATATGTAATGCATGCTTGTGTTGTGTGGATGGATTTTTACTAAATGAATGATAAAGCTATTACTTGGTTTGAATATTGACTGTATGGATACTGTCAAGGCCAAATATAGAGAGGATTACATATTCATCAACTCTTGTGCGAGGCCTTATAAAATAAATAATAATAATATTTTATTAAATTGTTTTAGTTTTATTTACATGTTTGTTTTTTTAGAAATCATATAATAAAAAGATTAGTAGTCTATAAAGTCTTGTAAGTAGTCCCTTGTATGGACTAATCAGATAAATCTTACAAAACTTTAATGACTACTTTTAGAACTTTAGAACTGAAGCATGCGAGGCAAAACTTGATGTTTAAAGAGTCATATTTAGTAATGATAATGATGCAATGACAAAGTGAAAGTAAATAGCTGGTCATCTTACAATTCTTTGGTTTAGTTTGAGATGTCATATGAACATGCATGCACTTGTATATTACCTTGTGTAGAAATTGCCTACTCATTCCAAAACAGGCTACTGGTTATTTTTATTCCACTGCTTTAGTCAATTGTTTCTGTTTTTAAGGACACTTGACTCCCCTTTTTTGAATTAATAGGACTCTGTTGTTGGAGAAATAGATTTGGTTCATGTATCTTTTTGTGTATTTGAATTTGTAATTTATAATCCTTGCAGGAGTGGATTCCAAGATCAAGCTTTTCACAGTTGGTGGTAAAACATTGAAGGTTACTATCTGGGACACAGGTTGGTGTTCTTCTAATTATTAGATCACATTTTCATTTATCCTTTTGCTAAGAAATATCTCAACATATATGCACTCAGGTAATGTTATAAGGAATAAGGAATAGAATTTTGTTTCATTCATATCCTTTTGCTATGAAATATCTCAACATTTATGCACTCAGGTAATGTTATAAGGAATAAGGAATAGAAATATCTCAACATTTATCCTTCTGCATATGATAATGTTATAAGTCAGCTCAATGCATTCATTGGCCTTGTTGGATAGGCATTCATTGGCCTTGTTGGATTTTGGTGCATTTACCCTATAAAATTACATTTATAAAATGTGCATTTTATCTATAAAATCAATTGATCATGAGATACTATCAACTAGAACATGTATATCAAATTTCAAATGAATTGATTAGTAGTCAGTTATTTTGTATACTTTGAATATTTTACTTGTTTTGATTTATGAATTTATTTTTACTATATTGGTTTGATGTGATAGTTTGATTTTGTTTTAACAATAAATACTTGGTTGATTATTTGGAGCGTAGCCATGGATCGTAGTTGGATGCAAAGTAATCGTCTGAGTGATGAGTATGCGAAAGGAGTCGAAGAGTTTATTAATTTTGCTCAAGCAAATCTTCGTGAAACTGATGTTCCTGAAACTGATGTTCCCGAAACTGATGTAACTTATTCCTGCCCTTGTTGTAATTGTGTGAATCGGTCTCCACAACCACTAGGTGTAATACGGGACCATCTCTTTGTTTATGGGATCTTACCTAGTTATACCACATGGATATGGCATGGTGAATCAACCGGCAACCCAAGTGTGTCCAAAAGTGAGAAAGTCGATCAAGATATGGATGATCGAATGGAGGACATGATACGTGACATTGGTCCTGAATCTTTTAAGCGAGCGCATGAATATGATACTTTGTGCAAAGACAAAGATCAACCTCTGTATTTGGGTTGCACAAAATACACACGATTGTCTGCTTCGTTAAAATTGATCAATCTGAAGGCGATACATGGGTGGACTGATAAGGGATTCACTGAATTGCTTGAGCTGTTGGAAGACATGCTTCCCATAGGTAACACACTGCCAAAACGTACGTATGGTGCGAAGAAGATTCTGTGTCCGATGGGTGTGGAGTATAAGAAAATACATGCATGTCCCAATGACTGCATATTGTATTGGAAAGACTTTGAGGATTTACATAAGTGCCCTATGTGTAATTGGTCGCGCTACAAAGTGAAGTCGGGTGAATCTAGTTTTGAAGACAACAGCACAAGGGGTTCCCCTGCGAAGGTTTTGTGGTATCTTCCAATAATACGTAGGTTCAAACGCTTGTTTGCTAATGCAAATGACGCGAAGAGCATTAGATGGCATGCAGATGAGAGGAAATGTGACGGGCAGCTTCGCCATCCGGCCGATTCTTTGCAATGGAAGAAAGTTGATAATTTGTATCCGGATTTTAGCGCTGAATCAAGAAATCTTAGGCTTGCACTTGCTTCAGATGGTATGAATCCATATGGTAACTTAAGTACGAATCATAGCTCGTGGCCTGTTCTCCTTGTAATTTACAACCTATCTCCATGGTTGTGCATGAAGCGCAAATATGTGATGTTATCCATGATGATTTCTGGTCCGAGACAGCCAGGTAATGACATAGACGTTTACCTTAGTCCATTGATTGAAGACTTGAGGACAATGTGGGATGAAGGTGTGGATGTGTTTGACGGGTATTCTAGTGAAACTTTCAAGCTGCGAGCCATGTTATTTTGCACGATCAATGACTTTCCAGCATACGGAAACTTGTCTGGGTATAGTGTCAAGGGGCATAAAGGTTGTCCTATTTGTGCAGAAGGAACGTGCCACCATCAACTGAAACATGGAAGGAAGACGGTTTACCTTGGGCATCGAAAATTTCTCAAACCTAATCACAGATATCGTAAGTTGAAAAAAGCTTTTAATGGGTGCCAGGAAAATGACATTGCTCCGATTGCGTTGACCGGTGAAGAAGTTTATCAAGTGGTTAAGGACATCAAAGTTGTATTCGGCAAAAAGCAGAAGCAGTCCAACGAGAAAAGCAAGTGGAAGAAGAGATCGGTGTTCTTTGATCTTCCGTATTGGTCCAATCTTGATGTAAGGCATTGTCTTGATGTCATGCACATCGAGAAAAACGTTTGTGATAGTGTCATCGGGACTCTTCTCAACATTCAAGGGACAAAGGATGGTATAAATTCTCGTCTAGATTTGCGTGAGATGGGCATAAGAGAACAATTACATCCAGTGGAAAGAGGCAAAGGCACATATTTGCCTCCAGCATGTTATACCTTGTCAAAAAAAGAGAAAATGAGCTTTTGCGAATGTCTACGGGGAATCAAAGTGCCACATGGTTACTCTTCAAATGTAAAGCGACTGGTTTCAATGAAAGATCTCAAATTAGTTGGCTTGAAGTCGCATGACTGCCACGTCTTGATGCAACAACTACTACCTGTGGCGATTCGTGGCATCTTGCCGAAAGATGTCCGACATACCATAACTAGATTGTGTCTATTCTTCAATAGTATATGTGCTAAAGTCATCGACCCCGAAAAATTGGACGAGTTGGAAAATGAGGCTGCTATTATCTTGTGCCAGTTGGAGATGTTTTTTCCTCCCTCGTTCTTTGATATCATGGTTCATTTAATTGTTCATCTAGTTAGGGAGATTAGATTATGCGGCCCTGTTTATTTAAGGTGGATGTACCCAGTCGAGCGATACATGAAGATCTTGAAAGGGTATGTGAAGAACCAATATCGTCCTGAAGCATCCATTGTAGAAAGGTATGTCAC
The DNA here is from genome assembly GCA_963573325.1 of Astragalus glycyphyllos. NCBI lineage: Eukaryota > Viridiplantae > Streptophyta > Magnoliopsida > Fabales > Fabaceae > Astragalus > Astragalus glycyphyllos. The sequence goes on from OY754309.1 coordinate 34,903,836, forward strand.
AGAAGAAGCTATTGAGTTTTGTTCAGACTACTTGTCAGAAGCGAAATCTGTAGGACTACCAAAGTCTCGTTATGCAGGGAGATGCCAAGGTAAAGGTACACATGGATGTTCCACTAAGAGCATGGGTCGGGCTGGAGTGCTTCAAGCACATTTGTATGTTTTGAATAACACAGAGGAAGTTATACCTTACTTGTCTGATCATAAAAAGATAGTAAAGGCCAAAAACCATCGAATGAATAACTATCAATTATTGAACGAGCATAACAACACATTCATAGATTGGTTTAAATCACAAATTAAGAAAGATCCAAGTGCCTCTGAGACTTTGAGATGGTTAGCACATGACCCTTGCTTTAATGTCGTGTGTTGGAGCGGGTACGACATAAATAACTATACCTTTTACACAAAGTCGAAAGATGAGGTGAGTACCACGCAAAACAGTGGGGTTATGGTCATGGCTTCCTCAATGCACTTCTCTAGTTCAAAGGATGCTAATCCCATACTCGCATCCATTGCTTACTTTGGTGTCATTGATGAGATTTGGGAACTCGATTACCGTAAATTTAAAGTGCCACTTTTTAAATGCAAGTGGGTTAACACTAGCAAAAATAGTGTGCATACCGACGAAATGGGATTTACACTAGTGGACCTTGACAAGGTAAGTTATAATGAGGAATATCATTGGCCGAATATCATTGGTTTCACTCTAAAGACACTGCCTTCACATTAGTGTTTTAATATTTAGTATGTCCTTATAATTCCTTATAGGCTTATAGCTGATTGGATCCCCTTTTTATTGTTGCACTTCATTAGCCTTTGTGTCTATATGATTTCGTTGTGCCTTTAAAACTGTACCAATGGTTTTGAAATTTTACTTAGTTAGTTCTACTCAGTCTTTAGGATTCTTTGAGTTAGACCACAGTTTGATGTTTTATGTGTGTAAGTTAAATATTTAAGTTTTTTGAGATCTCCATTTCCTATGATATTTTTTTGGGTACATCTGTCAAGAAATTCATTTCTATGATATTACCATTTTGCATTCATGGAATTATATATATTATGTTTTTGGTGATGGTTGAATTAAGTTGGGGTGGGATAGAAGGTCTTTGATTGAGTAAGAAACACAAAGCAACCATTGAATTCTGAATTTACAGATTTCTTTATCTTTTCAATTTTTTTTTTATAATGATCTTGAATTGGCACTATGAGTGGGATATCCACGGATGTGTGGAAAAGTTGATAGAAGAATTCCATTTACAAATAAACTTTGTTTCGTGATTCTCATTCACTTTAAGGGATCATCCCAAATTTAGTTCAACATTGTAATTGACATATTAGTATAGGAAAAGCAAGAACTTTAGAACTATGCTGACCATTCTGACTTTTCATCTTCAGAATGTTCTGAATTTTTAAGTCACTTTTAAACTTGTAGGTATTTGATAACACCCAGGCATACACCGAAGAGGAAATTAAAGAGATTCGTCAGCTTTGGGCGGAATTCTTTGTCAAGATACGTACAGAGCAAAAGGATACCTTATTTCCAACCAATTAAGTTATTTTGAGCAAAAGTGAACAATTGTATGTTAGGAATTTAAAGTATTTTAGGAATTTGAACAATTGTATTTTGTAACAGATTATGTTTAATGGAATTTAAAGTATGTTAGGAAAGAGATCATTTGACAAATTGTTATTTTGTAAGATATATTTATTATGTGTTGATGACTGGAATTATCGCTGTATATAATAGGTTAATAATATGTCGGTATGGATAAAAACAAAAAAAATATTAAAAACTATTAATACATTTAGTATCGGTTATACAGAAACACAGATACTAAATGTATACTAAGGTACATTTAGTATCAGTGTTTCTGTATAACCGATACTAAATGTACCTCTAAATGTATACTAAGGTACATTTAGTATCGGTTTTTCTGTATAACCGATACTAAATGTACCTTAGTAATACATATAGTATCGGTTATACACAAAAAACGATACTAAATGTATACTAAGGAACATTTAGTATCGGTGTTTCTATATAACCGATACTAAATGTACCTTAGTAATACATTTAGTATCGGTTATACAGAAAAAACGATACTAAATGTACCTCTAAATGTATACTAAGGTACATTTAGTATCGGTTTTTCTGTAAAACCGATACTAAATGTACCTTAGTAATACATTTAGTATCGGTTATACAGAAAAAACGATACTAAATGTACTTCTAAATGTATACTAAGGTACATTTAGTATCGGTTTTTCTGTAAAACCGATACTAAATGTACCTTAGTAATACATTTAGTATCGGTTATACAGAAAAAACGATACTAAATGTACTTCTAAATGTATACTAAGGTACATTTAGTATCGGTTTTTCTGTAAAACCGATACTAAATGTACCTTAGTAATACATTTAGTATCGGTTATACAGAAAAAACGATACTAAATGTACTTCTAAATGTATACTAAGGTACATTTAGTATCGGTTTTTCTGTATAACCGATACTAAATGTACCTTAGTAATACATTTAGTATCGGTTATGCAGAAACACCGATACTAAATGTACCTTAGTAATACATATAGTATCGGGTGTTTATGTACAACCGATACTAAATGTACCCAAACAGTACCTTAGTAGTACATTTAGTATCGGGTAAAAAACCGATACTAAATGATCGTACATTTAGTATCGGTCGATTTAGTATCGGTTCCACAACCGATACTAAATGTGCAAAACAACCGATACTAAATGTCAAATCTGCACTAGTGAGGGGTTAAAAGAGATTCAAAATTTTGACATAATTTTTGTCATGTGAAAAAATTCAATGATATACTTTCTTTCAAAGAAGCCATATTTACCAGCTAAGATCTAATGAGAGTGTTAGTGCTATAGATTTGTAGTAAAGATAAGGGTAACATAAGTCTAGTAGCATATAATATATTAATTTTGAACCACAAACTACTAACATAACAAAATATAGAAAATCTAGAACAATGACTATAGTCATTGAGAAGCAAAAAGTTAGTCAAATATGAAGTTGCTTTTAATCTTGTGTTAGGAAAGCAGTGATCATCCTAGAAAAGGCAAAAAGAAGAGAATCTTATTCAAGAACATCAAACAGAAGTGAATCGAAAATACCTTACAAAATGTAAAAGAAGAGCAACACAACACATGACCTTAAAGAAAAGCTCTACATGTCGCAGTCCCCGACCCGCCGTTTGTTTTTTGCATTGTACTTCCTCTCGTTTTGCATAAAATAGATAAATGAAATATAAGGGAGTTAGTCCACAATATATGATACAATGTTGAGTATGAAAGCTGAAACAAAAAGAAAAGATCATTCCAACATTTAAGTATAGCAACACAAATCAATAACTATATGTAATACTCATGCACACTTTTTGATAGATACAACCCAAGTTATATGTAAGAAAGCTAATCCAATAAGTCCAAAATAATAGATTCTCAAAATGCAAAACAGTAACTGCATAAATCTTACCTCCATTTAGAGGAAACCACAAAACCTAAGAACACCAAAATAAAATCATAAGCAGAAATCAAAACCAAAATGAAAATAAGAAGATGAAGAAGATTAGAGGAAGGGAATATGTGAGGTACCTAGAAATCAAAATCGAATCAAAACCAAAACGAAAATGAAAATAAGAAGATGAAGAAGATTAGGGGAAGGAAATATGTGCGGCACTAAGGGTATGTTTGGGAAAATGAAAAAGAACATTAAATTTTCTAATTCAAATGGTTAATCACTTAATTTGGTTGATTATTCATACTAAATTTTATTACATTTTTTGTTCTCTCCTTGTCTTTTGTTATGTAAACTATACACACTTAGATGAATATCTATATTGAGATAGGACTTATCTTGCTACTCATGTGGGTTCGGTAAAGCAGATTCAAAAAATAAATGAATGGATAATAAGATGAAGCTTCTAATGAGATAAGCACATCTAGTTCATTACGTGTGCTAGTGATTTGTTTTTTTGATAGGCAAAGTGGTAAGAAATTAGTGTGCTAGTGAATTACGATAAAACTAACACTGCTTACGTTGCTTTAAGGAAATTACTTAAAGCGTATCGTTTTTAAATTACACCCACTTAATAGATTTCATGTTTCAAAATATATCTCTCATTAAAAACAATATTATATTGATTCTCATGCAACTTTCTATTTAAATAACATTTCTTATCTTTCTCTACACTTGAAGAGTTTTCGTGCACTTTTACATGAAAAGATCATTTCAGAGACTTCAGAAATGACTCATTTGTGACTCATTTCTAATACGTTCATAGTTTCTTCTCTGGTTGTATCCAATTCATGAGCAAAATCACCAAATGATTCATTTTTAAAGCCTCTGAAATGATTCTTTGATACATCAGTGCATGAGAAAACTTTTTTTAAGTGTAGGGAAACATAAAAGAAAATGTTACTTAAATAAAAAAATGCACGTGATAATCAACCTAAATTTATTGTTCTTAATGAGAAGAATAATACAAAACTTGAAAGCTAATGAGTGATTGTAATTTAAAAATAGTATACAGTAAATAATTTTATGTGTAATAAAAGCAAAATGTATTTCACCATATTGCAAGTCAATAAGGCTAATAAACTACATAGTTTACTCTTTATCCTATTCAAAATTTCTAACTCAAATGGTTAATCACAAATTTTGGTTGATTATTCATTCAAAATTTTATTTCATTTTTTGTTCTCTCCTTATCTTTAGTTATCTAAACCATACACACCTAGATGAATCTCTATATTGAGATAGGAGTTATCTTGCTACTCATGTGGGTTCGGTCAAGGAGTTCCAAAGAGTAAATGTATGTATGATAAGATGAAGCTTCCAATGAGATAAGCTCATCGAGTTCATTATGTGTGCTCGTGAATTACGATGAAACTAATACTGCTTATGTTGCTTTAAGGAAATTACATAAAGCGTATCGTTTTTAAATTACACTCACTTAATAGCTTTCATACTTCCCACTATATTTCTCATTAAAAACAAGATCATATTGATTCTCGTGCAACTTTGTTCATAAATAAATCATTTCAAAGACATCATAAATAAATCATTGGTGATTTTTGCAATTTTGTTTGTAGTTTTCTTCTCTGGTTGTTTCAAATTCATGAGCAAACGAGAGTCTCAGAAGCCCAGCCAAGAGACATGATTGTCCAAAGACGAGACAAAAGGAAAGTTGGTTGCTGACTAGCCTACTATCCCAACACAAATCTCAGAGTTGATTCTGAGTCGCCTTACTCGAGTGGGTTTCTACCAATTTGGCGCGATATGCACGTATTGGATGTATGTTGTCATTGAATCCACTCATTACATGGGTTCATCTCCTTTACTCTTTATGTCCCTACTTTTGGTCTATCAAATGCCCATCTTCAATTACTTGAAAGTCGGCCTATTCAACTTGATAAAACTTACAAAATATTTCTTTCCAAGAGATCACTTTTAAAAAGGAGAATGCATCGTGTTAGTTCAATTGAGGGTTGGTCGATCATCGTTGATATATTTCTGGGTGATCAGATTTGGAGTTCCTCTGCCTTTGCCAATCACTAATTCCCATCATTCTTCTTTTGGAACCTAATTGTAGATGCTAGAGTCATGTTGCCTTCAAAGTTAAAGAAACTTAAAGCATATCGTTTTTAAATTACACTCACTTTATAGCTTTCATGTTTCCCAATATATTTTTTCATTAAAAACAAGATAAATAAATCATTGGTGATTTTTGCAACTTCGTTCATAGTTTTCATCTCTGGTTTTTTCAAATTCATGAGCAAAAGTGAGTCTCGCAAGCCCAACCAGCAGACATGATTGTCCAAATACGAGACAAAAGGAAAGTTGGTTGCTGACTAGCCTACTATCCCAACTCAAATCTTAGAGTTGATTCTGAGTCGCCTTACTCGAGTGGGTTTCTACCGATTTGGCGCGCTATGCAATTCTTGGAGGTATTTTGTCATTGAATCCATTCATTACATGAGTTCATCTCCTTTACTCTTTATGTCCCTACTATTGGTCTATCAATTGCCCATCTTCAGTGACTTGATAGTTGGCCTATTCAACTTGATAAAACTTACAAAATGTTTCTTCCCAAGAGAGATCACTTTTAAAAAGAAGAATGTGACGTGTTAGTTCAATTGAGGGTTGGTCGATCATCGTTGATATACTTTTGGGTGATCAGATTTGGAGTTCCTCTGCCTTTGCCAATCACCAATTCCCATCATTCTTCTTCTGGAACCTAATTGTAGATGCTAGAGCATGTTGCCTTCATGGTTAAAGAAATTGTACCCTATGAAATGGTATAAATTGTTTACTACAAAATGAACCTACGTCAGGACCAGATAGCCCAAATTATATGGTGTCAAATTTGTTTACGACTTGACACCACATTGCGTTTTGTAGGCCTCATGAGTCCTGGAGTGTTATTTCTTCTTAGAATAATCACATGAATATAGTTTTTGCTAACATAGAATTGCTTTATGGGAAATGTTATGTTCTAGTTAAAGTACCAGAAGATTACATCCATATTGGTAGGGATATTCATGGTTTGGATTTATTAAACCATATCCAAATAATAACCAATAAAATAAGATGAATTTAAAAACCAAATCACATTTCTTTTCCCAAAAGTGGTTTGACAAAACTAGAACCTATTTCATAACTAGTTCTGTATTACCAGATTTAAACTTCTATAAACCAGAATCGGAATTGCAGCCTCCCCGTGAACCCTAAACCAAAGAATGCTTACAGGCTACAGCAATAGTAACATTTACAATATGAAGTTGATTTGCTATCTTGATGGATTGTTGTACCAATGCAAACCCTCCAAAAACCTATAGAAGAAGGAAAAGATGCCAATCAAATAGATTTTTAGTATGCATGTAAATAACAACCATGTGATAAGGGGAGAAAACAAAACAAACTTGAGGTATGTAGTAAACAAGAAGACATAAATTCATGCATAATAATGAATCATGCTGGAAAAATATAGTAGAACTTACCAGAGCATACTTGACACCATGTCAGACAGTCAGAAACTAGAGCTTCAAACTGATCAACAATTTGAATATCAAGCTCCCTATATTAAGAAAAAGGTGAAAACAGAATTAATATACTAGTTAAAATCAGTCAGAAGAATCACATCCAATAAAATTTGAATTATACGAAAATTAGATCCATGGTCAGGTATTGAAAAAAAAAACACAAGCGTAGAAAAACTTTTGGGCATCACACTTCTAAGAGGGCATATAATATGGGAAGAGCAGAAGCTCCATTGTTACCAGGGAACACATTTGGGTGAGTCCAATCACATTTTTTTCTAGGAAACACAAATTATAAGGAATGACCCGCAACTTAATATGGTTCAACCATCATTATTCATGTCACCCTCCAGAACTAAGGATTTGGAAAGATATAGTAGCAAGAAAAATCATGATTAATACAGTATACAACTTCCAATGTAAGCTGTCAATTATGGCCTGGCCTAGCCCAGTGGTCCGATTATTTTTTTGGCCCGGCCCAATTGGCCCGATCATATATATGGGTGTTGCGCCCGAAAAATCCGGTTTGGGACTTCTCGTTTTGCAACGTGAAAAATAGTAGAGCCGCCACCAATATTTATTTGGGAAAACATCGGAAAAACCCTTTTTTTTTTGGAAAAGCGAGTGGTCTTTCGAAATCAGAGATGTAGGTTCGGGGGTCGGTTACGCATGGGGAAGGTATTAGCATCCCATACGTCCTTTCTACTGAAAGGGAACCATTAACTCGATGTGTGGTTTGACAAAGGTTTGAGTTGAAAGCGATTTGTTCTACTTCTTTTCTTTTCTTTTCTTTTCTTTTCTTTTTTTTTTATTTGAAAAATCGTTTTATTGAAAACGGAAGACAGGAATATTTTTGTTATCTTTGAAAAGTGGAAACAAAACAAAGATTTTTTAAAGCTACGTACCCTCACTGGGTTGAGGGATCAAAGCTACGTAGTTCTCGGCTTTTGCGTCTGAAAACGGCTTAAGAGTTTTTCGCAATTGGGTGAGCGTTTGTGAAGACCGAACAACAACGGTTAGAATGGCCTCACTACTAACTCTTTTTTTTGAAAATAAAATCATCATTAGCGATCTAAACGGCAACAGCGCGAGTGATCATCAATGACAATTTGTTTTATTTAATGGAGGAAGAAAATGTTTTCGCAAAGCAAGGAGCGTTTGGAAATGAGTTTAGAAAATGGGTTTTGGAAAACAAGTAGAACATTATTCAATCAATTCCAAGTCCATAACCAAATGCGACAATGAATGAACAAGATCCAAACATACTCACCAATCAAGCAATCATAAACATGTTGATTATTAACCAAGATTAAACACGCCAATATAATCAAGAGATCCAATTATTAAGGATGCAAGACAAAGTTCTCAAGACAATTGTGTGTGTGTGTGTGAGAATTGCTACGGGACGGGCAGCAATCTCAAAGGGGTGCATATACCTTAATGACTCTATGCTACAACCGGAAAAGTAGGCTTACGTCTTCATTAAGAATACATACTAGTGGAAGGAAGGGCACACAATTAAATCAAGTCATTCAAATGGCATCAAGAACAAGTGAACACAATTGATCATAGGCATAGAGTATTCTAGGTTTAATGAATGAACATGTGAGCGATGATACATGATTAAGCAAGCATGTGAATGCATGAGCATACAAGAGAATGCATGAATAAGTATACAAGAGAATGCATGAGCATACAAGAATGCATGAGCATTTATTATGCATGGTATACAAGTATGAGTGAATGTGTGTGCAAGCATGCAAGGTGTCGCATAGATGATGCAAATAAGTGAAATGCAAAGTTTGAAAATGTTTTGAGTAAGAAGTGGTAAAAATGTTTTAGGGTTTTAAATGAGAAGTAGTAAAAGTTTAAAATGCAAATGATTGAAATGTTTTGGGATTTTTTTATGCAAATTTACAAGTGGTAAAAAGTTTGAGTGAGAAGTTAATGAAATGGTAGAGTAAAAATGCATGAGGTAAATGGTAATTATTTAATGAGATGGTAAAGTAAAAAGGTAAAAGGGTAAAAACACAATTGCACAATTGCATTTATTCACACAAGATCAAAACAACACGTTCTCAAGCACAAAATATGCACAAAAGTGGCCTAAGGCCGAAGCAATGCTAAGCACAAATCACCATCAAATTTCATGCTAAAATTCACAATTAATACATGAAACAATTCACAAGACTAAACCCTAGATCATCATGCCATGTTCTAAAGTAAGAATCAAGCATATCATGTATTTTATTCTTCACAAAATCAAAGAAGTAAAAAGGCAACAAAAACCCTAGGTTTTGAAGCAACAACCCGAGGCACCCAACACCAAAATCAAGCCAAAATTCAACTTAAAATCATGAAATGAACAAAATGAACACAAGAACCCTAAAATCCATGCTATGGCCGAAGCAAAATAGGTAGGAAAACAAGGTTTTATTTCACCAAAATCATGCAAATGAGGTAGAAATGCAATGAATGATGAGAAAACACAAGAATCTTTCCTTCAAGGCCAAGGACTCATCTCAAACACCCAAGGCTCCCAATGTCCTTGTCCAATAATGTTTGAAATGAGTCCTCAAAGCTTCTTTCAAGAAGGAAAGAGGAATAGAAGAGAGATTACATGATGAAAATTAAAGAAAATGCAAGGGTTAGTGAGCTTACCTCTAGATCTAGCTAGAAAATGAAGAAGGAAAGAGAATAGAAGCAAGAACACTTGAAGAACACCACAAGAACCTCTTGAACCTTTCGCAAATGCTTGATTCTTGATGGTTTTTGATGAAACTTTGATGATTATGCAAGTTTAGAAGTAGATTTATTGAAAGGATGAAGAATAAACAAGGTTTGATGGTTGATTTTTTTGGAAGAATTTTGAAGAAAAGAATATGGGTATGGTGGCTGGTTGCTTCGAAGGAATGAGAGAAAGAGAGGAGAGATTTGGGTGCTAGGGTAAAAAAAATGAGTGTCCCCCTCATGGTCTCTTATTTTGGGTTTTATATGAGGTGCAAAATTAAGGGTATATAGGACATTGTGCTTTTGCAAACCATTGAGATTTGAGCTAGAATTTGAATCAAAGGCCAAGATTGCAATGCACATGGATTAGGGACAAGGAGAAAACACAAATGAGTGAGGAATAGCTGGTCATACACAAAAATTATGAGTTTTTGTTGCACAAAAATTGTTGAGGGCACCTAGGTCATTTTACACAAAGTTGTAGCCTAGGATTTGATCTAGAATTTTAATCAATGGCTAGGAATACAACTCACATGGATCAAGGGCATGAGGAAACACAAAATGAGGTGAAAATGAGCTGGAAAATTCGGAGCAAATGAGGCCTTGGTGCCCAAGTTTTGCAAGCTTGTCAAGAAAAATAGTACATTTTGTCTTATTGGGGACACTTCCTTATTTTCACCATTTTTGATTATTCTTTTCTAGATAATTCCATAAAAATCATGCCACTTTGGGCCATGTCCTAGGAATCAATGATTGGGCCCAAAATTCCATGACATCACCCTTCCCAAAATTGATTTGAGACCTCACCTTGATGGAAATTCCCATTTTGCCCTTTTGCTTAAAATTTGAATTTTATGCCAAAAAACATGCATGCATGCGCACAAAAATTCATAACCCAAATCATCTAGATCCAAATAAATTCCTCTGAGATTGAACAATGATTTTTGGTGAGAAATTGCTTAATTTTGGAAATGACCAAAATACCCCTTTTGCCCAAAAAACCCTAATTTTGCTCCAAAAGGCATTCCAGTCCTAAAAACGATTTTAAAAGCGCTGAAATGACTTTTAGAACCCAAAAATGCATGCTCATAGTTCTTCACATCCTTCAGAATGATGCTTCACTTCATAATTTATTGCTTTTTGTGGAAAATTAAGGTTTTGTTCCAAGCCGGACAAAATTAGGGTATGACAATGGGCTGGCCCATGGGTTGGTGGGGTGGCTCGTGGGCTGGTGGACATAGCGTTAATGTATTAATCATGGTGATTTGTAACAACAAAGTAATAGTCTATAATGAATCTCACGGAAAACTGCAGAGTAGCTAATGAATGAATAATTCAAATATCAATAGTAATAATTATTCTAAATCAAATTTCAGTACTCACAACAAAAGGGTAAATCTTCATCTTAGGGTTTTTTCTGATAAGATTGACAACGGTGGAGGAGATTTTGAAGATGACGGAAATTGGTGAAATCGGTGGAAAGAGAGAGTGAGAGATCGGGAAATAATCGTGCCGTTAATGAAACGGAATGGGGGTTTTCAAATGTTTGAGTTGGTTGAAAATGGCACCCCAACATCAATTTTAGAGAGAGGGAAGAAACGAATTAGCACTTTGTAACTTTAGAGTAAGAACACTTGGTTATCGTGAAAACATGAGAATATTAAATGTAGAATACGGAGCCCGTCAAAAAATTGGCAAGGTGGGAAAAAGTCCGCCAAAACAAAGGGTAAATTGGTCATTTAATTCCTCATTATGCATTATTGATAAAATAAAAAGACAAATTGCAATCTATTTAATTCCTCTCATTATACATTATTGAAAAACTAAAAAGACAAAAATCCATTAACTGAAAGCGACCCTTTACAATTTTCAATGCACGCTTTAATTGCAATCCATTTAATTGCTCCCATTACGCATTATTGGAAAACTAAAAAGACGCAATTGCATTAATTGTAGAACTACTCTATACAATTTTCAATATAAGCTTTAATTGTGGTCATTTCGCTTCTCATTGCAATCTTTAACAAAAGTAGAATACAAAGTCCGCCCAAAAGTTAGCATTTGGGCGGGAAAAGTCCGTCAAAACGGGGGTACATTGGTCATTTAAATCATCTCCATAATAATTGTTTATCACGCTTGCATTTATTGCAGAACGACCCTGTACTATTCTCGATGCACACTTTAATTGTTTACATTTTGCTCCGAATTGCAAAATTAAATTGCAACAATTCTGCTTTCTACTTCTCAAACAAGCTTTTATTGCAGCTCTACTTCAAAATTGCTTTGTTGAGAAACTAAAAAAATACAAATGCATTAATTGCCAAACGACCGTATACAATTTCTGATGCACGCTTTAATTGTTTATTTATATATATATATATATATATATATATATATATATATATATATATATATATATAGGCATAATTACACTAGATGTCTGTTAAGTTATTTAATTGTAACAAATTGGTCCTTCAAGTTTTTTTCGTACCACTTAGGTCCTTTTCTCATTTTTCGTTACAAAAAATCCAAGTTGGCACTAGTAGAGCTGACGTGGGCATGACAGAGTCTACGTGTCATCTATCTGGCGACAATTTGGTCATTTAAGACTACTGTCGTGTTACAATTTGGTACTTTCAACTTAAGAATTTTAAAAAAAATGGTTTCTCTTCTTTTTCATTTAAGTTAAAAGGACCAAATTATTACATGACGGTAGTCTTAAATGACCAAATTGTTACGAGACAGATGATACGTAGGCTCTGTCATGACCACATCAGCTCTATTAGTGCGAACTTGAGTTTTTTGTAACGAAAAATGAAAAAAGGACTAACGGTGTACACATTATGTAACTTAAAGGACCTAAGTGGTACGAAAAAAACTCAAAGGACCAACTTGTTACAATTAATCAACTTAAAGGACCTCTAGTGTAATTTTGTCATATATATATATATATATATATATATATATATATATATATATATATATTTCACTTCCCATTGCAAAATTAAATTGCAACTATTCTACTTTCTACTTCCCAAGCAAGTTTTTATTGTGGCTCTACTTCTAAATTGCAATCCATTTAATTTTTTCAATTATGCATTATTGGAAAACTAAAAAGACACAATTGCATTAATTGTAAAACGACCCTATACAATTTTCAATATAAGCTTTAATTGCAGTCATTTCGCTTCTCACTGCAACTTTTAATAAAAGTAGAATACAGAGTCCGCCAAAAAGTTGGCATTTAGGCGGGAAAGAGTCCGTCAGAATGGAGGGTAAATTGGTCATTTAAATCATCTCCATAACAATTTTCTATTTAACTTGTACTTATTGCAGAACGACCCTATATTATTCACAATGCACGCTTTAATTGTTTACATTTTGCTTCCAATTGCAAAATTAAATTACAACTATTTCACTTTTTACTTCTCAAACAAGTTTGTATTGTGGTTCTACTTCCAAATTGCAATCCATTTAATTGCTCCCATTACGCATTATTGGAAACTAAAAAGACACAACTACATTAATTGTAGAACGACCCTATAGAATTTCCAATACAAGTTTTAATTGCAGTCATTTCGCTTCTCATTGCAATCTTTAATAACAATCTTTGTTATCGAGGCCTGTATTTACTAATATGTATATCATCTTTTAAAATTTTGTTAATTAAAATTTCGCCAATATAATTGTCTGCCACATTGCATTTATTGCCAAACCACCCTATATTATTTCCATTACAAGCTTTAATTGTGATCCTTTCGCTTCCCATTTCAATCTTTAATTGCAAATATTCAACTTCATTCCCGTTGGAATTTTAAATTTCGTCTTTGGTTTCAGAGGCTTCCATTCGCATTCAATTTATGTAATCAAATTCGAAACTTTCAGCATTAAACCGTGGGCAATATTAACAGGCATGTATCATTAAAATTGCTTAATTCATGAACTTAGAGCATTAAACTAGTGAAAGATTAAGGGGCGTGGATGGTTAAGGGGAAAGACACTCCGTGCGTATCCAATTTAGGGAATAAAATCGAAATTTTGAGCATTGAACCGTTGGGTGCATTAAGAGGCATTTAGGATGAAGGGAAAAAGGCATCATTTCGCATTCATTATAAGTTTGAGTTTCAAGATAGAATAAAAGTCAATTATTTATAAACGTGTTAATTTCTAGTTGGTGGGTGGTGTAAAACAATTTTAACAGTGCATACTAATTAACTTTTTTCATTCATGTAAAAAAAACGTTTATAAAACTTTACAATTTATAATATACTTTTAAAACTTAATTTTATTTCTTATAATATTTAGCAATAAATTTTGTAGTATCGGAATTTAATTTTACATTGACATATGTATAAACTAATTTCGATAAAACTAATATGCACTTGACAGTGCTTAAAAAGAAATATACACTTCACAGCTTATACTCAATAAACTCACATTTAATTTATGAGAAATGTTAGATGGTAAGAAAAGAAATGTAAGAAAGGTAAGAAAAACAAAACAAAGCCTACATTTTAGCTTTTAGTGTATTTCTTACATTTCTTACTAAATAGCATTGCTCACCAAAGAAATAATGTTTAGTACGAATATTAGACATACCAATAAGTAAGAATGACACAATATTGTCTTTTTAAAACTTGCCCGTGTAGTTTTTGTAACCAATCATAGTCTTACATCAAATCATAAGGGCTGAGATTAAAATAAAATGTCAATGTAATAATTATTTACATTTTAATCACAATCACTCGTATATTAACGTATTGTTTCACGGTCCAGATTTAGTCCTCCCACACTCTCATATTAAATTCCTCTCATAATTTGCATCATTTTCGCGTTTCTGTTTTTCACATCGTTTTCTCTTCATTTGTGTTTGTTTTTCACATATTCAAAATTGCTAAAACATTTTGCAATAGTTCAATTTCTACACTCAATACAAGTTGAACGCAATTGATTTGACGCAAATTGGTTGAGAAATGAGCAAATAAAAGTCGAAACATGATTTATAGAGGTCAATTGCTTCTTTACGGTATTTTGTATTTCAGCAGTTTTCTAAACAGATGCTTGCCATATTCTGATTCTTTGTTGAATTTCGAGTTTTTTTTGCTCAAGAGTCGTTCAATTTGGTGCTCTATAGCAAAATCACCATTGTTGAGATTGAAGGTTTTTTGAACTTCAAATTCAAAATTTCGGTTTCGGAAGTGACTTTGCACATAAGCACTTTCCTGAGCTTAATTTTGTTTTCATTGAATTCCTTGCAAAATTTTATTCAAGTTAGAGTCCAATTTCATTCAATTTATTCGCATATTGCATGAGTTATTCAAGAAACAAGAAATCAAAGTGTTCTTGGTGTTCCTGAACACATTCATAGCGTCCTTCATTTTTCTGTGTTTTTCGTTAAAAGAATCAAAGGGAAATATATATGACAGATAAAAGACCAAAGTGAGTAAAAAAAGATAAAGGGCCAAACAGACACGAATATGAGAGATAAAGAACCAAACTGAATTTTGGTCAAAGATAAATTAATGTATCTTATATTATATTATATTAAGGCTCTGTTTGGAAAAAAAGTAGTAGATAGCGAATAATGTAATGGATGAATGGATAGCAGACTACTAGCTGGCTGATAATGAATTATATGTTTCGTAAAACTAGCGATTAAACAAACTAATAAATGTAAAATGACATAAAGATAGCATATTTAATTTCTTAAGGAATCTTTTGCAAACATATTATATATTGTTCCGGACTGGGCCAAATTTATGGCATTTGGGCCCGACCCATTGCTGCCTTTCGCCGCGCCCGGATCCGCATCCAACAGACCAAACCCCCTCATCCGATCCAACGGTGCAGGCACGGCGATCTGCTCTATAAATATGGGACTCGCTCACCATTTCCAGGTACTCTTTTCCATTCCCATCTCTATTACCTCTTCACTTCCCTTGTTGACTTAGGCATCGGAGAGCTTCCGTCCTCTCGGCGCACATCCATCCGAGGTAGCTACTTGTACTCCGGTACCGAACATTGGCGACCACAGTGGGAGCTCACTCCCTAAGCATGATCTCGGGCGGCTCATCCGTTTTTACCACAAAAACCAAGAAGTCTTTAAAACGCAAATGGAGAAATAGCCAGCTTGACCTCCAATCCAGCCCTGACCTCGGCTTCATCCAGAAAGCCACTCTTCTTCTCGGACGAAGACTATCTCCTAGGCGAGCCGAACGAATTCATTCCCCTCATCATCTCGGTCCACATGCTCGATGTCGAGGTGAAACAGATCCTAGTCAATTAAGGGAGTACGGCGGACATCATGTTCCAAGACCTCCTCCCGAAGCTCGGCCTATCCCTCGCAGACTTGCACCCCTACCTCGGAACTGACTTATCCGGGCTGGGCGAGGAGCGGGCCCGCCCTCTAGGCTACGTGGACATCATGGTAACCTACGGGAGGAAGAAACTCGCCCAAACCATCAAAACCACTTTTTTGGTAATACCGCTCGTCACCCCATACCACTGCGTCATCGGGAGACCGACTTTGGCCAAGCTCGGGGCCGTGGCCTCCACTGTACATTTAAAGATGAAGTTTCACACTCTGACAAGGAGCATCGTGACCATCCTGGCCGACATCAACGTCGCGGAGAGATGCCAGTACCTCGCCTTGAAAGGCACCCAACGCCGACTGCAAGAGCTCCCCAAACTGCCGGCAACCGCCGCCCAAGTGCACCTCACCGAGGTTGACTCCCGATACGACCCGGACAGCTCTAAAGATGGGGACGACGACGACCTAGCCCGGGAGCTGAAAAGGAGAATCAAGCGCCCCGAGCCCTAAGGCGAGTTCATCGAAATTCCCCTGGGGAGCGACCCAGAAAAGACCGTCAAGGTGGGCGCCGACCTCGGGGAAGCCCTCAAAGAAAAGCTAGTCACTTGCCTGCGACGAAATGTCGACTTGTTCGCGTGGTCCGCCTCCGAAATGCCTGGAATTCCCCTTGAAGTAGCATGTCATCACTTGGCGGTCAATCCCGATGCCAAGTGCGTGGCGCAACGGCGTCGAGCTCAAAGCGATGAGAAGGCCCAAGCGGCGGCAAAAGCGGTGGCCGACCTCCTTGCGGCAGGCTTCATTAAAGAAGTAAAATACACCACTTGGCTGTCCAACGTGGTACTGGTCAAAAAGAGCAACAGAAAATGGAGAATGTGTGTGGACTACACCGATCTCAACAAAGCCTGCCCTAAGGACCCCTTTCCCGTCCCCAGCATTGACAGGCTAGTCGACAACGCCTCCGGGTTCCGGCTCCTCTCCTTCCTAGACGCCTACTCCGGCTACAACCAGATTGCGATGAACCCTCCGGACCAGGAGAAAACAGCCTTCCTGACCAACCAAGGGAATTACTGCTACAGGGTGATGCCCTTTGGGCTAAAAAACGCTGGAGCCACTTATCAGCGGATGATGAACAAGGTCTTTTGCATGCAAATTGGCCGGGTCGTGGAAGTCTACTTCGACGACATGATCGTGAAATGCAAAGCCGACGATGACCACCTGGCCGACCTCCAAGAAATATTTGACGAAGCCAGAAAGAACAACCTCAGGTTCAATCCCGAAAAGTGCACGTTTGGTGTCCGAGGCGGCAAGTTCCTTGGTTTTTGTTTAACTGAAAGGGGGATTGAGGCTAACCTGGACAAATGCAGGGCCGTGACCGACATGCGCCCCCCAACCAGTAAAAAGGAAGTGCAAAAGTTAACAGGCATGATCGCAGCCCTTTCTAGATTCATCTCCAGGGCGGCCAATCGTTCTCTCCCCTTTTTCAAAGTCTTGAAGAAAGGCGTGGAGTTCCAGTGGACGCCTGAATGCGAGGGCGCCCTCGCCGAGCTCAAGAGAATGCTCTCGGAGCCCCCAATACTGTTACCTCTACCTCGCTGTCGCCGAGAAGACCGTGAGCGCAGTGCTCATAAGAGAAACTGAAGAAGGTGAAAGGTCAGTATATTTTGTGAGCAAAGTATTACAAGGAGCCGAGTCTCGGTACCAGAAGATAGAAAAGGTGACCTTGGCCCTGGTCATTGCAACCAGGAGACTGAGACCCTACTTCGTTGCTCATCAGATTGTGGTAAGAACAGACCAACCGATCCGCCAAATCCTGCATCGCCTCGACCTTGCGAGGAGAATCATCAAATGGGCAGTAGAGCTATCCGAGTTCGGAATCAAGTATGAGGCTCGATCCGCCCTCAAAGCCCAGGTCCTGGTTGAATTCGTCGCAAAAATGACGCCATCCCAACCAGAGACGGACCCTTTGCGGTGGAAGCTCCACGTCGATGGTTCCTCGAATTCAAGGGGCAGCGGTGTCGGACTTATCCCGGAAAACTCTAAGGGACTGATGATCGAGATCTCCCTCAGCTTCGCGTTCACCAGCTCGAACAACCAGGCAAAGTACAAAGCCTGCATCGCTGGTTTGAAACTGGCTTCGGACTTCAGAGCGAAGATCATCGAGCTAAACACGGATTCACTATTAGTAGTATCTCAGGTAAAAAGGGAGTTCGTGACAAATGACCCTATCCTGCAACGATACCTAACTCAGGTTCGGGAGTTACCCCTCCGATTCGACCAAGCAGAACTCAAGCACGTACCACGAGCTGAAAACGCACGGGCTGACATCCTGGCGAAGCTGGCCAGCTGGCAATCTCCAGAGTATCATACAGGAGAACTTGACGAAACCAAGCGTAGACCTATCTCCGACAACCGTTGCCGAGGTCAATGCCATTACCAACGGGCCGGGATGGATCCAACCCATCAAGGACTACATCGAATCAGGGGTCGAGTCAGATGACCCAACGGAAGCCACTGCGGTCCGATGACGGGCCACATCCTATACGATCATAGATGGAAAACCCTACCGGCGCGGGTTCTCTGCTCCCCTCCTGAAATGCATTAAAGGCAACGAGGCAAGTTATGTACTGGAAGAAATCCACGAAGGGATATGCGGACAGCACCTCGGCGCCCGAGCCCTGGCGAAAAAAGCCCTCAGGGTAGGGTACTACTGGCCAACCATGACACAAGACGCTTCCAACTTCGTCAAGAGGTACGACACCTGCCAGAGGTACGCCGACGTCCATCATGCTCCACCAGCCGAGCTCTCCTCCTTGTCCGCAGCGTGGCCCTTTAGTCAATGGGGTATAGACCTCTTCGAACCTTTCTCCCCTGGCCAGGGCGGAGTAAAGTATCTAATCGTCGCAGTCGACTACCTCACTAAATGGGTCGAACCTGAAGCACTCGCCCAGATAACGGCAAATAATTGCATCAAGTTTGTCAAGAAGAATATCCTCACCCACTTCGGAGTCCCTCTGTGATGATTACCGACAATGGAACACAATTTGCAGACAGGGGCTTTCGGAAGTTAATGACTGATCTGAACATCAAGCATCACTTCACCTCAGTTGAACATCCCCAAACCAATCTATAGGTGGAGTCAGCAAACAGAGTCATCCTCAAAGAACTGAAAAAGAGGTTGAAAGGAGCAAAGGGGGTCTGGCCAGATGAGATGCCATATGTCCTCTGGGCATATCGGACGACCCCGAACTCTACTACCAACGAAACCCCCTTTAGACTGACATACGGGACTGAGGCCGTCATCCCGATCGAGGTTGGAGAGTCTACTTGGAGAACGTTGTACCCCCTCAGCAACGGCGCCAACAGCCAAGCCGCAAGGGAAGAGCTCGACCTCGTGCAAGAGGTCTGAGATAAAGCTCAGCTCGCCGAGGACGTCGTAAAATCCCACATCGCCAGACGATACAACCAGAGGGTCATCCCCCGAGATTTCAACCTTGGGGACCTCGTCCTTAGGCGTGTGGATTTCAACAACAAGAACGCCAGCGAAGGTAAGCTCGAATAGTTAGCTATATACATATCATTACTTACGTACTCCAATATAATAATCGACATATAAGGATGGTAAAATCCTAAAAAGATAAAAGGAATAATATAAGTAAAATAAAAACTAAAGATGACCTATGCATAAAAAATTTAGGGATTTAAAATTAAGGATGGGATACAATTCTGGCAGTACTCCAACGAACCACCACCATGAACTCGTCAGAGTACCGCCAAAATTGTACCACAACCCTCAAGGTTGAAATTACGAAATTGGTCATGAAACTCCAAGGCATCTTCTCATGTTGCTACAAACTCACGCGAGTAGGAGGTGTCATTTGACCAACACCTGTGGTGCTTGTTGTTCTCCTTTCAGGACAATTTTGTGCTTCAGTATGTTCTCTTGTCAGCTTATGTCTTCATTAAGAATTTTATCATGATTCCTTAACTTCTCTTGCAAGTTAGGAGGATCAGTAGAAGAAGGAACATATATGGTTATCATGGGAGGGTCCTTTCCATAGAGAGCCTTAAATGGGGTCATGCCTAAGCTCAAATGGTATGAGGAATTATAATAAAAAAATTCCCAAATAAGAGCCTTAGACCAAGCTTTTGGGTTCTCAATTGTTAAGTAACGCAATAACGTCTCCAGACATTTACTGACAAATTCAAATTAACCAACGCAGTGAGGGTGGTAAGAAGAGCTCAAAGCTAGACTTAGAGGCGGAACAACTGCGGCTAGAATTTGCTAGTGAATACTTTGTCTCTGTAAGAGACAATAGACTTGGGAAAGCCATGTAACTTGAGCACATTTGCGATGAAAACTTTATCAACAATCTTGCTTGTGAAGCCCATTTTAAGGGGCGTGAAATGTGCATATATGGTTAATCTATCCACTACCACTGTAATAACTGTGAACCCAAAAGAGGAAGGTAAACATGTGTTGAAATCCATATCTATATCCTCCCAAACTTGGCTAGGAATAGGCAAAGGTTGCAATAACCCTGTTGGGGAAGTATTCAAGGATTTAGCCTTTTGATAGAAAACACAAGTAGCAATGAAGGCCTTACATCATTCCTTAACTTAGGCCCAAAAAAATTTGATGCCATTATAACTACAGTTCTGGCTACACCAGAATGGCCTCCTATAGGGGACTCGTGGAATTCTTTGAGAATGGTCTGAATTAGAGAACTGCCAACAAAGATAACAAGGTGACCCTTCTATTATACTAGCCCTTCCTTGGTGGAATAATGGTCTATCACTACTGTACCTTGGTCACACTTGTTCATAATTGTTTGCCGCCCTTCATTAACAGGTATTTATTCTCTTAATTGCTGCAGAAAAGTGGTCTCAGATTTTGACCATGCTATCACCATAACTCGAAACAAGGCATCTATAGCTTCGTTAAATTTTCCAATGCTTATATTCAATCTTAAAGTCATAGCCCAATAATTTGTGAAGCCATGCTTGATATTCAGGGGTCTGCAATGTTTAAACTACGCAAGCTCTTCTGATCTGTCCTTAGTATGGACTTATGGCCCAATAAATAATGCTCGAACTTTGTCATGGCAGCTGTAATGGCATGAAATTCTCTGATATAAGCAAACTGTTTATGTTCTTTGAGAAGTATGCAATTGGGTGTCCACGTTGGCTCAAATAGCTTCAATTCCGGTCATTGAGGCATCTGTTTCTAGCACAAATGGTTGCTTGAAGTCAGGTAAAGCGGGCACTGGGAACTGAACATGGCTTGCTTTAATGCTACAAAATATGCTTCAACAACATCACTCCACATGAAGGCCTCCTTTTTCAACAGATTTGTGAGAGGAGCTGCTATGTTGGCATAAGATTTGATGAAAGGCCTGTAGTACCCTGAGAGGCCTAAAAACCTGAATTGCTTCAAGTTCATAGGCTTGGGCCCCTCCTGGATAGCTTTCACCTTGGATTGGTCCATTGCTACTCATATGCCTTAGACAGAATGACCCAAATATTCAACTTCTGAAAGCCCAAATGAGCATTTGGAGAGCTTGGCATAGAGAACATGTTGCTGCTATATCTGTAAAACCATCTCAAGGTGATGAAAGTGAGAAGTCCAAGTGGGACTATAAACAAGGATATCATCAAAAAGTGCAAGTACACATTTTCTAAGTAAATGTTGAAAAATTTGGTTCATCAAACTTTGAAATGTATAACAGGGCCATTAGTTAGCCCAAATGGCATTGCTAGCCACTTATAATGACCTTGATGAGTCCATAAGGCAGTTTTATACCTGTCCTTAAGTTGCACCAGGATTTGGTGATAGCCACATCTAAGATCAAGTTTAGAAAAATAGTTGGCACCAAATAATTAATCAATCAGTTCATCCACGGTAGGCATCAGGAAGCTATCATTGATAATGATTGCATTAAGGGCACGATAGTCAGTACACCATCTCCATGTGCCAGCCTTTTTCTTGACAACACAATTGGGGAAGAAAATGGGCTAGTGCTGTTGAGGCCAATGTTATCAGAACCAGACTGCCCAGTCCGGTCGAATCGGCGGGAAGCGAACCCTGCAATAAAAGGTGGTGCCGCACCTCTTAACCACTGTGACAGCTTCATATGTTGTTAATAAGCTTACAAACATGACATATATTATCTATCTTACGTAAAACATATGTAATTAGGTACTAATTATGATTTTGGATATGTTGAGACCATTATTATTGTAATGGTTGTTTATTTAATTAGGTACTTACGATGTGGTTATGGACTTATGGTCCTTATGGATTTGAACTTGTATAGTAAATTTGAAGAATTATGTTAATTTTGTGATGAGAATTTGTTTTATAGATTACTAAGATATATCACAATTTTTTGATGCTTTGTTATGTACAAATTTATTCATATCAGGTCTATTTTTAGTGTGTCCGGCTCATGCGGTTCGACCAAAGACCCAGTGACCCAGTGCCTTGACCGGCTCGATGACCAGTCCGATTCTGATAACATTGGTTGAGGCAAAACCCCAATTTAGTTTTGATGGTTAACAAACTTCAAATGTGAGAAGCTTAAGTCATCTGATTTCATATGCTACTTATGTTCCTTCTTGAACGAAATATAAGAACATGATAAGTTAGCTTATTCTCAACAAGACATCTGCTTACGAGAAGCATTTATGATGAAAAGACTTGAAGCAGTGACAAAAAGTGTTGACCAAAGACAAGCAAAGAAAAAGACCTCTCTTGACAAGATCAAAGATCAAGACCAGATGGGTAAAAGTGAGAAAAATCATCATGAGGTAGGTCATCATGATTTGTGTCAACATGAGAAGAGTCATCTCAAAAGAGTCATGATGAGAAGGTCATCATAAGAAAAGTCAAGATGAGAAGCATTAAATGAGAAGAATCATGTCACTTTTGGTCCTTTAACTTTGTTGTAAGTTTCATTTTGGTCCTTTATCTCTTTTTTGGTCCGTTTCGGTCCCTCATCTTTCATTTTCGTTTCATTTTGATCCTTTTTGTTAACAGACGTCACACTGGCATTTAACTGCTGACGTGGTGTCTTACGTGTCACTGCTGACTTGGAACTCTTTAAATGATGTGGCATATAAGGGACCAAAATGAAACTTGAACAAACACGAGGGACCAAATTGACAAAATTAACAAATCTGGAAAAACACCCTGATCTTCATCTTCATCTTCTCCAGCGAGCCACTGATAACTCTCATTTATGATAGTTATTACCTTCCTTTCTCAGCTTAATTCATTGTAAAGTCTCAAGTATTACTGTAGTTATTGTGTAAATAGGGTAATATAGAAATAGTTTTAGTAGAGGCCTGGATTTGTGATATTTGCCACATTGGTGCCCATTGTGTGTTTTGATTTATCTTGTTTAATTGCTGCAGCACCTGATGCCGCAACACTCTGAATTTGCGAAAGATGAGAGAGAAAGTGTAAGAAGCTTGGAATTTTAGGTGCAGGACAGCTGGCAGTGAGCAGTGTACGTGTGTGTGCGTGCAAGGGAAGAATATTCCATGATGCCATCAAATTTAGGGCACAAAGGACACTTTAGGCACACATAAGGACAAGTGGCGCCTCCCACTTTTAGGGTTACCTTGGATCATGTGCCTCACATAAATATCAGCCTTTCTCCCTCTTTTGGAAGACCTAGCCAAGAAAGGAAGGTATAGAGACAGCCTCCATTTTCGTGCAAGCTCACTCTTAGTTACTAAAAGATTCAAGTGCTGGAACTATTGCTGCAGCAACACTAGAACTACATTGTCTTGTATAATCTACAATTGAAGAGCTAGATTGTTCCTCCATTGCTCCCTTTGGAGTTATTCTCGGTTCAACATTAGTAGTATAACCTCTCTCTTTGATTTTTGTAATATGACTTTAACTATTTTGTTTAAGTTATTTTCTATGTGTTGTATGCTCAACATGAGCTAAATCCTCATAGTTGAGGTGCTGGATCTAATGTAATGGAGTTATTATGTGATTAAGGAAGTATGTTTCCCGTTAAGCATTTTATCTTTTGTATGATAATATTTACATCTTAGATTAGGATTGACCGTCTAATCTAAGTAGCATTTATAAATTCAGAGATGGTTTGTAAATTTAACTCACAAGATAATATGGATAGTGTTCATTAAAAGAGATTTTAATGTTCCTTGCTTAAACCCTAGATATAGGAGGGCAAAATCCATAAGGTGGATATTGCGGGTGCCCAAGCTGCCTAGGGTGTACTCTTTTAGGGTTTAGAGATAAGCTCTTGCGAGGAAACCCTAGTGTGAAGTATTTGAGAAAATACATCTATTGCTGTAGCACCTAATGCTGCAGCATTGAACATACCATTAATTGCATTTTAATGAAGTTACTGAAAGTGAATGCATCTCAACTTGTTCTAATCATCTAATCTTTATTACCTCTTACTTTTATTGTTGTGAATGTTACCAAATTTTTGTGTCTTTTGTTACCATCATTATTTTGTTAATCAAATTAAACACCATTTAAGAATTAATCCTCGTGGGAACGAACTGTATTTCTACTGTATTACAAGTTGGACAGTGTACATTTGCACTACCCCATTTCAAACAACAGCCACCACCCCAATCTTCATTTCCCTAATTGCAGAAATTGAAGAAAATATTACCAATTGCAGAAACGAAATCTTCAACTTCACAAACAAAATTGCAGAAAATATTACAAATTGCAGACACAAACGAAATTGCAACAAATCTTACCAATTGCAGAAACAAACGAAAACGAAATCGGAGGCAAAGGAGGAAAATTAAATTGAAATTATCGATTCTGGTTTTAACACAGAAATATTACTAATTGCTTTTGGGTTCAACGAAATCGAAGGAAAAGGAAGAGAATGAAATCAACAATTTACGTCTTTAAAACGCAGAATGAACCCTAAAATTCTAATTCTCTTCAAACCGAGAAATATTAAGCCGACCAATAATGGAAAAACGCATAAATTAGCGACATTGAGATCATTTTCAAAAGAGGAGGAAAGAATGGAAGGGGGGGTATGTGGGTTGGGGGTCGAAATTAGAGAACAGGGAAACGAAGAAGGGGGGGTTCTGATCAAGATGAAAATTGGGAATTTCAAAGAGAGGGAAGTGGGGAGAAACGATTAGGGAAGGTGAAGATTGGGGGTGGCTCGCGGAGCGGGTGGTGGCTCGCCAGAGGTGGTGGTGGCTTGCCGGAGAAGATGAAGATGAAGATTGGGGTGTTTTTTCAGATTTTTTAATTTTGTCAAATTGGACCCTAATGTTTTTTTAAGTTTCATTTTGGTCTTTTATATGCCACATCATTTAAAGAATTCCAAGTCAGCAAGGACACTTAAGACACCACGTCAGCAGTTAACTGCTAGCATGACGTTTGTTAACAGAAACTAATGGCAGTGACCAAAATGAAACAGAAATGAAAGATGAGAGACCAAGACAAACCAAAACAAGATAAAGGACCAAAATGAAACTTAGAGCAAAGATAAAAGACCAAAAGTGACATTTAGCCTATCATTTTTTATATGAATAGAATGAGTTGACTCAACTTTCTTTTAAATAAAAATTTTCCAAAGGTTTTGGTGTATGTATGCCCTTTATTCTCTTTACACTCTGCTTTGTTTTAGTCCTCTCCCTTGGTGAGGTCGGAGAGTTCTTCGGGAGTCGAATACTTTTGACGTAGCAATCACCAGCGTCGTCTCCTTCCGAGGTTGGACTCGGCGGGTTGGGTACCTGCAGACACTCTAGTACCAAAGTTAGCGATCAGAAGTCAATGAAAGTTACAAATGAGCAAAACGTACCTGATTCTTAAGGGTAGTGCCGTATTTATAGACGCGGGTCAGGGGGTTCTGTGGGTCTTTCCCGATCTGAAGCCGTTGGGTCGGGGCGTTGTAATCTCAGTTGTCGATCTCGGTTTCGCGTGATGACTTCCTTGTTGGGCTGGATCTAGTGCTGAAATGGGCCGCTTCTCATACGGATTGGGCCTCTTGGATCAGTCCGGAATAGTTGCCCCTCAAGTCGAGGTCAGTCACGAGAGTGAGGCCTCGACTTGAATGACAGGTGTCGCAGTTCAAAGCGTTGATTTCAGGGTCGGAAGTAACCTTTGAGGTCGGGGGATCCTACGTTTGACTCGGATCTTGTCTGGGATGCTACCTGTCAGTGTGTCGGGGAGACGTGACGTTTGGCTGAAACGAAACGTCCTGTCATAAATGACTGCGTAGATTTTGGCGCCTGGTCATTTATTTCCTCAAGATGGGTCGCGTAGTTTCGTCTACTGGTTTCAATGTTCCTATAAATAGGCGCTCAAAGCCAATTCTTGGTACATTTCTACTTTCTTATCCCTGAATTCTCCCAAGTCTAGTGAATTCTGAAACGAGCTTGCTTTTTGGCCAATCGACGTTGAGTTCCCAATTTTTGACATTGATAATCGTACAACGGTTTCATTCCTTGGTTTTCGACGTTGATCCTCCGATGAGGACTTTCCGAGTTTCTTTTTCCGAGTTCAAACAGATTTTCGAGGTCAGTTTACACCTTCTTCGTCAACATGTGGATAACAAGAGATTTCGAGAGAATTTCAGTGGTTGCCTGTTGTGGAAATTAAAGTGCAAGTATACACTGTCCAACAAGTAGTAGACTAGTAAACAGAGATCGTTCCCACAAGGATTAAAGCTCAATATACGTTTAATTTGATCAACAAATTAGTGAAGCAACGAAAAGTAAATACACAAGTTTTTGGGACCATCGATAACAATGAAAAAGTAAAGCGGTATAAGAATCAGAGTTGAGAGCTAGTTGGGATGCAATAGCTAAGTAAATTCATTAAAATACATTAATGATATGTTTGATGCTGCCGCATTAGGTGTTGTCGCAATAGTTTATATTCTTTCAAATATTTCACACTAGGGTTTTCATACAAGAGATTATGTTTAAGCCCTAAATAAGTTCACCTTAGGTTGCTTAGACACCCACAGTATTCACCTTATGGATTTTGCCCTCCTATATCTAGGGTTTAAGCAAGGAGTATTAAAATGTCTTTTATACACACTATCCATATTATCTTTTGAGATCAATTTATAAACCTTTTCAGAATTCATAAATAATACTCGAAATTAGATGGCCATTCCTAACCCAAGATGGAAATAGTAACATCAAACATACTTCATTAAATGCATTAAAACTTCATTACATAGATACAAGCATCCCAACTAAAAGTTATTAGCTCATGATGAGCGAACAATACAAGAAATATAACTCAAACATAAATGCTAAAAACATAAATAAAGATACAAGAGAGGAATTATACTAAGAGTGGAAAACCGAAGGTAGACTCCAAGATTTGACTCATGAAGGTACGAAATCAGCTCCCAAATTAGCAATCCTTCAAGTATGATCAGCTCCTGTGATTGCTGCAGCCACACTCTCAGCAATGGTGTTCTTCTTTTTGGTAACTTGAGGTAGCTTTGGTACAAAAATGGAGGAAAGCTATTAAACTTTCTCCCTCAGACCAAGCGTGATAAATGAAGAGGGAAGGCTGCCTTAAATAGTGCAAGGGTACATGATCCAAGAGAAGCCCTAATTTGGAGGCGTCCATTGTCGTTATGCGTGCCCAAAAGTACAAGTGCCCAACATAAAGGAGGAATATTCACATCTTCATGCGCTAGCATCCTACGACTGGCACATGTCCTTGCCTGACAGCTTGCGTGCTCAAAGAATCAGCGCCTTTCTTCTTTCTCTCTCATCTAAAGCAATTCAGCAATGTTGTGACATCTATTGCTGTAGCAATGACATACACATATCAAAGCACAAATGAGGCACCTAAGTGCCAAATAACACTAAACCAGGATTTAACCTTACACTCTACTAAAACATGATATTTACAACATAATTCACTAATTTGATTGAGAACTTGCAATGATTTAGGCTTAGGAATACCTTAATAACTCTTATAAATAAGAGTTATCATTGCCCCCGACAAGCCATCGTTCAGGAGGTCTGCTCACGCGATTGTCGACGAGCAGAGGACAACTTCGAAGAGATTGTCAGATAGGGCTGAGGCCAGCGGGTCGGCTTCAACGCCTCCGCCAGAAGTATCTCCGAGGTCCGAGCCAACAGAGCAAGCTGCGGGCGAGATCAGAGCGGATGAGGCTAACGCTGAGGATCCTTATGACTGGGTCTCAAGTGACATTCATACGGTGGCGTGTGTTTACCGGGTCTAGCGCAGCGACCCAAGGGTCCTTAAGAAATTCGAAAAGTTCATGGGAGGCAAGGGGAAAGAATGGAGGCTGGAGCTCGTCTCCGAGGATGTGGCGGGTTGCTCCGAGGTTACGGGGCTGAAATTCTCTGCTTACTCGGCCTTCTTCTAAAAGATGGGGATGGAGGTCCCATTCTCCGAGTTCCAAAGCAGGGTTTTGCGGTTCCTACAGGTCGCCCCTTCACAGCTCACCCCCAAGCGTTGCAACATAAAGTTTAGCTTCTTCGAGCCTGTGACAGACTCAGTGAAGGACTTCAAATACAACTTCTTCTAAGTGGTGCCGGTGAACGATGCTGCAAAGAAGGAGATTGTCGAGCTGAACGACTAGGGGGAGGTCGTGAAGAGTCTATTCCCCTATCTTTGGGCAAGAGCATTTTGGCTTGGAGACTTCCAAATATTTTTACGAAGAGGCTGATTTGAGTCGGCAGGAGACTCGAACCCTGAAGTTGTTGTTTGATTGGGTGTAGTCCTTTACAACGAAGCTCAAGCAAATTGAGTGTAGAAAGGTCTTGGAGGACAATGCCAAGTCCCCTGCGGCGCTGGCCGCTGCCCTTGGTAGGTATGCTTTTCCTATTTCATCAAAAAAAAGGTATGCTTTTCCTAGTAAACTTGTTTTCCTTTTGAATTCTTGCACTCAGTTTCTGACATAGTCGTTTTCTTAATTTTCAGGCCAGTTCACCAAACTGAAGACCTTCGCAAAGTACCTCGGTTCGGCTGGTGCCGGAGGGGGTAACGATGATGAGGTTACCTCCTCTTCGTCTCTGCCTCCGCTAGTTGCTTCCACCGAGGTCGGGGTCGGTCAGGGTGTGCCCCTTGCTGGCTAGAAAGACTCCGAGCCTACTCTGCAAGGTTTTGGAGGGAAGTCCAAAAAACACTGTCTTCCAAGCTCACCTTCGGAGCTAAGAAATTGAAAGTGAATGAGTCTTCGAAGGTCAACGATGAGCTCTCTTGTGTAGACTTAGAAGCTTGCCTGAAGCTCGGTGAACTTGGCCAGTAGCTGCTCACCCGGTGGAGCATGGAGGTTTCTTTTGGGGAGCAAGGTAATAACTACTCCAAGGTTGAGAACTTGTGGCTTGATGGTGAGATGCAGGATAAGTATGATAACTACTCTGAGCCTGAGAACATGTTTCTTTTGGTGAGATGCTCGGGATGAGGTTGAGAGATTTAGGAAGGAGAAGGAGGAGCTCTAAGCTCGGTTGGATACTCTGACTGCTGTTGAGGCTAACGTTGAGGCCCTAAAGAAGGAGATGGCTGAGCTTGCTAAGAAGGCGGGGCCTGCTTAGGAGGTGCTAAGGCTAAAGGGGGAGCTAGATTGAAGAATCCCGGGTTGTGACCTGGAAGTCGGGGTTGTGAGCTTGGAGGGGATGCTGGTCTCTGGTGAAGAGGAATTGAAGAGGATAAAGGGGGAACGTGACGGGGCTCTCCTCTTTAACTCAAAGTCTGCAAAAGAGACTTTGGCTGTTGCATCCTTCAACAATGCTCTAGCCCAGATCGAGGTGTTGCACCTCGGGCTCGCCCTCCCCCACGTGCACCCTTCACATGTGGTTCCGTCGAGAGGATCGTCAAGCTGTGGGGGTCTGATGATGAAGCTGGGGAGCCCGAGCTCATCTACGCCCCAGACGCTTAGCTCAGTCTTGTCATTGTATTTCTTTGTGTTGTTCTGGTGGTCTCGGTTACGTCTGGGGTTACCTCTGCTTGTAATGTAAACTCGTGGCACCATCCTTACCGGTTTATGTATAAATTAACTTCTCATTCCTTACGCCCGTTTATGCTTTTGAACTTTATTTTACCCTCGTGATTGTTTATTCTTCGCGCTTAACTTCGAGTGAAATCCGTGAGGCTCGGGGTCGAACGTTTGACGTTGGACCTTTGAACTTTTGAGTGGTCAGGGGCCTCGGCAAACGATGTTGAACTCTGGATATTGAATTTTAAGACTGCGAGGAAGCCGCTTCCAAAGCAGGAGCTTGCAGAGGAGGACGGGGCGCGTCGGGCCTATCCACGTGAAAGATTGCTTAGTGAGCCATGCTAGACTCGACCTCGTGATAGAGGCCAGTGAGCCAGGGTAGGCTCGACCTCTGGACAGAGGTCAATGGGCCACGCTAGGCTCGACCTGTTGGAGCGACCCTTCGTGAGAAGGAAGTCAGTCCGAGGCCGCAAGATCAGGTGAGTGTACCTTGGTTTGTACCTTGCCTTGGGATCTGGGATTCAGAGTCAGCGTTTGATATCTTAAGTCTTGTAAGAGTCCTTTCCCTGCCTGAGGTCGTAGAGTGCTTCGAGAGTCGGATTCTTTTGAGTTAGTGATTGTCAGCGATCTCCTTCCGAGGTTTGACTCGGCGGGTTGGGTTAATACCTGGAGACACTCTGATGGCAAAGTCAGCGATCAGAAGGCAGTGAGAGGTAGAAATGAGCAAAACGTACCTAATTCTGGAGGGTAGTGTTGTATATTTAGACGCGGGCCAGGGGGGCTTGCGGGTCTTGCCCGATCCAGAGTCATTGGATCAGGGCGTTGTAATCTGAGTCGTCGATCTCGGTTTCACGTGATGACTTCCTTGTTGGGCTAGATCCAGTTCTGAATTGGGCCGCTTCTCATACAGATTGGACCAGTCCGGAACATACAGTATTCAAAGTTATATCAAATATATAAACAACATATCTTGTGCTTTATCGAACTTAATTTTTTCATTAAAAATATAAATAGTAAACTATTTTAATTTGGATTGATTTCATTCCACAATGCCTTTAAGTTTCATCTCTTAATCTTTTCTTACACTTTTTCTAGTAATGTAAAAGTAAAACAATACAATTCATGTTCCTTGGATGAGAAAGTAAATGTTTATATGGCTAGGTAAATTGCTATATTGAGATATGACTTATCTCACTAGTTGTGTGGGTTGGTCAAATGAGTTTCAAAAAGCTCATTTTGCTCACTAATTTTTCATGAATTACAACGAAGCTCGTATTACTTTTGTTGCCCTGAGGAAATCACTTAACATATACGGTGTCTTTAAATTTAATTCATTCAATAGCTTTAATGTTTCCAATAAATTTCTCATTAAATATAATAAAACTAGCATGTATTGTTTTCTTTATAAATAGTGTTTCTACTTCTTTTCTTTACAGTTGACCATTCTCTGCATCGAAAAAATAGGTGACCATTCTCTCGTGAACTTGTGCATCAAAGATCATTTTTGATACTTTAGAAATGAATCATTTGGTGGCTTTTGCAACTTTGTTTATTGTTTTCTTCTCTGATTGTTTCAAATTCCTGAGCAAACGAGACTCTCCCAAGCCTAACAAACACAACCGATTGTCGAAAGATGAGACAAAAGAAATGATGGTTGTCGATTGGTCTAACATACCAAATCAAATCTCTGAGTTGATTTTGGGTCGGCTTACTCGAGCGGATTTCTACCGATTTGCGAGGTATGTTGGTTGATTATGGTTGATACTTTTTTGAGTGATGAGACCGGGAGTTCCTCCACGTAGTTACATCCATATTTGTTTCTTTTGCTCATTAAATTTTTCATGAATTACAGCGAAGTTCGTATTACTTTTGTTGCCGTAAGGAAATTACGTAACGCATATGGTGTCTTTAAATTATATTCATTCAATTGCTTTAATATTTTTCAATAAATTTCTTATTAAAAATAATAAAATTGTCGTGTATGGTTTTCTTTTTAAATAGTGTTTCTTCTTCTTTTTTTCTCTACAGTTGACCACTCTTCTGTGAACTTGTGCATCAAAAAAATCATCACAAAGACTTCAGAAATGACACATTTGGTGGTTTTTGCCACTTCTTTCATGGTTTTATTCTCGGGTTGTTTCAAATTCCTGAGAAAAAAGCCTAACCAACCGAACCGATTGTCGATAGGTGAGACAGAAGAAAAGATGGTTGTCGATTGGACTAACATACCAACTACAATCTCAGATTTAATTTTGGGTCGCCTTACTCGAACAGATTTCTACCGATTTGGTGAGGTATGTACTTCTTGGAGGCATGCCGTCACAGAAACCATTCGTTATAGGAGCTCAACTGCTTTAGCATCGATGCCCTTGCTTTTGGTCTATCAACCACACATCTGCAATGACATCAAAGCTGGGTTTTGCAGCTTGATTGATTGCAAAATGCATTTTCCGATGACGCC
This sequence comes from Astragalus glycyphyllos, assembly GCA_963573325.1. Lineage (NCBI taxonomy): Eukaryota > Viridiplantae > Streptophyta > Magnoliopsida > Fabales > Fabaceae > Astragalus > Astragalus glycyphyllos. The sequence continues at coordinate 34,936,365 of OY754309.1, forward strand.
TCTTTTCAGAGGGAAAGTGCATTGTCTTGGTTCAATAAATGGTTGGTCGATTATGGTTGACACTCTTTTGAGTGATGTGTCCGGGAGTTCCTCTATTGTAGCTGATCACCAATTTCCATCATTTTTCTTCTGCAACCCAATTTCAAATGAACATGTTATGTTTCCATCAAAGCTAACTATTCCTTATCCCCAAAAATGGTATAAATTGTTTAATAAAGTGAAGGCCACATCAGGACCAGAAAGTGCAGATTGTATGGTGGTAGGTTTGTTTGCTGCTCAACACCACATTTCCTTTTGTAGGCTTCATGACGAATCTTGGAGTATCATAACAATTGAGTATGATCCCTTGAACATAATTTTTTCTGACATAGAACTACTTCATGGTAAGTGTTACGCTTTGACTGAAACATTAAGAAATAGAAAAATTACATCTATATTGGTTTATGATCTCCAAGCTCCTAATCCTCTACAGGCTAAATATTGATTAACCTTCAACAACATTCTGAACAATCCCCAAGCTTGTGGAATCTTATTTTCTCTAGTCCCATTTTCTATTACTTAGCAAGTGATTCAACATCTGGAGATTTATACTTAGTTTTTATTAAGGTTAACCGTGATGTTTTTCTTCCTCCATGTGGTAGGAGCAGCCACCCAAAGTACCCTATTTATGCTGAAGAAGAGTTCATTGTCTATAAGGTAGACATGAGTAGTGCATCTCAACTTGTGAGGGTAATCAGAAGAAACACCATTTATTTTGCTCGTGCCTATCGAAACAAAGAAAACCCTCATTCTGCGCCTCAGATTACAAAGTACTCCATGGCTAATGGGAGAATCATTTACATACCTCTGCCAAATTCAGAATTATATCTTGAGTCAATATGTCTATGGTTCATGCCAACACTTTGGTAAATGAATTACCATCATCATAATCGTATGGGTATCTTATTACATTGCTAGTTTTGAAGTTGATTATGACCATTTTTCAGATTGTATTATTTGGATGTCTTTGTTTTTTGGCCAGCAGAATGTCAAATGTTTAGTCTTATTATACAAAAGAGTCGTTATATCAATCTTTTAAATTATTGCAAATATCATTGATTTCCTCTTTTATCATGCTTTTTCCAAGTTAAGGATTGAAGTTGAAGAACTTTATTTTTTTAGGTTGGATATCATGTCCCGGATTCAAACACGAGACCTCGCAACTGTTTGTATGAGTTTCCAGTAGCGCTTGTCACTCTAGAACCCAAAAAAACTGTTAGATTTCCTTGAACATTGTGTGAAGGAACTTCTAACAATTCATGCTATTTTATTTTGATCTCGCTTTTAAAAAAATTCAATATCAATATGGGTTAGGCTAAATACCACTTTTGGTTCTTTATCTTTGCTCGAAGTTTCACTTTGGTCATTTATCTTTTTTTTTGGTCCGTTTTGGTCCTTTATCTTTCATTTTCGTTTCATTTTGGTCCCTGCCATTAGTTATTGTTAACGGACGCCACGCTGACAGTTAACTGCTGACGTGGCGTCTTAAATTCATTAAATGACGTGGCATTATTAGTTGAGGTGGCTTTTACACCTCAAATTTTAAAATTAAAACAAAACAGAAAAAGGAAATTAAATAAAAACTGAAAAACACTAAATTGAAACAAATTAACAATAAAACATTAATCTAAAATGAAACAAACAATTAAAATTAAATCAAAAACTCAATCCTCATCTCTTCACTGTGCTGCAATCAACCCAAAACCGTCAAACATGATGCAATCAAAAACCCAATCCTCATCTCTTCACCATGCTCCAATTAAGTTCAAAAAAATGAAGGAAACTAGAAAACAAAAAACCCAGCAAACACAAATCCAAAAAGCTGAGGGAAGGAAGGAAACTATTTCAACTTCTTGTCAACCCATCATCAACAGATTCGAAAACCTAGAAAAAGGATTTGAGAAATCCCATTCATCAATGGCAGCAAGGTTTGTTTCCCTTTCTACAGATTCAAAAATGCTTCAAGGTTCATGAATGGCAAAAATGCTTCACGATTTGTTTCCCTTTCATCAATGGTTTGTTTTCTAGACTAGATCTGAACCTTCAAACTGAAATCCATAAAAGGAACTTGATTTTGACGCTCTCGAATTCGTCATCTTCCTATGACGTCTCATTTTTCTAGATCTGAACCTTCAAACCGAAGAAGAAATCTAGATTTGATTTAATATGCAGTTTAACTAATGGAGGTAAAGAAGATGAAGATGAATGTTTTTGATTTAGGGTTCAAATGGGGTGAAGATGAAGATGAATATTCTGTTTTGATTTAATTGATTTAATTAATTGATTTAATTTCCTTTTTCTGTTTTGTTTTAATTTTAAAATCTGACGTGTAAAAGCCACCTCAACTAATAATGCCACGTCATTTAATGAATTTAAGACGCCACGTCAGCAGTTAACTGCTAGTGTGGCGTCCGTTAACAAAAACTAACGGCAGGGACCAAAATGAAACGAAAATGAAAGATAAAGGACCAAAATGGACCAAAAAAAAGATAAAAGACCAAAGTGAAACTTCGAATAAAGATAAAGGACCAAAAGTGGTATTTAGCCTATGGGTTATAATAACACAATACCAAATACTAATAAAGTACTCCCTTCGTCATTTAATAAGTGCCGTCCCTAGTTTTTTTTACACATAAATGTATTAAATAGTGTAAATTTTTTACTAAACTAATTTTATCATCCATTGAGTGCTAAATTTTCACTAATGCAGAATGAAGTATAACTTAATAATATGGTACAATGACTTATACCATATTATTAAGTTGAGTGATAGATGAAAAGCAAAATAATTACTATTATATTAAAAAGATCAAATAATACTCTCTTCATACCATATGTCACTTTAGTCATTTCACACAAATTAAGAAATGTAACTAATTTTGTATGAGAAAGAAAAATTATGAGTATTTTTACAAAATTATCTTTCATTAATGATATACGAGAGATAAATTAATAAAATTGGAAGAAGGGAGATTATTAAATAATGAATGGTATGATAAAAAAATAAAAATTAATGATTAATTGGTATTGTAAACCGTCAAGTAATAGGAGATATCTTTTTTGGCTAAAACACCATATACTATGGGACGTAAGAATAATTTATATTGGGATAGTTTTTCTAACACGCTACTTATAATACAATGAAGAATAGTACTACTACAAAAAAAATATTATTTAGATATTCAAATTTTATTTACTACACAAAAATGCTACCTCCGTCCAAAAATATAAACACCAAAAGTATATATGTATTTAGACTAAATTTAGTCCAAATATTTACATGTACTTTAGGTTATTATATTTTGAGACGGAGAAAGTATAATAATAACAATATTTAATACTCGCTTTTAAGGTAACTAAAGACACTTAAAGTATACATTAAATGTTGGTTGACAAAAAAAAGATGCATTGAATGTTCTTAAATTAGTACTTTTGACTTCATGTAACTCATTTAATATGAGTATTTTCATTCCTTTTTACATGTTTCTCCATGTTTATGTACTTAGTCCTAATTAGGACCAAATATATCAATCTTTTGCGTATATTTAAGACTAGATTAATAGTCTTTTTCTTATGATATCTGTTAACACTCAAATTAAATTAAGTTGTTGGCCGAGAGAAAAAAACAAGTCAAAGCTAGGACAAGGCCGATGCAGCTATAAATTAAAGGCACTAGGGTAGGGATAATTCACTATTTATCAGATCACAGGGAAAGCTTAGTATGGAAGCATGGGGATAAATATCCCGAAAGATTGAGTCCTCGAGGTACAATGAGACTCAGCTAGAGGGAGTGTTTTAAAAACCGGCTCGGCCCGGCCGGTCGGACCGTGCGAACCGGGAACCAGAGGGTTAACCGGTTCGAGCCATGCTATGGGTCGAAAATGCAGCGACTCCACGGGAATCGGCATGACCCGGTCGGTTTTGGTGAAAACCGGTTACCCGATGGGTTTTGGTGAAAACCAATGACCCGGTGGGCTTTGTAAAACTGAACTAGGTTTTGCATGTTTATTAAAAAAACAAAAAACGCAAAAACAACACCGTTTTAGACTTTTTTAGCAAATTAAGTTTTACAGGTATGAAATTTATATGTCTTGAAAATTCGAGAATTTTTTAATTAAGACCAGGTCATGGTCATGCGGTTCAACTGTCGACCCCTCGGTCCGACCCTTGACCCAGTGACTCGGTTCCTTCACCGAGTCGATCACTGGTCAGAGTTTTAAAACATTGGTTGGAGGGTACCTCGACCACAAGGTGACTCGGCTGAGGCACCAACGGTCGAAGACTGAGAATGAGACATGGCTGAAGAAGGTTGTGGCCGGGGAGAGGAATGCTTGCTTGGAGCGCAAGTATTCAATGCACGTGGACATACAACGTTGGAGCGGTTAAGGTCAACGAACAGAAGACGTTGTGGAAATATGAGTGACTAGGGTTTACCCCACTAACCTGTGATAGTGAGGTCATGGAAGAAATGACTCAGAGTTTCTAGCGAATTGGGTTATTATAGTCGTTGATCTTAGTTAATTTAACGGTGAGCAAATGTAGGCTCGAATAGTGGCCAATGAAGGCTCATGTAAATATATAGTAGCACTTGTACATTTTAAAAACAAATCAATAAATCAAACTACTATTTTCTCGCATTTTACTTTATCATTTACAGTTTTTTTTTATGTTTTCTTAGTTCGTGGATAATCCAAGCCACACGTCCCTCTCACACCTAACCTAACACTCTTTAGAGGAGTTAGGGAACACATAGTCGAGGAACAAAGTTCCTTCCTCGACATAATCCCTTCAAAAATCGGAGGAATCACAAACTGTCCAAACCTCTGGTCGACCCCAAGGCTGGAACTAAAGCATTTGACGACAACAAGATTGGCACGCCCAGTGGGACAGACATAGGCAAATAGACCTTTGAGTTTAGTTCGCCTGACCTGGATTATCATTGGCATATGTACTTGTGTACGAGGAAGGCTAAGAACACGAAGCCAACTCGTACATCGGGGGCCATGCCTCATGCGGTGATCGTGGAACCTAATGATCAATCGCAATCAATTGAAGAAGAACCTGTGATGACGACCTTGACGTTCATTCGACAGTAAATAGACGTGGGAATCCATGATATTATATATCAAGTCTCCCAAAAACTGGTTGACATAGTTAAACCTATATTGCACAATGAAGTGCAACAGGCTAAAGAACAGGAGCATAGACGTGTTGCACAAGCAAGTAGCATGACGAGTCTTGGCGTCTTTGGCCAACCATAGGGAGGACAACCTAGTCCAATGGGAAGTGTGCAACAGGCTCCACTATATGCTGGTGCGGCAGGACCTCAACAGGCACCTTATCATGTTACCATGGGAAGCATGCAATAGGTTCAGCCATCTGGTAATATGGTCAAGTCTCAGTAAGCGCTTTCTCGTCAGGTAAATCCTAATCTTGTATTTCCTCAGCCTTGCAATTTTGCCAACGCCAACATTGGGGGCAGTTTATGGCGAACGTTGCTAATATGGCTAATCTTCAACATGGGCAGGTGCAAATGGCCAAGAGGCCGCCCGAGGCTACAGGGTCGATAGGTTTACCACATGGATCATCCTATGGGTGTCCCGTGTCGACTATCCATCCACCCTACGTAGGGGGGCAAGCCTTCAGCCCAGAGTTATGGCTCAGCAGGTCAGGCGGATATTAACTGAATCAGCAGCCATGGGTCCCGAACTTACTTGGCTTAGTTAGTCTGTCGCCTAGTTAGTTGTATCCTAAAGCACTTGCGCCCTTTCCAGTGGGTTCACAGCCATACCCACAGATGACTAGTACTTCTGTCGAGCAGCCATGAAATCAAGCTCCACCTTGCCAGAATAGCCAGACATCTACTCAAGGAATTGGCTTTGCTAACCTCGGCCAAGTGATGCCTGGCAGCAATGGGATACTAGTCCACCTCAGGTACCACCGTAGTCAGGGATGCAAGGTCCCCTAGATATAGTGGGGCGTCCAACTGTTCCAACTGAGCTTAGGCCCTCGAGGTCCCAACTCTTGGATCCAAACCTGATAGCTGACACCATCAAGAAATTATTCGGTGTTCTGTTGAAACCACTTGATAGGATGGCATACATGGGCCAATTCACGACCTAATGCGAGGAAGGTAATCAGAACTTATACCATAAGGTGCAGTTCTTCCCTTTGTCATTGACAAGGACTACGTTTACTTGGTACTCGTCCTTTCCACCTAACTCTATGCAGACCTGGGCAGACATGGAAAGGTGCTTCCATGACTCGTTTTATTGGTCACAAGCCGAAGTCACTGATGCCGACCTCATGAACTTACGGCAGAAGGTGGACGAGGTGGTGACCGAGTTCATTGAAAGGTTTAGAAAGATGGCCAGGAAGTGTTCGGTTCAATTCCCCGAATCACAACTCACCTCCATGGCCATCTCTGGAATGCATCCGCAATTGAAAGAAAGGCTTGTGGGGCAAGCCTGCACTGACCTCAGTAGTCTAGAATCCAAGGCTATTCAAATAATCAGCTCAAACACGAGAAAGAGAAGAAAAAAAGGATGCTAGAGACCGAGGACCCCATTTGGTAGTGGTAATTGATGTCGACGACGATTCTGACTATGATGGTCCAACTAAGCCCACGACATACATCATGGCGGTCAAAATAGTCAAAGGAAAAACCTACTTGTGTCCATCTCTAAAGCCTCCAAAGGTAAGGAGAAGGATGAGTTGGAGAATAAAGCTGATTACTCCTTTAATGTATCTAAGGCTGATAAGATTTTTGACTACCTACTTAAGGATAGGTAGATCAAGCTACTAGACGAACACAAGATATCACCTCGTGAAGAGGAAGAAGTACTGCAAATGGAACAACTCTTACAATCATGCCACATCCATTTGCACCGCCTTTCACCAAGCCATTCAAAGGGCTATCAATGAGGGAATGTTTAAATTGGCCGATAAGGGCATAGCGGAATTCACCATTGATACCGATCCTTTTCCCGCAGTGGACATCAACATGGTCTCCTTCTCAGGAGCTGATAAGGGAAAAGGCAAGAAAAAGTATGTATGGGTACCTAAACTAGAAGGTCCCTCTGAAAAGACGCTATCAATCTTTGACCGGTTGGGGATTCCTGCTAAGGGATCTACCGTAGAGGATCACATGGGTTACCTACACCACATGTTGGAGGTTGGAGAGCTAAGCGAGCCAAAGCAATCCCATAAGAAACTGCCCAAGCCCGGTAGACTCACCCAAGAGTTAAGAAGAGAGCTTCATTTTTCTAAGCTAAACAGGCAACTGTCCCAAACAAGAGGGAAAAAGCCAAGACTCGAACATCTCTCATCTGGGGGGCACGCTCGGTCTGCCAATGAGAGTATCAGACGGACTACCTTGCCGATCCCTGATAGGGAATCTATCCCAAAGGGAAGAGGGTGGCTAGGGTCACGACAGAGCAAGGTTTGTTACTGTATTTTTGTTATAACTTAACTATGTTGTTTATAGAATTTTTGTATTTGAAATATTATTATTTTTGTTGATTATTTTATTTTATTTTTCAAAAAAAATTAATGCATCAAGTATAATTTATTTTAGAATTATAGAAGCGTTAATATAGTATCTATTTTCAATACAAGCTTTAAAAATGGATAAAAATGAGTATTTGGGGGTAATTACAAATGCAACACCATGATTTTACTTGTTTCACCCCTGCTGCTAATTTAAACTACTCAATATCCGACCAGTTAGGCACAACCTAGCGTTGTTCCTTCCACCCTGCACCAGAATTTGATGATTTGGATTGGTGATAAAATGGAGATAGTGGAGGCCGATCCAAACCCCTTCCCCGCTGAAGTTAAGATGTTTGAGGCCATTTTCTATTCCCCTCAAATACGCCCCATCTCTATACCAAGAGGCTATGAGGAAGGAGGAGTGCAATCATGCGAATGGACCAGAGAAGGGTTCAGACTTAAGATGTTGCCCGATCCACGACCTGACGATTAGTTTGAAGATTGATATTCCACCAGAACTGTAGAGCCTACACCTTTTTCAAGTAGAGTCCAACATCGAGGTAGCTAAGTTTGGTGTAGTGCAACATGAGGATGAGCTCCAAGAAAATCTACACATGAGAGTATCGGGTGACACATTAAACCTATCCAGCGAAGGATTCCTACTTTTGAGGCTCAGGATCCCCTGATTGAGGTTAACTTGGGAACCGATTTAGAACCGAGGATGACCAAGATTAGTGGTATGCTGAGTACACAAAAAAGGAGTCAGGTGGTAGAATTAATAAATGAGTAATGCGCCTACTTTGCATGGGATTACCATGAGATGTCGGGTTTAGATAGAGCCCTGGTAGAACATTAGTTTCCCAACAAGGACGGATGCAGACCCCACAAGTAGCCACCGAGGAGGTTCAGTCCTCAGCTGATGCCTAAAATAAAAGTTGAGATAGAGAGCTTGTTGAAGGCAGGATTCATAAGAACCGCCAGATGTGTTGAATGGTTATCCAATATAGTGCGAGTAATCAAAAAGAATGGTCAAGTGAGGGTTTGTATCGATCATCTGAACCTGAACTTGGCCATACCTAAGGATGAGTATGGTATGCCAATGGCTGATATGCTAGTCGATGTCGCGGCCAACAATGTCATCCTAACTTTTATAATGGCTACTCTGGGTATAACCAAATTTACGTGGCCGAGGCGAACACCCACAAGACTGCCTTTAGTCACCCGGGCACCTTACCTTAGGAATCTATGAGTGATTGGTCATGCCTTTTGGCCTCAAGAATGCAAGAGCCACTTATAAAAGGGTGATGAATGCAATCTTCCATGACTTGATCGGCAAAAGCACGGAAGTGTACATTGATGATGTGGCAGTCATGTCTAAAAGCTTTGAAGCACACATGACTGAGCTTGAACAAGCTTTAAAACAGATGAGACTCAACAACCTCAAAATGAGGCCAACTAAGTGTGCGGTCGGTGTGTCTGCAGGTACCTTCTTGGGTTTCTTGGTGCTTAACCAAGGTATCGAGGTAGACAAGAATTAACCCTGAGCCATTTTGGAAGCTAGGAAACCCATAGCCAAGAAAGAGCTTCAAAGCCTCCTTGGCAAGATTAACTGCTTAAGGAGGTTTATTACTAACTCGGCTGGGAAAATGAAGGCTTTTTCACTGTTACTGAGGTTGAAGAGCTCCAACGAAATGATATGAGGGCAAATCAGCAGGAGGCCTTTGATCAGATCAAGGCTTCCTTGACTAATCCTCCAGTCCTAGTCCCTCCTTTGCTTGGAAGACCATTGATGCTCTACATTGCGGCCGAGGACCAAGCCATCAGCTGCCTCCTAGCTCAAGATGATGACAATGGCGCCGAACGAGCTATCTATTATCTTAGTAGGATTCTCAACGATGCAGAGACTATATGTTCTCAAATTGATAAACTTTCTTTGTCATTATTAAATGCTTGTACTAAATTGGAATATTATTTATTGCCCAAAGAAGTTCTAGTTGTATGCAAAGTTGACATTGTAAGGTATCTTCTTAGTCAGCTTGTTTTGCAAGGTAGACTTGTAAAGTGGGCCATTAAATTTGATGTGTTTGCTTTATCTTATGTGCCTTTAAAGGCTGTCAAAGGACAGGTCCTTGCCGATTTTCTCGCCCAACACCCATGTGTGGAAGTCTGCGATCCACCAGCCGAGCTTGTCAGTTACATCAGACTAAAGTCGTGGGTGCTGATGTTTGATGGCTTGCATACTCAAATAGGGGCGGGTGTTGGAGTAGTCATATCTAGCCCATGTGGAAAGGCATGGAGGTTCATGTGCAGGATAAAGGATCAAGCATCCAATAATCAGGCTGAGTACGAAGCCCTGGTCTTTGGACTGGATATTCTGGTCGCCATGACGGTCCATTATGTAGAGATAAAAGGGGATTCCCAACTAGTGATTAAGCAAATCATCGATGAGTACAGATGCTATAATGCTAAGCTGCATTGGCGAACCTATGTCTATCTTAAGGGGTTCAATAAGGGGTTCAGTTGAACCCCCTGAGAAAAAAGAATTGGTACTAGTACCTCGATATAATTATTTTTTGAACCCCTTGAAATTTTAAGTTTGCACTAGTAAATTTAATTTTGCACCCAATTTGCACCTAATTTTTTAAAAAATTGTCTTATTAATCTCCGTAAGGGACTATTTATAAAGCTTTAGGCAGGAATTTTATCCATATCACATACATTTTACGGACTACTTCTTATTTTCATATACTTTAGGACCAGTGGTGGATCTAGGACCCCGGGGTCAAGGGTGTCAAATTTTTTAAATACACAATTTGCTAAAAATATAATTAAAACAACTATAATATATTTAAATAAATAAATTACATTTCATAATTGTCCTCTACGTGATTTCATATTCTAAAATCGTTGAATAATAAGCTCAGAGTCAATATTATTGAATACATCACTCTCAATGTATGTCACCAAACAATCGTTCATCCAAGTATCCCCCATCCGATTACGCAACCTATTCTTCACAATATTCATAGCAGAGAAAGCCCTTGACATGGCCCTTTTTGCAAATACGCTCTCCGTATCTTATTTTGATCGTTAGGATGATATGTCGCAATTTTTCTTCGCAATCCAGGATCAGATGGCAACTCATCTAAATTAACTTCAACACGTGGCTCTTGTTGTTGTTGTTGTTGTGAGCTTGATCCACATTCATCAATTGATGACCTTGGTCTCTTTACTAAAAATTTATCCATGACCTTCCTAAAATTAAAAATAGACTTCACTATACCAAAACACTAAACAATTGCAATTTCTATACTAATACTAATTAAACATAAATTAGGGATTTCACATATACCAAATCAATACCAAATCAATTGCAATTTCTAATAGTAATACTAATACCAAATCAATTAGGGATTTCACATGTACCAAATCAATACCAAATTAGGGATTTCACATAAATTAGGGATTTCACATATACCAAATCAATTGCAATTTCTAATAGTAATACTAATACCAAATCAATTAGGGATTTCACATATACCAAATCAATACCAAATTAGGGATTTCACATTAATTAGGGATTTCATTTCACATATACCAAATCAATACCAAATTAGGGATTTCACATATACCAAATTAGGGATTTCACATACAAATTAGGGATTAAATTAGGGGGAAAAATTAGGGTTTAAGGCTTACCAATTAGTAACCAAAGAGAAGATAAGAAGAGCAGATCCGTAGAGAAGAGAGTTGTTGTGAGCAGATTCGCAGAGAAGGAGAAGAGGAGCAAATTCGCAGATTCGCAGGTAGTTGGTGGATGGTGGTGGTCGCAGGTTGGCAGTCGCTGGAAGAGAAGAAGGAAAGCTTCATTCAGCGCCGGAAGAGAAGTAGGAACAGAAGCGCTGGAAGAGAAGAAGGAACAGAGCGCTGGAACCGGAAGAAAATAGAACAGAAGAAACGCGTGAAGACTGAAGAGAGAAGAGAGTGGACTGAGTGGTGTGGGCTTGTAGGGTCTAAGTGTCAAAAAAAATTTATAGGGGGTGGTAAATGCAATTTTTTTTCCAGGGGTGTCAGCTGACACCCCTCAACTGGCTGTGGGTCCGCCCCTGTTTAGGACTTAAATAGGAAAGGGCGTGTAAATTTAAAGACTAATTTGGCTATTGACTCGTAAATAAATTTGGAGTTAGATAGCCCGTTAATTTTGGTAGATTAAGTAAGGATATTTAAAAAAAAATTAAACAATCTTATGAACCAACTAACCCGTTTCTTTGTACCCCCTGACCTAGGGTCCTGGGTCCGCTATTGCTAAGCTGTGAACCTCAGCTAATAGCTCGTTAAAGTTATTTGTCGATGTCGTTATTATGTACGTCACCATGGATGAAAATCAAAAAGAAAATTACCTCGCTCAACAGGCTTTCGGGTACAAAGGCATGGTTGTGGAAGTCATGCATCAGGACGTCACAGTGGCGGCCAAGCAAGACCCAGTCGATGCCTGGATAAGGATGCTAGCGGATTATTTGCGGAACCCTTCTCCTGGGGATGATTTCAAAGTTAAGCAGAGAGCCCTTAAATATATCCTGGTAGGCGATGAGATATATAAAAAGAGTACCAATGGGGTACTTTTGCGATGCCTCAAGAGAAAAGAGTCCTACTTGGTCATGGCTCAGGTTCGTGAAGGGAATTGTGGTTTTCTCATAGGTCTGGTCCCATCAAGAAATGGTTGATCTACAGGCACAAATACTACTGGCAGTTATCACAGCTGGTTGTTTCTAGTTTTCCATGGGATGCAAAGTTTGCAAGCTTCACAACCCCGTCCAAAGGGTTCCCGCGGACAAGCTCCACCCAATTGTCAAGCCTTGGCCATTCAGAGGATGGGTCACGGATTTGATTGTCAAGGTATACCCTCCCAGCTCCAAGGGACACAATTTGATTATTGTAGCCACAGACTATTTCACCAAGTGGGTGGAAGCTATGGCCATGAGTAATGTCAACCATGGAGCAGTGATTAGGTTCATTGAGAACCAGATCATATACAGATTTGGAATCCCCGAGACCATCACTGCTGACCAGGGTACCATGTTTGCAGGAGAACGAGTGGTGACCTTCACCCAAGAATATGGCATCAAGATGAGGCAGACAACGCCTTACTATGCCCAAAGAACACGGAGGACAAGCCCCAAAGATGGCATGAAACTCTAAACGAAGTCTTGTGGGCTATGAGAAACTCAAAGTCTGCGGCCACAAGAATAACTCCCTACCGATTGGTATATGGGCAAGATGTAGTGTTGCATCACTGAGGGTGGCTCGACAATACTCACTCAGCTTAGACTAATACAAGCAAGCTATGTTGATGGAGTTAGACTCGATGAATGAAGACAGACTGGCTGCCCTCAGTAGGCTAGAACTCAACAAGATTAAAACGGCCCGCACCTACAAAACAAACATGTCAAGCCTAAGAAGTTTGTTGAAGGCGGTCTGGTTTGGAAAGTGGTCGCTGAATTGGAATGGACCTTATATTGTGAATGAAGCCTACGATGGGGGTGCTTATAGATTAATCTCCATGGACAGAGAAGAGTTTGAAAGGAATATTAATGGCAAGTACTTAAAGACGTATTATCCTACAGTATGGAAAAGTATGCAAGAAATTTAATTATTTTAATCCCCAAATTGTCAGAATGGCTTGCCACACACTAGCGTTCTGGTGTTTTACAAAAAAAAAAGGAAAACGGGTTAATCTACTCTTCTCTGTCTCCCTCGATGGCCAGAAGAACATCAACACTTGCAATTTCCAAGACAGGTTTCTTCGAGGATTGAGGAGCATGGATAGGAACTTTAGTCGTTTCCACTGCCATGACCTTGAGGGGTGTATCAACAACTTCATGCGTAGGCTCAACTAACGTGTTCTCCTTTGATACTCCTGCTTCCACCTCGAAGATTGTACTGATCCCAATGTTGCTCACTTCGGGAGCATTGGTTGTAGGAGTACTTTATGGGGGTGGAGGTTCTGTGAGAGGGGGTTGGTCTGTTACCATGGATTGGGCGTCGACTTGATCTAAAGGCAGGTCTTCTTCTTCCGAAGCCCCTAGGGCAAGGGCTTGCTCAAGAGGGGGGTATTTGTTAACAGCCAAATTAAATTAAGTTGTTGGCAGAGGGAAAAAGAAGAATTCAAGGCTAGGACAAGGCTGAGGCAGCTAGCTATAAAGGCACTAGGGAAGAGATAGTTCAATGCTTACCAGATCACAGGGAAAGCTCGGTTTGAAAGCATGAGGATAAATATCCAGAAAGACTGAGTCCCCGAGGAGATTATAAGGATCATTAAGGTACAACGAGACTCGGTTGGAGGGTACCTCGACCACAAGGTGACTTGACAGAGGCACCAACGACCATAGGCCGAGAATGAGTCATGGTTGAAGAAGGCTGTGGCCGAGGAGAGAAAGCTTGTTTGGAGCACAAGTATTCAATGCACATAACGTTGGAGCGGTTAAGGTCAACGAACAGAAGACTCTCTGGAAATAGGAGTGATTGGGGTTTACCCTCTAACCCGTACTAGTGAGGTCGTGGAAGAAATGACTCCAAGTTTCTAGGGGTTAGGGTAATTATAGCTATTGATCTTAGTTAATCCAACGGTGAGCAGATGTAGGCTTGGATAGTGGTCAATGAAGCCTCATGTATGTATGTATGTATGTATGTATGTATGTATGTATGTATGTATGTATGTGTGTGTGTGTGTGTGTCTCTCTCTCTCTCTCTCTCTCTCTCTCTATATATATATATATATTAGCACTTGTGCATTTGAAAAACACGTCAATCAATCAAACTACTATTTTGTCGGATTTTACTTAATCCTTTATAGTTTTCTTTGTGTTTTTTTAGTTCGTAGATAATCGAAGTCACACGTCCCTCTCACACCTAGCATAACACTCTTTGGAGGAATTAGGAAACCCATAGTCGAGGAACAAAGTTCCTTCTTGGAGGTAATCGCTTGAAGAAATAGAGGAATCACAAACTGTCTAAACCTCTGGCCGATTCCACGGCTAAGACTGAAGTGTATGACAACAATAAAATCTTCGCAGGTGTATTACACATTACAATTATTTCTCTCTTTAAAATTAATAATAAGAAATGGGTTATTAATGTAACTGCTATCAAAGTGACAAATAAAATGAACAAACTCCCTTCTCAAAAATAGATAATAAAAACCAACATGATGTGGCACAAGTAGTAGATACTTATGTCTATTAACCATTTGATCCTGGGTTCGATCCTTGGACGATGTGTATGAAAAAACATTTGTTGGGAGAGGTCAAATCCTTAAATGGATTTTCGATAACTCTAAGAATTAATCTCCAAAGTCGCCATAGATGATGGCTTGTTTTTTTTTTTTTAAAAAAAAAGACTAAAAAGGAATGGGTAATGTGTATGAAAATACGACCTCCACAAACATTAATAGAAAAACAACACACAAAATTTATAAATATCAAGGAATTGCATTGAAAAGGTAATTCTTCATTAATAATTGTTCAATTTTAAATTATATTCAAAAAAATATCATCGTTGTCTTTTCAGATTCTTTTCGTATGGGAAACACGAGTCTTTTTTCTCTCCATCAATATGGTTATAATTATGAAAGGAGTAAAACATATACTTCATTCGTTACAGAATATAAACAAGAGTGGGTCAACAAAAGTTGATGTATCTGGTCTAAAATTTAGACTAGATACATCAACTTTCGTTGACTCATCGTTTTCTCCCCATCAACCTTGCTTACCTTTTTTGAGCATATCATAGGCTTTTTTTTTCTTCTCTAATTCAATATTTATGGTCATCCAACCTTGCTTACTTTTTTTTTTGTCTTGATAGAGTGGAAAATCTCCTAGGCTACAATAATATTGTCATGACTTTGGCGGTGAGGGATAAAGGAGCACTGGGCCGAACCTATTAACTTGGGCATGTAGGGTCTTAGACACTGTGATGGGAGCTTTGTGATGATTTTATTGGATACATTACACAACCCAATAGTACGAAAGTGTTTCATCTCCATGACATTGTCCATCTTTGGTGTGAGGGCTATAAAAGCATCTTTCAAGTCTCCAATATTTACAGGATCCTCGAAAGTTTCTTGCACCAAACAGACCATAGTGTCACCGGTGGCCTTCCATTGAACATGATAGAAAATGGTCTGCAAGCCATTAGGCCAAGAGCCTTGAAGGGGCTACACTCTTGACAATGCTGTAAACCTCCTCCTTTGTAACACATCTACTCAAAGAGTCAGTAAAGTCACTCGTCCCGAAAGTGGGAAAGGACTCGTGGATGCAAAAAATGGTGAAACTAGAATTAAGCTCAGTGATGCAATTCTTCCATCTCTTGATTGTAGTTGTGCCGTGGAAAAATTGAGTATTTCTATCACCAAACTCTAACCATTTGGCCCTCGATTTGGGATATATACCAAAGGATTTCCTCTCTAGCCAGAATTTCTTCATAAACTTCCCACACTGCCCTTTGCTTATCTGCTGTTCTTTGGTCTTAGTGTCTACTTAATTGTCTTTCAAGGTCCTTGAGTAGACCCCAAGAGTTTCCATTTCTACTCAAAAATGTTACCAAAGACTTTTTATTATCCTAATCTAGCAGCACACTTATAACCTCAGTGAGCTGAGAGCTTTAGTTTTGTCGGGGATGATGATTGAGAGAGTCTTAAATGAGAGGATCCAAATCCCTATAAGAGAGTGTAGAGGATGATGATTGAGAGAGTCCTGGATTCACTATTAGCTGAATTAGTGGCTAATAACATAACTAAAGACAAATTAATATTAACGAGAGTAAAAAAAAAAAAAAAGAGAACACGGTTGAAAACATGAACTGAAAAAGAAATTCCCGGCTTTAAAATTTCAAAACTCAAAGTTTCAATCCTTTCCCGCTCACACAAAACACAACAACGCGTCTTTCTCCTTCTCCCTCTCATCTCATCTCCAACCTTCACTGAATATCCACTTCAAATTTCATCTTCGAAAACCTAAATCCTCTTTCCCTTCAATTATTATTGTTGTTATTATTGTTATTACTTACTTTTACTCACTCACTCACCGGCCATGTCAACTCGCCGCGGCGGCGGCGTCATCGGCGACGCTGTCAGATCCACCACCAAACCAAGGTCCGTTACTCCTCTCTCTACCTCTCGCAAACTCCCTGCTCTTTCATCCTCAAAGCTCGCTTCAGCCGAGAAAGAAAACAACCCTCGTAGATCTACTTCTCGCGGATCTTCTTCCAACCCGACCAAAAAACCCACGACCCGACCCATCGCTCGCGTTGATCGTAGATCTTCCTCTTCTTTCACTTCCCTTCCTAGAGGCAGAAGCCCAAGCCCCTCCGACGTCCGTCAAACTCGCCGGATCTCTGTTGACCGGACCACCAAAGATCTGACCCATCAAAAAATACGCAGAGACCCAAACCCCAAATCAGTTGAAAAACCCAAAACCGCCGAAAAGATCAGAGCTTGCACGACTTTGGGAAAGGAAAAGGGAAGTCTTGAAGTTGATTCTAGGGTTCAGAATGGGGAAAACTCTAACAATAAGTACCCTAGTAAGCTTCATGAGAAGCTCGCGTTTTTAGAAGGGAAAGTAAAGAGAATAGCTTCAGATATAAAGAAAACAAAGGAGATGTTGGATTTGAACAACCCTGATGCATCAAAAGTGATACTTTCAGATATTCAAGACAAGATCTCAGGTCTTGAGAAGGCTATAGTTCATGTTGTTTCCAACGAAGATAATGAAAAGGGTAATCACAATAACACGCAAGTTGGTGTGGTTAGTGTTGTTAATGATGATAGGGTTGAAATTGAAGAAGTGAAGCCAAAGGGTATGAAGTTGAATAATGAAGAATTAGAGGATAGGTTGTTTCTTCATCATAAGTTGCTTCGAGATCGGACAATGAATAAGGAGACAAAAGTGGCAGAGAATGTGTTGAGTCCTGTTGATGATAACTCAATAGCTATGGAGTTTTTAGCTACTCTTGATGAAGGGAAAGGAAAAGTGAGTTCTTGTTGTGAAATTGAGCAAATGGATGGTGTTGGTGGTCCACGTGGTGGGAAAAGTGGTTCTTGGAATAATCAAAAGTGTGATATTGATATGCTACTTGAGGCTGATGAGAAGCTTGAGGAGTTTGATGATCAAGAGAATAATAAACAGGAGGAAGGGTTTGTTGGAGAGGAGATTGATGAAGCTTTTAACTTTAAGCTTAATGCTATAGGGAATAAAACTGCTGCGGCTGGATGGTTTGTGTCTGAAGGGGAAGCTGTGATTCTTGCTCATGAGGATGCTTCTTGTTCTTATTATGATATTGCCAATTCTGAGGTATTCAATGTTTTTAAATGTCAATCTCTGTCATTAAATTTTTGTCATGCCTTGATATGCTTGTACATAATGGTGGATATTATTATGGTGTAGTGTAGGTAATTTTTACATGTGATGCGATCATTAAGAATAAACTACCTAACTTGCCAATGTGATGCCTTAATTAATAGTAGGAAAACCTTGTCCTAGTTCCTATATACTTTGTTTATACTGAAATTGATATGTCCAATGTTTAAAGACCAATATGAATATTTTTTAGGGGTTTCTCCGGTGAATAATTATAATCTTCTCTCTTAAATGTCCACCCATGTTATTAATTTTGGTGTCACCCTAGGTTTTTTTGAGGGGTTGGTGTTGCATTTTGAGGTTGAATTTTATATCTGATTTGCTCAACTCAGAATGTGAGCTGTTTGATCAAGATTAGACTGTCATAGGATCTAAGATGGAATATTATATCTACATTTCCTTAGGCTAATGTGTTTTGTTTCAAAATTTTAATAAAGGAATGTACTTGGGATTTAATTGATCGCTGATTATCATCTCTTTACATATTACATATATGATATATGATATATATGATGCTGGACATTTAAATTTAAATTTTAATTGAGTCTCTCTTTGTAATCTGAGGCATGATATGCTATGAGAGTTCTCCTCAAATACTATTAATAAGATTCATTGTTGGTGAAAAATAAAGATGCATTTTTTTAGCTGAAACTTTACCATGCTTTCAGGAAAAATCTGTATATATGCCACCTCCAGGAGTTTCACCAAATATATGGAGAGATTGCTGGGTAATTCGTACTCAGGGCACAGATGGTTGCTCTGGAAGGTTTGTAGTTGCTGCATCTGCTGGCAACACAATGGATTCAGGCTTCTGCTCTTGGGATTTTTACACTAAGGAAGTGCAAGCTTTCGAATTTGAGTTTGGAACAACAACCTCCTCCAGAACAGCACTTAGAACTTTGCCCAATAACATCGCGCAAAGAAGGAATTCTTCTGCATCTTTGGGTACAGAAGCTAGGCAATGGTGGTATAAACCATGTGGACCTCTCATTATCTCTACTGCCACCTCACAGAGATCTGTGAAAGTTTTCGATGTTCGTGATGGAGAGCAAATCATGAAGTGGGATGTTCAGAAGCCTGTTTTGGCTATGGATTACTCCAGCCCTTTGCAATGGAGAAATAGAGGGAAAGTAGTGGTTGCTGAAGCTGAATCTGTTTCGTTGTGGGATGTTAACTCACTCAGTCCTCAGGCTTTGTTATCTGTTCCCTCGAGTGGTCGAAAAATTTCTGCTCTCCACATTAGTAACACTGATGCAGAATTGGGTGGAGGAGTTCGGAAAAGGTGAGTTTGATTTCAACCCTGGCTTGTTGCTTCAATCTTTACTCAATATGATTTGCATTTCTTAGTGTCATTACATTGTATGTTTGCTTCTCATTGTCACTATATCTTAGTTGCTGTATTGCACAAGCACATGCAGTCACAATAATTTCAAAATTTCTAGATTTGAAATTTCTCAATCACAATAGTTTAGACTAGTCAATTTTAGGGGCTAAATTAATCGATCCAATAGGACTAACTTGATTGAAGATTTTCAATGTTAGAGAATATTTTGGAATATTAGTAATTCCTAGTACTGAATTGGCAGTGCCTGAGTGTGGTTTGCTGTTATCAACTCTTTTGCTGTTACACATTTGTAACTATATTCTTCACTTAGTTTTAACCAAGTTTAGAAATACATTGCAGAGTAAACTCATCAGAGGCTGAAGGAAACGACGGCGTGTTCTGCACTTCAGATTCTATCAATATCTTGGACTTTCGCCAACCATCCGGCGTGGGTCTCAGAATATCGAAACTCGGTGTAAACGTGCAATCAGTTTTCTCACGTGGAGATTCTATCTTCCTTGGGTGCACCACCTCAAGTTCAATGGGCAAGAAGCAGTCTACACCACTGCTACAGCAATTTTCGCTGCGAAAACAAGGACTGTTCAGCACCTATACATTTCCAGAATCCAATGCACACTTACATCATGCAGCAATCTCTCAAGTTTGGGGCAATTCAGACTTTGTCATGGGTGTTTGTGGCCTAGGATTGCATGTGTTTGATGCACATAAAGATGATGCTACAAGGACTTTGGATATGGAAGGTGAAAGATTTAGAGAAGTTGTTGGCCCTGATGACTTGTATTTGCCTTCCTTTGATTATATGGGATCTCGTGCTCTTCTGATATCAAGAGATCGACCAGCTATGTGGAGACATTTAATAGCTTAATAGTAATGCTTGCATTTGTAGAACTAAAACAGATACTTACTTTTGGCTTAAGGTTGCCTTTCTAGTTGCTTGTCATTCTTTCTAAGGAGTATGCTTTTTTAAGTTAGAGGTAGTTATGTTAGGTTTGGATGCCTTGCTGTGTTTTTTTGTTTATGTTAAAGCCTCAGTTTCCCAAGTTGATCACAGGTCAGACTGGTAAAGCTTGATGAGGAATATATGTTTTTATATGTGTACGTTAGCTCAATAGTGTTTCTGGATTATGTATAATCTTTTTAGAAATAAAATGATCACTTTGAGGGCTTGAAATCAGACCTGTAATTGTGGATCTATAAAGTCTAGCGCAACTAGTTTTTAAGTTGGATATTCTCTGTGATTACTAGGGTAATTGTTAATTCGAGTAAAATAGCCTAGTCGAAATTGCTACGAAAGTTCATTGCACTGTGAAAATTCGCTCTTAGAGATATACCCTCAATATAGTTATGAAAACCACTCTTTAGAAAATAAGTTTTGATGTGCTTCAAGCTTTCTAGAGAAGAAGAAATGAAAATTTAGAGAGGAGAGAAAACTTGGAAATGCTTCAAGTTTTGGTGTGAGTATGAAGTGAGGAGGAGTCTCCCTTTTATAGGTGGAGGATGGATCCGTTGGAATGAAATAAAGAGCTAATTGCTCTATTGAGTCCGTTGCAAAAAAAAAACTCTTACGGTTCGACTTGGGCAATATGACCGTTGGAATCAAATGGTCAATAGTCAACGCAATTAAAAAATTATTTTTCGAAACAAATAAGTATACACCGCAAAGCCCAAGCTCGGCCGAGCCAGCCGGTCGGACAGCGGCACCGCGTTTGTGTGGTGGTCCCTTTGTGTGTGTCCTCTCCCATCCACAAAATTGGGTACCCATTGGGGTCCAACCCAATGGATGAGATTCCCACTTATAAACACTCTCATAGTGTCTATTCTATCAAATGTGACACTATTTCAATTCACACAAACATCAAAGTTCCAACAAAATTTTGGATCTGTACTTTGAGTGTGTTAGTTTATGAATGATACTTTTCACTCCATTTCCATCTACAGACAAAAAAACTGAAATAATGATTTAGATATTATTATTTTTTGCCAAAAATCTCTATCCCACCATCTCCCATTATCATAGTTAGGGATGACAAAAGGATTCTGCACGAGGCAGGTAGCTACCCAGGTACAAATTGACAGGAGGTCATAGATTCAGATATTTCCTTGAATGGATTCAAGTTTTGACATGAGAAATTCAATAAGAGAAGAAGATTGAAGCCATAAATTTCACACAAAATCAAGAATATATGATGAAATTGAAAACTTAAACAAATGATGAACAGATTCTTCAGAAATGAATCATTTGGTGGTTTTCGCAACTTCATTCACAGTTTTCTTCTCTGGTTGTTTCAAATTCATGAACAAAAGAGAGTCTCACAAGCCTAACCAATGCAACCGGTTGTCGGAAGACGAGACAAAAGAAAAGATGGTTGTCGACTGGACTAACATATCAACTCAAACCTCAGAGTTGGTTTTAGGTTGCCTAACTCGAACGGATTTCTATCGATTTGGTGAGGTATGTACTTCTTGGAGGCATGATGCCTCTGATTTGCTTAGTTTGCTGTTATCAACTATTTTGCTGTTATGCATTTGTAACTATATTCTCTCCTAGTTTTAACCAAGTTTAGAAATACAATGCAGAGTAAACTCATCAGAGGCTGAAGGAAACGACGACTTGTTCTGCACTTCAGATTCTATCAATGTCTTGGATTTTCGCCAACCATCCAGCGTGGGTCAGAATAACAAAACTCAGTGTAAACCTGCAATCAGTTTTCACACGTGGAGATTCTATCTTCTTTGGCTGTACCACCTCAAGTTCAATGGGAAAGAAAAGTAGTCTTAACCACTGTTACAACAATTTTCGTTGCATAAACAAGGACTGTTCAGCACCTATACATTTCTAGAATCCAATGCACACTTACATCATGCAGCAATATCTCAAGTTTGGGGCAATTCAGACTTTGTCATGGGTGGTTGTGGCATAGGATTGCATGTGTTTGATTGTTCTTTTTGAGTTTCAGAAAAATATTTCAGAAAATCAATCCACCGAAGGAATTACTGGGTTGAGTCGCGGACTAGGTCGCTCTCTTTAAGACGTTTCGTGACACTGCTCAAAGTTGTGCAGGCAGGCTATCAACCATGACGTTCCCAGGATAAATCAGCTCAGTTAACATTGTTACGAAATATCACTGCACAGTGAAATTTTACTCAAGAAATACACCTTCAAATTGTGGTCTAAAGACCACTCAAATATGGTACGAAGACCACTCTGATTTATGAAGAAACGAAATTGGGGAGGGAGAAGAGAAGAAAACTCAGTACTGCTTCGAGTTTTCGGTGCAAAAAAATAAAGTGAGGAGATGTCTTATTTATAAGAGAAAAATCTAACTTGGAGCGCAAGTAAGACTGTTGGAGTGAAATTCTCAATAGCTAGCTTGGAGCGCAAGTATCTCAACAAGAGCGCAAGTAACTCAACAGCTAGCTTGAAGCGCAACAACTAGTTCAATGTATCTAGTTAGTTCAGACCGTTGGAAACTTGTGGAGCAAGGAACACACAAAAAAATAAAATAAATATTTACGGAACTAACTAATTACACCACAGATCCCAAGCCTAGGCCCAACCGGCGGTGCAAACGCGCGTGTGGTGGTCGGTTTGTGTGCGTTCTCTCCCTTTTACCAAATTGAGTAGCTTGAAATTAGACTTGTGATCGTGAATCTATAAAGTTTAGCACAACTGATTGATGGCAACTTTAGGGTCGTCAGTGACTATTTTGGGAGTCATGAAGGTGGGAGTGATGCTGACACCACGATCGGGGATGGAAGACCGATTGATAAGTCAAGAAGACACCACAACCGATTATATAGAGGTTCTGGTTGATAAGTCGAGATGAGTGCCACGGTAAATCGATAAGCTCTAAGAACGGCTCACGAAGAACCAAAGAGACGCGTCTCTGAATTTTTACTTAAAATTCAACTTGTTTATTTCATCAAATAAATTACAATATATAGAGAACATCGGATCCAATTGGCCCAAAAGAACCTCAAGCCGAATTGATCCAATGAAATCCTAGAAATTAAAATATACTAATAAATATCAAATCCTAATTTTAATAGAAATAAACTAATTAAATTCCTACTATCATGCAATTATCAAATAAATTGGTAATTAATACCTAGAAAATAAACATAATGATAATTATTCTTGTTAATTTAACATGGAATGCGCCATAAATGACTTTGATATTGTAATTCCTTTTTTTCCTTTGACCACCTTTCTTGATTAGCAAGTTTGCTTGATTAGCAAATTTGTTGACTTGCTTGATTAACATTGAATGCGCCATAAATGACTTTGATATTGTTCTCATTAAAAATCCACTAGCCCTCATAATGACTTAACAAGACTTTAAAACCCAAAAACTAACTTAGGAAAGACCAAAAGACATCTATAATTATTCTATTAAAATAAAATACAAAAATTAAAAATAAAATAGAAAATATTGGTTATCCCATGATTAAGCCTGAATATTTTTTTCTTTGTAGAATTCCTTCCACATGCTTAGAATACTTAGGATCTCATCACTGATTCTTTAGTTAGATATTTTTTTGTGATTGCCTAGGTTTAAATTTTGGACCTCTACTTTGACTGTGTTAGTTACTTGTCACTTTATCTCCAGACAAACGAAAATGAAATGATGATTTAGATATTATTTTCGTTTGCCAAAAATCCCTATCCCACCATCTTCGTTGATCATAGTTTGGGATGACCAAAGGATTCTGCACAAGGCAGGTAGCTACAGAGGTACACATTGACAGGATCATAGATTCAGATATATCCCTGAATGAATTCAAGTTTTTAAATGAAAATTCAATAAGGAGAAGAAGATTGACGCTATGAATTTCACACAAAATCAAGAATATACGATGAAATTGAAAACTTACACAAAAGATGAACAAAGTTATGATCAAGGAGAAGATGAATTGGTCGCCACTTTCATGGAAGGAGAAACATAAGATCAACGTACTTTCATGGAAGGAGAAACATACGATGAACAAAGTTATGGTTTTCTTTTTAAATAGTGCTTCTTCTTCTTTTTTTTCTCTACAGTTGACCACTCTTCTGTTAACTTGTGCATAAAAAAATCATCACAAAGACTTCAGAAATGACACATTTGGTTGTTTTTGTAATCTCCTACATGGTTTTATTCTCGGGTTGTTTCAATTTCCTGAGAAAAAAGCCTAACCAACCCAACCGATTGTCGATAGGTGAGACAGAAGAAAAGATGGTTGTCGACTGGACTAACATACCAACTACAATCTCAGATTTGGTTTTGGGTCGCCTTACTCGAACAGATTTCTACCGCTTTGGTGAGGTATGTACTTCTTGGAGGCATGCCGTCACAGAAACCATTCGTTATAGGAGCTCAACTCCTTTACCATCGATGCCCTTGCTTTTGGTCTATCAACCACACATCTGCAATGACATCAAAGCTGGGTTTTGCAGCTTGATTGATCGCAAAATGCATTTTCCGATGACGCCTCTTTTCAGAGGGAAAGTGCATTGTCTTGGTTCAATAAATGGTTGGTTGATTATGGTTGACACTCTTTTGAGTGATGAGTCCGGGAGTTCCTCTATTGTAGCCGATCACCAATTTCCATCATTTTTCTTCTGGAACCCAATTTCAAATGAACATGTTATGTTGCCATCAAAGCTAACTATTCCTTATCCCCAAAAATGGTATAAATTGTTTCATAAAGTGAAGGCCACATCAGGACCAGAAAGTCCAGATTGTATGGTGGTAGGTTTGTTTGCTGCTCAACACCACATTTCCTTTTGTAGGCTTCATGATGAATCTTGGAGTATCATAACAATTGAGTATGATCCCTTGAACATAATTTTTTCTGACATAGAACTACTTCATGGTAAGTGTTACGCTTTGACCGAAACATTAAGAAATAGAAATATTACTTCCATATTGGTTTATGATCTCCAAGGTCCTAATCCTCTACAGGCTAAAATATTGATTAACCTTCAGCAACAATTAGAACATTCTCCAAGCTTAAAGAATCTTATTTTCAAGAATCCCATTTTCTACTACTTGGCAAGTGATTCAACATCTGGAGATTTGTACTTGGTTTTTATTATTGTTAATCGTAAGGTTTTTCTTCCTCCACGTGGTAGGAGCAGCTACCTAAGGTACCCTAGTCATGCTGAAGAAGAGTTCATTGTCTTTAAGGTAGACATGAGCAATGTACATCAACTTGTGAATGTTTCGAATCTGAATGGTGGAATATTGTTTCTTAGTCAAAGAGACAGTAAAATAGTTCCAAGGTCTACCCTTAATGGCCCTGAAGATTTAATAAGAAGAAACACCATTTATTTTGCTCATGCCTATCGAAACAAAGAAAACCCCCATTCATCTCCTCAGATTGCAAAGTTCTCCATGACTAATGGGAGAATCGACCACATTCCTTTGCCAAATTCAGAACTATAT
The DNA here is from genome assembly GCA_963573325.1 of Astragalus glycyphyllos. Taxonomy (NCBI): domain Eukaryota; kingdom Viridiplantae; phylum Streptophyta; class Magnoliopsida; order Fabales; family Fabaceae; genus Astragalus; species Astragalus glycyphyllos. The sequence goes on from OY754309.1 coordinate 34,962,080, forward strand.
CTTGAGTCAATATGTTTATGGTTCATGCCAACACTTTGGTAAATGAATTATCATCATCATCATCATGATGGTATGCTATCTTATAACATTACTAGTTTTACAGTTGAGTATTACCGTCTTTTCTGATTGTATTACTTAGATGTGAAATGTTTATTCTCATACAATAAAAATGTCAGTATATCAATCTTTTTAATATCTTGCAAATATCATTTCCTCTTTTATATCATACTTTTTCTAAGTTAATGATTAAATTTCAAGAACTTTACTTTTTCTCTCGCATACACTTATAGAAATTGCTAAGATTCCTTTGAATATGGTGTGTGAAGAAACTTCTAACAATTCGTGCTAATTTATTTTAATCTTAATATTTTTAAAACAAAACTATTGTGGGTTATAATAACACAATACGAATATGTAACCCTGAAAAACTCTAAGGGGTTGGTCTAATGGGTTATAATAACTCAGGATTGATACCACATTATCAAGTTGAATATAAAAAAAGAAAATACAAGTAATTATTATTACATTGAAATGATAAAATGATATTTATTTTGGACATTTTTTCTAATACGACATTTAGTTTACAACGAAGAATACTACTGCTAGTTTAAAAATGTGAATTAGATATTAAAATTTTATTTATTACATTAATATAAAGTACTAACAAAGTTTTATTTTATTTTTGTCAAAAAAATATAATGTTTTCCTTTTTTAAGAAAATATAGTAACAACATTTAATAGTACTTGTTTTTAAGGTAATAAATGAATTTGTCAAAAAATAAAAAGGTAGTAAATGAAGACATTAATAAAATGCATTAAATACTGTTTGACAAAAAAAATGTACTAAATGTTCTTAAATTAGTACTTTTGACATTTTTTGACTTGAAAGATACTTTTGACTTCGTGTAATTCATTTAATATGAGAGTTTTTGTTCCTTTTTACACAACTTTTCAGGTCTATGTATTTAGTCCTAATTAGGAGTAAATACATTGATTTTCCGTTTTATATTTAAGACCAGAGTAATGGTCTTTTTCAACAATATCTTTGCATATTTATTACACGTTACAACTATTTCTCTCTTAGTGATGAATAATTAAAAAATGAGTTTTTTTTTGTTACTGTGTTATTGGTGCGCAGAATCCACTGATTTTGTCAGTGATTAATCTATGCCGAGAAACCTGAATGGCCACATGTATACCCGACTTTGCTCGTCTGTGTGGTTCTCTCCTCCTAACAGTGTTGCTCACACACACACAAGATTCAAATCCAAGACCTTGGGGGTGGGATTCGAGCTTAGTCTGGGTGTTGCTCATTTCTTCCCTCCTCTTTGCATCAAGTTCCTGCAGCACAAGTTCAATTGTAGCATTGGGGTTAGTTGAAATGGCAGTCACCGTAGGCGCTTGTTGGGATACAGCTGCATGAGATGCAGGTGCATCACATGCAATTGCATCAGCTGCTGGTTTATCAGGTTCTCCAGCTCTTTCCTCCTCTGAACTTGTTTCTTTTTCACCAAGCATATTTTCTTCAGTAACCTGCAAAACAGTTTCTTTTTCAGTTGTTAAGTTCACAGGGGTGATGATTGGGTCAGTTGAGGTTTGTTTTGTTGGAATTTTTGGTTGAAATTCTGATTCTGATGGATCATTTGTGGGGTTGTCACTTTCTGGTTCAGGGTGATTTTGAGTAGGTGTAGGTGATTGTTGTCTAGGTGGTGAGGTGTGTGTGGGTGGTGATTTCTGATGAGGCGATTTTTGATGTGGTGATTTGGGTGATGATGGTGGTTGTTGTTGCCTTCTTGTCCTTTTAGCATACTTTTGTCTTGCCACCTGTTCCATAGTAATATCTTCTTCAACTTCTTCCTCCTCAAAGTCAGTTTCTTCTTCATCTTCCTCCTCATCTTTGCCTATCTGGTTTACCACATTCTGCAGATCCTCATCCTCCTCAGTGTCTTCTTCACTCTCCACTATAGGTTCTTCCTCACTCATATTTTTCTTTCCCTTCAAATCTTTCTTACCTCCTCTCTTTCTTTTTGGTTTTCTTATCTCCTTCTCACTCTCCTCTTGCTCTTCTTCTGAGTCTTCCTGTTCACCTTCTTCTAAGACCCATTTTGGAAAAACTGGAATTTCCAATTGAGTTTCCTTGTCAGATATCTCTCTCAACCTGAGTTGGAGCCAATCATGCTGCTCATCCTGAAATTTCCACACCGCCTTCATTTTCTGCACAAAATGCTTATGTATCACTGTACCAACTTCTTGTTTCTTCTTTTCTTTGAAATTTGCAGTGAGTGCACCAGGGGGAAACTTTCTTTGTAGTTGCTCTGTTTCAGTTATTTTAACTCCTTGTTTTCTACACAGCTCAGTGATCAAGCAAGGGTAGAACAAATTTCCAGAATCTTTCACAGCAAAATCCAATATTTTTCTTGAAATAATTCTACCTATATCAACATTGGTTTCAGTCAAGATTGCATCTAGGAGAAGCAATCTCTCCTTAGTCAATGTGTAAGTGTGTGAAGTAGGGAGGATAGAGGCATCAATGAATAAATGCCAATTTCCTAATTCTGGAATCAAATATCTACTTTTCATTTTAAATTCAGTGTGTGTAAATTTCTCCCAAGGAGCCTCTTGAACAGCAATTCTAGACATGACCTTAGTCATTTCCTTTTTTCCAAAATGTTTAACTTTGTTTTCAAAATCCTCAGAGTCACAAATCAACATGAAATGATTGTTAATCCTTTCAGAATCAAAGAATACCTTTCTACCTCTAACAATGGAGTGAGGGATAATTTTACCTCCTTTGGTATCTTGAATACCTGCATAGAATTCTCTGACCAATTGCTCGATGTAATAGGTCCTGTGTTGCACAAACAGTTCCCATTTGAGATTTTCCACTGTAGAGAGGAAAGATTGGCTTGCTTTGGCTAAATTATACCCTCGTTCTGGTAGCATGTTCATTGTCCAGAAATGTGAGCTTTCTTCGTCAATGGCAGTTGCGGAAGTTGTCTTTGAAACTGGTTTTGATGATGCTCCTGCAACTGAGGCATGACTGCCAGAAGTTTTGGTAGCAGATTACTTTCTCACCATTTTGATTTGAAAGATTTCAAGTTTCTGGGTTTGATTTGCTAGAGGTTAGGGATGATTGAAGTTTTGGGATGGTTTCAGAAGTTTTGTGTTTATGAGAGTTTTGGGATGATTTTACGATTTTGAGAGAGAGGTGGAAGTAACGGTTAGATTAATGGGGTAGTGGGTTATTAAAATCGGATTGAGGAGAGGTTAATGGGAATTGATGTGATGGCTAAGTAGCCGTTTAGGTTTAAGTGGGTTATCATGCCATAAGACACGTGTTACACTAGGTGTAACAGCACATCATCTTAGCCATTGGTCATGATTACTTCTCTGATGTGCTGGCAATTTTTGAAAATTATTCTCCTAAGTGATTTTGAGTGAAGGATGTAAGTGCCTAAAACAGTGGATTTTCACGCAATGCAGGTGCATGAAGTGCAGGTGCATGAGGTGCAGGTGCATGAGGTGCAGCTGCACCAATACCTGTATCCTACAAAACACTTAAAAAAAACATCAAATTGCACAAAAAATACTAATATTTATCAAAAAGTTATGGGTTGCCTCCCACAAGCGCTTGTTTTAAGAGTCTTTACAGCTTGACTTTTTCATTTCTTTCTCAAGGATTCTTGAAATAAGTGGTGCCTTTATCTCTCACCACATGCTCACCATAGTACATTTTTACTCTCTGACCATTCACTTTGAAAGTGGTATCTGATTTTGCATCATATAAATCCACTGCTCCATGAGGGTATATTTTAACTAGTTGGAAGGGTCCTGACCATCTTGACTTTAATTTTCCAGGGAATAATTTCAACCTAGAATTATATAATAGGACCAATCCTCCTTCCTTAAGCTCTCTCCTCTGAATTTTTTTATCATGCCATAACTTGGTCTTTTCTTTATAAATTTTAGCATTTTCATATGAGAAATGTCTAACTTCTTCTAACTCATTTAGTTCCAAAAACCTTTCTTCACCTGCCTTATTGAGATCAAAGTTCAGCTTTTTTATGGCCCAATAAGATTTGTTTTCTAACTCAACAGGTAAATGGCATGCTTTCCCATAGACTAACCTATAGGGGGACATTCCTAATGGTGTTTTAAATGCAGTTCTATATGCCCACAATGCTTCATCTAAATGTAAAGACCAATCTTTCCTATTTGGTCCTACCATTTTCTCAAGCATTCTTTTAACTTCCCTATTGGATAGTTCAGCTTGTCCACTTGTTTGTGGATGATAGGCAGTGGCAATTTTATGTTTGATCCCATATTTTGCAAGAAGATTTTCAATTAGTTTATTGCAAAAATGAGAACCTTCATCATTGATGATAGCTCTTGGGGTGCCAAATCTTGTAAAAATGTTTTTCTGTAAAAATTTACTAACTGATTTGGCATCATTGTTAGGTAATGCTACTGCCTCAATCCACTTAGAAACATAATCAACAGCTACTAAAATATATTGATTTCCAAAAGAAGGTGGAAATGGTCCCATGAAATCCATGCCCCAAACATCAAAAAGTTCAATTTCTAAAATATTGGTTCTGGGCATTTCATGTCTAGCAGATGTATTTCCACTTCTTTGGCATTTATCACAGGTTTTGACCAAAGAATAAGCATCTTTAAACAAAGTAGGCCAGACATAACCTGATTGTAATACCTTAGCAGCTGTTCTATGACTTCCAAAATGACCTCCATAAGGTGCAGCATGACAGTGCAGGAGTACTGCTTGTTTTTCTGTTTCTGATACACACTTCCTCATTATTTGATCTGGACACATCTTGTATAAGTAAGGATCATCCCAATAGTATTGTTTTACTATATGAAAGAATCTCCTCTTCTGTTGATAGCTCATGTCCACTGGTACAACTTTACTCACAAGGTAATTAACAATGTCAGCATACCATGGTGTATCTGCATGTGGTGCACCTGCATGCAGTGCAGCTGCACTGGATGCAGTTGAGGTTATTGCTAACAATTTTTCATCTGGAAAATTCTCCTTGATTTCTTGTGTACCTGCATTCTCATTTTCTAACCTAGATAAATGGTTAGCTACTTGGTTCTCCACCCCCTTCTTATCTCTGATTTCAAGATCAAATTCTTGAAGGAGGAGAACCCATCTAATTAGTCTTGGTTTTGCATCTCTCTTTGCAAGCAAGTACTTGATGGAAGAATGATCAGTATAGACAATTACTTTAGTACCAACCAAGTAAGATCTAAACTTATCAAATGCAAATACCATTGCTAATAGTTCTTTTTCTGTCACAGTATAATTCATTTGAGCTTCAATTAAGGTTTTGCTAGCATAATAAATTGAATGAAAGATTTTATCATACCTTTGCCCCAGGACTGCTCCTACTGCAAAGTCACTAGCATCACACATTAATTCAAAGGGCCTGCTCCAGTCTGGTGTTACTATCACTGGTGCAGTTATCAGTGCCTTTTTAAGCTTTTGAAATGCTTCCATACAAGATTCATCAAAGTCGAATTGTGTATCTTTTTGTAACAAATTACACAATGGTTTAGAAATTTTTGAAAAATCTTTGATAAATCTTCTATAGAAGCCAGCATGGCCTAAGAAGCTCCTTATTGCTTTAACTGTTGATGGAGGTGGCAATTTGTCAATGACTTCAATTTTAGCCTTGTCTACTTCCAATCCTTTCTTTGATACCTTATGTCCAAGCACAATGCCTTCTTGTACCATAAAATGACATTTTCCCCAATTGAGCACAAGATTGGTGTCTTCACATCTTTGGAGAATTTTTTCTAAATTTGATAAACATAAAGGAAATGTTTCTCCAAAAACTGAAAAATCATCCATGAAAACTTCCATTGATTGCTCAATGAAGTCAGAAAATATAGACATCATGCATCTTTGAAAGGTGGAAGGTGTATTACATAAGCCAAAAGGCATCCTTCTAAATGCAAAGGTGCCATAGGGGCATGTAAAAGTAGTTTTCTGTTGATCCTTAGGTTCTATTGCAATTTGATTGTAACCTGAATAACCATCTAAGAAACAATAAAACTCTTTTCCTGCTAACCTATCTAGCATTTGATCAATGAAAGGCAAAGGAAAATGATCATTCTTTGTGGCCTTATTGAGTTTTCTGTAATCCATACAAATTCTCCACACTGTGACAGTTCTTGTTGGTATCAACTCATTTTTTTCATTGGCTATGACTGTTACACCCCCTTTCTTAGGAACACATTGTACAGGGCTAACCCATGCACTATCTAATATGGGGTATATGATTCCAGCATCTAGCCATTTTATAATTTCTTTCTTAACAACCTCTTTCATAATTGGATTTAGCCTTCTTTGTCCTTCTATGCTGTTTTTAGAATTTTCTTCTAAAATTATCCTATGCATACAAATTGAAGGGCTAATTCCTTTTATGTCTGCCATTTGCCAACCTATAGCCTTTTTACGCTTTTTCAAGGTATTTATGAAATCATTCTCCTGATCTATGGATAGATCAGATGCAATAATCACTGGTAGAGTATTATCTTTTCCTAAAAAAGCATATTTCAAATGTTTTGGCAATTCTTTCAATTCTAGTTTAGGAGGTTGTTCAACTGATGGTAAATTCTTTTTAAGGTTGGGTTTTTCTAAATTAAGAGATTCATAAGTTCTAGCCCATACCTTAGATGTTGATTCTTCCTTTGGCAGTATACCTTTTTATGACAATTCTTCTTCTGGTAGTGCAGCTGCATCTGGTGCAAGTGCACTAGTGAGGTGGTCATACTGCTTGTTGAATTGTTTTTGTACTAAATGGTCAAGAGAGATGATTGCTGAACATTCTTCTCTTTCCTCTGCAGGATACTTCATAGCATTCATCACATTGAAAGTCACCTCTTGATCATTTACTCTCATGGTTAGTTCTCCTCTTTGAACATCAATCAATGTTTTTCCTGTTGCTAGGAATGGTCTTCCAAGAATCACAGGTACATCTTCATCTGCAACAAAGTCAAGGATAACAAAATCTGCAGGAAATATAAATTTGTCAACCTTTACCAGTACATCTTCAATGATTCCTTCTGGGTAAGCTATTGACCTATCTGCTAGTGACAAAGTTACAGTTGTAGGTTTAGCATGACCAATTCCTTGTTGTGTAAAGACTGATTTAGGCATCAAGTTAATACTTGCACCTAGATCACACAATGCACTACCTGTATAGAGCTTGCCTATTGAGAATGGAATGGTAAAGCTACCAGGATCTTTCAATTTTCTTGGAAGTTTATTTTGTAATATTAAACTGCATTCCTTAGACATGACAACAGTTTCAAAATCACCTAATCTTTTCCTCTTTGAAAGGACATCTTTCATGAACTTAGCATAATTAGGCATTTGTTGTAATGCTTCAAGCAAAGGAACATTGATATGCAATTGTTTAAAAACATCTAAGAATTTACTGAATTGCTTCTCCTCATGTGCCTTTTTTAATCTTTGAGGATAAGGAGGAGGAGGGTATTCAGGAACTAACCTTGGAGTTGGTACTTGATGAGATGCAGATGCATCAGATGCTTCTGCATCTTGAGGATTTTTATTTTTTTCTCCCTTACCTGTACCTTCATTTTCATAAGGTTCTGCAAGATCCTTCCCATTTCTGAGAGAGATAGCTTTTACCTGTTCCTTACCTGGCCTCTGAGATGGACTTGCTTCTGTATTTGATGGTAGTGTACCTGCTGGTCTTTGATACAGAGCAGTAGCTAACTGACCTACCTGATTCTCCAAATTTTTGATTGAAGCTTCATGAGCTTGCCTAGCTGTTCTATTTTCATTAATGAAAGCTTTAAGCAGACTTTCTAAGGAGTTATCAGTAGTAAATTGTTGTTGTGGCCTTTGGTAATTCTGAGATTGAAATGCTGGTGGAATTGCTGGTGCAGCTGCACTTGGTGCAGGTGTACTGGCATTATTGTTATTCCACTTGAAATTTGGGTGGTTCCTCCAACCAGCATTATAGGTATTAGAGTAAGGGTTGTTATTTTTATTATATCCTACAAAATTCACAGAGACAGGGTTGCTAGAACATTCCTCATAAAGGTGACCTCCCCCACAATAGACACAACTTACTGTTCCTGGAGGGGCTTGTTCTATGGCTGCTGCAGTGTCCTCAACTGGTGCAGCTGCACTAGATGCAGGTGCACTGTTACTATTGAGGTTTTTAACCAGATTTGCTAGTGAGGCTACTTGAGCAGATAGGGCTGATATTTCACTAATTTCATGTACCCCTGATGATTTCTTTTGGGCACTCACCCTCTCAGTAGGCCAACTAGAGCTATTGGTAGCAATTCTATCAATTAATTCACATGCTTCATTATAAGAAAGATTTAACAAAACACCACCAGATGATGCATCAAGCATTATTCTGGTTTGTGGTTCCAGACCATTATAAAATGTTTCCATTTGAATAATAACTGGAAGGCCATGATGTGGACATTTTCTTAAAAGTTCTTTCCATCTTTCCCATGCTTCAAACAATGATTCTTGGTCTTTTTGTCTAAAAGATGTAATATCATTTCTCATTCTGGCATTTTTAATGGGTGGAAAATATTTTGCTAAAAACTTTTCAGCCATTTCATTCCATGCATGAATAGAATTAGGCTCCAATGAATTTAACCATGATTTAGCCTTATGTTTTAAAGAATATGGAAATAGCTTAAGTTTAAATGCATTTTCAGTAACACCAGGTATGATAAAGTTACTACATATTTCTAAAAACTGTTTTAAATGCTCATGGGGATCCTCATGAGGATATCCACCATATTGACCAATTGTTTGCAGCATTTGAAACATCATAGGTTTAAATTCAAAGCGGACAGCATCTATGTGAGGTCTTGCTATGCTTGTTTGCATGTTTTGATGATCAAACATAGCATAATCTCTCATAGGTCTATCTCTATCATTAATCATACCTATTGGTCCCATGTGAATAAATTGATTCCTGTGATCTGCTTCAGCATCTCGTTGTGATCCAGGACCACCTCTGACTGAGGCTGGTCTTGAGCCTTTTCCTTCACCTTGTTGAGACATGGTATTGCTGCTGGTTTGCAGCCTTTCTTTTTGGATTCTACGCAACCTTCTAAACTGTCTTTCTATCTCTAGATTAAACTCAAATTCTGGTGGTTTGTCTCTGGGCATAAGCTAGTGTAGATGCACCTGTTTCTACACAGAAAACAAAACACAGAATAACAAAATAAACACTAATCTACTTTCTTCAAAACAATAAGAAAAAATTATTGCCAATCCCCGGCAACGGCGCCAAAAACTTGGTGTGTGAAAAACGTATGCAAGTATACACAGTCACAAACAAGTAGTATAATAAGATCGAACCCACAGAGATTGGATTAACTCTTATATATTGTTGTAAAGAAATGCAAATTAGTGCAACTACACTATTCAGAATGTTTGGTTTTGGTTGAAGTTGAAATGAAGTTAAAATGACAATAAACAATAGAGAGGAAATCAGTGGAGAAATATAGTTGATGATAGACATTGCAAGATGAAAAGAGATTGAATAAAACATATTGAGGTAATGGAAATTATCAAGAAAGAACAACAAAGTAGAGTTTACAATATTGAAGCTTTCTTGCATCAAGCAATGCAGGTGCACTGATCTTCTTTCTATATTTATGAAGAAGAGAATGGAGAAGTTGTCAATTCCTTCCTTTTCTCCTTCTCACTATCTAAGAAATTAGAACTAAAAACTTGAAAATAAAAGTACAAGAAATTCTAAAAGTGTAGAAATGTGAAAAAGAGATTATATGATATATGAGATATTAAATGCCTTACCAAGTGAAGAATGAAGGTCTTTATATAGGCTTTGAGCTTTCCTTCAAGTGAAGTTTCCTTGCTGATTTGAGTTAACCAAACCATGGTTACTTTTCAGCCTTTGAAAAAGCAATTTGAGTTTCATACTCAAATATCAAGAGTGGTCCAATTAGAGCTTGCCATATGGTTCATGAAATGATTTCTTCAAGTGGTCATCCATTGTGGGCGCCTCCTTTATAAAGTTTCCATGTGCCCCATGTGATTGTGGATCAGCTATAATGTCATTTGGAGGTGCCTTTGTCTTCTTTTGGTTTGAGGTGCTTCCGGTGTTGGCCTTTTTCTACCATTCGCAGAATGGTGCAGGTGCATGCAGTGCAGGTGCACTGGATGATTTGGATGAAATATTTTACTTTGTGTATTGTGTTCTTCCAATGTAGATGTTTTATCTGAGAATACTCACAAACATATCAAACATACCAATATCTAGACATCATGCTTAATATTGTGAATGTCCACTTGCTTTATCCTTTAATGTTTGTTTATCTAATTTCTTCTATGATATTTACTTAATTTATACTTGATTTCAACAATTATTTAGGTTTAGTTGTATAAATAACTCTATATAAAATAGAGTTATCACACCCCCAAACTTAAATTGTTGCTTGTCCTCAAGTAATGACAAGAAAGAAAAACTACAATAGACTTCTATAATTAAGAAGAACAGATCAGCTCATATCTTTTCAAAAAATTTCAAGATAGAAATGCATAACTGAATGAACTTCTTTTCTCAGAAATTTTGACTTTGTGCTTCTGAAATTCCAAAACATCCAAAGTTATTACAACTCATTTATGTGAGTGTGTGCTTCACTGAAAATCAATCAGTTCCAAACTAGATAAAAAGTTTTTCTTTAACCTTTGGAAATTTCTAGATTACGTTCGGTCAAAACACAAGAGGTTTCAAAATATAGATTAGACTCACAAAATTCCCAAGACTTGAAGGGCTTTAAGTACAACAAAGGGCTTGAGTGGGTATTTCAAAACTGTTGGATCAATACAATTTTTCTGTTTTTGGTGGTTCTTTTTCTTGATGCTAATGTATGAGGTGCAGGTGCATCACTTTTCTTGAGTGCAGGTGCACTGTGTTTTGACGATGCAGGTGCATTAAGTGCAGCTGCACTGGATACTACTTTTGAATATTTGTGGCACATATTGCCCTCCTCACTGACCTCCTTATGCATATTTTTTTTCTTTGGTCAGTTCTGTCTTCTTTTCTTCTTTTTCTTGACCAAATGCACTATTGGAACAGGTACAATTTAATGATTCAGGCAATATAGCTTTTTTGAGTAATTTTTGGTAGTATTTGGGCTAACCTATTGTATTGACCACTCTAAATTTTTCATACCATAGCCTTTGTATTCATGAAAACTCCCCCAAACTTAAGTCTTTATGCTCTTCTATATTTTTACTAAAAATTTGTTTTTGACCTTAGCTTTCTAAAAATTTCCTCTTGCATCAGATAGCTTTTAAAAAATAGCAAGGTTCCTTTTGAAATTCAGTTCATGTGGTGGAGTGATAATAACCTTGGTTATTTTTGAAAAATCATGGGCTTTTTCTTTTTCTCTTCTTCATCATTGAAAATTGATTCAATCAAGCCATGCAAAGTTTCAGTGGAAAAGAAATTTAAGCTGATCATGCTTCAAAATCATCAAATCCTAATTATAGCTTCTGTTTTTGAAAGATTGACTTTTGAAAACAACATTTTGAACATAGACATAAATACTAATACAGATACTAAAACAACACACTTAGTTATAATTAAACATACTACCACACATGCATAATGTTTTCATGAAGTTCTCCTCCCCCAACTTAAGAGTGAGCAGTGTCCTCACTGCTCTAAGTTGAGTAGCCAAAATAGCAGAAATTGTTCAAAATGGGTAGGGGGTTATTACATGTGGGATGGGAAGGGGGAGGTAAATACATATGGGATGGGACTCTAATAGTACAAACATAGTAGTAAAATATAGCAAAACATAATAAACAACATTAAAAGTTTACTCTTTCTTGGCTCCACTCCTGAGCCTTGAGATGGATCTGATTTGAGCATGCTTGACCTTCTGTTTCTTTGTCTTTGGCTCCTGTGGCTTTAATGCAGCTGCTTTGGATGCTGGTGCATCAGTTACTGTTGCTGTTTCTGCAAGATTTTCCAGTGCGGCTGTATCAGATGCAGCTGCATCAGCTAGTTTGTCAACAGCAACTGGCTCATCCATGGCTGGTTGCTTTGGGTCCTTAGCAGCTTCAGGTTGGTCTTCTTGGGCAGGTTCTTTTGTTGTTCCTGCATCTGTTACCTTTGGATTTTCCTGGGGGAGCTTCTCTGCAGCTTTTCCTTCACTAACAACTTCACCTTTACTTGCCTTAGGGTTTTCCTTCTCATTCCTTGCAACTCCAACTGCCTTTTTAAAGAATTTCTGGGTGTTGCTCATTTCTTCCCTCCTCTTTGCATCAAGTTCCTGCAGCACGAGTTCAATTGTAGCATTGGGGTTAGTTGAAATGGCAGTCACCGTAGGCGCTTGTTGGGATACAGCTGCATGAGATGCAGGTGCATCATATGCAATTGCATCAGCTGCTGGTTTATCAGGTTCTCCAGCTCTTTCCTCCTCTGAACTTGTTTCTTTTTCACCAGGCATATTTTCTTCAGTAACCTGCAAAACAGTTTCTTTTTCAGTTGTTAAGTTCACAGGGGTGATGATTGGGTCAGTTGAGGTTTGTTTTGTTGGAATTTTTGGTTGAAATTCTGATTCTGATGGATCATTTGTGGGGTTGTCACTTTCTGGTTCAGGGTGATTTTGAGTAGGTGTAGGTGATTGTTGTCTAGGTGGTGAGGTGTGTGTGGGTGGTGATTTCTGATGAGGCGATTTTTGATGTGGTGATTTGGGTGATGATGGTGGTTGTTGTTGCCTTCTTGTCCTTTTAGCATACTTTTGTCTTGCCACCTGTTCCATAGTAATATCTTCTTCAACTTCTTCCTCCTCAAAGTCAGTTTCTTCTTCATCTTCCTCCTCATCTTTGCCTATCTGGTTTACCACATTCTGCAGATCCTCATCCTCCTCAGTGTCTTCTTCACTCTCCACTATAGGTTCTTCCTCACTCATATTTTTCTTTCCCTTCAAATCTTTCTTACCTCCTCTCTTTCTTTTTGGTTTTCTTATCTCCTTCTCACTCTCCTCTTGCTCTTCTTCTGAGTCTTCCTGTTCACCTTCTTCTAAGACCCATTTTGGAAAAACTGGAATTTCCAATTGAGTTTCCTTGTCAGATATCTCTCTCAACCTGAGTTGGAGCCAATCATGCTGCTCATCCTGAAATTTCCACACTGCCTTCATTTTCTGCACAAAATGCTTATGTATCACTGTACCAACTTCTTGTTTCTTCTTTTCTTTGAAATTTGCAGTGAGTGCACCAGGGGGAAACTTTCTTTGTAGTTGCTCTGTTTCAGTTATTTTAACTCCTTGTTTTCTACACAGCTCAGTGATCAAGCAAGGGTAGAACAAATTTCCAGAATCTTTCACAGCAAAATCCAATATTTTTCTTGAAATAATTCTACCTATATCAACATTGGTTTCAGTCAAGATTGCATCTAGGAGAAGCAATCTCTCCTTAGTCAATGTGTAAGTGTGTGAAGTATGGAGGATAGAGGCATCAATGAATAAATGCCAATTTCCTAATTCTGGAATCAAATATCTACTTTTCATTTTAAATTCAGTGTGTGTAAATTTCTCCCAAGGAGCCTCTTGAACAGCAATTCTAGACATGACCTTAGTCATTTCCTTTTTTCCAAAATGTTTAACTTTGTTTTCAAAATCCTCAGAGTCACAAATCAACATGAAATGATTGTTAATCCTTTCAGAATCAAAGAATACCTTTCTACCTCTAACAATGGAGTGAGGGATAATTTTACCTCCTTTGGTATCTTGAATACCTGCATAGAATTCTCTGACCAATTGCTCGATGTAATAGGTCCTGTGTTGCACAAACAGTTCCCATTTGAGATTTTCCACTGTAGAGAGGAAAGATTGGCTTGCTTTGGCTAAATTATACCCTCGTTCTGGTAGCATGTTCATTGTCCAGAAATGTGAGCTTTCTTCGTCAATGGCAGTTGCGGAAGTTGTCTTTGAAACTGGTTTTGATGATGCTCCTGCAACTGAGGCATGACTGCCAGAAGTTTTGGTAGCAGATTACTTTCTCACCATTTTGATTTGAAAGATTTCAAGTTTCTGGGTTTGATTTGCTAGAGGTTAGGGATGATTGAAGTTTTGGGATGGTTTCAGAAGTTTTGTGTTTATGAGAGTTTTGGGATGATTTTACGATTTTGAGAGAGAGGTGGAAGTAACGGTTAGATTAATGGGGTAGTGGGTTATTAAAATCGGATTGAGGAGAGGTTAATGGGAATTGATGTGATGGCTAAGTAGCCGTTTAGGTTTAAGTGGGTTATCATGCCATAAGACACGTGTTACACTAGGTGTAACAGCACATCATCTTAGCCATTGGTCATGATTACTTCTCTGATGTGCTGGCAATTTTTGAAAATTATTCTCCTAAGTGATTTTGAGTGAAGGATGTAAGTGCCTAAAACAGTGGATTTTCACGCAATGCAGGTGCATGAAGTGCAGGTGCATGAGGTGCAGGTGCATGAGGTGCAGCTGCACCAATACCTGTATCCTACAAAACACTTAAAAAAAACATCAAATTGCACAAAAAATACTAATATTTATCAAAAAGTTATGGGTTGCCTCCCACAAGCGCTTGTTTTAAGAGTCTTTACAGCTTGACTTTTTCATTTCTTTCTCAAGGATTCTTGAAATAAGTGGTGCCTTTATCTCTCACCACATGCTCACCATAGTACATTTTTACTCTCTGACCATTCACTTTGAAAGTGGTATCTGATTTTGCATCATATAAATCCACTGCTCCATGAGGGTATATTTTAACTAGTTGGAAGGGTCCTGACCATCTTGACTTTAATTTTCCAGGGAATAATTTCAACCTAGAATTATATAATAGGACCAATCCTCCTTCCTTAAGCTCTCTCCTCTGAATTTTTTTATCATGCCATAACTTGGTCTTTTCTTTATAAATTTTAGCATTTTCATATGAGAAATGTCTAACTTCTTCTAACTCATTTAGTTCCAAAAACCTTTCTTCACCTGCCTTATTGAGATCAAAGTTCAGCTTTTTTATGGCCCAATAAGATTTGTTTTCTAACTCAACAGGTAAATGGCATGCTTTCCCATAGACTAACCTATAGGGGGACATTCCTAATGGTGTTTTAAATGCAGTTCTATATGCCCACAATGCTTCATCTAAATGTAAAGACCAATCTTTCCTATTTGGTCCTACCATTTTCTCAAGCATTCTTTTAACTTCCCTATTGGATAGTTCAGCTTGTCCACTTGTTTGTGGATGATAGGCAGTGGCAATTTTATGTTTGATCCCATATTTTGCAAGAAGATTTTCAATTAGTTTATTGCAAAAATGAGAACCTTCATCATTGATGATAGCTCTTGGGGTGCCAAATCTTGTAAAAATGTTTTTCTGTAAAAATTTACTAACTGATTTGGCATCATTGTTAGGTAATGCTACTGCCTCAATCCACTTAGAAACATAATCAACAGCTACTAAAATATATTGATTTCCAAAAGAAGGTGGAAATGGTCCCATGAAATCCATGCCCCAAACATCAAAAAGTTCAATTTCTAAAATATTGGTTCTGGGCATTTCATGTCTAGCAGATGTATTTCCACTTCTTTGGCATTTATCACAGGTTTTGACCAAAGAATAAGCATCTTTAAACAAAGTAGGCCAGACATAACCTGATTGTAATACCTTAGCAGCTGTTCTATGACTTCCAAAATGACCTCCATAAGGTGCAGCATGACAGTGCAGGAGTACTGCTTGTTTTTCTGTTTCTGATACACACTTCCTCATTATTTGATCTGGACACATCTTGTATAAGTAAGGATCATCCCAATAGTATTGTTTTACTATATGAAAGAATCTCCTCTTCTGTTGATAGCTCATGTCCACTGGTACAACTTTACTCACAAGGTAATTAACAATGTCAGCATACCATGGTGTATCTGCATGTGGTGCACCTGCATGCAGTGCAGCTGCACTGGATGCAGTTGAGGTTATTGCTAACAATTTTTCATCTGGAAAATTCTCCTTGATTTCTTGTGTACCTGCATTCTCATTTTCTAACCTAGATAAATGGTTAGCTACTTGGTTCTCCACCCCCTTCTTATCTCTGATTTCAAGATCAAATTCTTGAAGGAGGAGAACCCATCTAATTAGTCTTGGTTTTGCATCTCTCTTTGCAAGCAAGTACTTGATGGAAGAATGATCAGTATAGACAATTACTTTAGTACCAACCAAGTAAGATCTAAACTTATCAAATGCAAATACCATTGCTAATAGTTCTTTTTCTGTCACAGTATAATTCATTTGAGCTTCAATTAAGGTTTTGCTAGCATAATAAATTGAATGAAAGATTTTATCATACCTTTGCCCCAGGACTGCTCCTACTGCAAAGTCACTAGCATCACACATTAATTCAAAGGGCCTGCTCCAGTCTGGTGTTACTATCACTGGTGCAGTTATCAGTGCCTTTTTAAGCTTTTGAAATGCTTCCATACAAGATTCATCAAAGTCGAATTGTGTATCTTTTTGTAACAAATTACACAATGGTTTAGAAATTTTTGAAAAATCTTTGATAAATCTTCTATAGAAGCCAGCATGGCCTAAGAAGCTCCTTATTGCTTTAACTGTTGATGGAGGTGGCAATTTGTCAATGACTTCAATTTTAGCCTTGTCTACTTCCAATCCTTTCTTTGATACCTTATGTCCAAGCACAATGCCTTCTTGTACCATAAAATGACATTTTTCCCAATTGAGCACAAGATTGGTGTCTTCACATCTTTGGAGAATTTTTTCTAAATTTGATAAACATAAAGGAAATGTTTCTCCAAAAACTGAAAAATCATCCATGAAAACTTCCATTGATTGCTCAATGAAGTCAGAAAATATAGACATCATGCATCTTTGAAAGGTGGCAGGTGCATTACATAAGCCAAAAGGCATCCTTCTAAATGCAAAGGTGCCATAGGGGCATGTAAAAGTAGTTTTCTGTTGATCCTTAGGTTCTATTGCAATTTGATTGTAACCTGAATAACCATCTAAGAAACAATAAAACTCTTTTCCTGCTAACCTATCTAGCATTTGATCAATGAAAGGCAAAGGAAAATGATCATTCTTTGTGGCCTTATTGAGTTTTCTGTAATCCATACAAATTCTCCACCCTGTGACAGTTCTTGTTGGTATCAACTCATTTTTTTCATTGGCTATGACTGTTACACCCCCTTTCTTAGGAACACATTGTACAGGGCTAACCCATGCACTATCTAATATGGGGTATATGATTCCAGCATCTAGCCATTTTATAATTTCTTTCTTAACAACCTCTTTCATAATTGGATTTAGCCTTCTTTGTCCTTCTATGCTGTTTTTAGAATTTTCTTCTAAAATTATCCTATGCATACAAATTGAAGGGCTAATTCCTTTTATGTCTGCCATTTGCCAACCTATAGCCTTTTTACGCTTTTTCAAGGTATTTATGAAATCATTCTCCTGATCTATGGATAGATCAGATGCAATAATCACTGGTAGAGTATTATCTTTTCCTAAAAAAGCATATTTCAAATGTTTTGGCAATTCTTTCAATTCTAGTTTAGGAGGTTGTTCAACTGATGGTAAATTCTTTTTAAGGTTGGGTTTTTCTAAATTAAGAGACTCATAAGTTCTAGCCCATACCTTAGGTGTTGATTCTTCCTTTGGCAGTATACCTTTTTATGACAATTCTTCTTCTGGTAGTGCAGCTGCATCTGGTGCAAGTGCACTAGTGAGGTGGTCATACTGCTTGTTGAATTGTTTTTGTACTAAATGGTCAAGAGAGATGATTGCTGAACATTCTTCTCTTTCCTCTGCAGGATACTTCATAGCATTCATCACATTGAAAGTCACCTCTTGATCATTTACTCTCATGGTTAGTTCTCCTCTTTGAACATCAATCAATGTTTTTCCTGTTGCTAGGAATGGTCTTCCAAGAATCACAGGTACATCTTCATTTGCAACAAAGTCAAGGATAACAAAATCTGCAGGAAATATAAATTTGTCAACCTTTACCAGTACATCTTCAATGATTCCTTCTGGGTAAGCTATTGACCTATCTGCTAGTGACAAAGTTACAGTTGTAGGTTTAGCATGACCAATTCCTTGTTGTGTAAAGACTGATTTAGGCATCAAGTTAATACTTGCACCTAGATCACACAATGCACTACCTGTATAGAGCTTGCCTATTGAGAATGGAATGGTAAAGCTACCAGGATCTTTCAATTTTCTTGGAAGTTTATTTTGTAATATTAAACTGCATTCCTTAGACATGACAACAGTTTCAAAATCACCTAATCTTTTCCTCTTTGAAAGGACATCTTTCATGAACTTAGCATAATTAGGCATTTGTTGTAATGCTTCAAGCAAAGAAACATTGATATGCAATTGTTTAAAAACATCTAAGAATTTACTGAATTGCTTCTCCTCATGTGCCTTTTTTAATCTTTGAGGATAAGGAGGAGGAGGGTATTCAGGAACTAACCTTGGAGTTGGTACTTGATGAGATGCAGATGCATCAGATGCTTCTGCATCTTGAGGATTTTTATTTTTTTCTCCCTTACCTGTACCTTCATTCTCATAAGGTTCTGCAAGATCCTTCCCATTTCTGAGAGAGATAGCTTTTACCTGTTCCTTACCTGGCCTCTGAGATGGACTTGCTTCTGTATTTGATGGTAGTGTACCTGCTGGTCTTTGATACAGAGCAGTAGCTAACTGACCTACCTGATTCTCCAAATTTTTGATTGAAGCTTCATGAGCTTGCCTAGCTGTTCTATTTTCATTAATGAAAGCTTTAAGCAGACTTTCTAAGGAGTTATCAGTAGTAAATTGTTGTTGTGGCCTTTGGTAATTCTGAGATTGAAATGCTGGTGGAATTGCTGGTGCAGCTTGTAACACCCCCTTTCTAACACGTCCAAAAGTAATATAAAAATCAGAGTTTTCAAAAACATTTTCAATACACCCACAAGGGAGTGCTACATTTACACCATACAACAAATAACCGTATTTAAAATTCATCAAAATAGAGAAATGTGATACATAGCACATCGATCGGGACGAACCCTCAAAACACCTGTTCGACTACACCACAGTTATTATAATCACCATCGCAGCGGAATAAAGACAAGTCTCATAATATAATTCATACATCCCAAATAAATAGTTTGAAATCAACAGATAAAACAACAACAAAACTAATGATCGCCCCCCCCCCCCAGGTGCTACGTATCAGAGCAAACGACACAGACCAGACTAAGGAAGGTAGAAGAACCTTCACTCGGGATCACCTGCACGTTGCCGACATAAGAAGCAACATATAAAGCAGAAGGGGTGAGTCTCTAACAAATATAATAGCATGTATGATAAGCAATATGTTAGAGTAAAGGCAACCGTAAACACCGCCTCACAACACTACGAACGTACAACATCATTATACAACATCAATTCATAAGCATCAAGGAACATCACCAATTGCATGAGTATATGCATGAGGTGCAACCCACACCAACGGGCATATGCATGTGGTACCATCATCACCAATAATTGCCATTCGGGCATCATCACCTATAATTAATCATAAGGCCGAAGCCTACATCACCGGTAAATGCATATGAAGTATGCGACTCCATGAACAATGCACCAACAACAATCCACAATCATAGTATTATATGTATAATACAACATCACCAATAATCATTAGATTCATCACCGTCATTAAATTCACCATCACCATAAGTGGTCATAGACCCATCACCTGTCACCGTATTTAAATTCACCAAGTACATCACCAATCATAGCTCTATGGCTAACACCAAACTCGCCGGACACACCAACACCAAAAATATAGACTACTTTATAAGTCCAAGAAACGGGACAGTCACCGGAGTTGGCGCCCCGCAGCACACAGGCAACACTGGGCAACACTGCACACAGCACACAGGCAACACTGGGCAACACTGCACACAGCACACAGGCAACACTGGGCAACACTGCGCCAGCACACAGGCAACACTGGCAGCACACTGCGCCAGCACACAGGCAACACTGGCAGCACACTGCGCCAGCACACAGGCAACACTGGCAGCACACTGCGCCATCACACAGGCAACACTGGCAGCACACTGCGCCAGTACACAGGCAACACTGGCAGCACACACCGGCATAACACCGAGACACCCAACACTCCACCACCAAATTTCAACATCATTGTTCATGACTCTTTCAAGCATATCATCAAACACCATACAAGCACCATATATTTACATTCCAAATCATTGAATCATTTCATCAAACACCTTACAAGCAACATTAATTTCATCAATTATTCCAACAAAACACCAAGCATACCAAATTTCATCAAAATGAAATCAACAACATCATCACTCATTCAATCACCAAATCAATTAATTCACAACAACTTAAATCCTAAAACCCCACATAATAACCATCATACAATCCCATTATAAATGAAGAAAACCCACCCTTACCTTGAATTTTGGTGAAGACAAGCACTCTCCACAAAACCCCAAAGCAAAAGCAAGCAAGCAAGCTCCTCTTCCCTTCTCCTTGAAAATTGCGAGCTCTTCTTCTCCTCCTCTCCCTCTTTCTTCGCGTTTTCTCTCTCTCTCTCTCTCTATCTCACTTCTTTCTTTCTTTCTTTGATTTGTTTCAAATGAGCACCATCTCATAACCCCTAGACTAGATAATTAGACTCTTGGGTCTAGCTAATGGATCATGGGCCTCCTATTCCCACTCCATTAATTACTCATAACACCTCCTGAATAAATTAAAATATCGGATTATTAATTTAACTTAATAAATATTGTAAGCCTTAAATAATTCAATTAAATAAATGATTAAATTATTTTAGGGAGTTACACAGCTGCACTTGGTGCAGGTGTACTGGCATTATTGTTATTCCACTTGAAATTTGGGTGGTTCCTCCAACCAGCATTATAGGTATTAGAGTAAGGGTTGTTATTTTTATTATATCCTACAAAATTCACAGAGACAGGGTTGCTAGAACATTCCTCATAAAGGTGACCTCCCCCACAATAGACACAACTTACTGTTCCTGGAGGGGCTTGTTCTATGGCTGCTGCAGTGTTCTCAGCTGGTGCAGCTGCACTACATGCAGGTGCACTGTTACTATTGAGGTTTTTAACCAGATTTGCTAGTGAGGCTACTTGAGCAGATAGGGCTGATATTTCACTAATTTCATGTACCCCTGATGATTTCTTTTGGGCACTCACCCTCTCAATAGGCCAACTAGAGCTATTGGTAGCAATTCTATCAATTAATTAACATGCTTCATTATAAGAAAGATTTAACAAAACACCACCAGATGATGCATCAAGCATTATTCTGGTTTGTGGTTCCAGACCATTATAAAATGTTTCCATTTGAATAATAACTGGAAGGCCATGATGTGGACATTTTCTTAAAAGTTCTTTCCATCTTTCCCATGCTTCAAACAATGATTCTTGGTCTTTTTGTCTAAAAGATGTAATATCATTTCTCATTCTGGCATTTTTAATGGGTGGAAAATATTTTGCTAAAAACTTTTCAGCCATTTCATTCCATGCATGAATAGAATTAGGCTCCAATGAATTTAACCATGATTTAGCCTTATCTTTTAAAGAATATGGAAATAGCTTAAGTCTAAATGCATTTTCACTAACACCAGGTATGATAAAGTTACTACATATTTCTAAAAACTGTTTTAAATGCTCATGGGGATCCTCATGAGGATATCCACCATATTGACCAATTGTTTGCAGCATTTGAAACATCATAGGTTTAAATTCAAAGTGGACAGCATCTATGTGAGGTCTTGCTATGCTTGTTTGCATGTTTTGATGATCAAACATAGCATAATCTCTCATAGGTCTATCTCTATCATTAATCATACCTATTGGTCCCATGTGAATAAATTGATTCCTGTGATCTGCTTCAGCATCTCGTTGTGATCCAGGACCACCTCTGACTGAGGCTGGTCTTGAGCCTTTTCCTTCACCTTGTTGAGACATGGTATTGCTGCTGGTTTGCAGCCTTTCTTTTTGGATTCTACGCAACCTTCTAAACTGTCTTTCTATCTCTGGATTAAACTCAAATTCTGGTGGTTTGTCTCTGGGCATAAGCTAGTGTAGATGCACCTGTTTCTACATAGAAAACAAAACACAGAATAACAAAATAAACACTAATCTACTTTCTTCAAAACAATAAGAAAAAATTATTGCCAATCCCCGGCAACGGCGCCAAAAACTTGGTGTGTGAAAAACGTATGCAAGTATACACAGTCACAAACAAGTAGTATAATAAGATCGAACCCACAGAGATTGGATTAACTCTTATATATTGTTGTAAAGAAATGCAAATTAGTGCAACTACACTATTCAGAATGTTTGGTTTTGGTTGAAGTTGAAATGAAGTTAAAATGACAATAAACAATAGAGAGGAAATCAGTGGAGAAATATAGTTGATGATAGACATTGCAAGATGAAAAGAGATTGAATAAAACATATTGAGGTAATGGAAATTATCAAGAAAGAACAACAAAGTAGAGTTTACAATATTGAAGCTTTCTTGCATCAAGCAATGCAGGTGCAC
This sequence comes from Astragalus glycyphyllos, assembly GCA_963573325.1. Classification (NCBI taxonomy): domain Eukaryota; kingdom Viridiplantae; phylum Streptophyta; class Magnoliopsida; order Fabales; family Fabaceae; genus Astragalus; species Astragalus glycyphyllos. The sequence goes on from OY754309.1 coordinate 34,984,731, forward strand.
TGATCTTCTTTCTATATTTATGAAGAAGAGAATGGAGAAATTGTCAATTCCTTCCTTTTCTCCTTCTCACTATCTAAGAAATTAGAACTAAAAACTTGAAAATAAAAGTACAAGAAATTCTAAAAGTGTAGAAATGTGAAAAAGAGATTATATGATATATGAGATATTAGATGCCTTTCCAAGTGAAGAATGAAGGTCTTTATATAGGCTTTGAGCTTTCCTTCAAGTGAAGTTTCCTTGCTGATTTGAGTTAACCAAACCATGGTTACTTTTCAGCCTTTGAAAAAGCAATTTGAGTTTCATACTCAAATATTAAGAGTGGTCCAATTAGAGCTTGCCATATGGTTCATGAAATGATTTCTTCAAGTGGTCATCCATTGTGGGTGCCTCCTTTATAAAGTTTCCATGTGCCCCATGTGATTGTGGATCAGCTATAATGTCATTTGGAGGTGCCTTTGTCTTCTTTTGGTTTGAGGTGCTTCTGGTGTTGGCCTTTTTCTACCATTCGCAGAATGGTGCAGCTGCATCAAGTGCAGGTGCATGCAGTGCACTGGATGATTTGGATGAAATCTTTTACTTTGTGTATTGTGTTCTTCCAATGTAGATGTTTTATCTGAGAATACTCACAAACATATCAAACATACCAATATCTAGACATCATTCTTAATATTGTGAATGACCACTTGCTTTATCCTTTAATGTTTGTTTATCTAATTTCTTCTATGATATTTACTTAATTTATACTTGATTTCAACAATTATTTAGGTTTAGTTGTATAAATAACTCTATATAAAATAGAGTTATCAATCTCCACCGTTCTTGAGGGATGGCACACAGATTGCCAATGATGTAAGTTCCTTGGTGCGCTTGGACCACCAAGTTGGGCCCAAAATTTGGATTGGGCTTGAGCCCAGTCCGGAACACAAGTGATTTGACCTTCACATTGTGTTGTTCAATTAGGAAGATGAGATATCCGTAGGTAGAAGATAGAGAATAGCTCAATCTTGATTGATTAGAGATTATAGAAGAGTTCCTACAATGGAGTGGAAGAAAGCTTTTCTTATTGAGCAGGTTGTTGTGTAAAGTAGACCATATAGAAAATCAGTAAAGAACACAAAAGAGTTATAGTGGTTCACCCTAATTGTGAAGGGCTACAACCACTCTCACACCAAGTGAGAATTCCATTATTTCCAAATAGTTAGCACGCCAATCAGAAGCTACAACATTGATAGTTTCTTCCAAGCACTTGCAATTGTTCCACTAGTTTTCTTTTACAGCTCTAGCAACTTATATACCCCTAAGGAACACCTTAGGCATCTTTACTAACATTACCAGCAACCAATTCCATGTTAGGAAGGCGCTAACCCCTAAGACCCTACTTAGGAATCTTCATTAACAATCTGGCAACCAATCTTGTTAAGAAGGTTCAATGATAAGGTAGTGTTTGGGTTCTGTTTGGGAACTACACTAGCTTAGATGATTACATGGTGTCTATCATTCTATGCTTTCCAAAGCGATCACATACTCAGAGAGTATTCCCATAAGGAATGTGTAAGCATGCTGAGTATGGTTGAGAGAGATGTTAGACCTTCAGAAGCTATTTAGGAAGCCATATGAAGGGAAAAATTGGTGTAGGCTTGCAATCTACTCTCACACCTTGAACGTGATCATCTATTGGGTATTTATATAGTTTTCTTCCCAATAGATCTGTTGCATATCTTTTCCCAAGACTTAAAATAGTCGTTTAAGGCTTCTAAAGTAAATCAGGTTTCTGTTGGGAGCTTCTGAGCAGTGTGGCTTCTGAACGCTGTAGCTTCTGAACATCTTCTAGTGCTTTGATAATGACTTCAATAACTTGCATACCAATTTGATGAATGTTGAGTAAACTGTCGTGAGACTATTTTGTGAAGAATTGGTCTGGTTACATTGTACTTTATGAGTAGATCTTATGAACATGTCATCCTTAGTATCATCTAAACTTTGTCTTCTGAAGTGCTTGATTGAAGAATCTTCTGAACGTCTTCTAAATAGATATCCTGAGTCACTTATCCTTCCGTAACAAGCTTTGATTCTTGTTGGGTTCTTGTATTTCCTCGATTGAGATCTTAACACATGACCTTATGAGTTCATTCAGTGTTCAAAGAAGTTTATTCAGATGATTATATCTTCTGAACACATTCTTCATCTTGACATGTATCTTCTGAAGATAAGCTTTAGTTTGATTAATCTTTGGCAAGGCATAAGCTTTTATACCCTATTCACATCATCTGTCACTTAAAGAACGTAGATTCATGAACACTTGTCTTGACCCAAACATAAGATGCTTATAGGAATATCTCAACTGTTGTTTAAGAGTCATTTTTCTTTATCATCTTATCAACAAGATTTCATCTTCTCATTGTGAGAAGTCTTTGGCTAAAACTGCTATGTCATACGAAGATTCTTATTGTTGCTTTTTAGGCTTCTGAAGAGTGTCTTCTTACTAAATAGAGTTTCTTAGATGGATATCATTTATGAAGTTCATCCGGCTTTGATCATTGAACCTCTCTTGTCTTCAGGATTTGCTTGTAAGACTTCTTCCCTAGTGAAGGACATATCTTCTCATGTTTGAGAAGCATTTGGTCTATCTTTATCTCCGTGACTTTGTGTTGATCATCATTCGTTTCTTGTTAAGACACATGTTTGTGTCTTCTTGATCTATTCAGGCTTTCTCACAGAGAAGGGTCTGCTTGACAAGTGAATCCACTGTCACTTCATTTGTTTTCATTTCTGATTCGTCCTCAAAGCCTTCTTAATTAATGCTCTTTTAGCGTATTACCTTCTTGAGATGTACTTGAATGTTTCCTGCACTTAAGATCACTCATAAAGATTCCTTAGATATAAAATGGATTAGATAACTTAAACACTTATCAAAATGGTTTGTTTCCATCAAAACTAATCCAAGGGATTTTGCCTCAACAAAGTTTGTGTAGGTACTACCACCACCGGGTTTACACGACAGAGCCACCATAAGAAGCCATACGAAAAACATATTTAACTCTTTCAAGATTACATGTTTTTATTTTATCTTGCTTTAAGATATTTATTAAATGTTACCTTATACTTATAGTAACATTTCCACATTACATGGAATTTGACATATAATGACAGCAAAAATCCATGTGTATAGGATTAAGAGTTAAATATGTTTTTCGTACCTCTAAAATATGAGTATTTTGGATTTAGTCCTATAAAATATTTCACCTACTTTTGAATCCTAAATTTTATTTATTTCATCAGTTTTAGTCCTTACGACTTTTAATAGTGCTTATAAAATGTCAAAAAAGTGCTGTTAAAAATCATGAGGTGCTATTAAAAGTCATGAGGGACTAAAACTGATAAATAAAACCTAGGGACTAAAAATAGGCGAAAGTTTTCTGAGCGATTAAAACCGAAATACCTAAATTTTATAGGGTCTAAAAACATATGTAACCCTAGGATTAAAAGTCGCAAGTATACATCCCTTAAAACCTATACCAACAGACTTTTCTCTCTAAAAACTCCTTATTTGTTGTGTGTAACATTAGTTTCGTGCTTGATATATATGCTTGATTGACTATATGTTTGTCTTCGGTGTTAGATTCATGTGTCCATAAATGTACTTTTTAATGTCATACTCAAACTACAGTCTATAAGATGGGCTTGGGCTTAGGGCTAGGGTTTTTGAAAGGAAGTAAACGGTAAAGACTTTGGAGGCTAACGAGCATGATTTTGAGTGGGCCTTCCCACAATTGACAAATATTAGTCCTGCTGCATGCAGTGGCAGAGTGTGAGTAAAATATTACGGCGAGGCAAAATAATCACAGAATATATTAAAAATATTATATTTACAAACAAAACTAGTTTTTGTAAAAAAGATATTTTGATTGGACAATAGAGACTCAATTATTTGACAAAATATAAAGACTCGTTTAAAAAATTAATATCTTGTGGTTTTTAAAAGGTAATTTTGATTTTTTTTGTCAAAAATAAAATTGAAATTTATTTATTTAACAATAACAAACATTTGATTTTTGACACACACATAGTGTCACCAAATAAATGCAGTAAAAGCATTTAATTGATTATCACACATGACACCAACACATCCATCAGACCACCACTCATCGCTGCTACTATGATTCAAAAAACAATTGTCAAAAGCATTTCAAAATGAAGTGAAGAGGGGTCGAAGTCAGAATCCAAAAGTTCAGTACAAGTTGTATTTCCGTTGCGCAAATGAAGTTTCCTGTGCAGAATTCGCAAATGCAATATATATATATACACACACTTAGTAGATATAGTAATAAACACTTAGTAATGCTTGCATTTGTAGAACTAAAACAGATACTTGCTTTTGGCTTAAGGTTGCCTTTCTAGTTGCTTGTCATGCTTTCTAAGGAGTATGCTTTTTTAAGTTAGAGGTAGTTATGTTAAAAAGTGAGGAGATGTCTTATTTATAGGAGAAAAATCTAACTAGCTAGGAGCGCAAGTAAGACTGTTGGAGTGAAATTCCCAATAGCGCAAGTAACTCAACAAGAGCGCAAGTAACTCAATAGCTAGCTTGGAGCGCAATAGCTAGTTCAATGTATCTGGTTAGTTCAGACCGTTGGAAACTTGTGGAGCAAGGAACACACGAAAAAAATAAAATAAATATTTTCGAAACAAACTAATTACACCACAGAGCCCAAGCCCAGGCCGAACTAGCGGTGCACACACGTGTGTGGTGGTCGGTTTGTGTGCGTTCTCTCCCTTTTATAAAATTGAGTAGCTTGAAATTAGACCTGTGATCTTGAATCTATAAAGTTTAGCACAACTGATTGATGGCAACTTCGGAGTCGTCGGTGACTATTTTGGGAGTCATGAAGGTGGGAGTGATGCTGACACCATGATCGGGGATGGAAGGCCGATCGATAAGTCAAGAAGACGCCACAACCGACTATGGAGGTTCCGGTTGATACGTCGGGATGAGCGCCACGATAAACCGATAAGCTTTAAGAACGACTCACGAAGAACCAAAGGGACAGGTCTCTAAATTTTTATTCAAAATTCAACTTGTTTATTTCATCAAATAAATTACAATATATAGAGAACATTAGATCCAATTGACCAAAAAGAACTTCAAGCCGAATTGATCCAATGAAATCCTAGAAATTAAAATTTACTAATAAATATCAAATCCTAATTTTAATGGAAATAAACTAATTAAATTCCTACTATCATGCAATTATCAAATAAATTGATAATTAATACCTAGAAAATTAACATAATGATAATTAATACCTAGAAAATTATGACCCTACTTATTCTAAGTGATCAATCTCAAAATAAGTTGAAAGAATTATAGCACAAGAACTAAATTGCTAGAACATCAATATAACATAATAACTAATCAAACCTTCGTTACAAAGTTAAGGTATTCCAACCATAAAGAGTTTAGTTCATGCTTAACATAAATAGGCACATATAAACAGATTGAGACATGTTTATAAGAAGGAAAATACAAAGGAAAGGAGATGAGATAGGAATTACACAAATGATGATCCTTTGCATTTTCTACCTAGCTTATGTTGAGGAGAAGAACTCTCAACAATGGAAAACAGCAACTAGAACTCCACGAGAAGAGAAGGGAGAAGTTGTCACTTTGTTTCCTTCCTTTCAAGCTTTGTTGAGTACATCTAACTCTAAAAATATAATAAAACTATCTACTAAACTATGGAGATGGAGAGAATATGATAACTTGTGATGATTTTTGAATGGAGAAGAGGGGATGTATTTATAGGCTTCAAAAAGTGCTTTGCCTTGGTCATCAAGCTGAATTTAGGGTTCCCTTTTTCCCTTGTCTTCAAAAAGCAAGATTGGAAGTCCCACCAACTATGAAGAGTGGTCCAATGATGTGTTGACAAGTGTACTCAAAAAGTTACAACTTGTTGTCCAAGGGGTCTGAACTTGACGCTGCAACCATCCACTTGCACAACTTGGATTTGCAACTTGACAAGCTGACGTCATCATCATAGTGCAGGAGCATTCTGTGTTGTGGTCATTGCAGGTGCAATGATTGCTGGTGCAATGCCTCTGTCTTCAGTGAATCTGCTTATTGCTGGTGCATTGTCATCTGGGCACATTGCAGGTGCAATGGTTGATATCATCATTGCAGGTGCAATGTATCTGCTTTCTTCAAAACTTCTGTTTCCTGTATTGCAGGTGCAATGGTTGCTTGACCTATTGCAGGACCTATTGCAGGTGCAATGATTGCTGCAGCAATTGAACAAACACATAAAATGCCACAAATCATGATAATCAATGATGATGGGTTCCAAAATTAAAGATGCTGTTTTTCTTCTGTTTTCCTTTTTTTGAAGTTATATAATTACTGAGTTGTTTACAATAATTTAGATTTGAAAGCGTATATAACTCTATATAAAATAGAGTTATCAGCCATCATAATGACTTAACAAGACTTTAAAACCCAAAAACTAACTTAGGAAATACCAAAAGACATCAACAATTATTCTATTAAAATAAAATACAAAAATTAAAAATAAAGTAAAAAATATTGGTTATCCCATGATTAAGCGCTGAATATTTTTTTCTTTGTACGATTCCTTCCACATGCTTAGAGTACTTAGGATCTCATCACTGATTCTTTAGTTAGATATTTTTTGTGATTGCCTAGGTTTAAATTTTGGACCTCTACTTTGAGTGTGTTAGTTTATGAGTGTTACTTGTCTCTTTATCTCCAGACAAAAGAAAATGAAATGATGATTTAAATATTATTTTCGTTTGCCAAAAATCCCTATCCCACCATCTTCCTTGATCATAGTTAGGGATGACAAAAGGATTCTGCACCAGGAAGGTAGCTACAGAGGTACACATCGGCAGGATCATAGATTATCCCTGAATGAATTCAAGTTTTTAAATGAAAATTCAATAAGGAGAAGAAGAGTGACGCCATGAATTTCACACAAAATCAAGAATATACGATGAAATTGAAAACTTACACAAAAGATGAACAAAGTTATGATCAAGGAGAAGATGAATTGGTCGCCACTTTCATGGAAGGAGAAACATAAGATCAACGTACTTATCACCACAAGAGTTGTGAAAATACTCATTTTTTTTTCCGACAACCATTGTGAAAAGCCTCTTGATAAGATCCAACGGTTCACTAAAGAACCAGTAAGAGAATTCTACTCTCTTAAACGAGTATGACTTACGTTACTAAACATTTGTTTAGTAAATCATACTAAAGGGCTATAGATGTAACTTCCATAATAATTAAAAAAAAAAAACCAAAATAAAATTAGTGAAAATCTAAATTAATGAAACCCAAAAAACAGGGAGTTCCCTAAATTAGAGAACCGTTTTATGTGGAACTAATCCCTTATTTTTCTCTAACAACATCTTCCTCTCTATCGTAGTTTTTAAAAAGCGCTTGTGATGATGGAGAGAATATGATAAAACTACCTACTAAACTATGGAGATGGAGAGAATATGATAACTTGTGATGATTTTTGAATGGAGAAGAGGGGATGTATTTATAGGCTTCAAAAAGTGCTTTGCCTTGGTCACCAAGCTGAATTTAGGGTTCCCTTTTTCCCTTGTCTTCAAAAAGCAAGATTGGAAGTCCCACCAACTATGAAGAGTGGTCAAATGATGTGTTGACAAGTGTACTCAAAAAGTTACAACTAGTTCGTACCATTTCATATGAATTTGGACAACCTCTAACCATTTTCAACGAGTTTGTACTATTTCATACTAGTTCATACAATTTCCTAGAGTTCGTACCATTCCGTACTAGTTCGTCTCATATTGTACAAGTTCGTTCTAGTTGGTTCCATTTTGAACAAGTTCGTCTTAGTTCGTACCATTTCATATGAATTCGGACTAGTTCAAACAGTTTCTTAGGAGTTTGTACCATTCTATTCTAGTTCATACCATTTCCTCTGAGTTCGTACCATTCCGTACTAGTTCGTCCCATTTGGTACAAGTTCGTCCTAGTTGGTTCCATTTTGAACGAGTTCGTCTTAGTTCGTACCATGTCATATGAATTTGGACTACCTCTAACCATTTTTAACGAGTTTGTACTATTTCATACAATTTCCTAGAGTTCGTACCATTCCGTACTAGTTCGTCTCATATGGTACAAGTTCGTTTTAGTTGGTTCCATTTTGAACGAGTTCATCTTAGTTCGTACCATTTCATATGAATTTGGACTAGTTCTAACCATTTCTTAGGAGTTTGTACCTTTCTATACTAGTTCATACCATTTCCTACGAGTTCGTACCATTGCGTACTATTTTGTCCCATTTGGTACAAGTTCGTCCTAGTTGGTTCCATTTTGAATGAGTTCGTCTTAGTTCGTATCATTTCATATGAATTTGGACTACCTCTAACCATTTTCAACGAGTTTGTACTATTTCATACTAGTTCATACAATTTCCTTGAGTTCGTACCATTCCGTACTAGTTCGTCTCATATGGTACAAGTTCGTTCTAGTTGGTTCCATTTTGAACGAGTTCGTCTTAGTTCGTACCATTTCATATGAATTCAGACTAGTTCTAACCATTTCTTAGGAGTTTGTACCTTTCTATACTAGTTCATACCATTTCCTACGAGTTCGTACCATTCCGTACTATTTCGTCCCATTTGGTACAAGTTCGTCCTAGTTGGTTCCATTTTGAACGAGTTCGTCTTAGTTCGTACCATTTCATATGAATTTGGACTAGTTCTAACCATTTCTTAGGAGTTTGTACCTTTCTATACTAGTTCATACCATTTCCTACGAGTTCGTACCATTGCGTACTATTTCTTCCCATTTGGTACAAGTTCGTCCTAGTTGGTTCCATTTTGAACGAGTTCGTCTTAGTTCATACCATGTCATATGAAGTTGGACTACCTCTAACCATTTTCAACGAGTTTGTACTATTTCATACTAGTTCATACAATTTCCTTGAGTTCGTACCATTCCGTACTAGTTCGTCTCATATGGTACAAGTTTGTTCTAGTTGGTTCCATTTTGAACGAGTTCGTCTTATTTCGTACCATTTCATATGAATTTGGACTAGTTCTAACCATTTCTTAGGAATTTGTACCTTTCTATACTAGTTCATACCATTTCCTAGGAGTTCGTACCATTCCGTACTATTTCGTCCCATTTGGTACAAGTTCGTCCTAGTTGATTCCATTTTGAACGATGTAGCGACCGAAAAATCCGAAGGACTTACATAAAAACATAACTTCGGTTATAGAGCTCTAACAACATAAAAACAAGACTTACAATGGCGTGATTAAGAAAGGACTTACGAGCAAGTAATCGTGAAAAATTGATTTTTGTCCCATGTTCGTCAACTGCATAATCAGCCATCAATGGCGTAATGGAAGAGCGTGCTTCAATGGCGTGTTTCAACGGTGCCCTTTTTGCATCAATGGTGTGCGTCACGGCCTATTTCCTTGCGTGAGTGCATTTTTGCGACTTCCTTTGCGTGATGCAATGGCGTGCGAAGAAGAAGAGCGTGGAATAGAGAAGAAGAAAGTGAAAAAAAAGAAGAACGTTGAAAAAAAAGATAGGAAGAACGTGAAAAAAAAAGATAGGAAGAACGTGAGAACGTGGAAATTCTGATTTAGTTTTGTAACCGTCCCTAAAAAATAGGAGCTGATTTAATGGTTAATTTATTTTAATTATTTAATTTAATTAAAACAAAAAATGACAGTGACAACAATGCCCTTATTTATTTCTATCCATTAGATTAAATTTGCTTAAAAAAAGGAGAATCAAATGGCAATTATTTATTTAGTAAGAGTTACTATGGAAAATGTTTAGTAACATAAGCCAAATCCCTCTTAAACACACTAATTTCATGCAATCCAAATTATGATTAAAATTCCACACAAGTTCTAATGTTTTTCTATTTTTAGAAAGCATTCCCGATGCTAATTGTATCTCATGGCTTTACTTATACCCTATGGGCCTAAAGATTATAGCATGCTTCTAAATGTTAACAGAATTCAATCCTTATTAGAGACCATTAAAACTCTCCTCAATATTAAGGAGCATTAATTAAAATATTTTCTCGTCATTTGGCTCTTGTCTATTCTTCCACTGCAACAAAGAGCTTATGTTTCCTTCCATCTCCTTTTGGAGCAATTGACTTTGCTCCTCTCCTTACTTTGTTGTGACTCTCCCGGTTCAACCAATTGAAATGCCCGATCTGGTTCTCACAATACTGGTTGGGATGCCAACATAACTAAGTTTCATTCTACCATAATGATACTTTTGCACACCAATTCTCGTTTGTCTTAAAAAAATAGATGATAATTGTTAAACTTGTTTTTTTTTAGAGTACTCACCCTAAAATACATTGTTGTGTTTTGTTTACATTATCCAAAGTTATATCAAACCTCCTAATGAACAACAAAGCTTTTGCTTTATCCAACGTAATTTTATCCTTAAAAATATAAATGGTAAACTATTTTAATTAAATTGATTATTCATTCATTCTAAAATGTATTTAGATCCATATCTCTTATTCATTTCTTACACATTCTTAGTAATGTAAAACAATACAATTCACGTTACTTTGGAATGACAAAGTAAATGTTTACATGGCTAGGTAAGTTGCTCTATTGAGATACTTATCTCACTAATTTTTTTTGTTGGTTGGTAAAAGGAGTTTCAAAAGTTTATTTCGCTCATTAAATTTTCCATGAATTACAGCGAAGCTCGTATTACTTTTGTTGCCGTAAGGAAATTACGTAACGCATATGCTGTCTTTAAATTACATTCATTCAATAGTGTTTCTTTTTAAATAGTGTTTCTTCTTCTTTTTTTTCTCTACAGTTGACCACTCTTCTGTGAACTTGTGCATAAAAAAATCATCACAGAGACTTCAGAAATGACACATTTGGTTGTTTTTGCAATCTCCTACATGGTTTTATTCTCGGGTTGTTTCAATTTCCTGAGAAAAAAGCCTAACCAACCCAACCGATTGTCGATAGGTGAGACAGAAGAAAAGATGGTTGTCGACTGGACTAACATACCAACTACAATCTCAGATTTGGTTTTGGGTCGCCTTACTCGAACAGATTTCTACCGCTTTGGTGAGGTATGTACTTCTTGGAGGCATGCCGTCACAGAAACCATTCGTTATAGGAGCTCAACTCCTTTACCATCGATGCCCTTGCTTTTGGTCTATCAACCACACATCTGCAATGACATCAAAGCTGGGTTTTGCAGCTTGATTGATCGCAAAATGCATTTTCCGATGACGCCTCTTTTCAGAGGGAAAGTGCATTGTCTTGGTTCCATAAATGGTTGGTTGATTATGGTTGACACTCTTTTGAGTGATGAGTCCGGGAGTTCCTCTATTGTAGCCGATCACCAATTTCCATCATTTTTCTTCTGGAACCCAATTTCAAATGAACATGTTATGTTGCCATCAAAGCTAACTATTCCTTATCCCCAAAAATGGTATAAATTGTTTCATAAAGTGAAGGCCACATCAGGACCAGAAAGTCCAGATTGTATGGTGGTAGGTTTGTTTGCTGCTCAACACCACATTTCCTTTTGTAGGCTTCATGATGAATCTTGGAGTATCATAACAATTGAGTATGATCCCTTGAACATAATTTTTTCTGACATAGAACTACTTCATGGTAAGTGTTACGCTTTGACCGAAACATTAAGAAATAGAAATATTACTTCCATATTGGTTTATGATCTCCAAGGTCCTAATCCTCTACAGGCTAAAATATTGATTAACCTTCAGCAACAATTAGAACATTCTCCAAGCTTAAAGAATCTTATTTTCAAGAATCCCATTTTCTACTACTTGGCAAGTGATTCAACATCTGGAGATTTGTACTTGGTTTTTATTATTGTTAATCGTAAGGTTTTTCTTCCTCCACGTGGTAGGAGCAGCTACCTAAGGTACCCTAGTCATGCTGAAGAAGAGTTCATTGTCTTTAAGGTAGACATGAGCAATGTACATCAACTTTTGAATGTTTCGAATCTGAATGGTGGAATATTGTTTCTTAGTCAAAGAGACAGTAAAATAGTTCCAAGGTCTACCCTTAATGGCCCTGAAGATTTAATAAGAAGAAACACCATTTATTTTGCTCATGCCTATCGAAACAAAGAAAACCCCCATTCATCTCCTCAGATTGCAAAGTTCTCCATGACTAATGGGAGAATCGACCACATTCCTTTGCCAAATTCAGAACTATATCTTGAGTCAATATGTTTATGGTTCATGCCAACACTTTGGTAAATGAATTATCATCATCATCATCATGATGGTATGCTATCTTATAACATTACTAGTTTTACAGTTGAGTATTACCGTCTTTTCTGATTGTATTACTTAGATGTGAAATGTTTATTCTCATACAATAAAAATGTCAGTATATCAATCTTTTTAATATCTTGCAAATATCATTTCCTCTTTTATATCATACTTTTTCTAAGTTAATGATTAAATTTCAAGAACTTTACTTTTTCTCTCGCATACACTTATAGAAATTGCTAAGATTCCTTTGAATATGGTGTGTGAAGAAACTTCTAACAATTCGTGCTAATTTATTTTAATCTTAATATTTTTAAAACAAAACTATTGTGGGTTATAATAACACAATACGAATATGTAACCCTGAAAAACTCTAAGGGGTTGGTCTAATGGGTTATAATAACTCAGGATTGATACCACATTATCAAGTTGAATATAAAAAAAGAAAATACAAGTAATTATTATTACATTGAAATGATAAAATGATATTTATTTTGGACATTTTTTCTAATACGACATTTAGTTTACAACGAAGAATACTACTGCTAGTTTAAAAATGTGAATTAGATATTAAAATTTTATTTATTACATTAATATAAAGTACTAACAAAGTTTTAGTTTATTTTTGTCAAAAAAATATAATGTTTTCCTTTTTTAAGAAAATATAGTAACAACATTTAATAGTACTTGTTTTTAAGGTAATAAATGAATTTGTCAAAAAATAAAAAGGTAGTAAATGAAGACATTAATAAAATGCATTAAATACTGTTTGACAAAAAAAATGTACTAAATGTTCTTAAATTAGTACTTTTGACATTTTTTGACTTGAAAGATACTTTTGACTTCGTGTAATTCATTTAATATGAGAGTTTTTGTTCCTTTTTACACAACTTTTCAGGTCTATGTATTTAGTCCTAATTAGGAGTAAATACATTGATTTTCCGTTTTATATTTAAGACCAGAGTAATGGTCTTTTTCAACAATATCTTTGCATATTTATTACACGTTACAACTATTTCTCTCTTAGTGATGAATAATTAAAAAATGAGTTTTTTTTTGTTACTGTGTTATTGGTGCGCAGAATCCACTGATTTTGTCAGTGATTAATCTATGCCGAGAAACCTGAATGGCCACATGTATACCCGACTTTGCTCGTCCGTGTGGTTCTCTCCTCCTAACAGTGTTGCTCACACACACACAAGATTCAAATCCAAGACCTTGGGGTGGGATTCGAGCTTAGTGTTAGCACTCAAACCAACCCTGTTGGTAGAAATGAATTAGTATAACTTTTATTTATCTATAGATGAAATGGCAAATAAACATCATGCACACACTACCACCGGTCACACTTGGGTTCGGACCCGGAACCGACGTCCCTATGTCGCTGAAATTGCAAAGCCAACCAACAGTGAGAGATATATTAATATAACTTTAAATTTTTTTTTGGTTCGGACCATTGCTAGCAACCCACAGAGTGTCTTAACGCTTTCAACGAAAGACTAATCTCCGCTCGTGCTTAGGATCAAATTTCGCACTTGCCAACAACAAGTTTGTCCACTGCGGGAATTGAACCCGGGAGCACCGGATCGACCCCCCGTGTCCTAGGGTAGATAATAACTTTAAATTAATATAACTTTAAACTATCAAGTGAAAAACAATAAGGAATAATTTTATTCTAAAAAATCTACAAATAAAAAGGAACAGATAATCCTTAATTTCTTATTAAGAGATATTATTGTGTAGGTGTGAACCTAACATTTTTTGACCAAAGGAAACTTATAGCATTTCATTAATAATCAAAGCAGAAATACAAGTCGAACTATAATAAAAAATATGGGAACTAGTATAAAGCCTTGATGCTCTAGCAAGAGTGTGAGCCACAAGGTTTGCTTGTCACCGGATAAAACTAATCGTATAGTTTTGGAAATTAGAAAGTAAAAGTTGACAAGTTCTTAAGATAGAGCCATATTCAGTGACAAAATTAGACACTCCTCAGATGTCATCCACTACCACTTTGCATTCAAGCTTCGATCGTACCACAATGGATGTCTAGTTCTTGTTATCGACGACTACTTCCATTAGACCCAAAGCTTCGACCTCTTGGGTTGAGGATTGCAGTGGAACCAAAGAGACATGGCTTTCATGAACACACCTTCTTCATTGCAAATACCGAGACCAATACCAAACCTGCCATCATCAAAAAGAGAAGCATCAACGTTGCACTTGATTGACGCTGCTTTGAGACGAGACCAAGAGACGCCCCCACTATCGCGAGACGAACCGATAGGACAAGTAGTACTTCCTTAAGAGTAACAGATAAGGAGCATCAGAAGATAGAACCTATCTTCTGAGTATATCAATCAACAGAATGCATATGGGTATGGTTAAATAGAGTAGGTCATGATACTAAGAAGATGTATAGAGTGTATCTTTGAATATCATGGAAGTCCTCTTAGATGTTGGATGGTTTAAGAAAGATGATATGGTTAGAAAGTGATATTCAGTCTTCTTACACAAGTTGTTCAGTACCGGAGTACGGGTGACAGTATGAATTGGAATGCTCCGCGAGAATGGAAGGTTGACTTCGGATGGATGAACTTGGACCTCGGATTGACCGAGGTGGTCTTCTCCCGCGCCTCGGGTGGGGTACCTTCAAGCACTCCGATGCCTAAGTCAACAAGGGAAGATAAGAGGTATTCTAGAGAGAAGTGAATGCGTACCTTTCATCTTGGGTGGAGGCCTATTTATAGGCGCTAGGATGGAGTAAGGAGTGCTTTGGTGTACAAGGAAGAGGTGAGATCTAAGCCGTTCAACTAAGCGGCGCAATCTCCACCGTTCTTGAGGGATGGCACACAGATTGCCAATGATGTAAGTTCCTTGGTGCGCTTGGACCACCAAGTTGGGCCCAAAATCTGGATTGGGCTTGAGCCCAGTCCGGAACAGTAGCCCCCCAAGTCGAGGTCGGTCGAGCAAGGCAAGGGCGGCCTCAGTTTGATTTCCAGGATCGTTGTGGATCCTTCTCAGGGATGGTTGTGGATCCATTTGGTCCTTGACTGAGCATTGAAGCTCGGAGTCAAGAGGGTCCGAAGCCGCAAGGACTTCTTCCTCGGTATCTGATGGAGCTGAGCTCGGAGATCAGGGAGGAGGCACAATCGCACGGGGTGAAAGAGGGACGAAGCCGCAAGGACTTCTTCCTTCAGCCTCTAATGGAGTTCCGAACTCTAACATCAGAGGGAAGGCACAATCGCACGGGGCGAAAGAGGGGCGAAGCCGCAAGGACTTCTTCCTTCGGCCTTTGATGGAGTTCCGAACTATGACAACAGAGGGAAGGCATAGGGATACTGTGGACCTGAGCCGCGGTGGGCCTAGGCGCGCTCCATGACTGAGCATTTAAGCTCGGAGTCAGGGAGGACGGAGTCGCTGTGGACTTAGGCGCGCTCCATGACTGAGCATTTAAGCTCGCTCCATGACTGAGCATTTAAGCTCGGAATCAGGGAGGACGTAGTCGCTGTGGACTTAGGCGCGCTCCATGACTGAGCATTTAAGGTCACAGTCTGGGAGGACGGAGTCGCTGTGGACTTAGGCGCGCTCCATGACTGAGCATTTAAGCTCGGAGTCAGGGAGGCCAAGGTTGATTAGAAACATGGCTGAAGATAATAAGCTCGGGCTGGGGTTGATCTGGAGCCCGACAGAAAATAATAATCTGAGGCCAAGGTTGACTAGAACCCTGGCTGAAGATAATAAGCTGAGGCCGGGGTTGATCTGCAGAACGTGGATGAAGATAATAAGCCGAGGGCAGGGTTGATCTGGAGCCCGACAAAAGATAATAATCTGAGGCCAAGGTTGATTAGAAACCTGGCTGAAGATAATAAGCTGAGGCCGGGGTTGATCTGGAGCCCGGCAGAAGATAATAATCTGAGGCCAAGGATGATTAGAAACCTGGCTGAAGATAATAAACCGAGGCCAGGGTTGATCTGGAGGCCGGCAGAAGATAATAATCTGAGGCCGAGGTTGACTTGAAACCTGGCTGAAGATAATAAGCTAAGGCCGGGGTTGATCTGGAGCTCGGCAGAAGATAATAAGCTGAGGCCGAGGTTGACTTGAAACTTGGCTGAAGATAATAAGCTGAGGCCGGGGTTGATCTGGAGCCCGGCAGAAGATAAGAAGATGCGGTCGAGGTAGTTGGAGGTTGATATAGTCTGGACCATCTTCAAATTACCTCCGCCGTGAGCTGAATAAGAGAGCAACGAAAGTGCTCCCACTGTGGTCGCCAATGTTCGGTACCGGAGTACGGGTGAAGGTATGAATTGGAATGCTCCGCAAGAATGGAAGGCTTACTTCAGATGGTTGAACTTGGACCTCGGATTGGCCGAGGTGGTCTTCTCCCGCTCCTCGGGTGGGGTACCTGCAAGCACTCTGATGCCTAAGTCAGCAAGGGAACAGAATAGGTATTCTAGAGAGAAATGAATGCGTACCTTTTGTCTTGGGTGGAGGCCTATTTATAGGCGCTAGGATGGAGTAAGGAGTGCTTTGGTGCACAATTAAAAGGTGAGATCTAAGCAATTCAACTAAGTGGCACGATCTCTGGTGTGTGAAAAACGTATGCAAGTATACACAGTCACAAACAAGTAGTATAATAAGATCGAACCCACAGAGATTGGATTAACTCTTATATATTGTTGTAAAGAAATGCAAATTAGTGCAACTACACTATTCAGAATGTTTGGTTTTGGTTGAAGTTGAAATGAAGTTAAAATGACAATAAACAATAGAGAGGAAATCAGTGGAGAAATATAGTTGATGATAGACATTGCAAGATGAAAAGAGATTGAATAAAACATATTGAGGTAATGGAATATCAAGAAAGAACAACAAAGTAGAGTTTACAATATTGAAGCTTTCTTGCATCAAGCAATGCAGGTGCACTGATCTTCTTTCTATATTTATGAAGAAGAGAATGGAGAAGTTGTCAATTCCTTCCTTTTCTCCTTCTCACTATCTAAGAAATTAGAACTAAAAACTTGAAAATAAAAGTACAAGAAATTCTAAAAGTGTAGAAATGTGAAAAAGAGATTATATGATATATGAGATATTAGATGCCTTTCCAAGTGAAGAATGAAGGTCTTTATATAGGCTTTGAGCTTTCCTTCAAGTGAGGTTTCCTTGCTGATTTGAGTTAACCAAACCATGGTTACTTTTCAGCCTTTGAAAAAGCAATTTGAGTTTCATACTCAAATATCAAGAGTGGTCCAATTAGAGCTTGCCATATGGTTCATGAAATGATTTCTTCATGTGGTCATCCATTGTGGGAGCCTCCTTTATAAAGTTTCCATGTGCCCCATGTGATTGTGGATCAGCTATAATGTCATTTGGAGGTGCCTTTGTCTTCTTTTGGTTTGAGGTGCTTCCGGTGTTGGCCTTTTTCTACCATTCGCAGAATGGTGCAGGTGCATGCAGTGCAGGTTTACTGGATCATTTGGATGAAATATTTTACTTTGTGTATTGTGTTCTTCCAATGTAGATGTTTTATCTGAGAATACTCACAAACATATCAAACATACCAATATCTAGACATCATGCTTAATATTGTGAATGACCACTTGCTTTATCCTTTAATGTTTGTTTATCTAATTTCTTCTATGATATTTACTTAATTTATACTTGATTTCAACAATTATTTAGGTTTAGTTGTATAAATAACTCTATATAAAATAGAGTTATCACACCCCCAAACTTAAATTGTTGCTTGTCCTCAAGTAATGACAAGAAAGAAAAACTACAATAGACTTCTATAATTAAGAAGAACAGATCAGCTCATATCTTTTCAAAAAATTTCAAGATAGAAATGCATAACTGAATGAACTTCTTTTCTCAGAAATTTTGACTTTGTGCTTCTGAAATTCCAAAACATCCAAAGTTATTACAACTCATTTATGTGAGTGTGTGCTTCACTGAAAATCAATCAGTTCCAAACTAGATAAAAAGTTTTTCTTTAACCTTTGGAAATTTCTAGATTACGTTCGGTCAAAACACAAGAGGTTTCAAAATATAGATTAGACTCACAAAATTCCCAAGACTTGAAGGGCTTTAAGTACAACAAAGGGCTTGAGTGGGTATTTCAAAACTGTTGGATCAATACAATTTTTCTGTTTTTTGGTGGTTCTTTTTCTTGATGCTAATGTATGAGGTGCAGGTGCATCACTTTTCTTGAGTGCAGGTGCACTGTGTTTTGACGATGCAGGTGCATTAAGTGCAGCTGCACTGGATACTACTTTTGAATATTTGTGGCACATATTGCCCTCCTCACTGACCTCCTTATGCATATTTTTTTTCTTTGGTCAGTTCTGTCTTCTTTTCTTCTTTTTCTTGACCAAATGCACTATTGGAACAGGTACAATTTAATGATTCAGGCAATATAGCTTTTTTGAGTAATTTTTGGTTGTATTTGGGCTAACCTATTGTATTGACCACTCTAAATTTTTCATACCATAGCCTTTGTATTCATGAAAACTCCCCCAAACTTAAGTCTTTATGCTCTTCTATATTTTTACTAAAAATTTGTTTTTGACCTTAGCTTTCTAAAAATTTCCTCTTGCATCAGATAGCTTTTAAAAAATAGCAAGGTTCCTTTTGAAATTCAGTTCATGTGGTGGAGTGATAATAACCTTGGTTATTTTTGAAAAATCATGGGCTTTTTCTTTTTCTCTTCTTCATCATTGAAAATTGATTCAATCAAGCCATGCAAAGTTTCAGTGGAAAAGAAATTTAAGCTGATCATGCTTCAAAATCATCAAATCCTAATTATAGCTTCTGTTTTTGAAAGATTGACTTTTGAAAACAACATTTTGAACATAGACATAAATACTAATACAGATACTAAAACAACACACTTAGTTATAATTAAACATACTACCACACATGCATAATGTTTTCATGAAGTTCTCCTCCCCCAACTTAAGAGTGAGCAGTGTCCTCACTGCTCTAAGTTGAGTAGCCAAAATAGCAGAAATTGTTCAAAATGGGTAGGGGGTTATTACATGTGGGATGGGAAGGGGGAGGTAAATACATATGGGATGGGACTCTAATAGTACAAACATAGTAGTAAAATATAGCAAAACATAATAAACAACATTAAAAGTTTACTCTTTCTTGGCTCCACTCCTGAGCCTTGAGATGGATCTGATTGGAGCATGCTTGACCTTCTGTTTCTTTGTCTTTGGCTCCTGTGGCTTTAATGCAGCTGCTTTGGATGCTGGTGCATCAGTTACTGTTGCTGTTTCTGCAAGATTTTCCAGTGCGGCTGTATCAGATGCAGCTGCATCAGCTAGTTTGTCAACAGCAACTGGCTCATCCATGGCTGGTTGCTTTGGGTCCTTAGCAGCTTCAGGTTGGTCTTCTTGGGCAGGTTCTTTTGTTGTTCCTGCATCTGTTACCTTTGGATTTTCCTGGGGGAGCTTCTCTGCAGCTTTTCCTTCACTAACAACTTCACCTTTACTTGCCTTAGGGTTTTCCTTCTCATTCCTTGCAACTCCAACTGCCTTTTTAAAGAATTTCTGGGTGTGGCTCATTTCTTCCCTCCTCTTTGCATCAAGTTCCTGCAGCACGAGTTCAATTGTAGCATTGGGGTTAGTTGAAATGGCAGTCACCGTAGGCGCTTGTTGGGATACAGCTGCATGAGATGCAGGTGCATCACATGCAATTGCATCAGCTGCTGGTTTATCAGGTTCTCCAGCTCTTTCCTCCTCTGAACTTGTTTCTTTTTCACCAGGCATATTTTCTTCAGTAACCTGCAAAACAGTTTCTTTTTCAATTGTTAAGTTCACAGGGGTGATGATTGGGTCAGTTGAGGTTTGTTTTGTTGGAATTTTTGGTTGAAATTCTGATTCTCATGGATCATTTGTGGGGTTGTCACTTTCTGGTTCAGGGTGATTTTGAGTAGGTGTAGGTGATTGTTGTCTAGGTGGTGAGGTGTGTGTGGGTGGTGATTTCTGATGAGGCGATTTTTGATGTGGTGATTTGGGTGATGATGGTGGTTGTTGTTGCCTTCTTGTCCTTTTAGCATACTTTTGTCTTGCCACCTGTTCCATAGTAATATCTTCTTCAACTTCTTCCTCCTCAAAGTCAGTTTCTTCTTCATCTTCCTCCTCATCTTTGCCTATCTGGTTTACCACATTCTGCAGATCCTCATCCTCCTCAGTGTCTTCTTCACTCTCCACTATAGGTTCTTCCTCACTCATATTTTTCTTTCCCTTCAAATCTTTCTTACCTCCTCTCTTTCTTTTTGGTTTTCTTATCTCCTTCTCACTCTCCTCTTGCTCTTCTTCTGAGTCATCCTGTTCACCTTCTTCTAAGACCCATTTTGGAAAAACTGGAATTTCCAATTGAGTTTCCTTGTCAGATATCTCTCTCAACCTGAGTTGGAGCCAATCATGCTGCTCATCCTGAAATTTCCACACTGCCTTCATTTTCTGCACAAAATGCTTATGTATCACTGTACCAACTTCTTGTTTCTTCTTTTCTTTGAAATTTGCAGTGAGTGCACCAGGGGGAAACTTTCTTTGTAGTTGCTCTGTTTCAGTTATTTTAACTCCTTGTTTTCTACACAGCTCAGTGATCAAGCAAGGGTAGAACAAATTTCCAGAATCTTTCACAGCAAAATCCAATATTTTTCTTGAAATAATTCTACCTATATCAACATTGGTTTCAGTCAAGATTGCATCTAGGAGAAGCAATCTCTCCTTAGTCAATGTGTAAGTGTGTGAAGTAGGGAGGATAGAGGCATCAATGAATAAATGCCAATTTCCTAATTCTGGAATCAAATATCTACTTTTCATTTTAAATTCAGTGTGTGTAAATTTCTCCCAAGGAGCCTCTTGAACAGCAATTCTAGACATGACCTTAGTCATTTCCTTTTTTCCAAAATGTTTAACTTTGTTTTCAAAATCCTCAGAGTCACAAATCAACATGAAATGATTGTTAATCCTTTCAGAATCAAAGAATACCTTTCTACCTCTAACAATGGAGTGAGGGATAATTTTACCTCCTTTGGTATCTTGAATACCTGCATAGAATTCTCTGACCAATTGCTCGATGTAATAGGTCCTGTGTTGCACAAACAGTTCCCATTTGAGATTTTCCACTGTAGAGAGGAAAGATTGGCTTGCTTTGGCTAAATTATACCCTCGTTCTGGTAGCATGTTCATTGTCCAGAAATGTGAGCTTTCTTCGTCAATGGCAGTTGCGGAAGTTGTCTTTGAAACTGGTTTTGATGATGCTCCTGCAACTGAGGCATGACTGCCAGAAGTTTTGGTAGCAGATTACTTTCTCACCATTTTGATTTGAAAGATTTCAAGTTTCTGGGTTTGATTTGCTAGAGGTTAGGGATGATTGAAGTTTTGGGATGGTTTCAGAAGTTTTGTGTTTATGAGAGTTTTGGGATGATTTTACGATTTTGAGAGAGAGGTGGAAGTAACGGTTAGATTAATGGGGTAGTGGGTTATTAAAATCGGATTGAGGAGAGGTTAATGGGAATTGATGTGATGGCTAAGTAGCCGTTTAGGTTTAAGTGGGTTATCATGCCATAAGACACGTGTTACACTAGGTGTAACAGCACATCATCTTAGCCATTGGTCATGATTACTTCTCTGATGTGCTGGCAATTTTTGAAAATTATTCTCCTAAGTGATTTTGAGTGAAGGATGTAAGTGCCTAAAACAGTGGATTTTCACGCAATGCAGGTGCATGCAGTGCAGGTGCATGAGGTGCAGGTGCATCAGGTGCAGCTGCACCAATACCTGTATCCTACAAAACACTTAAAAAAAACATCAAATTGCACAAAAAATACTAATATTTATCAAAAAGTTATGGGTTGCCTCCCACAAGCGCTTGTTTTAAGAGTCTTTACAGCTTGACTTTTTCATTTCTTTCTCAAGGATTCTTGAAATAAGTGGTGCCTTTATCTCTCACCACATGCTCACCATAGTACATTTTTACTCTCTGACCATTCACTTTGAAAGTGGTATCTGATTTTGCATCATATAAATCCACTGCTCCATGAGGGTATATTTTAACTAGTTGGAAGGGTCCTGACCATCTTGACTTTAATTTTCCCAGGGAATAATTTCAACCTAGAATTATATAATAGGACCAATCCTCCTTCCTTAAGCTCTCTCCTCTGAATTTTTTTATCATGCCATAACTTGGTCTTTTCTTTATAAATTTTAGCATTTTCATATGAGAAATGTCTAACTTCTTCTAACTCATTTAGTTCCAAAAACCTTTCTTCACCTGCCTTATTGAGATCAAAGTTCAGCTTTTTTATGGCCCAATAAGATTTGTTTTCTAACTCAACAGGTAAATGGCATGCTTTCCCATAGACTAACCTATAGGGGGACATTCCTAATGGTGTTTTAAATGCAGTTCTATATGCCCACAATGCTTCATCTAAATGTAAAGACCAATCTTTCCTATTTGGTCCTACCATTTTCTCAAGCATTCTTTTAACTTCCCTATTGGATAGTTCAGCTTGTCCACTTGTTTGTGGATGATAGGCAGTGGCAATTTTATGTTTGATCCCATATTTTGCAAGAAGATTTTCAATTAGTTTATTGCAAAAATGAGAACCTTCATCATTGATGATAGCTCTTGGGGTGCCAAATCTTGTAAAAATGTTTTTCTGTAAAAATTTACTAACTGATTTGGCATCATTGTTAGGTAATGCTACTGCCTCAATCCACTTAGAAACATAATCAACAGCTACTAAAATATATTGATTTCCAAAAGAAGGTGGAAATGGTCCCATGAAATCCATGCCCCAAACATCAAAAAGTTCAATTTCTAAAATATTGGTTCTGGGCATTTCATGTCTAGCAGATATATTTCCACTTCTTTGGCATTTATCACAGGTTTTGACCAAAGAATAAGCATCTTTAAACAAAGTAGGCCAGACATAACCTGATTGTAATACCTTAGCAGCTGTTCTATGACTTCCAAAATGACCTCCATAAGGTGCAGCATGACAGTGCAGGAGTACTGCTTGTTTTTCTGTTTCTGATACACACTTCCTCATTATTTGATCTGGACACATCTTGTATAAGTAAGGATCATCCCAATAGTATTGTTTTACTATATGAAAGAATCTCCTCTTCTGTTGATAGCTCATGTCCACTGGTACAACTTTACTCACAAGGTAATTAACAATGTCAGCATACCATGGTGTATCTGCATGTGGTGCACCTGCATGCAGTGCAGCTGCACTGGATGCAGTTGAGGTTATTGCTAACAATTTTTCATCTGGAAAATTCTCCTTGATTTCTTGTGTACCTGCATTCTCATTTTCTAACCTAGATAAATGGTTAGCTACTTGGTTCTCCACCCCCTTCTTATCTCTGATTTCAAGATCAAATTCTTGAAGGAGGAGAACCCATCTAATTAGTCTTGGTTTTGCATCTCTCTTTGCAAGCAAGTACTTGATGGAAGAATGATCAGTATAGACAATTACTTTAGTACCAACCAAGTAAGATCTAAACTTATCAAATGCAAATACCACTGCTAATAGTTC
This sequence comes from Astragalus glycyphyllos, assembly GCA_963573325.1. Taxonomy (NCBI): domain Eukaryota; kingdom Viridiplantae; phylum Streptophyta; class Magnoliopsida; order Fabales; family Fabaceae; genus Astragalus; species Astragalus glycyphyllos. The sequence continues at coordinate 35,008,593 of OY754309.1, forward strand.
TTTTTCTGTCACAGTATAATTCATTTGAGCTTCAATTAAGGTTTTGCTAGCATAATAAATTGAATGAAAGATTTTATCATACCTTTGCCCCAGGACTGCTCCTACTGCAAAGTCACTAGCATCACACATTAATTCAAAGGGCCTGCTCCAGTCTGGTGTTACTATCACTGGTGCAGTTATCAGTGCCTTTTTAAGCTTTTGAAATGCTTCCATACAAGATTCATCAAAGTTGAATTGTGTATCTTGTTGTAACAAATTACACAATGGTTTAGAAATTTTTGAAAAATCTTTGATAAATCTTCTATAGAAGCCAACATGGCCTAAGAAGCTCCTTATTGCTTTAACTATTGATGGAGGTGGCAGTTTGTCAATGACTTCAATTTTAGCCTTGTCTACTTCCAATCCTTTCTTTGATACCTTATGTCCAAGCACAATGCCTTCTTGTACCATAAAATGACATTTTTCCCAATTGAGCACAAGATTGGTGTCTTCACATCTTTGGAGAATTTTTTCTAAATTTGATAAACATAAAGGAAATGTTTCTCCAAAAACTGAAAAATCATCCATGAAAACTTCCATTGATTGCTCAATGAAGTCAGAAAATATAGACATCATGCATCTTTGAAAGGTGGCAGGTGCATTACATAAGCCAAAAGGCATCCTTCTAAATGCAAAGGTGCCATAGGGGCATGTAAAAGTAGTTTTCTGTTGATCCTTAGGTTCTATTGCAATTTGATTGTAACCTGAATAACCATCTAAGAAACAATAAAACTCTTTTCCTGCTAACCTATCTAGCATTTGATCAATGAAAGGCAAAGGAAAATGATCATTCTTTGTGGCCTTATTGAGTTTTCTGTAATCCATACAAATTCTCCACCCTGTGACAGTTCTTGTTGGTATCAACTCATTTTTTTCATTGGCTATGACTGTTACACCCCCTTTCTTAGGAACACATTGTACAGGGCTAACCCATGCACTATCTAATATGGGGTATATGATTCCAGCATCTAGCCATTTTATAATTTCTTTCTTAACAACCTCTTTCATAATTGGATTTAGCCTTCTTTGTCCTTCTATGCTATTTTTAGAATTTTCTTCTAAAATTATCCTATGCATACAAATTGAAGGGCTAATTCCTTTTATGTCTGCCATTTGCCAACCTATAGCCTTTTTACGCTTTTTCAAGGTATTTATGAGATCATTCTCCTGATCTATGGATAGATTAGATGCAATAATCACTGGTAGAGTATTATCTTTTCCTAAAAAAGCATATTTCAAATGTTTTGGCAATTCTTTCAATTCTAGTTTAGGAGGTTGTTCAACTGATGGTAAATTCTTTTTAAGGTTGGGTTTTTCTAAATTAAGAGATTCATAAGTTCTAGCCCATACCTTAGGTGTTGATTATTCCTTTGGCAGTATACATTTTTATGACAATTCTTCTTCTGGTAGTGCAGCTGCATCTGGTGCAAGTGCACTAGTGAGGTGGTCATACTGTTTGTTGAATTGTTTTTGTACTAAATGGTCAAGAGAGATGATTGCTGAACATTCTTCTCTTTCCTCTGCAGGATACTTCATAGCATTCATCACATTGAAAGTCACCTCTTGATCATTTACTCTCATGGTTAGTTCTCCTCTTTGAACATCAATCAATGTTTTTCCTATTGCTAGGAATGGTCTTCCAAGAATCACAGGTACATCTTCATCTGCAACAAAGTCAAGGATAACAAAATCTGCAGGAAATATAAATTTGTCAACCTTTACCAGTACATCTTCAATGATTCCTTCTGGGTAAGCTATTGACCTATCTGCTAGTGACAAAGTTACAGTTGTAGGTTTAGCATTACCAATTCCTAGTTGTGTAAAGACTGATTTAGGCATCAAGTTAATACTTGCACCTAGATCACACAATGCACTATCTGTATAGAGCTTGCCTATTGAGAATGGAATGGTAAAGCTACCAGGATCTTTCAATTTTCTTGGAAGTTTATTTTGTAATATTAAACTGCATTCCTTAGACATGACAACAGTTTCAAAATCACCTAATCTTTTCCTCTTTGAAAGGACATCTTTCATGAACTTAGCATAATTAGGCATTTGTTGTAATGCTTCAAGCAAAGGAACATTGATATGCAATTGTTTAAAAACATCTAAGAATTTACTGAATTGCTTCTCCTCATGTGCCTTTTTTAATCTTTGAGGATAAGGAGGAGGAGGGTATTCAGGAACTAACCTTGGAGTTGGTACTTGATGAGATGCAGATGCATCAGATGCTTCTGCATCTTGAGGATTTTTATTTTTTTCTCCCTTACCTGTACCTTCATTTTCATAAGGTTCTGCAAGATCCTTCCCATTTCTGAGAGAGATAGCTTTTACCTGTTCCTTACCTGGCCTCTGAGATGGACTTGCTTCTGTATTTGATGGTAGTGTACCTGCTGGTCTTTGATACAGAGCAGTAGCTAACTGACCTACCTGATTCTCCAAATTTTTGATTGAAGCTTCATGAGCTTGCCTAGCTGTTCTATTTTCATTAATGAAAGCTTTAAGCAGACTTTCTAAGGAGTTATCAGTAGTAAATTGTTGTTGTGGCCTTTGGTAATTCTGAGATTGAAATGCTGGTGGAATTGCTGGTGCAGCTGCACTTGGTGCAGGTGTACTGGCATTATTGTTATTCCACTTGAAATTTGGGTGGTTCCTCCAACCAGCATTATAGGTATTAGAGTAAGGGTTGTTATTTTTATTATATCCTACAAAATTCACAGAGACAGGGTTGCTAGAACATTCCTCATAAAGGTGACCTCCCCCACAATAGACACAACTTACTATTGAGGTTTTTAACCAGATTTGCTAGTGAGGCTACTTGAGCAGATAGGGCTGATATTTCACTAATTTCATGTACCCCTGATGATTTCTTTTGGGCACTCACCCTCTCAATAGGCCAACTAGAGCTATTGGTAGCAATTCTATCAATTAATTCACATGCTTCATTATAAGAAAGATTTAACAAAACACCACCAGATGATGCATCAAGCATTATTCTGGTTTGTGGTTCCAGACCATTATAAAATGTTTCCATTTGAATAATAACTGGAAGGCCATGATGTGGACATTTTCTTAAAAGTTCTTTCCATCTTTCCCATGCTTCAAACAATGATTCTTGGTCTTTTTGTCTAAAAGATGTAATATCATTTCTCATTCTGGCATTTTTAATGGGTGGAAAATATTTTGCTAAAAACTTTTCAGCCATTTCATTCCATGCATGAATAGAATTAGGCTCCAATGAATTTAACCATGATTTAGCCTTATCTTTTAAAGAATATGGAAATAGCTTAAGTCTAAATGCATTTTCACTAACACCAGGTATGATAAAGTTACTACATATTTCTAAAAACTGTTTTAAATGCTCATGGGGATCCTCATGAGGATATCCACCATATTGACCAATTGTTTGCAGCATTTGAAACATCATAGGTTTAAATTCAAAGTGGACAGCATCTATGTGAGGTCTTGCTATGCTTGTTTGCATGTTTTGATGATCAAACATAGCATAATCTCTCATAGGTCTATCTCTATCATTAATCATACCTATTGGTCCCATGTGAATAAATTGATTCCTGTGATCTGCTTCAGCATCTCGTTGTGATCCAGGACCACCTCTGACTGAGGCTGGTCTTGAGCCTTTTCCTTCACCTTGTTGAGACATGGTATTGCTGCTGGTTTGCAGCCTTTCTTTTTGGATTCTACCAACCTTCTAAACTGTCTTTCTATCTCTGGATTAAACTCAAATTCTGGTGGTTTGTCTCTGGGCATAAGCTAGTGTAGATGCACCTGTTTCTACACAGAAAACAAAACACAGAATAACAAAATAAACACTAATCTACTTTCTTCAAAACAATAAGAAAAAATTATTGCCAATCCCCGGCAACGGCGCCAAAAACTTGGTGTGTGAAAAACGTATGCAAGTATACACAGTCACAAACAAGTAGTATAATAAGATCGAACTCACAGAGATTGGATTAACTCTTATATATTGTTGTAAAGAAATGCAAATTAGTGCAACTACACTATTCAGAATGTTTGGTTTTGGTTGAAGTTGAAATGAAGTTAAAATGACAATAAACAATAGAGAGGAAATCAGTGGAGAAATATAGTTGATGATAGACATTGCAAGATGAAAAGAGATTGAATAAAACATATTGAGGTAATGGAAATTATCAAGAAAGAACAACAAAGTAGAGTTTACAATATTGAAGCTTTCTTGCATCAAGCAATGCAGGTGCACTGATCTTCTTTCTATATTTATGAAGAAGAGAATGGAGAAGTTGTCAATTCCTTCCTTTTCTCCTTCTCACTATCTAAGAAATTAGAACTAAAAACTTGAAAATAAAAGTACAAGAAATTCTAAAAGTGTAGAAATGTGAAAAAGAGATTATATGATATATGAGATATTAGATGCCTTTCCAAGTGAAGAATGAAGGTCTTTATATAGGCTTTGAGCTTTCCTTCAAGTGAAGTTTCCTTGCTGATTTGAGTTAACCAAACCATGGTTACTTTTCAGCCTTTGAAAAAGCAATTTGAGTTTCATACTCAAATATCAAGAGTGGTCCAATTAGAGCTTGCCATATGGTTCATGAAATGATTTCTTCAAGTGGTCATCCATTGTGGGTGCCTCCTTTATAAAGTTTCCATGTGCCCCATGTGATTGTGGATCAGCTATAATGTCATTTGGAGGTGCCTTTGTCTTCTTTTGGTTTGAGGTGCTTCCGGTGTTGGCCTTTTTCTACCATTCGCAGAATGGTGCAGCTGCATGCAGTGCAGCTGCATCAAGTGCAGGTGCATGCAGTGCAGGTGCACTGGATGATTTGGATGAAATCTTTTACTTTGTGTATTGTGTTCTTCCAATGTAGATGTTTTATCTGAGAATACTCACAAACATATCAAACATACCAATATCTAGACATCATTCTTAATATTGTGAATGACCACTTGCTTTATCCTTTAATGTTTGTTTATCTAATTTCTTCTATGATATTTACTTAATTTATACTTGATTTCAACAATTATTTAGGTTTAGTTGTATAAATAACTCTATATAAAATAGAGTTATCAATCTCCACCGTTCTTGAGGGATGGCACACAGATTGCCAATGATGTAAGTTCCTTGGTGCGCTTGGACCACCAAGTTGGGCCCAAAATTTGGATTGGGCTTGAGCCCAGTCCGGAACACAAGTGATTTGACCTTCACATTGTGTTGTTCAATTAGGAAGATGAGATATCCATAGGTAGAAGATAGAGAATAGCTCAATCTTGATTGATTAGAGATTATAGAAGAGTTCCTACAATGGAGTGGAAGAAAGCTTTTCTTATTGAGCAGGTTGTTGTGTAAAGTAGACCATATAGAAAATCAGTAAAGAACACAAAAGAGTTATAGTGGTTCACCCTAATTGTGAAGGGCTACAACCACTCTCACACCAAGTGAGAATTCCATTATTTCCAAATAGTTAACACGCCAATCAGAAGCTACAACATTGATAGTTTCTTCCAAGCACTTGCAATTGTTCCACTAGTTTTCTTTTACAGCTCTAGCAACTTATATACCCCTAAGGAACACCTTAGGCATCTTTACTAACATTACCAGCAACCAATTCCATGTTAGGAAGGCGCTAAACCCTAAGACCCTACTTAGGAATCTTCATTAACAATCTGGCAACCAATCTTGTTAAGAAGGTTCAATGATAAGGTAGTGTTTGGGTTCTGTTTGGGAACTACACTAGCTTAGATGATTACATGGTGTCTATCATTTTATGCTTTCCAAAGCGATCACATACTCAGAGAGTATTCCCATAAGGAATGTGTAAGCATGCTGAGTATGGTTGAGAGAGATGTTAGACCTTCAGAAGCTATTTAGGAAGCCATATGAAGGGAAGAATTAGTGTAGGCTTGCAATCTACTCTCACACCTTGAACGTGATCATCTATTGGGTATTTATATAGTTTTCTTCCCAATAGATCTGTTGCATATCTTTTCCCAAGACTTAAAATAGTCGTTTAAGGCTTCTAAAGTAAATCAGGTTTCTGTTGGGAGCTTCTGAGCAGTGTGGCTTCTGAACGCTGTAGCTTCTGAACATCTTCTAGTGCTTTGATAATGACTTCAATAACTTGCATACCAATTTGATGAATGTTGAGTAAACTGTCGTGAGACTATTTTGTGAAGAATTGGTCTGGTTACATTGTACTTTATGAGTAGATCTTATGAACATGTCATCCTTAGTATCATCTAAACTTTGTCTTCTGAAGTGCTTGATTGAAGAATCTTCTGAACGTCTTCTAAATAGATATCCTGAGTCACTTATCCTTCTGTAACAAGCTTTGATTCTTGTTGGGTTCTTGTATTTCCTCGATTGAGATCTTAACACATGACCTTATGAGTTCATTCAGTGTTCAAAGAAGTTTATTCAGATGATTATATCTTCTGAACACATTCTTCATCTTGACATGTATCTTCTGAAGATAAGCTTTAGTTTGATTAATCTTTGGCAAGGCATAAGCTTTTATACCCTATTCACATCATCTGTCACTTAAAGAACGTAGATTCATGAACACTTGTCTTGACCCAAACATAAGATGCTTATAGGAATATCTCAACTGTTGTTTAAGAGTCATTTTTCTTTATCATCTTATCAACAAGATTTCATCTTCTCATTGTGAGAAGTCTTTGGCTAAAACTGCTATGTCATACGAAGATTCTTATTGTTGCTTTTTAGGCTTCTGAAGAGTGTCTTCTTACTAAATAGAGTTTCTTAGATGGATATCATTTATGAAGTTCATCCGGCTTTGATCATTGAACCTCTCTTGTCTTCAGGATTTGCTTGTAAGACTTCTTCCCTAGTGAAGGACATATCTTCTCATGTTTGAGAAGCATTTGGTCTATCTTTATCTCCGTGACTTTGTGTTGATCATCATTCGTTTCTTGTTAAGACACATGTTTGTGTCTTCTTGATCTATTCAGGCTTTCTCACAGAGAAGGGTCTGCTTGACAAGTGAATCCACTGTCACTTCATTTGTTTTCATTTCTGATTCGTCCTCAAAGCCTTCTTAATTAATGCTCTTTTAGCGTATTACCTTCTTGAGATGTACTTGAATGTTTCCTGCACTTAAGATCACTCATAAAGATTCCTTAGATATAAAATGGATTAGATAACTTAAACACTTATCAAAATGGTTTGTTTCCATCAAAACTAATCCAAGGGATTTTGCCTCAACAAAGTTTGTGTAGGTACTACCACCACCGGGTTTACACGACAGAGCCACCATAAGAAGCCATACGAAAAACATATTTAACTCTTTCAAGATTACATGTTTTTATTTTATCTTGCTTTAAGATATTTATTAAATGTTACCTTATACTTATAGTAACATTTCCACATTACATGGAATTTGACATATAATGACAGCAAAAATCCATGTGTATAGGATTAAGAGTTAAATATGTTTTTCGTACCTCTAAAATATGAGTATTTTGGATTTAGTCCTATAAAATATTTCACCTACTTTTGAATCCTAAATTTTATTTATTTCATCAGTTTTAGTCCTTACGACTTTTAATAGTGCTTATAAAATGTCAAAAAAGTGCTGTTAAAAATCATGAGGTGCTATTAAAAGTCATGAGGGACTAAAACTGATAAATAAAACCTAGGGACTAAAAATAGGCGAAAGTTTTCTGAGCGATTAAAACCGAAATACCTAAATTTTATAGGGTCTAAAAACATATGTAACCCTAGGATTAAAAGTCGCAAGTATACATCCCTTAAAACCTATACCAACAGACTTTTCTCTCTAAAAACTCCTTATTTGTTGTGTGTAACATTAGTTTCGTGCTTGATATATATGCTTGATTGACTATATGTTTGTCTTCGGTGTTAGATTCATGTGTCCATAAATGTACTTTTTAATGTCATACTCAAACTACAGTCTATAAGATGGGCTTGGGCTTAGGGCTAGGGTTTTTGAAAGGAAGTAAACGGTAAAGACTTTGGAGGCTAACGAGCATGATTTTGAGTGGGCCTTCCCACAATTGACAAATATTAGTCCTGCTGCATGCAGTGGCAGAGTGTGAGTAAAATATTACGGCGAGGCAAAATAATCACAGAATATATTAAAAATATTATATTTACAAACAAAACTAGTTTTTGTAAAAAAGATATTTTGATTGGACAATAGAGACTCAATTATTTGACAAAATATAAAGACTCGTTTAAAAAATTAATATCTTGTGGTTTTTAAAAGGTAATTTTGATTTTTTTTGTCAAAAATAAAATTGAAATTTATTTATTTAACAATAACAAACATTTGATTTTTGACACACACATAGTGTCACCAAATAAATGCAGTAAAAGCATTTAATTGATTATCACACATGACACCAACACATCCATCAGACCACCACTCATCGCTGCTACTATGATTCAAAAAACAATTGTCAAAAGCATTTCAAAATGAAGTGAAGAGGGGTCGAAGTCAGAATCCAAAAGTTCAGTACAAGTTGTATTTCCGTTGCGCAAATGAAGTTTCCTGTGCAGAATTCGCAAATGCAATATATATATATACACACACTTAGTAGATATAGTAATAAACACTTAGTAATGCTTGCATTTGTAGAACTAAAACAGATACTTGCTTTTGGCTTAAGGTTGCCTTTCTAGTTGCTTGTCATGCTTTCTAAGGAGTATGCTTTTTTAAGTTAGAGGTAGTTATGTTAAAAAGTGAGGAGATGTCTTATTTATAGGAGAAAAATCTAACTAGCTAGGAGCGCAAGTAAGACTGTTGGAGTGAAATTCCCAATAGCGCAAGTAACTCAACAAGAGCGCAAGTAACTCAATAGCTAGCTTGGAGCGCAATAGCTAGTTCAATGTATCTGGTTAGTTCAGACCGTTGGAAACTTGTGGAGCAAGGAACACACGAAAAAAATAAAATAAATATTTTCGAAACAAACTAATTACACCACAGAGCCCAAGCCCAGGCCGAACTAGCGGTGCACGCACGTGTGTGGTGGTCGGTTTGTGTGCGTTCTCTCCCTTTTATAAAATTGAGTAGCTTGAAATTAGACCTGTGATCTTGAGTCTATAAAGTTTAGCACAACTGATTGATGGCAACTTCGGAGTCGTCGGTGACTATTTTGGGAGTCATGAAGGTGGGAGTGATGCTGACACCGTGATCGGGGATGGAAGACCGATCGATAAGTCAAGAAGACGCCACAACCGACTATGGAGATTCCGGTTGATACGTCGGGATGAGCGCCACGATAAACCGATAAGCTTTAAGAACGACTCACGAAGAACCAAAGGGACAGGTCTCTAAAGTTTTATTCAAAATTCAACTTGTTTATTTCATCAAATAAATTACAATATATAGAGAACATTAGATCCAATTGACCAAAAAGAACCTCAAGCCGAATTGATCCAATGAAATCCTAGAAATTAAAATTTACTAATAAATATCAAATCCTAATTTTAATGGAAATAAACTAATTGAATTCCTACTATCATGCAATTATCAAATAAATTGATAATTAATACCTAGAAAATTAACATAATGATAATTATTCTTGTTGATTTAACATTGAATGCGCCATAAATGACTTGGATTTTGGAATTCCTTTTTTTTGCTCTGACCGCCTTTCTTGATTAGCAAGTTTGTTGATTACATGTCCTCATCAAAAATCCACTAGCCATTGTTGGTGGTAAAAGGAAGTGCAAGTATACACAGTCTAAAAACAAGTAATATAATGAAAAGTAGAGATCGTACCCACAGGGATTGGATTAATTTTAAAGAGTTTAAAATTGTAGTAATGCTAGTGATAAAAGGAAATGAAAAATACAATAAAAAAAAGTTGATGTGAGGATGGTGTATGCAAACAGAATGTAAATTAAAGCAAGTAAAAAGTGTTGTGTTTCAATTGAGAAAGAGATGGTTGAAATACTCCTCCTAAGTAAATTCACTTTGAAAGCATTATGTTACATATGATGCTCATGCAATCATTGCTCCTGCAATGATTGCATCCGCAATGATTGCACCTGCAATGGATGCTGTAATAAAATGACTTGTGCATTTCTGCAACTATCTTCAGGGTTTCGTTATAAGTCTTATGTCTAAGCCCTAAATAAGTTCACCCTTGTCTTTTAAACTCTTACAGATTCACCCTATGGACTATGCTATCTTATGTCTAAGTCTTAGCATGGTTTTAACAAAGTTTCCTATTTTTAAAACACTTATCCATATTAGTACTTGAGTTCAAATCACAAACCATTTCTGCATTTATGACCCTACTTATTCTAAGTGATCAATCTCAAAATAAGTTGAAAGAATTATAGCACAAGAACTAAATTGCTAGAACATCAATATAACATAATAACTAATCAAACCTTCGTTACAAAGTTAAGGTATTCCAACCATAAAGAGTTTAGTTCATGCTTAACATAAATAGGCACATATAAACAGATTGAGACATGTTTATAAGAAGGAAAATACAAAGGAAAGGAGATGAGATAGGAATTACACAAATGATGATCCTTTGCATTTTCTACCTAGCTTATGTTGAGGAGAAGAACTCTCAACAATGGAAAACAGCAACTAGAACTCCACGAGAAGAGAAGGGAGAAGTTGTCACTTTGTTTCCTTCCTTTCAAGCTTTGTTGAGTACATCTAACTATAAAAATATAATAAAACTATCTACTAAACTATGGAGATGGAGAGAATATGATAACTTGTGATGATTTTTGAATGGAGAAGAGGGGATGTATTTATAGGCTTCAAAAAGTGCTTTGCCTTGGTCATCAAGCTGAATTTAGGGTTCCCTTTTTCCCTTGTCTTCAAAAAGCAAGATTGGAAGTCCCACCAACTATGAAGAGTGGTCCAATGATGTGTTGACAAGTGTACTCAAAAAGTTACAACTTGTTGTCCAAGGGGTCTGAACTTGACGCTGCAACCATCCACTTGCACAACTTGCATTTGCAACTTGACAAGCTGACGTCATCATCATAGTGCAGGAGCATTCTGTGTTGTGGTCATTGCAGGTGCAATGATTGCTGGTGCAATGCCTCTATCTTCAGTGAATCTGCTTATTGCTGGTGTATTGTCATCTGGGCACATTGCAGGTGCAATGGTTGATATCATCATTGCAGGTGCAATGTATCTGCTTTCTTCAAAACTTCTGTTTCCTGTATTGCAGGTGCAATGGTTGCTTGACCTATTGCAGGACCTATTGCAGGTGCAATGATTGCTGCAGCAATTGAACAAACACATAAAATGCCACAAATCATGATAATCAATGATGATGGGTTCCAAAATTAAAGATGCTGTTTTTCTTCTGTTTTCCTTTTTTTGAAGTTATATAATTACTGAGTTGTTTACAATAATTTAGATTTGAAAGCGTATATAACTCTATATAAAATAGAGTTATCAGCCATCATAATGACTTAACAAGACTTTAAAACCCAAAAACTAACTTAGGAAATACCAAAAGACATCAACAATTATTCTATTAAAATAAAATACAAAAATTAAAAATATAGTAAAAAATATTGGTTATCCCATGATTAAGCGCTGAATATTTTTTTCTTTGTACGATTCCTTCCACATGCTTAGAGTACTTAGGATCTCATCACTGATTCTTTAGTTAGATATTTTTTGTGATTGCCTAGGTTTAAATTTTGGACCTCTACTTTGAGTGTGTTAGTTTATGAGTGTTACTTGTCTCTTTATCTCCAGACAAAAGAAAATGAAATGATGATTTAAATATTATTTTCGTTTGCCAAAAATCCCTATCCCACCATCTTCCTTGATCATAGTTAGGGATGACAAAAGGATTCTGCATCAGGAAGGTAGCTACAGAGGTACACATCGGCAGGATCATAGATTATCCCTGAATGAATTCAAGTTTTTAAATGAAAATTCAATAAGGAGAAGAAGAGTGACGCCATGAATTTCACACAAAATCAAGAATATACGATGAAATTGAAAACTTACACAAAAGATGAACAAAGTTATGATCAAGGAGAAGATGAATTGGTCGCCACTTTCTTGGAAGGAGAAACATAAGATCAACGTACTTATCACCACAAGAGTTGTGAAAATACTCATTTTTTTTCCGACAACCATTGTGAAAAGCCTCTTGATAAGATCCAACGGTTCACTAAAGAACCAGTAAGAGAATTCTACTCTCTTAAACGAGTATGACTTACGTTACTAAACATTTGTTTAGTAAATCATACTAAAGGGCTATAGATGTAACTTCCATAATAATTAAAAAAAAAACCAAAATAAAATTAGTGAAAATCTAAATTAATGAAACCCAAAAAACGGGGAACTGTTCCCTAAATTAGAGAACCGTTTTATGTGGAACTAATCCCTTATTTTTCTCTAACAACATCTTCCTCTCTATCGTAGTTTTTAAAAAGCGCTTGTGATGATGGAGAGAATATGATAAAACTATCTACTAAACTATGGAGATGGAGAGAATATGATAACTTGTGATGATTTTTGAATGGAGAAGAGGGGATGTATTTATAGGCTTCAAAAAGTGCTTTGCCTTGGTCACCAAGCTGAATTTAGGGTTCCCTTTTTCCCTTGTCTTCAAAAAGCAAGATTGGAAGTCCCACCAACTATGAAGAGTGGTCAAATGATGTGTTGACAAGTGTACTCAAAAAGTTACAACTAGTTCGTACCATTTCATATGAATTTGGACAACCTCTAACCATTTTCAACGAGTTTGTACTATTTCATACTAGTTCATACAATTTCCTAGAGTTCGTACCATTCCGTACTAGTTCGTCTCATATTGTACAAGTTCGTTCTAGTTGGTTCCATTTTGAACAAGTTCGTCTTAGTTCGTACCATTTCATATGAATTCGGACTAGTTCAAACAGTTTCTTAGGAGTTTGTACCATTCTATTCTAGTTCATACCATTTCCTCTGAGTTCGTACCATTCCGTACTAGTTCGTCCCATTTGGTACAAGTTCGTCCTAGTTGGTTCCATTTTGAACGAGTTCGTCTTAGTTCGTACCATGTCATATGAATTTGGACTACCTCTAACCATTTTTAACGAGTTTGTACTATTTCATACAATTTCCTAGAGTTCGTACCATTCCGTACTAGTTCGTCTCATATGGTACAAGTTCGTTTTAGTTGGTTCCATTTTGAACGAGTTCATCTTAGTTCGTACCATTTCATATGAATTTGGACTAGTTCTAACCATTTCTTAGGAGTTTGTACCTTTCTATACTAGTTCATACCATTTCCTACGAGTTCGTACCATTGCGTACTATTTTGTCCCATTTGGTACAAGTTCGTCCTAGTTGGTTCCATTTTGAATGAGTTCGTCTTAGTTCGTATCATTTCATATGAATTTGGACTACCTCTAACCATTTTCAACGAGTTTGTACTATTTCATACTAGTTCATACAATTTCCTTGAGTTCGTACCATTCCGTACTAGTTCGTCTCATATGGTACAAGTTCGTTCTAGTTGGTTCCATTTTGAACGAGTTCGTCTTAGTTCGTACCATTTCATATGAATTCAGACTAGTTCTAACCATTTCTTAGGAGTTTGTACCTTTCTATACTAGTTCATACCATTTCCTACGAGTTCGTACCATTCCGTACTATTTCGTCCCATTTGGTACAAGTTCGTCCTAGTTGGTTCCATTTTGAACGAGTTCGTCTTAGTTCGTACCATTTCATATGAATTTGGACTAGTTCTAACCATTTCTTAGGAGTTTGTACCTTTCTATACTAGTTCATACCATTTCCTACGAGTTCGTACCATTGCGTACTATTTCTTCCCATTTGGTACAAGTTCGTCCTAGTTGGTTCCATTTTGAACGAGTTCGTCTTAGTTCGTACCATGTCATATGAAGTTGGACTACCTCTAACCATTTTCAACGAGTTTGTACTACTTAATACAATTTCCTAGAGTTCGTACCATTCCGTACTAGTTCGTGTCATATGGTACAAGTTCGTTCTAGTTGGTTCCATTTTGAACGAGTTCGTCTTATTTCGTACCATTTCATATGAATTTGGACTAGTTCTAACCATTTCTTAGGAATTTGTTCCTTTCTATACTAGTTCATACCATTTCCTACGAGTTCGTACCATTCCGTACTATTTCGTCCCATTTGGTACAAGTTCGTCCTAGTTGATTCCATTTTGAACGATGTAGCGACCGAAAAATCCGAAGGACTTACATAAAAACATAACTTCGGTTATAGAGCAATAACAACATAAAAACAAGACTTACAATGGCGTGATTAAGAAAGGACTTACGAGCAAGTAATCGTGAAAAATTGATTTTTGTCCCATGTTCGTCAACTGCATAATCAGCCGTCAATGGCGTAATGGAAGAGCGTGCTTCAATGGCGTGTTTCAACGGTGCCCTTTTTGCATCAATGGTGTGCGTCACGGCCTATTTCCTTGCGTGAGTGCATTTTTGCGACTTCCTTTGCGTGATGCAATGGCGTGCGAAGAAGAAAAGCGTGGAATAGAGAAGAAGAAGGTGAAAAAAAAGAAGAACGTTGAAAAAAAAGATAGGAAGAACGTGAAAAAAAAAGATAGGAAGAACGTGAGAACGTGGAAATTCTGATTTAGTTTTGTAACCGACCCTAAAAAATAGGAGCTGATTTAATGGTTAATTTATTTTAATTATTTAATTTAATTAAAACAAAAAATGACAGTGACAACAATGCCCTTATTTATTTCTATCCATTAGATTAAATTTGCTTAAAAAAAGGAGAATCTAATGGCAATTATTTATTTAGTAAGAGTTACTATGGAAAATGTTTAGTAACATAAGCCAAATCCCTCTTAAACACACTAATTTCATGCAATCCAAATTATGATTAAAATTCCACACAAGTTCTAATGTTTTTCTATTTTTAGAAAGCATTCCCGATGCTAATTGTATCTCATGGCTTTACTTATACCCTATGGGCCTAAAGATTATAGCATGCTTCTAAATGTTAACAGAATTCAATCCTTATTAGAGACCATTAAAACTCTCCTCAATATTAAGGAGCATTAATTAAAATATTTTCTCGTCATTTGGCTCTTGTCTATTCTTCCACTGCAACAAAGAGCTTATGTTTCCTTCCATCTCCTTTTGGAGCAATTGACTTTGCTCCTCTCCTTACTTTGTTGTGACTCTCCCGGTTCAACCAATTGAAATGCCCGATCTGGTTCTCACAATACTGGTTGGGATGCCAACATAACTAAGTTTCATTCTACCATAATGATACTTTTGCACACCAATTCTCGTTTGTCTTAAAAAAATAGATGATAATTGTTAAACTTGTTTTTTTAGAGTACTCACCCTAAAATACATTGTTGTGTTTTGTTTACATTATCCAAAGTTTTATCAAACCTCCTAATGAACAACAAAGCTTTTGCTTTATCCAACGTAATTTTTATCCTTAAAAATATAAATGGTAAACTATTTTAATTAAATTGATTATTCATTCATTCTAAAATGTATTTAGATCCATATCTCTTATTCATTTCTTACACATTCTTAGTAATGTAAAACAATACAATTCACGTTACTTTGGAATGACAAAGTAAATGTTTACATGGCTAGGTAAGTTGCTCTATTGAGATACTTATCTCACTAATTTTTTTTGTTGGTTGGTAAAAGGAGTTTCAAAAGTTTATTTCGCTCATTAAATTTTCCATGAATTACAGCGAAGCTCGTATTACTTTTGTTGCCGTAAGGAAATTACGTAACGCATATGCTGTCTTTAAATTACATTCATTCAATAGTGTTTCTTTTTAAATAGTGTTTCTTCTTCTTTTTTTTCTCTACAGTTGACCACTCTTCTGTGAACTTGTGCATAAAAAAATCATCACAGAGACTTCAGAAATGACACATTTGGTTGTTTTTGCAATCTCCTACATGGTTTTATTCTCGGGTTGTTTCAATTTCCTGAGAAAAAAGCCTAACCAACCCAACCGATTGTCGATAGGTGAGACAGAAGAAAAGATGGTTGTCGACTGGACTAACATACCAACTACAATCTCAGATTTGGTTTTGGGTCGCCTTACTCGAACAGATTTCTACCGCTTTGGTGAGGTATGTACTTCTTGGAGGCATGCCGTCACAGAAACCATTCGTTATAGGAGCTCAACTCCTTTACCATCGATGCCCTTGCTTTTGGTCTATCAACCACACATCTGCAATGACATCAAAGCTGGGTTTTGCAGCTTGATTGATCGCAAAATGCATTTTCCGATGACGCCTCTTTTCAGAGGGAAAGTGCATTGTCTTGGTTCCATAAATGGTTGGTTGATTATGGTTGACACTCTTTTGAGTGATGAGTCCGGGAGTTCCTCTATTGTAGCCGATCACCAATTTCCATCATTTTTCTTCTGGAACCCAATTTCAAATGAACATGTTATGTTGCCATCAAAGCTAACTATTCCTTATCCCCAAAAATGGTATAAATTGTTTCATAAAGTGAAGGCCACATCAGGACCAGAAAGTCCAGATTGTATGGTGGTAGGTTTGTTTGCTGCTCAACACCACATTTCCTTTTGTAGGCTTCATGATGAATCTTGGAGTATCATAACAATTGAGTATGATCCCTTGAACATAATTTTTTCTGACATAGAACTACTTCATGGTAAGTGTTACGCTTTGACCGAAACATTAAGAAATAGAAATATTACTTCCATATTGGTTTATGATCTCCAAGGTCCTAATCCTCTACAGGCTAAAATATTGATTAACCTTCAGCAACAATTAGAACATTCTCCAAGCTTAAAGAATCTTATTTTCAAGAATCCCATTTTCTACTACTTGGCAAGTGATTCAACATCTGGAGATTTGTACTTGGTTTTTATTATTGTTAATCGTAAGGTTTTTCTTCCTCCACGTGGTAGGAGCAGCTACCTAAGGTACCCTAGTCATGCTGAAGAAGAGTTCATTGTCTTTAAGGTAGACATGAGCAATGTACATCAACTTTTGAATGTTTCGAATCTGAATGGTGGAATATTGTTTCTTAGTCAAAGAGACAGTAAAATAGTTCCAAGGTCTACCCTTAATGGCCCTGAAGATTTAATAAGAAGAAACACCATTTATTTTGCTCATGCCTATCGAAACAAAGAAAACCCCCATTCATCTCCTCAGATTGCAAAGTTCTCCATGACTAATGGGAGAATCGACCACATTCCTTTGCCAAATTCAGAACTATATCTTGAGTCAATATGTTTATGGTTCATGCCAACACTTTGGTAAATGAATTATCATCATCATCATCATGATGGTATGCTATCTTATAACATTACTAGTTTTACAGTTGAGTATTACCGTCTTTTCTGATTGTATTACTTAGATGTGAAATGTTTATTCTCATACAATAAAAATGTCAGTATATCAATCTTTTTAATATCTTGCAAATATCATTTCCTCTTTTATATCATACTTTTTCTAAGTTAATGATTAAATTTCAAGAACTTTACTTTTTCTCTCGCATACACTTATAGAAATTGCTAAGATTCCTTTGAATATGGTGTGTGAAGAAACTTCTAACAATTCGTGCTAATTTATTTTAATCTTAATATTTTTAAAACAAAACTATTGTGGGTTATAATAACACAATACGAATATGTAACCCTGAAAAACTCTAAGGGGTTGGTCTAATGGGTTATAATAACTCAGGATTGATACCACATTATCAAGTTGAATATAAAAAAAGAAAATACAAGTAATTATTATTACATTGAAATGATAAAATGATATTTATTTTGGACATTTTTTCTAATACGACATTTAGTTTACAACGAAGAATACTACTGCTAGTTTAAAAATGTGAATTAGATATTAAAATTTTATTTATTACATTAATATAAAGTACTAACAAAGTTTTAGTTTATTTTTGTCAAAAAAATATAATGTTTTCCTTTTTTAAGAAAATATAGTAACAACATTTAATAGTACTTGTTTTTAAGGTAATAAATGAATTTGTCAAAAAATAAAAAGGTAGTAAATGAAGACATTAATAAAATGCATTAAATACTGTTTGACAAAAAAAATGTACTAAATGTTCTTAAATTAGTACTTTTGACATTTTTTGACTTGAAAGATACTTTTGACTTCGTGTAATTCATTTAATATGAGAGTTTTTGTTCCTTTTTACACAACTTTTCAGGTCTATGTATTTAGTCCTAATTAGGAGTAAATACATTGATTTTCCGTTTTATATTTAAGACCAGAGTAATGGTCTTTTTCAACAATATCTTTGCATATTTATTACACGTTACAACTATTTCTCTCTTAGTGATGAATAATTAAAAAATGAGTTTTTTTTTGTTACTGTGTTATTGGTGCGCAGAATCCACTGATTTTGTCAGTGATTAATCTATGCCGAGAAACCTGAATGGCCACATGTATACCCGACTTTGCTCGTCCGTGTGGTTCTCTCCTCCTAACAGTGTTGCTCACACACACACAAGATTCAAATCCAAGACCTTGGGGTGGGATTCGAGCTTAGTGTTAGCACTCAAACCAACCCTGTTGGTAGAAATGAATTAGTATAACTTTTATTTATCTATAGATGAAATGGCAAATAAACATCATGCACACACTACCACCGGTCACACTTGGGTTCGGACCCGGAACCGACGTCCCTATGTCGCTGAAATTGCAAAGCCAACCAACAGTGAGAGATATATTAATATAACTTTAAATTTTTTTTTGGTTCGGACCATTGCTAGCAACCCACAGAGTGTCTTAACGCTTTCAACGAAAGACTAATCTCCGCTCGTGCTTAGGATCAAATTTCGCACTTGCCAACAACAAGTTTGTCCACTGCGGGAATTGAACCCGGGAGCACCGGATCGACCCCCCGTGTCCTAGGGTAGATAATAACTTTAAATTAATATAACTTTAAACTATCAAGTGAAAAACAATAAGGAATAATTTTATTCTAAAAAATCTACAAATAAAAAGGAACAGATAATCCTTAATTTCTTATTAAGAGATATTATTGTGTAGGTGTGAACCTAACATTTTTTGACCAAAGGAAACTTATAGCATTTCATTAATAATCAAAGCAGAAATACAAGTCGAACTATAATAAAAAATATGGGAACTAGTATAAAGCCTTGATGCTCTAGCAAGAGTGTGAGCCACAAGGTTTGCTTGTCACCGGATAAAACTAATCGTATAGTTTTGGAAATTAGAAAGTAAAAGTTGACAAGTTCTTAAGATAGAGCCATATTCAGTGACAAAATTAGACACTCCTCAGATGTCATCCACTACCACTTTGCATTCAAGCTTCGATCGTACCACAATGGATGTCTAGTTCTTGTTATCGACGACTACTTCCATTAGACCCAAAGCTTCGACCTCTTGGGTTGAGGATTGCAGTGGAACCAAAGAGACATGGCTTTCATGAACACACCTTCTTCATTGCAAATACCGAGACCAATACCAAACCTGCCATCATCAAAAAGAGAAGCATCAACGTTGCACTTGATTGACGCTGCTTTGAGACGAGACCAAGAGACGCCCCCACTATCGCGAGACGAACCGATAGGACAAGTAGTACTTCCTTAAGAGTAACAGATAAGGAGCATCAGAAGATAGAACCTATCTTCTGAGTATATCATTCAACAGAATGCATATGGGTATGGTTAAATAGAGTAGGTCATGATACTAAGAAGATGTATAGAGTGTATCTTTGAATATCATGGAAGTCCTCTTAGATGTTGGATGGTTTAAGAAAGATGATATGGTTAGAAAGTGATATTCAGTCTTCTTACACAAGTTGTTCAGTACCGGAGTACGGGTGACAGTATGAATTGGAATGCTCCGCGAGAATGGAAGGTTGACTTCGGATGGATGAACTTGGACCTCGGATTGACCGAGGTGGTCTTCTCCCGCGCCTCGGGTGGGGTACCTTCAAGCACTCCGATGCCTAAGTCAACAAGGGAAGATAAGAGGTATTCTAGAGAGAAGTGAATGCGTACCTTTCATCTTGGGTGGAGGCCTATTTATAGGCGCTAGGATGGAGTAAGGAGTGCTTTGGTGTACAAGGAAGAGGTGAGATCTAAGCCGTTCAACTAAGCGGCGCAATCTCCACCGTTCTTGAGGGATGGCACACAGATTGCCAATGATGTAAGTTCCTTGGTGCGCTTGGACCACCAAGTTGGGCCCAAAATCTGGATTGGGCTTGAGCCCAGTCCGGAACAGTAGCCCCCCAAGTCGAGGTCGGTCGAGCAAGGCAAGGGCGGCCTCAGTTTGATTTCCAGGATCGTTGTGGATCCTTCTCAGGGATGGTTGTGGATCCATTTGGTCCTTGACTGAGCATTGAAGCTCGGAGTCAAGAGGGTCCGAAGCCGCAAGGACTTCTTCCTCGGTATCTGATGGAGCTGAGCTCGGAGATCAGGGAGGAGGCACAATCGCACGGGGCGAAAGAGGGACGAAGTCGCAAGGACTTCTTCCTTCAGCCTCTAATGGAGTTCCGAACTCTAACATCAGAGGGAAGGCACAATCGCACGGGGCGAAAGAGGGGCGAAGCCGCAAGGACTTCTTCCTTCGGCCTTTGATGGAGTTCCGAACTCTGACAACAGAGGGAAGGCATAGGGATGCTGTGGACCTGAGCCGCGGTGGGCCTAGGCGCGCTCCATGACTGAGCATTTAAGCTCGGAGTCAGGGAAGACGGAGTCGCTGTGGACTTAGGCGCGCTCCATGACTGAGCATTTAAGCTCGCTCCATGACTGAGCATTTAAGCTCGGAATCAGGGAGGAAGTAGTCGCTGTGGACTTAGGCGCGCTCCATGACTGAGCATTTAAGGTCACAGTCTGGGAGGACGGAGTCGCTGTGGACTTAGGCGCGCTCCATGACTGAGCATTTAAGCTCGGAGTCAGGGAGGCCAAGGTTGATTAGAAACATGGCTGAAGATAATAAGCTCGGGCTGGGGTTGATCTGGAGCCCGACAGAAAATAATAATCTGAGGCCAAGGTTGATTAGAAACCTGGCTGAAGATAATAAGCTGAGGCCGGGGTTGATCTGCAGAACGTGGATGAAGATAATAAGCCGAGGGCAGGGTTGATCTGGAGCCCGACAAAAGATAATAATCTGAGGCCAAGGTTGATTAGAAACCTGGCTGAAGATAATAAGCTGAGGCCGGGGTTGATCTGGAGCCCGGCAGAAGATAATAATCTGAGGCCAAGGATGATTAGAAACCTGGCTGAAGATAATAAACCGAGGCCAGGGTTGATCTGGAGGCCGGCAGAAGATAATAATCTGAGGCCGAGGTTGACTTGAAACCTGGCTGAAGATAATAAGCTAAGGCCGGGGTTGATCTGGAGCTCGGCAGAAGATAATAAGCTGAGGCCGAGGTTGACTTGAAACTTGGCTGAAGATAATAAGCTGAGGCCGGGGTTGATCTAGAGCCCGGCAGAAGATAAGAAGATGCGGCCGAGGTAGTTGGAGGTTGATATAGTCTGGACCATCTTCAAATTACCTCCGCCGTGAGCTGAATAAGAGAGCAACGAAAGTGCTCCCACTGTGGTCGCCAATGTTCGGTACCGGAGTACGGGTGAAGGTATGAATTGGAATGCTCCGCAAGAATGGAAGGTTGACTTCAGATGGTTGAACTTGGACCTCGGATTGGCCGAGGTGGTCTTCTCCCGCTCCTCGGGTGGGGTACCTGCAAGCACTCTGATGCCTAAGTCAGCAAGGGAACAGAATAGGTATTCTAGAGAGAAATGAATGCGTACCTTTTGTCTTGGGTGGAGGCCTATTTATAGGCACTAGGATGGAGTAAGGAGTGCTTTGGTGCACAATTAAAAGGTGAGATCTAAGCCATTCAACTAAGTGGCACGATCTCTAGTGTGTGAAAAACGTATGCAAGTATACACAGTCACAAACAAGTAGTATAATAAGATCGAACCCACAGAGATTGGAATAACTCTTATATATTGTTGTAAAGAAATGCAAATTAGTGCAACTACACTATTCAGAATGTTTGGTTTTGGTTGAAATTGAAATGAAGTTAAAATGACAATAAACAATAGAGAGGAAATCAGTGGAGAAATATAGTTGATGATAGACATTGCAAGATGAAAAGAGATTGAATAAAACATATTGAGGTAATGGAAATTATCAAGAAAGAACAACAAAGTAGAGTTTACAATATTGAAGCTTTCTTGCATCAAGCAATGCAGGTGCACTGATCTTCTTTCTATATTTATGAAGAAGAGAATGGAGAAGTTGTCAATTCCTTCCTTTTCTCCTTCTCACTATCTAAGAAATTAGAACTAAAAACTTGAAAATAAAAGTACAAGAAATTCTAAAAGTGTAGAAATGTGAAAAAGAGATTATATGATATATGAGATATTAGATGCCTTTCCAAGTGAAGAATGAAGGTCTTTATATAGGCTTTGAGCTTTCCTTCAAGTGAAGTTTCCTTGCTGATTGGAGTTAACCAAACCATGGTTACTTTTCAGCCTTTGAAAAAGCAATTTGAGTTTCATACTCAAATATCAAGAGTGGTCCAATTAGAGCTTGCCATATGGTTCATGAAATGATTTCTTCAAGTGGTCATCCATTGTGGGCGCCTCCTTTATAAAGTTTCCATGTGCCCCATGTGATTGTGGATCAGCTATAATGTCATTTGGAGGTGCCTTTGTCTTCTTTTGGTTTGAGGTGCTTCCGGTGTTGGCCTTTTTCTACCATTCGCAGAATGGTGCAGGTGCATGCAGTGCAGGTGCACTGGATGATTTGGATGAAATATTTTACTTTGTGTATTGTGTTCTTCCAATGTAGATGTTTTATCTGAGAATACTCACAAACATATCAAACATACCAATATCTAGACATCATGCTTAATATTGTGAATGACCACTTGCTTTATCCTTTAATGTTTGTTTATCTAATTTCTTCTATGATATTTACTTAATTTATACTTGATTTCAACAATTATTTAGGTTTAGTTGTATAAATAACTCTATATAAAATAGAGTTATCACACCCCCAAACTTAAATTGTTGCTTGTCCTCAAGTAATGACAAGAAAGAAAAACTACAATAGACTTCTATAATTAAGAAGAACAGATCAGCTCATATCTTTTCAAAAAATTTCAAGATAGAAATGCATAACTGAATGAACTTCTTTTCTCAGAAATTTTGACTTTGTGCTTCTGAAATTCCAAAACATCCAAAGTTATTACAACTCATTTATGTGAGTGTGTGCTTCACTGAAAATCAATCAGTTCCAAACTAGATAAAAAGTTTTTCTTTAACCTTTGGAAATTTCTAGATTACGTTCGGTCAAAACACAAGAGGTTTCAAAATATAGATTAGACTCACAAAATTCCCAAGACTTGAAGGGCTTTAAGTACAACAAAGGGCTTGAGTGGGTATTTCAAAACTGTTGGATCAATACAATTTTTCTGTTTTTGGTGGTTCTTTTTCTTGATGCTAATGTATGAGGTGCAGGTGCATCACTTTTCTTGAGTGCAGGTGCACTGTGTTTTGACGATGCAGGTGCATTAAGTGCAGCTGCACTGGATACTACTTTTGAATATTTGTGGCACATATTGCCCTCCTCACTGACCTCCTTATGCATATTTTTTTTCTTTGGTCAGTTCTGTCTTCTTTTCTTCTTTTTCTTGACCAAATGCACTATTGGAACAGGTACAATTTAATGATTCAGGCAATATAGCTTTTTTGAGTAATTTTTGGTAGTATTTGGGCTAACCTATTGTATTGACCACTCTAAATTTTTCATACCATAGCCTTTGTATTCATGAAAACTCCCCCAAACTTAAGTCTTTATGCTCTTCTATATTTTTACTAAAAATTTGTTTTTGACCTTAGCTTTCTAAAAATTTCCTCTTGCATCAGATAGCTTTTAAAAAATAGCAAGGTTCCTTTTGAAATTCAGTTCATGTGGTGGAGTGATAATAACCTTGGTTATTTTTGAAAAATCATGGGCTTTTTCTTTTTCTCTTCTTCATCATTGAAAATTGATTCAATCAAGCCATGCAAAGTTTCAGTGGAAAAGAAATTTAAGCTGATCATGCTTCAAAATCATCAAATCCTAATTATAGCTTCTGTTTTTGAAAGATTGACTTTTGAAAACAACATTTTGAACATAGACATAAATACTAATACAGATACTAAAACAACACACTTAGTTATAATTAAACATACTACCACACATGCATCATGTTTTCATGAAGTTCTCCTCCCCCAACTTAAGAGTGAGCAGTGTCCTCACTGCTCTAAGTTGAGTAGCCAAAATAGCAGAAATTGTTCAAAATGGGTAGGGGGTTATTACATGTGGGATGGGAAGGGGGAGGTAAATACATATGGGATGGGACTCTAACAGTACAAACATAGTAGTAAAATATAGCAAAACATAATAAACAACATTAAAAGTTTACTCTTTCTTGGCTCCACTCCTGAGCCTTGAGATGGATCTGATTGGAGCATGCTTGACCTTCTGTTTCTTTGTCTTTGGCTCCTGTGGCTTTAATTAATGCAGTTGCTTTGGATGCTGGTGCATCAGTTACTGTTGCTGTTTCTGCAAGATTTTCCAGTGCGGCTGTATCAGATGCAGCTGCATCAGCTAGTTTGTCAACAGCAACTGGCTCATCCATGGCTGGTTGCTTTGGGTCCTTAGCAGCTTCAGGTTGGTCTTCTTGGGCAGGTTCTTTTGTTGTTCCTGCATCTGTTACCTTTGGATTTTCCTGGGGGAGCTTCTCTGTAGCTTTTCCTTCACTAACAACTTCACCTTTACTTGCCTTAGGGTTTTCCTTCTCATTCCTTGCAACTCCAACTGCCTTTTTAAAGAATTTCTGGGTGTGGCTCATTTCTTCCCTCCTCTTTGCATCAAGTTCCTGCAGCACCAGTTCAATTGTAGCATTGGGGTTAGTTGAAATGGCAGTCACCGTAGGCGCTTGTTGGGATACAGCTGCATGAGATGCAGGTGCATCACATGCAATTGCATCAGCTGCTGGTTTATCAGGTTCTCCAGCTCTTTCCTCCTCTGAACTTGTTTCTTTTTCACCAGGCATATTTTCTTCAGTAACCTGCAAAACAGTTTCTTTTTCAATTGTTAAGTTCACAGGGGTGATGATTGGGTCAGTTGAGGTTTGTTTTGTTGGAATTTTTGGTTGAAATTCCGATTCTGATGGATCATTTGTGGGGTTGTCACTTTCTGGTTCAGGGTGATTTTGAGTAGGTGTAGGTGATTGTTGTCTAGGTGGTGAGGTGTGTGTGGGTGGTGATTTCTGATGAGGCGATTTTTGATGTGGTGATTTGGGTGATGATGGTGGTTGTTGTTGCCTTCTTGTCCTTTTAGCATACTTTTGTCTTGCCACCTGTTCCATAGTAATATCTTCTTCAACTTCTTCCTCCTCAAAGTCAGTTTCTTCTTCATCTTCCTCCTCATCTTTGCCTATCTGGTTTACCACATTCTGCAGATCCTCATCCTCCTCAGTGTCTTCTTCACTCTCCACTATAGGTTCTTCCTCACTCATATTTTTCTTTCCCTTCAAATCTTTCTTACCTCCTCTCTTTCTTTTTGGTTTTCTTATCTCCTTCTCACTCTCCTCTTGCTCTTCTTCTGAGTCTTCCTGTTCACCTTCTTCTAAGACCCATTTTGGAAAAACTGGAATTTCCAATTGAGTTTCCTTGTCAGATATCTCTCTCAACCTGAGTTGGAGCCAATCATGCTGCTCATCCTGAAATTTCCACACTGCCTTCATTTTCTGCACAAAATGCTTATGTATCACTGTACCAACTTCTTGTTTCTTCTTTTCTTTGAAATTTGCAGTGAGTGCACCAGGGGGAAACTTTCTTTGTAGTTGCTCTGTTTCAGTTATTTTAACTCCTTGTTTTCTACACAGCTCAGTGATCAAGCAAGGGTAGAACAAATTTCCAGAATCTTTCACAGCAAAATCCAATATTTTTCTTGAAATAATTCTACCTATATCAACATTGGTTTCAGTCAAGATTGCATCTAGGAGAAGCAATCTCTCCTTAGTCAATGTGTAAGTGTGTGAAGTAGGGAGGATAGAGGCATCAATGAATAAATGCCAATTTCCTAATTCTGGAATCAAATATCTACTTTTCATTTTAAATTCAGTGTGTGTAAATTTCTCCCAAGGAGCCTCTTGAACAGCAATTCTAGACATGACCTTAGTCATTTCCTTTTTTCCAAAATGTTTAACTTTGTTTTCAAAATCCTCAGAGTCACAAATCAACATGAAATGATTGTTAATCCTTTCAGAATCAAAGAATACCTTTCTACCTCTAACAATGGAGTGAGGGGTAATTTTACCTCCTTTGGTATCTTGAATACCTGCATAGAATTCTCTGACCAATTGCTCGATGTAATAGGTCCTGTGTTGCACAAACAGTTCCCATTTGAGATTTTCCACTGTAGAGAGGAAAGATTGGCTTGCTTTGGCTAAATTATACCCTCGTTCTGGTAGCACATTCATTGTCCAGAAATGTGAGCTTTCTTCGTCAATGGCAGTTGCGGAAGTTGTCTTTGAAACTGGTTTTGATGATGCTCCTGCAACTGAGGCATGACTGCCAGAAGTTTTGGTAGCAGATTACTTTCTCACCATTTTGATTTGAAAGATTTCAAGTTTCTGGGTTTGATTTGCTAGAGGTTAGGGATGATTGAAGTTTTGGGATGGTTTCAGAAGTTTTGTGTTTATGAGAGTTTTGGGATGATTTTACGATTTTGAGAGAGAGGTGGAAGTAACGGTTAGATTAATGGGGTAGTGGGTTATTAAAATCGGATTGAGGAGAGGTTAATGGGAATTGATGTGATGGCTAAGTAGCCGTTTAGGTTTAAGTGGGTTATCATGCCATAAGACACGTGTTACACTAGGTGTAACAGCACATCATCTTAGCCATTTGTCATGATTACTTCTCTGATGTGCTGGCAATTTTTGAAAATTATTCTCCTAAGTGATTTTGAGTGAAGGATGTAAGTGCCTAAAACAGTGGATTTTCACGCAATGCAGGTGCATGCAGTGCAGGTGCATGAAGTGCAGGTGCATGAGGTGCAGGTGCATGAGGTGCAGCTGCACCAATACCTGTATCCTACAAAACACTTAAAAAAACATCAAATTGCACAAAAAATACTAATATTTATCAAAAAGTTATGGGTTGCCTCCCACAAGCGCTTGTTTTAAGAGTCTTTACAGCTTGACTTTTTCATTTCTTTCTCAAGGATTCTTGAAATAAGTGGTGCCTTTATCTCTCACCACATGCTCACCATAGTACATTTTTACTCTCTGACCATTCACTTTGAAAGTGGTATCTGATTTTGCATCATATAAATCCACTGCTCCATCAGGGTATATTTTAACTAGTTGGAAGGGTCCTGACCATCTTGACTTTAATTTTCCAGGGAATAATTTCAACCTAGAATTATATAATAGGACCAATCCTCCTTCCTTAAGCTCTCTCCTCTGAATTTTTTTATCATGCCATAACTTGGTCTTTTCTTTATAAATTTTAGCATTTTCATATGAGAAATGTCTAACTTCTTCTAACTCATTTAGTTCCAAAAACCTTTCTTCACCTGCCTTATTGAGATCAAAGTTCAGCTTTTTTATGGCCCAATAAGATTTGTTTTCTAACTCAACAGGTAAATGGCATGCTTTCCCATAGACTAACCTATAGGGGGACATTCCTAATGGTGTTTTAAATGCAGTTCTATATGCCCACAATGCTTCATCTAAATGTAAAGACCAATCTTTCCTATTTGGTCCTACCATTTTATCAAGCATTCTTTTAACTTCCCTATTGGATAGTTCAGCTTGTCCACTTGTTTGTGGATGATAGGCAGTGGCAATTTTATGTTTGATCCCATATTTTGCAAGATGATTTTCAATTAGTTTATTGCAAAAATGAGAACCTTCATCATTGATGATAGCTCTTGGGGTGCCAAATCTTGTAAAAATGTTTTTCTGTAAAAATTTACTAACTGATTTGGCATCATTGTTAGGTAATGCTACTGCCTCAATCCACTTAGAAACATAATCAACAGCTACTAAAATATATTGATTTCCAAAAGAAGGTGGAAATGGTCCCATGAAATCCATGCCCCAAACATCAAAAAGTTCAATTTCTAAAATATTGGTTCTGGGCATTTCATGTCTAGCAGATATATTTCCACTTCTTTGGCATTTATCACAGGTTTTGACCAAAGAATAAGCATCTTTAAACAAAGTAGGCCAGACATAACCTGATTGTAATACCTTAGCAGCTGTTCTATGACTTCCAAAATGACCTCCATAAGGTGCAGCATGACAGTGCAGGAGTACTGCTTGTTTTTCTGTTTCAGATACACACTTCCTCATTATTTGATCTGGACACATCTTGTATAAGTAAGGATCATCCCAATAGTATTGTTTTACTATATGAAAGAATCTCCTCTTCTGTTGATAGCTCATGTCCACTGGTACAACTTTACTCACAAGGTAATTAACAATGTCAGCATACCATGGTGTATCTGCATGTGGTGCACCTGCATGCAGTGCAGCTGCACTGGATGCAGTTGAGGTTATTGCTAACAATTTTTCATCTGGAAAATTCTCCTTGATTTCTTGTGTACCTGCATTCTCATTTTCTAACCTAGATAAATGGTTAGCTACTTGGTTCTCCACCCCCTTCTTATCTCTGATTTCAAGATCAAATTCTTGAAGGAGGAGAACCCATCTAATTAGTCTTGGTTTTGCATCTCTCTTTGCAAGCAAGTACTTGATGGAAGAATGATCAGTATAGACAATTACTTTAGTACCAACCAAGTAAGATCTAAACTTATCAAATGCAAATACCACTGCTAATAGTTCTTTTTCTGTCACAGTATAATTCATTTGAGCTTCAATTAAGGTTTTGCTAGCATAATAAATTGAATGAAAGATTTTATCATACCTTTGCCCCAGGACTGCTCCTACTGCAAAGTCACTAGCATCACACATTAATTCAAAGGGTCTGCTCCAGTCTGGTGTTACTATCACTGGTGCAGTTATCAGTGCCTTTTTAAGCTTTTGAAATGCTTCCATACAAGATTCATCAAAGTTGAATTGTGTATCTTGTTGTAACAAATTACACAATGGTTTAGAAATTTTTGAAAAATCTTTGATAAATCTTCTATAGAAGCCAGCATGGCCTAAGAAGCTCCTTATTGCTTTAACTGTTGATGGAGGTGGCAATTTGTCAATGACTTCAATTTTAGCCTTGTCTACTTCCAATCCTTTCTTTGATACCTTATGTCCAAGCACAATGCCTTCTTGTACCATAAAATGACATTTTTCCCAATTGAGCACAAGATTGGTGTCTTCACATCTTTGGAGAATTTTTTCTAAATTTGATAAACATAAAGGAAATGTTTCTCCAAAAACTGAAAAATCATCCATGAAAACTTCCATTGATTGCTCAATGAAGTCAAAAAATATAGACATCATGCATCTTTGAAAGGTGGCAGGTGCATTACATAAGCCAAAAGGCATCCTTCTAAATGCAAAGGTGCCATAGGGGCATGTAAAAGTAGTTTTCTGTTGATCCTTAGGTTCTATTGCAATTTGATTGTAACCTGAATAACCATCTAAGAAACAATAAAACTCTTTTCCTGCTAACCTATCTAGCATTTGATCAATGA
This sequence comes from Astragalus glycyphyllos, assembly GCA_963573325.1. NCBI lineage: Eukaryota > Viridiplantae > Streptophyta > Magnoliopsida > Fabales > Fabaceae > Astragalus > Astragalus glycyphyllos. The sequence continues at coordinate 35,038,272 of OY754309.1, forward strand.
AAGGCAAAGGAAAATGATCATTCTTTGTGGCCTTATTGAGTTTTCTGTAATCCATACAAATTCTCCACCCTGTGACAGTTCTTGTTGGTATCAACTCATTTTTTTCATTGGCTATGACTGTTACACCCCCTTTCTTAGGAACACATTGTACAGGGCTAACCCATGCACTATCTAATATGGGGTATATGATTCCAGCATCTAGCCATTTTATAATTTCTTTCTTAACAACCTCTTTCATAATTGGATTTAGCCTTCTTTGTCCTTCTATGCTATTTTTAGAATTTTCTTCTAAAATTATCCTATGCATACAAATTGAAGGGCTAATTCCTTTTATGTCTGCCATTTGCCAACCTATAGCCTTTTTACGCTTTTTCAAGGTATTTATGAGATCATTCTCCTGATCTATGGATAGATTAGATGCAATAATCACTGGTAGAGTATTATCTTTTCCTAAAAAAGCATATTTCAAATGTTTTGGCAATTCTTTCAATTCTAGTTTAGGAGGTTGTTCAACTGATGGTAAATTCTTTTTAAGGTTGGGTTTTTCTAAATTAAGAGATTCATAAGTTCTAGCCCATACCTTAGGTGTTGATTCTTCCTTTGGCAGTATACATTTTTATGACAATTCTTCTTCTGGTAGTGCAGCTGCATCTGGTGCAAGTGCACTAGTGAGGTGGTCATACTGTTTGTTGAATTGTTTTTGTACTAAATGGTCAAGAGAGATGATTGCTGAACATTCTTCTCTTTCCTCTGCAGGATACTTCATAGCATTCATCACATTGAAAGTCACCTCTTGATCATTTACTCTCATGGTTAGTTCTCCTCTTTGAACATCAATCAATGTTTTTCCTGTTGCTAGGAATGGTCTTCCAAGAATCACAGGTACATCTTCATCTGCAACAAAGTCAAGGATAACAAAATCTGCAGGAAATATAAATTTGTCAACCTTTACCAGTACATCTTCAATGATTCCTTCTGGGTAAGCTATTGACCTATCTGCTAGTGACAAAGTTACAGTTGTAGGTTTAGCATTACCAATTCCTAGTTGTGTAAAGACTAATTTAGGCATCAAGTTAATACTTGCACCTAGATCACACAATGCACTATCTGTATAGAGCTTGCCTATTGAGAATGGAATGGTAAAGCTACCAGGATCTTTCAATTTTCTTGGAAGTTTATTTTGTAATATTAACTCTTATATATTGTTGTAAAGAAATGCAAATTAGTGCAACTACACTATTCAGAATGTTTGGTTTTGGTTGAAGTTGAAATGAAGTTAAAATGACAATAAACAATAGAGAGGAAATTAGTGGAGAAATATAGTTGATGATAGACATTGCAAGATGAAAAGAGATTGAATAAAACATATTGAGGTAATGGAAATTATCAAGAAAGAACAACAAAGTAGAGTTTACAATATTGAAGCTTTCTTGCATCAAGCAATGCAGGTGCACTGATCTTCTTTCTATATTTATGAAGAAGAGAATGGAGAAGTTGTCAATTCCTTCCTTTTCTCCTTCTCACTATCTAAGAAATTAGAACTAAACACTTGAAAATAAAAGTACAAGAAATTCTAAAAGTGTAGAAATGTGAAAAAGAGATTATATGATATATGAGATATTAGATGCCTTTCCAAGTGAAGAATGAAGGTCTTTATATAGGCTTTGAGCTTTCCTTCAAGTGAAGTTTCCTTGCTGATTTGAGTTAACCAAACCATGGTTACTTTTCAGCCTTTGAAAAAGCAATTTGAGTTTCATACTCAAATATCAAGAGTGGTCCAATTAGAGCTTGCCATATGGTTCATGAAATGATTTCTTCAAGTGGTCATCCATTGTGGGCGCCTCCTTTATAAAGTTTCCATGTGCCCCATGTGATTGTGGATCAGCTATAATGTCATTTGGAGGTGCCTTTGTCTTCTTTTGGTTTGAGGTGCTTCCGGTGTTGGCCTTTTTCTACCATTCGCAGAATGGTGCAGCTGCATGCAGTGCAGCTGCATCAAGTGCAGGTGCATGCAGTGCAGGTGCACTGGATGATTTGGATGAAATCTTTTACTTTGTGTATTGTGTTCTTCCAATGTAGATGTTTTATCTGAGAATACTCACAAACATATCAAACATACCAATATCTAGACATCATTCTTAATATTGTGAATGACCACTTGCTTTATCCTTTAATGTTTGTTTATCTAATTTCTTCTATGATATTTACTTAATTTATACTTGATTTCAACAATTATTTAGGTTTAGTTGTATAAATAACTCTATATAAAATAGAGTTATCAATCTCCACCGTTCTTGAGGGATGGCACACAGATTGCCAATGATGTAAGTTCCTTGGTGCGCTTGGACCACCAAGTTGGGCCCAAAATTTGGATTGGGCTTGAGCCCAGTCCGGAACACAAGTGATTTGACCTTCACATTGTGTTGTTCAATTAGGAAGATGAGATATCCGTAGGTAGAAGATAGAGAATAGCTCAATCTTGATTGATTAGAGATTATAGAAGAGTTCCTACAATGGAGTGGAAGAAAGCTTTTCTTATTGAGCAGGTTTTTGTGTAAAGTAGACCATATAGAAAATCAGTAAAGAACACAAAAGAGTTATAGTGGTTCACCCTAATTGTGAAGGGCTACAACCACTCTCACACCAAGTGAGAATTCCATTATTTCCAAATAGTTAACACGCCAATCAGAAGCTACAACATTGATAGTTTCTTCCAAGCACTTGCAATTGTTCCACTAGTTTTCTTTTACAGCTCTAGCAACTTATATACCCCTAAGGAACACCTTAGGCATCTTTACTAACATTACCAGCAACCAATTCCATGTTAGGAAGGCGCTAACCCCTAAGACCCTACTTAGGAATCTTCATTAACAATCTGGCAACCAATCTTGTTAAGAAGGTTCAATGATAAGGTAGTGTTTGGGTTCTGTTTGGGAACTACACTAGCTTAGATGATTACATGGTGTCTATCATTCTATGCTTTCCAAAGCGATCACATACTCAGAGAGTATTCCCATAAGGAATGTGTAAGCATGGTGAGTATGGTTGAGAGAGATGTTAGACCTTCAGAAGCTATTTAGGAAGCCATATGAAGGGAAGAATTGGTGTAGGCTTGCAATCTACTCTCACACCTTGAACGTGATCATCTATTGGGTATTTATATAGTTTTCTTCCCAATAGATCTGTTGCATATCTTTTCCCAAGACTTAAAATAGTCGTTTAAGGCTTCTAAAGTAAATCAGGTTTCTGTTGGGAGCTTCTGAGCAGTGTGGCTTCTGAACGCTGTAGCTTCTGAACATCTTCTAGTGCTTTGATAATGACTTCAATAACTTGCATACCAATTTGATGAATGTTGAGCAAACTGTCGTGAGACTATTTTGTGAAGAATTGTTCTGGTTACATTGTACTTTATGAGTAGATCTTATGAACATGTCATCCTTAGTATCATCTAAACTTTGTCTTCTGAAGTGCTTGATTGAAGAATCTTCTGAACGTCTTCTAAATAGATATCCTGAGTCACTTATCCTTCTGTAACAAGCTTTGATTCTTGTTGGGTTCTTGTATTTCCTCGATTGAGATCTTAACACATGACCTTATGAGTTCATTCAGTGTTCAAAGAAGTTTATTCAGATGATTATATCTTCTGAACACATTCTTCATCTTGACATGTATCTTCTGAAGATAAGCTTTAGTTTGATTAATCTTTGGCAAGGCATAAGCTTTTATACCCTATTCACATCATCTGTCACTTAAAGAACGTAGATTCATGAACACTTGTCTTGACCCAAACATAAGATGCTTATAGGAATATCTCAACTGTTGTTTAAGAGTCATTTTTCTTTATCATCTTATCAACAAGATTTCATCTTCTCATTGTGAGAAGTCTTTGGCTAAAACTGCTATGTCATACGAAGATTCTTATTGTTGCTTTTTAGGCTTCTGAAGAGTGTCTTCTTACTAAATAGAGTTTCTTAGATGGATATCATTTATGAAGTTCATCCGGCTTTGATCATTGAACCTCTCTTGTCTTCAGGATTTGCTTGTAAGACTTCTTCCCTAGTGAAGGACATATCTTCTCATGTTTGAGAAGCATTTGGTCTATCTTTATCTCCGTGACTTTGTGTTGATCATCATTCGTTTCTTGTTAAGACACATGTTTGTGTCTTCTTGATCTATTCAGGCTTTCTCACAGAGAAGGGTCTGCTTGACAAGTGAATCCACTGTCACTTCATTTGTTTTCATTTCTGATTCGTCCTCAAAGCCTTCTTAATTAATGCTCTTTTAGCTTATTACCTTCTTGAGATGTACTTGAATGTTTCCCGCACTTAAGATCACTCATAAAGATTCCTTAGATATAAAATGGATTAGATAACTTAAACACTTATCAAAATGGTTTGTTTCCATCAAAACTAATCCAAGGGATTTTGCCTCAACAAAGTTTGTGTAGGTACTACCACCACCGGGTTTACACGACAGAGCCACCATAAGAAGCCATACGAAAAACATATTTAACTCTTTCAAGATTACATGTTTTTATTTTATCTTGCTTTAAGATATTTATTAAATGTTACCTTATACTTATAGTAACATTTCCACATTACATGGAATTTGACATATAATGACAGCAAAAATCCATGTGTATAGGATTAAGAGTTAAATATGTTTTTCGTACCTCTAAAATATGAGTATTTTGGATTTAGTCCTATAAAATATTTCACCTACTTTTGAATCCTAAATTTTATTTATTTCATCAGTTTTAGTCCTTACGACTTTTAATAGTGCTTATAAAATGTCAAAAAAGTGCTGTTAAAAATCATGAGGTGCTATTAAAAGTCATGAGGGACTAAAACTGATAAATAAAACCTAGGGACTAAAAATAGGCGAAAGTTTTCTGAGCGATTAAAACCGAAATACCTAAATTTTATAGGGTCTAAAAACATATGTAACCCTAGGATTAAAAGTCACAAGTATACATCCCTTAAAACCTATACCAACAGACTTTTCTCTCTAAAAACTCCTTATTTGTTGTGTGTAACATTAGTTTCGTGCTTGATATATATGCTTGATTGACTATATGTTTGTCTTCGGTGTTAGATTCATGTGTCCATAAATGTACTTTTTAATGTCATACTCAAACTACAGTCTATAAGATGGGCTTGGGCTTAGGGCTAGGGTTTTTGAAAGGAAGTAAACGGTAAAGACTTTGGAGGCTAACGAGCATGATTTTGAGTGGGCCTTCCCACAATTGACAAATATTAGTCCTGCTGCATGCAGTGGCAGAGTGTGAGTAAAATATTACGGCGAGGCAAAATAATCACAGAATATATTAAAAATATTATATTTACAAACAAAACTAGTTTTTGTAAAAAAGATATTTTGATTGGACAATAGAGACTCAATTATTTGACAAAATATAAAGACTCGTTTAAAAAATTAATATCTTGTGGTTTTTAAAAGGTAATTTTGATTTTTTTTGTCAAAAATAAAATTGAAATTTATTTATTTAACAATAACAAACATTTGATTTTTGACACACACATAGTGTCACCAAATAAATGCAGTAAAAGCATTTAATTGATTATCACACATGACACCAACACATCCATCAGACCACCACTCATCGCTGCTACTATGATTCAAAAAACAATTGTCAAAAGCATTTCAAAATGAAGTGAAGAGGGGTCGAAGTCAGAATCCAAAAGTTCAGTACAAGTTGTATTTCCGTTGCGCAAATGAAGTTTCCTGTGCAGAATTCGCAAATGCAATATATATATATACACACACTTAGTAGATATAGTAATAAACACTTAGTAATGCTTGCATTTGTAGAACTAAAACAGATACTTGCTTTTGGCTTAAGGTTGCCTTTCTAGTTGCTTGTCATGCTTTCTAAGGAGTATGCTTTTTTAAGTTAGAGGTAGTTATGTTAAAAAGTGAGGAGATGTCTTATTTATAGGAGAAAAATCTAACTAGCTAGGAGCGCAAGTAAGACTGTTGGAGTGAAATTCCCAATAGCGCAAGTAACTCAACAAGAGCGCAAGTAACTCAATAGCTAGCTTGGAGCGCAATAGCTAGTTCAATGTATCTGGTTAGTTCAGACCGTTGGAAACTTGTGGAGCAAGGAACACACGAAAAAAATAAAATAAATATTTTCGAAACAAACTAATTACACCACAGAGCCCAAGCCCAGGCCGAACTAGCGGTGCACGCACGTGTGTGGTGGTCGGTTTGTGTGCGTTCTCTCCCTTTTATAAAATTGAGTAGCTTGAAATTAGACCTGTGATCTTGAATCTATAAAGTTTAGCACAACTGATTGATGGCAACTTCGGAGTCGTCGGTGACTATTTTGGGAGTCATGAAGGTGGGAGTGATGCTGACACCATGATCGGGGATGGAAGGCCGATCGATAAGTCAAGAAGACGCCACAACCGACTGTGGAGGTTCCGGTTGATACGTCGGGATGAGCGCCACGATAAACCGATAAGCTTTAAGAACGACTCACGAAGAACCAAAGGGACAGGTCTCTAAAGTTTTATTCAAAATTCAACTTGTTTATTTCATCAAATAAATTACAATATATAGAGAACATTAGATCCAATTGACCAAAAAGAACCTCAAGCCGAATTGATCCAATGAAATCCTAGAAATTAAAATTTACTAATAAATATCAAATCCTAATTTTAATGGAAATAAACTAATTGAATTCCTACTATCATGCAATTATCAAATAAATTGATAATTAATACCTAGAAAATTAGCATAATGATAATTATTCTTGTTGATTTAACATTGAATGCGCCATAAATGACTTGGATTTTGGAATTCCTTTTTTTTGCTCTGACCGCCTTTCTTGATTAGCAAGTTTGTTGATTACATGTCCTCATCAAAAATCCACTAGCCATTGTTGGTGGTAAAAGGAAGTGCAAGTATACACAGTCTAAAAACAAGTAATATAATGAAAAGTAGAGATCGTACCCACAGGGATTGGATTAATTTTAAAGAGTTTAAAATTGTAGTAATGCTAGTGATAAAAGGAAATGAAAAATACAATAAAAAAAGTTGATGTGAGGATGGTGTATGCAAACAGAATGTAAATTAAAGCAAGTAAAAAGTGTTGTGTTTCAATTGAGAGAGAGATGGTTGAAATACTCCTCCTAAGTAAATTCACTTTGAAAGCATTATGTTACATATGATGCTCATGCAATCATTGCTCCTGCAATGATTGCATCCGCAATGATTGCACCTGCAATGGATGCTGTAATAAAATGACTTGTGCATTTCTGCAACTATCTTCAGGGTTTCGTTATAAGTCTTATGTCTAAGCCCTAAATAAGTTCACCCTTGTCTTTTAAACTCTTACAGATTCACCCTATGGACTATGCTATCTTATGTCTAAGTCTTAGCATGGTTTTAACAAAGTTTCCTATTTTTAAAACACTTATCCATATTAGTTCTTGAGTTCAAATCACAAACCATTTCTGCATTTATGACCCTACTTATTCTAAGTGATCAATCTCAAAATAAGTTGAAAGAATTATAGCACAAGAACTAAATTGCTAGAACATCAATATAACATAATAACTAATCAAACCTTCGTTACAAAGTTAAGGTATTCCAACCATAAAGAGTTTAGTTCATGCTTAACATAAATAGGCACATATAAACAGAATGAGACATGTTTATAAGAAGGAAAATACAAAGGAAAGGAGATGAGATAGGAATTACACAAATGATGATCCTTTGCATTTTCTACCTAGCTTATGTTGAGGAGAAGAACTCTCAACAATGGAAAACAGCAACTAGAACTCCACGAGAAGAGAAGGGAGAAGTTGTCACTTTGTTTCCTTCCTTTCAAGCTTTGTTGAGTACATCTAACTCTAAAAATATAATAAAACTATCTACTAAACTATGGAGATGGAGAGAATATGATAACTTGTGATGATTTTTGAATGGAGAAGAGGGGATGTATTTATAGGCTTCAAAAAGTGCTTTGCCTTGGTCATCAAGCTGAATTTAGGGTTCCCTTTTTCCCATGTCTTCAAAAAGCAAGATTGGAAGTCCCACCAACTATGAAGAGTGGTCCAATGATGTGTTGACAAGTGTACTCAAAAAGTTACAACTTGTTGTCCAAGGGGTCTGAACTTGACGCTGCAACCATCCACTTGCAAAACTTGCATTTGCAACTTGACAAGCTGACGTCATCATCATAGTGCAGGAGCATTCTGTGTTGTGGTCATTGCAGGTGCAATGATTGCTGGTGCAATGCCTCTGTCTTCAGTGAATCTGCTTATTGCTGGTGCATTGTCATCTGGGCACATTGCAGGTGCAATGGTTGATATCATCATTGCAGGTGCAATGTATCTACTTTCTTCAAAACTTCTGTTTCCTGTATTGCAGGTGCAATGGTTGCTTGACCTATTGCAGGACCTATTGCAGGTGCAATGATTGCTGCAGCAATTGAACAAACACATAAAATGCCACAAATCATGATAATCAATGATGATGGGTTCCAAAATTAAAGATGCTGTTTTTCTTCTGTTTTCCTTTTTTTGAAGTTATATAATTACTGAGTTGTTTACAATAATTTAGATTTGAAAGCGTATATAACTCTATATAAAATAGAGTTATCAGCCATCATAATGACTTAACAAGACTTTAAAACCCAAAAACTAACTTAGGAAATACCAAAAGACATCAACAATTATTCTATTAAAATAAAATACAAAAATTAAAAATAAAGTAAAAAATATTGGTTATCCCATGATTAAGCGCTGAATATTTTTTTCTTTGTACGATTCCTTCCACATGCTTAGAGTACTTAGGATCTCATCACTGATTCTTTAGTTAGATATTTTTTGTGATTGCCTAGGTTTAAATTTTGGACCTCTACTTTGAGTGTGTTAGTTTATGAGTGTTACTTGTCTCTTTATCTCCAGACAAAAGAAAATGAAATGATGATTTAGATATTATTTTCGTTTGCCAAAAATCCCTATCCCACCATCTTCCTTGATCATAGTTAGGGATGACAAGAATATACGATGAAGAAGAGTGACGCCATGAATTTCACACAAAATCAAGAATATACGATGAAATTGAAAACTTACACAAAAGATGAACAAAGTTATGATCAAGGAGAAGATGAATTGGTCGCCACTTTCATGGAAGGAGAAACATAAGATCAACGTACTTATCACCACAAGAGTTGTGAAAATACTCATTTTTTTTCCGACAACCATTGTGAAAAGCCTCTTGATAAGATCCAACGGTTCACTAAAGAACCAGTAAGAGAATTCTACTCTCTTAAACGAGTATGACTTACGTTACTAAACATTTGTTTAGTAAATCATACTAAAGGGCTATAGATGTAACTTCCATAATAATTAAAAAAAAACCAAAATAAAATTAGTGAAAATCTAAATTAATGAAACCCAAAAAACGGGGAACTGTTCCCTAAATTAGAGAACCGATGTGGAACTAATCCCTTATTTTTCTCTAACAACATCTTCCTCTCTATCGTAGTTTTTAAAAAGCGCTTGTGATGATGGAGAGAATATGATAAAACTATCTACTAAACTATGGAGATGGAGAGAATATGATAACTTGTGATGATTTTTGAATGGAGAAGAGGGGATGTATTTATAGGCTTCAAAAAGTGCTTTGCCTTGGTCACCAAGCTGAATTTAGGGTTCCCTTTTTCCCTTGTCTTCAAAAAGCAAGATTGGAAGTCCCACCAACTATGAAGAGTGGTCAAATGATGTGTTGACAAGTGTACTCAAAAAGTTACAACTAGTTAGTACCATTTCATATGAATTTGGACAACCTCTAACCATTTTCAACGAGCTTGTACTATTTCATACTAGTTCATACAATTTCCTAGAGTTCGTACCATTCCGTACTAGTTCGTCTCATATGGTACAAGTTCGTTCTAGTTGGTTCCATTTTGAACAAGTTCGTCTTAGTTCGTACCATTTCATATGAATTCGGACTAGTTCAAACAGTTTCTTAGGAGTTTGTACCATTCTATTCTAGTTCATACCATTTCCTCTGAGTTCGTACCATTCCGTTCTAGTTCGTCCCATTTGGTACAAGTTCGTCCTAGTTGGTTCCATTTTGAACGAGTTCGTCTTAGTTCGTACCATGTCATATGAATTTGGACTACCTCTAACCATTTTTAACGAGTTTGTACTATTTCATACAATTTCCTAGAGTTCGTACCATTCCGTACTAGTTCGTCTCATATGGTACAAGTTCGTTTTAGTTGGTTCCATTTTGAACGAGTTCATCTTAGTTCGTACCATTTCATATGAATTTGGACTAGTTCTAACCATTTCTTAGGAGTTTGTACCTTTCTATACTAGTTCATACCATTTCCTACGAGTTCGTACCATTGCGTACTATTTCGTCCCATTTGGTACAAGTTCGTCCTAGTTGGTTCCATTTTGAATGAGTTCGTCTTAGTTCGTATCATTTCATATGAATTTGGACTACCTTTAACCATTTTCAACGAGTTTGTACTATTTCATACTAGTTCATACAATTTCCTTGAGTTCGTACCATTCCGTACTAGTTCGTCTCATATGGTACAAGTTCGTTCTAGTTGGTTCCATTTTGAACGAGTTCATCTTAGTTCGTACTATTTCATATGAATTCAGACTAGTTCTAACCATTTCTTAGGAGTTTGTACCTTTCTATACTAGTTCATACCATTTCCTACGAGTTCGTACCATTCCGTACGATTTCGTCCCATTTGGTACAAGTTCGTCCTAGTTGGTTCCATTTTGAACGAGTTCGTCTTAGTTCGTACCATTTCATATGAATTTGGACTAGTTCTAACCATTTCTTAGGAGTTTGTACCTTTCTATACTAGTTCATACCATTTCCTACGAGTTCGTACCATTGCGTACTATTTCTTCCCATTTGGTACAAGTTCGTCCTAGTTGGTTCCATTTTGAACGAGTTCGTCTTAGTTCGTACCATGTCATATGAATTTGGACTACCTCTAACCATTTTCAACGAGTTTGTACTATTTAATACAATTTCCTAGAGTTCGTACCATTCCGTACTAGTTCGTGTCATATGGTACAAGTTCGTTCTAGTTGGTTCCATTTTGAACGAGTTCGTCTTATTTCGTACCATTTCATATGAATTTGGACTAGTTCTAACCATTTCTTAGGAATTTGTACCTTTCTATACTAGTTCATACCATTTCCTACGAGTTCGTACCATTCCGTACTATTTCGTCCCATTTGGTACAAGTTCGTCCTAGTTGATTCCATTTTGAACGATGTAGCGACCGAAAAATCCGAAGGAGGGATCCTTCGAGGCGTCAGATGAAGCCGCCATCAAGGTTTAAGTTTAAAGGGGCAAACATTGATAAATCCCCCTTGACAGGTCTATACGAACCAAATATGGGTTCGGGAGTCGGTTATGTGCGGGGAAGGTACTAGCACCCTACGACATCCTTCCTAAGGAAGGTTACCTTTAATTAAGTGTGTAAAAAGATTGTTAATTCAAACGTAGTTATTTTTACCCTTTTGCAAATTAAAAATAAAAAGACTTGATACATAATTAGTTATTTTATTATTAATTTTGAGAGATAAGAATTAGTTATTTTATTATAAAAAAAATGTTTTTATTAATGCAATTGACAGAGGTCGGCCGCCCTCTGCTCCTACGTATCTCCTGGTGGAGAATCCAATCACACGTAGTTCTTGATAGAAAAAAAAATTGTTTGTTGCCATTTTTTTTATTTAAGGATTTTAGGACTCCTGAGTGATCAGTTCATTTGTCCTAAAAAGCTGATTAACCCGATTGTACAATCGACTTAATCCCCTATTTTTGAAAATTTGATTTTTTGGAAATAAAAGAGATGTTTCTGTGTTTGTGTTTTTTAATTTTAGAGGTTGTTTGTTTTAAATAGGGATTTTAGGACCTGATCCGTAACGGTTCATTCGTGGTCCTAAAAAGCTGACTAATCCGACTGTACAGTCGACTTAATCCCTATTTGTTTTTGAAAAAGAATTTATTTATTTATTTTTATAGAAAAATGTAAGTTTGTGAAAGAAATTGATTTTTTTTTTAAAGAAAAAATTAAAAACGAAAAAGGGGTGGAATAGTAAAAAGGGTGTAGTTAACAAAAAGGGGGTGCTGTGTTATTAACATGGGGTGTGACCAGCATAGCAGTCAACGTTTTTGCTGCTAGGTTTTGGGCTAATGGTTTTTGAATTGGGCTAGCAGGTGGGGTACACGAAGTAAAACCTGGGAGGTGTATTATTAATCTGAACTAAATTTTTTAAAAAAACATTAAAAAAGGCAAGTGTGGGTATAAAGGGAAAGGGAAACATGCAGGTTTGGAAAAACCTAATTTCTCTATTCACTCTCAACTCAACAGCGCCGCTGCCAACCTTCTTTAAGAGTGAGAGTGATTTTAGGGAAAGGAGAGAGAAAATGAGAGAGAGAGAGAGAGATATATTTTTGTGAGCATGGAGAGAGGAAGAGAGAGGACGTGACGAACGGAGAGAGGGTGATGAGCGGCGGCGAGGTGTTGACAGAGAGAGAGGTGAACGACGGCGGTGGTTTGGCGGTGACCGACGACAGCTCCGGTGGGGATTAAAACGATGGCGTTCGCGACGGTTTTTTTGGGGAGACGACCACGACCGAGCGTTTAGGGAGGACGACATCGGCTGTTTGGGGCGTATGACCAGCAGTACGCCGGAGAAGATGACCGGAGCCACAGCGGCGACCACCGTCGACGGTGGTCGGAACCTAAAGGTGAGTCCTAATCTTTTTTTTTTGTTTTTTTCTCCTCTCCTTCACCTCTACTCCTATTCTGCTATATTTCTCTTGCTATTCTTGCTCTTTTTAATTTTTGATCCTCTTTTTGTTTTTACGGTTCCTATACTAAAAAAAACTTAACCCATTTCAAACTAATATCTACTGTTCTACTGATTTTTTGATTGCTTTTATTAACTCATATACATTTCTAAACATATATTTAACAGGTGATGTTAACAATGAAAAACATGCTTGAAGCTATAATATTTACATATTGTTCAGTATAAAAGAAAAAAACTAAAACACTAATTTCCAGCATGAACACCTATTTTTATTTTTGGATTCAAGAACACATATGATATTACTTACCTGGTCTCCAGCATCTGAATTTCTTCTTTGCTATTTACACGTTACTGTTGCTGCATCTGCTCTCCAACCTGAACCCTTGCCTCTGTCTACTGCTTTACTATTTGTTTTTGAATTGTTTTGGTCCCCCCTTTCTGATTTCTCAACCTCCTTTTATAAGCGAAAATTAGGTTTTTTCACCATTAATTCTCGATTGCAACCTGATTCCGTTTCCTTTTTCAGGTTATCGGTCGAGCTTGGGTTGGAGAAGATGGACATCTTGGGCAACAAGGTGGTGGAGGCGCAGTTGCCTTATTCTCTTTTTGTATTTTTGTAATTTTCGTATTTTTTAATATTTTTGGGATAATTGTAAATAATTAATTTTAATTTAATTCTGATTTTATTAATATTTTTTTATGATTTTTTTTAATTAATTGAAGTTGGGCCGAATCCAAGAACGGAAATGGGGCCCAATCAAAGAACGCGGTAAAACGAGGCCCAAATAGAAGAAACAAGCCCAATTACAACAATCTACAAAAGGCAGGCCCAATTAGAACAAGATACTAGCGTTGAACCAAATTAAAACGAGATAGCATTGAATGAGCTCGAAAAACTTTTCTCGTAGTAATATGACTTGAGACTTGTGACATGCGAATTAAATAGTAAAAGCGACTGTAGTAAAAAGAGAACGGACAAAATTAGGGTATGGCAGCTGCCCCTCTTTATTTATATTCTGTAGAAAAACTGAAAGATTTTCATAGTAGGAATAGAAATAAAGATAAAACTGATGTTAATTTTGTCCCCCTTTACCTATATTCCATAGAAAAAATGAAGGTTTTTCAAGATTTCATAGTAGGAATAGAAATAAAGATAAAACAAATAATAATTTTGTCCATTTTAGAGGAAAGTTTAGGGTTTTGAGAATTTACAAGTATGATTAACACTTGGCATGTTAACGAGAAAGCTATAAAGAAGGATCACTGTGGATCTGAAGGACCACTGGGGGTCTGAAGGAGCACTAGGGCTCTGAAGGAGCACAAGGGCTTTGAAGGTCTAATCTGCAGTCGATGCTTGGCGCATCGATTTGAATTAAACTGAAGGACCGATAGGTCTGAAGGGCTGCCTGGGCCTGATGGACCAAAATGGTCTGATGGACTGCAACTAGCTATGGTACTAATAAAACAGTCTGAGGGTGACCTACGTCGGTGCGGTCGTTAGGGTCAAGATCAGATCTAGAACTGATATGTTGACCACGAAGGATTTACGCTACGTCTTAGGCAGACACAGCTAATCTGAAGGACCACTGGGGGTCTGAAGGATCCGCCGCGCTCAGTGGCGACGTTATGATCTGAAGGTAGAGTTCGAAGCCGTCCTTTTGACGTGTTAAATCGAACTGAACTGAAGGACCGATTTGGTCTGAAGGATCTATGCTAGACTCTGTGCTAACACTGCGATCTGGTGTGTGATATGGAATTCAACGCTCGTCGCGTTGATTTAAGAATTGGAGGTAGATACGGGTCGACACTGGAAGTCGATTGGAAAACAACAAATGATATGCCTATGACATGCACGTGATGTATGCATGTGTAGTGATTGATTTGAGTGGGATGATGGATGGAATGTAATGAATGAACTTTTTCTCTTTTTGCTTATTTCATTTTTCCTTCTTGCTCTTTTCCCTTGGTATATGATGAATGCATGAAATGCGAATGTGAATATGAGGCAAATGCAATGCCTTGATGCAAATGCTATGGTGAATAACAGGAGGTGCATGAATGCTCGGTACAATGATACGATTAGTGACACAGAAAGATTTTTGGTAATGATGAGACTCACATTTGGCACTTTTATCGGAGCAATACATGTTATGTGTGGGCATGCATGGATGCATATGCAATGCGTAATGCGAAAGAAGCAAGACGCGAAAGCTGATAAATTGTGTAAGCGAGAAACAAGCAGGATGTGAATATATGTATAATGCTTATATAAAAGAGTTGTGATGAGTATAATCTGATGCATGGTTCGATTCTAGAATAAGGAGAACATGTATAACAAATGCATGACTTGTTGGTGACAACATGTATTTTGCAATGTTTTTTTTTACTGGTCAGTATACAACAATGTTTGATGGAAACAAAACTTTTGATGCTAGAAACTGAGATCTGATTATTTTGAATTGATCATTCATTGGGGGAAAATTTGATGGCTTGAACTCGAACTCTGGTAAACTTGAAGTTGTTATCTTTGAAGACTAAGGCTTGTAACAATGTATTAGTGCCCATTTTGTGATGTGTATTTGTAGACTTGTCACATGGGTTTTCATTTGGTTATGATGACTCATGATGGCTAAACTTTCAAGTTTAAGATGTTAACTTGGAGGAATTACTGAAATGACGTCATTAACGCGTGTTTTCTCTCTTTGAAGCATTATTTAATAAATATGAATAACAGTGTGAATACAAATGCATGTGTCAGTTGGCTCAGGGATCGAGAAATAAGGGTATGGGCAAATGTGACATGTGAGTGAAGTGAAGGATGAGGTTATTTGCTTAAGTCTTGGGAGATAGGCTTGCCACAAAGTAGGAAATGTGTAGCTGCCCCAATTTTGACTTTTAAAAGGTGGAGAGCAGATCGTTTGCCTTTGTCTAGGGAGGACAACGACACCTAAGGGTATAGGTTGACTAAAGGATTGGGAAACGTGCTAGTCTTGGAGAAAAAAGTGGCTAAGGATGAATGGAATGGGGGATGGAAGAACTCTTTTGGCAAAAGGGATATGATGCCCCAATTTCTAAAAAGACAAGGTTGCCCCAATCAATGAAAGATAAAAGTTGCCCCATTTTCGAGTGTGGTTGTGAAAGTTCGCGGCGTCAAGGTAATGAGTTGGGAATTGGTCTGGTATATGTAGTGCATGAGCGGGATGAAAGGTGAGGGTAGTTAGGGGATGTTGAAAAGTTTGCCCGAGTTTAAGTGGAATGAAGGGCGGGGGTAGTCCCCTACTTTGAGATGATAAGTCAAGTAACTGCCTTAGTAGGGGTATGTGGTTTTCTTTGGGAAGGATTCCACAAGCTATGACAGTCAAGAGTCTTTGATTTGATGAAATTTTACTTCGTTGATGATCACTAAATTTCTCTTGTAATAACTTTGAGCGTGCAAGCCCTTTTGAGTTTTTCCTTTTTTCCTTTTCTTCTTTTAAAATCTCTTTCTTTTTTCGTAATTTTTTTTTGAGCAAATAAATTATTCATATTATTTTGTTCTAGAATTAAAACTTTGAGAAAAATGGGAGCAACCAGTCATCGATCAGAATGGACCTTAGGATTGTAATGTGGCGAACGATCATTGATTTATGAAGGAAATGATTATTTGGCCCATAGAGGTGTTTGGGGGTTGGTTGAGACAGGGGATCTTTTATGAGCTTCAGGGTAGAATGGACTTGTTTAGGGTTGTAACGTGGCCAAGGGTTTATGGAGGATAGGATATTTAGGCCAAAGGAAGTGTTTGAGAGTTTATTTCAGACAAGGATCTTTTATGTATTTAATGGTGTGAAGTATCAGCTCACAATTTCTACTGCTTTTTTTTCCAGGAATTTTTTTTCAATTCTCTTTTTTGAATTTTACTTTTTTTTTGATTTGTTTTTCTTTCTTTTGAGCTGAGTGAGCTGATAAAGTGATACACCATTTTGAGTGAGCTGAGTGCTTCATAGAGAGTTAACACCGGTTAAAATAGAACAATTATAACTGTCAGACCCACACAAGTTAACAAAATAGACATTTAAGTTTCCTATCACGAGATGATCAGGATATATTGCTTAGCTAACCTACAATGGACAAACAAACTGGTGTTGGCTGATGCCTTTGGTGAGGCATGCTTTTGAGGCTAAGGGTCAAGCCTATGGAATGCCCATTATGGTGAATGGGTTATTGGTGAATTCCATTGAAGGTAATTTACATGGTGGTTAAGTGGGTGGATATATGGTTTCCATAAATGTGACAAGTATAAACATGACGTATATGGAGTGAAGAGTGAAGAACTTGACGTTGGTGAATCAAGTTAGGTATTTACACAAAGGATATGACAACTTCTTTTAATCGGGAATAATCAGTTCAAATATTTTTTCAAAAAATGCATCGTTTCTCATCAAACAGTGTTTCCAAATAATACTTTAATGTGTTTTTTTGAATCTTTTTTTCGAATAGTTTTCGAATGTAATGCACAAGTTTATGCATGTTGCTAGATGTGGACAAAGATGAATGAATTGTGTTGAGGAAAAATGATTGGACAAAGAAAGAAGCAATTTCTAATTTTTGTTTTGATGCATGTGGGAGGCTATGTAGGAATATGAGATGCATGAAAGAGGAAAAAACTTTTATTTTTGTTTTTTATGATGCATGAAGGAGAGTAATGCATTTGAGATGGATATGAAAGGAAAAAATGACTTTTGTTTTTATTTTTTATAACGCTTGAAAAGGGAATAATGCATTTAAATGAAAGGATGAATGAATATATAATATCACAGTGATGTTTTTTTTTATGCATGGATATGTAAGATGATGCAACTTTGAAAAAAAATGATATCTTTGTTATTTTTATATGATGGTGCAATGAAAATGAAATGCTTATGAAAGAATGATTTTAGTAAGAAATGCATAGTGATTTTTTTTTTATGTTTTTTCTTAACAAAGTATAATGGATGATTGTTGTACATGAGCAACAACGGAGATGAATGGAATGTGTGATGATTTTTGAGTGTGATAAAGGATACCTGAAATGGATATATGGTTTTTTATGCTTCAACTAAAATAATAAGCCAACAAAAGGCTAATGGATGATGAATGATGAAGCAATTTCTAACTTTTGTTTTGATGGATGCTGGAGAACTAATGCATAAATAACATTTGTTTTTGTTTTTTATGATTCATGAAGAGAATGCTCTTAAATAAAAAATGGATTTAAACTTTTTCATAATATCAAGGTGATATATTTTTTGGTGTATGGGTATGAGAGATGATGCAAGTTTACCAAAAAGAAATATGATAACTCTGGTTTTTTCTGTATGATGAGATGCATGGTAGTGCAATGGTAATGGGATGCATATATAAAAAATGATTTTATTTTATTATGAACGCATGGTGAGTGTTTTTATTTAGAAATGATTCATGTATGGAGAAATATGCATCTGAACTAGGATGACAAAATGATTAATGATCTATGAATGTCTCATGCAATTTATAATAATGATGTTGCAAATGATGAGATGCCTACACTATTTGATGATTTTCTTTTTAAATATTATGAACTATGAATACATGATGATGAGAAATGCATAAAAAAAATGAATATTATTTTTTGGATAATGATTTTGTATGATGAATGAAATAAACGACGTGTATGCAGATAAAAGAAAGAAACATGAAAAGATTTTTTTTGGTTTTATTTTTGGAGAAATGTTAACCAGGTTGATATCATCATTGCAGGTGCAATGTATCTGCTTTCTTCAAAACTTCTGTTTCCTGTATTGCAGGTGCAATGGTTGTTAGAGTTCGTATTCTCTCCATATTCTCTCCTAAACTATGGAGATGGAAAGAATATGATAACTTGTGATGATTTTTGAATGGAGAAGAGGGGATGTATTTATAGGCTTCAAAAAGTGCTTTGCCTTGGTCACCAAGCTGAATTTAGGGTTCCCTTTTTCCCTTGTCTTCAAAAGGCAAGATTGGAAGTCCCACCAACTATGAAGAGTGGTCCAATGATGTGTTGACAAGTGTACTCAAAAAGTTACAACTTGTTGTCCAAGGGGTCTGAACTTGACGCTGCAACCATCCACTTGCACAACTTGCATTTGCAACTTGACAAGCTGACGTCATCATCATAGCGCAGGAGCATTCTGTGTTGTGGTTATTGCAGGTGCAATGATTGCTGGTGCAATGCCTCTGTCTTCAGTGAATCTGCTTATTGCCGGTGCATTGTCATCTGGGCACATTGCAGGTGCAATGGTTGATATCATCATTGCAGGTGCAATGTATCTGCTTTCTTCAAACAGGTGCAATGGTTGCTTGACCTATTGCAGGACCTATTGCAGATGCAATGATTGCTGCAGCAATTGAACAAACACATAAAATGCCACAAATCAT
Organism: Astragalus glycyphyllos; assembly: GCA_963573325.1. NCBI lineage: Eukaryota > Viridiplantae > Streptophyta > Magnoliopsida > Fabales > Fabaceae > Astragalus > Astragalus glycyphyllos. Next base: position 35,057,519 of record OY754309.1, read on the forward strand.
GATAATCAATGATGATGGGTGTTGCACCCCGAAAGATCCGGATTGGACCTTTCATCGTACAACGTGAAAATTTGTGAAGCCGCCATCAACATTTTTTATTTAGGGACCAAAACATTGAAAAAGGGTCCTTTTTAAGGCGGGGTGGTCCTTTGAGAACTAGAGATGTAGGTTCGGGGGTCGGTTAGGTGTGGGGAAGGTATTAGCATCCCACACCTCCTTTCTACCGAAAGGGAACCTTTAACTTGATGTGCGGTTTTGACAGAGTTGATTTGAAACAATTCGTTCCACTTCTTTTTATTTGAGAAAAGTGTTTTTGAAAACGGGGGAAAAGAAGAATCTTTTTATTATTTTTTAAAAGTGTGCTTGACGGGATGTGACCCGCTCCTACGTATCTCCCGGTGCGATGGAGAATTCAAAGCTTACGTAGTTCTCTTTAGTCGAGAAACTTTGTGTTGGTGTTTTTTATTGTAGGGGTTTTCGGTCCTAGACTGTACAGTCCACTAGACCTAGAACAAAGACAACCCCGCCTGTACAGACGACGTGCCCCCTACTTATTGAAAATGTTTTTTTTGATTAAGGAAGAAAAAGATTTGTTGTGAGGTTGGTTGCTTTTATTTGGCAAGTATCTTAGGCTCGCCTGAACTGTATAGCTCGCTAACCCTAAGACGCTAACCAATACCGGATGTACATCCGACTCGATTCCTTACTCATTTTTTGAAATAGGGTTCAAGTTGTTAATTACTTGTTTTAATTCTCATAAGTATCTCAAGATGTTTGAGCTGTACAGCTCCGATCTTAGGACGCTAGACAACACCGGCCGTACGTCCGACTTGCCTCCTTATGAGTTTTCAAAAAGGTTTATTGTTGATCTTAGAAAGAATTTGATTGTCTTATGAAAACAATTTGAGAAAAGATTGAGTTTGGAAAAAGCTTTAGAAAATGATTGATTTGAAGAAAGGAGAAGGGAGTTTGAGGGTGACATTGGTCACAAAAGGTTTGTTGGGATGGCGTGGCATCCAAAAGGAAAAGAAAGTAGAACATTCAATCAATTTCCAAGTCAAGAACCAAAGTGCAACATTTAACAAATTGCAAGCAAAGCAATCAACAATGTAAGCATAAGCATAAACATTACCAATTACAACATTTGAGCACAAGAATGACACTTAGTCATCAACATCTAATGGCATGCATATGTAAGATCAACAATAGGCACACAAAGAGATCATACAAAAGTTCAATTCAATTAGGTGTCAACACAAGATAAAGAACAAGGTTGAATCCCTTTTGGTAATCCTTGACGCTTGAGACAATGCACAAGTGCATAAGTGTCTAGTCCTTTTACCAAATCATCAACATTAAAGCATAACATTGACCTAGAAAGAACATCACATTTGCAAGACCAAAAGTGACCAAAAGAAAGCAATAACAAGTCATTTTGTGGCCAAAATTGATTAATCAAGTTAGAGAACAAGCATTTGCATTTTTAAACAAGAATTGCACAAAGGAAGTTGAATCATCTTAGGCAATCCTCAACACTTAAAGTGAAGTGCCTAAGGCACAAGTGTGAGTCCTCTTGCCAATCATCAACATAGAGTAATTTTGCAAACAAGTTACTAACAAGCAAACCAAAATTTTCAATCAAAAACACAAGGTTGTGTTGAATCATCTTAGGCAATCCTCAACACTTAAAGTGAAATGCCTAAGGCACAAGTGTGAGTCCTCTTGCCAATCATCAACATAGAATAATTTGCAAGCAAAGTACATAACAAACAACATTAAAACAATTTGAGAAATCATTTTACTCACAATTGCAAACCCTTTTCACAAAGAAATAACAAAAACCCTATCTTATTAGAAACTTGCGAACCAAAACATAACCAAACAACAAATTCATTCAACAAATACACAAAATCAAGCGAGCAAATGACACTAACAAGACTTAGGAACATTTATTCACAAGATCCAAGCAATCAAACACCAAAATCAACAACTATTCATATTTTTTTGATTTTTGTGAAAATAAGAAGGCATGAAAAATGAAATATTTGCAAAATCAAACAACATGTTTGGACATGGGAACTTCAAAATCAAGCCTCAATAACAAGATTGCATAAAGAAATGCATCAAAACTCGATTAAACCTATTTTATACTAAGGGTGCGAAACATCCATAGCTTCCTAACACAATTTTATTTCACAAAAATGCAACAAACAAAATGATAACAACACAAATCACAATTTATTCAAGGGTGAGAAGCAATCTCAAACACCCAAGCCTCCCTAAGTGCTTGTCAAAATGTTTGAGACACCTCTCACCAACAACAATCAACAAATCAACAATATACCAACACTAAAATGCATGAATATGGTAGGATGCAAGATTAGAAACATGATTTTTACATTTTGATGCAAAAAAACTTAGTGAATGATGCAAGAGTTTTGAGGTATACCTTGAATCCAAGCTAATAAATAAAGAGTATGAAGAGAAAACCCACAAATCAACTAGATCTTCACCAAAACCTTGCGCAACTTGCCTTGTTCTTGAGATTGGATGATGAACATTTGAATCTTGGTAGAAGAGATGGATGATATATGAAGTAGGAGTTAATATGAGATGGAAAATGGAAGTGAAATGAAGAAAAATGGAGGAGGGAATGGTTGTTGGTGGTTTCGGCCAAAGGAGGAGAGGAGAGGAGAGGAGAGGTTTGTGTGCTAGGGTTTTGTGAATGAATTGTGAGGCCAAAAAAAAGGTGTCTATGTGAGATGAGGTTTCTAAGGTATATATAGAGAGCAACTAGGTTTAAGGGTATTTAGGTCATTGTGCATCTCATCTCACTCTAGGATTGCATTTAAAATTTGAATGGAGGGTGAGGATTGAAACACACATGATGAGGGACAAAAAAAATGCAAAATGAGAGGGAAATGAAGGGGGGTGAATTCGAAATAACAAGGGAGAGTGGTGCCCAAGTTTTGCAAGTTGTCATCTTGTACTATTGTACTATTATATGACCATTCTATTATCCCTTCATTTTTGATTATTCTTCTTAGGATAATTGTACAAAAATACACCCAATTTAGGCCACATACTAGGAATCTTAGGAATATGCCATTTTATGAGATCACCATGACCAAAAATATCATAAAAACCCCATCTTGAAATTTTTGTAGAATATTCCCTATTGATCCTTTTTGAAATTTTGTGCACAATGTATGCATGCATGCGCATACATACATACATGACCAAAAATGTTTTGCCTCAAATAAATTTCTCTAAAATTGCACAATGATTCTTGATGAGAAATTATCTTATTTTTGACAATGACCAAAATACCCTTTTGCCCTAAAAACCTTGTTTTTTAACAACAAATGCATTTCCACTCTAACAATGAATTTAAAAGCCCTAGAATGACTTTTAAAACCCAAAAATGCATGAACAATGCTCTTCACTCTTCAAAATAAAACCACACTTCTCAATTTATTTATTTTTTTGCGAAAAATTAGGGTTTTAAACCTAGACGGACAAAATTAGGGTATGACAGCTGCCCCTCTTTATTTGGATTTTACCAAGGAATATGAATTGGCCGAAACATATTCCGAGGCAAAATAGAAATAAAGAATTTAGAAATAATACTAATTTTGTCTACTTAGAGAAACCCGAATTTTCCTTTTCTTTTTTCTCTTTTTTTTGTTTCCTTTCTTTGATCTCTCTTCTTTTGAGAGAGAGAGAGTCAACACTTGTCGCGTCGACGAGAAAGCAGTAAATTGCGTAAAGCAGTAAATGAAAGCAGTAAAGAAAGCAAAAAAAAAGGGTGCCGGCCCTCATTAAGCCAGCGAAGGAGGCTGCCTAAAGCCTTTTAACGAATCGCGAACGATCCGAGTTTGCACTTGGGCCTGGGGAGCACGTGGGCTCAAAGGGGTGGTCTTTCGAGCGACCGGGGGAGGGTACTATATCAAGTCTAGATCTCGATATTTCCCTAGGACTGCGCCATGTTTTAGGCCAACACAGCTATCCTTTTCGACTGGACCTATTGAGGTCAAGGGGACTTACTCGCAGCTCGAATACGAAGTGAAGTCAATCTTCTGGGGGACACGTGGGTCCAAAGGGGATTTGAAAATCCAATTGGTTTTCTTCAGTTGGTCAATGCTGCCGCACCGATCCAGGGTACCAGCATACGTTAGTTGATGCAAGGAATGGTGCATGAATGCAAGTTTTTTCTTACCTTAGTGGTGATCGAACGAACACGAGTTTCGTAGGATCGACCATCGGCGACTTGAGCTGTTACTAGCAGATAGCAACTTATTTGGATGCAGAAAAATTTAGCAAAGACATGGATATTCATGAAATGCTCCTTATTCTTTTTCGATGAATGTACAAGAGGTGGATATGCAAATGTAATGCAAGTGTATGTTATGCAAAGGCAGGTTATGCGAATGCACGTGATGCAATGAATGTTTTTAATTTTCTTTTAGCATAGGGACTTTAGGATTCTTGAGTGATCAATTCAAGCGTCCTATCGTGACGACTATGACTATTTATTAAGAATGCCTCTTTTTGTTTTGAAAACTGATTTGATGTTTGATGTGATGATGATAAATGCTATGGAATGTCTGTGTTCTTTTGCTTTTATTGTGATGAATGTGGATGATGCGAATGTAATGCTTTGAATAACATGAAATGCCTACATGCATGAGGAGGATGAATGATTGGAGTATTTAAACATTTTTATGATGATGAGACGCGAGACTTTGAATGCAAGGAATTGAGATGGCTATGGACCATTCTTTGGAAAAACTAGATTTGATTCAAACTCTGGTGTTCTCAAGGTTTTTATTAACAAGCTCATTTATTTTCCTTTCCATTTCCATGATGACTGAACTTTAAACACCACATGGTCAATTTGTATTCTCTCTCTCTGAAGCATTGACTAGTAAGTATGCATAAGAGTGCAGATGTGGACGAGTGAGTCAGTTAACTTGGGATTGGTTTAGGACAGTGAGTTGAGAGACTGCCCCGATAGGAATTTATGGATGTGAATGACTTTAGGGAGAACTCTGCTCATTTGAGCGGGAGTGAACAGTTATGGAAATGCCCCACTTTAGAATGACAATTTCAAATGGGTTCTTTGAGTGGGTTTGTGAAAGGGGATGAAGTTATGGTACTGGTTATGAACTGAGGGTGGTATATGAATGGGATGGACAATGGACAAACTTTCCCAAGACCAGGGTGGGTGGGTGGTGAAGAGAATGCCCCAACTTTTGGATCTGAGTGGTGTTCTTAGTGCAAATCTTTGGTTCTCTATGAATGTCTTGACTTTTGGCATGAAAGAAGCCTCACTTGGTGATCACTAAACCTTGTTTTAATCTTTGGTGCAAATCTTTTCCTTTGGGCCTGAGACATGAAGACCATCTAGGGTAATAGCAATGCCAGAGCCGCGCATAAGTTTGCTTGCAATTTGAAGTGATTGTGCCCGCGTTTGTTTTTTTTTGCCAATTCATTTATTTGAGGGATCCCCTCTTTTCTGTGATTTTCAGAAATTTCGCAACGATTGTAATGCTTTTTGACTCATGCACAGGTTTCACAATTCAGTATCATCAATCATAAAAACATTTATTTTAAAACAAAGAGACAGAATAAGTGAAGATAAAAGACACGAAAAGCAAACACATGGAAGAAAAAGTTGAATTCTTATTGTTATGGAAACTGGACGTGCAGAAGGTCACGCCAATTGAAAGTACATTGAAAAAATTTTAAACTGGAAAAATACAAGAAAAAGGGGAAGCAGATCTTGTGTTTTTTCTTTTGAAGTAACGATGCCAATCGTCCATACTCATGACCTCGATCACCCCTTTATCCAAACTTTTGGGAGTGCTGATTGCCTTTTTCATTTCAAGTCCAAGTTTTCTGACCCTAATTTTTTCCTGGATCGCCCTTTGCGGGTTTTCAATCCACCGGGTCGCTCAGGTTTTGCCTAGGCCGCCCTTTGCGGGTTTTCAACCTAGCGAGCTGATTCTTACTTGGCTCATCTTTCTCTTTTTTCATTTATTTCTTTAGGCATACTCCTTTCTGACTGCATCTGAATTTACTGGAAACTGGGGTTTTCTTTTCTTGCATCCCATTTTGCGAGAATTAAAGGCCCCTCCGGAGAATAAGTTCTTCGTCTTCATGATACTGGGTTCATCTCCATGGGAATCCCTTTCGAGGTTCATGATCTTTTTGAGCATTGAGTCTTCTTTGAAATTGTTGAAGATGAGCTTTCTTCGGTTTGAGCTTTCTCTTATTCTTCTTCTGACATAAGACAAATGTACTTTGGTTTGATAAGGCTCAATGAAAGTATTACTTCCATCATATGGGGTTTGCCCCTGTTAGAGTGTAAAACGAAGCCTGATTTCCATGAAGGTCATCATCGTCCTTGATATCCTTTGTTGATTGTCTCTAACTGCCCCATTTTTAGGGTGGCGTAGGGAGGAATCATGATGCTTGACCTGGAGTCTTCATACTGTCATTACCTTAGCTTGGAAAGCTGCGCAACAAACCGAACTTTGGTAATTACAGACTTTGTTATAATGGCAAGTGTCTTATGTCAGAAGGGTGATTTACACAAACTTGTTGATTCATTGCTCTTTATCATGGCGTCAATCCTCTCCTTTGCTCAAATTGATCATGTCACTTGATTCCTCATGAGGACGGACAACTTTGTTCTCTTATTCTTGCACAACAGCTTGATTGCAAATCTGATGGTGGAGTCTGAGGGTTTGTGGAGGGCGGGATGACGAGGTCGAGGTAGTGTTTGCGGTTTTATGAAAGGAGAGATGTATAGGAATGATGAAGTGTTTGAAGGTTTATGGAAGAAAGGGTGTGTCATACCCTAATTTTGTCCGGCTTGGAACAAAACCTTAATTTTCCACAAAAAGCAATAAATTATGAAGTGAAGCATCATTCTGAAGGATGTGAAGAACTATGAGCATGCATTTTTGGGTTCTAAAAGTCATTTAAGCGCTTTTAAAATCATTTTTAGGATTGGAATGCCTTGTGGAGCAAAATTAGGGTTTTTTGGGCAAAAGGGGTATTTTGGTCATTTCCAAAATTAAGCAATTTCTCACCAAAAATCATTGTTCAATCTCAGAGGAATTTATTTGGATCTAGATGATTTGGGTTATGAATTTTTGTGCGCATGCATGCATGATTTTTGGCATAAAATTCAAATTTTAAGCAAAAGGGCAAAATGGGAATTTCCATCAAGGTGAGGTCTCAAATCAATTTTGGGAAGGGTGATATCATGGAATTTTGGGCCCAATCATTGATTCCTAGGATATGGCCCAAAGTGGCATGATTTTTATGGAATTATCTAGAAAAGAATAATAAAAAATGGTGAAAATAAGGAAGTGTCCCCAATAAGACAAAATGTACTATTTTTCTTGGCAAGCTTGCAAAACTTGGGCACCAAGGCCTCATTTGCTCCGAATTTTCCAGCTCATTTTCACCTCATTTTGTGTTTCCTCATGCCCTTGATCCATGTGAGTTGTATTCCTAGCCATTGATTAAAATTCTAGATCAAATCCTAGGTTACAACTTTGTGTAGAATGACCTAGGTGCCCTCAACAATTTTTGTGCAACAAAAACTCATAATTTTTGTGTATGACCAGCTATTCCTCACTCATTTGTGTTTTCTCCTTGTCCCTAATCCATGTGCATTGCAATCTTGGCCTTTGATTCAAATTCTAGCTGAAATCTCAATGGTTTGGAAAAGCACAATGTCCTATGTACCCTTAATTTTGCACCTCATATAAAACCCAAAATAAGAGACCATGAGGAGGACACTCATTTTTTTACCCTAGCACCCAAATCTCTCCTCTCTTTCTCTCATTCCTTCGAAGCAACCAGCCACCATACCCATATTCTTTTCTTCAAAATTCTTCCAAAAAATCAACCATCAAACCTTGTTTATTCTTCATCCTTTCAATAAATCTACTTCTAAACTTGCATAATCATCAAAGTTTCATCAAAAACCATCAAGAATCAAGCATTTGCGAAAGGTTCAAGAGGTTCTTGTGGTGTTCTTCAAGTGTTCTTGCTTCTATTCTCTTTCCTTCTTCATTTTCTAGCTAGATCTAGAGGTAAGCTCACTAACCCTTGCATTTTCTTTAATTTTCATCATGTAATCTCTCTTCTATTCCTCTTTCCTTCTTGAAAGAAGCTTTGAGGACTCATTTCAAACATTATTGGACAAGGACATTGGGAGCCTTGGGTGTTTGAGATGAGTCCTTGGCCTTGAAGGAAAGATTCTTGTGTTTTCTCATCATTCATTGCATTTCTACCTCATTTGCATGATTTTGGTGAAATAAAATCTTGTTTTCCTACCTATTTTGCTTCGGCCATAGCATGGATTTTAGGGTTCTTGTGTTCATTTTGTTCATTTCATGATTTTAAGTTGAATTTTGGCTTGATTTTGGTGTTGGGTGCCTCGGGTTGTTGCTTCAAAACCTAGGGTTTTTGTTGCCTTTTTACTTCTTTGATTTTGTGAAGAATAAAATACATGATATGCTTGATGCTTACCTTAGAACATGGCATGATGATCTAGGGTTTAGTCTTGTGAATTGTTTCATGTATTAATTGTGAATTTTAGCATGAAATTTGATGGTGATTTGTGCTTAGCATTGCTTCGGCCTTAGGCCACTTTTGTGCATATTTTGTGCTTGAAAACGTGTTGTTTTGATCTTGTGTGAATAAATGCAATTGTGCAATTGTGTTTTTACCCTTTTACCTTTTTACTTTACCATCTCATTAAATAATTACCATTTACCTCATGCATTTTTACTCTACCATTTCATTAACTTCTCACTCAAACTTTTTACCACTTGTAAATTTGCATAAAAAAAATCCCAAAACATTTCAATCATTTGCATTTTAAACTTTTACTACTTCTCATTTAAAACCCCAAAACATTTTTACCACTTCTTACTCAAAACGTTTTCAAACTTTGCATTTCACTTATTTGCATCATCTATGCGACACCTTGCATGCTTGCACTCACATTCACTCATACTTGTATACCATGCATAATAAATGCTCATGCATTCTCTTGTATACTTATTCATGCATTCTCTTGTATGCTCATGCATTCACATGCTTGCTTAATCATGTATCATCGCTCACATGTTCATTCATTAAACCTAGAATACTCTATGCCTATGATCAATTGTGTTCACTTGTTCTTGATGCCATTTGAATGACTTGATTTAATTGTGTGCCCTTCCTTCCACTAGTATGTATTCTTAATGAAGACGTAAGTCTACTTTTCCGGTTGTAGCATAGAGTCATTAAGGTATATGCACCCCTTTGAGATTGTTGCCCGTCCCGTAGCAATTCTCACACACACACACAATTGTCTTGAGAGCTTTGTCTTGCATCCTTAATAATTGGATCTCTTGATTATATTGGCATGCTTAATCTTGGTTAATAATCAACATGTTTATGATTGCTTGATTGGTGAGTATGTTTGAATCTTGTTCACTCATGGTTGCATTTGGTTATGGACTTGGAATTGATTGAATAATGTTCTACTTGTTTTTCCAAAACCCATTTTCTAAACTCATTTTCAAACGCTCCTTGCTTTGCGAAAACATTTTCTTCCTCCATTAAATAAAACAAATTGTCATTGATGATCACTCGCGCTGTTGCCGTTTGGATCGTTAATGATGATTGTATTTTCAAAAAAAGAGTTAGTAGTGAGGCCATTCTAACCGTTGTTGTTCGGTCTTCACAAACGCTCACCCAATTGCGAAAAACTCTTAAGCCGTTTTCAGACGCAAAAGCCGAGAACTACGTAGCTTTGATCCCTCAACCCAGTGAGGGTACGTAGTGTGGATATCTTGTGTTGCAGGTTAAGTTTTGATGATGAAGCAATCTAACACAAAGTGACAAGTGGAATTCCAAGGCACAACCAACTCAAGAAGTAAGTGTGTCAAGGGTAGTAGTCCCTAGGAAGTTGGGTCGTGTCTTAGGAATGAATTGTAAACCGCTTCCGAGAATCGGCTCAAATCACAAAACACAATATCACTCACACAAATGAACCTATCATATGCTTTCAATTGATAAATAGGTTAGGCACTTGTTGTTCTTAAAAGAAATAGATTCTTGGCTTTTGTTTTAAAAGAAATTGTTTTTTTTAATACAATCGATTCATAGCTTGTAACTTTAAAGCTAGAAATCGATTCATAGCTTGTTTAAAGCTAGAAATCGATTCACAACCTTTAAACTTAAAGCTAGCAATCGATTGAACTTGTTTTAGAGCCCACAATCGATTCATGGCTCATAGTTCTAAAGAAAATAATCGATTCTCCTCTTAATTTGGTGAAATTCATTTTGTAAAGCAAACAATCGATTGCCTAGTTGCCTTATTAAAGCTCCAAATCGATTTAGGCTTCTTCTTGGAAGCACATAATCGATTCTTTCCACTTTTGCATTAAGCAAATAATCGATTCCTATTCTCCTTTCATTCAAGCACAAAATCGATTATCTACTTGCTTTAATAAAGCACAAAATCGATTTCTCACTTGTTCCCACAAGCAAGAAATCGATTTCTCACTTATTACTTTAACGTTAAAAATTATTTCAACGGTCATATTTTCCCAAACTCTATAAATAGAACCCTAGGTTTCACGATCAACACACAACCTACAATTCTATTTCACGATTAAAAGCAGAACGCGAAACTTCTCTCTGTCACAATCACTATTTCACGTTCTTCATCACTGTGAGCTGATTTCTCTCAAGGGTTAGGTTGGGGATCTTCAAATTGTCATATTCACCTTCTCAGAGGTATTTGTTATTTCATTGTTATTGTAATTTCTTGTAATACTGTATTGGGTTTTTACTAGAGAGTGGGGTATCTCTCTAGGGTTTCTGATTGTAACAAGGGTGGGGTATCTCTTGTTGTAATTGTTTTTAGGGCTCTTGCACAAGGTGGGGTATCCTTGGTGAAGAGTGCCTGTGTCTGTAAGGGTTTTAAAGCACCCGATTGAAAGCTTTGATTTGATAGTGCAAAATCTCACAAAGGGTTGTGAGGACTGGACGTAGGTCACTGGGAGGTGACCGAACCAGTATAAATCTCGCGTGTTCTTTATTGTTTTGCGTTCTAATTCTTTTATTTCATAAACCTGCGCGAAAATCAAACTAAGTCGTTAAAAAGGGGAACTGTTTTCAACAATCTCAATTCACCCCCCCTCTTGAGACTGAAGCCACTTGGTAACACGTAGGAGCGGGTCCGTCCCGTCAAGCACCCTTTAAAAAAAATCTTTGTTTTGTTTCCACTTTTCAAAGATAACAAAAATATTCCTGTCTTCCGTTTTCAATAAAACGATTTTTCAAATAAAAAAAAAAAAGAAAAGAAAAGAAAAGAAAAGAAAAGAAAAGAAGTAGAACAAATCGCTTTCAACTCAAACCTTTGTCAAACCACACATCGAGTTAATGGTTCCCTTTCAGTAGAAAGGACGTATGGGATGCTAATACCTTCCCCATGCGTAACCGACCCCCGAACCTACATCTCTGATTTCGAAAGACCACTCGCTTTTCCAAAAAAAGGGTTTTTCCGATGTTTTCCCAAATAAATATTGGCGGCGGCTCTACTATTTTTCACGTTGCAAAACGAGAAGTCCCAAACCGGATTTTTCGGGCGCAACAGCTGGCGACTCCGCTGGGAACTTTTTATAAAAGGCGAGGGTCAAGCCTAGTTAACTCGATGTGAGGTTTAAATCGTTTGAATTGAAAGCTTTGTTCTACTTCTTCCTTTTCTTCCTTTTCTTTTCCTTTTCCCTTCTTTCTTTGTCTGTGATGCTTGATTGTTTCTCTAGCATTATCATGATGTTATGTTGTATTCATATGCATTTGTTTTCCTTCTATGTGTGCTCCTTGCGCATTTTCTCTATGTTCACATACCATGTTCATGCATTCCTCAATTCCCACGTCCCCTCTTCTTTGCTCCCTTTCTAAAGGTAAATTCATGCATTTCTCCCCCACCTTATCATGATCCCTTCCTCTTGGCTCCCTTTCTTAAGGTAAACAATGTTTGCGATTGCTTATTGACTTCCTGTGTTAATTCTTGAATTGGAATGCTATATGATATGCAACATGCTGTTGTATGCTTTTGTCTGGACTGTTCTGGGTTTTCATTTGCAGGTGGGGGTTTATGATGGGTAGTTTTAGGCGGTATGTCCTTGCTACACACACTCACACCTTATGCTTATTGTGCTTTGAGAGGGGCCTAAAACCCAAGGTCTGACAAAACTTAGGGGAGTGGAAATGAGTAGTGACTGGCAATTGGACCGTTGTCCTTCTGACTCTCACGAAAGTTTCAGCCGGAGTATGCTCTTTCACGATGCCTCACACCAGGTGGCGTACCATCGTTGTGGGTGCTATTGTGAGAGAGAATTAGCTCTGGTAGCCTGGTGAGGAAGTGATTAAAGCCAACATGGGAGGAACATCTGAGTTGCCCTAGAACCTAGGTTCCCGCCTCGTAGGACACAAGGACATACAAATTGTGTGTTGCGTTGTAATCTAGGCATGTTTTCCAAAAGGAGTAGAAGGAGATTTTTCCAAAAAAAAAGGAAAGCAGAGAAAGAGCTGCCGTTGTAGCCTTTCTTTTGCCGGTCTGTACGAGATAACATATGGCCCACCCTTTTCAAAAAAAGGGAACGAGCTGCCGCTGTAGCCTTTCTCTTATAAAGTAACATATGGTCCACATTTTTTCAAAAAAAAAAAGGGAGAACGAGTTACCGTTGTAACCTTTCTCTTATGAAGTAGCATGTGGCCCGCATTCTTCAAAAAAAAGGGAGAACGAGTTGTCGTTGTAGCCTTTCTCTCACTGGTCCATATGAAACAACGTATGGCCTGTATTTTCAAAAAAAAAAGCTTAAATCAATGCCAATAAAGATTTTGCCCTAATCTGCATATGCATAAAACATCATCAGCATTTGCATACATCCTCGCATTACATAAAACCCATACATGCATCATTGCATCTTACTCAAGTTTGTTTGCCGAGAATCACAAAGTGACAAAGAATCTTGCCATAGGAACTTAATGGAATCAAGAAGTGAGACAGTGCATGCTCCAAGGTACCCGGGTGTAAGAAAGGTAGACGTCACCAGCTTGAAAGGATATGTTGACTTAATGGGACCTATTGAAAGGGGATCGTTTGACAGCTCTTATGGGAACCTTCGGAAGTTGTTGTTACTAGAGGTACAGACTGAGGCTATCGTGGCTCTAAGCAGATTCTATGACTCCGAAATCAGATGCTTCCTTTTCAAAAATTTCCAAATGGCTCCCACTTTGGAAGAATATCATCAGATCTTGGGTTTCCCTCAGACCAAAGCTGCTCCCTGCCAGTATCAAGAGTAGTATTACACGGATGAGAAGTTTGCTGCATTGTTGCAAGTAAAGGTAGAGGACCTGAAGCTCCAGAGGCAGAGGAAGAACCTTGTGGTAGGTTTCCCGCAGAGTTATCTCGAGGGTATGATGGATACTCATGCCAGAAACAAAAATTGGGTTGTCTTCAAGCAAATCTTGGCCTTAACAATCTTCGGGATTGTTCTCTTTCCACAGATTGAAAGAGTTGTGGATGTGACTGTCATTGGCATTTTCTTAGCTTTCCAGAATGAGAAGAATCCTATCAATCCGATCCCTGCAATGCTTGCTGACACTTATTCCGCTCTTACTCACCACTGTGAACTCAAAAGGAAGAAAATCTCTTGCTCTTCCCATCTGTTATATGCCTGGCTTCTTATCCATGTTTTCACTAATCCAAAGAAAGTGGAAAAGTTGATTGACTATGCTGTATCTTGTGAGGTGAAAACCATGAGTATTCAAGAGTGGATCCAGTTTCTAGGGAGTCTAGACGAGCACTCGGTTCGTTGGTATCTTTCATCTTGCTGGGAAGCTAGACCTGAGGTAGTCTTCCGCTGTGGTGGTTTTCAAAATGTTCCACTGATGGGCACTAAAGGGTGCATTAACTACAATCCCTCCCTGACGCTGAGACAATTAGGATATCCTATGAGGAACTCGCCTACTGAAGAGATGGCATTCCCGTTTTACATCTATGAGGGAGGTCCAAAGGATGACAGTTTGACTAGGAAGATTTTGCAAGCTTGGAGTATGGTGACTCATTATGGAAAAGTAGAGATCTCTCAGAGAACTAGTGGTGTTACCTTTGCTCAATGGCTTGAGAAAAGGATTCAGAGCGTCCGATTGCCTTATCAGAAATTATTGCAAGTTGAGAGGAAGGTAATAGACTCTGGTACTCCCGTTGTTGAAGAGTTAGGTGAGGTCAAGTTGGCTCTAATGAAAGCAGAGGAAGAGAAAAAATCCTTGCAAGCTGAGATAGAGAAGTTGACTCTGAACAACCAAAGATTAAAAGAAGATAATGCTCTCAAATCTGCTGCCATTGAGGAGTTTGACAAGAAACTCAAAGTAGAAGAGAAGGAAAAGCTAGAAGCTCAAAAGTATCTGCAAGTAGCCAAAGAGGAAATCAAGAGGCAAAAGACTAAACAAAAGAGAGCCATTGAAGAGACCAGTCAGTGGAGAGATCTCTATGAAAAGACAAAGATGGATGAGAGGACTGTGAAGAGCCTGCTTGCAAAGTCAAAAAGAGAGTCCCGCTTGCTACAGGCTGAGTGGGAAAGCAAACTGAGCAGTGTCGTGCAAGAAAGAAATTCAGTTGAGAGCATTCTCAAAGAATACAAGCAGGCTCTGGATTTGAGCGAGAGATTTCTGATGAACTGAAAAGAAACCTTCGACACATCAGTGATGCATACAGACAGGTGAAGGATGAGAGTCAGCATTGGGAACACCGCTTTGTTGAACTGCTTGGCAGGATTGAAGAACAGGCAGTTATCATTGAGTTGAAAGATGAAATTCAACAGTGGAAGGCTAGATTCTCTGAGCTTGCAGAGTTGGCCAACCAAGCTCTTGCAGGTGTACCTAAAAAGCTAAGAAAGGCTGAGGTTGAGATGTTTCCCTTTAACACTCCACTGGCAGTTTGCAAATTCGTGAAGTTTTGCAGGGCCTTGGTTGAAGAAGTCAGAGAGAAGACTGGAAGGGTTCCCACAGGCAAAAAGAGAAAGAGAACTGAAGATTTCAAAGCTCTATGTAGTTGAGCTCTTGTTTGTAATTTTCATTGTACTATCTCTTTCTGGATGACCGTATTTCCATTTGTGTATTCTACCTTTTGAAATGTAAGGCTTGAAGTACTTGCTTGAATTTGAATGTATGGAGTATGTTTTGTTTCACTTATTGATTCCAATCTTGTCGTGTTTCAAACAAAAATAATCAAAGTCCACTGTTAGGCCTATGGCAAGACATGGCACACTGTGGTTCACGGCATAAGACAAACTAAAACTAACACCCATTTGCATTGCATTCATTGCATTCATTAATACCCCTGCTCATAAAAAAATGTTTCGTCAGAGCAAGTCAAGCAAGCTGGTTCTCCGTCACCGATACTTCACCCGGCTGCAAGCAAAGTTGATGGCCAATCTGCAAGATCACCCAGAGATTGAGACCGAGAGTAATCCAGAGCACGAAGATCTGGGTGTGCAGATTATTAATCCTGAGCAGCTGGCTCAGGAGAACCAGGTTCTAAAGGATAAGGTTGGGGCCATGGAGACCCAAATGCATGAGATGATGGCCTTGCTACAAAGCCTAAAGAGTGGAACCGCTGCTGAAGGTACCGCTGTGGTGGGTCCCGATGGTGTCATTTCTTTTATACCTCCTCCAGTGTCAGTTAATGCTGCAGCCACAGTTCCTCCGGGGTCTGGAATCAGTCATCCCGTCTTTGCTTCAGGGATGAATAGGCAGAATCAGTCACAAAGATATCCTTGGGGGATGCCCGCCAAGTACATGCCACAAATTGTTAGACCCATTCCTGCTGACGCTGTTGGGCCACATCAGGCTACTGCTGCCGTGTCTGGGGGAGCTGCTGGAAGACCGCAGGTCCAGACTTCTAGTCCTCATGTTGTGCTCAGCCCTACTCCAGGGCTTGTTGCACACCCTCACAATGTTCCTCAGCCTGGAGGATATTACTATAGCATGGGCAGTCAACCCCAAGGCCACGTGTTTGAGGGATCGCAGCCAAATGACCCGATTCGTGCACTAGAAGAGAGGGTAAGAGCCGTGGAAGGTGCTGGCGTCAGGGCCAGAGAAGCTCGTGAGCTATGCTTAGTCCCAGATTTGGTATTACCACCGAAGTTCAAAGCTCCTGAGGTGGACAAGTACCGAGGCACCGGCTGTCCTGAGAGTCATGTTACAATGTTTGTCCGGAAGATGGGTCCTAATGCCAATGATGACAAACTGCTTCCAAAACAGTTTGGCCGGAGCTCCTCTAGATTGGTACATGAAACTGCAAGCCTCAGAAATCCGTTGCTGGAAGGATCTGTCCGAAGCATTCATGAAACAATATAAATATAACATGGACATGGCTCCGGACAGGTCACAATTACAACACATGAGTAAGGGCGAAAAGGAGACTTTCAAGGAATATGCCCAGAAATGGAGAAGCTTGGCTGCCCAGGTTCAACCTCCTCTGACCGAAAAGGAAATGGTGTACATGTTCCTGGAAACCTTGCCAGCAATTTATTATAACCGACTGATTACGAGTGTCTCATCTAATTTTTCTGATATGATAGTCTTCGGGGAAAGACTTGAGCACGCGCGGTCTCCGAAGTGGGAAGATTTCAAATCATTTCAGCAATTCAGGAAGCTCCGGTAGCTCCCACAGCCAGAAGAAGCACTTCTCCCATTTCCCAAAAAGGAAAGAAGGGGAAACAAATGTAGTCTCAGGAGGAAACTCATCCTTTGATACCCCTCCACCACAAACTGTTCCATTCTCTGCCCCTGCATCACCTCAGCAAAGCAGTGACAATCACAAAGCTCAGGGTTATCAGTATAAGAAACGGACCAGTTTCGATCCTATACCAATGACATACACTGAGTTGTTTAATCACCTGACTTCAAAGAACTTGATCAACACTCGGTCAATGAAGGCCCTTCAACCGCCATTCCCAAGAAGCTACAACGCTAATGCTACCTGCAGTTTCCACGAAAACGGGGTCGGTCATACTGTGGAGGAGTGTAAGGCATTTAAGCATGTGGTGCAAGACCTGATAGATGCTGGTTGGATCTCGTTTAAGCAAAGCAGCCCGAACACAACAACCAATCCGTTGCCAGGCCATCAGAGGCCAGCAACCAATGCTATAGAAAGTTCTGTTGGGAAATTGGTGAAGGATGTGCAGAAGAGCAAGACTCCGTTGGGTGTTGTCTACTCGGAGTTATGCCATGCTGGAGTGGTCAAGAAGGGGTGTTGCCATGAAGAAGGATGTGCTGATTCCACATGCATGGGGAATTGTGAAAGCTTTAAAATGATCCTGCAGGACCTGTTGGATCGGTGTGTGGTTCAGATAGGAACCCATGATGTTGAAGAAGAGGTGTTGGCTCTACACTCTGATAAAGGTAGAGGAATCAGAAGACCTATTGAAATCCCTTACAATTACAATCCCAGATTGGTGCAAGCAAATGCTCAACCAATAGTGATTGAAGTTCCGGCTCCTTTCCCCTATGAGTCGGACAGGGCAGTCCCATGGAAATACACTGCGCTATCTACAGTAGAATGCTCTTCAAGTACTACTACTGTAACAAACATAGTGGGATCGAGCGGGATCACCAGAAGCGGGAGAGTGTTTGCTCCAGAGACCTTTCGTACAGAAACTTCCAAGGAAGGTGAACAGAGAGTTCGGAAGGAGAAGGGAAAGGAACCAGAAGTTTCCCAGGAAAAGGTAACGGAAAGGGAAGCAAATGAATTCTTTAAGATAGTCTGGCAGAGTGACTACCAGGTTGTCGATCAGTTAAAGCATACCCCGTCGAAGATATCCATGCTATCATTGTTGCTCAGCTCGGAAGCACACAGAAATGCTCTTATGAAGGTGCTTAGCGAGGCACATGTTGCAGAGGGTATTTCAGTGAACCAATTTGATGGGATTGTGGGGAATATAGTGGCTGCAAGCCACCTAACTTTTGCTGATGATGAGTTGCCCGCTGGAGGAAAAAAGCATAATCGGGCTCTCCACATCTCAGTTAAGTGTGGGGACTATGTGTTGGCTAGAGTGCTGATAGATAACGGATCTTCATTGAATGTAATGCCGAAATCCACTATGGATAAGCTGGACGTGGATTGTTCCTACATGAAGCCAAGCTCGACTCTGGTGCGAGCCTTTGATGGATCCAAAAAGGAAGTATTGGGAGAGATGGAGTTTCCCATCCAAATTGGCCCAGAAGTTTTCTATATCAACTTTCAGATCATGGACATCACATCCTCGTACAGCTGCTTGCTTGGCCGACCCTGGATCCACATGGCAGGGGCAATTCCGTCATCTCTGCACCAGCAAGTCAAGTTCGTGGTGGATGATAAGGTTATTGTAGTGTTTGGCGAAGAAGAGACTCTAGTGAACAGGCCATCAGAATTCAAGTATGTGGAAGCGGCGGAAGAATCTCTTGAAACGGCCTTTCAGTCTTGGGAGATCGCAAATGCAGTGCTTGAGAGGACCAAGGAGGAAAAAATGGTTGCTAAAATCATGTTAGCCCAAGGATATAAGGTTGGTTCTGGCCTAGGAAAATCTGGACAGGGAATCCTGGCGCCCATCCAGCTGAAGGAGAGCAAAGATCGTTGCGAACTGGGATACACTCCAAGTGAAGATGAACGGAAGAAGATAGCAGAGGAACGAAAGAGCAAATGGTTGGCCAAGTTCAAAGGCCAAGATCCATGGCCCCAGAGGATCCCAATTTGTGACATTAGCCAGAGCTTCGTGAGTGCTGGTCTGCTGGATCCCAACCAAGTTGCTGTCATCAAGGATGGCTCTGAAGATGAAGAGGGTAGTGCAAGTCTGGTTCGCCGCTGCTGTGACGGTGAAGAGTTGAAGAACTGGGAAGCTGCCGACTTTCCTGTGACCTTTGGTTCAATGTAATCATCTGTAATGCAATCCTGTGGCTCTGTCCAAGGCCATAGGACCAGTTGCTAGGGGCACACATGTTTTTATTTTCTGAATCATCATCATCAATAAAAACGTTTGTTTTGATTTTCTCAATCAATAAAAATCATTTTCTCTTCATTGCATGAGTCTTTGCTTGCTTGTTTCGCCTTTCATTCTGCTTTTTCGCTTCGGTAAAATGCAGACCCACAGTAATGGTCTCTGAAAGCAGTAGTGTCAACAGTCCGCATTCTGACTTTGATCATCCTATCAACCAAGCCGAGGGGGATGTTGAGGAAGATTGGGAAGCTCCTCCGGAACTCATGAGACTAATGAAGCAAGAGGAAAGGGTAATCCAGCCTCACGGGGAATCTACCGAAGTGATTAACTTGGGTACAGCTGAGAACAAGAAAGAGGTCAAAGTGGGAACGGCCATGAATGACGAAGATCGCATGAAGTTGGTACAGCTGTTGCATGACTACGTTGATGTGTTTGCGTGGTCCTACCAAGATATGCCTGGGTTGGACACTGATATTGTGGTACACAAGCTGCCGGTCAAACCTGAATGCCCGCCCGTAAAGCAGAAATTGAGGAGGATGAAGCCTGAGATGTCCCTCAAAATCAGAGACGAAGTAAAGAAGCAATTTGATGCAGGATTCCTAGCAGTGGCCAAATACCCACAGTGGGTTGCCAATATTGTCCCAGTTCCCAAGAAGGACGGGAAGGTTAGAATGTGTGTTGACTACCGAGATCTGAATCGTGCTAGTCCCAAAGACGACTTCCCACTGCCACATATTGATGTCTTGGTGGATAGCACTGCACAACACTCGTTATTCTCCTTCATGGATGGATATTCGGGATATAACCAGATCAAGATGGACCCCGAAGACATGGAAAAGACAACTTTCATCACTCTCTGGGGTACTTTCTGTTATAAA
This sequence comes from Astragalus glycyphyllos, assembly GCA_963573325.1. NCBI lineage: Eukaryota > Viridiplantae > Streptophyta > Magnoliopsida > Fabales > Fabaceae > Astragalus > Astragalus glycyphyllos. Next base: position 35,077,467 of record OY754309.1, read on the forward strand.
GTCATGCCATTCGGGTTGAAGAATGCTGGCGCAACCTACCAGAGGGCCATGGTCACCTTGTTCCACGATATGATGCATAAGGAGATTGAGGTCTATGTTGATGACATGATCGCAAAATCCAAAACTGACAAAGAGCACATTGTCAACTTGCAAAAACTCTTCGATCGGTTGAGGAAGTACAAGCTCAAGTTGAACCCTGCCAAGTGCACATTCGGGGTGAGATCAGGGAAGTTGCTAGGCTTCATTGTTAGTCAGAAGGGGATTGAGGTGGATCCAGACAAAGTGAAAGCCATCCTTGAAATTCCGGTGCCCAAAACAGAAAAAGAAGTCTGTGGCTTTCTGGGAAGGTTGAATTACATCTCCCGATTCATCTTCCAGCTGACGGCCACCTGCGAGCCAATCTTCAAGCTGCTCTGCAAGAATCAAGAACTGAAGTGGAATGATCAGTGCCAAGCTGCCTTTGAGAAGATCAAAGTCTACCTCCAGAATCCGCCAGTTTTGATGCCACCTGTGTCGGGCAGGCCCCTCATCCTGTATCTCACGGTGCTAGATAATTCCATGGGCTGCGTGCTGGGGCAGCATGACGAATCTGGAAAGAAGGAACATGCCATCTATTATCTAAGTAAGAAGTTCACAGATTGCGAGACACGGTATTCTGCGCTTGAAAAGACATGTTGTGCTCTGGTATGGGTTGCTTGTAACACCCCCCTTACGTATTCTACCATTTTAATTAATAAAATCAGAGTTGGAAAATTTCTTTTTAAAACTCAACCATCACAAGGGAGATATCACATTTTCGTCGTTTCAAAAACCAAACATCACATAATGAAATCATCAACATAAAGTAGTACGATACATAGCACATAATCGGGACGAACCCTCACAATACACCTGTCATGACATAACAGTCGGATATACAACTCGCAGCGGAAATAAATACATATCTCATACATATGTATAATACATCACCAAAGTACACTGTCTAATAACAGTACAAAATACAACTCCTAAAGTGTTTCGCCCCCCGGGTGCTACGTATCAGAGCATGACACCAAAAACCGGAAATAAGGAAGGTAGAACCTTCACTCGCTATCACCTGCAGGTTGCCGACATAAGAAGCAACACGAAAGCAGAAGGGTGAGTCTCTAACATATAATAGAATATGTGATAATCAAATATGATAGAGAAAAACACAATTAAAACACCAATCTACCATAAACCGGCACACCACAACAATTCACAATACATAACTCAGCTACACCAATAAACATCACCAAATGCGTATGTATATGCATGCAAATGAAACCCAACACCAAGGGCATATGCATGTGGATCCATTCATCACCTAAAAATAAGCCTTGAGGGCATTTATCACCAAAGTGGCCGAAGCCTAGACCGCAGCCTCTTCATCACCAAAAATGCACATGATTTATGCGACACCATGAACCATGTAGAACACACACCAAAATCACCAAAATCAGCACCACTCATCATCACCAATCATTGTTTCATCACCAATAATTATTTTATCACCAATAATTATTTTATCATCACCAAAATCACCAACACCACTCCACTTTACAGCTCTAAGGCTCACACCGATATTTTTGACAAATTATAAGTCCAACCGTGGATAAACACCCACACTTGAGTTTTACAACTCAAACAGTACACACCGGCACACTAAACCGGCAAATCCGGCAAAACTGCACTCCGGCAGCTCCGGCAGCCCCGGGCAACACACTAGGCCCCACACCTAGTCAACATCACTGGCAAAACTGCCAGACAGCTCCCTTGAATACAGCACACAGCACTGGCGCACCTGAGCAACGCTGCCAGGGCGCCTGCACTTTGGCACAAAATTTGGGCAGCACACACAAAGTTGGCGCCCAGCACAAGGGCTCCAGGCAGCGTGCACCAACCAACTTGGGCACGGTGCCCGCGCCCAAACCACCGCGAACCCAGGGGCCACTCTTGGCCCCGGCCCTAGTACTTCCTCTCTCCTAGATGCGCCACAAGGGTCCACCATCATTTGGGCCCTGGCTCGCCACTTGGGCCCATGCCCAAATTGACAAAAAATCACAAAAACAGGATTCTGGCGCCTAGACACAGGGCTCCAAACAGCTCTGGCAACCAACTTGGGCACGGTGCCCGCGCCCAAACCACTCGTGAAATTTGGACAAACTCTTAAACCGCCCCTTTTACTAACCCTATACTAGGTGCGCCACTAGAGTCCACCATCATTGGGGCCCTGTCTCGCCACTTGGACCCATGCCCAAGTTGGAAAAAAAATCATTTTTCATGCACACTGCACAGTTTTGGCGCCTAGACACTCTGCACCCGGACACGCTTAGCAACCAATTTGGGCACGATGCCCGCGCCCAAACCACACACATTTTTTGGGAAACACCCTTGCACGGCCACTAGTACTCATCAAACACTAGGTGCGGCAATGGGCCCCACCACCATGGGCCCTCTGCCTCGCCACTTGGGCCCATGCCCAAGTTGGCTAAAAATCACATTTTTGGCGCCTAGCACACTACCCACACCAAGCCACACTTCACCAAACCTAACCATTCCAACTTCAACTTCACCACCAATTCTAACCTTCAACAACCACAATTTCAACACCAATAACAACATCAATATCACCATATTCAATCATCAAATTTCATATCCGATTCACACAAGATTTCACCAACTCATTGAGACATTTTCACAAACACATAATGTGCAATTTTTTGACAACTTTTTATTTCAACAAAACAACACCAAAACCACACCCAAATTAGTTCAAAGACATCACCAAACAATCAATTCTCATATTCAATCAACAAAATTCATTCAACCACATCAAAAACCCCTAAAACCCTATTCTAACATATTGAAAACACAAACCCTATTATAGGTTAGGAGAGCCCCTTACCTTGAATTCCTTGAAGAAAATAAGCCCTAATCCAAGCAATTCCTCTTGAAAAATCAACAAAATCCCTTCCCTTTCTCTTCTTCTTGCTACTTCCTCTTCTCTCCTTTTTCTCTCTTTTCTTTGTTTCTTACTTTGATAAAAAAAAATGAAAGGAAACAACACTAAGTCACTTAGTCAAATATGATGACTAAGTCTTCAAATTCAATTTGACTTCTATGTCTTCAAAGTAACTTTGATTACCTTATGGGCCTAAAATGATTATGGGCCTTTGGGCTTAATACCCACACCTCTTCAAACTTGCATTCCAACTCCTAAACCAATAAGTTAACATATCAATTAACTTAATTATAATTAAAATGTCGTAAACCCTAATAATCAATTAAATAAATAACTGAATTATTTTGGGGTGTTACAACTCTCCCCCACTTAGAATATTTCGTCCTCGAAATACATACCTGAATCAAATAACTCCTGGTATGCTTCCCGCATCTTGGTCTCCAACTCCCAAGTGATACTCTCTCCGGTAGCTCCTAACCAAACTACCTTCACCAAATGGATCTCTTTTCCTCTTAAAGTTTTCACCTCACGATCTTCGATCCGCACCGGCATAGTCTCAACAGTGAGATTCTCTCTCACTTGCACATCATCCATTTGAATTACGTGAGATGGATCCGGAATATACTTTCGCAACTGTGAAATATGAAACACATCATGAAGATTCGAAAGATTAGGTGGCAAAGCCACCCGATAAGCAACTCTTCCAATTTTCTCTAAAATCTGATATGGTCCAATAAAACGAGGAGTCAACTTCTTCGACTTCAAGGCACGACCAACACCGGTCACAGGTGTAACTCTCAGAAACACATGATCACCAGCCTGAAACTCCAAATCTTTCCTCCTCTTGTCATGATAACTCTTTTGTCTACTTTGTGAAGTTTTCATCTTTTCACGAATCAACTTCACTTTCTCGGTTGTCTCACGAACAATCTCCGGTCCAAGTACAACACTTTCTCCGGATTCATACCAACACACCGGAGTCCTACACCTCCTACCATACAATGCTTCGAAAGGAGCCATTCCAATACTAGCATGATAACTGTTATTGTAAGTGAACTCAATCAACGAGAGATGTCCATCCCATGAACCTCCCTGCTCAAGCACACAAGCTCTCAACAGATCCTCAAGTGACTGAATAGTCCTCTCCGTCTGACCATCAGTCTGCGGGTGATAAGCTGAACTCAATCTCAACTTCGAACCCAAAGCCTCTTGCAAACTTTTCCAAAATTCAGAAGTGAATCTTGGATCTCTATCTGACACAATACATAGAGGCACACCATGCAGCTTCACTATCGTCTGAATATAAATCTCTGCCAACCTAGAAACCGGATAAGTAATGTTAATCGGTAAAAAGTGAGCAGACTTTGTCAATCTGTCAACAATCACCCAAATGGCATCAAATCCTCTCGAAGTATTTGGCAAACCCGTCACAAAATCCATGGAAATACTATCCCACTTCCACTCAGGAATCTCCAAAGGTTGCATCAACCCTGCAGGCTTCTGATGCTCAACCTTCGACTTCTGACATGTCAAACAGGCATACACAAACTGAGCTACCTCCTTCTTCATACCAGGCCACCAAAACAATTTCTTCAAATCATGATACATCTTTGTAGCTCCGGGATGAATACTCAATTTACTTCTGTGACTCTCCTCAAGAATTGCTTTCTTCATCTCTACATCATCAGGAATACATATCCTATCACGGAACCTCAACACACCTTGAGAATCCAACCTGAAATCATTGTCATCAGCTTGTCCAACTTCACCCATCATGTCTACCAGCTTCACATCCAACTTCTGTGCCTCTCTGAGACTAACCAGAAAATCATTATTAATCTTTAACATACCCAATTTGATACTCTGAGGAGATACTTCACAAACTAAGCTCATGTCTCTGAATTGTTCAATCAACTCCAACTCCTTAATCATCATTGCAGACATATGCAAACTCTTTCTACTCAAAGCATCGGCTACAACATTAGCTTTCCCCGGATGATAGTTCAAGCTAAAGTCATAGTCTTTCAACAACTCTAACCACCTTCTCTGCCTCATATTCAGCTCCTTTTGATCAAATAAATATTGCAAACCTTTATGATCACTAAATACTTCAAATCTAGAACCATAAAGATAATGCCGCCAAATCTTCAATGCAAACACAACCGCAGCCAACTCCAAATCATGTGTAGGATAATTCTTCTCATGAATCCTCAACTGCCGAGAAGCATAAGCAACTACCCTACCATTCTGCATAAGAACTCCTCCTAAACCCATCTTCGAAGCATCACAATACACAACAAAGGATTCTTCTGGTTTAGGTAACGTCAAAATCGGAGACGTCGTCAACCTCTTCTTTAATTCTTTGAAACTTTCCTCACACCGATCATCCCACACAAACGCCTTTCCTTTACAAGTCAACTGAGTTAGTGGAAGAGCCAACTTCGAAAAGCCTTCAATAAATCTTCTATAATAACCAGCTAACCCAAGAAAACTTCTAATCTCAGTGACCGACTTCGGAGTCTCCCACTTCAACACCGCATCAACTTTGGATGGATCTACCGCAATCCCATCACCGGAAATAATATGCCCAAGGAAACTCACTTCCCGCAACCAAAATTCACACTTAGACAATTTAGCATACAACTTCCGATCCCGCAAGACCTCCAACACTAACCTCAAGTGCTCAGCATGCTCCTCTTTGGATTTTGAATACACCAAAATGTCATCAATGAACACCACAACGAACCGATCTAGATACTCATGAAAAATACGATTCATATATTCCATGAATACCCCAGGAGCGTTAGTGACACCAAAAGGCATCACCGAATACTCATAGTGACCATACCGAGTCCTAAAAGCCGTCTTCGGAATATCTTCATCTTTCACTTTAATTTGATGATAACCTGATCTCAAGTCAATCTTGCTAAACACTTGTGCACCCACCAATTGATCCATCAAGTCATCAATTCTTGGAAGCGGATACTTGTTCTTAATTGTCACTTTGTTCAATTGCCGATAATCAACACATAACCTCATACTCCCATCCTTCTTCTTCACAAGCAACACCGGAGCACCCCACGGAGATACACTAGGTCTCACAAACTTCTTTTCAAGCAACTCCTCAAGCTGCTTCTTCAACTCAGACAACTCCGATGCAGACATTCTATAAGGTGCCATTGACGCAGGCCTAGTGCCAGGTACCAGATCAATAGAAAACTCCACTTCCCTCTCTGGTGGTACATCCGGAATCTCATCAGGAAAGACCTCAGGAAACTCCCGTACCACCGGCAACTCATCAATCTTTGCTTGACTCTCAGCAGATAATGATTCCATCACAGCAAACAACTGAGCTTCTCCCCTCATTGCTTTCATCAACTGACCCCCAGACAACAAGACAGTTTCTTCCTCCACCGGAGAAGAGAAACTAACAGACCGATCACAACAATTGATATGAACATGGTTATGCACCAACCAGTCCATACCCAAGATAACATCCATCCCCACCAAAGGAAGACAAATCAGATCAACAATAAAATCTTTGCCGAAAACCGACAAAGGACACTTAGCACACATAAGAGAAGTAGTTACCGAACCCTTAGCTGGAGTATCGATAACCATATCCCTCATCATGGAAGACAACTCAAGATGCAACTTTTCAACACATACCGCAGCAATAAATGAATGTGTAGCACCAGTATCAACTATAGCAATCAGAGGAATACCTTCAATGAAGCACGTACCTGAAATCTCATTGGTCACCTCTGACCCAGCAAGAGCAAACACCTTTCCACTTGCTTTCTCCTTCTTTGGTTTAGTGCATTTGGTACTAATGTGACCCACCTCACCACAATTGTAGCAAACCACATCCTTGCGGTCACAATCAGCAGCCAGGTGACCTCCTCTGCCACACTTGAAACACTTTCTCTCATCAAAACTACACTCATAACTCTTATGACCAGGCCTACCACACTTGTAGCACACAACATTAGCAGGAGCATCTCCCCCACTTGGTTTCTTGCCAGAACCAACAGCAGCTTTCTGTTTACCTTTCCCACCGGACACATCATAAGGTTTACTACGATTCTGAAACTGTCCCCTCTTCTCTTTCACAATCTTATAAGAGGTATTGCTATCCTCTTCAAAGATTCTGCAACTATCCACCAAATCAGCAAACCTACGGATCCTCTGGTAGCTAATTGCCTTTTTAATATCATGCCTCAATCCACTTTCAAATTTGATGCATTTAGAGAATTCAGCATCAGCACCATTGTAATGCGGGTGGAACTTAACCAATTCCTCAAACTTGGCTGCATACTCAGATACAGACTTATTTCCCTGAGTCAAGTTCAGAAATTCCATCTCTTTCTTTCCCCGAACATCCTCCGGGAAGTACTTCCTCAAAAACTCTCTCTTGAAGACATTCCAAGAGAGCTCCTCACCGGCATCCTCAAGCCTCTGCAGAGTTCCCAACCACCAATCATCAGCCTCCTCAGCTAACTGGTGAGCACCGAATCGAACCTTCTGAGCTGGAGTGCAATCCATAACTCGGAAGATCCTCTCTATCTCTTTCAGCCACACAAGAGCTCCATCAGGGTCATACCGCCCCTTGAAGACAGGCGGGTTCTCCCTTTGGAACGTAGCTAAACCACGAGCTGCAGCATTCCCCTCAACACCTACAGCATCTGCCATTGCTTGCATAGCAGCAGCTAAAGCAGCATCATTCCTCCCAGCCATCTCAACAAGTCACTGAAACAAAATCAGTTAGAACGAGCAACAAGACTCGAGAATTAAAAGACTCAAGACTCAACAACTTGGTCACACAGACCGAACTGCTCTGATACCACTAATGTAACACCCCCCTTACGTATTCTACCATTTTAATTAATAAAATCAGAGTTGGAAAATTTCTTTTTAAAACTCAACCATCACAAGGGAGATATCACATTTTCGTCGTTTCAAAAACCAAACATCACATAATGAAATCATCAACATAAAGTAGTACGATACATAGCACATAATCGGGACGAACCCTCACAATACACCTGTCATGACATAACAGTCGGATATACAACTCGCAGCGGAAATAAATACATATCTCATACATATGTATAATACATCACCAAAGTACACTGTCTAATAACAGTACAAAATACAACTCCTAAAGTGTTTCGCCCCCCGGGTGCTACGTATCAGAGCATGACACCAAAAACCGGAAATAAGGAAGGTAGAACCTTCACTCGCTATCACCTGCAGGTTGCCGACATAAGAAGCAACACGAAAGCAGAAGGGTGAGTCTCTAACATATAATAGAATATGTGATAATCAAATATGATAGAGAAAAACACAATTAAAACACCAATCTACCATAAACCGGCACACCACAACAATTCACAATACATAACTCAGCTACACCAATAAACATCACCAAATGCGTATGTATATGCATGCAAATGAAACCCAACACCAAGGGCATATGCATGTGGATCCATTCATCACCTAAAAATAAGCCTTGAGGGCATTTATCACCAAAGTGGCCGAAGCCTAGACCGCAGCCTCTTCATCACCAAAAATGCACATGATTTATGCGACACCATGAACCATGTAGAACACACACCAAAATCACCAAAATCAGCACCACTCATCATCACCAATCATTGTTTCATCACCAATAATTATTTTATCACCAATAATTATTTTATCATCACCAAAATCACCAACACCACTCCACTTTACAGCTCTAAGGCTCACACCGATATTTTTGACAAATTATAAGTCCAACCGTGGATAAACACCCACACTTGAGTTTTACAACTCAAACAGTACACACCGGCACACTAAACCGGCAAATCCGGCAAAACTGCACTCCGGCAGCTCCGGCAGCCCCGGGCAACACACTAGGCCCCACACCTAGTCAACATCACTGGCAAAACTGCCAGACAGCTCCCTTGAATACAGCACACAGCACTGGCGCACCTGAGCAACGCTGCCAGGGCGCCTGCACTTTGGCACAAAATTTGGGCAGCACACACAAAGTTGGCGCCCAGCACAAGGGCTCCAGGCAGCGTGCACCAACCAACTTGGGCACGGTGCCCGCGCCCAAACCACCGCGAACCCAGGGGCCACTCTTGGCCCCGGCCCTAGTACTTCCTCTCTCCTAGATGCGCCACAAGGGTCCACCATCATTTGGGCCCTGGCTCGCCACTTGGGCCCATGCCCAAATTGACAAAAAATCACAAAAACAGGATTCTGGCGCCTAGACACAGGGCTCCAAACAGCTCTGGCAACCAACTTGGGCACGGTGCCCGCGCCCAAACCACTCGTGAAATTTGGACAAACTCTTAAACCGCCCCTTTTACTAACCCTATACTAGGTGCGCCACTAGAGTCCACCATCATTGGGGCCCTGTCTCGCCACTTGGACCCATGCCCAAGTTGGAAAAAAAATCATTTTTCATGTACACTGCACAGTTTTGGCGCCTAGACACTCTGCACCCGGACACGCTTAGCAACCAATTTGGGCACGATGCCCGCGCCCAAACCACACACATTTTTTGGGAAACACCCTTGGACGGCCACTAGTACTCATCAAACACTAGGTGCGGCAATGGGCCCCACCACCATGGGCCCTCTGCCTCGCCACTTGGGCCCATGCCCAAGTTGGCTAAAAATCACATTTTTGGCGCCTAGCACACTACCCACACCAAGCCACACTTCACCAAACCTAACCATTCCAACTTCAACTTCACCACCAATTCTAACCTTCAACAACCACAATTTCAACACCAATAACAACATCAATATCACCATATTCAATCATCAAATTTCATATCCGATTCACACAAGATTTCACCAACTCATTGAGACATTTTCACAAACACATAATGTGCAATTTTTTGACAACTTTTTATTTCAACAAAACAACACCAAAACCACACCCAAATTAGTTCAAAGACATCACCAAACAATCAATTCTCATATTCAATCAACAAAATTCATTCAACCACATCAAAAACCCCTAAAACCCTATTCTAACATATTGAAAACACAAACCCTATTATAGGTTAGGAGAGCCCCTTACCTTGAATTCCTTGAAGAAAATAAGCCCTAATCCAAGCAATTCCTCTTGAAAAATCAACAAAATCCCTTCCCTTTCTCTTCTTCTTGCTACTTCCTCTTCTCTCCTTTTTCTCTCTTTTCTTTGTTTCTTACTTTGATAAAAAAAAATGAAAGGAAACAACACTAAGTCACTTAGTCAAATATGATGACTAAGTCTTCAAATTCAATTTGACTTCTATGTCTTCAAAGTAACTTTGATTACCTTATGGGCCTAAAATGATTATGGGCCTTTGGGCTTAATACCCACACCTCTTCAAACTTGCATTCCAACTCCTAAACCAATAAGTTAACATATCAATTAACTTAATTATAATTAAAATGTCGTAAACCCTAATAATCAATTAAATAAATAACTGAATTATTTTGGGGTGTTACATTGCTCACCGCCTGAGGCAATATATGTTGTGCCACACAACCTGGTTGGTATCTAAAGTAGACCCGATCAAGTACATATTTGAGAAGCCAGCTCTCACAGGACGGATTGCCCGTTGGCAGATGCAGTTGTCTGAATATGATATCCTGTATGTCACGCAGAAGGCAGTTAAGGGTAGTGCACTCGCAGAGTACCTGGCTTGTCAGCCCATTCCAGACTACCAGCCGATGCAGCATGATTTCCCTGATGAAGACATCATGGCATTGTTCGACGAGGGAAAGTCCCAAGAAAACGAAAGGTGGAGGATGATCTTTGACGGTGCATCCAATATTTGGGGGCATGGGGCAGGTGCCATGCTGATATCTCCTGATAACCGCTTCATTCCTGTCACTGCGAGGCTGAGCTTCTATGTCACAAACAATATAGCAGAGTATGAAGCATGCATCTTGGGCATTCAGGCAGCCTTAGAATGGAAAGTCAAAAGGCTAGATGTGTATGGTGATTCCGCCCTGGTAATTCATCAAGTAAGAGGCGATTGGGAGACTCGAGATCCCAAACTGATCCCATATTATGAATATGTTCAAGAGTTGGTGGAGTCTTTCGACGAAATCACCTTCAAACACATCCCTCGAGGTGAAAATCAGCTGGCCGATGCCTTAGCAACACTGTCATCAATGTTTAACATCAGCTGTGACAAGAGTTTAGCTCACCTCAGAATCCAGCATAGGGATCTGCCAGCATATCATTACTGCACTGCAATAGATGAAGAGCCTGACGACAAGCCTTGGTATCATGACATCAAGCAATACATCATTAACAGAGAGTATCCACCAGGGGCATCAGAAAATGACAAAAGAACGCTCAGAAGACTGTCAAGAAATTTCTTCCTGAGCGGTGAGGTCCTCTATAAAAGAAATTATGACATGGTTCTCCTGAGGTGTGTTGCCAAGGAGGAGGCTGAAAAGATCATGAAGGAGGTACATGAAGGCTCCTTTGGAACCCATTCCGGCGGGCATACCATGGCTAGACAGATTTTAAGGGCAGGCTATTACTGGTTGCAGATGGAGGGTGACTGCTATAGTTTTGTCAGAAGATGCCACAAGTGTCAAATCTACGCTGATCACATTCACGTACCGCCTGCCAAACTTAATGTTCTGACTGCATCATGGCCGTTCTCGATGTGGGGAATGGATGTCATAGGTCCAATTGAGCCGAAAGCATCAAATGGGCATCGCTTCATCTTGGTTGCGATCGACTACTTCACAAAATGGGTTGAGGCTGCCTCATATTCAAGTATAACCAGCGCAGTGGTTGCAAAATTTATCAAGAGGGATCTGATTTGTCGCTATGGTCTTCCCAACAAGATCATCACTGATAACGGCAGTAACCTGAACAGCAGAATGATGAAGGACCTGTGCAAGGAATTCAGGATCCAACATCATAATTCTTCCCCCTACCGTCCTAAGATGAATGGGGCAGTTGAGGCGGCTAACAAGAACATCAAGCGGATAGTGCAGAAGATGGTGGTAACATACAAGGACTGGCATGAGATGCTTCCCTTTGCTCTGCATGGCTACCGTACTTCAGTGCGTACATCAACTGGGGCAACCCCTTTTTCCTTGGTATATGGGTCAGAAGCAGTCCTGCCCATTGAAGTTGAAATACCCTCCCTGCGGGTACTGATGGAAACAAAACTAGAAGAAGCTGAGTGGGTACAGGCCCGGTTGGATCAGCTAAATCTGATTGAGGAGAAAAGGATTGCAGGCTTATGCCACGGTCAGTTATACCAGCAGAGGATGAGAACAGCTTTTGATAAGAAAGTCAGACCTCGTGAATTCAAGAAAGGCGATCTGGTGCTGAAGAAGATCCTGCCTATCCAGACTGATCCCCGAGGAAAGTGGACACCCAGCTATGATGGTCCTTATGTTGTCAAGAAAGCCTTTTCTGGAGGGGCGCTGTTACTCACAGACATGGATGGCGAGGATCTCCGGAATCCGGTCAATTCTGATCAAGTGAAGAAGTATTATGCCTGAAAGAAATAGACGAAAAAAGAGAAAGATAAGCCAAGTAAGAATCAGCTCGCTAGGTTGAAAACCCGAAAGGGCGGCCTAGGCAAAATCAGAGCGACCCGGTGGATTGAAAACCCGAAAGGGCGATCCAGGCAAAATTTAGGGTCAGAAAACTTGGGCGTGGAAAGTTAAACAAAGGCATACAACCTTCCCCGAGGCTTGAATGAGGGAATGATCAAGGTCAAGGACACAGATGTTGGCACTGCTCCACAGAGATGGACAGTCAGAAATTAGCTTTTCTCTTTTTTCGTGTCTTTTTGTAGTTTAAACTTTCAAATGTATTGAACAGTCGTCGTAACATTCTGTACGATTGGCTTCTACATCAATAAAGCACAACTTTTTCCTACCGGTTTGTTATTTTCCGCTTCTCTGCTCAAGATAAACGTTTTATGATGATGGTAATACTGAGTTGCAAAACATGTGCATACATCATAGAGCATTACAAATCATTGCGAAATCCTTAAAAGTCACGGGAAATAAGCAATCTCCCAAAGAAAGTTAATCTTGCAAGGAAAGTTGCACTCATAAGTCATTCCAGAAGGCAAACCATAAAGCAAACTTGCACTCGGCTCATGGGTCCCGTAAATCAGTTCCTCAGTCTCGTGCCAGGAGTGTCGGGGGTCGGTTGAACCAGCAAAAGAATAAGCCTTTTATTAAAAAAAAGAAGAGCACAAAAAAAGCAAATGATCAGAGAAAAAAAAAAGCTGATCAGGCAAAAAGAAGAAAAAACAAATGATCAGAAAACAGAAAGCTGATCAAAAGAAGAATTAAAAGATGAAAGAAAAAAAAAACAATCAAAGCTGAAAGAAAAGCATTCCCCAGCATTCATCATTCACCCAAAATCATCGCATCGCATGCATTCGCATAACAGGCCTTTGCATAACATGCATTCATTCCATGCACCAAGCATTGCATCTGCTAACATGTGCAGGTACCGCCAACCTGAGAAACCTGAAGAAAAGTCCTGCGACCAGAGCAGGCACCCCTGGATCGATGTGAAAGCATTGACCCTGAAGAAGATGAATTGGATTTCCGAATCCCCCTTTGGACCCACGTGTCCCCCAGAAAGACTGACTTCAACTTGTATTCGAGCTGCAGGTAACTCCCTCTGATCTCAATAGGTCCAGTCGAAAAGGATAGCCGTGTTGGTCTAAAACATGGCGCAGTCCTAGGGAAATATCGAGATCTAGACTTGATATAGTACCCTTCCCCTGGTCGCTCGAAAGACCACCTCTTTTGAGCCCGCGCGCTCCCAGGCCCAAGTGCAAACTCGAATCGTTCGCGATTCGTTAAAAGGCTTTAGGCAGCCTCCTTCGCCGGCTCAATGTGAGTCAGTACCCCTTTTATTGCTTTCTTTATTTTCTGCTTTCTGTCAGCTTATTGAGGGTTGGCGCTCATAGGAAAAACAAAAAAAATATCATGTCATCGCATCTGCATCAGAAAAAACAAAAAAAATAGAAATGGAAAAAGGAAAATTCGGGTTTCTTTAGGTAGACAAAATTGGTATAATTTCTGAATTCTTTATCTTTATTTTGCCTCGAAATATGTTTCGGCCAATTCATATTCCTTGTTAAAATCCAGATAAAGAGGGGCAGCTGTGATACCCTAATTTTGTCCGGCTTGGAACAAAACCTTAATTTTCCACAAAAAGCAATAAATTATGAAGTGAAGCATCATTCTGAAGGATGTGAAGAACTATGAGCATGCATTTTTGGGTTCTAAAAGTCATTTCAGCGCTTTTAAAATCATTTTTAGGATTGGAATGCCTTGTGGAGCAATTTCTCACCAAAAATCATTGTTCAATCTCAGAGGAATTTATTTGGATCTAGATGATTTGGGTTATGAATTTTTGTGCGCATGCATGCATGATTTTTGGCATAAAATTCAAATTTTAAGCAAAAGGGCAAAATGGGAATTTCCATCAAGGTGAGATCTCAAATCAATTTTGGGAAGGGTGATATCATGGAATTTTGGGCCCAATCATTGATTCCTAGGATATGGCCCAAAGTGGCATGATTTTTATGGAATTATCTAGAAAAGAATAATCAAAAATGGTGAAAATAAGGAAGTGTCCCCAATAAGACAAAATGTACTATTTTTCTTGGCAAGCTTGCAAAACTTGGGCACCAAGGCCTCATTTGCTCCGAATTTTCCAGCTCATTTTCACCTCATTTTGTGTTTCCTCATGCCCTTGATCCATGTGAGTTGTATTCCTAGCCATTGATTAAAATTCTAGATCAAATCCTAGGTTACAAATTTGTGTAGAATGACCTAGGTGCCCTCAACAATTTTTGTGCAACAAAAACTCATAATTTTTGTGTATGACCAGCTATTCCTCACTCATTTGTGTTTTCTCCTTGTCCCTAATCCATGTGCATTGCAATCTTGGCCTTTGATTCAAATTCTAGCTCAAATCTCAATGGTTTGCAAAAGCACAATGTCCTATGTACCCTTAATTTTGCACCTCATATAAAACCCAAAATAAGAGACCATGAGGAGGACACTCATTTTTTTACCCTAGCACCCAAATCTCTCCTCTCTTTCTATCATTCCTTCGAAGCAACCAGCCACCATACCCATATTCTTTTCTTCAAAATTCTTCCAAAAAATCAACCATCAAACCTTGTTTATTCTTCATCCTTTCAATAAATCTACTTCTAAACTTGCATAATCATCAAAGTTTCATCAAAAACCATCAAGAATCAAGCATTTGCGAAAGGTTCAAGAGGTTCTTGTGGTGTTCTTCAAGTGTTCTTGCTTCTATTCTCTTTCCTTCTTCATTTTCTAGCTAGATCTAGAGGTAAGCTCACTAACCCTTGCATTTTCTTTAATTTTCATCATGTAATCTCTCTTCTATTCCTCTTTCCTTCTTGAAAGAAGCTTTGAGGACTCATTTCAAACATTATTGGACAAGGACATTGGGAGCCTTGGGTGTTTGAGATGAGTCCTTGGCCTTGAAGGAAAGATTCTTGTGTTTTCTCATCATTCATTGCATTTCTACCTCATTTGCATGATTTTGGTGAAAT
Organism: Astragalus glycyphyllos; assembly: GCA_963573325.1. NCBI lineage: Eukaryota > Viridiplantae > Streptophyta > Magnoliopsida > Fabales > Fabaceae > Astragalus > Astragalus glycyphyllos. The sequence continues at coordinate 35,093,036 of OY754309.1, forward strand.
AAAATCTTGTTTTCCTACCTATTTTGCTTCGGCCATAGCATGGATTTTAGGGTTCTTGTGTTCATTTTGTTCATTTCATGATTTTAAGTTGAATTTTGGCTTGATTTTGGTGTTGGGTGCCTCGGGTTGTTGCTTCAAAACCTAGGGTTTTTGTTGCCTTTTTACTTCTTTGATTTTGTGAAGAATAAAATACATGATATGCTTGATGCTTACCTTAGAACATGGCATGATGATCTAGGGTTTAGTCTTGTGAATTGTTTCATGTATTAATTGTGAATTTTAGCATGAAATTTGATGGTGATTTGTGCTTAGCATTGCTTCGGCCTTAGGCCACTTTTGTGCATATTTTGTGCTTGAAAACGTGTTGTTTTGATCTTGTGTGAATAAATGCAATTGTGCAATTGTGTTTTTACCCTTTTACCTTTTTACTTTACCATCTCATTAAATAATTACCATTTACCTCATGCATTTTTACTCTACCATTTCATTAACTTCTCACTCAAACTTTTTACCACTTGTAAATTTGCATAAAAAAAATCCCAAAACATTTCAATCATTTGCATTTTAAACTTTTACTACTTCTCATTTAAAACCCCAAAACATTTTTACCACTTCTTACTCAAAACGTTTTCAAACTTTGCATTTCACTTATTTGCATCATCTATGCGACACCTTGCATGCTTGCACTCACATTCACTCATACTTGTATACCATGCATAATAAATGCTCATGCATTCTCTTGTATACTTATTCATGCATTCTCTTGTATGCTCATGCATTCACATGCTTGCTTAATCATGTATCATCGCTCACATGTTCATTCATTAAACCTAGAATACTCTATGCCTATGATCAATTGTGTTCACTTGTTCTTGATGCCATTTGAATGACTTGATTTAATTGTGTGCCCTTCCTTCCACTAGTATGTATTCTTAATGAAGACGTAAGCCTACTTTTCCGGTTGTAGCATAGAGTCATTAAGGTATATGCACCCCTTTGAGATTGTTGCCCGTCCCGTAGCAATTCTCACACACACACACACACACAATTGTCTTGAGAGCTTTGTCTTGCATCCTTAATAATTGGATCTCTTGATTATATTGGCATGCTTAATCTTGGTTAATAATCAACATGTTTATGATTGCTTGATTGGTGAGTATGTTTGAATCTTGTTCACTCATGGTTGCATTTGGTTATGGACTTGGAATTGATTGAATAATGTTCTACTTGTTTTTCCAAAACCCATTTTCTAAACTCATTTTCAAACGCTCCTTGCTTTGCGAAAACATTTTCTTCCTCCATTAAATAAAACAAATTGTCATTGATGATCACTCGCGCTGTTGCCGTTTGGATCGTTAATGATGATTGTATTTTCAAAAAAAGAGTTAGTAGTGAGGCCATTCTAACCGTTGTTGTTCGGTCTTCACAAACGCTCACCCAATTGCGAAAAACTCTTAAGCCGTTTTCAGACGCAAAAGCCGAGAACTACGTAGCTTTGATCCCTCAACCCAGTGAGGGTACGTAGGAGCGGGTCCGTCCCGTCAAGCACCCTTTTAAAAAAAATCTTTGTTTTGTTTCCACTTTTCAAAGATAACAAAAATATTCCTGTCTTCCGTTTTCAATAAAACGATTTTTCAAATAAAAAAAAAAAGAAAAGAAAAGAAAAGAAGTAGAACAAATCGCTTTCAACTCAAACCTTTGTCAAACCACACATCGAGTTAATGGTTCCCTTTCAGTAGAAAGGACGTATGGGATGCTAATACCTTCCTCATGCGTAACCGACCCCCGAACCTACATCTCTGATTTCGAAAGACCACTCGCTTTTCCAAAAAAAGGGTTTTTCCGATGTTTTCCCAAATAAATATTGGTGGCGGCTCTACTATTTTTCACGTTGCAAAACGAGAAGTCCCAGACCGGATTTTTCGGGCGCAACAGGGTGGTCATACACAACAAGGTGTAGGAAGGTTCATTGAGACAAGGATCTCTTACGCTTTATGGCCAAATGTATCAGCTCACAACTTATATTTCTTTCGTCTCTTTTTCCCTTGTTTTTTCATTTTTGGGATTTTCATTTTTTGAACCTGTTCTTTTTTGTTTCATTTTTTCTGATTTTTTTCTTTTTTGCTTTTGAGTTGAGTGAGCTGATAAAAGTGATACACTATTTTTGGATATTTGAAGTGATCCTTGTCTGGGGTGATTGGAGAGATAATGGCAATGAAACCCCTACAGCGGTTGGAGGATGCTTGATTGGGTTCTGGTATTAACTGGGGTGACAGGAGGTTCAGAGGGAGGAGCAAATGAGATGGGTTGATTTTGTAGAAGGGCCACTGGTAGTGAGGAAGGTGGCGATGGCAGGCATTTGGTTACGAAATTTTTTTTCGTGATGGGGTACTTGTAATGGGAAATGGGAAAGTTGGTTGATCTGAGGTAGGAAAAGGGTTTGGTCGCGAAAGAGGTTCGCTTGTAACATTTGTTTGGTTTCCTCAGCATTGCTCCACTTTGCTTGAACTTGTGCTTTGACTTCATTACCCAACCTAGTTGTGGCATCATGAATTTCTACAGCCTTAGCCAATTCTTCACTTATTAACTCCGAAGAAACATCCCAGTTGTCTTCAGCCTCTCTCTCAGTTTGGTTAATCGGGTAATCAGAGTCACAATATGAACCATTGGCGTCGTTGTTTTCAAAGATTATTTTCATTTATTATTATTTTTGATCCACGTTGGGACGAATTGAAAAGCAAATAACAGACACATGACAAAATGAAAGAAAGAAATTTTATTGAGGAATTCAAAATAACATTTTATTGATGATGATACTAAAAGGAAACATGTGTGCCCTTATTGAAATATCCTAAGGCCTTGGTAAGCACAAGAACGAATGACTGAACAAATGCATGCACATTTTTAGACTTGCACCAAAGAAAAGCAATCTTAACAAGGTAATTAACTGATTACAAAATTGCCCTCTTGTATGGAGGATTTAAACCAAAAGTCAAGTGTGTACTAATGCGGGGAGAGTATGTACTTTATGGGTGGATGGGGCGGGATCAAACTTGGATGGAGAATGATGATAAGGGAAGGAAACTGACAGACTCAAACAAGAGAAACTGCACATGGCATGCACGCCCACTAGAAGAATGCTTCGTAGAGAGTTAACATTGGTTAAAACATGATGGAAAGATTTTTTTTGATGAACTGTTTCAGTCTTTTATCATGGAATGGATGAGATGCAATGCCTTTTTTGAAGAAGATGCAAATGAACTGTTGATTTGAAAAACTGAGTGCCTTGGAACATCTTGAGTTTGCAAATAAGTAAGGGTAAACTTTTTCAACAGATTATTTTGCAAAAGCGTCTCGTCTCTCATCACAACTTTTTTATTTGGTTGATGCAATGTATGAACGAACAAATCATGATAAGCAAATGCATGAAAAATGACCACTTGAAAAGTGTAATTATTCTAAAGGAGATTTTTTTTGTTTGTTTTTGATGCAAGATGAAATGCGAAACTCCAATGCATTTTTGGATGATGCAAGATGCAAGAATGATATCTTTTCAAAATGATTTTTATTCTTTAGAGGCACGGCAAGATCTGAAATACCAATGCCCCTTTTTGCGAAAATGATGACGTGAGGCAACCAATTGTCGTTACTCTGAGTAACTTGCATGAAACATTGAGTGGATCCTGACTCAATACTTCACGCAATATACTGAAATGCTTCGACATTTGGTTGACTCCACTTATTCACTTTATTTGAAAACAAACTGCGCCTGATTGGGTCAAAGTGCCCCGATATCGTAGAGTATCATCTCAAATTTGTAGTGCACAAACAAATTTGAGATATTACCCTTCATCATTCAAAGATGCACTTCTACCCATGGAACGATTGCATAAAGAGTTTCTCTTATTTCATTTCATTTTTTTTTGGAAAATGATTTAAAAAATGATTTTAAAAATGATTTGAAGATGCAAGTGATTTATTAAAAAAAAAAATTTTAGAAAAAGGTGCTTTATTTGGGGAAAAAGGTTTTTAGAAAAAGGTGCTTTATTTGGGGAAAAAGGTTTTTAGAAAAAGGTGCTTGACGGGTATGACCCGCTCCTACGTATCCCCATTGTGATGAGGAATCAAAGCTACGTAGTTCTTCTTCGTCTTTTTTTTCTGAAATAATGCTTATGAGGTTAATGAAATGATGCATAAATGCTACATTGGCTCGACGCCCACATTATTTGATGAAGGTTTTTGTACATGATTATGGATGACTGAAATGCTTATGCTATGCAGATGATAATTGTTTTTTTTCGTTTTCATTTTTCTTACGCAATGAAATGAAATGCATGATACTCGCAATTATTTTTAAAATGCACGAGAGACGTGATTTTTATTAAATGAAACTATATGCAAAATGAGAGGTTCACATATTTATATGCAAGGGAAAATAACAATGCACGAGAGATGTTTCTAAAAAATGTTTTTTTTTTATATGCGAGAAAGTGCATGATACTCGCAATTTTTAATGCATGAAAAATCATGATCTTCACTGGATGAAGATGTATGCAAAAGGAAATGAGTAAAAAAAATTATTTACAATGCAAAGGCTTTCAAAAGCCGGAAATTCACACATTTTTTTTTTGATAATTTTTTTTTTCGGTTTATTTGCAAAAATATTTTATTTAGCATGGATGCAGGGGTATGAAGCTCCTTTGTGTCCTACCAAGGTTTCTTAGAGACAGGATCTATGGCTATTTCTATGGGTACACACTTCAAGGTTAGCACTAAAAGAAGGACCCTAAATAAGGCTCCTAGAGCCAACGACCTCATTTGAGACCACCGATCACAGGGTCGTACGTCCAAGTGATGGTATCATCAAACAAAGCCAAACTCTAGGTGAAGTCTTCGCAACCACCCAACAAGACGTACGTCCAGTGAGCAGCCACTAATGACTTCGTTCTAGCCTAAGATATGCTCTAGCCCGGGTATAGGGCTGTCTCACCAAGAAATATAAGGGTAAAAAGAGTGCAACGTGTGTGTAGGAGCACAACGACAAACATACCCCCCCACCTGCAAAGAAAATCCAGAAACAGTCCATACAAAGAGTCGTCTACCCTAGGGTTTTGCAAGCATATATCATTTCAATACAAACAAGTAAACTAACCTAGGGTTCCAACAACAATCATATGCACTGCTTACCTCAAGAAAGGGAGCCAAGAAGAGGGGTCATAATAGAATCGGGGGAATGCATGAACTTACCTTGAAAAAAGGGAGCAAAGAAGAAGGGATCATAGTAGAATTGGGGGAATGATGCATGAGCTTACCTTGAAGAAAGGGAGCAAAGAAGAAGGGAACATGGGGATTGGAGAAATGCATGATCATATTAAGCATATAAACAAAAGAAGATGAAAGGAGAAGAAGGAACAAGAAGCGAACATAGAAGAAGAAGAGTCAAATGCACATGAATGCAACATAACAACACGAGAATGCAAGAGAACATTCAAACATCAGAAAGAGAGAAGAAAAAGAAGGATGGTTTCATTGAAGGTAAGGGTCAAGCCTATGGAATGCCCATTATGGTGAATGGGTTATTGGTGAATTCCATTGAAGGTAATTTACATGGTGGTTAAGTGGGTGGATGGTTTCCATAAATGTGACAAGTATAAACATGACGTATATGGAGTGAAGAGTGAAGAACTTGATGTTGGTGAATCAAGTTAGGTATTTACACAAAGGATATGACAACTTCTTTTAATCGGGAATAATCAGTTCAAATATTTTTTCAAAAAATGCATCGTTTCTCATCAAACAGTGTTTCCAAATAATACTTTAATGTGTTTTTTTGAATCTTTTTTTCGAATAGTTTTCGAATGTAATGCACAAGTTTATGCATGTTGCTAGATGTGGACAAAGATGAATGAATTGTGTTGAGGAAAAATGATTGGACAATGAAAGAAGCAATTTCTAATTTTTGTTTTGATGCATGTGGGAGGCTATGTAGGAATATGAGATGCATGAAAGAGGAAAAAACTTTTATTTTTGTTTTTTATGATGCATGAAGGAAAGTAATGCATTTGAGATGGATATGAAAGGAAAAAATGACTTTTGTTTTTATTTTTTATAACGCTTGAAAAGGGAATAATGCATTTAAATGAAAGGATGAATGAATATATAATATCACGGTGATGTTTTTTTTTATGCATGGATATGTAAGATGATGCAACTTTGAAAAAAAATGATATCTTTGTTATTTTTATATGATGGTGCAATGAAAATGAAATGCTTATGAAAGAATGATTTTAGTAAGAAATGCATAGTGATTTTTTTTTTATGTTTTTTTTAACAAAGTATAATGGATGATTGTTGTACATGAGCAACAACGGAGATGAATGGAATGTGTGATGATTTTTGAGTGTGATAAAGGATACCTGAAATGGATATATGGTTTTTTATGCTTCAACTAAAATAATAAGCCAACAAAAGGCTAATGGATGATGAATGATGAAGCAATTTCTAACTTTTGTTTTGATGGATGCTGGAGAACTAATGCATAAATAACATTTGTTTTTGTTTTTTATGATTCATGAAGAGAATGCTCTTAAATAAAAAATGGATTTAATTTTTTTCATAATATCAAGGTGATATATTTTTTGGTGTATGGGTATGAGAGATGATGCAAGTTTACCAAAAAGAAATATGATAACTCTGGTTTTTTCTGTATGATGAGATGCATGGTAGTGCAATGGTAATGGGATGCATATATAAAAAATGATTTTATTTTATTATGAACGCATGGTGAGTGTTTTTATTTAGAAATGATTCATGTATGGAGAAATATGCATCTGAACTAGGATGACAAAATGATTAATGATCTATGAATGTCTCATGCAATTTATAATAATGATGTTACAAATGATGAGATGCCTACACTATTTGATGATTTTCTTTTTAAATATTATGAACTATGAATACATGATGATGAGAAATGCATAAAAAAAATGAATATTATTTTTTGGATAATGATTTTGTATGATGAATGAAATAAACGACGTGTATGCAGATAAAAGAAAGAAACATGAAAAGATTTTTTTTGGTTTTATTTTTGGAGAAATGTTAACCAGGTTGATATCATCATTGCAGGTGCAATGTATCTGCTTTCTTCAAAACTTCTGTTTCCTGTATTGCAGGTGCAATGGTTGTTAGAGTTCGTATTCTCTCCATATTCTCTCCTAAACTATGGAGATGGAGAGAATATGATAACTTGTGATGATTTTTGAATGGAGAAGAGGGGATGTATTTATAGGCTTCAAAAAGTGCTTTGCCTTGGTCACCAAGCTGAATTTAGGGTTCCCTTTTTCCCTTGTCTTCAAAAGGCAAGATTGGAAGTCCCACCAACTATGAAGAGTGGTCCAATGATGTGTTGACAAGTCTACTCAAAAAGTTACAACTTGTTGTCCAAGGGGTCTGAACTTGACGCTGCAACCATCCACTTGCACAACTTGCATTTGCAACTTGACAAGCTGACGTCATCATCATAGCGCAGGAGCATTGTGTTGTGGTCATTGCAGGTGCAATGATTGCTGGTGCAATGCCTCTGTCTTCAGTGAATCTGCTTATTGCCGGTGCATTGTCATCTGGGCACATTGCAGGTGCAATGGTTGATATCATCATTGCAGGTGCAATGTATCTGCTTTCTTCAAACAGGTGCAATGGTTGCTTGACCTATTGCAGGACCTATTGCAGGTGCAATGATTGCTGCAGCAATTGAACAAACACATAAAATGCCACAAATCATGATAATCAATGATGATGGGTGTTACACCCCGAAAGATCCGGATTGGACCTTTCATCGTACAACGTGAAAATTTGTGAAGCCGCCATCAACATTTTTTATTTAGGGACCAAAACATTGAAAAAGGGTCCTTTTTAAGGCGGGGTGGTCCTTTGAGAACTAGAGATGTAGGTTCGGGGGTCGGTTAGGTGTGGGGAAGGTATTAGCATCCCACACCTCCTTTCTACCGAAAGGGAACCTTTAACTTGATGTGCGGTTTTGACAGAGTTGATTTGAAACAATTCGTTCTACTTCTTTTTTATTTGAGAAAAGTGTTTTTGAAAACGGGGGAAAAGAAGAATCTTTTTATTATTTTTTAAAAGTGTGCTTGACGGGATGTGACCCGCTCCTACGTATCTCCCGGTGCGATGGAGAATTCAAAGCTTACGTAGTTCTCTTTAGTCGAGAAACTTTGTGTTGGTGTTTTTTATTGTAGGGGTTTTCGGTCCTAGACTGTACAGTCCACTAGAGCTAGAACAAAGACAACCCCGCCTGTACAGACGACGTGCCCCCTACTTATTGAAAATGTTTTTTTTGATTAAGGAAGAAAAAGATTTGTTGTGAGGTTGGTTGCTTTTATTTCGCAAGTATCTTAGGCTCGCCTGAACTGTATAGCTCGCTAACCCTAAGACGCTAACCAATACCGGATGTACATCCGACTCGATTCCTTACTCATTTTTTGAAATAGGGTTCAAGTTGTTAATTACTTGTTTTAATTCTCATAAGTATCTCAAGATGTTTGAGCTGTACAGCTCCGATCTTAGGACGCTAGACAACACCGGCCGTACGTCCGACTTGCCTCCTTATGAGTTTTCAAAAAGGTTTATTGTTGATCTTAGAAAGAATTTGATTGTCTTATGAAAACAATTTGAGAAAAGATTGAGTTTGGAAAAAGCTTTAGAAAATGATTGATTTGAAGAAAGGAGAAGGGAGTTTGAGGGTGACATTGGTCACAAAAGGTTTGTTGGGATGGCGTGGCATCCAAAAGGAAAAGAAAGTAGAACATTCAATCAATTTCCAAGTCAAGAACCAAAGTGCAACATTTAACAAATTGCAAGCAAAGCAATCAACAATGTAAGCATAAGCATAAACATTACCAATTATAACATTTGAGCACAAGAATGACACTTAGTCATCAACATCTAATGGCATGCATATGTAAGATCAACAATAGGCACACAAAGAGATCATACAAAAGTTCAATTCAATTAGGTGTCAACACAAGATAAAGCACAAGGTTGAATCCCTTTTGGTAATCCTTGACGCTTGAGACAATGCACAAGTGCATAAGTGTCTAGTCCTTTTACCAAATCATCAACATTAAAGCATAACATTGACCTAGAAAGAACATCACATTTGCAAGACCAAAAGTGACCAAAAGAAAGCAATAACAAGTCATTTTGTGGCCAAAATTGATTAATCAAGTTAGAGAACTAGCATTTGCATTTTTAAACAAGAATTGCACAAAGGAAGTTGAATCATCTTAGGAATTCCTCAACACTTAAAGTGAAGTGCCTAAGGCACAAGTGTGAGTCCTCTTGCCAATCATCAACATAGAGTAATTTTGCAAACAAGTTACTAACAAGCAAACCAAAATTTTCAATCAAAAACACAAGGTTGTGTTGAATCATCTTAGGCAATCCTCAACACTTAAAGTGAAATGCCTAAGGCACAAGTGTGAGTCCTCTTGCCAATCATCAACATAGAATAATTTGCAAGCAAAGTACATAACAAACAACATTAAAACAATTTGAGAAATCATTTTACTCACAATTGCAAACCCTTTTCACAAAGAAATAACAAAAACCCTATCTTATTAGAAACTTGCGAACCAAAACATAACCAAACAACAAATTCATTCAACAAATACACAAAATCAAGCGAGCAAATGACACTAACAAGAGTTAGGAACATTTATTCACAAGATCCAAGCAATCAAACACCAAAATCAACAACTATTCATATTTTTTTGATTTTTGTGAAAATAAGAAGGCATGAAAAATGAAATATTTGCAAAATCAAACAACATGTTTGGACATGGGAACTTCAAAATCAAGCCTCAATAACAAGATTGCATAAAGAAATGCATCAAAACTCGATTAAACCTATTTTTTACTATGGGTGCGAAACATCCATAGCTTCCTAACACAATTTTATTTCACAAAAATGCAACAAACAAAATGATAACAACACAAATCACAATTTATTCAAGGGTGAGAAGCAATCTCAAACACCCAAGCCTCCCTAAGTGCTTGTCAAAATGTTTGAGACACCTCTCACCAACAACAATCAACAAATCAACAATATACCAACACTAAAATGCATGAATATGGTAGGATGCAAGATTAGAAACATGATTTTTACATTTTGATGCAAAAAAACTTAGTGAATGATGCAAGAGTTTTGAGGTATACCTTGAATCCAAGCTAATAAATAAAGAGTATGAAGAGAAAACCCACAAATCAACTAGATCTTCACCAAAACCTTGCGCAACTTGCCTTGTTCTTGAGATTGGATGATGAACACTTGAATCTTGGCAGAAGAGATGGATGATATATGAAGTAGGAGTTAATATGAGATGGAAAATGGAAGTGAAATGAAGAAAAATGGAGGAGGGAATGGTTGTTGGTGGTTTCGGCCAAAGGAGGAGAGGAGAGGAGAGGAGAGGTTTGTGTGCTAGGGTTTTGTGAATGAATTGTGAGGCCAAAAAAAAGGTGTCTATGTGAGATGAGGTTTTTAAGGTATATATAGAGAGCAACTAGGTTTAAGGGTATTTAGGTCATTGTGCATCTCATCTCACTCTAGGATTGCATTTAAAATTTGAATGGAGGGTGAGGATTGAAACACACATGATGAGGGACAAAAAAAATGCAAAATGAGAGGGAAATGAAGGGGGGTGAATTCGAAATAGCAAGGAAGAGTGGTGCCCAAGTTTTGCAAGTTGTCATCTTGTACTATTGTACTATTATATGACCATTCTATTATCCCTTCATTTTTGATTATTCTTCTTAGGATAATTGTACAAAAATACACCCAATTTAGGCCACATACTAGGAATCTTAGGAATATGCCATTTTATGAGATCACCATGACCAAAAATATCATAAAAACCTCATCTTGAAATTTTTGTAGAATATTCCCTATTGATCCTTTTTGAAATTTTGTGCACAATGTATGCATGCATGCGCATACATCCATACATGACCAAAAATGTTTTGCCTCAAATAAATTTCTCTAAAATTGCACAATGATTCTTGATGAGAAATTATCTTATTTTTGACAATGACCAAAATACCCTTTTGCCCTAAAAACCTTGTTTTTTAACAACAAATGCATTTCCACTCTAACAATGAATTTAAAAGCCCTAGAATGACTTTTAAAACCCAAAAATGCATGAACAATGCTCTTCACTCTTCAAAATAAAACCACACTTCTCAATTTATTTATTTTTTTGCGGAAAATTAGGGTTTTAAACCTAGGCGGACAAAATTAGGGTATGACAATGGGTTCCAAAGTTAAAGATGCTGTTTTTCTTCTGTTTTCCTTTTTTTGAAGTTATATAATTACTGAGTTGTTTACAATAATTTAGATTTGAAAGCGTATATAACTCTATATAAAATAGAGTTATCAGCCATCATAATGACTTAACAAGACTTTAAAACCCAAAAACTAACTTAGGAAATACCAAAAGACATCAACAATTATTCTATTAAAATAAAATACAAAAATTAAAAATAAAGTAAAAAATATTGGTTATCCCATGATTAAGCGCTGAATATTTTTTCTTTGTACGATTCCTTCCACATGCTTAGAGTACTTAGGATCTCATCACTGATTCTTTAGTTAGATATTTTTTGTGATTGCCTAGGTTTAAATTTTGGACCTCTACTTTGAGTGTGTTAGTTTATGAGTGTTACTTGTCTCTTTATCTCCAGACAAAAGAAAATGAAATGATGATTTAGATATTATTTTCGTTTGCCAAAAATCCCTATCCCACCATCTTCCTTGATCATAGTTAGGGATGACAAAAGGATTCTGCACCAGGCAGGTAGCTATAGAGGTACACATCGACATGATCATAGATTATCCCTGAATGAATTCAAGTTTTTAAATGAAAATTCAATAAGGAGAAGAAAATTGACGCCATGAATTTCAAACAAAATCAAGAATATACGATGAAATTGAAAACTTACACAAAAGATGAACAAAGTTATGATCAAGGAGAATATGAATTGGTCGCCACTTTCATGGAAGGAGAAACATAAGATCAACGTACTTATCACCACAAGAGTTGTGAAAATACTCATTTTTTTTCCGACAACCATTGTGAAAAGCCTCTTGATAAGATCCAACGGTTCACTAAAGAACCAGTAAGAGAATTCTACTCTCTTAAACGAGTATGACTTACGTTACTAAACATTTGTTTAGTAAATCATACTAAATGGCAATAGATGTAACTTCCATAATAATTAAAAAAAAAACCAAAATAAAATTAGTGAAAATCTAAATTAATGAAACCCAAAAAACGGGGAACTGTTCCCTAAATTAGAGAACCGTTTTATTTGGAACTAATCCCTTATTTTTCTCTAACAACATCTTCCTCTCTGTCGTATTTTTTAAAAAGCGCTTTCATCTCTTTCTCTTCTTCAACGTTTCTTTCTTAAAATCAACAGTTGCCATCCCCGTCGATTACGCTATCACAAACCACTGTCACCGTCGCACATATAGGTCGTTGCCGTCTCAAAAAGCGTCTGTTACCGTCGCTAAAACTGCTCGCCATCACTGAAAAGAGGCCGTTGTCGTCACCGTCGTGGGAACCTAACCAAAGTACAATATTTCTCTGGTTATTATTTCACTAACTAACCTAACATTTCAATAGTTTGGTTAGTACAATAATAACCAAAGTATAGTATTTCTCTGGTTAATACTAACCAAACTTTTCAATAGTTGGGTTAGTACAATAATAACCAAAGTACAGTATTTCTCTGGTTATTATTGCAAAAACAAAAACCGCCACATAAGAACAGAACATTGGTTAGTCATGGCTAGCTACAGAGTAACATAACTTCGGCTAGTCGACTACTAGCCACAAAATCTAACAACTTTGGATAGTTAGTTCTAACCACCTAATACAAAACCTTCGTTACTCCTCTCAAAACATTAAATTGGTCGTTATACATATTAATACAAAATGTGGCATCAAAATATAACACTAACTACATAATTACAGTACATTGGTTAATGCCATCTAACCACATAATTATAGTTCTTTGGTAATTCATAAATACTAACCACATAATTATAGTATATTGGTTAGTACCGTCTAACCACATAATTACAGAACTTTTGTAAGTACCATCTAACCACATAATTACAGTACATTGGTTAGTACCATCTAACCACATAAAAACATAACTTCGGTTATAGAGCTCTAACAACATAAAAACAAGACTTACAATGGCGTGATTAAGAAAGGACTTACGAGCAAGTAATCGTGAAAAATTGATTTTTGTCCCATGTTCGTCAACTGCATAATCAGCCATCAATGGCGTAATGGAAGAGCGTGCTTCAATGGCGTGTTTCAATGGTGCCCTTTTTGCATCAATGGTGTGCGTCACGGCCTATTTCCTTGCGTGAGTGCATTTTTGCGACTTCCTTTGCGTGATGCAATGGCGTGCGAAGAAGAAGAGCGTGGAATAGAGAAGAAGAAGGTGAAAAAAAAGAAGAACGTTGAAAAAAAAGATAGGAAGAACGTGAAAAAAAAAGATAGGAAGAACGTGAGAACGTGGAAATTCTGATTTAGTTTTGTAACCGTCCCTAAAAAATAGGAGCTGATTTAATGGTTAATTTATTTTAATTATTTAATTTAATTAAAACAAAAAATGACAGTGACAACAATGCCCTTATTTATTTCTATCCATTAGATTAAATTTGCTTAAAAAAAGGAGAATCAAATGGCAATTATTTATTTAGTAAGAGTTACTATGGAAAATGTTTAGTAACATAAGCCAAATCCCTCTTAAACACACTAATTTCATGCAATCCAAATTATGATTAAAATTCCACACAAGTTCTAATGTTTTTCTATTTTTAGAAAGCATTCCCGATGCTAATTGTATCTCATGGCTTTACTTATACCCTATGGGCCTAAAGATTATAGCATGCTTCTAAATGTTAACAGAATTCAATCCTTATTAGAGACCATTAAAACTCTCCTCAATATTAAGGAGCATTAATTAAAATATTTTCTCGTCATTTGGCTCTTGTCTATTCTTCCACTGCAACAAAGAGCTTATGTTTCCTTCCATCTCCTTTTGGAGCAATTGACTTTGCTCCTCTCCTTACTTTGTTGTGACTCTCCCGGTTCAACCAATTGAAATGCCCGATCTGGTTCTCACAATACTGGTTGGGATGCCAACATAACTAAGTTTCATTCTACCATAATGATACTTTTGCACACCAATTCTCGTTTGTCTTAAAAAAATAGATGATAATTGTTAAACTTGTTTTTTTTAGAGTACTCACCCTAAAATACATTGTTGTGTTTTGTTTACATTATCCAAAGTTATATCAAACCTCCTAATGAACAACAAAGCTTTTGCTTTATCCAACGTAATTTTATCCTTAAAAATATAAATGGTAAACTATTTTAATTAAATTGATTATTCATTCATTCTAAAATGTATTTAGATCCATATCTCTTATTCATTTCTTACACATTCTTAGTAATGTAAAACAATACAATTCACGTTACTTTGGAATGACAAAGTAAATGTTTACATGGCTAGGTAAGTTGCTCTATTGAGATACTTATCTCACTAATTTTTTTTGTTGGTTGGTAAAAGGAGTTTCAAAAGTTTATTTCGCTCATTAAATTTTCCATGAATTACAGCGAAGCTCGTATTACTTTTGTTGCCGTAAGGAAATTACGTAACGCATATGCTGTCTTTAAATTACATTCATTCAATAGTGTTTCTTTTTAAATAGTGTTTCTTCTTCTTTTTTTTCTCTACAGTTGACCACTCTTCTGTGAACTTGTGCATAAAAAAATCATCACAGAGACTTCAGAAATGACACATTTGGTTGTTTTTGCAATCTCCTACATGGTTTTATTCTCGGGTTGTTTCAAATTCCTGAGAAAAAAGCCTAACCAACCCAACCGATTGTCGATAGGTGAGACAGAAGAAAAGATGGTTGTCGACTGGACTAACATACCAACTACAATCTCAGATTTGGTTTTGGGTCGCCTTACTCGAACAGATTTCTACCGCTTTGGTGAGGTATGTACTTCTTGGAGGCATGCCGTCACAGAAACCATTCGTTATAGGAGCTCAACTCCTTTACCATCGATGCCCTTGCTTTTGGTCTATCAACCACACATCTGCAATGACATCAAAGCTGGGTTTTGCAGCTTGATTGATCGCAAAATGCATTTTCCGATGACGCCTCTTTTCAGAGGGAAAGTGCATTGTCTTGGTTCAATAAATGGTTGGTTGATTATGGTTGACACTCTTTTGAGTGATGAGTCCGGGAGTTCCTCTATTGTAGCCGATCACCAATTTCCATCATTTTTCTTCTGGAACCCAATTTCAAATGAACATGTTATGTTGCCATCAAAGCTAACTATTCCTTATCCCCAAAAATGGTATAAATTGTTTCATAAAGTGAAGGCCACATCAGGACCAGAAAGTCCAGATTGTATGGTGGTAGGTTTGTTTGCTGCTCAACACCACATTTCCTTTTGTAGGCTTCATGATGAATCTTGGAGTATCATAACAATTGAGTATGATCCCTTGAACATAATTTTTTCTGACATAGAACTACTTCATGGTAAGTGTTACGCTTTGACCGAAACATTAAGAAATAGAAATATTACTTCCATATTGGTTTATGATCTCCAAGGTCCTAATCCTCTACAGGCTAAAATATTGATTAACCTTCAGCAACAATTAGAACATTCTCCAAGCTTAAAGAATCTTATTTTCAAGAATCCCATTTTCTACTACTTGGCAAGTGATTCAACATCTGGAGATTTGTACTTGGTTTTTATTATTGTTAATCGTAAGGTTTTTCTTCCTCCACGTGGTAGGAGCAGCTACCTAAGGTACCCTAGTCATGCTGAAGAAGAGTTCATTGTCTTTAAGGTAGACATGAGCAATGTACATCAACTTGTGAATGTTTCGAATCTGAATGGTGGAATATTGTTTCTTAGTCAAAGAGACAGTAAAATAGTTCCAAGGTCTACCCTTAATGGCCCTGAAGATTTAATAAGAAGAAACACCATTTATTTTGCTCATGCCTATCGAAACAAAGAAAACCCCCATTCATCTCCTCAGATTGCAAAGTTCTCCATGACTAATGGGAGAATCGACCACATTCCTTTGCCAAATTCAGAATTATATCTTGAGTCAATATGTTTATGGTTCATGCCAACACTTTGGTAAATGAATTATCATCATCATCATCATACCATGGTATGCTATCTTATAACATTACTAGTTTTACAGTTGAGTATTACCGTCTTTTCTGATTGTATTACTTAGATGTGAAATGTTTATTCTCATACAATAAAAATGTCAGTATATCAATCTTTTTAATATCTTGCAAATATCATTTCCTCTTTTATATCATACTTTTTCTAAGTTAATGATTAAATTTCAAGAACTTTACTTTTTCTCTCGCATACACTTATAGAAATTGCTAAGATTCCTTTGAATATGGTGTGTGAAGAAACTTCTAACAATTCTTGCCAAATTATTTTAATCTTAATATTTTTAAAACAAAACTAATGTGGGTTATAATAACACAATACGAATATGTAACGCTGAAAAACTCTAAGGGGTCGGTCTAGGGGAGCATGACATGATTTGTATTCGGAGGTTCCGAGTTCAAATGTATTAATAAATGTCATAATTAACCTTTGAGTGAGGTAATTACCTTCGTAAGTGTTAACATTTTCACTAATGCATAATGTAGTATAATGACTCAGGATTGATACCGCCTGACATTTAGTTTACAACTAAGAATACTACTACTAGTTTAAAAAAAGCAAATTAGATATTGAAATTTTATTTTTGTCAAAAAGATATAATGTTTTCCTTTTTTTTGTAAGAAAATATAGTAACAACATTTAATAGTACTTGTTTTTAAGGTAATAAATTAATTTGTCAAAAAAAAAAGATAATAAATGAAGACATTAATAGAATGCATTAAATACTGTTTGACAAAAAAATGTACTAAATGTTCTTAAATTAGTATTTTTGACTTCTTCTTTTTTATTTAAAAGATACTCTTGACTTCATGTAACTCATTTAATATGAGTGTTTTTGTCTTTTTACCATAACTTTCCTGGTCTATGTATTTATTCCTAATTAGGAACAAATACATTGATTTTCCATTTATATTTAAGACCAGAGTAATGGTCTTTTTCAACGATATCTTTGCATATTTATTACACGTTACAACTATTTCTCTCTTTGTGATGAATAACTTGAATAATCGACCCGTGCATGCACAGGTATAAATATACTATTCGAAATTGTTGTCAAATAATTTATATTTTGTAAGTTGGTAGAAAAACTCGTGTATAGGTAAATGATGCTATTTTTTGTGTTTGGAAAATAATACTTAAACTATCAAAATTTCATATTAATTTGTTATTTTTAAGCACAATATCATATTGTGGTGATTTTCCCTCACTGTTGGTTGTCTTGGCAATTTCAGTGACATTGGTGTTGAATGTAATCCATGTTGGTCGAATTGTTGAATTCAAGTTGGTCGAATTGTTGAATCCAAGTTGGTTGGTCGAATTGTTGAATCCAAGTTGGTCGAATTGTTGAATCCAAGTTAGTCGAACTGTTGGATGCAATCCAAGTTGGTCGAACTGTTGTATGTAAACCAAGTTGGTCGAATAACTAGTTTTACTCACTAAGTAAATATAGTTAGTTAACTGTTTCTCATGTAATTTGTTTTAGTGTTGTTCGTGTCATCAGTCCACGTGTATTAGTGAACTCCTCGTGTATGTACAGTTGTAAAGTAAGCCTATAAATACAAGTGATGGTGGTAATAGAAATTCAGTTCGATCACACACCACAATATCAGTTCTAGAATTTCTGTTATTTTGCTTCCTTCGAATACTGTTACATTGCTTTCGACTAACCAACTTTGTGTAAAAAAGAACACTCTCTTCTTGGTAAAATTCCTTCGTGATAATTGAGTGAATGTGAGGAACACTGAGTGTATTTGTTCCAACAACTGGTATCCAGAGCGAGAGTTCGTGATCTTGCGGCATAGACATGGCAAATCAAAACTCCGGCAGTGATCAACTTTCGGCGAAACTTCCAGTTCTTGATTCGAAGAATTATGACAAATGGATTGTGCAGATGAAGGTGGTGTTCCGGTATCAGGAAGTTCTTGACATTGTGAAGAATGGTATCGTAGAAAATGCAATTGGAGATGAGTTACGTGATCAACAAAAGAAGGACAGCAAATCGCTGTTCTTGATTCACCAATGCGTAAATTCTGACGCGTTTGAGAGAATCGCAGGGTATGACACTGCAAAGGAAGCCTGGGATGCGTTGGCTTCAGCCTATTCTGGTGATGCGTCGTTGAAGCAAGTGAGGCTACAAACGTTACGCAGGGAGTATGAATTACTTCAAATGGGCGAGAAGGAGACGATTGCTGAGTACTTCAATCGCTTAACAGTGATCACAAATCAGATGCGCACAAATGGCAAGAATGTCACTGATCGAAGAAAGATTGACAAGGTATTGCGAACCTTAACTTCCCAATTTGATTATGTAGTGACCTCAATTGAACAATCTAAGGATCTGAGTACCTTAAAAGTTGCTGAATTACAAGGAATTCTTGAAGCAAATGAGACTAGGATTAGGGCTAGGATGGGTGCCAAACCAAACGAAAAACCTAGTGAGCAAGTGTTGTTGGCTCAATCTCAAAACAAGAAAGGAAATTGGGGTAACAATTGGAAAAACAAGAAAGGGAAGGGAAAATGGAATAAGGGAGCTGGTGAGGGTTCAAGCAAGAATGGTGATCAGAAGCAGAATGATTATCAAAAGAGAAAAGAAGCCTGGAAGAACAAGGAGAAGAAGAATTATAGCAAGAAAGAGGTGCAGTGTTATAACTTGTCATACCCTAATTTTGTCCGCCTAGGTCAAAACCCTAATTCTCAACAAAAATAAATAAATGCATTTCCACTCTAACAATGAATTTAAAAGCCCTAGAATGACTTTTAAAACCCAAAAATGCATGCACAATGCTCTTCACACTTTTCAAAATAATGCCACACTTCTCAATTTATTTATTTTTGTTGAGAATTAGGGTTTTGACCTAGGCGGACAAAATTAGGGTATGACATAACTGTGATAAGTTTGGTCATTATGCAGATGAATGCAAGCAAAAGAACCCTCAAGAAGAGGCTCAATTCGCCAGTGGTGATTCTGATTCTGATGATGAGGTAGTCTTGATGGCTGAAACAGATGCTGTTGATGTTGAATGCAGAACTGATAACAAGCAGGAAGAGGCTCAGCTAGCAGGAGGTGATGCTGATGAGATAGTATTGATGACTGAGATAGGTGGTAGCAGTGATGATTTGTGGTATCTCGATACAGGCTGTTCAAGTCACATGACTGGCAACAAAAGCTGGTTCATCAAACTAGATGAATCAGTGAAGAAAACTATAAGATTTGGTGATGACAGAGTGATAAGAGCAGAAGGAATTGGCATTGTTAAAATCAAGAGAGATGATGGGAAGGTGTGTCTCATCACAGATGTCTTGTTTGTTCCCTCAATGAAGAGCAATTTGATAAGTTTGGGTCAACTCTTAGAAAAGGGATACTCAATGCAAATGGAAGATATGGAATTAAGGCTGTTCAATCCAAAAAAGAAGCTATTGTTGAAGGCAACATTGTTGAAGGCAGTCACTAGTGATGAAGTGTGGAGGTGGCATGAAAGATATGGTCACTTAAACTTCAGAGATTTAAAGAATTTGAACACTCAAGGAATGGTGCATGGCTTGCCTGATATAAGGCTTCCAACTGAGGTGTGTGAGCAATGTTCTGAATCCAAGCAAGCAAGGAGCTTTTACAATGCTGAAATGAAGATCAAGGCATCAAGGAGGCTGGAAGCTGTACACTCAGATGTATGTGGTCCTTTTGATGTGAAGACTCTAGGAGGTAACAGTTTATTCGTTTCATTCATTGATGAATTCACTAGAAAAATGTGGATCTATTTGCTAAGTAAGAAGAGTGATGTATTTGAAGTTTTTAAAGCCTTCAAAATCATGATCGAAAAGGAAAGTGGTTGTTGTATCAGTAGACTTAGAACTGATGGGGGTGGGGAGTATACCTCCACTGAATTTAAAAATTTCTGCAAGCATGAAGGGATCAAACGTGAAATCACAGCACCATATACACCACAACATAATGGCACAGCAGAAAGAAAGAACAGGACTGTGCTTAACATGGTAAGAAGCATGTTGAAAAGTAGACAAATGCCAAATCATTTCTGGGGAGAAGCAGCCACCACTGCAGTGTATATACTCAATAGAAGTCCAACCAAAAGGCTTGACAAGATGACTCCTAAGCAAGCATGGTCTGGTGAGAGACCAAGGGTCAAGCACTTGAGAGTGTTTGGCTCTTTGTGCTTCAGGCATGTGCCTGACCAATTGAGGAAGAAATTGGATGACAAAGCTCAACCAATGGTCCTATTAGGCTATCATTCAACTGGTACATACAAGTTGTATGACCCTAATAGGCAGAAAGTTGTGATTAGCAAAGATGTAATCTTTGAAGAATCAAAAGGCTGGCAGTGGAATGACACTACACAGAGGAGTAGCACTACTACTGTGTTGCTTGAGGCTGCGAATGAGAATCCAGTGACTATAGCAGTAAATGATGAAAATGAGATGATGCAAGATGTTGCAAATGAAATGGTAAATGAAGAAGTAAGACCTAGAAGGAATAGACAGCCCCCACAAAGATTGAATGAATACCAATTGTTCCCTGACAATGCAATTGGCACTGAAGGTGAATTATTGGAAGAAGCATTTTTGGCAAATTGTGAGCCTGTGACAGTAGAGCAGGCATTAAGTGAAGCAAATTGGAAGCAAGCTATGATAGAAGAAATCAAGTCAATTGAGAAAAATGACACTTGGGTGTTGGTAGATTTGCCTAAGCAGAAGAAAGTAATAGATGTCAAGTGGGTGTTCAAGACAAAAATGAAGCCAAATGGAGAAATTGGAAGGTATAAGGCAAGACTAGTTGCAAGAGGTTTTTTGCAAAAACATGGTTGTGACTACAATGAAGTTTTTGCCCCTGTGGCAAGAATAGAGACTATTAGACTGATCATAGCTGTTGCCAGCTTTAGAAATTGATCTATGTACCAAATGGATGTTAAAGCAGCTTTTCTGAATGGATACCTTGAGGAGGAGGTATACATAAAGCAGCCACCAGGTTTTGAAATAAAAGGAAAGGAGAATAAAGTGTACAAGTTGAGAAAGGCTCTCTATGGACTAAAGCAGGCTCCAAGAGCTTGGAACAAGAGAATTGACTCATTTCTCTTGAAGCAAGATTTTGTAAAATGTGTAAATGAGCATGGCATCTATGTGAAAGGAACAGATGTAGAGAATTGTATGGTGATTTGCCTATATGTTGATGATATGCTTCTAACAGGTACAAGTGAAACTGAGATGGAAAGGTTTAAAAGAAGTATGATGTCAGAATTTGAAATGTCAGATTTGGGAAGACTTACATACTTCCTTGGTATGGAAATTGTTCATTCTGATAAAGGTGTACTTCTACATCAGAAGAAATACACAAGTGATGTGCTAAAAAGATTCAAAATGATGGATTGCAACTCTTCAGCCACCCCAACAGACAATGCAGTGAAATTGGTCACTGACAGCGAAGAAAAGAAGGTTGATCCAACCTTGTACAAACAATTAGTGGGTTCCTTGAGGTACTTGTGTCACACAAGACCTGATATCTCTTATGCAGTGGGACTGATAAGCAGATTCATGGAGCAACCTAGAGTTTCACATCTTGTTGCTGCCAAGAGGATACTTAGATATGTCAAAGGAACAGCGGGACTTGGAGTGTTCTATCCTAGAAGAATTGGTAGATCTGATCAAGAAGTGTATGGCTTCTCTGACTCAGATTGGTGTGGAGATAAAGGGGATAGAAAGAGCACTGCTGCATACGTGTTCATGTGTGGTGAGTCACCAATATCCTGGTGCTCAAAGAAGGAGAGTGTGGTGGCTTTATCATCGTGTGAAGCTGAGTACATTGCTGCAGCTATGGCAGCCTGTCAAGCAAATTGGCTTGATATGTTGCTGAATGAGCTGAAGTTCAATCAGATTGACAATGATGGAATGAGATTGAAGGTCGATAACAAGTCTGCAATAGACCTTGCAAAGCACCCCATATCTCATGGAAGAAGCAAACACATCGAGACCAAGTTTCATTTCTTAAGAGACCAAGTGACAAAGGGAAAACTTAGACTTGTGTACTGCAGCACTGATGACAATTTAGCTGATATGCTAACTAAGCCATTAAAGGTTAACAGATTTGAAGATTTGAGAAATAAGATGGGCTTGACAAATGTGTACAACTTGAATTAGGAGGTGTGTTGAATTTAATCCAAGTTGGTCGAATTGTTGAATCCAAGTTGGTCGAATTGTTGAATCCAAGTTAGTCGAACTGTTGGATGCAATCCAAGTTGGTCGAACTGTTGTATGTAAACCAAGTTGGTCGAATAACTAGTTTTACTCACTAAGTAAATATAGTTAGTTAACTGTTTCTCATGTAATTTGTTTTAGTGTTGTTCGTGTCATCAGTCCACGTGTATTAGTGAACTCCTCGTGTATGTACAGTTGTAAAGTAAGCCTATAAATACAAGTGATGGTGGTAATAGAAATTCAGTTCGATCACACACCACAATATCAGTTCTAGAATTTCTGTTATTTTGCTTCCTTCGAATACGGTTACATTGCTTTCGACTAACCAACTTTGTGTAAAAAAGAACACTCTCTTCTTGGTAAAATTCCTTCGTGATAATTGAGTGAATGTGAGGAACACTGAGTGTATTTGTTCCAACAATTGGGACGTCGGTTCCCAGATTTAAACTCGGGTGTGAGCAATGGTAGTGTGGGTGCGTGGTGTTTATTTTTCATTTCATCTAAGTAGACCAAAAAAATATTGTGGTAATTAGAGTTCTTCGTCGCATATACTTTATCTCTCAATATGACGATATTAATGAGCATATCACAACATGATCATGTCAGGTCATATATTTGGTCAAGGTAATCCACTAATGAGTCGCCTACCTCCCAAACAATACTGAGTAAATTAAAAATACTCGAAGCTTGGATAGGCATAGCAACAAAACCCGTACCTGTGGGTACCAACCCGAACCCGCCCCGATTTGACGGGTTTCCCCCGCTTTGACTGGGTTTGGGTTTTTCCCGATATCAAAATACGGGGTCGAGGCGGGTAATGGGGATATAGGTCCCCACCCTGAACCCGGCTCCGAACACGCCCTGAATATACAAAGTTACAATATTACCCCTCTTATATTAGAAACCCTCCAAATCTCAACTATACCCTAAAGTTCTTTATTGGCCCTAACGCCTCCCTCATATATTAGAGGCTTTGATGTGCGCTAGAAGTTGGTTATGGAGTAACGAAAACAACGACATCGTTTTAATATTGACTAGTGGCGTTACTTCCCATTTTGAAGAGTGAAGATGTCGATAGCATTTAGAGAAAGAAAGAAGACAACATTGATGTGGTTACGAGGATGGGGTTGGGGCGGGGATCCCTGAATCCGTTGGGCATGGGGATGGGGATCAATAATTCATCCCCGTTGGGTATGGGTAGGAGAACGAGGAACTATATGGGATTCGGGGATGGGGTTGGGGAATGCAAAATCCGTCCCCGCCCCGCCCCATTGTCATGCCTAAGCTTGGAGAGTAGTGCTTGTAACAAATACATCTCCATATGATCAATCCTACATGTTATTGGGTTCTTCCCCTTTTGCATTTCTGCAATCTATCGTTTTCCATTCACTCTACTAACTTTTATATCAGATATTGCAGCAGCCACCATAGAGAATTATCAAATTCGAAAGCTCCCTTATGAATAATTTCAGCAATATTAGCAACACCCATATAAATCAATCATTTAATGCAGCAACCTTCCAATTTTATAAACTTGACAATAATTCATTCCCCAAGTTGCAAAACTGTCTATATGTAAATGTCATCATGCTGATAAGTGATAAATAACTAAACTCATCAGAAACGATTTTGCTAATTTTTACAGCAACGAAATTTAACAGTTGGTCATATAATATTGCCACTGAGATACTATTATACGTGCAGAAGACATAATGAAATAAGGCACAAGCTAACATACTCACACTTGCTTTTTAGTAGTAATATGTTAGCAATGTATACACTTTTTATTTGGACTAAAAACCAGGCATATGCTAACATACTCACACTTGCTTTTTGGTAGTAGTATGTTAGCAATGTATACACTTTCTATTTTGACTAAAAATCATGGTTTAGAAAACCGGACCGGTCGGTTGAACCGTGAACTGGAGAGGGAAGCTGTTCGGTTGAGGCCCAAAACCCAAGAACCAATTAAAAACCGCTATAACTGGAGAACAAACGGTTTAAAACAATTCAGGGAAAAAAATTTAAACTGCCTTTAAAAAAAATGGTTGCCCATGGACCCCGCGTGTCCTGAACAAACATGGCCACCGGCCGATGCACCAATTCTAGTTCAAGCGCAGCCTCTGATGTTATATTTATAATAATCACTCACGTCCCTAAAGCTATACATATCCGATGTGGGACTAATTTAGGTGGAATAATGCTACTCAAGCACTTTCAATCTCACATATGCACTCTCTTAGTTTTCATGTGCATGTCAAAAGTAATGGAGATTGCCATTTTAATGTGATCCTAAGTTCACTAAGCATGTGGAAAGAAACTTATAAAGATACCACTATTTCATTGAGTACAACACTTAATGGCCTATAACATTTTGAATCCAAGTAGCCATCATGCATTATCAATGAATTTGTCAAAAAACTAAAAAGGTAATAAATGAAGACATTAATAGAATGCATTAAATAGTTTGACAAAAAAGAATGTACTAAATGTTCTTAAATTGGTAAATTAGTAGTTTTGACTTCTTCTTTTTTGACCTAAAAGATACTTTTGACTTCATGTAACTCATTTAATATGAGTGTTTTTGTTCCTTTTTACATAACTTTGCAGGTCTATGTATTTAGTCCTAATTAGGAGCAAATACATTGATTTTCCGTTTATATTTAAGACCAAAGTAACGGTCTTTTTCAATGATATTACATGTTACGACTATTTCTCTCTTTTGTGGTGAATAATTAAGAAATGAGTTCTTTTTTGTTACTGTGTTATTGGTGAGCAGAATCTACCGACTTTGTCAGTGAGTAATCTATGCCGAGAAACCTGACTGGCCATATGTATACCCGACTTTTTCGGTCTGTGTAGTTCTCCCCTCCTAACGGAGTTGTTCACGCACCCAAGATTCAAACCCGAGACCTTGGGGTGGGATCCGAGCTCAGTTAGCACTCGAGCCAACCCTCTTGGTAGAAATGAATTATTAATATAACCTTTTTTTTTATCAATAGATGAAATGACAAATAAACATCATGCACACTCAAGTTCGGACCCGGGAATCGAGTCCCTATGTCGCTGAAATTGCCAAGGCAACCAACAGTGAAAGACATATTAATATAACTTTAATTTGTTTTTGTTCGGGCCATTGCTTGCAACCCACAGAGTGTCCTAACACTTTCAACGAATGACTAATCTCTGCTCGTGCTTAGGATCAAATTCCGCACTGGCAAACAACAAGTTTGTTCACTGCGGAAATTGAACCCGGGAGCACCGGGTCGACCCCCCGTGTCCTACGGTAGATTATAACTTTAAATTAATATGACTTTAAACTATCAAGTGAAAAACAATAAGGAATAATTTTATTCTAAAAAATCTACAAATAAAAAGGAACAAATAATCCTCAATTTCTTATAAAGAGATATTATTGTGTAGGTGCAAACCTAACATTTTTTTGACCAAAGGAAACTTATAGTATTTCATTAATAATCAAAGCAGAAATACAAGTCGGACTACAATCAAAAATATGGGAGCTAGTATAAAGCCTTGATGCTCTAGAAAGAGTATGAGTCACAAGGTTTGCTTGTCGCCGGATAAAACTAACCGTATAGTTTTGGAAACTAGAAAGTAAAGGTTGACAAGTTCTTAAGATAGAGCCATATTCAGTGATAAAATTACACACTCCTCGGATGCCATCCACTACCACTTTGCAATCAAGCTTGATGGTAACACAATGGATGTCTAGTTCTTGTAACCAATGACTACTTCCATTAGACCTAGAGCTTCAACCTCTTGGGCTGAGGATTTCCGTGGAACCAAAGAGACTTGGCTTTCAAGAACACACCTTCTTCATTGCAAATACAGAGACCAATACCAAACCTGCCATCATCGAAAAAAGAAGCATCAACGTTGCACTTGATCGAAAAAAAGAAGCATCATCGGGACGACACCAAGAGAAGCCCCCACTATCGCTGGAGGAACCGATAGGACAAGTAGTTCTTCCTTAAGAGTAACAAATAAGGAGCATCCGAAGATAGAACCTATCTTCTGAGTATATCATTTAACAGAATGCATATGGGTATGGTTGAATAGAGTAGGTCATGATAGTAAATAGAGTTGCGAGGGGAGAACTATATGGACCGGCAAAGTCGGCTTTACACGTGGCCATCCCGGTTCGCCGACGTAGATTAGTCGTCGGCAAAGCCGGTGAAAACTGCCCACCAAAAACACGGTAATAAAAAAGCTACTAGTAAAAGTCTTCCCTTTAATTTTAAAAACAGACCAGTTCAAACCGGTTTTGCCTCCGGTTTTTGGTTAGTTCCCTCCGGTTCTGAGATAACCTGATTTTTTTATTAAAGAGACCGGCTCACAGTTGAACCGGTCGGTTTGGCCCTGTTCTCTAAACCATGGCTGGATTTTACCTAGTCTAAGGCAAGGAAATTTTTTGAACTCTTTGAGCATTAAAATGTTATATTTACCTCACCCAATAGGGACTAGTGGTCAAGACCTCTCGATACTAATCATGATATGCTCTATTAGGCCAACCCCTTGAGCTTTTATAAATGACTATTTTGTTTTTCAGTCGCGATGAGGAAATATTACTTACTGTCAATAAAATTATTTTTTATTTTGTTCATGAAAGTATATTTATATTTATAAATGAATGTGTTGCTTTAGAGTCTCGAAAGGAAAAAAATACAGATTATGGTAGTATTTATTTTTGTGGAGTTTAAGATCACTAAGGAAATCGATAAAAAAATTTAAGGAAATAAAAAATCTTTAGGATTTTTTGTTATTTCAGTTTATATGTTTCATTGACTAAAACATATTCTAATAACAAATTTACCAAACAAGTATTTTCATTTTCACATCTTTAAAGCAATTTCGAGAATAGGGTTATCAAACAGGATTTGTTTTATTTTATTTTTTAAAATAGTTTTTAAAAATTGATTTAAAAACAATTTTTAAAAACAAAAAATCAGAACACATTCAAACAGGCCCTTACTCTTTCAAGATTACATGTTTTTAGTTTATATTGCTTTAAGATATTTATTAAATGTTACCTTATACTTATATTAACATTTCCACATTACAAAGAATTTGACATATAATGACAGCAAAAATCCATGTGTATAGGATTAAGAGTTAAATATGTTTTTCGTACCTCTAAAATATGAGTTTTTTGGTTTTAGTCTCTTAAAATACTTCACCTACTTTTGATTCCTAAATTTCATTTATTTCATCAGTTTTAGTCCTTACTACTTTTAATAGTCTAAAACATATTATAGAGTGCTTATAAAATGTCAAAAAAGTGCTGTTAAAAATCATGAGGTGCTATTAAAAGACATGTGGGACTAAAACTGATGAAAAAAAACCTAGGGACTAAAAATAGGCGAAAGTTTTCTGAGCGACTAAAACCAAAAATCCTAAATTTTATAAGGTCTAAAAACATATGTAACCCTAGGATTAAAAGTCACAACCATACATCCCTTAAAACCTATACCAACAGAGTTTTCTCTCTAAAAACTCCTAATTTGTTGTGTGTAACCTTAGTTTTGTGCTTGATAAATATGCTTGACTATATGTTTGTCTTCGGTGTTAGATTCATGTGTCCATAGATGTACTTTTTAATGTCATTCTCAGACTACGGTCTATAAGATGGGCTTGGAATTAGGGTTAGGGTTTTCGAAAGGAAGTAAAAGAGTAAAGAATTTGGAGGCTTACGAGCATGCTTTTGAGTGAGCCTTCCCACAATTGACAAATATTAGTGAAAAGGATCTTGTCGCATGCCTGGCTAAAGCCTGAAGTTACCCCATGCTAAAATGTGGAATTACCCTATTAAAGCATCAAGTATCGTATGCTATACTATACACCTTGAATTACTATTATTTTTATATAAATTTCATCTCACCATTTAACCAGCTAATGTTTCACCACATTCACGACTTAAATTCACTTCAACATACAAGAGACTCCATTTTGAAAATTCCAACGGATCAAAAATGTTACAAGAGCTTGTTGAGTTTTCATTGAGGGGATACAAAGATGTATCGGGATCTAAAGAAGATATTTTGGTGGCCTGGTATGAAGAGGGAAACAACAGAGTATATTTTGGTGGTTGGTATGAAGAAGATATAACTATGGGGGAGCAAGAGGGGCAATGTAAAGGAAGAGAGAAACAATGAGAGGGAAAGGGGGAAGGGGGGAGATTCGACGAAGATGATCCATTGTATGATCGCACGAACCTCCCAATCCAACGATAGATTTAATATTTCGAACTTTATAAATAATTTTTTGTTGTTGTGTACGTTACACAACCTAATTAGAACCGTAGAAGCTGCTTATGTTTGAGAACACAATTCCCTTTTAGTCTTCCTCATAAGTTATTATTATCGGTAAACAACCTAACACTTTTCTTACTTATTTCAGTCAACTAAATTGACACTTCCAATCATCTTCATTACATTGCATTAGATACACAAACTTGTAATTACTTATAAAACCAATGTTAACAAAAAAGAAACAGATAACAAAATTAGCGAAGAAATCAGTTTTGTTTTTATAAAAAAAAAGAAAAAACCAACATAGTTTATCTTGAATATGATATCCAAAAATTGTATGTAGCCAATTACAAGACAATTGCCATCTTTGATGCATTTTTTACATCAAAAATGGACCCCGTTTTATACTTCAAATATTGTTATCCAATGATTGGTGAGAGCTCGGACACGTTCAATATATGATTCTCTTTTAGCTATTGCCAGCCAATTTTCACCTCAGCATGTCTATAGGACAATCTGTACACATGTACGAGAAAATTACTTCAATTGTCTGAGTCTGCCTCACGGAAAGGTAATGGAACTGTCTTCACTGCTCTATAATGACTAATGGAATTGTCTGAGTCTGCCTTCACTGCCTCACGGCTCACGGAAAGGTAATGGAATTGTCTGAGTCTGCCTCACGGAATGTGTGAAATTTGTTTAGATGCTCATTCTCCAATCTGTTCACAAACAAGTTAAGTTCATAATTAGGTACAAAGTATTCACCGTTATGTAGCATGGACACTTCCGATACATCAATTACTTAAATTTTTCAAAAACTTTCAAATAAAGCCGGTGTCTGAGTGTCTATATCTGTATCGTGTCCGGTGTCTGTGTCTGTGTCGGTGCTTCATAGATTCAGTGACTTCATAGATGATTAATCTCTACTCGAGAATTTGATTGATCATCTTTAGTAGGGACTCTCCTCGCACTCACGTTTTTCTATTCACAAGACTCGAATACGAGACCTTACTTGACGAATCCGAGCTGAATTCCACTTAGACCAACTTAATGTTAGTACCAGAGTTTTATTATTGTTTCTCTCATTATATTATTATTTCCTACAAACTTTTTCTTAGTTTTCACGTAACATAACCTTATGGGATGTTTGGAATCTTCACAACTATACTAACAGATTATGTCACTTTATATGTCAGAAAGCATCTTATATTAACCAAATGAAATTGATGTACTTTTAACAAAAAAATCCGAAAATTGAAAGTCATTTTCAAGTTTTCCTTAAATGTTTGAGAATCACCTGTAGAAATTCCAATGCCCTCTTCTAATAACCTCCAATGAAGCTAACATAAATTCTAACAACCTTGTTTGAACAGGTCCAACTTTTAGATGCATGACAGTCTCCAACCAAGTAACTCTTAGGACAACATTTAATGCCTGCAACCATATATTCCTTCATGATTAAAAAAAGAAGAAGAAAACTACTTAATTATGTACCGACAGTGTAAAACTTTTTCACACATTCATCCAATCAAATTTCACCATGTAGATAGTCGTTCATATATTTTTTTCAAGTAATATATCAAAATGGCATTAAGGAACAATCTGGTTGGATGACTGTGCATAATTATTAAACTCTATTATGATTGCAGTGTTAAGATAAGGAAAAGGTAAAGAGAACTTACTATAGACATGTAGTATATGCTTTTATTTTTTAGAATAAGAAAAAGGTAAAGAGAACTTACTATAGACATGTAGTGTAAAACTTTTTCACACATTCATCCAATCAAATTTCACCATGTAGATAGTCGTTCATATATTTTTTTCAATTAATATATCAAAATTACATCTTAGTTAGATATGATAACCATGAGTGTATGATACACTTTATATAGTGATTCTAACTAAGCAAACTAACTTGTAAATAATTTAAATAATTGCAACCATTTGTAACTAACTCCGATTTATTCCAATATATTCCTTGGGTGCACCACCTCAAGTTCAATGGGCAAGCAGCAGTGTACACCACTGCTACAGCAATTTTCGCTGCGAAAACAAGGACTGTTCAGCACCTATACATTTCCAGAATCCAATGCACACTTACATCATGCAGCAATCTCTCAAGTTTGGGGCAATTCAGACTTTGTCATGGGTGTTTGTGGCCTAGGATTGCATGTGTTTGATGCACATAAAGATGATGCTACAAGGACTTTAGATATGGAAAGTGAAAGATTTAGAGAAGTTATTGGCCCTGATGACTTGTATTTGCCTTCCTTTGATTATATGGGATCTCGTGCTCTTCTGATATCAAGAGATCGACCAGCTATGTGGAGACATTTAATAGCTTAATAGTAATGCTTGCATTTGTAGAACTAAAACAGATACTTGCTTTTGGCTTAAGGTTGCCTTTCTAATTGCTTGTCATGCTTTCTAAGGAGTATGCTTTTTTAAGTTAGAGGTAGTTATGTTAGGTTTGGATGCCTTGCTGCTCAATTTTTTATTTAATATATTTACGTTAGCTCAATAGTGTTTCTGGATTATTTATAATCTTTTTAGATATAAAATGATCACTTTGAGAGCTTGAAATCAGACCTGTAATTGTGGATCTATAAGGTCTAGCGCAACTAGTTCTTAAGTTGGATATTTTCTGTGATTACTAGGGTAATTGTTAATTCGAGTAGGTTCCAACTAAAGATAGGTGGGTCACAATGGATACACTCAAGTACTGTTTTTTTTCAAAAATCAAGCCGAAGAGATTATTGGGATGAGTCGTGGACTAGGTCGCTCTCTTTAAGACGTTTCATGGCATTGCTGAAAATTGTGCAAGCAGGCTATCAACCACGACATCCCCAGGATAAAATAGCTCAGTTGAAATTGCTACGAAAGTTCACTGCACTATGAAAATTCGCTGTTAGAGATACACTCTCAATATGGTTATGAAAACCACTCTTTAGAAAATAAATTTGGAAGTGCTTCAAGCTTTCTAGAGAAGAAGAAAGGAAAATTTAAAGAGAAGAGAGAAAACCTGGAAATGCTTCAAGTTTTGGTGTGAGTATGAAGTGAGGAGGAGTCCCCCTTTTATAGGTGGAGGATGGATCCGTTGGAATGAAATAAAGAGCTAATGGCTCTTTTGAGTCCGTTGCAAAAAAAAAAAACGTTACGGTTTGACTTGGGCAATATTATAACCGTTGGAATCAAATGGTCAACGGTCAACGCAATTAAAAAATTATTTTTCGAAACAATTTTGAGTGTGTTAGTTTATGAATGATACTTTTAACTCCATTTCCATCTGTAGACAAAAAAATTGAAATGAGGATTTAGATATTATTTTTTGCCAAAAATCTCAATCCCACCATCTCTCATGATCATTGTTAGGGATGACAAAAGGATTCTACAGGAGGCAGGTACCTACAAAGGTAAACATTGATAGGATCATAGATTCAGATATTTCCTTGAATGGATTCATGTGTTGATATGAGAAATTCAATAAGAGAAGAAGATTGAAGCCGCTGTTACAACAATTTTCGTTGCGTAAACAAGGACTGCTCAACTCCTATACATTTCTGGAATCCAATGCACACTTACATCATGCAGCAATATCTCAAGTTTGGGGCAATTCAGACTTTGTCATGGGTGTTTGTGGCATAGGATTGCATGTGTGTTCTTTTTGAGTTTCAGAAAAATATTTCGGAAAATCAATCCACTGAAGGAATTACTGGGTTGAGTCGCGGACTAGGTCGCTCTCTTTAAGACGTTTCGTGACACTGCTCAAAGTTGTGCAGGCAGGCTATCAACCATGACGTCCCTAGAATAAAACAGCCCAGTTAAAATTGTTACGAAATATCACTGCACAGTGGAATTTCACTAAAGAAATACACCTTCAAATTGTGGTCCGAAGACCACTCAAATATGGTACGGAGACCACTCTGATTTATGAAGAAATGAAATTGGGGAGGGAGAAGAAGAGAAGAAAATTCGATACTGCTTCGAGTTTACCGAGTTTTTGGTGCAAAAAAACAAAGCGAGGAGATGTCTTATTTATAGGAGAAAAATTTAACTTGGAGCGCAAGTAAGACTGTTGGAGTGAAATTCTCAATAGCTAGCTTGGAGTGCAAGTATCTCAACAAGAGCGCAAGTAACTCAACAGCTAGCTTGGGGTGCAACAGCTAGTTCAATGTATCTGGTTAGTTCACACCGTTGGAAACTTGTGGAGCAAGGAATACATAAAAAAATATAAATATTTTTGGAACAAACTAATTACACCACAGAGCCCAAGCCCAGGCCCAACCGGCGGTGCGCACGTGTGTGGTGGTCGGTTTGGAATTCCTTTTTTTTCGCTCTGACCACCTTTCTTGATTAGCAAGCTTGTTGATTACATGTCCTCATCAAAAATCCGCTAGCTCTCATATTGACTTAACAAGACTTTAAAACCCAAATACTAACTTAGGAAATACCAAAAGACATCTATAATTATTCTATTAAAATAAAATACGAAAAATAAAAATAAAATAAAAAATATTGGTTATCCCATGATTAAGCGCTGAATATTTTTTTCTTTGTAGGATTCCTTCCACATGCTTAGAGTACTTAGGATCTCATCACTGATTCTATAGTTAGATATTTTGTGATTGCCTAGGTTTAAATTTTGGACCTCTACTTTGAGTGTGTTAGTTTATGAGTGTTACTTGTCTCTTTATCTCTAGACAAAAAAAAATGAAATAATGATTTAGATATTATTTTCGTTTGCCAAAAATCCCTATCCCACCATCTTCCTTGATCATAGTTAGGGATGACAAAAGGATTCTGCACCAGGCAGGTAGCTACAGAGGTACACATCGACAGGATCATAGATTATCCCTGAATGAATGCAAGTTTTTAAATGAAAATTCAATAAGCAGAAGAAGATTGACGCCATGACTTTCACACAAAATCAAGAATATACGATGAAATTGAAAACTTACACAAAAGATGAACAAAGTTATGATCAAGGAGAAGATGAAGTGGTCGCCACTTTCAAGGAAAGAGAAACATAAGATTGTCATACCCTAATTTTGTCCGCCTAGTTTCAAAACCCTAATTTTCAGCAAAAATAAATAATTTTGTGAGTGATGCATTATTTGAGAAAGGGTTTAGGGTATTTACCCAAGCATTCTAAGGTTTTCAAAATCATTTTTGAGAAATTAAGGAATTTTGGGGCACTTAAAAGGGGCATTGTTTGGTCAATTTCAATTTAATAAATTTTTGCTAGTTGAAAATCCAATTAATTAATTTTTGGGAATTTATTTAATGAAATTGTATCATTTTGAACAAAAAAAATAAAAAAATAAAGAAAATCATTTTTCAAATTGTGCGCATATTTTATATGTGTAGTAAAAAAATCAAGTTCAAATTAATTCAAGAAAGCATTTCAAAAAATAGTACAAGGAATATTCCCAAAAATTATATGATAGGATTTTTGTTGGCAATTTTGGTCATCTCTCATTTTCAAAAATGGCATATTCTTCAAGATATCTTGTATATGGCTCAAAATGGTTAGATTTATGTACAATTATCTTGAAAGGAATAATCAAAATTGAGAGGATAATTGGAAGGTTCATGGATAGTACAATAGTACAATTGCCAACTTGCAAAACTTGGGCACCACTCTCCCTTCTTGGCCGAATACCCCCCTTCATTTCCCTCTCATTTTGCATTTTTTTGCCCCTCATCAAAGTGTGTTTCAATCCTCACCCTTGATTCAAAATTAAAATGCAATCCTAGAATGAGATGAGGTACACAATGACCTAAATGCCCCTAAACCTAATTTCACATTATATATACCCTCATATCCTCACCTCTCACAGGTTTTTGCACACAATTCACACCAAAAACCTAGCCTCTCCTCTTCTCCCTTCTTGGCCGAATACCCCTCTTCATTCCCTCACCTCATTTCTTCACTTTTTCACTTCAAATCAACATTCTAGTCCTAAATCCTTCATCATCCTTGCATTCTCTTCAAAGATCCATCTTCAAACCTCAAGAATCAAGCTCAAGATTGAAGATTAGAGGGTTGATTCAAGTGGTTTAGTGTTCATTCACCTTATTTCTTTCGCTATTCTAGCTTGGAGTTGAGGTATAATCTCAATCTTAGCATCATCAAAATTTTAGCACCAAAAATGTAGATCATCAATCTATTTTTGCATATCAAGCATTTCTTTGCATTTTAGTGCTCTATTTTATGTTGAAATGTTGATATAATTGTTGTTGTTGAATGAGAGATGTGTTTCAAGCATTTTGACAAACACTTTGGGAGGTTTGGATGCTTGAAATGCATCTCTCTCTTGGAATAAATTGTGTGTTTGTGCTATTTTCATTTTGTGCTTGCATTTTCATGAATAAAATTGTGATTTGGGCTTATGTTTCATTTCGCATATTGTAGAAAAATTAGAGTTTGTGTGATTTTAGTGCATTCCTTTGCTTAATCATGTGAATCCTTGCCAAAAAAGTTTGATCTATGTCATTTGCTTGCATGATTTTGTTGCTTTCAAAGAATAAAATGAGGTTTTAGCTCTATGTTGGTGTCGCATTTCATGAGATAATTAGGGTTTGTGCTTGTTTTTGTTGCTTACTTTGAAAATCATGTTTGTGTTGATGATTTGGTAAGAGGATTTGATGCTTATGCACTCGTGCATATCCCATGTGTTAAAGATTACCTAAAGGGATTCAACACCTTAATTGCATATGCTTGCTAAATAAAATGTCAAATTGATTTTTCATGGCTTGCTAATGATCTTACTTGAGGCAAATGCCCTTTCCAACTTATTCCTTTCATGTGGTTGATTGTAGAAATATGCTAAATGTTGATGCCATCAAAATGATACCACATTGTTGCTTATGTCAAATGTTGATGTGAAATCCCTAGGATTTTGCAAGTGATTCATTAAATGTTTGAATTCACTTGTGCTTTGTAACTTCCTTGCCTACTCACATGTTGTGTCATAAATGCCTAGTTAGGTTCATTCACTTGCCTATTCATGCATCTTCAATAAGATGTTCAATTTAGGTTCATTCACTTGCCTATTCATGCATTTTGCAAAAATGTTCAATTTAGGTTCATCTTGCCTAGCATCTTCAATAAGATGTGCAATCTAGGTTCATTCTCTTGCCTATTCATGCATTTTTGCCAAAATGTTCAACTTGGGTTCATTCTTTGCCTATCTATGTATTGTGACATGATATGTGTAGTCTAGGTTCATCTGTGCCTATTCATGCATTGTGTATTCAAATGTTGTAATGAGATGTTTTCAACATGAAAGGGTAAGTTACAAATTGTGTCTATGTTGTTGCTTGCTTGATAACATGATCTCAATGAATGTGCTATGCTTGCATCTATGAACTTTCTTGCATTCATTGTTTTCTTTTCTAAACAACTTGACATGAAAATGGTTACTAGTTTAGATCATTGCATGAATTGTAGTTTAGCAATTTGCATTTTGGTTATTGACTTGGAACTTGATTGAAAATGTTCTACTAGTTTTCCAAAACTCTTTTCCAAAAATCAAATTGCTTTCAAACTTCTTTTCTAAACTATGTCTTTAACAAATTAAGACCAATTTCTTTTCCAAGCTTAAACCCTAAGTTCTTCATAAACAAAATCATTAGTGGCCACTCGAAGCCTTTGCTTGTTTGATCACTAATGAGGAGTTATTAGTGGTAGTCACTCGAAGCCTTTGCTTGTTTGATTATCATGAAGGCTCCCAAACCTTAAATACATGCGAACCCAATTCAATTCCAAAAACAACACGAGTCATTAGTGGTAATTGCCCTAAGCCTTTGCTAGATGATTATCACCGATGCTCGCCTCATTTGCAAAAAAGGATAGAAAAAAAAACGTTGTTACTTACAATCACTCGAAGCCATTGCTTGTTTGATTATCGGTTTCAACTTATTTTCTTTCGAGTTAGTAATGAAAACCACTCGAAGCCATTGCTTGCTTGGTATTAGTGAACACTCGAGTCTTATTTCAAAAAACACCTAAAAACTAAAAAGCTAAAAACAAAAGAGCCTTTTCAAAACAAGACTAGAACTACGTAGCTTTGAATTCCTCATCGCACCGGAGGATACGTAGGAGCGGGTTCACCTCCCGTCAAGCACCCTTTAAAAAAATAATAACAAAAAGATTCTTCTTTCCCCAGTTTTCAAAAACATTTTCTTAAATAAAAAAAAGAAGAAAAGAAGTAGAACAAAGCGTTTCAAATCAACAGTCAAAAACCACACACTAAATTAAAGGTTCCCTTTCGGTAGAAAGGATGTGTGGGGTGCTAATACCTTCCCCACACATAACCGACCCCCGAACCTATATCTCTCATTTTCAAAAGGCCAATCGCCTAAAAATATTTTTCCAATGTTTTTTCTAAATTAAAATATTGGTGGCGGCTTCATTGTTTTTCCCGTTGTACGAAGAAGGATCCAAACCGGATTTTTCGGAGTGCATACAGCTGGCGACTTCACTGGGGACATTTTTTTTTAAGAGGGTCGAACCTATTTAATTTAGTGTGTGGTTTTAATTGTTTGATTTGAATGCTTTGTTCTATTTCTCCCTTTTCTTCTTCTTCTTTTTCTTTCTTTCTTCATCAATGAAGTTTGAGTGTTAATTGCTCTCTTGCATTCTCATACTATCGTGTTGCATTCATGTGCATTTACTTCTTCCTTTTCTATGATTGCTTCTTGCTTGAAGTGTAGTTTCTTCTCCTCCTCTTCTTTGTTTATATGCTTATGCTCATGCATCATTTTCCCCAATTCCATTATGTTCCCTTCTTCTTTGCTCCCTTTCTTTGAGGTAAGTTCATGCATATTTCCCCAATTCCATTATGTCCCCTCTTCTTGGCTCCCTTTCTTGAAGGTAAGCATTGCACACGATTGTTGATTGGTACCCTAGGTTAGTTTACATGCTTATATTAAAATGATATATGTTTGCAAAACCCTAGGGTAGACGACTCTTTGTCTAGACTGTTCTGGTTTTTCCTTGCAGGCGGGGTAATTTTAGATTGGGTAGGCTTTAGGTGCTATGCCCTCATCACGCACTTTCACA